>CM060910.1:379059676-380367801 GCA_030737875.1 Allium sativum | reverse complement strand
TGGGCTTCTAGAGGTTGGGCCGACAGGCTAATGTTGTAGTAAAAGGAAATAAAGAAAAGGGATTAATGAAAATAAGGGAATTGAAAATTAAAGTAGGAATCGAAAGAAATAATAAAAATAATAATTGAAGAAAATAAAAAGGAAGAGATGTGTACCGGAAATGAAATCTGGAATAAAGGTGACAGTAAATGACCAAACAAGGGTCACGGTCAATAGAGTTGAGCTTTGTCAGAAGTAAACAAAGTAAATTTATTTAAATAAATAAACGGAGATAAAATTATTTCTTCTCAAACTAATATTTATAAGAATAGTATGAATCCACTCATTTCTAAAATCCAGATAAAGGATTTCAGTCGTGTTAGTTGAACAGTAATTGATGTTGTGTAATGATGAATGAATAATAATCGATCGTCAATAATACTGGATTATGATGAATTCTATTTCTCTGAAATAAATAGTTAAAATATCATTTTTAATTTAATCGACTTAGGTCAATGAATATATTTTAATCATGAAACAATTAAAAAGTTGAAATAACAACGATTAATCTAAATATTTGGAATCTATGGGAATATGAATTTATATAAGCATTCCAAAGTGAATAGTAGTGAATAAAATGCCTTGCAAAATAAGAAGGGTTGTCAGATACATTGATGAGAGAAAATTGGTTTGGCTTATAACGATGAGATTTTATGAAGTTCAAAAAGTGAATGAAAAAATGGAAGTAGATGTGTATTGGAAATAAACTAAGCAGAATTCAAGGAAAGTATCATTTACTTCCCATTTTAAATAATATTTAAATTAATTATATATTTAATTACTTATTCATTTATAAAGAAATAATAATAGTATACCGTAAGGTCATGAACGTTGAAGTATATATTATAAGGATATAGTTATAATCAATAATAATAAATGGGATTCTTAAACTGGATAGATTCATATATCGATATGATGTGGAAATAATTATTTCCAAGATCAACTGATTTATGAATGACGATTATTTTGAATTATTGAATCATGATGGATCTGTGTGATAATTGTTTTATTTGATTTTAATGTTGTGGTATGACCCAATAGACTTGTTCAGTTTAATTTAATCATTTATACGCTTATTACGATAATACAAACTATTGTTGAAATATGGTACCTTATATGATTCTGTAGATAAGTACTGAAATCAATATGAATATTGAAACTGTTTGAATATGATACCTAATTACTTTAAGTATCACTTGGCCCTAAAAGATACTAACGTTCATCGATTCAAAGAGACCGGGATGAATTTGCTCAACGGAATCAAAATACCACTTTGTTTCGATCAAGGCATTGATTAATTTGGAGTCAAGATGAAGACCATTAAAGAAGGAGTTTATGCAAGGTCTATTCTGTCAATCCTAGGTAGAAATTTCCTAAGATGGATTTGAGGAATAGTACCTTCCGTTTGTCCGGTCCCATGACAACTTGTATGGACGAATGTCTGACAGAGTATACCTAACAGATCACGTAAGTTGATCACTTCAAAACCATGTTTGGTGGCGGAGGAATTCGTTTCTCTTAGCTTAATACCCGTGGTTTTGAGGAAATCAATTCGTGATTTGACGGGTTTGACGATGTGGCATTCAAAGTGAATAAAGATGTGCTGTTACAAATGGTAAGCTCTGACCTCAAGCCTCACAACCGGGAAATGAAAAAAATCGGGTAGGCAGCATGGCTATGTGGGTCGCTCCCATTAGGGTGTATTGTCACTATCTAGAGAATATTCATTTTGTTACTTCTTTCGCTTCTGTATCTCCCGGGAATGGTTATGTTGGTACCAACCGTAAGGTGACAATATATTCGATACACTCAAGAGAAATGAGTGGTCGGTCATGTGTGGGCTAGGTTGCAAGACATTCTTGTTGAACCTAGTGTATTCCCCTCTAGAGATACACTATCGGAAGGTGGTTCCATACCTTGTCATAGTTGCAAATCCATAATCCAATAAGCACTCACGGTTTTGATTTTGTACTATATATGTAGAGTGTGAGATGTAAGCGTTCTGCTAGATTCTAATTTATTTGTGGAAGCCTTAGACATTATTATAATATCAGTATAGTTATGATTTCAAATTGTTTGGGTTATTGTAAGGTAAAAACCATCCATGTTTATGCGTGGATCGGTCTTACGATTATTTTTTCTTTCTAAAAGAATTTTCCCAAGTTAAGCAAACTGTTTAAAATCGTTTACTCACATCAGTCCCATGTCTGACCCAGAGTTTATTTTTCTATGTTTTCCCTAAACTCTTGGGTGCCTAAATTTGTACCGACAGTCAAGTAGTTCGGGATTTTTCAGATATTCTGGAAGGAGCTTGGAGCTGGAGGCTTCGTCGATAGATATATAGGTTTATTTCCGTTGTATTGTGTATGTGATGTATTCTGATGACATTTGTAAGTACTGATACTATTTTGTATTTCAAATGATGTTATATTATATTATATTTTGTCCGTTCCGCTGTGAGATTCGTGTCACTCTGAATCTGTTCTGTTATGCTCTTCCTTTCTCTTTTAATCTACTTTTCTGTCTTATCTATTCTCACCTTCTAATTTTTTTCTCCGACGCCTGAGTTTTAGGGTTCGACTTTGGTTGTATTTGGTTGGCTCAAAGGGTACCGAAATTTGGGTCGTCACACGATGATCTCTAAGTAATCTAGTTCTTTTATTTGGTTAGTTATCTTCAATATTTATTTCATTAATTTCATCCTCACCATCGTCTTTATTGTTTTGAGTTATACTTTTATAGTTTTCATCGAAAGATACGTTTAATGTTTCTTCTATAGTGTTGGTTCGAGTATTAAAAACTCTATAAGCCTTGCTTCTGTAACAACCCGGAATTTCTGAACCAATTTAAAATTTTGATTTAAGCTATTTTAATGAATATGCAAATATAAATTGGTTATTTTTGCTAAATAAATTTTGAGCACAATTTTAAAATTAGTTTTTATATTTTATTTGACTTAAAGTAAACTCAGTAAAATTATTAAATTGATTTATAAGCTTTATTTTTAATATTAGATTTTGAAAGTCAACGCATAGCCCTTAAAAAGTGAAAATTTTCATATGAGCTCAGAATTCGATGAAATAAATTTTTCTAGATTCATAATGACAAATCATTGTTGAGTTCCAAAATGCGCGTCGAACGGAGTCAGTATGTGGCCGTGCGAAGCAAAACCATTTGTTCAAAAACAGCAGTCGTTTTGCAAAGGAACATTATTGAGACGATCTTGGAATTCGATTCCACTTTTTTTATGGATTCGTATCTTCAAATAATGGTTAAATCCAGAAGGGCATAATTTTTGAAGTTAGCGTTTGGGCGTATAAGAAGAAAGGGTACGCTAAAATCGCATTTTTAAAGCTAGTTTGAGCAATTTTACAAGGGAACATTATTAAGACGAACTCGGAATTCAACGAAACTTTTTTATTGGATCCATAGCATCGAATAATGGTAACACTCCAAATTTCATGATTTTTAAAATCAGTATGTGACCAGGCATAATTTTTAAAGTGAAAACGGACAATATTTTAACTTTAAAAATTCGCTGTTTGTGCATACAGACTCGGAATTCGACGAATCCAATTTCGTTGGGTCTATAATGTCACAGAGTAGTTGCATGTCAATTTTCATTGAAAACGGGATCGATCACATGGATTTTTAAATGATGAAAATAAGCTGATTTCCCCCTTCTCACCTCTCCTCCTCTTTTCTCTTCAACGTGAGTTTCCCCTTCTCACCTCCTCTGATCTCCCCTCTCCTCCTCCGTCTTCTAAAAAAACCCGAACCCTCAAAGTTCCAAGGCCCCAAAATCAAAGCCACCGACTACCAACAACCTCCCCGACTGCCTGCGCCCCTCCCCGCCACCTCACCACCGCCTATAAGCTTTTATTTTTTATTTTTTTATTCATTTATTAGATTAAAAATGTGATTTTTAATTGTTGTAACAAACATAAAGATATGATTTTTAATCACTCACATAAAGGTATGATTTTTAATCACATAAAGATATGAGTTTTAGTCACATAAAGGTATGATTTTTAATCATATAAGGATATGATTTTTAATCACATAAAGGTATGATTTTTAATCACATAAAGGTATGATTTTTATTCACATAAAGATATGATTTTTAATCACTCACATAAAGGTATGATTTTTAATCACATAAAGGTATGATTTTTAATCACATAAGATATGATTTTTAATCACATAAAGATATGATTTTTAATCACATAAAGATAATATTTTTAATCACGTAAAGATATGATTTTTAATCGCATAAAGATATAATTTTTAATCACATAAAATTATGATTTTTATTTATAAAAAGTTATGATTTTTATTTACATAAAGTTATGATATTTAGTTACACAATGTTATGATCTTTAGTTTTGTGTAAAAATATCATCTTGATCAGTTAAAGATAGGATTCTTATCGTAGGAAGAAAATATTTTTGGCAAGTTAAAAATATGATTTTTACTCTATAAACATTGTTATAAAAATATGATTTTTATTCTATGAACATCGTTAGAAAAATATGATTTTTCATTATATGGAAAAATATGATTTTTCATTGTATGGAAAAATATGATTTTTCATTTTATGGAAAATTGTGATTTTTCATTGTATAGAAAATTATGATTTTTCATTATATAGAAAAATATGATTTTTCACTTTATAGAAAAATATGATTTTTCACTATATAGAAAAATATGATTTTTTATCGTATAAAAGAAATATTTTTAGATTAGATAAAAATGGGATTTTTATCGTATGTATGAAATAACTTTAAATTCTATAAAAATATGATTTTTAGATTATATAAAAGATATGATTTTTAGATTATATAAAAGATATGAATAGATTATAAAAATATGATTTTTAATATATGTAGAGAATATAAAAATATGATTTTTATATATGTAGCCAATTAAAAATATGATTTATATATATATATAGTAGCGATATAAAAATGTGATTTTTAATGTAAACTGCGTGAAACAGATTGCATTGAAATCACGGTGAAGAATACAGCGTGGAAACAAATCCAAATCCAAACCATCGTCCGCAAAAGAATGACGAAGTGGAAACCAAAGGTGATAACTTCTCACTCTAATTTTGTTTACAGTTAAATATATATTAGGATGCAAATAGTGCTTAGTAGCACCCGACACCTTTGATTGAAACCATGGATGTTTGGTTGTTTGTTTTATTTGATTGATTGTTAATTAACAGGGTTTGACAACCCTATTAAGAAATTGGTTGAATTTGATTTGGGATGTTAAATTGAATTGATTGGAATTGGTATGTGTATGGCGCGAGCCAGTATTAGGCGAGGGATGAGGCTAGACCTTATTCCGGTTCTAGTACCACGTCGTTATGCTGTTGAAATTTTTTGAAATAAAATGTGTTAGTTAAAAATAACATTTTTAATGTGTATATGAACTATATAAAATATTCATGTTTTGAAATAAATATTTTATCATTAAAAATATAATTTTTAACGTATATAAGAACAACATAAAATTCTCCTGAAATGAAAATAAATATTCATAAACAAATCGGACGATTTGTTTATGTACACCCATTTAATTGATATTGATTGGGACGATAAATTTTACACGTCGCCCAACTGCACAAATAATATTCAGTATTTGTTGGTTGAAACCCCACACGGGTATTGGGAAGATATTTGACACACGCTAATCCTAATTGTTTAGCTATATGTCAATTTACTTGGTTGACAGACTGTTGTAAGCATTAATTATTTATATTTAATGCTTATACAGTTATAAAATGCACTCTGGATATTGTATGAATTTTTAATGATTGTTTATCATTATTGTTGTATACATACGATGTATGAAATCCATACAATTGAAATTATATGGTAATTGATTGAGTCGCATTCCGATTCAGAAATAAAGAATATTTTAAAATAAAGAATATTTTAAAATATTTTTTTTAAAATAAAGAAAATTTTAACATAATGAATATTTTAAAATAATATTCACTGAAGAATAAAATTATGATTTTGATGTCCGATTTTGGATCAGCACAAAAATAATGAAATGTAAAGCCGAGTTAAGTAGCAAATGCCATTTTAAGCCGAATAGGTTTATTGATCTGATTTTATTCATTTTAAAACGAATATCGAAAAGAAGTGATTTCAAAATCTGATATTTTGAAAATATTATCATTTTAATATGATAAGGGTATAGAATATTCAATTTTGATTAAAAATTGAAAACGAAGTTGAAATCATTTTAAAATGGAATAATAAACGATTTATAAAATAAGTTTAAAATGAAACCGAATATATATATATATGTATATATTAATGGCTTGAATAAAATGCGCCACGCAGCGACCATTCGTGAATTTCGACCATTAACTTCAAATGGACGTAACGGGAGATCCAACCATCGGATTCTCCTAAACCGGAACCGTTGGGTTCGTATCGAAAAGAGTTTTCCAATGAATATAAGAGATTTGAAATCTAATGGTTAGATTTTAAAATATGTCCAAATAAATTTTGGAAAGGTCGCTGTAAATGCAGTTCGGTGGCCGTTATTGGAAACCGACTGTAAGGGCCTTAATAAAATTATTAAAAATGTGGAAAAATTATGTAAAATCATTATTAATGATTTGGAAAGATTTTGGATGAAACATTCTAGTTTTGAAAAGATAAAATTATATTTTTTTTATCGAAATGAACTATCTATTAACTAAAATAATAATCCCATGGGTTTTAAATAAAATAAATTGGACTTTGAAAATGGTTTTAAAATAACCAGAATTTTCCCATGAATAAATTGGAATGGAAATAATCTTCGGAATATTTCGATATTGGATTCCGTGATTATACGGATATTGTTATGGGAATTTGGAAGATACAAATATCGTTATTCCCAATATGATATCCGTTGGTTTCAGAATTTAATATTGAATATAAGCCGATATAATTTCTATTCAGAGCCTTGTATTTAATATCAAATTGGATTTTGAGTTTGTTGTGAATGGTGTCTTCATTAACACTGTTCTTAAACCCAGTTGAGAAAAGAATAATCTTTTAATTAAGATTAATGAAGTTTACCAATTAATTAATATTTAATTAGAATTTAATTGAAATTGGATTTTGGGTTTATCATGAACAATGTTTTAAATAACATTTGTTCTTTAACCCAATTAACTGTGAAGTAATGATTTGGAATTTATAAATATTTTTATTTTTATTTAATGGAAATTTTCCAATGTAAAGTTTTCCAATTTAATATAATAAATTGGAATTGAATGGAATTCGATTTGGTAATAACCGAGATGAGCTTCTGTGAATGAAGACTGTTACTATACATGGAATTTAAAAGGCCTTGCCGCTATTCCATTTATATTATTAGTCTGATACGGGAATTTATATTGATTATACATTGTTATGATTTCCATGAAGATTCCATAGTTAATGGAAGAAGATTTGGGTTTAGCGTGAACTTTTTTTTAAAAGACATTAGTTCTTTAACCCAGTTAAAGATAAGATTAATTTCTTAAATTCGAACTATAATTAAGTAATGATTTTTGAGATTAAAACTGAACTAGAGTTTTAATGAATCTTTAATTAGATTGAAATGTGAGTGAGAATGGGATAATTAAACTTATTGAATTCATGAAATGATCGACAATAGACTACCGCCAGTTTTGCTTCAAGCGAAAGTTATATCTTTAATTAGATTTCAACGTGAAATGGTAATTAAAATTTACTGATAAAACCGTGGGTGTTAGATATGGAGTACTGCCAGTTTTTCTCCATAGGATGAATAGGTTGGGATTGGGATAATAAATAATAAATGATTACTTCGGTAAGGTTCACTAATCCCGACTAGTTGATAAACCTTAATATGGTTTAGAATTGTGAAAAGATAAATAAAATCTTTTGAAATGAGATCCAAAGGAAGATTAAAGAATAAATTTAAAATAATTTGTCTTTGATAAAATGAATGGGAACCTTTCCCTAAAAATGTAAATATTTGGGTAAAAGAATATTCTGAATTGGAATGAGGAGTATGATGTGTTTTTGTAGTACTTGATTATAAAATACGCGAGTTATTTGGAAAGACCAGGTTTAACCCATTCTGAATAATAAATACGACGACTAACAGTCGAAGAGATTGAAGACGGTGCAAGACCGACGATCTTTACATCGAATGGATGAGTTGCTATTGATGCCCATGATTGGAGTATTTACTTGGAAGGGGCTACAGTGGTAGCCGTCCGGACGTATTTGTTGATTGTTCGGATATACGAGGCCTCTCTCCTATATTGGACGTACGGGACGAGGAATAAGGTGCCTCCGGTTTCATTCAGACCCAGAACGGACTTGTAAATGGATAGTATGTCTGACGTTTTATTCCTTTATGCTGTATTTATTGATCTCTGCTAAATATATATCTGTTTGGTTACAGAGAATTTATTCTCTTTCTTAACACCCTTCTCTGATATGTACGAGCTTAGAGGTTATATATTGGCAGAAATCAATGGTACGGATTGACAATGTGACATGCTGAGATGCATGGATCAAAGCTTTTGTTGAAAAGCAGAGCCTTGTGGATGATGATCAAAGCATAGCTTTAATTAGCATAACTTTGTGTAGCGTTACTTCGCGAGCCTCACACCCCGGTATGGTGCTGAACTGATGGTCACATCAGTATGCTTTCGATATGAGGATGGATTTGGTCTACCGAGATGAGATGAGTGCGGTCGCTCCACGCTCCGAGGGATAGGGCATACCCCCCAATTCCCAGAGGGATAGAATAAGCGGTGTTTTCTCTTGCTGGGACGTAAGCCGTAGTGATACTTGATTACTCAAAACGGCGGATGTGCTGTGAAAACCCGTAACTTCCCCGTAAAGGAAAGCGTCGGATAGTTCGAGAACAAGCCACAACAGAATACATACAAAAGAACGTTTCATTGTATATTACAACAATGCATCAGATTACAAGAATATGCAGAGGATAAACAAATAAATATTACACAAAAATATCAGAGATTTAAATTACATTTAAATACATAGCAGCGGAAAATAATACAATACACAACTAGAAGAGATATACGGATACAAAGCTTTCCGGATACCGTTCCAGCTGTAAACCAGGATCCTGTGAATATAAATCTGCAAAACCAAAACTACTAGCTGCCCGTGTCAAAATAAGGGCACCCAGAGTTTAGGTTAAAACAATAAACTCCAGGTCAGTCATGTGACTGGTGTGAGAACTAAAACAGTTGTTAATCTTTGTTTTTAAAGTTAGGTAAATCAAGGGACCACGCCGTATAACACGGAACGGGTTTCCTCCCAAGAACACCAGTGCATAAAACGACAGCGCAATGCTAAATAAAGAAAAATGAAGCTATTATAAGACCCAGGTCCTATCACACAATGCAACGCAAACCGGGGGATAGGGTTTTTACCTTATAATAGCCAAGAATGCTTGATACGTTGAAAACAAATCATTTGATACTATTATAAGTGCATAGTGTATAAAACAACTTCAAATCATAAGTATCAATCATAGGCGGCATGAATGCCCCATAACACTATGTCGCCATATATAGGTTATACAATCAAAATCGCAAAGTCGCGTATTTGGAAATTGGGTTTCCATCTATGAACCGAGGCAAAAGATAGTCCTCAACCGATTCGAGACGCTCTAGCCCGTGTCTCAGGAACAGCCGCAACTGCCCCTTGGATCGTCAGGGCCGGTCCACCGATGTGGATTATTATGCCTGAACAATACGTCTCCCCGCCCTTTGGGGCGTCAATGAGACAAAAAATGACTCCATCGGACCCGGATCGTTCGATCAAACCGAGGCGCCTCGCAACAGCAACAACCACACAGGTGAAAAGTATATAAATGTCAGGGCTGGTAGGTCACTGACACCACCCTAGCTAGAAAGAAACGCATGCCCTCCCTGAGGTCCTCTCCCGTTTTTGGTTCACAACCGGGGTGCGAAACTCGCGAAGTAAACGTTACACAAAGCTACGCCACAAAGGCCGTGCTTTGATCATCACCACAAGACTTTGCTTTTCAACAGAAGCCTCGATCAATTGCCACTTAGGCATGCCACACAGGCAATTCACTCCATGCGTTTGATATCCATCAATATATAACCCCTGAGCTCGTACATCTCAAAGAAGGACGTTAAGCAAGAGAATAAATTCTCCGCCGCCAAACAGATATATATTTAATAGAGATCAATCACACGGACTAAAATCCAATGTCAGACACACAGTCCATTTACAAGTCCGTTCTGGGTCTGAACGAAACTGGAGGCACCTAGTACCCCGCATATCCATCGATCTCCAAGCACGTCTGGACGATCACCAACTGTTTCCATCTTCTTGGGTGTACAGCCCAATCAAGATCATCAGTAATCACCCAAACGACGTGAAGACCTCCGGTCTTCGACCATCGTCTTCATCTTCGACTTATCGTCGTATCAGTTATTCAGAATGGGATAAACCCGGTCTTTCTGAATAACTCACGTGTATTTTAAATAAGTGTTACACAAACACAACATACGCCTCATTCCAATTCATCAGTCACTAACCGTAAATTAATCAAGAGAATAATTCCCCAAATATTAACCCCGAAGGCCGAAACCAACATCAGATCAATATCCAGAAAACCATTCTGCTTAGCTAACCGACAGTTAGTTTCTGATTTCACATTCATAGGGAAAGGTTCCCATTAATTTTATCCAAGATAAATTCCTGAATTTATTCTCTAATCTTCCTTTGAATTTCGATTCAACTAGTCGGAATTAGCGAACCTTACCGTAGTAATCATTGGTTTTAATTTCCCAATCCCAACCTATTCATCCCATGAAGTAAAACTGGTAATACTTCATATCTAACACCACGGTGTTATCGGTAAATTCAATTACCATTTCACGTTCAAATCTAATTAAAGATTTAACTATCGCCTGGAGCAAAACTGGGGATACTCCATTCTCGATCTTTTCAATCTAATTAAAGATTCATTAAAACTCCACTTAATTTTAATCGTTAACTGGGTTAAAGAATCAGTGTCATTTAAAACACGGTTCACGATAAACCCAAAATCACCTTCCATTAATTATCGGGTTAAAGAACGAGTGTTATTTAAAACACTGTCCACGATAAACCCAAAAATCAATATCAATTCAATTCCAATTAAATATTATTTAATTGGTACACTTCATTAAATCTAAATAAAAAGATTTAATCTTTTCTCAACTGGGTTCAAGAACAGTGTTAGTCAAGACACCATTCACGACAAACCCAAATCACATTTGATATTAAATACAAGGCTCTGAATAGAAAATATATCGGCTTATATTCAATATCAAATTCTACGACCAACAAATGTCATATTGGAAATAACGATATATATATATCTATATCTTTCAAATTCCCATAACAATATCTGTATCATCACGAAATCCAATATCGAAATATTCCGAAGACAATTTCGATTCAAATCCATTCAAAAATAATTATTGGAAATTCTGATTATTTTCAAAATCATTTCAAATCCAATTTATTTATTTAAAAATAAATAGAATTATAATTCTAGTTCAAAACTAGTTCATTTCGATAAAAATCTATTTTTATCTTTTCAAATATGGAATTTTTCATCCCAATTCTTGCTAAATCATTTCTTATGATTTTACACAAATTATTACAATTTTTAATAATTTTATCAAGGCCCGTACAGTCGATTTCCGTCAACGGCCATCGAACTGCACTTACAGCGACCTTTTCCAAATTTGATTTGGACATATTTCCATATCCAACCGTTAGATTTCAAATTTCTAATATTCGTTAGAAAGCTCTTTTCGATACGAACCCAACGGTTCCGGTTTCAGGAGAATCCGACGGTCGGATCTCCCGTAATGTCCGTTTGAAATAAATGGTCGAAATTCACGAACTGCCGCGGCGCGGCGCGTTCTATTCAGGCCATTATATTATATATATAATATATATAATATATATTTCATCGATTATTATTCAAAACGATTTTTATAAGTTTTTAAATTCGTTTCAAAATTCATTTCAACTTCCATTTCAATTCAAAGCAAAATTGAATTCTTCTTTATATATTCGTTTTAAAATTCATTTCTATTCAATTCAAATTTCAATTCAATTTGAATTCATTTCAATTCGCATTCAATTCAATTTGAATTCGTTTTCAATTCAATTTGGTTTCCAAAGTCGTTTTCTATTCGATTCAATTCAAATTGGTTTTCTATTCGATTCAATTCAAATTGGTTTTCTATTCGATTCAATTCAAATTGGTTTCTATTCGATTCAATTCAAATTGGTTTTCTATTCGATTCATTTCGAAATCGTTTTCAATTCAATTCATTTCGAAATCGCTTTCAATTCAATTCATTTCGAAATCGTTTTCAATTCAATTCATTTCGAAGTCGTTTTCAATTCTATTCTGTTTCAATTCGAATTTCTTTTCTTTTCAAAATATTAGATTTTGAAATCACTTTCGATATTCATTATAAAATGAATAAAATCGATATAAATATCGTTCACGTCAAAATGGCATCAATCTAATCAACACGGCTTCATATATTGATATTTTCAAATATTCCATTTCGAATATTTCTATTTCAAATATTCTATTTCAGATATTTCCTATTATCAAAATATTTGTTATTTGTCAAAATATTTCGTTCAACACATGACTAATCTCAACGGATGAGTACAGTCAACACATGAACCTTTATTTTATAATATTCTTTATTTTCTAAATTGGAATGAGGCCCAATCAATCACCATATAAAATTAATTATATGGATTTTCATACAACACATGTATATAATAACATTGGAAAATAATCAACCATCAACCAAAGTGCACTACACTGTATAAGCATCAAATATAGATATCTAACGCTTATAACAGCCTGTCAATCAATCGATCGACATATTTAATCAATCAGGATGAGTGAACTTCAAATTTCATCCCAACACCCGTGTGGGGTTTCAAACAATCAAACACAGATTTTATTCGTGCAGTTGGGCGATGTGTAAAATTTATCGTCCCAATCAATGTCCTTCAAATAGTTGTACATAAACAAACCGTCCGGTTTGTAAATGAATATTTATTTATTCACATTCACGTTAAGAATTATATTTTTAACGATCAAACTATTTTATTCAACCTATGAATTTTCTATTCGATTCATTAATTAAATAAAATGTTATCTTTATTTTTCCAACTTATTTTTAGAAAATTTCGGCGGCATAACGACACGATACTAGAAACGGGATGAGGCCTAGCCTTATCCCCGGTCTAGTGAAGGCCCACGCCATTCACACATCAATCAAATCAATTTCATTTCACCAAACAACCAAGTTCAAATCAAATCATCTAACTAATTTTTGCAATCAAACAAACAAGTCCATGGTCTGTGGACAATTGTGTCGGGTGCTACTAAACACCGTCTGCATCCTAGTATATATATATAACTAGAAAAGAAATTGAAAGGTGAGAAATTCTCACCAAAAGCTATCCAATACCACGACTCTATCTCTTTGTAGAAGTCTTCGTCGTTCTCGCCTCTTATCACTTTCGTCGCCCGTAGTCACTACATATGTAAAAATCGAATTTTTACTTCGCTATTCAATATATAAAAATCGAATTTTTACTTCGCTATTCAATATATAAAAATCGAATTTTTACTTCGCTATTCAATATATAAAAATCGAATTTTTACTTCGATGTTCAATATATAAAAATCACATTTTTACTTCGATGTCCAATATATAAAAATCACATTTTTACTTCGATGTTCAATATATAAAAATCACATTTTTACTTTGCAAGGATTTCGCCTTTTCCCATTTCAAAAATCTAATTTTTCCTATTTTAAAAATCCAATCTTTTCTATTTTAAAAATATGATCTTTTCCATTTTAAAAATTCAATCTTTTCCATTTTAAAAATATGATCTTTTCCATTTTAAAAATATGATCTTTTCCATTTTAAAAATTCAATCTTTTCTATGAATAAAATCCTAACTTTTTATTTTTAAAAAACCTAGCGTTATATTTATATATAAAAAAAATCTAAGCTTTTAAATAAAGGAAATTCAAACCTTATAAATAAATAAAAATCAAATTTTCAGTTATATATAAAAAAAAATGAAAATTAAAAACTCACGGTGGGTCTTGGAGTGGAGATGGCTGCTTCGGAGGCTGACGAGGTTAGGGGAGCGGCGTCGGTGGTCGTATGGCGGCTTGGAGGTGGTCTCAGGCGGCTTCAGGGAAACTAGGGCTTGGGGAGGGCTCGAACGATGGTTGGAGGGAGGAGAAGAAGAGAAGCAGAGGGGGAAACGGGAGGGGGGGCGACGCTGGATGATCGGTGGTGGATGGCGCGGGTAGCGATGGTCGGAGGCGCCAGGGTGGAGGGTGGCGGTTCTTCTGCGTTCTTTTTTTTTATTCTGAAAGTGTTTTGAATCGGGGGGGGGGGCCTGAGCAATGATAAAAGGGAAGGAGAGAGAGAAATTAATTAATTTTTTATTAATTTAAAATTCAAAAAATTGACTTTTACATACGACCTCTAATCGAGGCCCACCGCCTGTCGTCCATAGCTAATTACCCCCATTCCGAACACAATGGGATATGTATCGTAAGCTGATTCGACTGTTTCGATCAGTTGTCGTCAAAATCAACATATATCTCTATATATTGAATTTGAACGCGCATTTCATTTTACCGGGGTCACATACTAACTCTAAAAATTCCAGAAAAATATTTTCTAGCTTCGTATTGACGATACGGTCCTAACAAAACTAGTTTCGTTGAATTCTGAGACCGTTGGAAAAATGGTCATTTTCCAGTCGATTAAAATCAACTGAAACTGGTCAAACGCGTTTTCCTTTGCCACGCTCACATATTGATTCGAAAAATTATGAAATTTGGAATCTAGCAATAATTTGACATCACGGACCCAACAAAACTGGTTTCGTCGAAATCCGAGGTCGTTTGCAAAATTTCCATTTTTAAGGGCCTGAATTTCATAGCGACTATTCAGAATTTTCAACTGGACATATCTTTTGATCCCTGCTATGAAATTTTGATTATTCGGATTCGTTGGGAAGATATTCATAATTAGATCCTAATGTTTTTGGTTTCACTAAAATCCGGATTGTTTTGCACCCGGTACATTCCATTGAAGTTTGAAATCGAATTATCGAACTACCGCACCATTTTCAATTCTATTTATAATTATATATAAATATTTATTTTCTAACGACGACGTATATAATATATACGTTCGAATTCTATTCAAAATAAATTTCTCGTCGATATTATTTAAAATAATTCATTTTAAATAATCAAAATTCGCTAAAATTGCCAAAATAAAAAATTTAAACTGGCCCAGATTTTCGGGTTGTTACAATCTCCCCCACTTAAAACTTTTCGTCCCCGAAAAGGAACAAAGTCGGAAGTGGTTTGATCAATCAACTCTACGTTCGATCTGGCTTCCATTCTCCAACTTTTCAGTTTCTGAGAATTTTCCAATTCTTCAAAAATTTGGCTAACACCCTAAATTTTCGAAATATTTCGCCATAACCTCCCCTGCATCGGGGAATTTCAAATAGCTTCCCCGGTCCTTCTAATCTCAAAAAGAAAAAGAAAAAGCCAAGCGGCTAACCAATAGGCTCATAAAATCATCATCACCCAAACAAAACAGGAAATTATGTAGTAAACATGTACCTATTTGTCGGGCAAACAAATTTTATTCTCTGCTCTAGCCTTCTTGCTATGACCTGCTCAATGTAAGTATATGCATGCAAATACGACCAATTTTCAATACAATTCAATATTTGATACAATTAGGCGTAATGGTTCAAAATTTATCAAACAACTAAACAAGCAACACAAACATCAATCAATTAGTGAATTAGAGTTTCAAATTCTTAACTTTGATATATAGTCAAAAATCAGATTTTTGATGCCAAATCACAACAATAGATCCTATATAGTTTTTGGTTCTCACACCAGTCAATAGGAAATATATAGATATTACACGTTCGTCACTCGAATATAAATTCTAATGATGGAGCTCCATCATCAAAATCATCTCCGGGCGATTAGAGTGTAATTCTATATCTATCCAATATGTCAAAACTTCGAATACACGCTAGCTAGGCGCATACGCAAAATCTTTATATTTTGGATTGTCCTAATCAATATAAAATAAATAATCAAATACGAATAATTGATTTAAATTTTCAGAACAAAATTGGTTTTCATTTTAAAAATATACTCTCTACACTCGTCCTAGGATACTACTGATCCTATCTCTAACGAGTCATTCCCATTGGACATTACTAATCCAATATCTGATGAATTCTTTCGTATGGTTCTAATGTGCCTTGTTCTCTGAGCTTTGTAAACCAAAGCTCTGATACCAACTGTGAAAACCCGTAACTTCCCCGTAAAGGAAAGCGTCGGATAGTTCGAGAACAAGCCACAACAGAATACATACAAAAGAACGTTTCATTGTATATTACAACAATGCATCAGATTACAAGAATATGCAGAGGATAAACAAATAAATATTACACAAAAATATCAGAGATTTAAATTACATTTAAATACATAGCAGCGGAAAATAATACAATACACAACTAGAAGAGATATACGGATACAAAGCTTTCCGGATACCGTTCCAGCTGTAAACCAGGATCCTGTGAATATAAATCTGCAAAACCAAAACTACTAGCTGCCCGTGTCAAAATAAGGGCACCCAGAGTTTAGGTTAAAACAATAAACTCCAGGTCAGTCATGTGACTGGTGTGAGAACTAAAACAGTTGTTAATCTTTGTTTTTAAAGTTAGGTAAATCAAGGGACCACGCCGTATAACACGGAACGGGTTTCCTCCCAAGAACACCAGTGCATAAAACGACAGCGCAATGCTAAATAAAGAAAAATAAAGCTATTATAAGACCCAGGTCCTATCACACAATGCAACGCAAACCGGGGGATAGGGTTTTTACCTTATAATAGCCAAGAATGCTTGATACGTTGAAAACAAATCATTTGATACTATTATAAGTGCATAGTGTATAAAACAACTTCAAATCATAAGTATCAATCATAGGCGGCATGAATGCCCCATAACACTATGTCGCCATATATAGGTTATACAATCAAAATCGCAAAGTCGCGTATTTGGAAATTGGGTTTCCATCTATGAACCGAGGCAAAAGATAGTCCTCAACCGATTCGAGACGCTCTAGCCCGTGTCTCAGGAACAGCCGCAACTGCCCCTTGGATCGTCAGGGCCGGTCCACCGATGTGGATTATTATGCCTGAACAATACGTCTCCCCGCCCTTTGGGGCGTCAATGAGCCAAAAAATGACTCCATCGGACCCGGATCGTTCGATCAAACCGAGGCGCCTCGCAACAGCAACAACCACACAGGTGAAAAGTATATAAATGTCAGGGCTGGTAGGTCACTGACACCACCCTAGCTAGAAAGAAACGCATGCCCTCCATGAGGTCCTCTCCCGTTTTTGGTTCACAACCGGGGTGCGAAACTCGCGAAGTAAACGTTACACAAAGCTACGCCACAAAGGCCGTGCTTTGATCATCACCACAAGACTTTGCTTTTCAACAGAAGCCTCGATCAATTGCCACTTAGGCATGCCACACAGGCAATTCACTCCATGCGTTTGATATCCATCAATATATAACCCCTGAGCTCGTACGTCTCAAGGAAGGGCGTTAAGCAAGAGAATAAATTCTCCGCCGCCAAACAGATATATATTTAATAGAGATCAATCACACGGACTAAAATCCAATGTCAGTCACACAGTCCATTTACAAGTCCGTTCTGGGTCTGAACGAAACCGGAGGCACCTAGTACCCCGCATATCCATCGATCTCCAAGCACGTCTGGACGATCACCAACTGTTTCCATCTTCTTGGGTGTACAGCCCAATCAAGATCATCAGTAATCACCCAAACGACGTGAAGACCTCCGGTCTTCGACCATCGTCTTCATCTTCGACTTATCGTCGTATCAGTTATTCAGAATGGGATAAACCCGGTCTTCCTGAATAACTCACGTGTATTTTAAATAAGTGTTACACAAACACAACATACGCCTCATTCCAATTCATCAGTCACTAACCGTAAATTAATCAAGAGAATAATTCCCCAAATATTAACCCCGAAGGCCGAAACCAACATCAGATCAATATCCAGAAAACCATTCTGCTTAGCTAACCGACAGTTAGTTTCTGATTTCACATTCATAGGGAAAGGTTCCCATTAATTTTATCCAAGATAAGTTCCTGAATTTATTCTCTAATCTTTCTTTGAATTTCGATTCAACTAGTCGGAATTAGCGAACCTTACCGTAGTAATCATTGGTTTTAATTTCCCAATCCCAACCTATTCATCCCATGAAGTAAAACTGGTAATACTTCATATCTAACACCACGGTGTTATCGGTAAATTCAATTACCATTTCACGTTCAAATCTAATTAAAGATTTAACTATCGCCTGGAGCAAAACTGGGGATACTCCATTCTCGATCTTTTCAATCTAATTAAAGATTCATTAAAACTCCACTTAGTTTTAATCGTTAACTGGGTTAAAGAATAAGTGTCATTTAAAACACGGTTCACGATAAACCCAAAATCACCTTCCATTAATTATCGGGTTAAAGAACGAGTGTTATTTAAAACACTGTCCACGATAAACCCAAAAATCAATATCAATTCAATTCCAATTAAATATTATTTAATTGGTACACTTCATTAAATCTAAATAAAAAGATTTAATCTTTTCTCAACTGGGTTCAAGAACAGTGTTAGTCAAGACACCATTCACGACAAACCCAAATCACATTTGATATTAAATACAAGGCTCTGAATAGAAAATATATCGGCTTATATTCAATATCAAATTCTACGACCAACAAATATCATATTGGAAATAACGATATATATATATATCTATATCTTTCAAATTCCCATAACAATATCTGTATCATCACGAAATCCAATATCGAAATATTCCGAAGACAATTTCGATTCAAATCCATTCCAATATAATTATTGGAAATTCTGATTATTTTCAAAATCATTTCAAATCCAATTTATTTATTTAAAAATAAATAGAATTATAATTCTAGTTCAAAACTAGTTCATTTCGATAAAAATCTATTTTTATCTTTTCAAATATGGAATTTTTCATCCCAATTCTTTCTAAATCATTTCTTATGATTTTACACAAATTATTACAATTTTTAATAATTTTATCAAGGCTCGTACAGTCGATTTCCATCAACGGCCATCGAACTGCACTTACAGCGACCTTTTCCAAATTTGATTTGGACATATTTCCAAATCCAACCGTTAGATTTCAAATTTCTAATATTCGTTAGAAAGCTCTTTTCGATACGAACCCAACGGTTCCGGTTTCAGGAGAATCCGACGGTCGGATCTCCCGTAATGACCGTTTGAAATAAATGGTCGAAATTCACGAACTGCCGCGGCGCGGCGCGTTCTATTCAGGCCATTATATTATATATATAATATATATAATATATATTTCGTCGATTACTATTCAAAACGATTTTTATAAATAGTTTTTAAATTCGTTTCAAAATTCATTTCAACTTCCATTTCAATTCAAAGCAAAATTGAATTCTTCTTTATATATTCGTTTTAAAATTCATTTCTATTCAATTCAAATTTCAATTCAATTTGAATTCATTTCAATTCGCATTCAATTCAATTTGAATTCGTTTTCAATTCAATTCGGTTTCCAAAGTCGTTTTCTATTCGATTCAATTCAAATTGGTTTTCTATTCGATTCAATTCAAATTGGTTTTCTATTCGATTCAATTCAAATTGGTTTTCTATTCGATTCAATTCAAATTGGTTTTCTATTCGATTCATTTCGAAATCGTTTTCAATTCAATTCATTTCGAAATCGTTTTCAATTCAATTCATTTCGAAATCGTTTTCAATTCAATTCATTTCGAAATCGTTTTCAATTCTATTCTGTTTCAATTCGAATTTCTTTTCTTTTCAAAATATTAGATTTTGAAATCACTTTCGATATTCATTATAAAATGAATAAAATCGATATAAATATCGTTCACGTCAAAATGGCATCAATCTAATCAACACGGCTTCATATATTGATATTTTCAAATATTCCATTTCGAATATTTCTATTTCAAATATTCTATTTCAGATATTTCCTATTATCAAAATATTTGTTATTTGTCAAAATATTTCGTTCAACACATGACTAATCTCAACGGATGAGTACAGTCAACACATGAACCTTTATTTTATAATATTCTTTATTTTCTAAATTGGAATGAGGCCCAATCAATCACCATATAAAATTAATTATATGGATTTTCATACAACACATGTATATAATAACATTGGAAAATAATCAACCATCAACCAAAGTGCACTACACTGTATAAGCATCAAATATAGATATATAACGCTTATAACAGCCTGTCAATCAATCGATCGACATATTTAATCAATCAGGATGAGTGAACTTCAAATTTCATCCCAACACCCGTGTGGGGTTTCAAACAATCAAACACAGATTTTATTCGTGCAGTTGGGCGATGTGTAAAATTTATCGTCCCAATCAATGTCCTTCAAATAGGTGTACATAAACAAACCGTCCGGTTTGTAAATGAATATTTATTTATTCACATTCACGTTAAGAATTATATTTTTAACGATCAAACTATTTTATTCAACCTATGAATTTTCTATTCGATTCATTTATTAAATAAAATGTTATCTTTATTTTTCCAACTTATTTTTAGAAAATTTCGGCGGCATAACGGCACGATACTAGAAACGGGATGAGGCCTAGCCTTATCCCCGGTCTAGTGAAGGCCCACGCCATTCACACATCAATCAAATCAATTTCATTTCACCAAACAACCAAGTTCAAATCAAATCATCTAACTAATTTTTGCAATCAAACAAACAAGTCCATGGTCTGTGGACAATTGTGTCGGGTGCTACTAAACACCGTCTGCATCCTAGTATATATATATATATATATATAACTAGAAAAGAAATTGAAAGGTGAGAAATTCTCACCAAAAGCTATCCAATACCACGACTCTATCTCTTTGTAGAAGTCTTCGTCGTTCTCGCCTCTTATCACTTTCGTCGCCCGTAGTCACTACATATGTAAAAATCGAATTTTTACTTCGCTATTCAATATATAAAAATCGAATTTTTTACTTCGCTATTCAATATATAAAAATCGATTTTTTACTTCGCTATTCAATATATAAAAATCGAATTTTTACTTCGATGTTCAATATATAAAAATCACATTTTTACTTCGATGTCCAATATATAAAAATCACATTTTTACTTCGATGTTCAATATATAAAAATCACATTTTTACTTTGCAAGGATTTCGCCTTTTCCCATTTCAAAAATCTAATTTTTCCTATTTTAAAAATCCAATCTTTTCTATTTTAAAAATATGATCTTTTCCATTTTAAAAATTCAATCTTTTCCATTTTAAAAATATGATCTTTTCCATTTTAAAAATATGATCTTTTCCATTTTAAAAATTCAAACTTTTCTATGAATAAAATCCTAACATTTTATTTTTAAAAAACCTAGCGTTATATTTATATATAAAAAAAATCTAAGCTTTTAAATAAAGGAAATTCAAACCTTATAAATAAATAAAAATCAAATTTTCAGTTATATATAAAAAAATGAAAATTAAAAATTCACGGTGGGTCTTGGAGTGGAGATGGCTGCTTCGGAGGCTGACGAGGTTAGGGGAGCGGCGTCGGTGGTCGTATGGCGGCTTGGAGGTGGTCTCAGGCGGCTTCGGGGAAACTAGGGCTTGGGGAGGGCTCGAACGATGGTTGGAGGGAGGAGAAGAAGAGAAGCAGAGGGGGAAACGGGAGGGGGGGCGACGCTGGATGATCGGTGGTGGATGGCGCGGGTAGCGATGGTCGGAGGCGCCAGGGTGGAGGGTGGCGGTTCTTCTGCGTTCTTTTTTTTTATTCTGAAAGTGTTTTGAATCGGGGGGGGGGGGGGGGGGGGCCTGAGCAATGATAAAAGGGAAGGAGAGAGAAAAATTAATTAATTTTTTATTAATTTAAAATTCAAAAAGTTGACTTTTACATACGACCTCTAATCGAGGCCCACCGCCTGTCGTCCATAGCTAATTACCCCCATTCCGAACACAATGGGATATGTATCGTAAGCTGATTCGACTGTTTCGATCAGTTGTCGTCAAAATCAACATATAACTATATATATTGAATTTGAACGCGCATTTCATTTTACCGGGGTCACATACTAACTCTAAAAATTCCAGAAAAATATTTTCTAGCTTCGTATTGACGATACGGTCCTAACAAAACTAGTTTCGTTGAATTCTGAGACCGTTGGAAAAATGGCCATTTTCCAGTCGATTAAAATCAACTGAAACTGGTCAAACGCGTTTTCCTTTGCCACGCTCACATATTGATTCGAAAAATTATGAAATTTGGAATCTAGCAATAATTTGACATCACGGACCCAACAAAACTGGTTTCGTCGAAATCCGAGGTCGTTTGCAAAATTTCCATTTTTAAGGGCCTGAATTCCATAGCGACTATTCAGAATTTTCAACTGGACATATCTATTGATCCCCGCTATGAAATTTTGATTATTCGGATTCGTTGGGAAGATATTCACAATTAGATCCTAATGTTTTTGGTTTCACTAAAATCCGGATTGTTTTGCACCCGGTACATTCCATTGAAGTTTGAAATCGAATTATCGAACTACCGCGCCATTTTCAATTCTATTTATAATTATATATAAATATTTATTTTCTAACGACGACGTATATAATATATACGTTCGAATTCTATTCAAAATAAATTTCTCGTCGATATTATTTAAAATAATTCATTTTAAATAATCAAAATTCGCTAAAATTGCCAAAATAAAAATTTTAAACTGGCCCAGATTTTCGGGTTGTTACATGTGCATTATGGTGTTTTCTCTAGCTGGGACGTAAGACGTTGTTTATTGCACTACGCGATAGGTCTTTCGAATCAGGAGCCATCAGTATGGAAATCCAAACTTCCAATATGAGCTTTGTGGTTTTAATTGTAAACCTATATTGGCAACATAATATACGGTACCTATGTCGCCTATGATTGATACATTTACTTTCGAAATTGATTTCTACACTATACACTTATAATAATAATAAAAGATAAACTTCGCATATCAAGCATATTTGGCTATTATAAGGTAAAAATCTATTCTCTGGCTTGTGTTGCATTGTGTGATGGGACTTGAGTCCTATAATAGCTTCATTTTTCTTTAATTAACATTGCGCTGTTTGTTTTACGCACTAGTATTATTGGGGGTAAACCCGTTCCGTGTTATACGGCGTGGTCCCTTGATTTACCTAACTTTAAAATCAAATTAATAATTGTTGTAGTTCTCACACCAGTCCCATGACTGACCTGGAGTTAATTGTTCCTTCTTAAAATATGGGTTCCCATATTTTCCACAAGGGCAGCTAGTAGTTTTGGTTTTCGTAGATACTTCTTTTCACAGGATCCTGGATTACAGCTGGAGCTATATTCAGAAAGCTTTGTATCCGTATATCTCTTTCAATTGTGTCAGTTGTTATTTTCCGCTACGCGTTATACTTACGTCTTATTTTCTGCTGCTATGTAATTTTTAAAATCTTTGATACTGTATTTCCAATGTGTAATAGTTATTCATAATCTGGAATACTCTTGTACTCTGATGTAATTGTTGTAATAGAAATGAAATGTTCTATTTTTTGTGTTCTGATGTGTCATGTTCTCAACTCAATCCGGGCTTTCCCGAAAGGGGAAGTTTGGGCCGTTTCAGCCTCTTTCTGAATATCCAATAAAAATTCCTTTATCTGATTTTGAATCAAATTTGTCTAAGTTATCCTTTGTATTAAGTATAAAACATTTACTTCCAAATATTTTAAAATAAGATACTTTTGGTTTCTTATTATATAAAAGCTTACAAGGAATTTTATGAGTCAAAGGTCTAATTGAAATTCTACTAATAATATATCAAGCTGTTCTACTGCCTCAACCCAAAAATTCCTTCGTAAGTTGCTATCGGATAACATAGTTCTTCCACATTCTTGTATCGTTCCATTTTTACGTTTAACTACTCCGTTTTGTTGAGGAGTTCTTGGAATTGAAAAATTATGAGTTATTCCCTTTTTATTACAATATTTTTCAAAATTTTCATTTTTGAATTCTCCATCATGGTCACTACATATTATTTTAATTTTTGGTGATAATAGATTTTGAATCTTTTTAGAAAATATTTTGAATTGATCGAAAGCATCACTTTTATTTTTAAGAAACAAAGTCCAAGTGTATCTAGAAAAATCGTCAACTATTACAAACACATATCTATTATAATTTATTGATTGAGTTTGAGATGGACCAAATAAATCTATGTGTATTAACTCTAATGGTTTTGAAGTAGTGATTTGTTCTTTTGATTTAAATGAGCTTGACAAGCAGCACATAAGTTATTAACTTTGAATTTCATTTTGGGTAATCCTCTAATCGAATCTAATTTAGAAATTCTAGAGATATGTTTGAAAGTTGTATGACCGAATCTCTTATGCCAAATCCAGGGATCACTTGTATTGGCCATAAGACATAAATTATCGTTGGAAATTTTCATACTTAATATATAAATATTTTTCTTTCTATCTCCTTCGAATATAACTTTTGAATTCCTATCTTCTATGAAACATTTATTCTTTACAAATTTTATTTTATACCCTTTATCGCAAAGTTGACTTATACTTAGTAAATTGTGTTTTAAATTCCTAACTAATAGAACATCAGAAATAATAGGAGTTTTAGAATTACCGACATTGCCGATTCCAATGATGTATCCTTTAGAATTATCTCCGAAGTTTACCAATCCACCATCTTCATACTTCAGATTATTGAGTAGTTCTGAATTTCCAGTCTTATGTGTTGAATAGCCACTATCCAGTATCCATTTGTCCTTTTTCATTTCCACCAATTGCTTTCCAAAACTTGAATTTTCAATAGCCATGTAAGACACCAGTTTAAGATTTGAATCTCCAATAGACACCTTTTTAAAATTTGAATTTCCAGTAGCCACTTCACCCATCTCTTCAACTTTTGAGTTTTCAAAAGTCATAGGACTTGTTCTTTTCTGTATTGAACAATATTTCAGTAGATCATATGCTTCTTTAACATTAATATATGCAGACTCTTTTAACATTGATGAAATACAATTGACACTAGTATTATCAAAGATTCCAAAATTTGCCATTTTATTAAATTTTCAAAAATCAGATTATGAACTTTTTGAAAGACCTTGCTCTGATACCAATTGTTAGGGACTGCGGAATGGATCGTTCAGGAAAAGCAAACACTAGAGGGGGGTGAATACTGTTTGTAAGAATTTAAACAAAACTAAAAAAACTAGAGAGAACTATGGGATGAATCAAACACCATAAACACAATCACAGACACAAATTCAAACATAGATGCAAAATAAACAGAAAATAAAAGTGCAGAAAAGGAAAGAACACACCGAATTTTATACTGGTTCAGATCACTCCTACGTCCTGTCCCACACAACGCTGGATTGTGCAGGGTTTTATTACTATTTTCAAATAGCCAAATACAACCTCCTGGATTTCACGGCTCAACAAGGAGACATCGACTCCTATCCCTTGATTTCACGGCTCAACAAGGGCACACCGACTCCTATTCCTTGATTTCACGGTTACAAGGATAAACCGTTTACTCTTTGACTTACAAATAGGGTCTTTCAACCTAAGCAATTACAAAATATCCCTATAACTCTTCAATAACACTTGATTCAGAGAGTAGAGAGTGTAGAGAGAAGAAGTTTTATAAAATCAGAAGTGAACTCGGCAGAGTATAAGTGTAAAAAACCATAAAGTTGATTAAGAATAATGATAAGATGAAAGAGGATAAAGATGGAGAAGAAGAGATGTTAAAAAATTCGGTTTTAACCTCTTTTTATAGAGTATGAAGGGTTGCAATGGTTCTGAAGCATTTCAAAGAGTGAAAAGATACCACCCTTAAAAATTAGAAAACTAGCTGTTATATGTCGACATACATATTTTACTACGTCGACATACTCATGTATAAATTTTATTTTCAAAGCATTTTTCAAGAGTTTTGATACAAAATTAATTCTGGAAATTCTTAAGTAAAATTTTAATGTTGTAAATCAATATTATATTATAGAAAACATATGAAAACATATTTTTTAAACTATATAAATATAATTATAAAATTATAAGGTTTTAAATTATATAAAATATAAATAAAGTATATATAAAAAATTAAGTTTGAAAAAACAAGAAGAATAAAAAATAAAAACAACTATAAAAACAAAATAGAGAGGATTGAAAATAAAATAGAATAATAAAATAGAGAAGATAGGAAAACAAAATAGAAGGGATTGAGAAAAGAATTGAAAAATCAAAATTTGACTTTGGATTTGAATCAGGAGTGCTATTTAGAGTCTTACAAAATCTAGACTCTATAATTATATTAATCTTGAACTCTTGAAATCTTCATTACTCATGAGTCTCGAATCTATTCTGAATTTTGAATCTCTAAATCTCTTAAACTGTACAGTCTTCAATATTAATTCTGTACACAAATCCTGCATATATATATATATATATATGTATATGTATATATATGTATGTATGTATGTATGTATGCATTCTAGATAAAGATATTAGTATATATATTTTATAATCAACGATAATTGAAATAAGGTTGTTATCATCAAAACTCCATTCTCCAACATGTTCACTGTTTCGAGACGACAATTTTGAGATTCTGAATTATCTAAAGATGATTTTAATTTGTCGAAATTTTCTTTTGAGACACAGATTTCTTTTTATAATTTTTTTTTTTAAAACTCGCATTCTTTAGATAACTCTGGATTATTTCCAATTAAAGCTTCATTCTCTTTTTTAAAAGACAAAATTAAAGAACTAGAATTGTTTAAAGAATATTCTAAAGATGTATTTTGCAAGACATCAATTTCCTTTGAAAGGCCATTTTTTTATCTTTTAGCTGCTAGTTTTCTTTTTGAAGGAAATCCTTTCGAAAAACAAGCTCTTCTAAGGTATTTTCAAAGCATTTAGTTGGTTTTACTAAAAAATTATTTTTCTCTTTAAAATTGGAATTTTATTGCTCACAATCTATTTATTTAGTAAAAATAACCATGTTTATTTTATTCAAAGTTTTAAAATCTTTTAATAATTTTTCATGGTCTAACAAAAGATCTTTATATAATGAATATACACATACCGATTGTGATCTGACTTTAGCCATGAGACATTTGCTTGCTTGCTCCTTTGATTCTGCTTTGTTACTTTTCCACTTTCTAATGCCTTGACTAGATTTCTTTATTGCCATTTATTCTAAGATGTTGTTACGATCTCTAGAATCCCAGGGTCTCATACAAATTGAAAGATGAGTAGGATCGAGTAATATGGAAATACAAAAGTAAGTGATATGTTTTCTTATAGTTATGCGAGTAAATATTTAATAAGAAAACTACATAGAACTGATATCACAAATAAGCAATGTAAATGCAGTAAATAAAGTAAATAACATCAGGGATTTTTATATTGGTTTTTAGCACCGTCCTACGTCCAGTCCCAGACTCCATTTAGAATTTCACTAATTAATACCCTTGCTTATACCGAAGGAATATGTATTACAACACCTGAGCAGTAGAAGAGGGACCTGAGAAAAAGAACAGGATTTTGCCTCATTAGCAGAAGAGGACTTCAATCAACACCTAAGCAGCAGTATAGGGACCTATGCAGCAGAACATGATTTCGCCTCAGTAGCGGAAGAAGACTTCTTGCCTGAGCAGCAGAACAGGACTTCAACAAATATGATAAGTTTGTTTGATTGTATATATGTTCTTAATAACACGAATATGTCACAATTCAATACACCCTTCCCATAATCTTCTCCTTTGTATATATATTTGAAAGATTATGAAGAATAAAGAAGGAAAGTGATTTATAATCACGAAATATTGAATATTTGAGAGCATAAGTGTATTAATAATAGAAATAATTCAGAATAAGAGGATAACTTGATCAAGAAAGTTTAGTTGTTATCTGTTCTTAAAACAAGTGGTTTTGAAGTATATTTATAATAAATAAAAGTTTGCAATTATTCGTGAAAAGGTTTGATCAAAAGATATAGTCATAACTCTGGGATTAAAAAGTTATAACTCCTTAAAAAGTCTTAATCTTTTAGTCTAGCCGGCTGAATTCATAATTCAGATGGCTGAAAAACGGTTAGAATTTGAAAATGTATGCATGTGTACAAAGTCATGATATTCAGCCATTTGAATGGATTATTCAGACATCTGAATTCTTGTTTTAAAAAAAAAGTCATCACAACTCATTTAGTGAAAGCACATGCCTTTTAAACTAGTGACCCGAGTTCGAGTCCCAGCAGCTCCTATTTTTGAAAATTTTGATTTTTATTTAGAATAATGTGTGTGTGTGTGTGTGTATATATATAGATATATCTTATGGGAGATTTTAACATGGATTCTAACTAAATACTGACTCAATACACATTAATATATCTATTTTACCCTGTCTTTGAATCTTCTTATTTTTGAACCATAATCTCCAATATTTTTCGCGCAATAATCGTTAGTATACAATATTGTCTATATATAGTTGTCAGTCAAAATATAGCTCGAGAATCAAGGTTCTAACAACATCGTGTAGGGAGGGAGGGAAGGGGACAGGTGGGGGTGCTGCCTCAAGTGGAACAACATCAACTAGAGGGCCATGAGACACAATCTCATCCTCACAAATCCGAACTTGGGAATACAATTGCAAACCGAGGTACGGGGACATTGTAACACCACATACCCCTTAACATCATCTATATCAGGATTTCGTTAAGAAATATAAAGTGCATAAGTATAAATAAACATTACAAAGACTAAAATTTACAAGACATAATCTATACGGAAACACAACGAAATTTTGAAACTTAAATCAAAACACAGTTGTTATAACATCGTGAAAATATCCGTTGTTATAAAAACTCGTAACTGTCTCATGAAAAATAAAAACTAGCATAATCATAGTACAACTGAAAATCATCACTCTCAAGGTCAATAACAATAACCAGAAGAAATTCAAGAGTGAAACAATACACGAACACATGGAAAGTGAGTCAAGCAGAAATCCAAGATGAACCAAATCTCTATAAACTCTAAATTCCTCCTCTCTGAGAACCTGAGGAGGGGAAGGAAGAGAGAAGGAAGAAAAGAAACTAATCAGACATAAGTGTGCTGAGTTATGTAATTACTAGCATAAGTACTATAAAAGAAAGTTTAGACAGAATAATAGTTCCAAGAAAACATAAAGGCACAAGTGCAAAAAATAAAGCAGTGGAAAGATAAGCACGAATAAAGCCAATTGCCTTCTCATTCGTATCATTATGATTTCTACACCAGTTTACTATAAATCATGATTAGGATGCAAGCTATTTTCTACCCATAGAGCAACTCTTATATCATAACGTGATGACCTATTCCCACTATAGGCCTCGGGTTTATCAGGCCTGACCCCATTATCTTTAATAAAAATAGAATTCATCACAGGTGTTACAACATCTTATCTTTCCTAATCGATGCGATGCAGGCACATCGTCCCCACTAAAACACGCCCGTACCTACCTCATTTGTACCTCTTATTAACCAGTGCAGTAAAGCGTTCCCTCGCCTCCTCATGTGAGATCTCCATAGAATGTTAAAAGGGATACTTCCTAATACGGTCCCCAACCGAAAATACAGTTTGACTTGAGCCATCCTTAAACTGGGTCCCCATTATTTAATTTATTATCGTTGACCACCTATTAATATAGACCCCTATACAATTGTCAACAAACGCCAAGGCCACCATAGAATTATCATTGACCACCTAACTATCCAGACCACCATAGAATTGTCAATAAATTGCAAGACCACCATAGATTAATTATTTTATTTGGCCACTAATTTTCCCTATTAAATCTATGCTGCTGGAACAGACCACAACTATGATCCACTTATTTAACCTAATCAGTTATCGCTGCCGAAACGGATTCCCACTACACGCATATTAATTCATTTAAACTTAACACACAATTTAGGATTTCTTAATAAGAATATTCATTCAATATAACTTCTTGTTACATTTTAGGTGCATCTCCTTTATCTTATGGTACATTTATCATATTCATTATACCACCTCAATCCCTGTTAATAAGCGAATTACTAAGTTAAACTATTCCAATTATTCAGTTTATTAGCCATCCCCCAAATTACATTTCAGTAGCTAATTATTATATTTATTCAGTATGCCTCAAGTAACCCTTTATACCCATAATAAATATTTTCCTAATATGCAAAGAAATAATAGGGTAAAGGTTTAGGCTCTCGAATTGCCCAAACTCAACGTAAATGAAAGGGTAAATGTTTAAGCTCTCGCATGGCCCATACTCAAAACCAATAAAATGAAATCATAAATGAAATAGGGGATACCCAATCTTTAAATATATTAACCATACAGAGAGGGGTTGGAGAAGACTGAATAACAAATAATAAATGGTAAATTACTAAAATAAATAGAAATAGAGATAGAAAGAAAATAAAAATAGAAAATTGTTGATAGCTATAAGAAGATCTATAAACTGTTTTACTGTCTAAATTTTCCCTAAGTTATAAAAATATAGAAATTACAGTAAAATACTTAGAAAAATATGCTTATTCAATTGTCGTGGTAGGAATATCTAAATTAGTATATACATAATCCTCCAATTTGTGTACATAAATTTTTATCACAAAACTCTGTTTTATTTTAAAGGAAGAAATTTGTGCAGTGGAGGCTCAAAGAAAGAGAATGGAGTTGTAGATGGTATATATTTAGTAGAAGTAAAGAAACCTAGGCCCTTAGATTTTAGGTTAAAATTTTCAAACATCGGATGCCAAAAGATATGTCTCGAACAACCCAGCACATTCTTTGTTTCGTACCAGGCACGAAAATGTACCTGCTAATTGACCTGGGCTGACCTATCCCCAGGGGGTCGACCCACATTAGGCCAATGCCAACCCGATCTGGGTATTCCCAGCTTTAACATTATAAAAAATTATTAATTTATTTTTAGTTTGGTTTGTTTATTAAATTTTCTGGTTTTGAATTCAAATCTCAAACTAACATAACTTGTTCGTTTAACGTACATTTTGCGCAAACCAAAAGTTTATATGAATCAGAAAATCATAATGGACCCAATGGCGCAAACCCCATTGCCCAGTTCCCATTATTTTTCAACTTATTCTTTAATTAATCAATTTGTTAATTAATACTCTTCATTAAAATTTTGGGTTGTTACATTCTCCCATCCTTAAAGGATTTTGTCCTCGAAATTTCCAAGGTGGAAGAATAACATAAGTATTATCATACAGTTATCTACATCCATCAATCACTAGCATCATTGTCCTTAGGATTTATAATATTTTTTATAAACTTATGTAATCAGTGTATATGTCCATAAATAATGCAAGAAACAGGCGACCCGTTGATTCAGCTGACCTTCTTTTTATGCAATTATGTTTGTGCCATGCATCTAGATGTATGCAAAAATATAATGATAACAGAAAATTTATATGCATTCTACAACCGCCATCCAAGTGATAATCATTCATTATTTCATCCATAGTTTAAAAGTAAATTAAAAGTGCACACACATCCATATGCAATTATGTTAGTGTCCTAATTGTTGATCGCTACTTAGTGCCTAGTGTGTGTATATGCATCCACTACATCAACTTGCAAACACTTTTCATCCACGTGAATCCAATCAAACGTAACATGTTTTATTTACTTGTTTAACCTACCATCCATAGGCTTAACTTAAGACATGCTAATTCAAATGATAGGAAATAAGTAAGATTCAAATTTAAAGCTAAGAAGGGATTGAGAGCATACTATAAAAAAGAAATTGAAATGAAGCACAAATCCTCTCCTCTAGCTCACATGTCGTCTCATCGTTATTCTCTCCCCATTGAACCTTAACCAGCTTAATCTCCTTGCTCCTCAATTTCTTAACCTCAGACCCTAATATCCATGTAGGTACTCGCATAATAAATGCCCCCTCTCAACCTCAACCTCCTCTAAGGTACTCGGCTACACCACTAACGCATAATCATGCAAGCACTTTCACAAGTGCGAGACGTGAAATACACGTGAACACCCGATAGTCTCTCTGGTAGCCGAATCCTATAGGCCTTCTGACCTACTCTCTCCAGTATAGCTACAAACCTCGGCGCCAACTTCCCCACCGAGCCAAACCATACTACATTCCTTAGAGGGGACATCTTAATGAAGACCATGTTCCCTACATTAAACTCAAGGTCTATCCTCCTCTTATCTGCATATGATTTCTGTCTATCTTGAGTTGTCTTTATCCTCCTCCGAATCAATTCGATCTTCTCTAAGGTCTCCCTAATTATCCCTGGCCCAACTAGAAGTTTATTTGTGGTCTCCCACCAACAAGAAGGTGATCTCCAGGGCCATCCATACAATGCCTCGAAGGGCCATACCAATGCTAGCCTGATAGCTCTTATTATAAGCAAACTCCACTAAGGGAAGATGCTCCTCCCAAGTCCCTCCGAAGTCAAAAATACACAGCTGCACTAAGCCCTCAAGAATCATATTATCCCACTCGGTTCATCCATTTTTCCGAGGGTGATATGCAGTGCCAAGTCTAAGTTGTCCCCAATGCCTCCTATAGGCTCACCCAAAACTCGGTAAATATAGGGTATCCATCAATAATGATGCTCATGGGAACTCCATGAAGTCGGAAAATCTCCCCCAGGCTAACCAAGCTACAGTCCTCTTATTCCTAATTGAGATGAAATCAGCGCTCTTAGTCAACCTATCGACGATCAGCCAAATGCTGATATTGCCTTTCCTTGACCTAGGAAAACCATTTATGAAATCCATCGAGATGCTCTCCCACTTCTATTGTGGAAAATCAAGGGGCTGAAACAATCCACCAGACATCCTTTCTCAGCCTTAACTCTCTAGCATGTCATACATCATGCCACATAATCAACCACATCCTTTTTCATCCTTATCCAATAGAAGGCCCTCTTCATATCCCTATACATATTATCTCCTCCCATTTGGATGGTCATCTGAGAGTGATGGGCCTCCGATAATGCCGCACTCATCACATCTCCTGTGCAGAACACATAGCCTACCATCACTGTATAGCCATGCTCTCACCAATGAAATACCTAAAAGGTGCCTAGAGGTTCCGCCTCCACTAAGTCGGTCCAAAATCTCTGTTAGTTGTGGATCCTCTCGCTGATTGAATCCACTACGCTCCAAAAGAGTAGGTTTCACCTCGAATAATGCTAACAATCCCGGTGCATAATCCATAAATGGTCTAAAATCAAAAGATGAAATAAAATCCAAACTCTTCCACTCTACGAATTACGGGTACAATGTCATCCTCTACCTACTCAAAGCATCCTTCACCACATTCCTCATCCCGGGGGTATATAAAATCTCAAAATCGTAGGATGCTAGAAACTCCATCCAACACTGTTGTCTTAAGTTAAGGTCCTTTTGCAAAAATAAATTTTTGAGGGACTCATGGCAGTTCAAATATCTTACCCATTAAGTAATGTCTCAAAGACTTAAGTGCAAAAACAATGGATGCTAACTCCAAATCATGGATAGGGTAATACCTCTCAGGTATTCTTAGTTTTCTACTTTCAGAGAAAACAACCTTACTCTCCTGCATTAGGACCGCATCTAATCTTGTGCCGTAAGCATTAGTATAAACCATGAACATCATAGATCTGTCTGGAGGAGTAAATACCGGAGCAGGTGTCATAGCCTTCTTTTATCACATAAAGGAATCCTCACATTCCACGTCCCATGAGAATACCAGTTCCTTTTAGTAAGGTGGGTAAGAGGAACTAAAATCCGTGCAAAGTCCTTAATGAATTTTCGATAATACCCCGCTACGCTTAGAAAGCTCACCACCTCAGTTTCATTCTTGGGGGTCTTCCAATTTTACACAGCAACTTCCTTAGCAAGATACACCACTATACCCTCTCTAGAGACTATATCCCCTAAGAATCTCACCTCCTTTCCCTAAGAATGGCAATTAGAGAATTTTTCCTTCAACTGATGTGCACGGAGAGTATGGATAACATCTCCCAAGTGCAAGGCATGCTCGTCCTCATCTCTGCAGAATACAAAAATGTCTTCCACGAACACCACCACAAGCCTATTTAGGACCTCCCTAAATACCCAGCTCATTAAATCAACAAAGTGTGATGGTGCACTGGTTAGCCCATAGGAGATACCAACCACTCGAAAAACCCATCGATAGTCCTAAAGGCAGTCTTATCTATGTTATCATTTGCAACCCGAAGCTAATGAAAAACTATAGTGAAATCTAACTGAGAGAAAATAGATGTGTCCACCAACATTTTAAACAAAACGTCAATCCGAGGGAGTGGGTTGCGGTTCTTCTTCGTGAGCTTGTTCAGTTCTCTATGATCCGCACATAGACAGAGAGAGTCTTTCTGCCTTAGTTGTAAAGATGAATGGTGCTCCCTACTCAGATATACTTCATATGATGAAGCCTTTCTCTAACAACTCACCCACTTGTTTACTCAGCTCCTTTCTTTCCCTCGGAGCCATATGACACATTGGTAAAGTAACAAGCTTAGTATTCTCTATTATATAAATTCAGAAGTCGATCTCTCGTCTCGGAGGTAGTCCTCTCGCCTCCTCAAATACGTTTGGGAAATCCCTCACTACGGGTACCAAGCTAAGATCATCAGTAAAAATATCTAGGGAATCTAAGAAGCTCAATATGACTAACCCTCGTGGGTTGCAAGATATCTCGAGAGTCCTACCATTACAAGTCATCGGCCTCCTTACTCTCCTCTCGTAGTCAAGGATGACACCATACATGTCTAGCTAATCCATCCCTAGGATAATACCGTACCCTGAAAATCTCAGTAAATACGCATCGCAATCAAACTCGATGTCTAATGTAGAAAGTCTCAATCTCTTACACATCATAGTCAAATGATCTGAACTTTCTGTAGGGTTTGTAACTACTACTAGATCGGAGACAAAAGATGTATCTAGGTGTAGGCAATCAAGTAAGTATGAATGAATGAGAAGCACTAGAATCAAATAACGTCCTAATTGCAAAGTCATAAAGAGAGGTCAAACCTTCAATTGCGGCCATCCTACCTCTATCCCGACGGTCACCGATCCGAGCCGCCTCTAAAGCATGCACCTGCACTCCGGATGGACCAACTCCCTACCCGCGCCCTTGCTTTTGAGGGCACTGCCTACTATAATGCCCCATTTGTCCACAATTATAACAATTTCCTTTCCTTGTCCTCTTCTTGTAGTCCTTCATGAAATGTATCATCATACCATACATTTGATGTCTTTCTTTATCTGGGATTTATATGGCCTATCCACCTTTTTCTTACCACGCTTCTTAGGCCACCAATTCTTCTTGCTATTACCAACCTTAGCCACCTCAGCTTTACTCTCATGAGAAACTTCCTTTCCTTCTTTACCCATAAGTTTCATATCAGCTAGAGCCTTTAATGTCGCACCCATAGGAACATGGGTCAATAAAAGTTCTTGGAGAGGTTGGTTCAGTCCCTTTGCAAACCTTATGGCCTTTTTATGCGCCATATTTACCAAATCCATTCCAAACTTAGTAGGGTCATTAAATTGACTCACATACTCCCCTATAGAAAGATCATCTTGCCTCAAATCCAAGAACCTATCTAACTAATCTCTTCCTCCGCTTGTGATAGAAATTTCTTTTCAATTTTTTCTTTGAACTCATCCCAAATCTTAACAGCACGCTCCGCTCTGCTACCTCCCGTCGGTATGAAGCCTCGCCTTTTAGTTACCAAGCGGCTAACTGAACTCTCCTCCTATCCTCTAGCTCCAAAAGTCCAGATATATACTCAATATCTCTAAGCTAAGTGCAAGCATCAACATGATTCTCTGAACTAAGGAAGGTTTTTCCGCCTAAAGCAGTGAAGTCTTTACAAAGCTTAAAAAAGTCAGATGTTGGTGGTGGATTACAAGGAACCACCACAGCGGGTGCTGAAGCTGCTGCATGCTCTTGTTCCTCGGCAGGGGTCGTATCCTCTGAATATCACGGAACCAACTAGGGATAGGGACACCTTCTGAAAGATTAGGAGCTTTTGACATGTTGTGCAAAAGAAAGGGATAGAAATTTAGAATTCGAAAGAGTCAAAGGTAAGTTGTTACTAACTAGAGGGGATATATTTTTCAAAAATAATCCTTTTTTTGAAAACATTCTTCTTTTTGGAAAGATTTTTTCTTTTAAAACATAAACTTTTCTCTGATGTTGTAATCTTAGGCCCTGATACCAAATGGAACTCCCCACACCCCTTAACGTGACCCATATGAGGATTTCGTTAAGAAATACAAAGCGTATAGGTATAAATAAGCATTACGGAGACTAAAATTCACAAGAGATAATAAATGTGGAAACACAGTGGAATATGAAACCTAAATCAAAACACAGTTGTCATAACATCATGAAAATATCCATCATTACAGAAACTCATAACAGTCTCATGAAAAACAAAAACTAGCATAATTAGAGTACAACTGAAAATCATCCCTCTCAATGTCAATAACAATAACCGGAAGAGAATCAAGAGTGAAACAATACATGAATACATGGAAAGTGAATCAAGCATAAATCTAAGCTGAACTAAATCTCTATCAACTCTGAGTTCCTTTGCCCTGAGAACCTAAAGGGGAAAGGAAAAGAGAAGGAAGAAAGGACACTAGTTAGACATCAGTCTGCTGAGTTCTGTAATTACTAGCATGAGTACTATAAAAGGAAGTTTAGATGGAATAACAGTTCCAAGAAAACAAAAGGCACAAAGGTGGAAAATAAAGAAGTGGAAAGATAAGCACAAATAAAGTCAAATATCTTCTCATTCATATCATTACGATATCAACACCAATTTACTACAAATCACGATTAGGATTTAACCTAATTTATACCCATCAATCGACTCTTATACCATAGCGTGATAACCCATGCCTACTATGGGACTCGGGTTTACCAGGCCCGTCCCCATCCGCTCTAAAAGACGTTCTTCATAAGCATTACAACATTTATCTTTCCTAATCGGTGTGATGCACGCTTATCGCCCCGTCAGAACGCTCCCATACCCGCCTCGTCTAGACCTCTTACTACCCATTGTAGTAAAGAGTGCCCTCGCCTCCTCGTTTGAGACCTCATAGAACGACAAAAGTGATAACGCTAGATACGGGTCCTTAACCAAAAATGCAATTTGACTCAAGTCACCCCTAGACTTGGTCCCTATTATTTAATTTAATATCGTTGATCGCCTACTAATATAGACACTCGTTGAATTGTCAACGAATGCCACGGCCACCATAGAATTATCATTTGTCGCCTAGCTATCTAGACCCCATAAAATTGTTAATGAATGCCAAGGCCACCATCGATTAATTATTTTGTTAGCCCATTGATTTTCCATATTCTGTCTATGCTAACGGAACAAACCAGAACTATGAGCCACTTATTTTTCCCAATCAGTCGTCGCTGCCGGAACCGACTCTCACTACACACTTATTAATTCATTTAAACTTAATACACAATTTAAGTTTGCTTAATAAGCATATTCTTCAATATGACCGTTTGTTGCATTTTAGGTTGTATTAACATCCTGTTTATCTTACGATACATTTGTCAAGTTCACTATACAACCCCAATACCCACGTAGCAACCAATTCCAATTATTCAGCTTAGTAGCCATTATATCACTCCATAAAAATGTACTTAAGTCAAATTAAAATAAACAACATTAATTAATAATAATTTAATTCGCAAAAAATGGAATTTTTAACAATAGGGAATTGGACCATGAAAATATTATAATTGCATTTGTGGCGAGATTCTAATCCGTTTTAATATTTTATTTACTAAAAACGGAGTCTGTATGCAAAAAATATTAATCAATTAAGTTGCATGTATATATTATCTTACAAAATTTGAAATTCAAATAAATAAATATACAAACTGTAACACCCCGAATTTTTAACAGCATTAAAGAGGATAAATTAAATAATAATTAATTTAATATTCAGAATTAAGTGAAATGGGTTCCTTCATTGCGTTTGTCTCAGAATTCTACTTGAGAAAGAGTCCGAGTTTGCATAAAACGGATAACGTTTGAAGAAGTTATGGACAGTTAAAGGTTTATGATGAAAGCGGAATGCACTGGCGCACTTGACAAGTGCGCCAATGTATTTTTGCACTGGCGCACCTGCCAAGTGCACCCAGAATAGTTTCTAGGTGTTCGGGCCTTTTTCGAGTGAGTGACGACCCGTGACCTGACCCAATTTCATTACGGCTGAGGTGGCATCCGAATTCTGTAACCCAACAGCTATAAATATATCTTATATCCTTTGTTTTCTTCAAAGAAAAGAAATGGTGGCCGGACTCTGGTGGATTTTGGACTGAATTAGGATCTCTCATCTTCTTTTAAAGCTTATCAAATTCTGAGATTCAAACATAGACTCAGCACCTTTTCTATCATTTTAGCAATCCACTCATAGTGAGTTCTAGTTGCTTTTAGGTTTAGGTAAATAATAGTGAAACTATGAAAGACTGTGATGTAGATATGATTGTAGACTTTAAATCTATGTTATTGGTAGATCTCATGCTATATTATGATAGATCTAATTCTTTGGATCCAATTCAATTGTTCTACTATGTTATCATTATGGATCTTGGATTGTAACTTTTTTGATATGCTATGATGCAGATCTATGTAGATCTATTCTATGTGATCTAAATTATCATGTTAGATCTATCCTATGTGATCTAAACTTGTTACCTTATGATTCATGTAGATCTATCCTATGTGATCTAGAATTGTCACTTTATGATTCACTTTATATCTATCCTATGTGATCTAAAATTGCCACCTTAAGATTCATGTTAGATTTATCCTATGTGATCTAGAATTGTCACTTTATGATTCATGTCAGATTTATCCTATGGGATCTAAAATTGTCACCTTATGATTCATGTTAGATGTATCCTATGTGATCTAAAATTGTCACCTTATGATTCATGTTAGATCTATCCTATGTGATCTAAATTTGTCACCTTATGATTCATGTTATATCTATCCTATGTGATCTAAATTTGTCACTTTATGATTCATGTTATACATATTTTATGTAATCTAAATTATCACCCTATGTTATCATGTTAGATTTAAATCGATTGGACATCTAAAATGGCTAATTTAGATATTATGACATCATAGTTCATCATTTTTATGTCCACCTTGTTATGATGAAAATTTCATGTCCATGCTAGTATGTATGTTCACCTTTTATCATACAAGTTTATGTTTATGCCAAGATGATTATTTTAGTATATTCCCGTTATTTTCCCTGTTATCGTTTATGACTAGACTATTGTCTAGCCTAGGCATGTTGCCAATTTTGTGAGGGCGCTAGTTAAGGAACGGGGGAAAGGGATAAAAATGGCATAATTTGAATACAAACATTTATGGACATGTAATTCAAATTATTGAGCAAAATAGGTATTGACACCTATAAAAGGAAATGATTAATTAGTTGGTAAATTAATTAAAAATGGCATAATTTGAATACGAATATTTATGGACATGTAATTCAAATGGTTGGGCAAAATAGGTATTGACACCAGTAAAAGGAAAGGATTAATTAATTGGTAAATTAATTTAAAATAGCATAATTTGAATATGAACATTTATGGACATGAAATTCAAATTATTGGGCAAAATAGGTAATGGTACATATAAAAGGAAAGGGTTAATTAACTGATTGATTAATTAAAAATGGAATGTCTAGTAATTGCAATTAAAAATTGTAATTGTACTTATGACACGAGGTTAGGTTGCATTAGCGGTGGAAGTCTGCTCGGACCCGACCGACATATCCAGTAGCCACTAATGGTAAACCTAATGTGGGAGTTCTCAGTACGTAAATATGAATCGGGCTATGACACGAGGTTAGGCCCGAATGTGGAATAAGTCTGCCCGGACCCGACCGGCATATCTAGCATCCACATGTTGTAGGCCTAATGTGGGAGGTCTGGCCCATTATGAAACCATAAATGGACATGGTAAAGAATTGGTCTACCAAACCTAAAGTTAATCCGTAGGGATTGTATGAACTTAAATTTAAGTTGGGGGTTAAGGAAACATGGTTGAGGGGTGGGTTAAGTAAATCTGAAGAGGGGATGGGTAAAAGGCCCATAAACTTAACCCGTTAAGATTGTGCAATTAAAGACACCTAGTGGTATACATAATTAGTGGAAATAATAAAGTTATGTAATTAAAGACACATCTTAGGGTAAACATAACTTGTAGAAGTAATAGGTTTATGTAATTAAAGACACCTATAGGTAAGCATAACCGGTTGGAAGATTAGGGGTTATGTGTTAAAGACACCTGTAGGTAAGCATAACTAGTAGAAGTCAATAAGGCTATGTAATTAAAGACACCTAGTGGTATACATAGTCAGTGAAAACCTGGAGGGGGATGCAAGACAAAGGGGAGTGCTTGTATCATATTGTGTGGGACCCATTTCAATCAGTAACCCGGAGTAGGTATCAAACAAGAGTATTCCGTACTAGGCAGAGTAGGGGCATGCTTACTGATTGATTGTAAGAGATCCAAACGTGGAGGATGGTGTGGGCGGCGCAAACCGACTGGGCCATGTGCGTGCATGAGCCGGGAAGAGGGGGATAAGATGACCGTGACACCTATGATATGGTTGTGCACATTGTTACGACGAAGGGTTGCCACTTTAGGAAGTGATACCTCCTACTGTGGGGCCAACACAAGGTATCTACGAGGGTCAGGGAGCGGATCGATCTGGGTACTAATTAGGATACATTTGGACGTATACCTAAATCTACCACCTTATAGTTGGAGGGATCATCTCTTTCTGGATATACTAGTAATAGTGCAGAGAAATCATTAGTGTGGCATGTACACCTTATCTTGCTTACCTTGTCGCACCTTCCATTTATGTAGTGATCTCCCTTATCCACTTTGTATGCCTATCATGTTACTTTTATTTATCTACTGGCTAAAAGTAACTAGACTCGCCAGACTTATTGTCTGACCCTTTTTGTTTCTCCTTCTTTCTTCCGTTCCCCCCAGGTTTACAGGGTGGAAACACCCAGGCTTAGTCAGGATTCAGATATCATCTTGCTAGGAGCTATTGCTGAAGTATGGCTCAAGTTCTTGTCTCTACTATGGCTTAACTCTTTCATTTGGGGAATTATGCTTTTTATTTGCTTATGTACTCTGATGATGCAAGACAAAAGCTATTTTGTTGTAATGGTTTTTGGACCTATGAAATTGTGGACCACGGTATTTTTATTGAAATAAAAATTTAAATTTCTGCTGGTACCTTATTTATATCTGTCTTGTAGTTATTCTGTGTCTGATTACCTATAACGCTTCACGGAATTTAATGCATTCCCTTAGTGAGTGACATTAACGAACATGGGGTGTCACACTTGGTATCATAGCTAAAGGTTACAAGATTAGATAAAAGTTTTTGGAAATTATTTTCAAAATGGTTTTTAAAAGAAAATATTTTCAAAAAGAAAAGTCTATTTTGAAAAACATTCCCCAAAAAGCCATATGTAATACCCTTCGGTCCTTTGTCTAAATCTCTTCCTTTTTCTTTTTACCATGTCTGGGGAACCAAATATTCCTGAGGGCGTTCAACTACCGGATTGGTTCCGTAGGTATCTTAAGGCTACGGCACCAACCGGGAGCCAAGGAGACGCCCCTCCCCGAGCTGCAGCCGTTGTTCCTCCACCATCGCAAGTAGGTGATCTCTCTAAGAATAAATGTAATGGTTGCAGATGTAAGGGTCGGTTGGCCAAAGATTGCAAAAACCGAGAAAAGAGAAGGTGCCATAGTTGTGGGCGCATGGGCCATTGGGTAAAAGATTGCCAGAAAAGGAAGAACGCTTGCTTCAACTGTGATGAGGTTGGACAGTATACGAGGGAATGCCCGAAGAAACATGGACAGGACCAAAGGGCAGGATCTTCTAAAGGGCAGTTGTATGTTCTCATGGTCAGTGTACCAGATAGAGGTAGTAAAGTTTCTGTTGAATTTTTTAATTTCCCCTTCTCAAATTATCCAAATAGAACTTTTTCGATTCTGGTGCTACACACCCAGTTATATCTAGTTCTATTGTTGAATCTCTGCACTTAGTTACTAGTATGGTAGTGGATCCCGTAGTTGTCCCAAACCCCATTTGTGATTCGGCTCATTTATCTATGATTTGTAGGGGTTTGAGAATATTTGTGTTAGGCGTCAAATTTGAATGCGACACATATGTACTCAGGTTTATGGACTATAGGTTGATTCTAGGGTTAGGTAGGTTTACCATATATGGTGCCATTCTGGGTGGTGAGAGGAGGGTTGTTAAGCACCCTCGAAATTTCCTGTGACCCATAAGGGTTTGTCATGCTTAGTTTCCTAGAGTCTCTTGAAGCGTCCATCGATGATCTGCGATCGGCACCAGTAGTCTGTGAGTATCCAGATGTCTTAGATGAGGTTCGGGGATTACCCTCGAGGCGCGAGATTGATTTCCTTTTATACCTGGTGGACAATGCAAAGCCAGTTGCATTACCTGTGCACCATATGGCTCCTAAAAGAAAAGAGGGAACTTGATAATCAAGTGGCGGGACTACTTGAGAATAGGTTTGATAGGTGAATCATATTAGGATGGGAAACCTATTGAAGACAGTCCTTGAGGAAGCCCATCATTCCAAGATTACTATTCATCCAAGTGGTGATAAAATGTATAGAGTTCGAGGTAGTAGGGCCAAACTTGCGAAAGGAAATGAAAATAAAGAAGGAAGCAATGATTGGATGAGTTCCGACTTGCATACTTGGATCGGAGGTTAAGAAGCTACACAAACGAGAAGTCAAGTTGGTGAAGGTCCAGTGGGGAGACAATCAAGAAGATGCAACTTGGGAGACCGAAGACAAGATTTTTACACTTCATACCCTTTCCTTTTCAAGGGAATGTTCTTAACTTCTCTTCCAAAAGCTTTTATTCACATTTGCTTCTATCATCTGAGTATATCCTATCAATCGAATCTTCGACCTTTAGGTAGGAAATCCCATGATTGTAAACATGTGTTTGAGACATGTTATGTTTGATGGATGCAAGTGGATGCAAGTGTTTGCTAGTGGTTGCCTATGGACGCATATACACACACATTAGGCACTAGATCGGCTCAATCACTCTCATGCTGCATATGGATGTGTGTGCATTTTCTTTTCTTTTATGGATGAAAATGGGTGAGCTAGCATATGGGTTTTGCATTTGGATGAATGAAGTACGCACACATGTAGAGCTTATATGCTATAATAGGCTTATTTGCATACATATTGGATTCATGGCACTAACATACATTGCATTAAGGAGGTCAACTAAATCAGTAGACCGCCTGATTTTCGCATTAGTGTTGGGACATATACACACACTTTTGCATATTTTCATGAAAGCATTAGAAATCCTTAAGGAAAATGGATGCTAGTGATTGATGGTTGAGTTGATGGATGATGGGTGGTAGGATATGCATTCTTCTCAATTTGGAGATTTCGGGGACGAAATCCTTTGAGTAGGGGAGAATGTAACACCCTGAATTTTTAATGACATTAAAGAGGATAAATTAAAGAATAATTGATTTAATATTCAGAATTAAGTGATACGGGTTCCGCCGTTGCATTCATCTTAGAACTCTGCTTGAGATAGAATCCGAGTTTGCATAAAACGGGTAACATATGAAGAAGTTATGGATGGTTAAAGTTTTACGATGAAAGCAGAATGCACTGGCACACTTGACAAGTGCGCCAATGTATTTTTGCACTAGCGCACCTGCCAAGTGCGCCCAGAACAGTTTCTGGGTGTTCGAGCCTTTTTCGAGTGAGTGACGACTGGTGACCTGACCCAATTTCATTAGGGCTGAGGTGGCATCCGAATTATGTAACCCAGCAACTATAAAAATACCTCATATCCTTTGTTTTCTTCAAAGAAAAGCAATGGTGGCCGGACTTTGCTGGATTCTGGACTGAATTAGGATCTCTCATCTTCTTCTAGAGCTTATCAAATTCTGAGATTCTAACATAGAATCAGCACCTTTTCTATCATTTTAGCAAGCCAATCACAATGAGTTCTAGTTGCTTTTAGGTTTAGATAAATAATGGTGAAACTATGAAAGATTGTGATTTGGATATGATTGTAGACTTTAAATCTATTTATCGGTGGATCTCATGCTATATTATGATAGATCTATTTCTTTGGATCCAATTCAATTGTTCTACTATGTTATCATTATGGATCTTGGGTTGTAACTTTTATGATATGCTATGATGAAGATGTATGTAGATCTATTTTATGTGATCGAAAATTATCATGTTAGATCTATCCTATGTGATCTGAAATTGTCACCTTATGATTCATATAGATCTATCCTATGTGATCTAGAACTGTCGCTTTATGATTCATGTTAGATCAATCCTATGTGATCTAAAATTGTCACCTTATGATTTATGTTAGATCTATCTTATGTGATCTAGAATTGTCACTTTATGATTCATGTTAGATCTATCCTATGTGATCTAAAATTGTCACCTTATGATTCATGTTAGATCTATCCTATGTGATCTAAAATTCTCACTCATGTTAGATCTATCCTGTGTGATCTAAATTTGTCACTTTATGATTCATGTTAGATCTATTTTATGTAATCTAAATTGTCACCCTATTTTATCATGTTAGATTTAAATCGATTGGACATCTAAAATGGCTAATTTAGATATTGTGACATCATAGTTCATCAGTTTTATGTCCACCTTGTTATGATGAAAATTTCATGTCCATGCTAGTATGTATGTTCACCTTTTATCATACAAGTTTATGTTTATGTGAAGATGATTATTTTAGTATATTTCCATTATTTTCCTTGTTATCGTTTATGACTAGGCTATTGTCTAGCCTAGGCATGTTGCCAATTTTGTGAGGGCGCTAGTTAAGGAACGGGGGAAAGGGATAAAAATGGCATAATTTGAATATGAACATTTATGGACATGTAATTCAAATTATTAAGCAAAATAGGTATTAACACCTACAAAAGGAAAGGATTTATTAATTGGTAAATTAATTAAAAATGGCATAATTTGAATACGAACATTTATGGACATGTAATTCAAATTATTGGGCAAAATAGGTATTGACCAATAAAAGGAAAGGATTAATTAATTGGTAAATTAATTAAAAATGGCATAATTTGAATATGAACATTTTTGGACATGAAATTCAAATTATTAGGCAAAATAGATATTGACACCTATAAAAGGAAAGGGTTAATTAATTGATTAATTAATTAAAAATGGATTGTGTAGTAATTACAATTTGGAGTTGTAATTGTACTTATGACATGAGGTTAGGTTGCATTAGTGGTGGAAGTCTACCCGGACTCGACCGACATATCCACTAGCCACTAATGGTAAACCTAATGTGGGAGGTCTAAGCACGTAAATACGAATCGAGCTATGACACGAGGTTAGGCCCAACTGTGGAATAAGTATGCCCGGACCCGACTGACATATCCAGCATCCACATGTTGTAAGCCTAATGTGGGGGGTCTGGCCCATTATGAAACCATAAATGGACATGGTAAAGAATTGGACTACTTAACCTAAAGTTAATCCATAGGGATTGTATGAACTTAAATTTAAGTTGGGGGTTAAGTAAACATGGTTGAGGGGTGGGTTAAGTAAATCTGAAGAGGAGATTGGTAATAGGCCCATAAACTTAACCCGTTAAGATTATGTAATTAAAGACATCTATTAGTATACATAATCGATGGAAATAATAAAGTTATGTAATTAAAGACACCTCTTAAGGTAAACATTACTTGTAGTAGTAATAGGTTTATGTAATTAAAGACCCATTTAAGTAAGCATAACCGTTTGGAAGATTAGGGGTTATGTATTAAAAACACCTATAGGTAAGCATAACCGGTAGAAGTAAATAAGGCTATGTAATTAAAGACACTGTAACGACCCAGAAAATCTGAACCAATTTAAATTTTTTAAATTGGCTAAAATAATGGATTTTAAATATTTAAAATAAATATTTTAAATAATGGCGATGAAAACTGAGTTTGAATCGACAATTGAAAACGAATATAATTAATTATAATTATAAACAAGGCCTGAAATGGCGTGGCAGTTTCAAAAATTGAATTCGAACTTTGTCGGACTGTACCGGGTGCAAAACAATCCGGATTTTAGTAAAACCAAAAATATTTAAATCTGTTAGTGAATACCTTTCTAACGAATCTGAAAAATCGAAATTTCATAGCGGGAATCAAAAGATATGTCCAGTTGAAAATTCTGAATAGTCGCTATGGAATTCAGGCCCTTAAGAATGGACATTTTGCATACGACCTCGGATTTCGACGAAACCACTTTTGTTGGGTCCGGGATGTGAAGTTATTGCTAGGTTTCAAATTTCATAATTTTTCGAATCAATATGTGAGCGTGGCAAAGGAAAACGCGTTTAACCAGTTTCCGTTGATTTTAATCGACTGGAAATTGGCCATTTTTCAAACGGTCTCAGAATTCGACGAAACTAGTTTTGTTAGGACCGTATCGTCAATACGAAGCTAGAAAATATTTTTCTGGAATTTTTAGAGTTAGTATGTGACCCCGGTAATTTGAGATGTACGTTTAAAATTCAATATAGTGATTTAAATGTAAATTCAACGGAAACTGATTGTAACGAGCAAATCAGCTTGCGATACATATCCCATTGTGTTCGGAATGGGGGTGAAACGCTATGGACGACAGGCGGTGGGCCTCGTTTCGAGGTCGTGGGTAAAAGTCAACTTTATGCAATTAAATTAATTAATAAAATATATTAAAAAAAAAATATCTCCCTCCCTCTTCTCTTTCTGCCCCCCCAGATTTCATTAAACAGAAAAAAAAAAAGAAAGGAGCAGCAGCAGCCGCCGCCTCCACCGAAGCTCCAACCACCTCCGCGCCATCGCCGGAGGACCCCCACCACGCTGCCGATCCCGCTCCTCTCCACCTCGACGCACCTGTTCCGCCCCCCCCCCCACCTGAAGCCATCGCGACGCCCTAAATTCGCGAGCCCCCCCTTCTTCGAATTCAAACCCCCACCGCACCCCCACCTCCAGCACCTCCTGCCGCCGACCCTGACGACCCCCCCTTCTTCGCAGATCAATGTAAGTTGTTTTTATTTTATTTTTATTTTAAATTCTGAAAATACTGATTTTTAAAACAGGTTATAAAACTGATTTTTAAAGGGTTATAAAACTGATTTTTAAAAGGATTTAAAACTGATTTTCAAAAGGATATAAAACTGATTTTTAAAAGGTTTAAAAACTGATTTTATTTTAAGATTTAAAATAGAAAAAGATTTGAACTTTAAATAGAAAAAGATTTGAACTTTAAATAGAAAAAGATTAGAACTTTAAAAAGAAAAAGATCAGATTTTTTAGAATAGAAAAGATCATATTTTTAAAATAGAAAAGACGGAATTTTTATTAAGTAGAAGAAGTAAGAAATGATTTTTATATTTTTAAAGTGATAAAAATATAATTTTTACATCATAGGAATATTAAAAATATAATCTTTATTTTTGAAAAGGCGGAATCTATATTTTTAAAATGCAATCTTTATATATTGAATAGCAAAGTCAAAATTCGATTTTTATATATTGAATAACATAGTAAAAATTCGATTTTTACATATGTAGAGAATACGGGCAACGAAAGCGACAAAAGGCGAGATTGGCGAAGATTTCTATAAAAGGAAGAGTCGTAGTATTGGATAGCTATTGGTGAGAATTTCTCACTCTTCAATTTCTTTTTCTAACTATATATAGATGTGTTGAAATAAAAGTGAATTGCTATATATAAATATAAATATATATATATATATATACGCCCCTCGTCCACAGACCATGGACGATATTTATTGGTTGAAATTGTTGTGAAAATTGATTGATAGCGAATGATTGTTTGGGATTGTTTGTGGTTGATATTGATTTGATTGTGGTTGAAAAATACCCATTTGTGGTTGAGAAATATTTGGTTGAAACCACATAGGATTAGTTTATGGAAATGAAATAAATATATACATGCCGCCTGCGTGCGAACTAGATGCATGATCCCCATTGTCAAAAACCGCGAGGTTTTAAGGTAGAGCGAGGAGCCGTACTAGGGACGGTCCCGGTTTTAACTACCCTGCCGTTATGCTACCGAAATTTTGAATAATATTCGTGTGTTTGAATTATTTTCATCTGCTTAAACTATATTTATTCATTGAATAGAAAACCTTCATGTGTTGAATTGATATTCATTCGTTGATTAGAAATTCATGTGTTGAATGGTATTCGCGTTTTAAATATAAAAATCACATTTTTATCTATATACAGAAACTATAGAAAGCCTTCATGTGTTGAATTGTTATTCATTCGTTGATTAGAAATTCATGTGTTGAATGGTATTCGCGTTTTAAATATAAAAATCACATTTTTATCTATACAGAAACTATAGAAAACCTTCATGTGTTGAATTGATATTCATTCGTTGATTAGAAATTCATGTGTTGAATGGTATTCGCGTTTTAAATATAAAAATCACATTTTTATCTATATACAGAAACTATAGAAAACCTTCATGTGTTGAATTGATATTCATTCGTTGATTAGAAATTCATGTGTTGAATGGTATTCGCGTTTTAAATATAAAAATCACATTTTTATCTATACAGAAACTATAGAATCGCGTTTTGAATGGTATGTAACATTAGAATGAATGGTGTTTTTAAACCAAATAGAAATCAAATATGAAGTTGAATAGAAAATGATAAATGATAAGAACTGTATATATATGTACATGCATATTCATTGAACAGGTTATAGCAAAGGGGCTAGAGAAGAGGAATAAAATTTTGTGCCCGACAAATAGGTACACATTTACTGCTTTGTTTGGGTGATGATTTTATGAGCCTGTTGGTTAGCCGCTTGGCTTTTTCTTTTTCTTTTTGAGATTAGAAGGACCGGGAAAGCTATTTGCGATTTCCCGATGCTCCCGGTGCAGGGGAGGTTATGGCGAAATTTTCCAAAATTTTAAGGCGTTAGTGAAATATTTGAAGTGAAAACGATATTGAAATCATTGAATGAACTATATTTATATAAATATATAAATATAAATAAAATTAAAACGAAACGTGGCCGTGCAGTTCGCATTTTGAAACCGTGATTTCAAACAACTAGTACGGGAAATCCGACCATTGGATTTTCCCGAAAACTCAACCGCCGGGTTCGCCTTGGAAATATCTTCCCAACGGCACCAACTTTGTAAAAATCCAACGGTTGGATTGTCTGGAATGTTTAATTCAAATCTGAAGAAAAACAGCGCCAGAAACGATTATATTTATATATAAATATAAATATAATTTTAATTAATCGAATAACGACGCTGCAGTTCGTATTTTGAAATCGAAACTTCAAACGATTGTACCGGGAGATCCGACCGTCGGATTTTCCCGAAACTGGAACCGTTGGATTCGTTTTGAAAAGACCTTTCTAATGATGTAAACTTTGTAAAAATCCAACGGTTAGATTTTCAGATATGTGTAAATCAATTCTGAAGAAAAACAGCGCCACGGCCGCGTTAGGGCCCGAAGCGTCGTTTTGAATAAATTGGCTATTTTAAAATAAATAAAAATAGCGATAAATCGTTATAAAATATCACAAACGATATGGAATAGAAATAAACTGAATTTGCTCGATTTATGTTGTATTTGATGGTTGAATGTGTTTGGTGTGAAAATTACATTAAAGGACCATATTGGTGTTGTCGAATAATTTAACCATTAAAACAAATTGATTTGAAATTCTAAATATACGTGAATTATTTGAAAAGGCCGAGTTAATTCTCATTTCGAATAATTGACCGACGATTGAAATTCGAAGATGAAGACGATGGTCGAAGACCGGAGATCTTCACCTCGTTTGGATGGTAACCGAGGTCCTGATTGGGAGGCATCCCGAAATATGGATAATGAGTGGTGATCGTTCAGACGTACGTGGTGATCGAAGGGTTTGCGAGGTATTTAGTGCCTCCGGTTTCGTTCAGACCCAGAACGGACTTGTAAATGGACTGTGTGTCTGACATTGGATTTATTCTGTGTGGCATGCTAAGATGCAGAGATCAGGGCTTCTGTTGAAAAGCAAAGTCTTGTGGTGATGATCAAAGCACCGCCTGTGTGGCGTAGCTTTGTGTATAACGTAAATTCGCGAGCCTCACACCCCGGTATGAACCTAAAACGGGAGAAGGACCTCAGGGAGGGCATGCGTTTCTTTCTAGCTAGGGTGGTGTCAGTGACCTACCAGCCCTGACATTTATATACTTTTCACCTATGTGGTTGTTGCTGTTGCGAGGCGCCTCGGTTTGATCGGACGATCCGGGTCCGATGGAGTCATTCGTTGGCTCGTTTGCGCCCCAAAGGGCGGGGAAACGTATTGTTCAGGCATTTTAATCCACATCGGTGGACCGGCCCTGACGATCCAAGGGTCACTCGAGCTCTGATCCTGAGACATGGTAGGCTAGATTGTCTCGAATTCGGTAAGGACTATCTTTTGCCTTGGTTCATGACGGAAGTCCAATTTCCAAATACGTGACGGTGCATTTTCGATTGTATATATATATTTGGCGACATAGTGGCATGGGACGCTCATGTCGTCTATGATTGATAGTTATGATTTGAAATTGTTTTCAAAACATATAAACACTAGCAATAATACCAAATGCCTTTGTTTTATTCGTATCAAGCATATTTTGGCCATTATAAGGTAAAAACTCTATCCTCCGGTTTGCGTTGCATTGTGTGATGGGAACTGAGTCTTATAACGGCTTCATTTTTATAAAAAGCATAGCGATGTTTAAAAGAAAGATTTGTTTTAAAGCACTGGCAATCCAATGGAGTAAACCCGTTCCACGAAAGTGGCGTGGTCCTGTGATTTGCCAAATTATATATGTGTTGAGTAGATTTCTCATACCAGTCCCATGACTGACTCGTAGTTTGTTTCACTTTCAAACTCGGGTGCCCCTTTTTCTACACGGGCAGCCTTGTATTCAGGTTTAGATGGTTCTTTCTGGATAGCTGGAGCTGAAGATGGATTTTATCATTTATCTCTTTTTATGCTGTTCAGCTCCTATTGTACATATTTTGTTTATTTCCGCTGTAGACATTTATGTATAGCTGAATTGTGTTTGTACTAAGTAAGATCCTGTATACTGTGTAACTCTGATGATTACTTTATCCAGTATATTCTATTGTTCATTATCTGGTGTATTTATTTAATTTTGTTCTGCTATTATCTGTTTCTGTGTTATATTCCTAAGATAACCCTTGTCTCCGTCAGAACGGGATTTCGGGTCGTCTCAACGTGGTATCAGAGCTTTGGTTAAGCTTAGTTCTGGAATATAACAAATTAACGAACTCGTCAGAAATAGAACCAGTAGTGTTCTATGACGGGTAACTCTATACAGATAGGATCAGTAATATCCTAGTATGAGTAAAGCAGAATGAAATTACACCTTGATAGACACATTTACATTTGAAGTATGTGTTTCTATATTTTAAAATACCTTTTCTGTGACCTGACACTTGATCTGCCATTTGCAGAAGTACTAGAAAATGAGTGTCAGAAACAGAAGGAATGCAGAACCGGATATTGAGGCCCTATTAATCAAATATCGAAATATGGGTGGAATACCGTTCTCTGGTGAAGAATCTATTATGAAGACACAAGCTTGGATTCGTTCGGCTGAGAAAATCTTCGAAGCATTAAAGCTGAGGGATGACCAGAAAAGATTACTGGCCTCCTGGGCATTCAAAGATGAAGCTTTGTTCTGGTGGGATTCGGTTATAGAGGATAATCCGGAAGGTGATATCACCTGGGATAGATTCAAAGTGATTTTCCTAGAAAAATTTACTCCTCCCGAAGCGACCGAGCGACTATGTGATGAATTTTCTTATCTAATACAAGGTGATATGACCATCCCAGAATATCATAAGAAATTCAATGAACTTTCTCACTGTGCTCCTCATCTAATCCAAAATCTGAAGAGGAAGAATTTGAGATTTATCAATGGGCTTCAAAGGAAATACCAGAATAAAGTATTGGGGCATGTGAAGCTTCCTTTTTCAGAAATGATTTATATGGCTTATCAATATGAAGATCTAGATAAGAAAGGTATGCTACAGTACGAAGAAGAAATCAGTTCTGGCAGCAAAAGAAAATTCGAAGCTGATAGCCCAGAGGCAAGTATGCAGCCTGAGGCCAGCACGAAGGCTGAATTCATAAAGAGGCCAAAGATCAATCAGAAAAAGGTAAAGACAATCGTATGCCTAAAGTGTGATCAGCATGGACATTCGATGAGAAACTGCAGATCTTCGAACAGACGAAAGGATGGCGGGTCTAAATCCGGGATGAATTTTCAAGAAAATAGGAAGTGCAGTCAATGCCATGAGGTCGGTCATCTTTCTAAGGCCTGCCCGTTATTTAGAAAATCTGAGGCAGTACATGTGAGACAAAGTGGCAGAAGTGCCTGCATCTTCGTCTATTCAGGAGAGGCCAGATGTTTTAGAAGGCACGCTAACTGTCAAGGATATTCCAGTTAAAGTACTGTTTGACACAGGCGCATCACGAAGCTTCATTTCCAAAGATGCAGCTAAGAAACTGGATTTGAATTTGAGGAAGCTCAAGGAACCAATGACTGTCCAGAATCCGGTTGGGGGCTCCATTGATCTCAGTTGGATTTGTGGAGTGCCAGTTTCTTTCTCTCGTTATCGGTTTCCTACCATCGCGGTCGTCATGAATTTTAAAGAGTTTGATCTTATCTTGGGGTTAGACTGGTTGACCAAATATGAAGCTGAAGTTAAATGCGCCGACAGAGTCGTAAAGGCAAAGATTAAATCAGGTGATTATATAACCATTCCCTGTGAAGGTCAGAATACTAATAGAAAAGACTTCTGGGCAGCTTTGAATGTCTCTCCAGCCCAAATAGAGAATGTCCCTGAAATCGCAGAGAATATTCCCGACCTCATCAAAGACATTCCTGTCGTCAAGAACTATGCGGATGTGTTCGAAGAAGTTGTTCGCTTACCTCCGCAGAGAGAAATAGATTTCAGGATTGCTTTAATTCCCAATGCAAGGCCGGTAGTTCACGCTATTAGAAGAATGTCCTTGAAAGAGAAAGAGGAATTAGACAATCAAACACGACAGCTAGTATGGAAAGGTCTGATCAGGCCTAGTTTCTCTGATTGGGGTGCAGCAGTGGTGTTTGTCCCAAAATCTGACGGTACTCTACGTCTATGTGTGGATTATCGTGATCTAAACAAGCAGACAATAAAGAACAAATATCCATTGCCGCGGATTGATGATTTGTTGGATTGATTAAATGGAGCACAAGTATTTTCAAGAATGGACCTAGCTACAGGTTTTCATCAACTTCGAATTGCCGAAGAGTGTGTTCCAATGACAGCGTTCAGAGGCCCCGACTTATTCTACGAGTGGTTAGTAATGCCGTTCGGCTTATGTAACGCTCCCGCTTACTTCGTCGATCTAATGAATAGAGTATTCAGAGGAGTATTGAATAAATTTGTTCTGGTTTTCATTGACGATATTCTAATCTTCTCTAAATCAAAGGCCGAACATGAAAAGCATCTGGAACAGGTTCTAGAAATTCTGAGACGGAATGTATTAAAAGCCAAATTTTCCAAATGTATCTTCTGGCAAGATGAAGTAAAATTTCTAGGCCACGTCGTATCGAAAGAAGGAATCGCTGTGGATCCAAGCAAAATCACAGCTATTCAAAATTGGAAACAGGCCAGTACTCCCACTGAAGTCCGCAGTTTTCTCGGATTGGCTAGTTATTACCAGAAATTCGTTAAAGACTTTTCGAAGATATCAGGTCACTTAACGAAGCTTACAAAGAAGCACTCTAGGCTCAAATGGACTCCAGAAAGTGAGGAGGCTTTCGAAGAGCTAAAGTTAAGACTAACAACAGCTCCAGTGTTAACCATCATCGATGGCAACCAAGATTTAAAAGTCTGGACTGATGCTTCTAGAGAAGTCCTTGGCGCAGTGTTAATGCAAAGAGGCCAAGTGATTGCTTATGCTAGCCATCAACTGAAGCCACACGAGAAAAACTACGTAACTCATGATCTTGAGTTATTGGCTATAGTGTTCGCTTTGAAAATCTGGAGACACTATCTTCTGGGTGAGAGATTTGAACTGTTTACAGATCACCAGTCGTTAAAGTATCTGTTCACTCAGAAGTACTTAAATTTGAGGCAGCAGCGTTGGCTGGAGTTTCTTGCAGCATATGACTTTGAAATTATATATACTCCAGGAAAAGCCAATGTCGTGGCCGATGCGCTGAGCCGAAAGAATGAAATGATCGCCAGTTTCATCATTGCGACTTCGTTGATTGATAAGATATCGGCTCTCCAAGAAGACGACCAATTTATCAAAGGAATAAGTCAGCGAATTCGTGAGGGCAATGCTTCGGATTTCCAGCTAGACAGCGAAGGGATTCTGAGGTTAGAAGGACGAATTTGCATTCCAGAAATTCCTGAACTCAGAAGGGATGTGCTTGATGAATGCCACAAATCTAAGCTCAGTATCCATCCGGGTGTGAATAAAATGTATAACGATATCAAACGCACCTTCTGGTGGAAGTCGTTAAAAAGAGACATCTCGATATATGTTAGTCGGTGCCCTACTTGCCAGGTAGTCAAAAGTGACCAACAAAAACTTGTTGGATTGTTACAACCACTAGAAGTTCCTGGTTGGAAGTGGGAACATATTTCTATGGATTTCATTGATGGTCTGCCCAGAACCAGAAAAGGAAATGACAGTATTTGGGTGATCGTAGATCGTTTCATGAAGACCGCACATTTCATACCTGTCAGATCAAATAGAACTGCTCAGAGCCTGGCGCAGATATACTTCAGGGAAATAGTTAGACTACATGGAGTGCCACTCAGTATAGTCAGTGATAGAGATACAATATTCACTAGTAAATTCTGGGAGGCATTTCAAGTCGAGCTGGGAACAAAGTTAAACTTGAGCACTGCTTATCATCCTCAGACAGACGGTCAGACTGAGAGGGTGAATCGCATTTTAGAGGATCTATTGCGGGCTTGTATTCTCGATTTCGGTGGATCATGGGAAGACCATCTGCATTTGGCTGAATTCTCTTATAACAATAGCTACCAGGCGAGTCTGACGATGTCGCCATTCGAAGCATTATATGGTAGACCGTGTCGATCTCCTGCTTGTTGGGTCGAGCCTGGAAATAGACTTGTGTTGGGTCCTGATATGATTCGAGAAGCTGCCGACAAAGTCGATTTTATCAAAAAGCGATTACTCGCCGCTCAAAGCCGACAAAAGAGCTATGCCGATAGAAGAAGAAGAGATATATCCTTTGAAGTTGGCGACTACGTATATTTGAAGGTATCGCCGATGAGAGGAGTTATCCGGTTCGGTAAAACGGGAAAGTTAGCGCCCAAATTCATTGGTCCGTTTCCTATTCTAGAACGGATCGGAACTCTCGCTTATAGGGTCAAACTGCCTAATTGGTTGCCTGAAATTCATAATGTATTTCACATATCTCAACTTCGAAAGCACGTTCATGATCCAGACTTGATCGTGGAAGAAGCAGCTCAACATGACATTGAAATAACTCCAGAATTAGCTGTGAGAAGAGAGCCGCTAAAGATAATAGGCAAAGAAACCAAAGAGCTGAGGAACAAGAAGGTTCGCTTAGTCAAAGTGCAATGGAGTGGAGATCCGCGAGATTGTACTTGGGAAACGGAGGAGAGCATTCAGAAAGCTTATCCTAGATGGCGAGTAGATATCTCTGATTGACTCTGGTGCAAGGTACATTTACCCTACTTTGCACTACCATTCAATTCTCTACTCTATTGTTATTTTCTTTTCATAAATGTACACTTTTAATTATATAGTCTGAATGATCTTTAAAGGGTATAGGATTTGATTAGTATATTTTTGAAGGTTAAAAACAATTGGATTGGTTGTTGTGTTGTGTGATTGTAGATTTATCAAACCACTTTCGACTTTGTTCCTTTTCGGGGACGAAAAGTTTTAAGTGGGGGAGATTGTAACGACCCAGAAAATCTGAACCAATTTAAAATTTTTAAATTGGCTAAAATAATGGATTTTAAATATTTAAAATAAATATTTTAAATAATGGCAATGAAAACTGAGTTTGAATCGACAATTGAAAACGAATATAATTATAATTATAATTAAAAACAAGGCCTGAAATGGCGTGGCAGTTTCAAAAATTGAATTCGAACTTTGTCGGACTGTACCGGGTGCAAAACAATCCGGATTTTAGTAAAACCAAAAATATTTAAATCTGTTAGTGAATACCTTTCTAACGAATCTGAAAAATCGAAATTTCATAGCGGGAATCAAAAGATATGTCCAGTTGAAAATTCTGAATAGTCGCTATGGAATTCAGGCCCTTAAGAATGGACATTTTGCATACGACCTCGGATTTCGACGAAACCACTTTTGTTGGGTCCGGGATGTGAAGTTATTGCTAGGTTTCAAATTTCATAATTTTTCGAATCAATATGTGAGCGTGGCAAAGGAAAACGTGTTTGACCAGTTTCCGTTGATTTTAATCGACTGGAAATTGGCCATTTTTCAAACGGTCTCAGAATTCGACGAAACTAGTTTTGTTAGGACCGTATCGTCAATACGAAGCTAGAAAATATTTTTCTGGAATTTTTAGAGTTAGTATGTGACCCCGGTAATTTGAGATGTACGTTTAAAATTCAATATAGTGATTTAAATGTAAATTCAACGGAAACTGATTGTAACGAGCAAATCAGCTTGCGATACATATCCCATTGTGTTCGGAATGGGGGTGAAACGCTATGGACGACAGGCGGTGGGACTCGTTTCGAGGTCGTGGGTAAAAGTCAACTTTATGCAATTAAATTAATTAATAAAATATAAAAAAAAAATATCTCCCTCCCTCTTCTCTTTCTGCCCCCCCCCCCCCCCCCGATTTCATTAAACAGAAAAAAAAAAAGAAGAAAGGAGCAGCAGCAGCCGCCGCCTCCACCGAAGCTCCAACCACCTCCGCGCCATCGCCGGAGGACCCCCACCACGCTGCCGATCCCGCTCCTCTCCACCTCGACGCACCTGTTCCGCCCCCCCCCCCCCACCTGAAGCCATCGCGACGCCCTAAATTCGCGAGCCCCCCCTTCTTCGAATTCAAACCCCCACCGCACCCCCACCTCCAGCACCTCCTGCCGCCGACCCTGACGACCCCCCCTTCTTCGCAGATCAATGTAAGTTGTTTTTATTTTATTTTTATTTTAAATTCTGAAAATACTGATTTTTAAAACAGGTTATAAAACTGATTTTTAAAGGGTTATAAAACTGATTTTTAAAAGGATTTAAAACTGATTTTCAAAAGGATATAAAACTGATTTTTAAAAGGTTTAAAAACTGATTTTATTTTAAGATTTAAAATAGAAAAAGATTTGAACTTTAAATAGAAAAAGATTTGAACTTTAAATAGAAAAAGATTAGAACTTTAAGAAGAAAAAGATCAGATTTTTTAGAATAGAAAAGATCATATTTTTAAAATAGAAAAGACGGAATTTTTATTAAGTAGAAGAAGTAAGAAATGATTTTTATATTTTTAAAGTGATAAAAATATAATTTTTACATCATAGGAATATTAAAAATATAATCTTTATTTTTGAAAAGGCGGAATCTATATTTTTAAAATGCAATCTTTATATATTGAATAGCAAAGTCAAAATTCGATTTTTATATATTGAATAACATAGTAAAAATTCGATTTTTACATATGTAGAGAATACGGGCAACGAAAGCGACAAAAGGCGAGATTGGCGAAGATTTCTATAAAAGGAAGAGTCGTAGTATTGGATAGCTATTGGTGAGAATTTCTCACTCTTCAATTTCTTTTTCTAACTATATATATATATGTGTTGAAATAAAAGTGAATTGCTATATATAAATATAAATATATATATATACGCCCCTCGTCCACAGACCATGGACGATATTTATTGGTTGAAATTGTTGTGAAAATTGATTGATAGCGAATAATTGTTTGTGGTTGATATTGATTTGATTGTGGTTGAAAAATACCCATTTGTGGTTGAGAAATATTTGGTTGAAACCACATAGGATTAGTTTATGGAAATGAAATAAATATATACACGCCGCCTGCGTGCGAACTAGATGCATGATCCCCATTGTCAAAAACCGCGAGGTTTTAAGGTAGAGCGAGGAGCCGTACTAGGGACGGTCCCGGTTTTAACTACCCTGCCGTTATGCTGCCGAAATTTTGAATAATATTCGTGTGTTTGAATTATTTTCATCTGCTTAAACTATATTTATTCATTGAATAGAAAACCTTCATGTGTTGAATTGATATTCATTCGTTGATTAGAAATTCATGTGTTGAATGGTATTCGCGTTTTAAATATAAAAATCACATTTTTATCTATATACAGAAACTATAGAAAACCTTCATGTGTTGAATTGATATTCATTCGTTGATTAGAAATTCATGTGTTGAATGGTATTCGCGTTTTAAATATAAAAATCACATTTTTATCTATACAGAAACTATAGAAAACTTTATGTGTTGAATTGATATTCATTCGTTGATTAGAAATTCATGTGTTGAATGGTATTCGCGTTTTAAATATAAAAATCACATTTTTATCTATATACAGAAACTATAGAAAACCTTCATGTGTTGAATTGATATTCATTCGTTGATTAGAAATTCATGTGTTGAATGGTATTCGCGTTTTAAATATAAAAATCACATTTTTATCTATATACAGAAACTATAGAAAACCTTCATGTGTTGAATTGATATTCATTCGTTGATTAGAAATTCATGTGTTGAATGGTATTCGCGTTTTAAATATAAAAATCACATTTTTATCTATATACAGAAACTATAGAAAACCTTCATGTGTTGAATTGATATTCATTCGTTGATTAGAAATTCATGTGTTGAATGGTATTCGCGTTTTAAATATAAAAATCACATTTTTATCTATATATAGAAACTATAGAAAAACTTCATGTGTTGAATCGATATTCATTCGTTGAATTGAAATTCATGTGTTGAATGGTATTCATATTTTGAAATAAATTGTTTAAATATAGAAATCACCTTTTATCGACTATATGAATTGTGTAAATTAATCTCGTTTTAAAAGAAATTGTTTTATGATAAAAATCCTATTTTTATCACCTATATGAACCATATAGAAAAATAGTGTTTTGAAATGAATTGTTTTACAATAAAAATCACATTTTTATTGTATGCAGGAATCGTTGAAATGTGAAGTGTTAAAAATAGCCACTTGTTCAAAATAAACATATATGAGTTGAAATATTCATTAATTAGCTAATGAAATGATTTGCACCTATGTATGTAACATTAGAATGAATGGTGTTTTTAAACCAAATAGAAATCAAATATGAAGTTGAATAGAAAATGATAAATGATAAGAACTGTATATATATGTACATGCATATTCATTGAACAGGTTATAGCAAAGGGGCTAGAGAAGAGGAATAAAATTTTGTGCCCGACAAATAGGTACACATTTACTGCTTTGTTTGGGTGATGATTTTATGAGCCTGTTGGCTAGCCGCATGGCTTTTTCTTTTTCTTTTTGAGATTAGAAGGACCGGGAAAGCTATTTGCGATTTCCCGATGCTCCCGGTGCAGGGGAGGTTATGGCGAAATTTTCCAAAATTTTAAGGCGTTAGTGAAATATTTGAAGTGAAAACGATATTGAAATCATTGAATGAACTATATTTATATAAATATATAAATATAAATAAAATTAAAATGAAACGTGGCCGTGCAGTTCGCATTTTGAAACCGTGATTTCAAACAACTAGTACGGGAAATCCGAACATTGGATTTTCCCGAAAACTCAACCGCCGGGTTCGCCTTGGAAATATCTTCCCAACGGCACCAACTTTGTAAAAATCCAACGGTTGGATTGTCTGGAATGTTTAATTCAAATCTGAAGAAAAACAGTGCCAGAAACAATTATATTTATATATAAATATAAATATAATTTTAATTAATCGAATAACGACGCTGCAGTTCGTATTTTGAAATCGAAACTTCAAACGATTGTACCGGGAGATCCGACCGTCGGATTTTCCCGAAACTGGAACCGTTGGATTCGTTTTGAAAAGACCTTTCTAATGATGTAAACTTTGTAAAAATCCAATGGTTAGATTTTCATATATGTGTAAATCAATTCTGAAGAAAAACAGCGCCACGGCCGCGTTAGGGCCCGAAGCGTCGTTTTGAATAAATTGGCTATTTTAAAATAAATAAAAATAGCGATAAATCGTTATAAAATATCACAAACGATATGGAATAGAAATAAACTGAATTTTCTCGATTTATGTTGTATTTGATGGTTGAATGTGTTTGGTGTGAAAATTACATTAAAGGACCATATTGGTGTTGTCGAATAATTTAACCATTAAAACAAATTGATTTGAAATTCTAAATATACGTGAATTATTTGAAAAGGCCGAGTTAATTCTCATTTCGAATAATTGACCGACGATTGAAATTCGAAGATGAAGACGATGGTCGAAGACCGGAGATCTTCACCTCGTTTGGATGGTAACCGAGGTCCTGATTGGGAGGCATCCCGAAATATGGATAATGAGTGGTGATCGTTCAGACGTACGTGGTGATCGAAGGGTTTGCGAGGTATTTAGTGCCTCCGGTTTCGTTCAGACCCAGAACGGACTTGTAAATGGACTGTGTGTCTGACATTGGATTTATTCTGTGTGGCATGCTAAGATGCAGAGATCAGGGCTTCTGTTGAAAAGCAAAGTCTTGTGGTGATGATCAAAGCACCGCTTGTGTGGCGTAGCTTTGTGTATAACGTAAATTCGCGAGCCTCACACCCCGGTATGAACCTAAAACGGGAGAAGGACCTCAGGGAGGGCATGCGTTTCTTTCTAGCTAGGGTGGTGTCAGTGACCTACCAGCCCTGACATTTATATACTTTTCACCTATGTGGTTGTTGCTGTTGCGAGGCGCCTCAGTTTGATCGGACGATCCGGGTCCGATGGAGTCATTCGTTGGCTCGTTTGCGCCCCAAAGGGCGGGGAAACGTATTGTTCAGGCATTTTAATCCACATCGGTGGACCGGCCCTGACGATCCAAGGGTCACTCGAGCTCTGATCCTGAGACATGGTAGGATAGATTGTCTCGAATTCGGTAAGGACTATCTTTTGCCTTGGTTCATGACGGAAGTCCAATTTCCAAATACGTGACGGTGCAGTTTCGATTGTATATATATATTTGGCGACATAGTGGCATGGGACGCTCATGTCGTCTATGATTGATAGTTATGATTTGAAATTGTTTTCAAAACATATAAACACTAGCAATAATACCAAATGCCTTTGTTTTATTCGTATCAAGCATATTTTGGCCATTATAAGGTAAAAAGTCTATCCTCCGGTTTGCGTTGCATTGTGTGATGGGAACTAAGTCTTATAACGGCTTCATTTTTATAAAAAGCATAGCGATGTTTAAAAGAAAGATTTGTTTTAAAGCACTGGCAATCCAATTTAAGTAAACCCGTTCCACGAAAGTGGCGTGGTCCTGTGATTTGCCAAATTATATATGTGTTGAGTAGATTTCTCATACCAGTCCCATGACTGACTCGTAGTTTGTTTCACTTTCAAACTCGGGTGCCCCTTTTTCTACACGGGCAGCCTTGTATTCAGGTTTAGTTGGTTCTTTCTGGATAGCTGGAGCTGAAGATGGATTTTATCATTTATCTCTTTTTATGCTGTTCAGCTCCTATTGTACATATTTTGTTTATTTCCGCTGTAGACATTTATGTATAGCTGAACTGTATTTGTACTAAGTAAGATCCTGTATACTGTGTAACTCTGATGATTACTTTATCCAGTATATTCTATTGTTCATTATCTGGTGTATTTATTTAATTTTGTTCTGCTATTATCTGTTTCTGTGTTATATTCCTAAGATAACCCTTGTCTCCGTCAGAACGGGATTTCGGGTCGTCTCACACACCTAGTGGTATACATAGTCAGTGAAAACCTAGTGGGGGATACAAGACAAGGGGAGAGCTTGTATCATATTTGTGTAGGACCCATTTCATTCAGTAACCCGGAGTAGGTATCAAACAAAGTATTCTGTACTAGGCAGAGAAGGGGCATGCTTACTGACTGATTGTAAGAGATCCAAATGTGGAGGACGGTGTTGGCGGCGCAAACGAATCAGGCCATGTGTGTGCATGAGCTGGGTAGAGGGGGATAAGATGATCGTGACACCTGTAGATATGGTTGTGCACATTGTTACGACGAGGGGTTGCCACTTTAGGAAATGATACCTCCTACTATGGGGCCAGCACAAGGTATCTACGAGGGTTAGGGAGCGGATCGATCAGGGTAGTAATTAGGATACATTTGGACGTATACCTAAATATACCACCTTATAGTTGGAGGGATCATCTCTTTCTGGATATACTAGTAATAGTGCAGAGAAATCATTAGTGAGGCATGTACACCTTATCTTGCTTAACTTGTCACACCTGCCATTTATGTAGTGATCTCCCTTATCCAGTTTATATGCCTATCATGTTACTTTTATTTATCTACTGACTAAAAGTAACTAGACTCGCCAGACTTATTTTCTGACCCTTTTTGCTTCTTCTTCTTTCTTCCGTCCCCCCCCCCCAAGGTTTACAAGGAGGAAACACCCAGGCTTAGTCAGGATTCAGATATCATCTTGCTAGGAGCTATTGCTGAAGTATGGCTCAATTTCTAGTCTCTACTATGGCTTAACTCTTTCATTTGGGGAATTATGCTTTTTATTTGCTTATGTACTCTGATGATGCAAGACAGAAGTTATTTTGTTGTAATGGTTTTTGTGAGTTATGAAATTGTGGACCACAGTATTTTTATTGAAATAAAAATTTAAATTTCCACTGCTACCTTATTTATATCTATCTTGTAATTATTCTGTGTCTGCTTACCTATAACGCTTCACGGAACTTAATTCATTCCCTTAGTGAGTGACATTAACGAATGTTGGGTGTCACACAAACCTAGAATATATTAATCTAGATAAGCATGAAAAGAATATTCCTTTTGAATTTAAACTTGTGTGTATATTTATACATAGCAAGGGACAAGAAAAATTAATATAATGCGAGAAATAAACCAAATCAAACAATGAACGAAAAAATTTAATGTACATGAGATAGTTTCTCCCGGGCTCGACCTCAGAAGGGGGGTCTATCACCCCTCTAGAAGGGGTGCCGACCGCCCTCCTGTATGGGAGCCTATTGAAGGTTTTCTGTCGCCCCGGTTGACCATGCCTCCATGATGCCTTTCTACCGTCTCTAATTCTAGAAAAGAAAAAGGGTATAGGTTTTCTTCTATCTCCCTAATCTATATTATCTTCTCTATTCTATTCTAACATAGATTTAGTTTTATTCTGGAAATTATATTCATATATATACGATTCTAATATGTGATTCTTATATATATATATATATATATATTTGAAAGGTTTGGGCATCTAATTCTACTTAATCTTGTTATTTCTCTTCCTAATAGCACTGTGAGGTGAATCCATCTGAGTTTGTTATTTTCCTGTAATTTATTAGCTTAAGACTTAGATTATTATGCCTATGATGATTTGAGTACATACGAAAAAAACACTAAAATCCCTCAAACCTCCCATCTTGTTTATGTTCCTACGATGAAATTGTCAATCTATGAATGTTTGTGGCTTTGGGATAATTGAATTAGTAAAAGAAAAGCATGATTATTGTTGTATTATTTTCTATGTTTTGTCAGATTCATCTTATTTCATTCTTATACAATTTCATATGTATGGTTTTTGTACAAAAGGTAAAGATTTAAATAGGATTGTAAATTGAATAGGTTTAAATCTCTATTTCTTCTAAAATAGAGTATCTGAACAGATTATTTACAAGATATTCAAATATTAAGGTTTTGTATTCAAATATACATAGAAAGTGAATATATATATATATATTGGGATTATGCACTTTGTTCATCTTTTATTAATTTAATAATCAATTCAAAACTAAGTTGCAAGTTATGTGTTGTTATTGATATTTTCCCATATTGATTGCTACATGTTAATATGTACATACATGCCTTGATTGCAGTAAATATGGGAAATCATAACTTATACCACTACAACAAACAATCCTTTTTTACAGCATTTAAAAATTGCTATAAAAACTTTATATAACTATTCTATAAACGCCATAGATCGACATGTTGTGAATAGGATGATAGGTACTATAGCGTGTCATACTTGCAATGAAATACATATTTTATTGCCATCTTAAACAGATTGTATTGGTGCAATTACTTTTCTATAGCATTTTGAATCATGCTAAAAAACTTTTTGACGTCATTTAATTGTTATAATATGTTGACATTCCATATTACTATAGCATCTGAACACGTTATGGAATCATCGTATCAAGCTTTATGATGTATTGAAAAGTGTGACGAACAGGAATTTCGCTCGGTCCGAACCGGTCGCTAAACCGACCCAGACCGTTCGAAAACGCCCTATCGTTTGAGAACACGACAAAATAGAACGTATACAGAAGAACATTTCATTGTATATTACAACAATGCATCAGATTACAAGAATATACAGAGTACAAATGAATATTACACAGAAATATCAGAGATTTAAATTACATTTAAATACATAGCAGCGGAAAATAATACAATACACAACTAGAAGGGATATACGGATACAAAGCTTTCCGGATATCGTTCCAGCTGTAAACCAGGATCCTGTGAATATAAATCTGCAAAACCAAAACTACTAGCTGCCCGTGTCAAAATAAGGGCACCCAGAGTTTAGGTTAAAACAATAAACTCCAGGTCAGTCATGTGACTGGTGTGAGAACTAAAACGGTTAATCTTTAATTTAAAGGTAGGTAAATCAAGGGACCACGCCGTATAACACGGAACGGGTTTCCTCCCAAGAATACCAGTGCATAAAACAAACAGCGCAATGCTAAATAAAGAAAAATGAAGCTGTTATAAGACCCAGGTCCCATCACACAATGCAACGCAGCCGAGGATAGGGTTTTCCCTTATAACAGCCAAAGAATGCTTGATACGTTTAAAACAAATCATTTGATACTATTATAAGTGCATAGTGTATAAAACAACTTCAAATCATAAGTATCAATCATAGGCGGCATGAGCGCCCCATCCCACTATGTCACCATACTAGGTTCTACAATTAAAACCGCAAATGTCACGTATTTGGAAATTGGATTTCCGTCTATGAACCGAGGCAAAAGATAGTCCTCAACCGATTCGAGACAATCTAGCCTACCATGTCTCAGGATCAGAGCTCGATTGACCCTAGGAGCGACAGGGTCGGTCCACCGATGTGGATTAAAATGCCTGAACACTACGTTTCCCCGCCCTTTGGGGCGCAAACGAGCCAACGAATGACTCCATCGGACCCGGATCGTCCGATCTAACCGAGGTGCCTCGCAACAGCAACAACCACACAGGTGAAAAGTATATAAATGTCAGGGCTGGTAGGTCACTGACACCACCCTAGCTAGAAAGAAACGCATGTCCTCCCTGAGGTCCTTCCTCCCGTTTTTGGTTCACAACCGGGGTGCGAAACTCGCGAATTCACGTTACACAAAGCTGTGCCACACAGGCTGTGCTTTGATCATCACCACAAGACTTTGCTTTTCAACAGAAGCCTCGATCAATTGCCACTTAGGCATGCCACACAGGCAATTCACTCCATGCGTTTGATATCCATCAATATATAACCCCTGAGCTCGTACGTCTCAGAGAAGGGCGTTAAGCAAGAGAATAAATTCTCCGCCGCCAAACAGATATATATTTAATAGAGATCAATCACACGGACTAAAATCCAATGTCAGACACACAGTCCATTTACAAGTCCGTTCTGGGTCTGAACGAAACCGGAGGCACCTAGTACCTCGCATATCCATCGATCTCCAAGTACGTCTGGACGATCACAAACTGTTTCCATCTTCTTGGGTGTACAACCCAATCAAGATCATCAGTTATCACCCAAACCACGTCGAATCAGTTATTCAGAATGGGATAAACCCGGTCTTTCTGAATAACTCGCGTATATATTATAAAAGTGTTACACAAACACAACATACGCCTCATTCCAATTCAGAATATTCTTTTATTCAAATATTCCTATACTTTGGGAAAAGTTCCCATTAATTTTATCCAAGATAAATTCTTTAAATTTATTCTTTATTCTCCTTTGAATATCAATTCAAACTAGTCGGGATTAGCGAACCACACCGAAGTAATCATTTATTTTATTTCCCAATCCCAACCTATTCATCCCATGAAGTAAAACTGGTTATACTTCATATCTAACACCACGGTGTTATCGGTAAATTCAATTACCATTTCACGTTCAAATCTAATTAAAGATTTAACTATCGCCTGGAGTAAAACTGGTGATACTCCATTCTCGATCTTTTCAATCTAATTAAAGATTCATTAAAACTCCACTTAGTTTTAATCTTTGACTGGGTTAAAGAATCAGTGTCATTTAAAACACAGTTCACGATAAACCCAAAGTCACATCCCATTGATTATCGGGTTAAAGAACGAGTGTTATTTAAAACACTGTTCACGATAAACCCAAAAATCAATATCAATTCAATTCCAATTAAATATTCTTTAATTGGTACACTTCATTAAATCTAAATAAAAAGATTTAATCTTTTCTCAACTGGGTTCAAGAACAGTGTTAGTGAAGACACCATTCACGACAAACCCAAATCACATTTGATATTCAATACAAGGCTCTGAATAGAAAATATACCGGCTTATATTCAATATCAAATTCTACGACTAACAAATGTCGTATTTGAAATAACGATATAAATATATATCTTTCAAATTTCCATAACAACATCTGTATAATCACGAATTCCAACATCGAAATATTCCGAAGACAATTTCGATTCAAATCCACTCCAATGCAATCATTGGAAATTCTGGTTATTTTCAAAACCCTTTTCAAATTCAATTTATTCATTTAAAAATAAATAGAATTATATTTCTAGTTCAAAACTAGTTCATTTCGATAAAAATCTATTTTTATCTTTTCAAACATGAAGTTTTTCATCCCAAATCTTCACAAATCATTTCTTATGATTTTACACAAATTATTACTATTTTTAATAATTTTATCAAGGCCCGTACAGTCGATTTCCATCAACGGTCATCGAACTGCACTTACAACGACCTTTTTTGAATTTGATTTGGACGTATCTCCAAATCCAACCGTTAGATTTCTAATTTCGAATATTCGTTAGAAAGCTCTTTTCGATATGAACCCAACGGTTCCGGTTTTAGGAGAATCCGACGGTCGGATCTCCCGCAATATCCGTTCGAAGTTAATGGTCGAAATTCGCGAACTGCCGCGGCGCGGCGCGTTCTATTCAGGCCATTATATTATATATATAATATATATAATATACACTTCGTCGATTTCTATTTAAAACAAATTATATAAATAGTTTTAAATTCGTTTCAAAAGCAATTTCAACTTCCTTTTCAATTCAAATCAAAATTGAATTCTTCTTTATAAATTCGTTTTAAAATTCATTTCTATTCAATTCAAATTTCAATTCAATTTGAATTCATTTCAATTCACTTTCAATCCAATTCGAATTCGTTTTCAATTCAATTCATTTCGAAATCGTTTTCGATTCAATTCATTTCGAAATCGTTTTCAATTCAATTCATTTCGAAATCGTTTTCAATTCAATTCATTTCGAAATCGTTTTCAATTCAATTCATTTCGAAATCGTTTTCAATTCCATTCATTTCGAAATCGTTTTCAATTCAATTCATTTCGAAATCGTTTTCAATTCAATTCATTTCGAAATCGTTTTCAATTCAATTCATTTCGAAATCGTTTTCAATTCAATTCATTTTGAAATCGTTTTCAATTCAATTCATTTCGAAATCGTTTTCAATTCAATTCATTTCGAAATCGTTTTCAATTCAATTCATTTCGAAATCGTTTTCAATTCAATTCATTTCGAAATCGTTTTCAATTCCATTCATTTCGAAATCGTTTTCAATTCGATATAAATATCGTTCACGTCAAAATGGCGTCAATCTAATCATCATGGCTTCACATATTTCTATTTTCAAATATTCCCTTTCAAATATTTCTTTTTCAAATATTTCTATTTTAAAACTGGAATGAGGCCCAATCAATTACCATATAAAGTTAATTATATGGATTTTCATACAACACAAGTATATAATAGCATGGAAAAATAATCAACCATCAACCAAAGTGCACTACACTGTATAAGCATCAAATATCGATATCCAACGCTTAAAACAGCCTGTCAACCAACCGATCGACATATTCAATCAATCGGGATGAGTGAACTTCAAATTTCATCCCAACACCCGTGTGGGGTTTCAAACAATCAAACACATATTTTATTTGTGCTGTTGGGCGATGTGTAAAATTTATCGACCCAGTCAATGTCCTTCAAATAGGTGTACATAAACAAACCGTCTGGTTTGTAAATGAATATTTTATTTTATTCACTTTCACTATATTCATTCTCACGTTAAAAATTATATTCTTAACGATAAAACATTTTATTCCAACATATGAATTTCTATTATTCATTTACACAATAAAATGATATTTTTATTTTCTAACATATTTTAGAAAATTTCGGCGGCATAACGGCACGATACTAGAAACGGGACGAGGCCTAGCCTTATCCCCGGTCTAGTGAAGGCCCACGCCATTCACACATCAATCAAATTCACCAAACAACCAAATTCAAATCAAATCATATAACTAAGCTATGCAACCAAACAAACAAGTCCATGGTCTGTGGACGATTGTGTCGGGTGCTACTAAGCACCGTCTGCATCCTAGTATATATATAAATAGAAAATGAAATTGAAAGGTGAGAAATTCTCACAGATAGCTATCCTAGCTCCACGGCTCTTCATTTGCAGAAGTCTTCGTCGCTTCGCCTTTTTGTCACCTTCGTTGTCCGCTTTCACTACATATGTAAAAATCGAGTTTTTACTTCGCTATTCAATATATAAAAATCGAATTTTTAGTTCGCTATTCAATATATAAAAATCGAATTTTTATTACGAAGTTCAATATATAAAAATCGAATTTTTAGTTCGCTATTCAATATATAAAAATCGAATTTTTACTACTATGTTATATAGATAAAAATTATATTTTTATCACCTTATTCTTCATATAAAAATTTCACCCTTTCAAAAATAAAGTTTTCACCTTTTTATAAAAATAAAGTTTTCGCCTTTATAAAAATAAAGTTTTCATCATTATAAAAATTACCACTTTATCTCAACGTATATAAAATAAAAATCAGATTTTTATTTCGTTACATACACAAAGATGATATCTTTATATTCTCTATCCTATAAAGATTATATTTTTAATACTTTAAAAATATAGAAATCATATTTTTAATATTTCTATATAGTAAAGACTATATTTTTAATTCTTTAAAAATATAAAAACTATATTTTTATCACTTTTAAAAATATAAAGATCATACCTTTTACCAAATAAAAATCCTATCTTTTCACCTTTTAAAGTTCTAATCTTTTTACATTTAAAATTCAAACCTTTTCTATTTTAAATTCTTTTTAAAATCAGTTTTAAATTACCCTTTAAAATCAGTTTTAAACAAACAAAAAAAACAGTTTTTAAACTTAAAATCGAAATTAGGTTTAAACTTTAAAATAAAAACAGTATTTAATCTTTTTTTTCTTTTTTTTTTCAGTTTATATAAAACAAAAGTAAAATAAATAAAAAGAAAAAAAAAGGGGAAGAGGGGAGGACTACCGCAGTCGCTCGCAGTGGAGGGGGGGTCTTCTGTCGTCGCGGTGGAGGCTCCAGGGCATTGGCGGCGGCCATGACGGGTGGCGAGAGATTTGGGGATAGGGTTCGAGTGCGGTCTTCGAATCAGAGGAGAGGGGGATCGCGCGGAGGAGTGCAGGCGGTCTAGGGGGGAGGCGGATGGTCGGCTGTGGCGCGTTGGACGGGGTGCGGCGGGCGATTGCATCTAGGTTTTTTTTCTTTTTCTTTTTATTTAATTTTCGACTGAATGAAATTTAGGGGGGGGCCAGGGTATGTAGAGAGGAGGAAATATTTTTTATTTATTTATTTAATTATTCAATTTGAAAAGGTTGACTTTTACATACGACCTCGAAACGAGGCCCACCGCCTATCGTCCCTAGCGTTTTACCCCCATTCCGAACACAATGGGATATGTATCGCAAGCTGATTCGACTATTTCGATCAGTTTCCATTGAATTTACATTTTAAATCATTATATTGAATTTTAAACATACATTTCAAACTACCGGGGTCACATACTAACACGAAAAATTCCAGAAAAATATTTTCTAGCTTCGTATTGACGATACGGTCCTAACAAAACTAATTTCGTCGAATTCTGAGATCGTTTGAAAAATGGCCATTTTCCAGTCGATTAAAATCAACTGAAACTGGTCAAACGCGTTTTCCTTCGCCACGCTCACATATTGATTCGAAAAATTATGAAATTTGGAATCTAGCAATAACTTAACATCACAGACCCAACAAAACTGGTTTCGTCGAAATCCGAGGTCGTTTGCAAAATTGCTATTTTTAAGGGCCTTATATATATAAAAATATATATAAATTCCACAGCGACTATTTCTAATTTTAAACTGGACATATCTTATCATTTCTAAGATGAAATCCCAGTTTGTTAACTTCGTTACAAAGATATAGTTATACAGATTCAAATATTTCTTGTTTCGTTCAATTCTGACTTATATTGAATTCTGTATATTCATTTGAAATTAGAAATCGAATTTTCGAACTACCGCGCCATTTTCAATTCCTTTTATAATTATATATAATTATTATACATTCTAACGACGACGTATACAATATATACGTTCGAATTATATTCAAAATAAATTTCTCGTCGATATTATTTAAAATAATTCATTTTAAATATTCAAGATTCGCTAAAATTGCCAAAATAAAAATTTTAAACTGGCCCAGATTTTCCGGGTTATTACAATCTCCCCCACTTAAAACTTTTCGTCCCCGAAAAGGAACAAAGTCGAAAGTGGTTTGATTAATCAACTCTACGCTCGATCGGGCTTCCATTCTCCAACTCTTTAGTCTCTGAGAATTTTCAAAATTTCAAAAATTTGGCTAACACCCTAAATTTTCGAAAAATTTCGCCATAACCTCCCCTGCACCGGGAGCATCGGGGAATTTCAAATAGCTTCCCCGGTCCTTCAGATCTCAAAAAGAAAAAGCCAAGCGGCTAGCCAATAGGCTCACAAAATCATCATCACCCAAACAAAACAGTAAATTATGTAGTAAACATGTACCTATTTGTCGGGCAAACAAATTTTATTCTCTGGCTCTAGCCTCCTTGCTATGACCTGTTCAATAATATACATGTATATGCAAGCAGATGCGACCAATTTTCAATACAGTTCAATATTCGATCAAATTAGGCATAATGGTTCAAAATTATCAAACAACTAAACAAACAACACAAACATCAATCAATTAGTGAATTAGAGTTTCAAATTCATAATTTTGATACATATACAAAAATCATGTTTTTGATGCCAAATCACAACAATTAGCCCTATCTAATTTTGGTTCTCACACCAGCCTAATGGAAATATATAGATATTACACGTTCGTCACTCGAATATAAATTCTGATGATGATATATCAATCATCAGAATCACCCCCGGGCGACTAGAGTGTAATTCTATATCTATCCAGTATATTAAAATTTCGAATACACGCGGATCAGACGTATACGCAAAATCTGTATATACTGGATTGTCCAACTCAATATAAATAGATAATCAGATACGAATAATTGATTTAAATTTTCAAACCAAAAATTTGTTTTCACTTTCAAAAATATACTCTTTACACTCGTTCTAGGATACTACTGATCCCATCTCTAACGAGTCCTTCTCATTGGATATTACTAATCCAATATCTGATGAATTCCTTCGTATGGTTCTAATGTGCCTTGTTCTCTAAGCTTTGTAAACCAAAGCTCTGATACCAACTGTGACGAACAGGAATTTCGCTCGGTCCGAACCGGTCGCTAAACCGACCCAGACCGTTCGAAAACGCCCTATCGTTTGAGAACACGACAAAATAGAACGTATACAGAAGAACATTTCATTGTATATTACAACAATGCATCAGATTACAAGAATATACAGAGTACAAATGAATATTACACAGAAATATCAGAGATTTAAATTACATTTAAATACATAGCAGCGGAAAATAATACAATACACAACTAGAAGGGATATACGGATACAAAGCTTTCCGGATATCGTTCCAGCTGTAAACCAGGATCCTATGAATATAAATCTGCAAAACCAAAACTACTAGCTGCCCGTGTCAAAATAAGGGCACCCAGAGTTTAGGTTAAAACAATAAACTCCAGGTCAGTCATGTGACTGGTGTGAGAACTAAAACGGTTAATCTTTATTTTAAAGGTAGGTAAATCAAGGGACCACGCCGTATAACACGGAACGGGTTTCCTCCCAAGAATACCAGTGCATAAAACAAACAGCGCAATGCTAAATAAAGAAAAATGAAGCTGTTATAACACCCAGGTCCCATCACACAATGCAACGCAGCCGAGGATAGGGTTTTCCCTTATAACAGCCAAAGAATGCTTGATACGTTTAAAACAAATCATTTGATACTATTATAAGTGCATAGTGTATAAAACAACTTCAAATCATAAGTATCAATCATAGGCGGCATGAGCGCCCCATCCCACTATGTCACCATACTAGGTTCTACAATTAAAACCGCAAATGTCACGTATTTGGAAATTGGATTTCCGTCTATGAACCGAGGCAAAAGATAGTCCTCAACCGATTCGAGACAATCTAGCCTACCATGTCTCAGGATCAGAGCTCGAGTGACCCTAGGAGCGACAGGGCCGGTCCACCGATGTGGATTAAAATGCCTGAACACTACGTTTCCCCGCCCTTTGGGGCGCAAACGAGCCAACGAATGACTCCATCGGACCCGGATCGTCCGATCTAACCGAGGCGCCTCGCAACAGCAACAACCACACAGGTGAAAAGTATATAAATGTCAGGGCTGGTAGGTCACTGACACCACCCTAGCTAGAAAGAAACGCATGTCCTCCCTGAGGTCCTTCCTCCCGTTTTTGGTTCACAACCGGGGTGCGAAACTCGCGAATTCACGTTACACAAAGCTGTGCCACACAGGCTGTGCTTTGATCATCACCACAAGACTTTGCTTTTCAACAGAAGCCTCGATCAATTGCCACTTAGGCATGCCACACAGGCAATTCACTCCATGCGTTTGATATCCATCAATATATAACCCCTGAGCTCGTACGTCTCAGAGAAGGGCGTTAAGCAAGAGAATAAATTCTCCGCCGCCAAACAGATATATATTTAATAGAGATCAATCACACGGACTAAAATCCAATGTCAGACACACAGTCCATTTACAAGTCCGTTCTGGGTCTGAACGAAACCGGAGGCACCTAGTACCTCGCATATCCATCGATCTCCAAGTACGTCTGGACGATCACAAACTGTTTCCATCTTCTTGGGTGTACAACCCAATCAAGATCATCAGTTATCACCCAAACGACGTGAAGACTTCTGGTCTTCGACCACCGTCTTCATCTTCGACACCACGTCGAATCAGTTATTCAGAATGGGATAAACCCGGTCTTTCTGAATAACTCGCGTATATATTATAAAAGTGTTACACAAACACAACATACGCCTCATTCCAATTCAGAATATTCTTTTATTCAAATATTCCTATACTTTGGGAAAAGTTCCCATTAATTTTATCCAAGATAAATTCTTTAAATTTATTCTTTAATCTCCTTTGAATATCAATTCAAACTAGTCGGGATTAGCGAACCACACCGAAGTAATCATTTATTTTATTTCCCAATCCCAACCTATTCATCCCATGAAGTAAAACTGGTTATACTTCATATCTAACACCACGGTGTTATCGGTAAATTCAATTACCATTTCACGTTCAAATCTAATTAAAGATTTAACTATCGCCTGGAGTAAAACTGGTGATACTCCATTCTCGATCTTTTCAATCTAATTAAAGATTCATTAAAACTCCACTTAGTTTTAATCTTTGACTGGGTTAAAGAATCAGTGTCATTTAAAACACAGTTCACGATAAACCCAAAGTCACATCCCATTGATTATCGGGTTAAAGAACGAGTGTTATTTAAAACACTGTTCACGATAAACCCAAAAATCAATATCAATTCAATTCCAATTAAATATTCTTTAATTGGTACACTTCATTAAATCTAAATAAAAAGATTTAATCTTTTCTCAATTGGGTTCAAGAACAGTGTTAGTGAAGACACCATTCACGACAAACCCAAATCACATTTGATATTCAATACAAGGCTCTGAATAGAAAATATACCGGCTTATATTCAATATCAAATTCTACGACTAACAAATGTCGTATTTGAAATAACGATATAAATATATATCTTTCAAATTTCCATAACAACATCTGTATAATCACGAATTCCAACATCGAAATATTCCGAAGACAATTTCGATTCAAATCCACTCCAATGCAATCATTGGAAATTCTGGTTATTTTCAAAACCCTTTTCAAATTCAATTTATTCATTTAAAAATAAATAGAATTATATTTCTAGTTCAAAACTAGTTCATTTCGATAAAAATCTATTTTTATCTTTTCAAACATGAAGTTTTTCATCCCAAATCTTCACAAATCATTTCTTATGATTTTACACAAATTATTACTATTTTTAATAATTTTATCAAGGCCCGTACAGTCGATTTCCATCAACGGTCATCGAACTGCACTTACAGCGACCTTTTTCGAATTTGATTTGGACGTATCTCCAAATCCAACCGTTAGATTTCTAATTTCTAATATTCATTAGAAAGCTCTTTTCGATACGAACCCAACGGTTCCGGTTTTAGGAGAATCCGACGGTCGGATCTCCCGCAATATCCGTTCGAAGTTAATGGTCGAAATTCGCGAACTGCCGCGGCGCGGCGCGTTCTATTCAGGCCATTATATTATATATATAATATATATAATATACACTTCGTCGATTTCTAATTAAAACGAATTATATAAATAGTTTTAAATTCGTTTCAAAAGCAATTTCAACTTCCTTTTCAATTCAAATCAAAATTGAATTCTTCTTTATAAATTCGTTTTAAAATTCATTTCTATTCAATTCAAATTACAATTCAATTTGAATTCATTTCAATTCACTTTCAATCCAATTCGAATTCGTTTTCAATTCAATTCATTTCGAAATCGTTTTCGATTCAATTCATTTCGAAATCGTTTTCAATTCAATTCATTTCGAAATCGTTTTCAATTCAATTCATTTCGAAATCGTTTTCAATTCAATTCATTTCGAAATCGTTTTCAATTCAATTCATTTCGAAATCGTTTTCAATTCAATTCATTTCGAAATCGTTTTCAATTCCATTCATTTCGAAATCGTTTTCAATTCAATTCATTTCGAAATCGTTTTCAATTCAATTCATTTCGAAATCGTTTTCAATTCAATTCATTTCGAAATCGTTTTCAATTCAATTCATTTCGAAATCGTTTTCAATTCAATTCATTTCGAAATCGTTTTCAATTCAATTCATTTCGAAATCGTTTTCAATTCAATTCATTTCGAAATCGTTTTCAATTCAATTCATTTCGAAATCGTTTTCAATTCAATTCATTTCGAAATCGTTTTCAATTCCATTCATTTCGAAATCGTTTTCAATTCGATATAAATATCGTTCACGTCAAAATGGCGTCAATCTAATCATCACGGCTTCACATATTTCTATTTTCAAATATTCCCTTTCGAATATTTCTTTTTCAAATATTTCTATTTTAAAACTGGAATGAGGCCCAATCAATTACCATATAAAGTTAATTATATGGATTTTCATACAACACATGTATATAATAGCATGGAAAAATAATCAACCATCAACCAAAGTGCACTACACTGTATAAGCATCAAATATCGATATCCAACGCTTAAAACAGCCTGTCAATCAACCGATCGACATATTCAATCAATCGGGATGAGTGAACTTCAAATTTCATCCCAACACCCGTGTGGGGTTTCAAACAATCAAACACATATTTTATTTGTGCTGTTGGGCGATGTGTAAAATTTATCGACCCAGTCAATGTCCTTCAAATAGGTGTACACAAACAAACCGTCTGGTTTGTAAATGAATATTTTATTTTATTCACTTTCACTATATTCATTCTCACGTTAAAAATTATATTCTTAACGATAAAACATTTTATTCCAACATATGAATTTCTATTATTCATTTACACAATAAAATGATATTTTTATTTTCTAACATATTTTAGAAAATTTCGGCGGCATAACGGCACGATACTAGAAACGGGACGAGGCCTAGCCTTATCCCCGGTCTAGTGAAGGCCCACGCCATTCACACATCAATCAAATTCACCAAACAACCAAATTCAAATCAAATCATATAACTAAGCTATGCAACCAAACAAACAAGTCCATGGTCTGTGGACGATTGTGTCGGGTGCTACTAAGCACCGTCTGCATCCTAGTATATATATAAATAGAAAATGAAATTGAAAGGTGAGAAATTCTCACAGATAGCTATCCTAGCTCCACGACTCTTCATTTGCAGAAGTCTTCGTCGCTTCGCCTTTTTGTCACCTTCGTTGTCCGCTTTCACTACATATGTAAAAATCGAGTTTTTACTTCGCTATTCAATATATAAAAATCGAATTTTTAGTTCGCTATTCAATATATAAAAATCGAATTTTTATTACGAAGTTCAATATATAAAAATCGAATTTTTAGTTCGCTATTCAATATATAAAAATCGAATTTTTACTACTATGTTATATAGATAAAAATTATATTTTTATCACCTTATTCTTCATATAAAAATTTCACCCTTTCAAAAATAAAGTTTTCACCTTTTTATAAAAATAAAGTTTTCGCCTTTATAAAAATAAAGTTTTCATCATTATAAAAATTACCACTTTATCTCAACGTATATAAAATAAAAATCAGATTTTTATTTCGTTACATACACAAAGATGATATCTTTATATTCTCTATCCTATAAAGATTATATTTTTAATACTTTAAAAATATAGAAATCATATTTTTAATATTTCTATATAGTAAAGACTATATTTTTAATTCTTTAAAAATATAAAAACTATATTTTTATCACTTTTAAAAATATAAAGATCATACCTTTTACCAAATAAAAATCCTATCTTTTCACCTTTTAAAGTTCTAATCTTTTTACATTTAAAATTCAAACCTTTTCTATTTTAAATTCTTTTTAAAATCAGTTTTAAATTACCCTTTAAAATCAGTTTTAAACAAACAAAAAAAACAGTTTTTAAACTTAAAATCGAAATTAGGTTTAAACTTTAAAATAAAAACAGTATTTAATCTTTTTTTTTCTTTTTTTTTCAGTTTATATAAAACAAAAGTAAAATAAATAAAAAGAAAAAAAAAGACTTACAGGGGGAAGAGGGGAGGACTACCGCAGTCGCTCGTAGTGGAGGGGGGGTCTTCTGTCGTCGCGGTGGAGGCTCCAGGGCATTGGCGGCGGCCATGACGGGTGGCGAGAGATTTGGGGATAGGGTTCGAGTGCGGTCTTCGAATCAGAGGAGAGGGGGATTGCGCGGAGGAGTGCAGGCGGTCTAGGGGGGGAGGCGGATGGTCGGCTGTGGCGCGTTGGACGGGGTGCGGCGGGCGATTGCATCTAGGTTTTTTTTCTTTTTTTTTTATTTAATTTTCGACTGAATGAAATTTAGGGGGGGGCCAGGGTATGTAGAGAGAAAGAAATATTTTTTTTTATATTTAATTATTCAATTTGAAAAGGTTGACTTTTACATACGGCCTCGAAACGAGGCCCACCGCCTATCGTCCCTAGCGTTTTACCCCTATTCCGAACACAATGGGATATGTATCGCAAGCTGATTCGACTATTTCGATCAGTTTCCATTGAATTTACATTTTAAATCATTATATTGAATTTTAAACATACATTTCAAATTACCGGGGTCACATACTAACACGAAAAATTCCAGAAAAATATTTTCTAGCTTCGTATTGACGATACGGTCCTAACAAAACTAATTTCGTCGAATTCTGAGATCGTTTGAAAAATGGCCATTTTCCAGTCGATTAAAATCAACTGAAACTGGTCAAACGCGTTTTCCTTCGCCACGCTCACATATTGATTCGAAAAATTATGAAATTTGGAATCTAGCAATAACTTAACATCACAGACCCAACAAAACTGGTTTCGTCGAAATCCGAGGTCGTTTGCAAAATTGCTATTTTTAAGGGCCTTATATATATAAAAATATATATAAATTCCACAGCGACTATTTCTAATTTTAAACTGGACATATCTTATCATTTCTAAGATGAAATCCCAGTTTGTTAACTTCGTTACAAAGATATAGTTATACAGATTCAAATATTTCTTGTTTCGTTCAATTCTGACTTATATTGAATTCTGTATATTCATTTGAAATTAGAAATCGAATTTTCGAACTACCGCGCCATTTTCAATTCCTTTTATAATTATATATAATTATTATACATTCTAACGATGACGTATACAATATATACGTTCGAATTATATTCAAAATAAATTTCTCGTCGATATTATTTAAAATAATTCATTTTAAATATTCAAGATTCGCTAAAATTGCCAAAATAAAAATTTTAAACTGGCCCAGATTTTCCGGGTTATTACAAAAAGCTATAGAAAACTCATTACCATCTATTGTAGGTTCGCTTTTGCTATGAAAACTATTTCTCCTTGTAAAATATTTTGTATAACACTAGCATAATGCTATAGTATAACAAAAATGTGACAATTTTTTTCGTAGCATAGTTAGAATGTTGTAAAAATATATTCTACTGCATCTTTTTGTTTTTATAGCATTCAAAGCTTACAATTTTCGTTTCTACTGGTATATCATAACAATTCAAAAAACCACATTTATCACATTAATGTAAGTACACAAATAGAGTCAAAAACCAAATCACAGAGTATATATCCATAATATTTCATACATGAAGAATTAAACATAAATACTTATGATAAAATTAACAATACATACAACTATAAAAAACCAAAATGATATATACAAAAGAAACCGAAGGAGGAATATGGCATAGTGCCTTGGATGTTAGAACAACATGTAGGTGTGGCTATTTTCATTCATGTTGGATTGTTCTTTCCAAGTTCAAAATCTTTAGTCCACGGTTCAACCGGTGATTGATATTTTGTTACCTGAAAGCTTGGGGAATCTATTAAAATGACTCAGGAGATACGTGGTCTCTTAGATGATCAAAATGCAAAGCTTGCCATATAGGAGGTAGGGAAGATAACACCTTGTACTGCCATTTTTGCCATCATTCATGAAAAGGTACTTGATCCGAATTCGAATTTGGAATCAAAGTTTGAAGACAATAAACTTATTGCAGTGGTCACAAAGAATTTGACGAAAATGACAAAAAGGAGATAAACTGTATGCGCATGGAAAGTTTTGTTGAAATAATCCCAATAATAAAGTTGTCAACAGATTAAATGTGTAAAATGAGAAACAATACTAAGAGCTTATTTTAATAGAATCTATGCATTTTGTGTGGTGACTTGCATTTATAGATGATATCAAGAGGTTGAGGGTTAAAAATGAAAGCACATTAGATATGTACATGTATACAGTTATACACAAATGTTTGTATGTTTGTGTCATTACCATCTTCTGCTCCCAATAATAACCAAGAGTGTTGTTGAATGGTTATCTTTTTCAATATATATAAGTACAAAAGATACATTGAAACGACCCGAACTTCACCAGTCTCCGAAGAGAAGAGAAAGAAACACGACAAAATAGAACGCAGACGGAAGAACATTTCATTATATATTACAACAATTCATCAGAATACAAGAATATACAGAGTATGAATGAATAAAATACATTCGATAAATATCAGAGATTACAATACATTACATAGCAGCGGAAAAATAATACAATACACAACTAGAAGTAATACGCGGATACAAAGCTTTCCGGATATCGTTCCAGCTGTAAACCAGGATCCTGTGAATATAAATTTGCAAAACCAAAACTACTAGCTGCCCATGTCAAAATAGGGGCACCCAGAGTTTAGGTTAAAAAATAAACTCCAGGTCAGTCATGAGACTGGTGTGAGAACTAAAACAATTATAAATCTTTAGTTTAAAGTTAGGTAAATCAAGGGACCACGCCGCTAAGGCGGAATGGGTTTCCTCCCAAGAATACCAGTGCATAAAACAAACAGCGCAATGCTAAATAAAGAAAAATGAAGCTATTATAAGACCCAGGTCCCATCACACAATGCAACACAAACCAGAGGATAGGGTTTTACCTTATAATAGCCAAAGAATGCTTGATACATTTAAAACAAATCATTTGATACTATAATAAGTGTATAGTGTCAAAACAACTTCAAATATAAATGTATCAATCCTAGACGGCATGGGTACCATATATCATGTCGCCATACTAGGCTCTACAATCAAAACCGCAAAGTCACGTATTTGGAAATTGGATTTCCGTCTGTGGACCGAGGCAAAAGATAGTCCTCTACCGATTCGAGACAATCTAGCCTACCATGTCTCAGGAACAGCCGCAACTGCACCTAGGAGCCACAGGGCCGGTCCACCGATGTGGATTAAAATTCCTGAACACTGCGTTTCCCCGCCCTTTGGGGCGTAAATGAGCCAACAATGACTCCATCGGACCCGGATCGTCCGATCAAACCGAGGCGCCTCGCATCAGCAACAACCACACAGGTGAAAATAATATAAATGTCAGGGCTGGTAGGTCACTGACACCACCCTAGCTAGAAAGAAACGCATGCCCTCCCTGGATCCTTCTCCCGTTTTTAGTTCACAACCGGGGTGTGAGGCTCGCGAATCAACGTTACACAAAGCTATGCCACACAGGCCGTGCTTTGATCATCACCACAAGACTTTGCTTTTCAACAGAAGCCTTGATCAATTGCCACTTACGCGTGCCACACTGGCAATTCACTCCATGCGATTGATATCCATCAATATATAACCCCTGACCTCGTACGTCTCAGAGAAGGGCGTTAAGCAAGAGAATAAATTCTCCGCCGCCAAACAGATGTATATTTAATAGAGATCAATCAACACAGAATAAAATCCAATGTTAGACACACAATCCATTTACAAGTTCGTTCTGGGTCTGAACGAAACCGGAGGCACTTTCCTCGCATATCCATCCATCTCCAAGTTCGTCTAGACGATCACCAACTGTTTCCCTCATCTTGGGTGTACAGCCCAATCGAGATCATCAGTAATCACCCAAACGATGTGAAGACTTCCGGTCTTCAACCAACATCTTCATCTTCGACATCTCATCGAATCGGTTATTCAGAATGGGTATAAACCCGGCCTTTCTGAATAACCCACGTATATGAGAAACAAATGTTACACAAACACAACAAACGCCTCATTTCAATTCAGAATATTCCTTTATTCACAAATCACATTCTTAGGGAATAGGTTCCCATTAATTTTATCCAAGATAAATTCTTCTAAATTTATTCTTTAATCTTCCTTTGGATATCATTTCAAACTAGTCGGGATTAGCGAACCACACAGAAGTAATTATTTATTTTATTTCCCAACCCCAACCTATTTATCCCATGAAGTAAAACTGGTAATACTTCATACCTAACACCACGGTGTTATCGGTAAATTCAATTATCATTTCACGTTCAAATCTAATTAAAGATTTAACTATCGTCTGGAGTAAAACTGGTGATACTCCATTTTCGATCTTTTCAATCTAATTAAAGACTCATTAAAACTCTACTTAGTTTTAATCTTTAACTAGGTTAAAGAATCAATGTCATTTTAAAACACGGTTCACGATAAACCCAAAATCACATTCCATTAATTATCGGGTTAAAGAACAAGTGTTAAATATTATTGATTGGTACACTTCATTAAATCTAAATAAAAAGATTTAATCTTTTTCTCAATTGGGTTTAAGAACAGTGTTAATGAAGACACCATTCACGACAAACCCAAATCACATTTGATATTAAGTACAAGGCTCTGAATAGAAAATATATCGGCTTATATTCAATATCAAATTCTACGACCAACAAATATCGTATTGGAAATAACGATATGTATATATATCTTTCAAATTCCCATAACAACATCTGTATAATCATGAAATCCAACATCGAAATATTCCGAAGACAATTTCGATTCAAATCCATTCCAATGCAATTATTGGAAATTCTGTTTATTTTCAAAACCATTTTCAAATCCAATTTATTTATTTCAAAAATAAATAAATTATTATTCTAGTTCAAAACTAGTTCATTTCGATAAAAATCTATTTTTATCTTTACAAATATGGAGTTTTTCATCCCAAATCTTCACAAATCATTTCTTATGATTTTACACAAATTATTACTATTTTTAATAATTTTATCAAGGCCCGTACAGTCGATTTCCATCAACAGCCATCGAACTGCACTTATAGCAACCTTTTCCAAATTTGATTTGGACATAATTCCAAATCCAACCGTTAGATTTCTAATTTCTAATATTCGTTAGAAAGCTCTTTTCGATACGAACCCAACGGTTCCGGTTTTAGGAGAATCCGACGGTCGGATCTCCGGTAATATCCGTTCGAAGTCAATGGTCGAAATTCGCGAACTGCCGCGGCGCGGCGCGTTCTATTCAGGCCATTATATTATATATATATAATATATACTTCGTCGATTTCCTTTAAAAACGTATTTCATAAATCGTTTTAAATTCGTTTTCAAAACGATTTCAACTTTACTTTCAAATTTAAATCAAATTTGAATTTTTCCTTCTAAATTCGTTTTAAATTCATTTCAAATTGATTTCACGTCAATTTCAATTTAATTCGAATTTTTTTTCAATTTGAATTCAATTCCTTTCGATTTCAATTCTGATTCAATTCTATTTAATTTAATTCAGATTTCAACTCTATTCGAATTTCAAATCATTTCAGTGTATTTCGAATTTCAAATCAATTCAGTTTAATTCGAATTTCAAATCTATTTCAATATTCATTGAAAAATGAATAAAATCGATATAAATATCGTTCACGTCAAAATGGCGTCAATCTAATCAACACGGCTTCATATATTTCTATTTTCAAATATTCTATTTCAAATATTTCTTTTTCAAATATTTCTATTCAAATATTTCTTTTTCAAATATTTCTATTCAAATATTTCTTTTTCAAATATTTCTGTTCAAACTGGAATGAAGCCCAATCAATTACCATATAATGTTAATTATATGGATTTTCTACAACACATGTATACAATAACAATGATGAATAATCAACCATCATCCAAAGTGCATTCTACACTGTATAAGCATCAAATATAAATATTTAACGCTCATAACAGTCTGTCAATCAATCGATCGACATACAACTAACTATTGGGATTGTATGTCATCTATCATCCCAATACCCGTGTGGGGTTTCAAACAATCAAATACAGATTTTATTTGGGCAGTTGGGCGATGTGTAAAATTTATTGTCCCAATCAATATCAGTCAAATGTGTGTATATAAACAAATCATCCGATTTGTTTATTTTTATTTCATTTCATACACATTAAAAATCCTATTTTTAACTATAAAATATTTTGAACTATATAAATATTTTATTTCATTTCACATCACATCACACAATCAACTACACATCAAAATCAAACACACAAGCATACAAGCCGTCCATGGTCTGTGGACGACGGGTGTCGGGTGCTACTAAACACCGTCTGCATCCTAGTACATATTTATAACTAGAAAATTAAATTTAAAGGTGAGAAGTTCTCACAGAATAGCTAATCCAACGCCACGACTCTTCTTAGGTAGAAATCTTCGTCGTTCTTGCCTCTTGTCACTTTCTTTGCCCGTATTCTCTACATATATAAAAATCGAATTTTTACTTTGCTATTCAATATATAAAAATCGAATTTTTACTTTGCTATTCAATATATAAAAATTGAATTTTTACTTTGCTATTCAATATATAAAAATCGAATCTTTCTTGAAAACAAAGATGAAGTTTTTTTTTCTTAATCTAAAAATTATAACTTTTCCTGTTTTAGAAATCAAACCTTTCAGACGACAAAATTATATTTTTTTTCTATGTAAATTATATTCAAACAAAAACTGATTTTTACTATGTCAATTATATTCAAATAAAACTGAATTTTACTATGTAAATTATATTCAAACAAAAACTGATTTTTACTTTCACAAGCCAATTACTTTAAATAAATATAAATAAATAAACAAAGAAGAAAACTTACAGTGACCTAGCGAGAGAGGGGGGGAGGGGGGGTTTGTTCGTCGGTGTCGGGCTGGGTGGTCGGCTAGGGGAGCACGCGGTGGTTGGGAGGAGGGCGGTTTGGCTGTGGGGTCATGGGATTTGTGTCTCGCGCGAGACTGGGGGGCTCGGTTTTTGGCAGTGGAGGGCGGAGGAGAGGCGGAGCGGAGGATCGGTAATGGGTGGGTGGCGCGACAGGTGGATGGCGGCTGGAGGGAGCGCCCTCGATCGTTGATTTGGTGTTTTTTTTCTTTGTTGCGGCTGAATGAAAGGAGGGAGAGAGGCAGGGGGGCCTTATAAGCGAAAAGTTTTATATTATTTTATTTAATTTATTCCATAAAGTAACTTTTTATTTCGAACTCAAAATCGCACCCACCGATTGTCCTCCATTGCTAATTACCCCTATTCTGAACACAGTGGGATATGTATCGCAGGCTGATTCGATCGCTTCGATCAATTTTCGTTGAATTTACATTTAAATCATTATACTGAATTTTAAACGTACATTTCAATTTACCGAGGCCACATACTCACTCCAAAAATTCCCAAAAAATATTTTCTAGCTTCGTATTGACGATACGGTCCTAACAAAACTAGTTTCGTCGAATTCTGAGACCGTTGGAAAAATGGCCATTTTCCAGTCGATTAAAATCAACTAAAACAGGTCAAACGCGTTTTCCTTTGCCATGCTCACATATTGATCTGAAAAATTACGAAAATTGGAATCTAGTAATTACTTGACATCACGGATCCAACAAAAGTGGTTTCGTCGAAATCCGAGGTCGTTTGCAAAATTCCCATTTTTAAGGGCCTGAATTCCATAGCGACTATTCAGAATTTTCAACTGGACATATCTTTTGATTCCCGCTATGAAATTTCAATTTTTCTGATTCGTTGGAAAGATATCCTCAAATAGATCCCATTATTTTTGGTTTCACTAAAATCCGGTTTATTTTGAATCCTGTACATCCATTTGAAGTTTGAAATTGAATTATCGAACTACCGCGCCATTTTCAATTCCTTTTAAATATATAAATAAATATTTATATCCTATCGTCGATTCAAACGAATATATACGTTCGAATTATATTCAAAATAAATTTCTTGTTGATATTATTTAAAATAATTCATTTTAAATAATTAAAATTCATTAAAACTGCCAAAATAAAAATTTTAAACTGGCCCATATTTCCGGGTTATTACAATCTCCCCCACTTAAAACTTTTCGTCCCCGAAAAGGAACGAAGCTGAAAGTTGTTTTAAATACCAACTCAACTTTCATTATTTTGACTACGGCTTAAGTTCTTCAACTTTGCAGTTTCTAAGAACTTTTCAAATTTTTCAAAAATTTGGCTAACACCCTAAATTTTCGAAAAATTTCGCCATAACCTCCCCTGCACCGGGAGCACGGGAAAATCCCAAAATTGCCATACAGGCCTTCTGATCTCAAAAAGAAAAAGAAAAAGCCAAGCGGCTAGCCAATCGGCTCATAAAATCATTATCTCCCAAACAAATCAGTAAATTATAGTAAACATGTACCTATTTGTCGGGCAAACAAATTTTATTCTTTGCTCTAGTCTCTTTGCTATGACCTGTTCAATGTAAGTACATGTATATGCAAGAAAATGAGACCAAATTTCAATACAATTCAATATTTGGTTTAATTGGGCTATATGGTACAAATTTTAATAAATCAACCAATAATCAACAACACAACCATCAATCAATTAGTTGATTAGCTTTTGAAATTCATAACTTTGATATATAGTCAAAAATTAGATTTTTGATGTCAAATCACAACAATAAGCCATATCTAGTTTCGGTTCTCACACCAGTCAATTGGAAATATATAGAAATCTCACTTTCGAAACTCGAAAATAAATACTGGCGATGGTGCCCCATCACCAGAATTATCCCTGGGCAACTAGAGTATGATTCTATAACTATCCAGTACATTAAAACTTCGAATACACGTTTGCAAGACATATACGCAAAAATTTTATATATTGGATTGTCCCAATTCAGTATAAAATAAATAATCAACTACGAATAAGTGATTTAAATTTCAAAACAAAAATTGTTTTTATTTTAAAAATATACCCTTCACACTCGTTTTAGGATACTACTGATCCCATCTCTAACGAGTCATTCTCATTGGATATTACTGATCCTATTTCTGATGAATTCTTTCGTATGGTTCTAATGTGTCTTGTTCTCTGAGCTTTGTAAACCAAAGCTCTGATACCATGCTGAAACGACCCGAACTTCCCCGGTCTCCGAAGAGAAAAGAAAGAACGAATTGTTTTGAGAACACGACAAAATAGAACGCAAACGGAAGAGCATTTCATTGTATATTACAACAATTCATCAGAATACAAGAATATACAGAGTATGAATGAATAAAATACATTCGATAAATATCAGAGATTACAATACATTACATAGCAGCGGAAAAATAATACAATACACAACTAGAAGTAATACGCGGATACAAAGCTTTCCGGATATCGTTCCAGCTGTAAACCAGGATCCTGTGAATATAAATCTGCAAAACCAAAACTACTTGCTGCCCGTGTCAAAATAGGGGCACCAGAGTTTAGGTTAAAACAATAAACTCCAGGTCAGTAATGGGACTGGTGTGAGAACTAAAACAGTTATAAATCTTTATTTTAAAGTTAGGTAAATCAAGGGACCACGCCGCTAACGCGGAACGGGTTTCCTCCCAAGAATATCAGTGCATAAAACAAACATCGCAATGCTAAATAAAGAAAAATGAAGCTATTACAAGACCCAGGTCCCATCACACAATGCAACACAAACCATAGGATAGGGTTTTACCTTATAATAGCCAAAGAATGCTTGATACGTTTAAAACAAATCATTTGATACTATAATAAGTGTATAGTGTCAAAACAACTTCAAATATAAATGTATCAATCCAAGACGGCATGGGTACCATATATCATGTCGCCATACTAGGCTCTACAATCAAAACCGCAAAGTCAAGTATTTGGAAATTGGATTTCCGTCTGTGAACCGAGGCAAAAGATAGTCCTCTACCGATTCGAGACAATCTAGCCTACCATGTCTCAGGAACAGCCGCAACTGCACCTAGGAGCCACAGGGCCGGTCCACCGATGTGGATTAAAATTCCTGAACACTGCATTTCCCCGCCGTTTGGGGCGTAAATGAGCCAACGAATGACTCCATCGGACCCGGATCGTCCGATCAAACCGAGGCGCCTCGCATCAGCAACAACCACACAGGTGAAAATAATATAAATGTCAGGGCTGGTAGGTCACTGACACCACCCTAGCTAGAAAGAAACGCATGCCCTCCCTGGATCCTTCTCCCGTTTTTAGTTCACAACCGGGGTGTGAGGCTTGCGAATCAACGTTACACAAAGCTCTGCCACACAGGCCGTGCTTTGATCATCACCACAAGACTTTGCTTTTCAACAGAAGCCTTGATCAGTTGCCACTTACGCGTGCCACACTGGCAATTCACTCCATGCGATTGATATCCATCAATATATAACCCCGGAGCTCGTACGTCTCAGAGAAGGGCGTTAAGTAAGACAATAAATTCTCCACCGCCAAATAGATGTATATTTAATAGAGATAAATCAACACAGAATAAAATCCAATGTCAGACACACAATTCATTTACAAGTTCGTTCTGGGTCTGAACGAAACCGGAGGCACTTTCCTCGCATATCCATCCATCTCCAAGTACGTCTAGACGATCACCAACTGTTTCCCTCATCTTGGGTGTACAGCCCAATCGAGATCATCGGTAATCACCCAAACGATGTGAAGACTTCCGGTCTTCAACTAGCGTCTTCATCTTCGACATCTCGTCGAATCGGTTATTCAGAATGGGTATAAACCCGACCTTTCTGAATAACCCACGTATATGCTAAACAAATGTTACACAAACACAACAAACGCCTCATTTCAATTCAGAATATTCCTTTATTCACAAATCACATTCTTAGGGAATAGGTTCCCATTAATTTTATCCAAGATAAATTCTTCTAAATTTATTCTTTAATCTTCCTTTGGATATCATTTCAAACTAGTCAGGATTAGCGAACCACACCGAAGTAATTATTTATTTTATTTCCCTACCCCAACCTATTTATCCCATGAAGTAAAACTGGTAATACTTTATACCTAACACCACGGTGTTATCGGTAAATTCAATTATCATTTCACGTTCAAATCTAATTAAAGATTTAACTATCGTCTGGAGTAAAACTGGTGATACTCCATTTTCGATCTTTTAAATCTAATTAAAGATTCATTAAAACTCCACTTAGTTTTAATCTTTAACTGGGTTAAAGAATCAGTGTCATTTTAAAGCACGGTTCACGATAAACCCAAAATCACATTCCATTAATTATCGGGTTAAAGAACAAGTGTTAAACATTATTGATTGGTACACTTCATTAAATCTAAATAAAAAGATTTAATCTTTTTCTCAACTGGGTTTAAGAACAGTGTTAATGAAGACACCATTCACGACAAACCCAAATCACATTTGATATTAAGTACAAGGCTCTGAATAGAAAATATATCGGCTTATATTCAATATCAAATTCTACGACCAACAAATATCGTATTGGAAATAACGATATGTATATATATATCTTTCAAATTCCCATAACAACATCTGTATAATCACGAAATCCAACATCGAAATATTCCGAAGACAATTTCGATTCAAATCCATTCCAATGCAATTATTGGAAATTCTGGTTATTTTCAAAACCATTTTCAAATCCAATTTATTTATTTCAAAAATAAATAAATTATTATTCTAGTTCAAAACTAGTTCATTTCGATAAAAATCTATTTTTATGTTTACAAATATGGATTTTTTCATCCCAAATCTTCACAAACCATTTCTTATGATTTCACACAAATTATTACTATTTTTAATAATTTTATCAAGGCCCGTACAGTCGATTTCCATCAACGGTCATCGAACTGCACTTATAGCGACCTTTTCCAAATTTGATTTGGACATAATTCCAAATCCAACCGTTAGATTTCTAATTTCTAATATTCGTTAGAAAGCTCTTTTCGTTACGAACCCAATGGTTCCGGTTTTAGGAGAATCCGACGGTCGGATCTCCCGTAATATCCGTTCGAAGTCAATGGTCGAAATTCGCGAACTGCCGCGGCGCGGAGCGTTCTATTCAGGCCATTATATTATATATATAATATATATAATATATACTTCGTCGATTTCCTTTAAAAACGTATTTCATAAATCGTTTTAAATTCGTTTTCAAAACGATTTCAACTTTACTTTCAAATCCAATTTGAATTTTTCCTTCTAAATTCGTTTTAAATTCATTTCAAATTGATTTCAATTCAATTTCAGTTTAATTCGAATTTCTTTTCAATTTCAATTTGGGTTCAATTCCTTTCGATTTCAATTCGGATTCAATTCTATTTAATTTAATTCGGATTTCAATTCTATTCGAATTTCAAATCATTTCAGTGTATTTCGAATTTCAAATCAATTCAGTTTAATTCGAATTTCAAATCTATTTCAATATTCATTGAAAAATGAATAAAATCGATATAAATATCGTTCACGTCAAAATGGCGTCAATCTAATCAACACGGCTTCATATATTTCTATTTTCAAATATTCTATTTCAAATATTTCTTTTTCAAATATTTCTATTCAAATATTTCGTTTTCAAATATTTCTATTCAAATATTTCTTTTTCAAATATTTCTGTTCAAAACTGGAATGAAGCCCAATCAATTGCCATATAATGTTAATTATATGGATTTTCTACAACACATGTATACAATAACAACGATGAATAATCAACCATCATCCAAAGTGCATTCTACACTGTATAAGCATCAAATATAAATATTTAACGCTCATAACAGTCTGTCAATCAATCGATCGACATACAACTAACTATTGGGATTAGTGTATGTCATCTATCATCCCAATACCCGTGTGGGGTTTCAAACAATCAAACATAGATTTTATTTGGGCAGTTGGGCGATGTGTAAAATTTATCGTCCCAATCAATATCAGTCAAATGTGTGTATATAAACAAATCATCCGATTTGTTTATTTTTATTTCATTTCATACACATTAAAAATCCTATTTTTAACTATAAAAAATTTTCAACTATATAAATATTTTATTTCATTTCACATCACATCACACAATCAACTACACATCAAAATCAAACACACAAGCATACAAGCCGTCCATGGTCTGTGGACGACGGGTGTCGGGTGCTACTAAACACCGTCTGCATCCTAGTATATATTTATAACTAGAAAATTAAATTTAAAGGTGAGAAGTTCTCATAGAATAGCTAATCCAACGCCATGACTCTTCTTAGGTAGAAATCTTCGTCGTTCTTGCCTCTTGTCACTTTCTTTGCCCGTATTCTCTACATATATAAAAATCGAATTTTTACTTTGCTATTCAATGTATAAAAATCGAATTTTTACTTTGCTATTCAATATATAAAAATCGAATTTTTTACTTTGCTATTCAATATATAAAAATCGAATTTTTACTTTGCTATTCAATATATAAAAATCGAATTTTTCTATATCATAAAATCGAATCTTTCTTGAAAACAAAGATGAAGTTTTTTTTTCTTAATCTAAAAATTATAACTTTTCCTGTTTTAGAAATCAAACCTTTCAGATGACAAAATTATATTTTTTTCTATGTAAATTATATTCAAACAAAAACTGATTTTTACTATGTCAATTATATTCAAATAAAACTGATTTTTACTATGTAAATTATATTCAAACAAAAACTGATTTTTACTTTCACAAGCCAATTACTTTAAATAAATATAAATAAATAAACAAAGAAGAAAACTTACAGTGACCTAGCGAGAGAGGGGGGGTTTGTTCGTCGGTGTCGGGCTGGGTGGTCGGCTAGGGGAGCACGCGGTGGTTGGGAGGAGGGCGGTTTGGCTGTGGGGTCATGGGATTTGTGTCTCGCGCGAGACTGGGGGGCTCGGTTTTTGGCAGTGGAGGGCGGAGGAGAGGCGGAGCGGAGGATCGGTGATGGCTGGGTGGCGCGACAGGTGGACGGCGGTTGGAGGGAGCGCCCTCGATCGTCGATTTGGTTTTTTTTTTCTTTGTTGCGGCTGAATGAAAGGAGGGAGAGAGGCAAGGGGGGGCTTATAAGTGAAAAGTTTTATATTATTTTATTTAATTTATTCCATAAAGTAACTTTTTATTTCGAACTCAAAATCGCACCCACCGACTGTCCCCCATAGCTAATTACCCCTATTCCGAACACAATGGGATACGTATCGCAGGATGATTCGATCGCTTCGATCAGTTTTCGTTGAATTTACATTTAAATCATTATACTGAATTTTAAACGTACATTTCAATTTACCGAGGCCACATACTCACTCGAAAAATTCTTAAAAAATATTTTTTAGCTTCGTATTGACGATACGGTCCTAACAAAACTAGTTTCGTCGAATTCTGAGACCGTTGGAAAAATGGCCATTTTCCAGTCGATTAAAATCAACTGAAACTGGTCAAACGCATTTTCCTTTGCCATGCTCACATATTGATTTGAAAAATTACGAAAATTGGAATCTAGCAATTACTTGACATCACGGATCCAACAAAAGTGGTTTCGTCGAAATCCGAGGTCGTTTGCAAAATTCCCATTTTTAAGGGCCTGAATTCCATAGTGACTATTCAGAATTTTCAACTGGACATATCTTTTGATTCCCGCTATGAAATTTTAATTTTTTGGATTCATTGGAAAGATATCCTCAAATAGATCCCATTATTTTTGGTTTCACTAAAATCCGGTTCATTTTGAATCCTGTACATCCATTTGAAGTTTGAAATCGAATTATCGAACTACCGCGCCATTTTCAATTCCTTTTATATATATAAATAAATATTTATATCCTATCGTCGATTCAAACGAATATATATGTTCGAATTATATTCAAAATAAATTTCTTGTCGATATTATTTAAAATAATTCATTTTAAATAATTAAAATTCATTAAACTGCCAAAATAAAAAATTTAAACTGGCCCAGATTTCCGGGTTATTACATACATTGTCTAAAGACTAGCAATAATTGAGTTTATGAAGTTAGTAGGTTTATAAATTCAATGGGTTTAGTGACAATAGACTTACAGACATTATGCAGAAGTAACGAGTTTATAAAGTTAGTGAGTTATGCATATTTTCACAAATATAACAAACTCGAAGCATGTCCATTGAGTTTATTACTCATCTATATTCGCTGCAAATGCACCGAGTATATTCATTTTTTTTCTAATTTAGTGCAATTGCACCAAGCAAATTGCTTGAATTTGCACTCGATGCAAATGCACTAAGTATTTTAATCAATGTATTTGCAATGAGCTAACAAACATAGTGCAATGCTGTTAGAGTTGCATTTTTTAACTAAGCTGCATTTTACAAATTGAGTCGCACTTGCACTTCGGTTTTCCAAAACAGAAATTGCAATTTGCAAATCGATTGCAGACTAAGTTGCATAGCAAAAAAAATTATAGCTGAGTTGCAAACTGCGAATCAATTTAGAAAATTGAGTCGTAATTGAAAAAGAGTCCAAACTGATTAGGAGATATTGCATCTTCTATTACATCGGTGTTTCGCTATGAAATACTATACAAACATTCTTATAGATTGTTCATTATGGAGTGAAGCAAAAGACATTGCTAAAAAATAATGAAGTCAATCACCTTTTTTGGAAAAAACAAGGTAAAGTTTCCTAGACATAACGGATAATATCATATTATGAGCACAATAATATATTTATATATATAAGTACACATGTATGAGTTTGGAATAGCGATTACCAATTTTTTGCTCGTCTGACATTCCCAACATCCGGTGTTCCTTCGTAAGTTATGCATTTGCTGCAGCTTCTTTAATAGCCTTCTTTGTGGCATCCCGTTCCTTGGTAAGCTGTGTATTTGCTACAGCTGCCTTATCTGCCTTACTTTGAGATGCTTGCAACTAATTTTGCAATTTGTTATGTCTTATTACTGCACTTCTTCCAATTCCACCGGCATAAGCTTGACAACATAATTATAATACAGAAGCAACAATTGAATCCATACATCAAAATTCATACCATCACGACTGGTATTGTTACACTGCTGATTTACTACATAGACACTGAAAGTGCTATCAAGTATGAAAACTATAAAATGCACCCTTAATCTTTTATCTAACTCCAACTACCATGTAAGCTGCTCCACTGTCTTTTTGAGCTTATCCTTTTCTTCCTTGAGTGCATCGGCTTCCCTTGCTTCCTCTGCATTGCAAAAACATACACAAATCATTATTATCATAAACTGAAAATGATATAATGTAGGACCAATTAATTAAGACAATACTTGCATTCATGTATCAGACTTCTGCATTAACCATCTACATGCCTTGTGCAAGAATTTTTGTTTTGACATCAATTAATACTAACTCGTGTTGGCACAACAAAGCATGTCGGCACATGAGGGGAAAGGGTACCAAAGTAAAGAATATTTTATCATATTTACATACGCCTATTTAATGTGTGTGTGAGAGCTTTGCTATGATATTGAGACACTGATCATTTTGAGATTCCGAAGTTCCTTCCTAGCAACCCATCCCCTCGACTAACATTGATTGACAATTGCTGCCTTCTTCGGCTTCTTATGATATGAGCATGCTTTGCGTCATCTCTATTGGTTCTACATTAGAAGATATGATTTGTAAGATTTTTTTTACTAGTATGAGAAAGAAATCCATTAGTTACAGGTTTGGTATGCATATTAACCTGAATCATAATGGCCCTTTTCGTTCATCGTCTGTGCCTAAACTCATTTCTAGCTTCCCTTGCCCTCAAAATAGTTTGAATGGTAAGGACTGATAACTTCAAACAGGTGTAAGCCTTCTTAGCAGCACTGCTAAGTACCCCGACCCTTTGAGCATCCAACTCAGCCATCCGACCAGCTTGGAGAAATACTTCTGTTTTTTCCAATCTGAAAAAGACATTTTTAAGCATAAATGACAGGTTTATAAAGTGACCGCAAACACTTTTTATTATAACCAATAATAATACAAATAATACAGGAGGATGGTGGTCATCAACCTACTATTTGATTTTTAAAGTGGACCGTCCACTACATATGGCACTTCTAAGTGGGTCATCCACTGTATCTATACTAGATTATCGTATAGAAGCTAGCTAATTTACTGGACTACTATAAATTTCATTGTCCAAGCACACCACGTAGGGGGCTACTGACACACACAAACATTGCCAATTACATTTAAATATTACATATTACAATAATCCTCAAAAGAAGGAAAGAATTACAGTAGGACAACAATAACTATAGTAGAGCACAGAGACTCTTACCGTCACCTACATAAGCATGCCAAAGTTGCCTGGTACGAATGAGCACCCTGATTTCATCCAAAAGAAGAAGCATATCATCTACACAAGGTAGCCATAGCATAACATGGTTGAAACCTAACACGTTCAGATTGACATGGTATGGCCATAGTGTATGGGCACAATCATATCATCAAGCGTTGCGACCATCATTAGAATTAGCAAATCGAGAGCAATGCTTCACCTGCATGCTTCACCGAGATAGCCACGTAGAACCAAATACTCAAATCCATAGCAGACAGAGCCAAGAAAGTGAACAACACTACAACTCCAAAAGGTCATGCATGGGCAAGCAACAACCTTGCTATAAATAGGGCAACGATGGATGGAAATTGGCATGCTGTACCACTACTTTATCTATGTTGTTGGGAATGCGGATTAAGGATCTTAAAGCAAATTAAAAAATAGAGGGGGGGTGAATATGTTTTGTAGATTTTAATATATTTCTTGAATTATTTTAGAATTTAAATAGAATGTTATGTAAATAAAAAATATCACAAATTACAAAACCAAAAACAAATGCAAGAAATAAAGTAAAATCAATAAAAGGAATGTACACACCGGGATTTTATATTGGTTCGAGACTCCCCTACATCAAGCCCCACACAACGCTGGATTGATGTGGATTTTTATTCAAAAAATCCAATACAATCCTTGATTTCAGGGCTACAAGGGAACATCCCAATTGATTCCAAATATAGTGAGACTTAATTGATTTCCGGGACATAACTTTACACCCAATCGATTTTCGGGACATAATTGCACCCAGTCACTTTATACGGATAGGACCACACCCTTCTCTTATCAATTTTTGTATTATTGACTCGATAGGAATTGATCTTGGGATCTTTGATTACAAATAACCTATAACTCTTGAGTAGCACTTGAATTCAGATAGAGTTTGATTTAGAATTAAAAGAGAAGAAGAATGATATGATTTTTATTGAAATCGACATAGCATAAGTGCAGAAAGTTAAGAATTTAAGAATAACAGTTGTGGAATGTTTAGAGAGGAAGAAGGAGATGAAAAGTAATTAAAAATTCAAATTTTGGAAGGTATTTATAGTTTTCCAATAGCCATGATCTTTCAGAAAAGATTTAAATTCAAAAGAAACAAGTTTTCAAAATTTAAAAAACCAATTAACGACTCCTATGTTGACATACATAAACATGTATGTCAACATCCCTACAAAAAAAATAAAAAATATTTAAAAAAATAAATAAATCAAGTAATGTCAAAATAAATTATGGAAGCACCAGAATTAGAACAAACTATACTCTATCGACACCCCACAGAGAGATATCATTTAGAATAGACCTCGAAAAGGATGCAAGGCTTGTAGAATTTCCTATGAGGCACATGGCTCCTAAGGAAAGGAGAGAAGTGGACAAACAAAACTCGGAATTATTGCTGAAAGGGTTTGTTCGTAGGAGTACCTTTGAATGGAGTGCACTAGTAGTGTTTTCCATAAAGTCTATAGATCTTTAAGATTATGTATGGATTATAGAAAACTTAACAAGTTGACTAAGAAGAACACATATCCTTTACCCAGGATTGACGACTTGTTTGACTACTAGGGAGGAACGCAAATATTTTACCAGTTAGACTTAGCTATTGGATTTCACCAATTAAGGATTTCAGAAGAGAGTAAGCCTAAGACCGCGTTTAGGACACCAGATGGACTGTTTGAATGGGAGGTTATACCCTTTGGTTTGACAAATGCTCTAGCTTTCTTTGTAGACCTTACGAGTGAGGTGTTAGATCCTCTGTTTAAGCTTTTAATGACGACAACTACACGATCATATACAATATATATAGTATATCATATAGCCTTGCAGGAAACATATAAGCCGGAGATGAAGGCACATACAAGAACATAAGACATACTCAAGGCTTCATTAGGAAAATAAATTTAGATATTGAGTATTAGTTTTTATGTATAAACTCCTTCAATTCATATGAACTTTCAATATATATAAAATGCAGTCCGTGTATGTACAGATATTTGTTTGCATATGAAAAACGTCTGATACATGGTTCAGGAAAATTTCTTGGACTCAACACATACGTCTGCCATATATGACAAACGTCTTAAGTATCGGGAAATTTATGCTGCAATTACAGACCTTTGTCTACATATCGATAGACATTTGTCAATGTATTCGAAGTATACCCAGAATACACTGACAGAAGTCTGAGCATATGGACGAACGTCTATCCCGGTAAATGGCAGTCTATTTTTGAAAGGGTTTCTCTTCATTTTGAAAAGCCACAACTATTCTATTAAACCCTAAATTAAGATTTCAATGGATACACTGTTTCAACTGAAAGTTTTACACTTAAAGGTCAAATCTCTTCATAAATACTTTTCAATTGCTATATATGTATATCTAAGATTGAAGGATTCTGTTCACCGAATCTCTCTGAATATATTCTATGTTTTCGTCTGTGAGTCTATTTCTCCGGGCTTATCGAGGACAGTTTGTGATACTTAGAAAGCCGAAGGGGAGTTTTGGGATTGTACGTAGGACGGGAGGTTCGAACCAAGATAAAATATCGATGTGATTGCTTCTTACTTTACTTACCTTATTATTTGCTAGTTGTTATAGTTCTACTTGCTATAATTAGACACACACACACACACACGATCCACATATAGAATTTCATAGGGTATTTCGAGGCATACTCAATAAGATCGTGGTAGTATTTATGGACAATATCCTTATCCTTTCCCAGGACCATAAGGAGCATAAGAATCACTTAAGAAGGGTCTTAAGAATTCTAAGAGAGAACCAAATTAAAGATGAATTATCGAAATGCCATTTTTGGAAGAAAGAAGTTAACTTTCTTGGGCATGTTGTCTTCGGGAAGGGATCAGCAGTAGACCCCGCAAAATAGGGGCAGTCCAAGAGTGGAGGATACCTCGTAATGCAACGAAGATAAGGAGTTCCCTGGGGTTAGAAGGCTACTATCAAAATTTTATCAAGGACTTCACAAAGATTGTAACCCCTTTAACCCAATTGATGAAGAAGGATCATAAGTTTGTACAGAGAAATGTGGATTTGCCTTTGAGAGATTGAAGGAATCTCTCACTAGTGCACCTATTTTGGTTATCCCGGATGGAACCAAAAAGTTCACTATTTTTACAAATGCATGTAATATCAGTTTGGAATGGTACTCATGTAAGAAGGTAGAGTAGTTGCCTAGCAAGTAGACAACTCAAGGACTATGAAAAAGGGTACTCCGTCCAAGATTTGGGGTTAGCAACAGTGATTTTTGCTCTTAAAATGTGGAGGAATTATCTTCTTGGAGAGAAGTTTGAATTGTTCACCGATCACAAGTCTCTTAGGTATTTATTTTCTCAGAGAGATCTAAACCTTCGACAGTAGAGATGGATGGAATATCTTGCATCTTTTGATTTTTTCCATTCAGTATACCCTTGTAAAGAGTAACGTCGTGGCCGACGCTTTGAGTCGGAAGCACATTGTCCGTGTTGCTATCACCGAATAGAGACAACTAGAGTTTATCTCCAGTTTTAATTTGCAACCACCATATGAGACAACTCAAGGATTTCTTGGAGCAATGAAGATTATGTCATATTTTATGGAAAGGATCAAGGGTGAGCAAGACCATGATGATGAGTTAAAGGTATTAAAAGAAAAATCTATGAGGGTGAATCTTTCCCTCATTCTAATAGATATTCTATTGATGGTAGTGCTAGCTTGAGGAGAGATAAACGGATGTGTGTCCCTATAAATGTGAATCTTATGTAAGGACCCGTAACTTCCCCGTGAAGGAAAGCACGAATACTTTGAGAACAACACACAAAAGGACGCAGACGGAAGAACATTTCATTGTTATTACAACAATTCCATCAGATACAAGAATATACAGAGTATAAATGAATAAATTACATTCGATAAATATCAGAGATTACAATAAATTACATAGCAGCGGAAAATATACAAAACACAACTAGAAGTGATACACGGATACAGAGCTTTCCGAGCATCGTTCCAGCTGTAAATCAGGACCCTGTGGATATAAATCTGCAAAACCAAAACTACTAGCTGCCCGTGTGGAAAATAGGGGCACCCAGAGTTTAGGTTAAAACAATAAACTCCAGGTCAGTCATGTGACTGGTGTGAGAACTAAAACAGTTATTAATCTTTGTTTTTAAAGTTAGGTAAATCAAGGGACCACGCCGTATAACACGGAACGGGTTTCCTCCCAAGAATACCAGTGCAGAAAACAAACAGCGCAATGCTAAATAAAGAACAATGAAGCTATTATAAGACCCAGGTCCCATCACACAATGCAACGCAAGCCAGAGGATAGGGTTTTCCCTTATAATAGCCAAATATGCTTGATACGCGAAATTTCATCTTATATTATTACTATAAGTGAAGAAAACAACTTCAAATATAAATATATCAATCATAGACGGCATGGGTACCATATATCATGTCGCCAATACTAGGCTTTACAATCAAAACCGCAAAATGTCATATTTGGAAATGGGATTTCCAACATGGTGGCTCCTGATTCGAAAGATCGATCGCGTAGTGCCATCTCAACGGCTTACGTCTCGGCTAGAGAAAACACCGTAATGCACATCCGCACTTTTGGGAAATCGAGTATCACTGCGGCTTACGTCCCGGCGAGAGAAAACACTGCTTACCCTATCCCTCTGAGCACTAAGCTCAATCTCGGTCGACCGAATCCACGACACCACGAAGGTGCCCATCCACGAAAAAGCATACTGATCAAACCATCAGTTTACCACCATACCGGGGTGTGAGGCTCGCGAATCAACGCTATACACAAAGCCATGCTATATTAAAGCTGCGCTTTGATCATCATCCACCAAACTTTGCTTTTCAACAAAAGTCTGGATCACTGCATCTCAGCATGCCACACTATCAATCCATATCGTACCACTGATTTCTGCCAATATATAACCTCTGAGCTCATATGTCTCAGAGAAGGGCGTTAAGCAAGAGAATAAATTCTCCGCCGCCAAACAGATATATATTTAGCAGATATCAACAAATACAATATAAAGGAATACAATGTCAGACACACCATCCATTTACAAGTCCGTTCTAGGTCTGAACGAAACCGGAGGCACTTTCCTCGCATATCCATCCATCTCCAAGTACGTCTGGACGACCATCAACTATTTCCATCCTCTTGGGTGTACAGCCCAATCAGGATCGTCAGTAATTATCCAAACGATGTGAAGACTTCCGGTCTTCAACCACCGTCTTCATCTTCGACATCTCGTCGAATCGGTTATTCAGAATGGGTATAAACCCGGCCTTTCTGAATAACCCACGTATATGATAAACAAATGTTACACAAACACATCAAACGCCTCATTCCAATTTAGAATATTCTTTTATTCACAAAATCACATTTTTAGGGAAAGGTTCCCATTAATTTTATCCAAGATAAATTTATTCTTTAATCTTCCTTTGGATATCATTTCAAACCATATTATGGTTTTCCAAACTAGTTGGGATTAGCGAACCACACCGAAGTAATTATTATTTTATTTCCCAATCCCAACCTATATATCCCATGGAGAAAACTGGTAATACTCCACATCTAACACCACTGTGTTATCGGTAAAATTAATTACCATTTCACGTTCAAATCTAATTAAAGATTTAACTATCGCTTTGGAGCAAAACTGGTGGTACTCCATTCTCGATCACCTTTCAGATTTGATAATTTAAATTATCAATTCACATTTTTAATCTAATTAAAGATTCATTAAAACTCCACTTAGTTTTAATCTTTTCAAAAATCAACATCTTGCCTTTAACTGGGTTAAAGAACCAATGTCTTCTAAAACACGATTCACGATAAACCCAAATCACATTTGATATTAAATACACGGCTCTGAATAGAAAATATATCGGCTTATATTCAATATCAAATTCTGAAACCAACATATATCGTATTGGAAATAACGATATAAAATATATCTTTCAAATCCCCATAACAATATTTGTATAGTCACGAAATCCGACATCGAAATATCCCGAAGATAATTTCGATTCAACTCCAGTCCAATCCACGTATTGGGGGTATTGATCATTTTTAAAATCACTTTCAAATTCCGTTTATTTATTTCAAAAATAAATTGATTTTAATTCTAGTTCAAAACTAGTTTATTTTGATAAAAAACTATTTTTATCTTTTCAAATGTGGAATTCTCCAGCTCAATTCTTTCCAATCCATATATTATGATTTTACACAAATTATAGATATTTTTAATAATTTTATCAAGGCCCGTACAGTCGATTTCCAACAACGGCCATCGAACTGCACTTACAGCGACCTTTTTCGAATTTGATTTGGACATAACTCCAAATCCAACCGTTAGATCTCAAATTTCTAATATTCATTGGAAAGCTCTTTTCGATACGAACCCAACGGTTCCGGTTTTAGGAGAATCCGACGGTCGGATCTCCCGCAATGTCCGTTTGAAATAAATGGTCGAAATTCACGAACTGCCGCGGCGCGGCGCGTTCTATTCAGGCCATTATATATATAATATATATATTATATATATTTCGTCGATTTCCTTTTTAAAACGAATTTTATAAATAGTTCTACATTCGTTTCAAAACAATTTCAACTTTATATTCAATTTCAAATCGATTTGATTTCAATTCAATTCGAGTTCATTTCAATTCAAATCAAATTCAAATTCGTTTCAATTCAATTCAATTCGAATTTGCCTTCTATTTGATTCAATTCGAATTCGTTTCAAATTGATTTCAATTCAATTTCAGTTCGTTTTAAATTTCAATTTCAATTTAATTCAATTTGAATTCATTTCTATTTTATTCGAATTCAAATTCGCTTCCTATTCAATCCGAATTTTAATCTAATTCAATTTGAATTTCATTTCAAAATATTTAATTTTGAAATCACTTTTCAATATTCATTATACAACGAATAAAATCGATATAAATATCGTTCGCGTCAAAATAACGCATCTCTAATCAACACGGCTTTATATTTTCAAAACTTCTTTATTCTATCCAACAAATGAATATTTATCCCATTCAACACATGAATCTATATTTCTTTTATAATATTCATTATTTTCCCGATTGGAATGAGGCCCAATCAATCACCATATAACGTTAATTATATGGATTCCATACAACACATGTATATAATAGCAATAATAAACAATCAACCATCAACCAAAGTGCACTACACTGTTTAAGCATCAAATATAGATATCTTCCGCTTATAACAGCCTGTCAATCAATCGATCAACATATTTAATCAATCAGGATGAGTGAACTTCAAATTTCATCCCAACACCCGTGTGGGGTTTCAAACAATCAAACACAGATTTTTAGTTGTGCAGTTGGGCGATGTGTAAAATTTATCGACCCATTCAATATCAGTCAAATCAGTGTATATAAACAAATCGGCCGATTTGTTTATAAATATTTATTTATTCACTTTCACGTTAAAAACTATATTTTTAACGATAATATATTTTATTTTAACACATGAATTTCTATTCATTTCATTTACACAATAAAAATGATATTTTTATTTTTCTAACATATTTTAGAAAATTTCGGCGGCATAACGGCACGATACTAGAAACGGGACGAGGCCTAGCCTTATCCCCGGTCTAGTGAAGGCCCACGCCATTCACACATCAATCAAATCCATTCAATTCACCAAATAATTCAATTCAACCCAAATCATCTAACTACTTTATGCAACCAAACAAACAAGTCCATGGTCTGTGGACGATTGTGTCGGGTGCTACTAAGCACCGTCTGCATCCTAGTATATATATATATATATAACTAGAAAAGGAAGTTGAAGAGTGAGAAGTTCTCACCGATAGCTATCCAATCATCTCGACTTTTCATTTATAGAAATCTTCATCTTTCACGCCTTTTTATCATCTTCGTTGCCCGTAGTCACTACATATATAAAAATCACACATTTTTATATTTTGATGTCTTTAAAATAAAAGTCACATTTTTATTTGTTTACTTTCAATTTAAAAGTCATATTTTTATAATCACTTTATATATTTAAAAATCGAATTTTCACTTCGTTATTCAATATATAAAAATCGAATTTTTACTTTCACGCTATATGGATAAAAATTCTATTTTTACATTGCTACCATATAGATAAAAATTCCATCTCAAAAATATTGATTTCGCCTTTATAAAAATAAAGTTTTCACCTTTCATCACTATAAAAATTCCCTCTTTATTTCAACATATATAAAATAAAAATCAGATTTTTTTATTTCGCCACAAATACAAAGATGTTATTTCTAATATTCCTACAATGCAAAGATCATATTTTTATCTTTCTTCAATATAAAAGATTATATTTTTACTACTTTAAAAATATAAAAATCATATTTTTATTACTTTAAAAATATAAAAATCATATGTTTATTATCTTCACATCATAAAAATTACATCTTTCACCTATATAAATTCACGTCTTTCACTTATATAAATTCAGTTTTTTAATACTATAAAAATTCAGTTTTTACCATATAGAAAAAAAATCAGTTTTTAATGGAAAACAAAAATCAGTTTTTGTTAATTATAAAAATTCAGTTTTAAAATCGAACAGAACAATAACTAAAATTGAAAAATAAATTAAAAAAACTTACAGGAATCGGAGAGGAGGGGGGCTTTACTGTCGAAGGTTCGGGACTGGGGGGGGGGGGTTCCTTCTCGTGGAGGTCGGCGGAGGAGGATGCGGTTGGGGGGGGGCTGTCGCCATCTTCGATTTCCGAGGGGGGGGGGGCTGCGACATAGTCGAGGAAGAGAAGGGGAGGAGGAAGAAGGGAGGACGGCGCAGCGGGGTGGGGGGGGTCTCGTCGAAGTCCGGCGCCGGAGGCGGTGGGTGGGCGGCGGCTCCGTCGAAGGGCTAGGGCAGCGTTTTTTTTTTGTTTTTGTTTTTTTTTTTCGTTTTGAAATGAACGGGGGGTTCTCGCCGATAAAAGGAGAATTACATATTTTTTTTATTTAATTTATCACTAAAAAGCAACTTTTATTTTTGACCTCTAAACGAGGCCCACCGCCTGTCGTCCATAGCGTTTTACCCCCATTCCGAACACAATGGGATATGTATCGTAGGCTGATTCGACTGTTTGAATCAGTTTCCGTTAAATTTACATTTAAATCACTATATTGAATTTTAAACGTACATTTCAAATTACCGGGGTCACATACTAACTAGAAAAATTCCAGAAAAAATATTTTCTAGCTTCGTATTGACGATATGGTCCTAACAAAACTAGTTTCGTCGAATTCTGAGACCGTATGAAAAATGGCCAATTTCCAGTCGATTAAAATCAACTGAAAATGGTCAAACGCGTTTTCATTTGCCACGCTCACATATTGATTCGAAAAATTATGAAATTTGGAATCCAGCAATAATTTGACATCACGGACCCAACAAAACTGGTTTCGTCGAAATCCGAGGTCGTTTGCAAAATGTCCATTTTTAAGGGCCTGAATTCCATAGCGACTATTCAGAATTTTCAACTGGACATATCTTTTGATTCCCGCTATGAAATCTTGATCTGTCGGATTCGTTGGAAAGATATCATCAAATAGATCCTATTGTTTTTGGTTTCACTAAAATCCGGATTGTTTTGCACCCGGTACATTCAATTGAAGTTTGAAATCGAATTACCGAACTACCGCGCCATTTTCAATTCCTTTTATAATTATATATAATTTTTATATTCTATCGACGACGTATATAATATATACGTCGAATTATATTCCAAATAAATCTTCTCGTCGATATTATTTAAAATAATTCATTTTAAATATCCAAAATTCGCTAAAATTGCCAAAATAAAAAATTTTAAACTGGCCCAGATTTTCGGGTTATTACAATCTCCCCCACTTAAAATTTTCGTCCCCGAAAAGGAACAAAGTCGAAAGTGGTTTGATTAATCAACTCTACGTTCGATCTGGCTTCCATTCTCCAACTTTTCAGTTTCTGAAAATTTTCAAATTCTTCAAAAATTTGGCTAACACCCTAAATTTTCGAAAAATTTCGCCATAACCTCCCCTGCACCGGGAGCATCGGGGAATTTCAAATAGCTTCCCCGGTCCTTCAGATCTCAAAAAGAAAAAGAAAAAGCCAAGCGGCTAGCCAATAGGCTCACAAAATCATCATCACCTAAACAAAACAGGAAATTATATAGTAAACATGTACCTATTTGTCGGGCAAACAAATTTTATTCTCTGCTCTAGCCTCCTTGCTATGACCTGTTCAATATAAGTATATGTATATGCAAGCAAATGCGACCAATTTTCAATACAATTCAATATTGGGTACAATTTGACCAAATGGTTTAAATTTATCAAACAAATAAACAAACAACACAAACATCAATCAATTAGTGAATTAGAGTTTCAAATTCATAATTTGATACATAGTCAAAAAATCATGTTTTTGATGCCAATTCACAACAATGTATTCTAGCTATATTAGTTTTGGTTCTCACACCAGTCTAATGGAAATATATAGAAATCACACCTTCGAAATTCGAATATGAATACTGATGATGATGCACCATCATCAGAATCATCCCCGGGTGTCTAGAATGTGACTCTATATCTATCCAATATATTAAAACTTCGAATATACGTTCATGACGCGTATACGCGAAATCTTTATATATCGGATTGCCCATATTCAAAATAAATAAATATTCAAATACGTTTAAAACGATTTAAATTTACAAAACAAAATTGTTTTCATTTGAAAAATATACTCTTCACACTCGTTCTAGGATACTACTGATCCTATCTCTAACGAGTTATTCTAATTGGATATTACTAATCCAATATCTGATGAATTCTTTCGTATGGTTCTAATGTGTCTTGTTCTCGAGCTTTGTAAACCAAAGCTCTGATACCAAACTGTAAGGACCCGTAACTTCCCCGTGAAGGAAAGCACGAATACTTTGAGAACAACACACAAAAGGACGCAGACGGAAGAACATTTCATTGTTATTACAACAATTCCATCAGATACAAGAATATACAGAGTATAAATGAATAAATTACATTCGATAAATATCAGAGATTACAATAAATTACATAGCAGCGGAAAATATACAAAACACAACTAGAAGTGATACACGGATACAGAGCTTTCCGAGCATCGTTCCAGCTGTAAATCAGGACCCTGTGGATATAAATCTGCAAAACCAAAACTACTAGCTGCCCGTGTGGAAAATAGGGGCACCCAGAGTTTAGGTTAAAACAATAAACTCCAGGTCAGTCATGTGACTGGTGTGAGAACTAAAACAATTATTAATCTTTGTTTTTAAAGTTAGGTAAATCAAGGGACCACGCCGTATAACACGGAACGGGTTTCCTCCCAAGAATACCAGTGCAGAAAACAAACAACGCAATGCTAAATAAAGAACAATGAAGCTATTATAAGACCCAGGTCCCATCACACAATGCAACGCAAGCCAGAGGATAGGGTTTTCCCTTATAATAGCCAAATATGCTTGATACGCGAAATTTCATCTTATATTATTACTATAAGTGAAGAAAACAACTTCAAATATAAATATATCAATCATAGACGGCATGGGTACCATATATCATGTCGCCAATACTAGGCTTTACAATCAAAACCGCAAAATGTCATATTTGGAAATGGGATTTCCAACATGGTGGCTCCTGATTCGAAAGATCGATCGCGTAGTGCCATCTCAACGGCTTACGTCTCGGCTAGAGAAAACACCGTAATGCACATCCGCACTTTTGGGAAATCGAGTATCACTGCGGCTTACGTCCCGGCGAGAGAAAACACTGCTTACCCTATCCCTCTGAGCACTAAGCTCAATCTCGGTCGACCGAATCCACGACACCACGAAGGTGCCCATCCACGAAAAAGCATACTGATCAAACCATCAGTTTACCACCATACCGGGGTGTGAGGCTCGCGAATCAACGCTATACACAAAGCCATGCTATATTAAAGCTGCGCTTTGATCATCATCCACCAAACTTTGCTTTTCAACAAAAGTCTGGATCACTGCATCTCAGCATGCCACACTATCAATCCATATCGTACCACTGATTTCTGCCAATATATAACCTCTGAGCTCATATGTCTCAGAGAAGGGCGTTAAGCAAGAGAATAAATTCTCCGCCGCCAAACAGATATATATTTAGCAGAGATCAACAAATACAATATAAAGGAATACAATGTCAGACACACCATCCATTTACAAGTCCGTTCTAGGTCTGAACGAAACCGGAGGCACTTTCCTCGCATATCCATCTCCAAGTACGTCTGGACGACCATCAACTATTTCCATCCTCTTGGGTGTACAGCCCAATCAGGATCGTCAGTAATTATCCAAACGATGTGAAGACTTCCGGTCTTCAACCACCGTCTTCATCTTCGACATCTCGTCGAATCGGTTATTCAGAATGGGTATAAACCCGGCCTTTCTGAATAACCCACGTATATGATAAACAAATGTTACACAAACACATCAAACGCCTCATTCCAATTCAGAATATTCTTTTATTCACAAAATCACATTTTTAGGGAAAGGTTCCCATTAATTTTATCCAAGATAAATTTATTCTTTAATCTTCCTTTGGATATCATTTCAAACCATATTATGGTTTTCCAAACTAGTTGGGATTAGCGAACCACACCGAAGTAATTATTATTTTATTTCCCAATCCCAACCTATATATCCCATGGAGAAAACTGGTAATACTCCACATCTAACACCACTGTGTTATCGGTAAAATTAATTACCATTTCACGTTCAAATCTAATTAAAGATTTAACTATCGCTTTGGAGCAAAACTGGTGGTACTCCATTCTCGATCACCTTTCAGATTTGATAATTTAAATTATCAATTCACATTTTTAATCTAATTAAAGATTCATTAAAACTCCACTTAGTTTTAATCTTTTCAAAAATCAACATCTTGCCTTTAACTGGGTTAAAGAACCAATGTCTTCTAAAACACGATTCACGATAAACCCAAATCACATTTGATATTAAATACACGGCTCTGAATAGAAAATATACCGGCTTATATTCAATATCAAATTCTGAAACCAACATATATCGTATTGGAAATAACGATATAAAATATATCTTTCAAATCCCCATAACAATATTTGTATAGTCACGAAATCCGACATCGAAATATCCCGAAGATAATTTCGATTCAACTCCAGTCCAATCCACGTATTGGGGGTATTGATCATTTTTAAAATCACTTTCAAATTCCGTTTATTTATTTCAAAAATAAATTGATTTTAATTCTAGTTCAAAACTAGTTTATTTTGATAAAAATCTATTTTTATCTTTTCAAATGTGGAATTCTCCAGCTCAATTCTTTCCAATCCATATATTATGATTTTACACAAATTATAGATATTTTTAATAATTTTATCAAGGCCCGTACAGTCGATTTCCAACAACGGCCATCGAACTGCACTTACAGCGACCTTTTTCGAATTTGATTTGGACATAACTCCAAATCCAACCGTTAGATCTCAAATTTCTAATATTCATTGGAAAGCTCTTTTCGATACGAACCCAACGGTTCTAGTTTTAGGAGAATCCGACGGTCGGATCTCCCGCAATGTCCGTTTGAAATAAATGGTCGAAATTCACGAACTGCCGCGGCGCGGCGCGTTCTATTCAGGCCATTATATATATAATATATATATTATATATATTTCGTCGATTTCCTTTTTAAAACGAATTTTATAAATAGTTCTACATTCGTTTCAAAATAATTTCAACTCTATATTCAATTTCAAATCGATTTGATTTCAATTCAATTCGAGTTCATTTCAATTCAATGCAAATTCAAATTCGTTTCAATTCAATTCAATTCGAATTTGCCTTCTATTTGATTCAATTCGAATTCGTTTCAAATTGATTTCAATTCAATTTCAGTTCGTTTTAAATTTCAATTTCAATTTAATTCAATTTGAATTCATTTCTATTTTATTCGAATTCAAATTCGCTTCCTATTCAATCCGAATTTTAATCTAATTTAATTTGAATTTCATTTCAAAATATTTAATTTTGAAATCACTTTTCAATATTCATTATACAACGAATAAAATCGATATAAATATCGTTCGCGTCAAAATAACGCATCTCTAATCAACACGGCTTTATATTTTCAAAACTTCTTTATTCTATCCAACAAATGAATATTTATCCCATTCAACACATGAATCTATATTTCTTTTATAATATTCATTATTTTCCCGATTGGAATGAGGCCCAATCAATCACCATATAACGTTAATTATATGGATTCCATACAACACATGTATATAATAGCAATAATAAACAATCAACCATCAACCAAAGTGCACTACACTGTATAAGTATCAAATATAGATATCTTACGCTTATAACAGCCTGTCAATCAATCGATCAACATATTTAATCAATCAGGATGAGTGAACTTCAAATTTCATCCCAACACCCGTGTGGGGTTTCAAACAATCAAACACAGATTTTTAGTTGTGCAGTTGGGCGATGTGTAAAATTTATCGACCCATTCAATATCAGTCAAATCAGTGTATATAAACAAATCGGCCGATTTGTTTATAAATATTTATTTATTCACTTTCACGTTAAAAACTATATTTTTAACGATAATATATTTTATTTTAACACATGAATTTCTATTCATTTCATTTACACAATAAAAATGATATTTTTATTTTTCTAACATATTTTAGAAAATTTCGGCGGCATAACGGCACGATACTAGAAACGGGACGAGGCCTAGCCTTATCCCCGGTCTAGTGAAGGCCCACGCCATTCACACATCAATCAAATCCATTCAATTCACCAAATAATTCAATTCAACCCAAATCATCTAACTACTTTATGCAACCAAACAAACAAGTCCATGGTCTGTGGACGATTGTGTCGGGTGCTACTAAGCACCGTCTGCATCCTAGTATATATATATATATAACTAGAAAAAGAAGTTGAAGAGTGAGAAGTTCTCACCGATAGCTATCCAATCATCTCGACTCTTCATTTATAGAAATCTTCATCTTTCACGCCTTTTTATCATCTTCGTTGCCCGTAGTCACTACATATATAAAAATCACACATTTTTATATTTTGATGTCTTTAAAATAAAAGTCACATTTTTATTTGTTTACTTTCAATTTAAAAGTCATATTTTTATAATCACTTTATATATTTAAAAATCGAATTTTCACTTCGTTATTCAATATATAAAAATCGAATTTTTACTTTCACGCTATATGGATAAAAATTCTATTTTTACATTGCTACTATATAGATAAAAATTCCATCTCAAAAATATTGATTTCGCCTTTATAAAAATAAAGTTTTCGCCTTTCATCACTATAAAAATTCCCTCTTTATTTCAACATATATAAAATAAAAATCAGATTTTTTTATTTCGCCACAAATACAAAGATGTTATTTCTAATATTCCTACAATGCAAAGATCATATTTTTATCTTTCTTCAATATAAAAGATTATATTTTTACTACTTTAAAAATATAAAAATCATATTTTTATTACTTTAAAAATATAAAAATCATATGTTTATTATCTTCACATCATAAAAATTACATCTTTCACCTATATAAATTCACGTCTTTCACTTATATAAATTCAGTTTTTTAATACTATAAAAATTCAGTTTTTACCATATAGAAAAAAAATCAGTTTTTAATGGAAAACAAAAATCAGTTTTTGTTAATTATAAAAATTCAGTTTTAAAATCGAACAGAACAATAACTAAAATTGAAAAATAAATTAAAAAAACTTACAGGAATCGGAGAGGAGGGGGGCTTTACTGTCGAAGGTTCGGGACTGGGGGGGGGGGGGTTCCTTCTCGTGGAGGTCGGCGGAGGAGGATGCGGTTGGGGGGGGCTGTCGCCATCTTCGATTTCCGAGAAGGGGGCTGCGACATAGTCGAGGAAGAGAAGGGGAGGAGGAAGAAGGGAGGACGGCGCAGCGGGGTGGGGGGGGTCTCGCCGAAGTCCGGCGCCGGAGGCGGTGGGTGGGCGGCGGCTCCGTCGAAGGGCTAGGGCAGCGTTTTTTTTTGGTTTTTTTTTTTTGTTTCGTTTTGAAATGAATGGGGGGGGGGGGGGTCTCGCCGATAAAAGGAGAATTATATATTTTTTTTTTATTTAATTTATCACTAAAAAGCAACTTTTATTTTTGACCTCTAAACGAGGCCCACCGCCTGTCGTCCATAGCGTTTTACCCCCATTCCGAACACAATGGGATATGTATCGTAGGCTGATTCGACTGTTTGAATCAGTTTCCGTTAAATTTACATTTAAATCACTATATTGAATTTTAAACATACATTTCAAATTACCGGGGTCACATACTAACTAGAAAAATTCCAGAAAAAATATTTTCTAGCTTCGTATTGACGATATGGTCCTAACAAAACTAGTTTCGTCGAATTCTGAGACCGTATGAAAAATGGCCAATTTCCAGTCGATTAAAATCAACTGAAAATGGTCAAACGCGTTTTCATTTGCCACGCTCACATATTGATTCGAAAAATTATGAAATTTGGAATCCAGCAATAATTTGACATCACGGACCCAACAAAACTGGTTTCGTCGAAATCCGAGGTCGTTTGCAAAATGTCCATTTTTAAGGGCCTGAATTCCATAGCGACTATTCAGAATTTTCAACTGGACATATCTTTTGATTCCCGCTATGAAATCTTGATCTGTCGGATTCGTTGGAAAGATATCATCAAATAGATCCTATTGTTTTTGGTTTCACTAAAATCCGGATTGTTTTGCACCCGGTACATTCAATTGAAGTTTGAAATCGAATTATCGAACTACCGCGCCATTTTCAATTCCTTTTATAATTATATATAATTTTTATATTCTATCGACGACGTATATAATATATACGTCGAATTATATTCCAAATAAATCTTCTCGTCGATATTATTTAAAATAATTCATTTTAAATATCCAAAATTCGCTAAAATTGCCAAAATAAAAAATTTTAAACTGGCCCAGATTTTCGGGTTATTAAATCAGTCGCACGGAGTGGATTGCCTGTGTGGCACGCCTAAGTGGCATATGATCAAGGCTTCTGTTGCAAAGCAAAGTCTTGTGGTTGATGATCAAAGCATGGTCTGTGTGACGTAGCTTTGTGTATAACGTGAATTCGCGAGCCTCACACCTCGGTATGAGTCAAAAACGGGAGACGGACCGCTGGGAGTGCACGACGTTTCTTTCTAGCTATGGTGGTGTCAGTGACCTACCAGCCCTGACATTATATATACTTTTCACCTGTGTGGTTGTTGGAATGCGAGGCGCTTCGATTATAGGTCTGTAAGGACCAGGAAACGTGTGTTCAGGAATTGCCAATCCTCAAAAGTAAGAGAGGACCGGCCCAGCCGATTCCAAGGATCATAGTGGGGTCCTGGGACATTTGCTAGAGTGTCTCGAACGGAGAGGAGCTTGCCCCTTGCCTCGACTCATGAAGGAATCCAATTTCCAATACGAAATATGCGGACGTGATTGTATTACTAGTATGGCGACATAGTGGTATGGGTCATTTATGCCGCCTATGATTGATATTTATGATTGAAATCGCTTTTGAAACATATATGCACTAGTGATAATATTAAACACTTTGTTTTATTCATATGAGGCATCTTTGGCCATTATAAGGTAAAAACTCTATCCTCCGGCATGTGTTGCATTGTGTGATGGGACCTGAGTCTTATAATGGCTTCATTTTATAAAAAAGCATTGCGTTGATTTAATAGTTATTTTATTTCATGCACTAGCACTCATTGGAGTAAACCCGTTCCGCGAAGCTAGTAGTTTTGGTATTGCAGATTTATATCCACAGGGTCCTGATTTACAGCTGGAACGATGCTCGGAAAGCTCTGTATCCGTGTATCACTTCTAGTTGTGTTTTGTATATTTTCCGCTACTATGTAATTTATTGTAATCTCTGATATTTATCGAATGTAATTTATTCATTTATACTCTGTATATTCTTGTATCTGATGAAATTGTTGTAATAACAATGAAATGTTCTTCCGTCTGCGTCCTTTTGTGTGTTGTTCTCAAAGTATTCGTGCTTTCCTTCACGGGGAAGTTACGGGTCCTTACATCTTAGGAAGGAGATTCTTGAAGAATGCCATATGTCAAGGATAACCATTCACCCTGGAGGTGACAAAATGTTTGGGGACACGAAGAGAAGCTTTTATTGGGAAGGAAAAGAGACGTCGCAGAATTTGTTTCGAAGTGTTTAACTTGTCAAAGAGTGAAGGCAGAGCGAAATTTTATTCTCTTAGTTCGAGTTCAGTGGAGAGATAACCCTGCGGAAAGCACCTGGGAAGTTGAGGAGAAGATTAGGCTTACTCATCCAAAGCTTTTCTTGGGTAATTATTTTCTCTCAGGTTTATCGTTTCTGGTTGTGTTGTGGTTACTAGATTGGATGGTAGGTGGTGACTGCATCACAGATGCACACTGCACTCATATATAATTATATGCATATTAAGAAGTTTTGCATATATATTGCATCACTTATTACAAATACACGCTAGGACTGAGCTCATTATTATAAAATCAACAATTCATAATTATTATGAGTTATGGATGTATATGGATGTTTATAAATAACATGGGTGTACACCCTGTAAAAATATACTTAAGTTAATTTAATTAATATAAACATTAATAATTATTAATAATTTAATGGGTTGAAAGTGGAATTTTGGATAGTTCGGAATTGGGCCACGAAAGTAATATAGTTGCGTTCGTGGTGAGATTCTGATCCGTTTTCAGTTTACTTACTGAAAACGGGATCCATATGCAAAGGATATTAATTAATTAAGTTGTGCGTATATGTTAACGTACAAAATTTGAATTTCAAATAAATAAATACACAAACTGGGAATATATTAATTTGGATAAGCATGAAAAGAATATTCCTTTTGAATTCAAACTTTTGTGTATATATTTATATACAGTAGGTGTAACACCCCACCTCCGTTAAGGTCGCTTACAAAGGGAATGCCTTAACTTTGATGGAGCGTTTTAGTAGACAGAACAGAAATTTACAAGATAGATAAAGCAGTACTTGAAAATTTTATAACTTTATTTCAACAGAAACAGAAATAAGTTTGGTTACATCCTTTCAAATCACAATATCAGAATACAAGTACAATTGTACAAAAGCCTTCAAAATACATAGTTTTTAAAGTCATAATACCCAACATAAACTGCCATGTAAAGATAGAGCCAAAGCCAAGTAAAACTTCAAACACTTCAAGCAGAGAGAATATGAATCAAAATCCTACGTTTCCACCCTAAGCACCTATGGGGGAAAAGGAAAGAAAAGAGGCGAAACAAACTAGGTCAAACATTAGTCTGGTGAGTCCAGTGACTTTCAGTATATAAACAGATAATAGTATCATGACATGTAAATAAAACTGGATGAGAGATAACCGTAACAGGAATAGCAGGTTAACAGAATGATAGAGACTAAGCTAAGCTTCTTAGTTAGTCTTCACTTCTCTGCACTAATACTAGTATAACAAGATTAGGTGTTACCCTATTGTCTAAACTGAAACAGAAACAGAATAATCTCTACAAAAACAGAATGCTAGTAATGGGCCTTCACCACCCGAACAGACAGAAGGTACAGAAGCAAAATACTAATAATGGGCCTTTACCACCCAACTAATGGGCCTTTACCACCCCAACAGAGAGAAGGTACAGAAACAGAATCGAAAATGGAATCAGAGACGGAAACAGAATAATCTTTACGGAAACAAAATGTTAGAATTAGGTGTACACTAGTAATGGTCCTTTACCGCCCCAACAGACGGAACCACGCAGAAACAGACAGGTGTTGCCACCCAATAGAAACAGACGGTACTAACAGAAACATACAGAACTAAGTGTACCCTAAGTCCTACCCCCAAGCGATCGGCTCCCTAATACAAAATACCCTGTGTTGGCCCCACAGTAGGGTGTATCACTCCCTAAAGTGGCAACCTATTGGCACAGACCTATTTACAGATGTCACGGTGTCTTACATCCTCATAGCAGACCGGATCCATGCACGCACATGACCCGGTTGGAGCGCACCATCAACACCCCTCGCCATTATCAGAATGAACCGCTTATAATTAGTTCAGTAAGCGTGCCCGGACCCCTCCATAGCGTAGGGTCAAAGTTTTGATACCAGAAAGGGTTACTGACTAATATGGGTCCCAAACAACAAATGACACAAGTATTTCCCCTCCTAACCTTGTGTCCCCGGACTAACAGATTTCAGATTAACTTGTTTACAGATTTCTGACGGAGTTCAGGTTACTTCATACAATCAAGTTAACAAGTTCTCAGACTAACGGATCGGATATACAGATTAACAGGCTTATAGATTGTTTTACCTAACTTTGTATTGGGCCTACAGATTTATGAAACTGATTTATTAGATTCATCAGACCAATTGTTTTAACCCTATGCACCCAACACGTTTTAGGTATCATATTTATCTTAGATTTGCATTAATTAATTATTAATGCACAGACCTCTCACATTAGGTCGGTAGCTTGTGGCCGTTGGATATGCCGGGCAGTTCCGGGCAGACTTCTGCCACAAGACAGACCTAACCTCGTGTCTAAGCATATCTTAGTTATGCCTACGACCTCTCACATTAGACTGACAATTTGCGGTCGCTGGTTAAGCCGGTTGGTTCTAGGCAGGCTTCCACCGCAAATGGAGTCTAACCTCGTGTCAAAGCCAATTTATTCCAATACAGATATCAAACTAATTTATGTCCATTTAACATATTAAACTCCCTTACAGGTTACACCACATTAATCAAATTTCCATGTTTTACTCAATCATAGATCGAGCCTACGGATTTTCATACCCAAATTACAATTATTTAGCTTTCAACAGATTTAGCCGATAACAGATTTAGCAAATAACAGTTTTAGCAGATTAGGCAATTCAGCATATTTAGCAGATTAGGCAATTCAACAGATTAAGTAGATAACAGATTTAGCAGATTAGGCAATTCAACAGATTAAGCAGATAATAGATTTAGCAGATTAGGCAATTCAACAGATTAAGCAGATAACAGATTTGGCAGATTAGGCAATTCAATAGATTTAACAGATAACAGATTAGGCAATTCAGCAGATTTAACGGATTAAATATTTCTCAAAGTTCTATTTACATATCTTGCTTAAATTTGCATGCCTAAATCATGGTCATAATTCATAATGTGACATATGCCCCAAATTTTAATTAAACTTTGCACAGTACAGAATATTCTCTAAAAAGTCCAAACAATATGAATTATGCCAAATTATAGCCTATGATGCCAAATATCCTAAAATCCATATTTAGGCGCATTCACATTAATAGTTAACCTATTTTAATATAGATCTTTACGCCTAAGTCACATATATCTTTTTTTTCTTTTCAAGTCATAGATCATGATATAAAATATGCCCTAAAATCTAGATCTTAAATTTTAATCATGTATTAAGTCCTCAAAATAAGATCTTGCACTATAATATGCATTATATTCCAAATCCCAAGTCATATGCTATCATATAATAATTCTTCCTCCAAATCACAGTCTTTTATACATAGTATGCACTGATTCTAGATCTTAATTTACAACTATGTTCTTTTCTCAAATCAGTCATAAATCAGTCATGTCCAATTATGCAATATTCATTATTTGTCCCAAAATTAGCGTTCATGCGTTAATCTCTTATGAGATTCGGCGCAGGCTCGTAGTAGCCTGGCTATAGAACAGAAAGAAAAAGGAGATACAGAATAGTCACCGAAAAACAGATATGACAGATAAGAATATGCATAACCTCAGATTCAGATTTATAACCATGCCAAGATCATAATAAAAGTTTATATCTGAAAATAACTGTACTCACAAAAAGGGAACGATTCTTGTATTCTGGAATCTGTGTTCTGACACTGAGTAGCGCTCCTTTATGTAGACTAGTTGTTCTTTTAATCCTATTCAGTTTGGAAGAAGATGCACTATATTTATCCTAGGTTTTAGCAGAGTAGCGATGCCATTATTTTATTTTTAATTAGAATAGAGGCAGAGTATAGGCAGAATGAAATTGTGTGGAGAGAAAGCTGGGTTTGGGGATGTTTAAATAGGTTAGAGCTCATGAATCTGGTCAGAAAGGCGTCTAGGTGCAGAAAAATGGATCTGTCTACAGATCTGGAAAGGGGGGAGGTTGACCCTAGTGTTGACCTGTTTAGCCAGGTCAACCCCCAGGTTGACCCTAGTGTCGACCTGGGCCCTGGGCGGGAATTTTCCCGACCAGCCCGGGTGTCTGTTTTGAATTTTGAAATTTGAATTTTGAATTCCGGGCTGATTTTTACTAAAAGTTCTGAAGGCCATATCTTCTACATACGGAGTCCGATTTACGCAAACTTGTACTCTATTCGAAACAGAATTTCGAGACGAACGCAATGGAGCAATCCGTTTCCCTTAATTATGTTGTTACAATTTAATTATTCTCTGATTTGTTACTCTTATGTTCATAGAAAATTCGGGGTGTAACATTCTCCCCTCCTTAAAGGATTTCGTCCCCGAAATCTTCAAGTTAGGAAGAATATGTCCTATCACCCATCTATTCAACCATCATCCACAAGCATCCGTTTCCCTTAGAAAACCTCTAACGTTGTATGAACATATGCAAAGGTGTGTGTATATGTTCCTTATCTAGTGCAAAGATTAGGCGGTCCACTGATTCAATTGACCTCCTTAATGCGAATTATGTCAGTGCCATGAGTCCAACATGTATGCAATTTTCCTATTTGATACATATTATTTATATATGAGTGCACAACTGTTCATTCATATGCAACATCCATGTGCTGAGTCAACCATTTTGCATCCATAAAATTTTTGAAAATGCACACATATCCATATGCAGTATGAGAGTGTTTTTGAGCCGATCTAGTGCTAGTGTGTGTATATGCATCCACGAGCAACCACTTGCATCCACTTGCAATCATCAAACATAACATGTCTCAAACACATGTTTACCCCCATTAGTTTCTACCTAAAGGTCGAAGATTCGATCGATATGATACAACTAAGTGACAGAAGAAAGTATAATTAAAACTAAAGCTAGGTTCCCATTAGACATCGGTTTAATAGAATAACCCCCTAAGTATCAACCCCGAAGACCGAAATCAACATCAGATTAACCTCAGAGAATCACTCCCATTAAACAAATGCCCAACTGGAAATCTATTTCATGCTTTGAGTAAAAACTCCTATCCTTTTCAGAAATATTCAGATACCTACAGACTACTGATACAGATCAGATTACCAAATGATTCTTAGGAAACTAAGCATGATAAAAAAACCAGAATATATGCGTCATAGTCAACTTAACGCCCTACACAGATACCCTCAAACCCCAACTTATCACAAACAGATGAGTCGTAACCCTCATGGGGTTTGAGACTATAGTGGAACCATAAACAAGACTAGTATTAAAGTGCAGAGTTTCAATTACAAAATCAAAATGCCAGAATCAGAAAGAGTTTTTAACTCCACAATCAGATAAGGAGATTAATCCCTCTACAGAAAGTTTTCCTATTTCTATCCTATCCACGAGCCTCGAGGGTATTCGCCTGTCCTCTAGAAGTTGGTCATGCCCTCTGCCCTTGTCCTCATTTCTTTAGGCAGTCCCTAGTGAAGTGCCCCATTTCTCCACAGTTGAAGCAAGTGCCCTTCCTCTTTCTGCAATCCTTGTTCAGATAGGTCGAGCTTCCACAAGTAAAGCACTTCTTCTCCTTCTTGTCTTCAGACTTCTCATCCTTCTTTCGTGTTTCCTTTTTGGGCCCCGTTTTCTTGTTCTGTGGTCCTTCAACCTTTTCTTCTTTCTTCTCGCTTTTGGTTTCCTCTTCATGCATCAATGCCATGTCAACTAATTTCTCGACGGTAGCCGCCATAGGAATGTGGGACATTGCCAATCCGTGTAGTGGCTCGTTCAAACCTTTAGCAAACCTTAGTGTCTTCTTATGCAGTGTATTTACCAAATCTAAGCCGACTCTTGCCAAATGATTAAACTTGTTGACATACTCTCTCACTGATGAATTCCCGTGCTTCAATGCCAAGAACCTCTCTACGTATAGATTCTCTTCCGCTCGTGAGAGAAATTTCATCTCGAACCTATGCCTAAAATCCATCCATCTCCCTACCGGACGCTCTCCATTTGTGACCTCTCACCAAAAAGAAGCTTCGTCCTTAAGAAACCATACCGCCAATTATATCTTCTGCCTATCGTCCACCTCGAAGATAACGAACAAATCCTCAATTTCTTTGAGCCAGTTCCTTGCCTCCACGAAGGATTCAGTTCCATTAAAGTTCTTCCCACCCATGGCTCGAAAGTCTCTACATATCTTCGGGAAAGTATTCACGTGCGGAGGAGGAGGAGGAACCGCTGCAGCTGGGGGAGGAGGGATGTTTGTTGGGCCGGCATCATTAGCCCTAGCTTCTAGGTACCTCCTGAACCAGCCAAGTATCGGTACGCCTTCCGGAATATTAAGATTCCCAGACATGCTAAAACGAAAGGAAAGATTCAAAACAAAGGATATAAAGATAGGCTATGGCTTTGGGGATTATGTTTTTCAAAATAAACTCTACGTTTGAAAATACTTCCTTTTTAAACCTTTTTGAAAATAGTTTTCAAATTTTTTTATCAAATCTGGTAACCTTCAGCTCTGATACCAAGTGTAACACCCCACCTCCGTTAAGTTCACTCACAAAGGGAATGCCTTAAATTTGATGGAGCGTTTTAGCAGACAGAACAGAAATTTACAAGACAAAGCAGTACTTGAAAATTTTATAACTTTATTTCAACAGAAAAAGAAATAAGTTTGGTTACATCCTTTCAAATCGCAATATCAGAATTCAAGTACAAAATATCTGTCTTGTACAAAAACCTTCAGAATGCATAGTTTTTAAAGTCAAAATCCCCAACATAAACTTCCATGGAAAGATAGAGCCAAAGCCAAGCAATACTTCAAACACTTCAAGCAGAGAGAATCTGAATCAAACTCCTACGTTTCCACCCTAAGTACCTGGGGGGGAATGGAAAGAAAAGAGGCGAAACAAACTAGGTCAGACATTAGTCTGGTGAGTCCATTGACTTTCAGTATATAAACAGATAATAGTATCATGACATGTAAATAAAACTGGATGAGAGAAAACCATAACAGGAATAGCAGGTTAACAGAATGATAGAGACTAAGCTAAGCTTCTTACTTAGTCTTCACTTCTCTGCACTAATACTAGTATAACAGGATTAGTTGTTACACTAATGTCTAAACTGAAACAGAAACGGAAACAGAATAATCTCTACAAAAACAGAATGCTAGTAATGGCCTTTACCACCTGAACAGATAGAAGATACAGAAGCAGAATACTAATAATGGGCCTTTACCACCCAACTAATGGGCCTTTACTACCCCAGCAGACAGAAGGTACGGAAACAGAATCGAAAATGGAATCAGAGACGAAAACAGAATAATCCTTACGAAAACAGAATGTTAGAATTAGGTGTAAACTAGTAATGGGCCTTTATCGCCCCAATAGACGGTACCACGCAGAAACAGACAGGTGTTGCCACCCAACAGAAACAGACGGTACCAGCAGAAACAAACAGAACTAAGTGTACCCTAAGTCCTACCCCCAAGCGATCGGCTCCCCAATACGTAAATACCCTGTGTCGGCCCAACAGTAAGGTGTATCACTCCCTAAAGTGGCAACCTATTGGCACAGACCTATTTACAGATGTCACGGTGTCTTACATCCTCAGAGCAGACCGGATCCATGCACGCACATGACCCGGTTGGAACGCACCATCAACACCCCTCGCCATTATCAGAATGAACCGCTTATAATTAGTTCAGTAAGCGTGCCCGAACCCCTACATAGCATGGGGTCAAAGTTTTGATACCAGAAAGGGTTACCGACTAATATGGGTCCCAAACAACAGATGACACAAGTATTTCCCCTCCTAACCTTGTGTCCCCAGACTAACAGATTTCAGATTAACTTGTTCATAGATTTCAGACAGAGTTCAGGTTACTAGTTCACAGATCAGACAATCAAGTTAACAAGTTCTCAGACTAACGGATCAGATATATAGATTAACAGGCTTACAGATTGTTTTACCTAATTTTGTATTGGGCCTATAGATTTACGAAACGGGTTTATTAGATTCATCAGACCAATTTTTTTAACCCTATCCACCCAACACGTTTTAGGTATCATATTTATCTTAGATTTGCATCAATTAATTATTAATGCACAGACCTCTCACATTAGGTTGGTAGCTTGTGGCCGCTGGATATGTCAAGCGGTTCCGGGCAGACTTCTGCCACAAGACAGGCCTAACCTCGTGTCTAAGCATATTTTAGTTATGCCTACGACCTCTCACATTAGACTGACAGTTTGTGGTCGATGGTTAAGCTGGTTGGTTCCGGGCAGGCTTCCACCGCAACCGGAGTCTAACCTCGTGTCATAGCCAATTTATTCCAATACAGATATCAGATTAATTTATGTCCATTTAACAGATTAAACTCCCTTACAGGTTACAGTAGATTAATCAAATTTCCATGTTTTACTCAATCTTAGATCGAGCCTATGGATTTTCATACCCAAATTACAATTATTTAGCTTTCAACAGATTTAGCCAATAACAGATTTAGCAAATAACAATTTTAGCAGATTAGGCAATTTAGCAGATTTAGCAAATTAGGCAATTCAACAGATTAAGCAGATAACAGATTTAGCATATTAGGCATTTCAACAGATTAAGTAGATAACAGAATTAGCAGATTAGGCAATTCAACAGATTAAGCAGATAACAGATTTGGCAGATTAGGCAATTCAACAGATTTAATAAATTAGCAGATTAGGCAATTTAGCAGATTTAACGGATTAAATATTTCTTAAAGTTCTATTTACATATCTTGCCTAAATTTACATTCCTAAATCATGGTCATAATTCATAATACGACATATGCCCCCAAATTTTAATTAAACTTTGCACAGTACAGAATATTCTCTAAAAAGTCCCAAATAATATGAATTATGCCAAATTATAGCCTATGATGCCAAATATCCTAAAATCCATATTTAGGCGCATTCACATTAATAGTTAACCTATTTTAATATAGATCTTTACGCCTGAGTCACATATATCTTTTTTTCTTTTCAAGTCATAGATCGTGATATAAAATATGCCCCAAAATCTAGATCTTAAATTCTAATTATGTATTAAGTCCGCAAAATAATATCTTGCATTATAATATGCATTATATTCCAAATCCCAAGTCATATGCTATCATATAATATTATATTCCAAATCCCAAGTCATATGCTATCATATAATAATTCTTCTTCCAAATCACAGTCTTTTATACATAGTATGCACTGATTCTAGATCTTAATTTACATCCTATATTCTTTTCTCAATTCAATCACAGATCAGTCATGTCCATTTATGCAATATTCATTATTTGTCCCAAAATTAGCGTTCATGTGTTAATATCTTATGAGATTTGAAGCAGGCTCGTAGTAGCCTAGCTATAGAATAGAAAGAAAAAGGAGATACAGAATAGTCACAGAAAAACAGATCCGACAGATAAGAATATGCATAACCTCAGATTCAGATTTATAACCATGCCAAGATCATAATAAATGTTTATATCTGAAAATAACTGTACTCACAAAAAGGGAACGATTCTTGTATTCTAGATTCTGTGTTCTGACACTGAATAGTGCTCCTTTGATGTAGACTAGTTGTTTTTTTAATCCTATTCAGTTTGGAAGAAGATGCACTAGATTTATCCTAGGTTTCAGCAGAGTAGCGATGCCATTATTTTATTTTTAATTAGAATAGAGGCAGAGTATAGGCAGAATGAAATTGTGTGGAGAGAAAGCTGGGTTTGGCGGTGTTTAAATAGGTTAGAGCTTAGGAATCCGGTCAGAAAGGCGTCTAGGTGCAGAAAAATGGATCTGTCTACAGATCTGGAAAGGGGGGGAGGTCGACCCTAGTGTCGACCTGTTTAGCCAGGTCGACCCTAGTGTCGACCTGGGACCTGGGTGGGAATTTTCCCGCCCAGCCTGGATGTCTGTTTTGAATTTCGAAATTTGAATTTTGAATTCCGGGCTGATTTTTACTGAAAATTCTGAAGGCCATATCTTCTTCATACGGAGTCCGATTTATGCAAACTTGGACTCTATTCCAAGAAGAATTTCGAGACGAACGCAATTGCGCAACCCGTTTCCCTTAATTATTTTGTTAAAATTTAATTATTCTCTGATTTGTTACTCTTATGTTCATAGAAAATTTGGGGTGTTACAGTAAGGGACAAAAATAATTAATATATGGCAAGAAATAAACCAAATCAATCAAATAATGGATAAAAAGTAACATATGGGAGATAATTTCTCTTGGTCTTGGCCCTAGAAGGGGGTCGACCGACCTCTTGTAGGGGAGTCCAGTGAAGGTTGTTTTATATAAGGACTTATTTATAGTTTTCATAAAATGAACTTTTAGATTTAATCTATTGAATCTTAGTATCCTACATACACAATGTCAACTATAAATAAGGCCTCAAACCCTCACTCCAAACCATACAGCCATTCTTCTTTGCACCTCCATGATGCTTTTCTACCATCTCTAATTCCATAAAAGAAAAATGGTTTAGGTTTTCTTCTATCTCCCCAATCTATTATATCTTCTCTATTCTATTCTAACATATATTGTTTTATTCTGGAAGTTAGATTAATATATATAAGATTATAATATGTGATTCTTATGTGTGTGTGTGTGTGTGAATTTGAAAGGTTGGAGCACATTTGTTCATGAAGGCCAAATACAAATCTATTCAATTCAATCTTGTTAAAGCTCTCCCTAATAGCACTATAAGGGGAATTAATCCAAGTTTGCTATTTTCCTATAATTTATTAGCTTAAGACTTGGATTATTGTGACGAGGATGGTTTGTGTTCATACGAAAGAAACACAACAATAAAATCCCTCAAACCTTCCATTTTGTTCATGTTCCTACAACGAAATTGTCAATCTATAAATGTTTGTGGTTTTGGGATTATTGAATTAATAAAAGAAAAGCATGATTAGCGTTGTATAATTTTACATGTTTTGTTGGATTCGTGTTATTTCATTCTTATACAATTTCATATGTATGGTTTTGGTAAAAAAAGGTTAAGATTTTGATAGAATTGTAAATTGAATAGGTTTAAATCTCCATTTCTTCTTTAATAGTGTATTTGAACGTATTATTTATAATATACTCAAATATTAAGGTTTTGTATGCAAATATACATAAAAAGTGAATCCGTTACAAAGTACGAATATATATATATATATATATATCGGGAATATGCACTTTGTTCATCTTTTATTAATTTAATAATCAAGTCACAACTAGGCTGCAAGTTCTTGTTGTTATTTCTTTTTCCCGTTTTGACTGCTACATGTTAATATGTACATTTATGCCTTGATTGAGGTAAGTATGGAAAATAATAACTTGTACACATCTGATTCAAAATAGGGATTGAAATTTGCAAAACGTGGCTAGGACGTTGATTGCGTTTGCTTAATTTACGTATTTATATATAGGGTAAACATTGTAATAATTATACGTATTAAGTGCATAAAAAATATGGTTAAATTAGGAATTTAATTGAAATTTCCCCAAAGGAATTTGTATGATTATTTGTGCATTAATGGCCTTAGACATATTAATGATACATAGACACATGGTTAACTGTTACTTGTTGTAGAAGCCTACCTGGAACCGACCGGTATATCCATCATCTACAAGTAAGCCCGCTTAATGTGAAAGATCTAAGTGTCATAGGACATTATAATTGTAAAACTATTATATTAGGTTAGGCCCAACTTGTAGTAGAAGTCTTTCTGGAACCTCCAGAAAAAAACAGCATCTACATGTGGTCGGTCTAATGTAGGATGTCTATTGTGTGTGTATACATATATATACATTGTGTGTAAAGTAGGCCTGCCTTAGGAAAAAGGTATTAAGTGGATGACTGTGACGACCCCAACCCGATTCCACTGTGGCAAGGGTAATCTTCGGAATATTACACATAAACAGGTAACAATAGAAATAAATAAATACACCAGATAATGTACAATAGAGTACACTGGATAAACATAATCATTAGAGTTACACAGTATACAGGATCATACTTAGTACAAATACAGGTCAGCTATACATAAATGTCTACAGCGGAAAACAAAACATAATATGTACAATAGGAGCTGAACAACATAAAAAGAGATAAATGATAGAATCCATCTTCAGCTCCAGCTATCCAGAAAGAGCCTGCTAAAACCTGAATACAAGGCTGCCCGTGTAGAAAAAGGGGCACCCGAGTTTGCAAGTGAAACAAACTACTAGTCAGTCATGGGACTGGTATGAGAAATCTACTTAACATATTTTTCAATATGGCCAATCACAGGACCATGCCACTTTCGCGGAATGGGTTTACTCCATTGGATTGCTAGTGCTTCAAAACAAGTAAATCTTTTAAACATCGCAATGCTTTTAATAAAAATGAAGCCAATATAAGACTCAGTTTCCATCACACAATGCAACACAAACCGGAGGATAGAGTTTTACCTTATAATGGCCAAAATATGCTTGATACGAGCAAAACAAATCATTTGATATTATTGCTAGTGTTTATATGTTTCAAAAACAATTTCAATCATAACTATCAATCATAGACGGCACGGCTACCATATATCATGTCGCCATATATAGGTATACAATCAATACCGCACGGTATCGTATTTGGAAATTGGATTTCCATCATGAACCAAGGCAAGGGATCGTCCTTACCGAATTTGAGACTCTCTAGCCCGAGCCTCAGTCAAGCCCTAGGAGCCACAGAGCCGGTCCACTCGATGTGGATTAAAATGCCTGAACACTGCGTTTCCCCGCCCTTTGGGGGCGTAAATGAGTCCTATGACTCCATCGGCTCCACATAGTCACCGATATATCTGAGGCGCCTCACAATCCAACAACCACACAGGTGAAAATAATATAAATGTCAGGGCTGGTAGGTCACTGACACCACCCTAGCAAGAAGGAAACGCATGTCCTCCCTAGTCTCCCGTTTCTGGTCCATACGGGGTGTGAGGCTTGCGAATCAACGTTATATACAAAGCTATGCCACACAGGCCGTGCTTTGATCATCACCCACAAGACTTTGCTTTTCAACAGAAGCCTTGATCATCTGCCACTTAGGCATGCCACACAGGCAATTCACTCCATGCAACTGATTTCTATCGATATATAACCTCTGAGCTCGTACGTCTCAGAGAAAGGCGTTAATCAAGAGAATAGATTCTCCGCCGCCAAACAGATATATATTTAATAGAGATCAATCAGCACAGAACAAAATCCAATGTCAGACACACAGTCCATTTACAAGTTCGTTCTGGGTCTGAACGAAACTGGAGGCACTTAATACCTCGCATATCCGTACAACTAGCAAGTATGTCCGGACGGCTACCACTTCAGCCCCTTCAAGGTAGCTACTCTTATCATGAGCATCAGTAGCACCCCTCCATTCGACGTGAAGATCATCGGTCTTGCACCGTCTTCATATCTTCGACTTCTAATCGTCGATCAATTGTTTGAAATGATAATTATCTTGGCCTTTTCAAATAATTCACGTATATTTAGAATTTCAAATCAATTCATTTCAATGGTTAAATTATTCGACATCAATAATTCTGTTCTTTAATGTAATTTTCACGCCAAACACATTCAACCATCAAATATCCAATAAACCGAGCAAATTCAGTTTATTTCTATTCCATATCGTTTATAATATTTTACCATGATCTATTACTATTTTTATTTATTTAAAAATAGCCAATTCATTCAAACGACGCTCAGGCCATAACGCGGCCGTAGCGTTGTTTTTCTTCAGATTTGATTTACACATATCTGAAAATCTAACCGTTGGATCTTCACAAATTTTATATCATTAGAAAAATCTTTTCAAAACGAATCCAAAGGTTTCAGTTTTGGGATCCGACAGTTGGATCTCCCAGTACAATCGTTTGAAGTTACGATTTCAAAATACGAACTACAGCATCGTTATTCGATTTAATTTAATTATATTTATATATATAATCGATTCTGGTGCTATTTTTCTTCTGATTTGAATTAAACAGTCCAGACAATCCAACCGTTGGGTCTTTACAAAGTGGGTGTTGTTGGAAAGATATTTCCAAAGCGAACCCAACGGTTTCGGTTTCGGGAAAATCCGATGGTTGGATCTCCCGCACTAATCGTTTGAAATCACGGTTTCAAAATACGAACTGCAGCTTCGTTACTCGATTTATTATATATATATAATTCATTCTTCGATTTCAAAACCATATTCACTTCATATATTTGATAAAAATGATATTTTTATCCAATAGATATTTATTTCAACACATCACTATTTTGACAATTCATATATATCATAAAAATGTGATTTTTATTGTAAAACAATTTATTTCAAAACACGATTATTTTATATAGTTCATTCATAAGGTAAAAATGTTATTTTTGGTGTTAAAACAATTTATTTAAAACACTAATATTTTATATAGTCTATATATATGATAAAAATGTTATTTTTGTCTTTCAAAGAATTTATTCAATACATGAATTTCTATTCAACACATGAATATAGTTTCAACACATGAAAATAATACTAACACATGAATATTATTTAAAATTTCGTCAGCATAACGGCAGAGTAGTTAAAACCTGCACCGTCTCTAGTATGGCTCCTCGCTCTACCTTAAAGCCTCGCAGATTTTGACAATGGGGATTTTCAATATCTAGTTCGTATGCAGACGAATTTTACCATATACTAATCCTATTGGGATTTCAACCACAATCAATCATTTCAAATCAACCATTCATGATATTCACCAAATTTCACATCAACCAATAATCCAAACAATATCACAACCAATATATATATCGTCCATAGTCTGCGGACGAGGGGAGTGTGTGTGTGTGTATATATATATATATATATATATATATATATATATATATACACACATATATAACTATATTTCGATTTCATTTCAATATCATTTCAATTCATTTCAATGCATATATCATTTTTACAACGCATATATAACTTATACATCGAACATACAACTTATACAATGCTTATACATGAGGTGTACAACGCTTATATAACTCGTACATCGACTATATAATTTATACATCATCATTTCCATATCGTTTATAATTCAGAAATCTCACATTGGGTTCCACTCCTCCAAAAATTGTAGAAGGCTTAGAAAAATATCCGGTCTCTTCTATAATGTAGAGAACGTCGCTACGAGTCTGATGCCTCTTATTTCATCGAATTTCATCAACACATGAAAATGATATGATTTTTATACGATTTACTAACTTTGCAACACTTTAAAGTGCCACAAAAAGTTTCATTAACCCAAGCCGTATACCTTCCACTTGCGTTCAAAAGTATGGTTCGATTAATCTTTGAATCCGTGAAGTATGAAGCCGATCCACTTGCATGACATTGTAGAGCCTCGAGCGGCGTACCGGAAGGTCCCCTTTCTAATGAACTCGATGGTGGCAGGCGACGGCTACGGTGGTGCGAACGGCGCCACTTCAGAAGCACGATGCTCAAGATTCACAACACGAGGGAAGACGAGACCAGTACTGATTTGAAGCTCGAGGGGCGTTCTACAAAAATTTGAACAGTGGCGAGGGCTAATGTTGCGTGGATTCGCCGGAATCGGGGAAGGAAGTTCGAATGCGTAGACGCCGTTAGTTGAGAGGGTTTCTGGGTGGATCGGGTTTTCTGGAAAAGTGAAGGCTAATTTCTATTGGCCCATTCAATTTATATATTTATTTTTAATTCTTTTATTTTAAAAAATATGGTTTTTCTTATCCGAACTCCAAATCAAACCCAATGAGTATCGCCCCTAGCTAAGTACCCCCATTCCGAACACAATGGGATGTGTTTCGTAGGCCCATTCGACTGTCTCAGTCAGTTTTTCTTCAAATTAAAATATAAATCATTCAATATTTGATTTGAACATGCATTTCAATTTGTCGGGGCCACATACTGATCCCAAAAATTCCAGAAAAATAAATCTAGCTATGTTTTGATGATACGGTCTATACAAAACTAATTTCGTCGAATTCTGAGACCGTTTGAAAAATGGTCATTTTCTGGTCAATCCAATTTAACTGAAATCAACTAAACATATTTTCCTTCGCTACGCTCACATATTAACTTCAAAAATTATGGAATTTGAAACCTAGCAATAATTTAACATCCCAAATCCAAAAAAAGTGGTTTCGTCGAATTTTGAGGTCGTTTGCAAAATGTATATTTTCAAGGGCTATATATTCTCTATAGCGACCTTTTAGAAAATTCATTTGGCCATAACTTTTGAATCGCGCTACGAAACTTCGATTTTTCAGATTTGTTAGAAAGATATTCATAAACAGATTTAAATATTTTTGGTTTCAATAAAATCCGTTTTATTTTGCACCCGATACAGTCAGCCAAATTTTGAATTCAAATTTTGAGACTGCCGCACCATTCAGGCCTTGTGTATAATTTAAAATATTTATATTTATTTTCAAACATTGATTCAAACATACTTTTCATTGTTATTATTTAAAATAATTTATTTTAAATATTTAAAATCCACTAAAATAGCCAAATTAAATTTTTTAAACTGGCTCAGATTTTCTGGGTTGTTACAATGACCTTTCTCTTGTTGGGTTAGTGGTTAGGACTAGGTTCGTTCCTAAGGTTCACTCTTTGGTTCAGGACCTAAGTCATGGGACCACCCTTCGAGGATTTAAATGATTGTTGGGACCGCCTCTCTCCTAAAAAGGTATTAAATGGTCTTATTAGATGATAACATAAGTAGAGTAATTCTCCAAGTAATGTCCACTTCTTATCTAGGGCCAAGTAAGGGATGACCTAAGGATGGTATGTCTCTATGTGTGTGTATATATGTATGTGTGTGTGTGTAGCCAAAAAGGAACCACTGTCCAAGGGAAGTATTAAATGTTTAGGAGTTCACCCGTAGGGACAGCTTGATAAACAAGATAGTCCACTAGGAGGGTTCTCTTAAAGTGAGTTCCTGACCCTCACCTGGTAGTAAGTGGCCATTTCTATTTCTCTACCTGTAAAGAGAGTATATACATTATGACGTTGACGTTAGAGAGGAGGTCTTAAGTGGTTAGGGGTCCGCCGTAGGGTATTAAGTGACTGTAGGAATGTCCACCCTTAATAAATTAATTGGCCTTAAGTGACTAGGGATATCCCGCCTCGTGGGGTACTAGCGACTATAAAGAATGTCCTCCCTTAAATTATTTAGTGGGTAATAAGTGATTGTAAGTATGTCCACACTTAGATTTACACATAGGCCTTAAGCGACTGTTAAGATGTACGCCTTATATGTTTGATTGTGTGTATGTTTGTTACGTAGGCATAACATGAAGAGTTCATACTACCAAATTTAGGGAATAATTATTCCTGAACTCATGTGTATTTCATTTACCATAACTTTATGTTATGGTCTCCCTCCTCTTAACTTTAGCAGGTTAGTAGGTGAAACTGTTGATCGAGGATGAGGGACAATTGCTTGGAGGAGGAGCCTCTTGAAGACTTAGTTATAATGGCACTAGCTTTATTATTGTTGTTATGTAATTGGGATAATAAATAATTGATGTACCTTTTACCTTTGAGACTTATTTTTAACTAAATCTATGGTTTAAATAACGGTACATCTATTTTATGTTATTATATTTAATCCCTTCCGCCATGTGAGATTCTGATTATCGTTTACACTGCTTTGTGATAACTGTTTAGTATATCCTTATAGGAACCAATGATCCATTTAGAGAGGTTCTAAATTCCGATGTGCCTTTTTTGGATCGAAATTTAGACCCATTCTGACCCCCAAAATTATATTTCATTAGCTAATTATTATATTTATTCAATATACCCCAAGTAACCCTTTACACCCATAGTCAATACTTTCCCAATATGCACAGAAGTAATAGGGTAAAGGTTCAGGCTCTCAAATAGTCTAAAATCTATGTAAATAAAAGGGAAAAGGTTTGGGCTCTCGCATGTTGTAACAACCCAGATTTTAGGCGTTAAGTTAAACATTTAAAATTGGTTTTAAATGTTGATTTTGAAATTTAAATAGCTTGAATTCTTCGATTTTTAATATTAATTTAATGTAAATAATAAATTTAATTTCAAAATATTTGAGAATAAATTGGATTTGAGTATAATATGAACTGGATGATTTAAAAAGACCCAATCAAGTTCAGATTTGAATTATAATAAGGAATTCGTTTATTAAATGAAGTTTGAACGTGTTTATTTAATTAAATTAAAAACAAGCTTGCAGCGTCGCGGTAGTTCGTTGTTTTATGTTTTGAACTTCAAAACGATGCATAAGGTCCAATATAAGTTGAAATTCTTTAAAACAAGAATTTTCAGGATCTATTGGATCATAATCTTCGAATAAAAGGGAAATTTTGAGATTTCATCTTGTAGAATTTGAGTTATGTCAAAGTTAGTTTTTTCAAAAAATTGTTATATAATCGTTTATGAACTATAACGATTTATTAAATAAAAAGGATTTTTAATAAATTGAATATCAATTTAACTTGAAATTTAAAATGTTGAGTTTACAACCCAACTTAGTTTATTTCGACGTTATATAAAAATTCTATTTGAATATATGCAATAACAATAATTTATTATCGTTAGATTTGATTGTTTCAAAATCAGTTTATATTTTATTGTTTTAATTTAACGTATAGAAATAGACAATTTTCAAACAACCTTGGATTTCAACAAAACAAATTTTATAAAATCTGTATTGGTTAATTATTTCTAGATTCCAAGTTTCATGTCAATTGGATTTGTTTTGTGATCATGCACAATATAAACGCGTATCGATTTAACCGATTGATAATAAAATAGCATTTTTGCAAACAATTGCAGAATTTGACAAAAGCAGTTCCATTAGATTCGTAATAATGAGTTATTATCGGATTTCATGTTTCGTGACATTTGGAGTTACCGATTGACTGTACAAATTAGAAAAGCTCAGAAATAATGTAACAACCCGGAAAATCAGAGCCAGTTTAAAATTTTTATTTTGAATAGGTTGAACAGAAATTTGGTCAAAATTTAAAAATTCCATTTTTAAATAATATTAAAGCCCTTAAAAATAGCAATTTTGCAAATGACCTCTGTTTTGGACAAAACCACTTTGGTTGGATCCGAAATATCAATTTATTTCTAAGTTTAAAATTCCATAATTTTTGAAATCAATATTTGAGCGTGGCAAAGGAAAATGCGTTTGGTGATTTCAGTTTGAATTAGATCAACCAGAAAATGACCATTTTTCAAACGGTCTCTAAATGCAACAAAATCAGTTTTGTTGGGACTGTGTCTTCCCAACATATCTAGATTTATTTTTCGGGAATTTTTCGTATCAGTATGTGGCCTCGGTAAATTAAAATGTACGTTCAAATCTAAAATCGAATTTTTATATTTTAATTTGAAGAATAACTGGCTGTAATAGTTGGATGGGCTTATGAAACATATTTCATTGTGTTCGAAAAGGGGTTTTTAGCTAGGGTGACACTCATTGTGTTTAATCTAGTGCTCGTCTAAGAAAACCATATTTCTTAAAATAAAAGAATAAAAAATAAATATATAAATTAACGACCAATCAGAATTAGACATTCATTATCGTCCCATTCAAATAAACCCAATATCTCCCTCTAGTCGATGGCGGAAGCTGTTCTACCCTTCCTGACTAGATTCCGGCGAATCCACGCATCCTTACCCTTTTACCTAGTTGAAATTTTTGAAGACCTCTCTCCCCTCTTCAAATCAATACCAATTGCACCCCCTCGTCTCGTATCTGTCGAGAACCACCTCTTCGAAGTCAGAGACTTCAAGCCGCCACCACGCCTGAGATTCGCCGTCGCACCAGACACCCCGTTCATCGACGGACGCGCCGCTCCAAGCCCTAGAGTGTGGCACCCCCCGATCTTCGTCTCGTGCAACCGTTTGAGCGCTAGATCGAAACCCTAGTTTGGACCCTTTTCTAAAACTAACGGCATGTGATTATTTAAAGGCTATAACACTTTTAAGCATTGCTATTTATGATTTTAGCATAAAAATCATATCTTTAATATATGTTGTCGAAATTCAGTGAATCCAGATATATCGGACTCGTAGCGACGTCATCTACATTCTAGAAAAAGCTAGAACACATTCGGAGCTTGCTACAATTTAAGAAGGATTAAAAACAAATGTGAGACTTCTAAATTCAAATTGGAATGGAAATGCGTTGTATAAATTATATAAGCGAAGTATAAATTATATACGCGTTGTATACCTCATGTATGGGTGTTGTATAAATTATATGTGCGATGTATAAATTATACATGCGTTGTATAAATCATATATGCGTTGGAAAGGGATTGAAATGGAAATGAAATATATTTATGTACGTATATATATATATACACACACACACTCCCCTCATCCACATACCATGGACGATATAAATTGATTGTGTTGAATGATTGTTTGTGGTTGAGAATGATGGATTGTGGTTGAAAATAATTGATTGTGGTTGAAACAAAATAGGATTGTTTTGAGGAAAAATTCATTATGATGTGAAAAATGATCGAAATGTTTAGATCATTGAAATAATCCCCTTAGGGAACGTTGCAAGGCCTAAGGTAGCGTGAGGAGCCGTACTCGGGACGGTGCCGGTTTTAAACCCATACCATTATGCTGCCTAAATTTTCAGAAATATTCTTGTGTTAGAATCATATTCGTATGTTGAAATATATTGATGCGTTAATAATTTATCCATGATTGAAGTACATTGCTTAGATAATAAAACTCACATTTTTATTATGCATATGAAGTTTATAAAATGTTCATGTTTGAAATAAATTGGTTAAACAATAAAAATCACATTTTTATTGTGTGGTCGACTCAATAAAAATACTCATGTGTTAAATAATATATTGGAACGATAAAAATATCATTATTATCATGTATGTGAATCACCAAAAATATTCATGTGTGGAATAAATGGATTGAACAATAAAATTGACATTTTTATTGTGAATATGAAGTGCTAAAAGCATTCATGTGTTAAATAAATATTTTGAACAATAAAAATATCATTTTTATCATGTATACGACTCACTAAAAATAAAATGTGTTGAAACAAACATTTGGTTTCAATAAATATAATTTTTATCATGTATATGAACTAAATAAAATACACATGTGTTGAAATATATTTTTGTTCGCCAAAAATATCATTTTATCCTATGTATGAAGTGTTAAAAATAACCATAAGTTGAAATAAATATTGGTGAGTTGGAAATATTATTTTTAACATGTATATGAAGTGTTAAAAATAACCATGTATGAAAATAAACATTTATTTTCTAGAAATACTATTTTTAGCTTAGTTATCCATGTATATACATATGCTGAACAGGAAAATGGGTTAGCTGTTGAGTAAAGAATTTATTTGTGTGCCCGACAAATAGGTAAGCCTTAATGAGTTGGCTGCACAATTTTATTATTATATCAACTCCTTTGAATGCCATTGGATGCGGAGTGCTGGTTGTTCTGTGTGAGATTATTAATGTCGCCCTAGGATAGCAACAATTAATTTTGAACCACATTACATGGCATATTTCTTGAAGGTAGCATACTCTATCATATACCACATAAGCATTTGGAGCTTTTGTGACGAGGTTGAAGATTACCGTACAAGCAAGAGGCTTGTATGGCGATGACTGTATTACAGGTTGAACAGATTATGGACTGATATGGACTAAATAAAAAAAACCGGTAAAATGTCAGATTTAATAAAAACCCCACACGGGTCTAGAGTTGACAATAATCACGTCTCTCTAGTTATTAGGTACGACACATGGACCATTTATTTCCAACACTGGACAAGGTAGCGAGAATTTATTCTCTAGAGTAATGATTTTTACACTCTCCCTTGGGCATAGAATAGGTCACTAAAAATACTGCATGCTTATACTGGATTTATAGGGTGCCTAATACAGCCCAATAAATTTAGAAACCCCTCTCCGTACAAAGGAGGTTATGGCGAAATTTTCTGAAATTTCAAGGCGTTAGCCATATTTTTGAAGTAGAAACGATTTAAAAATCGTCGAATGAATTATATATATATATATGTATGTATTAAAATAAAATGAATCGAGCCCCTGCATTTCACGTTTTGAAATCGTAATTTTAAACGATTATACCGAGAGATCCGATCATCGGATTTTCACGAAACTGGAACCATTGGGTCCGCTTTGGAGAGATCTTTCCAACGAGATAAACTTTATTAAGATCCAACGGTTAGATTTTCATATATGTGTAAAATAAATCTGAAGAAAAACAGCGCTAGTGCCACGACACGACCTGAAACGTCGTTTAATTAAAAGGAGCTATTTTTAAATAAATAATAATAGCGATATATCATTATAAAATATTATAAGCGATATGAAATTGAAATAAACCTATTTTACTTAGTTTACTTGATATTTGATGGTTGAATGTGTTTGACATGAAAATTATATTAAAGAACTGAAATGTGGATGTCAAATAATTTAACCATGGAAAGAATTGATTTAAAATCTAGTATACATGAATTATTTGAAAAGGCCGAGTTAATTCTCATTTCAAATAATTGATCAACGAATAAATGTCGAAGATATGAAGACAGTGCAAGACCGGTGATCTTCACATCATGTAGATTACTACTGATGCCTTTGAGATGGGTAGCTCCCTTAACGAGGTTACAGTGGTAGTGGTCTGGACGTACGTGTTGATTGTCCGGATGTGTGAGGGCCTCTCTTCTGTATTGGACATATGGAATGAGGAATAAGGTTCCTCCGGTTTTGTTTAGACCTAGAACGAACTTGTAAATGGATGTGTGTTTGACATTGGATTTTATTTTGTGTTGATTGATCTCTATTATATATATATGTTTGGAGGTGGAGAATTTATTCTCTTTCTTAACGCCCTTCTCTGAGACATACGAGTTCAGAGGTTATATATCGATAGAAATCAGTCGCATGGCATGAATTGCCTGTGTAGCATGCGGAGATGCAGTGATCAAGGCTTTTGTTGAAAAGCAGAGTCTTATGGTTGATGATAAAAGCATGGCCTTAAAGGGCATAGCTTTGTGTATAACATTAATTCGCGAGCCTCACACCTCGGTATGAGGTAAAAACAGGATAAGGGAACCCAAGGAGGACATGATGTTTCTCTCTAGCTATGGGTGGTTTCATCGTTTGCAAGCCCTGGCATTTATATTATTTTTACCTATATAGCTGTTGAAATGCGAGGCGCCTCGGTTATATCGGTCTCTACGGAGCCGATGGATAGGTCCGATAGGACTGGGAAACGTGTGTTCAGGAATTGCCAATCCTCAAATGTAAGGGAGGACCGGCCTTGGAGGATCCAAGGGTCTACTGTGGGAGACCCTGAGGCATTTGCTAGAGCATCTCGAAGCTGGCAAGGAGTACATCCCTTGCCTTGACTCATGATGGAATCCAAATTTCCAATACAAAATTATGGATTTGATTGTAAACCTATATATGGTGACATGATATATGGTACCCATGCCATCTATAATTGATACATTATGATTTAAATTTGCTTTTGAAACATATATGCACTAGTAATAATATCAAATGCTTTTGTTTTATACGTATTAAGCATATTTTGTCCATTATAAGATAAAACTCTCTCCTCCGGCATGCGTTGCATTTTGTGATGGGACTTGAGTCTTATAATGGCTTCATTATTTCTAAAAAGCATTGCGTTGATTAAATAATTTACTTTATTTCATGCACTGCAACCACTGGAGTAAACCCGTTCCACGAAAGTGGCGTGGTCCTATGGTTTCCCTTATTATTATTGTTTAATCAGTTAAGTAGATTTCTCATACCAGTCTCATGACTGACTCGTAGTTTATTTCACTTTGCAAACTCGGGTGCCCTTATTTTTACACAGACAGCCTAGTGACAGGTTATAGGAGGTATTTTGGCTTTGCACTACAGCATGGAGTGCACTTATGGCTTGTATGGCGAAGACTAGATTTCTCTGTATTTTGGCTGTTGATATTTCCGCCAGTATTATCTTATGTATATGATTCCGTTGATCGCGATATAGACTGATTTATCTCTATTATGTATTATCTGATGTGTATGTCCCAGTGATCTTGATGTAGACTGATCATTTCCGTTATGCACTAAGTTGTATCCTATGACTGTGCTACTCTGATGTTTATTACATATTATGATTCCGTTGTCATATTGATGTAAATTATTCTGTTTCATGTTTATGCTATTATCTGTACTCTGCTAATGATGATTAATTGTTATATTCCAATGATTATCCTTACTTATATGACATGGGGGTTTGGGATCATCACAAATAATTTAATTGAAACTGATTTAAATCATCGATTATAAATTGATATTTTTACGTATGATCAAATTAAACCTCGGCACTTTTTCCTATGTGTTTAAAATAACAGTTAAGCCTAATAACATCAGTCACGAATTTTTTATTGGCAACCGGAACCTAGAGATATTTTATAAAATAAGGGTAATGTTGTTTTAGAACTTTAAAACCAAATCTTTACAATTCCACATATTTCAGTATATCATTTCATAATCTTACAAAAATCCTACAAAATCTATACATTTCTTTATCCAAGTCTTGGCATTGTTTGCAAATCTTGGGTTGTCAATTATTTCGACTGAAAGGAATTGTATCTTTGACTAAATAAAAAATATCTTCCATCATTCTTTTATACCTAGTATCCTCATTCTATTTCATATGAAACACAACAGGCTTAAAACAAAAGGAAGCTTATTCTTCAAGAAACCATTAAAAATCTAAAACAAAATGAAACTGGATTCGTTGGAATCACATAAACCATAGCTTTAATTTCATATGCATAATTTTAGGTTCGAGGAAAATTTTCACATTGGAAATTTTGGCAATGAAGGTTGTCTTTGGTACATTAGAACTTGAAACAACCGGAGGGCGTTTCGGGGTGTGCGTGGCATTTAAGGACGGAGGCACACTGATTGGTGGAGTTTGGGAATTTCAATGATGAAAAATATCGGTTCATGTTGCGAGTTACAGCGAAGAGGGCCATGAATGTAAGTGGAAATTAGAGTTCGAGTTTGATGTCTAGGTTGTGGGATGGTTGCATTGGTGATGAGAAGGTGATTGGTGGTCTCGAGGTTCAATTTCTTCGATGGTATGTGGAAAAAAGGAGGATGTAAGACCGGTCTTGAATGAGTTACTGGAGGAGTACCATGCTATGTTAAAAGGGAAGAATAATTAAAACAATATTAAGGTTAACTAAAATTAATTAATTGTTAATGACCTTTTTAATGTATATAAACTTATAAATTCATAACTCTGTCACACATAAACAGAATTCGATGAAGTGAGAGGCGTTGGAATCGCAGAAACGAAGGCTATTCATAGGAATTGGTTCAGAGAGATTTGGAGCTAATCAGATTTTGTTTAATTTTAAATGTTGTTTAAAGTTAGATAAAACGACGTGAAATCATCGATTGAACGAAATGTGAGTTAACCCTCACGCCTTCTGGAATTCTATGATGTGATTAAATTCAAATAATTATAATTCATCTTTGATAGTATAATTTAGTTGACTGGATGCCTTGGATGATTATTGTTAGTTTGTTATTTAATGGTTGTTGATATTTATATTTCCGTTATCTTGGATGAATTAGATTAAACTTCTACTTCGTATGTTGTTATTAAATGATATTATAAGCTGTGATGAAGGGAAGAACAAGTTGGAGGGATCCACCTGGATTCCTCAAATATTTTGTACGTTATTTGATTTCATATTATTTATATATGAATTGTTTGATCCTAAGTAACATTAAATTCTGTTTGAATGATTGATGGTTGAATTGAATTCAATATCTATGTGTTATTAATCAATAGAAAATATTGATTAAGTGGTTAGCAACAGATGGCCTAAAACCATCTTTTTAAGACATTAATTTCGCAAGCGAATTGATGAAGTTTAAGTTATACAATTTATATTTATAAATTGAAGCAAGGTTTTCAATTATATTTTTGTAAGTTATTTTTACAAATAAATCAATATTTATAACTTATTTTATAAAGTAATTATAAAATATTGTGTATAATGAATTCTTGCATTTTTTAATAAGTTTATAAGCAATGAAGTCAAAAATTAACCTAAGGGTTGATAATTTGGGATAATTACTTTTAAGAAAACAATTAAGCGATATTATTAAATTAATTATATTATTAATTAATTTAAGGAGAAGAATTAGTTGGAATCAGTTAACAAGTTAACTGATGTTTTCAAGTTGACTAAGTCAACTGTTTAATTGGAATTGGTTATTAGATTTATTTGTTTTCAATTAATCTTAAGGAAATAGTTTTAATGAAAAGTCATTTAAATCTAACAAATGTTCATAAAAATCTATTTATCTTTTAATTAACGGTGTCAAAAAATAATTATCAAGTTGATGATCAATAATGAAGTTAGTTATTATTTAAATAACTTTTAAAAGGAATTAGCTATTCTATTTTGAGCTAATAAAGAAATTAACCATTTCTGCTTCAGTTAATGATGAAGTATTATTATTATTATTATTATTTATCAAAGTGATTATCTTTTTAATTGAAATTCAATTAAAAAGTAATCAAGTGAAATGAGATTTGATTGGATTATGTAACAGATTTATAAAGGAGTTTTAAATAAATCTATGTTTTATAAACAAAGTTTACAATAGAGATTTAAAACCAAGGCAATGACTGTAAATAACCATTACTTAATTATTAAATTAAGTGAATTGTTTTGAATTGAAAGGAGATTTTCAAATTGCAAAGAAAGATGATTAAATGGATTTTTGTGAAAGATTGATGAGTAAGCTTTTGAAGTTAACCAAAGTAAAGTTATGACAAGTAAAAAGGATAGGCGTAAAGGACTTGGAAAATGAATTATGTAATAAATCCAAGTTGTAAATGAATTTTATTAAAGAGGTTTAAGCTAAAGGTTGTGATTTAGTAATAGATTACTTAATAAACGAGTTAAGTAAAAGCGATTATAATTTAAGGGAGATTTTGCAAATGCAAGGATGGATTATAAACCATATTTTAAATAGAATTGATGTGGTATTTTAATTAATATCAGCTTTGGTGTTACAAACTTTTATCTATCTTAAGATAAGAACGTTATCGATCAAGGTTTGGGAGGTAAATAAGATACCACAACTTGAACGACTTTAGGATTATCTAAGGATGATATTGGTTTGTAATGGTAAAGATGTTGCAAATATGTTATTATTTCCATAAAATAAATAATATCGCAACTTTATTTGCAAGGTTTAACAAATATAATCAAACTATTGGGTTTTACTATAAACAATATATTACTTGACACTGTTTATCCCAAAGATGAAGTGTGATTATACTTATACCATTAGGTTAAGTATATATCACTATTTTCTAGGTAATGAAAACAGTCTGGTTTTGTGAATGCGCTTATTACAAGAAATAAGTATGGTTATGGGTTTTAAAGAAATGAAACAGAGGTTATACAAGTTGGAAATGGAAGGGAATATTGGAAATTAAATTATTATTTCCATAAGCATTAACGTAAACTATAATCGGCAAAATATGAAGTTAAATAAAATCATTTAATATATATATATATATATATTCAGCAAGGTGTTGAATGCCATCGTTTTGACTATATTTAGGATTGGTAATTATACTTATACCATTAGGTTATTATATAACGCTATATTTACAAAGTAAAGGAAACAAAAGGGTTTTAAGAATATATTGCGATATTTTCGAAGTAAATAAATAAATAAGGATTTTGGGAATACATTTATTCTAAAGAGACAAGGATACGGTTATTGTTTTCAAAGTAACGAAAACAAAAGAAATTTATTGAGATAAGTAATTTGGAATCGATTTTAAATCAATAAAATAATTTTAATGAATGGATTTAAATAAAAGGGTCTAAGCTGCTGAAATACTTATATGTAGTGTTTGATTTGATAGTTAAAAAACCAACTATCAAATAAATATCTCTTTTGACTATTCATGTGTTATTTCGAAGAGAACATGATAGGAACTAGACCCAAAACCACTACAAACCGGCTTTGCGTTCGAAACAAATTTGCAGGGATGCTTATGCGATTTAAATATGGAAAATTGAAGTCCACGGATCTTTATGAGAGGAAGAACTACTTGTTGAATTTCTCTAGGTCGCTCCCAGAGATATTTGGCATTGATTCTGTTGTGAATGAAATCTTTGGATTGCAAGGTCTACTCGCTACTGATCCGTGGGGTGATTCTTATATTGGATGTGGTAGGAGAGTGCCTTCGTTTCATCATGTTCGTGGATGACTTGTATGGACAAATGTTTGTCAGAGTATTTCCTAAGAATTCTCGTATGTTTGTTTTTACGAATATATCAAGTATGGTGATAGAGGAGGTAACTTCTTTTCGCTTAACACCCGGAGTATATTTGTGGAAATCAATTAGTGATTTAGCGGATCTGACAATGTGGCATTCAAAGTGAATGGTGATGTGATGTGGCAGAGGAGGTAACTTCTTAATTCTGATTCTGAATCCAACTTCAATTCATCATTCCAATTTTATAATATTATCTGATTATAATATCAACCAACACATCCATATAATACAATAAATTCAGAAAATTATTCCTTTTATATCTAAATAGAATTTTGGGCAAAATTATTTCAATCACCCACTTAAAACAATATTGTGTCAAATTTCTCTGTTCAAGTGTTTAGAAATTCCTATCGACTTCGTGGCATCCCACGATTCAATCAGAATTCGTAAACCACTCAACAGAAAAACCAACATAATATAAAACAATTTTTATGTCAACTAACAAATATGTGCTCTCGTATATATACACTCACCTCATTCTACGGTACCGCTGACCCCATCTCTAATGAGTGCATCCCACTAAAGCCTAGGTATTCGCTTAACCTAAGCTCTGATACCAACTGTAAAGGCCCGCAAATACATACTATTTGAGTTGACTAAAAACACCACACGTCCAACCCAAATTGCACAGAAATACGAATCATTATTAACTAAAGAAGAAGAGGATAGAAGAAGAACGAAATAACAACAAAGAATCTCACATCGCAGCAGGATAAAATATAATATATATATATATATAACAGTTTTTTGAAATACAAAATTTTAACTGCATAACATATCATTACCAGAGTACAACACTTACAACACAACAGAAAATAAATGGTAAATATATAACGCTGAAGCCTCCTGCTCCAAGCTCTTCCAAGTATATCTCTAAACACCTGAACTACTTGACTGCTCGTACAAATTTGGGCACCCAAGAGTTTAGGGAAAACATAGAAAAATAAACTCTGAGTCAGTTATGGGAGTGGTGTGAGTAAACCATTTAAAACAGTTTGAGAAAATAAACGATATCTCATAAGACTACGTTGTATAACACGGAACAGGTTTTTCCCTTATGAGAATCCAAAACACTTGATTTAACTTTCAAAATCCTTTTGAAAGAGACGGTAATCTTTATATCAAAAATCTTTCCATAATATAATAGTGTCTAAATCAAATAAATAACAATCTAGCGAAACATTTGCATCTCACGTTCCACATATATAATATACAATTAAAACCGCGAGCTCATACTGAGGATTGTATTTCCAATTATGACAAGGTATGGAACCACCTTCCGATAGTGTGTCTTTAGAAAGGAATACACTGGGTTCAACAAGAACATCTTGTAACCCAGCCACACATGACCGACCACTCATTTCGCTTGAGTGTATTGAATGTATATCACCAACGGTTGGGATCAACAACCGTTTTGCCGAATGGGACAACATCAAATAAAATAAAGAAGGAAATAATTTTTCTCTAGATAGGCGATAATACACCCTAGTTGGTAGCTACCCACTTAGCCATGTTGGTTTTCTGATTTTTGTCATTTCCCGGTTGTTGAGGTCTGAGGCTACGATCACTTACCATTCATTGATAGCACAATCACTTTGAATGCCACATTGTCAGATCCTTTAATCATTAATTTATTTACACAAATATATTCTAGATATTATTCTAAGAGAATAAATTCTCTGCTAGCATATATATTTATACAGACCAACATATCCGATCATTGGTAATACCCTGTCAGATGCTTGTCCATACACGTTCGTTTTGGGATTGTACAAAACCAAAGGCACAATTTCCATTAATCCATCTTAGGCAATTTCTACCTAGGATTAATAGAAAAAACCCTTGCACTTTACTCTGTCTTCGATTATCTTCATATAATCTGATTCGCAACGCGACTGCCAATACAGAGTGGTTCTCGGATAATAATCCAACCGGTCTCTCCATATTGACAACGATATTGGCAAATACTTCGATGGTCGGTTATTTATCAATCAAAGAAAACAAACATCCATTTAAATCATCAAACAATCACTTGGACCCTTAATTAATATTTCATTAATTAAATCACTTCTCCATTTCCTTATTAATATTCGTTAACACGATATATTCGACAATCATCTTGGCTTCTTACACTATTTGGAAAACATTTCCAATTATCAACTTCATTTATTTTCTATTTTTAGAAAATATCTTTTATTTATAATTGATAAACATTCCAACTATTTCTCTTTCCCGAACTCATTTATTTCCGTACTTAGGAAATATTCGTTATACTTCCAAAATTCCACTTACTTGGGTTAAATTGAATGTTGTGTAAAACATTGTTACAAAACCCAAAATATTGCATTCAACTAAATCTTATTCAAACATTTATCTTCGAGACTGAATCTTGCTATTTATCGGTTAATAATGAAATTAATCAAGCTGGGGTATAACTACCTCTCAGACCTTGAATGAAAACATCCTTCACTTCAAAACAGACAAGACCACTTATCTCGAATAATCAACACCATAAAAACCATTTATTCATTTTTAAAACATGTATACATTTCTCTTTCTATTCTTAACAGATTTAAATTTATAGATTTCCTTTTTGTTTATAATATTATATTTTAAGTTCTTTTCCTTATCAAATTCTATATATATCTATACATTGATTTCTATTTATCAAATTATCTTAAAAATATTTTAACTCCTTAAATTTCTGGAAAATTTTGCCAGCACCTCCTTTGAACCGGTCAATAGCTCAAACCTCAACTCGCCTCTCTAGACCCTTTACATTCAAAAAGAAAATCAAAAAGCCAAGTGGCTTGCCGACTCAGCACATAAAACCACATATGGAATCTAAATATGTACCTTTTTGTTGGGCACTCGAATTATAATCTTCATACACTTCATACCATACCTGTTTAACCCATATATGTCCATTCTCAATTGATTCCACTGATTTTAACTCAATTTGCTAATTTATTCTTTAAGTAGCACTTTTGTCTATTCCACTTTTTATTTGAACATATCACGTCCAAATATATTTTTAACTTGCTTATTATAATCAATCGAATTCCATTTTTAATTCAAATTTCATATTCGATTTCAAATATTAATTTATAAACCACATTCACTTATCCAAGCCCAATTTCTTATCAAAACTCGATTAACTAATTATTCTTCAAATTAGTTAATCCTATTCAATAATTAAAAATTTGATTTTTGTTTCAAAAATCAATCTATTTACCCTAATTGAGTTCAAATTTATTTTATAACTCATGTCTGGATTTTTCTAATAGGAATTCAGATTTTATTTGCTTAAAATCCTTTTATTAATTTAAATAAACCGTTATGGTTTTTAAATAATTATGGCACTGTTTTTCTGGAAATTTGATTTTGACATAACTCAAAATCTATAAGACGAAATCTAGAATTTTTTCTTCCATTAGAAAACTATTATTCAATCGGTCCTTACGATTCCTATTTCAAAGAATTCCGACTCAAATTGAAATCTATATACTCAATTGAAGTTCGAAATGCCAATTTACGAACTACCATGTTGCGGCGAGTTCGTTTTAATTATATTTTTATATATATACGGTTTAACTTCATTTATAAATAAATTTCAACTCCATTCTAGTAAAATTTAATATATTTTCAGCCTATTTACCAAATCCAACTTAATATTCTTGATTACCCCTATCTGTTGATTTTTATATAACTCAGTTATAAATTTATTTATAACTAAATATCCTATTCTAAATTCCAATTCCTTTATAAATAAATTATTTATAAAATTCGATATAATCGAATTCTAATTACAAGTCCACTGGATTTTTATCAATTTAGTTTATATTCTGAATTCTGAAATATAACTGTCGTTCTATTTCGAACCGTTTTCCAATTCATTTTTAAATTCATTCTTGAATTTAAACATCTAAATTATCTAATGATAATTTATTTTACTAGATTTATAAACATCGTATGACGACCCCAAACCCCGTTCTCGGTGGCAAGGGTAATCTTTTCTAATCATCTCGCAGCTTGAAACCTTCAAAAATTCTCTCAGCAAAGTGCATCCAGGATTGAGTTTGAATAACGGATTCATAGCCCGAGAACGGTACTCCGCCCAAATTTTGATATCTCTTTAGTAGAGCTTCTATATCTGATCCTGGCTGTGGCAGCAGCACAACTGGCTCATTAGATTGTTGAACCACAGGATTATTTCTTCTGCTTCTACCACTCAGTTTTCTATGTCTGCAAATAGCAGACAAAGTGTCAAGCCAACAGAAAAGGTATTTTAAAGCATAGAGACATATATTTAAATGTATATGCATCTATCGGGGTGTATTTCATTCTGCTACACTCATTCTAGGACATTACCGATCCTATCTGAAATGAGTTATTCGTCGTAGAATACTACTGATTCTATTTCTGTCGAGTTCGTTAATATGTTATATTCCAGAACTAAGCTTAACCAAATCCCTGATACCACGTTGTCAATCTACAACGTCAGATACGCATCCATTTACAAGTCCGTTTTGGGTCTGAACGAAACCGGAGTCATCTTATTCCTCTTCCGTATGTCCAATACAGGAGAGAGGCCCTCGCACATCCGAACGATCAACAAGTACGTCCGTACAACCACCACTGTAACCCCTTCAAGGCACCAACTCCCATCAAAGGCATCAGTATCCATCCATCCAATGTAAAGATCCTTGATCTTGCACCGTCTTCATATCTTCGACTTCTAACCGTCGATCAATTATTTGAAATAAGAATTAACTCAGCCTTTTCAAATAATTCACGTATATTTAGAATTTCAAATCAATTCATTTCAATGGTTAAATTATATGACATCTGTAATTCAGTTCATTAATGTAGTTTTCACATCAAACACATTCAACCATCAAATATCCAATAAACCAAGTAAATTCGGTTTATTTCCATTCCATATCATTTATAATATTTCATCATGATTTATCGCAATTTTTATTTATTTAAATATAGCCAATTTATTCAAACGATGCTTCAGGCCATAACACAGTCATGGCGTTGTTTTTCTCCAGATTTGATTTAAACTTATCTGAAAATCTAACCATTGAATCTTTACATATTTTATGTCATTGGAAAGATCTTTTCAAAGCGGACCCAACGGTTCCAGTTTTGGGAAAATCCGACGATCGGATCTCCTGGTACAATCATTTAAAGTTACGATTTCAAAATACGAACTGCAGCGTCGTTATTCGATTTATATTAATTATATATATATAATCCATTCTAGCGCTGTTTTCATTTAGATTTGAATTAGACATTCAAGACAATCCAACCGTTGGATCTTTGCACAGTTGGTATTGTTGGAAAAATATTTCCAAAGCGAACCCAACGGTTTCGGTTTTGGGAAAATCCGATGGTCGGATCTCCCGGTACAATCGTTTGAAATCACGCTTTCAGAATATGAACTGCAGCTTCGTTATTCAATTTAATTTTAATTATATATATATACATATAATTCGTTCTCTGATTTCCAAACCATTTCATTTCCTATATGTGATAAAATAATATTTTTATCCAACAAATATCTAATTCGACACATGACTATTTTTGACACTTCATATATATAATAAAAATGTTATTTTAATTTTCAAAATTTTTTACTTCATATAGATGATAAAAATGTGTTTTTTATTGTTAAAACAATTTATTTCAAAAATGAAGATTTTTAACGATTCATATATATAATAAAAATGTGATTTTTATTGTTAAAACAATTTATTTCAAACATGAATATTTTATATACTATGTACATACAATAAAAATGTTATTTTTATCGTTTGAACCATTTTATTTCATACATTCGATAAAAATGTTATTTTTATCGTTCAAACCGTTTTATTTCATACATTTGATAAAAATGTTATTTTTATCATTCAAACCATTTTATTTCAAAAATGCATATTTTTCCAACACATGAATATATTTCAATACATGAATATAAATCAAACACAGGAATATTTCAGAAAATTTCGGTAGCCTAACGGCAGGGTAGTTAAAACCGGCACCGTCCCGAGTACGGCTCCTCGCTCTACCTTAAAGCCTCGCAGCTTTTGACAATGGGAGTTTCAATAATCTAGTTTGTACGCAGACGAATTTTCCCATAAACTACTCCTATTGGGATCTCAACCACAATCAATCATATCAAATCAACCATTTGTAGTATTCACCAAATTTCACATCAACCAAATCCAAACAATCACAACCAACATATATCGTCTACGGTCTGTGGACGAGGGGAGTATATATATATACGTATATAAATATATTTCAATTTCATTTCAATTAATTTCAATTCCATTCAGCGCATATATGATTTTTACAACGCGTATATAACTTATACATCGCACATACAACTTATACAATGCTTATACATGAGGTGTACAACACTTATATAACTCATACATCGATTATATAATTTATACATCGTCATTCCATATTGTTTATAATTCAGAAATCTCACGTTGGGTTCCACTCATCCAAAAATTGTAGGAAGCTCTAAAAATTCTCCGGCCTCTTCTAGAATGTAGAACACGTCCACACGGTCCCGATATCTCTTGTTTCACTAGATTTCGACAACACAACAAAAAAATATGGTTTTTATCATGAAATCAAAATCCATAGCGCTTTAAAGTGTTATATTCAGTTATAAAAAACCACAGCCATACCTTTCTGAAATTCGTTCGAATGTAGGGTTGCAGATATCTTCAAATCCAAAGTGCTTCGCTCAGATCAGGTCACACCACGAGGAAGACCTCTGTGAGGCGCATCGGCGCGTGGAGGAGTGGTCCCACTCGGTGGTGAGCACAAGGTTGGGCGGCGCTGAAAAGTTCGGAAGTTTGGAGAGGTGGTTCTCGAGAAATACAAGACGAGAGAGGGCGAGGCTGGTATTGATTTAAAGAGGAGGAGATGAGCTTGAAAAAGTTGTAAAGGAGCAGGGTGTAATTCATGATGGATTGGCCGGAATATGGACGGGAAGGGGAGAAAACAGTTTCGCCGTCGGTTACGAGGGGCCTGGGGGGGTTTATCGCGATTTTTAAAATTAAAAATAATGAATATAAAAATTCTGATTGGTCGAAATTTATATTAAATTCTAAAATGATGTTTTCTAATACGAACTCCAATCCAAACCCAATGATGACCGCCCCCAGCTAAATACCCCCATTCCGAACACAATGGAATATGTTTCGTAAGCCTGTTCAACTGTTTCAGTCAGTTTTTCTTCAAATTAAAATATTAAACATTTAATATTTGATTTGAACATACATTTCAATTTGTCGGGGCCACATACTGATCCAAAAAATTCCAGAAAAATTAAATCAACTATGTTTTGACGATACAGTCCCAACAAAACTAGTTTCGTCGAGTTTGGAGACCGTTTGAAAAATGGCTATTTTCTGGTCGATCCAATTTGACTGAAATCAACCAAACACATTTTCCCTTGCCACGCTCACATATTAACTCCAAAAATTATGGAATTTGAAACCTAGCAATAATTTGACATCCCGGATCCAACAAAAGTGGTTTCATCGAAAACAGAGGTCGTTGGCAAAATGTCTATTTTCAAGGGCTATATAAACTCCATAGCGACCATTCTAAAAATTCATTTGGCCATAGCTTTTGATTCCGGTTATGAAATTTCGATTTTTCAGATTCGTTAGAAAGATATTCATAAACAAATTTAAATATTTTTTGTTTCACTAAAATCCATTTATTTTGCATCCGGTACAGTCAGTCAAAGTTCAAATTCAAATTTTCAAACTACCACGCCATTTCAGGCCTGTTTTATAATTAAAATAAATATATTTATTTTCCAACATCGATTCAAATAGACATTTGGTCGTTATTATTTAAAATAATTTATTTTAAATATTCAAAATCCACTAAAATAGCCAAATTAAAAATTTTAAATTGGTTCTGATTTTCCGGGTTGTTACACATCATTTATAAATCCAATTTCCTTGTTTTATACATTAAAACAAGTTTTTTTTTCAAAATCTGTTTGAAACTCAATTCCTTTTATATTCCGAATTTTGGAATAAAAACTGTCGTTCCCTTTTCGAAATGATTTCAAGTTCTATTTTTAAATTCTTACTTGAATTTAAAATTCCAAATTATATCATGATAATTAATTCACTACATTTACAAACATCCTTCATAAATTTACTTGTTTTATATATTTAAACAAGTTCTATGCAAATATTTTCAAAACCTGATTCTTTCTTTGGAATATTTTATTTTAACTTATATAAATATGGAATTTATTTTCATATTTATTTCATTTTCTATCTAATATAATTTATATATCCTATTTGGGAAATAATATATTTTGTAAATCCGGCATAGTCGAATTCGAACATAAATCCTATGGATTTATTCATTTAATTTTCCATTCGGAACATCAGAATAAATTTCATCTTTTTCTATTTAAAACGATTTTTCGATTCCCACTTTAAATTCACATTTGAATTTAAATATTCATATTATCCAATGATAATTTATTTCCCTTTATTTATAAACAAGTTTAAAAATTCATTTTAATTTCCCATATTATGCAATTAAAAATATTCCATTTATAAACACCGTTTATAAATTTATTACATGTTTTTATTTCTAGTCCATTCGAAATTCAAAATCCATTTTAGAAAAATAGATTTTCCATTTTTTAATCTCAAAATCCCTTTTCACGATATTTTATAAATCCACATTTGGGCCTAGTGATATTTAAACACACAAAACACCTAATTATCAATTACAGGTTTTCTAACACATCATATATGATTATATATATATATGAAAACAAACAATAATAAAATTTTGAGGCATCTAGCTGGATTCCTCCAACCTGTTTTACGTGTATCTATAGACATTAGCCAACATAAATAATACCCATCCTGCTTCGAGGCAGGATATCGCGGTATAGAAGGTAATCCTCTATCATCCTGTGGGGCACATAGGGTCATCCACTAATGATACTGCGGGCATTCGCTAATGATACTACGGAAATATCCAACCACCATTATATATATATATATATAATAACCACAAACACCAAGCGTAAATAACTAATATATTTATTTAATAGCCACAATAATTTATTCAAACATTCATGCAAGAAACAATTTATTTTTATTGATTAAAAATAAATTTAAATATAAGATTCTGAGGGAGATTTACTCACCGTGATTTTCCTTTTTTGAATATCCTGTTAAATTCCAAATTCCATGGCTACGAATATTCTCGACCAAATTTATTCAACACCCATGATTATTTGATTTTAATTTACCCATTAAATGATTAATCAATTAAATTAATTACAATCAGTCAATAAATATGTTATTCTATGCAAATTTAAATTTTGAAAACAATGTATACCTTATTGGCTTGTAAATTACTAGACCAGCTACGCAATATATCCTACAATAGCCCCAAAACTGCAGCCAACCCCTTTGGCATTTCACCAAGCATTTCACAGTCAACTACCCTCTCCTTGCCGCCATTGGTCCGCCATCTCGAAATTTTATACCTAGTTCCAGTCAGTCCGCTCCAATCAACAACCATTTCTGGTAACATCTGCATCCCAAATCACCTCGTTAAAAAAAGATCGAAGCCTTCTTTTTTCAACTCCAGTATTTTTGCATCCAACCATCATCACTTCCTCACTATATCGGACACTTTTTCAACATCACAGATCGTTATCGAACTCGCCTCGTGCCACTGTCGTGCCCAATACAACCTCAGCAAATTCGAACTTCAAATCGCAGTACCTGATTCCCATCTTCACCAAAGTCGCGAGTGTTTCTTGTGTTGAGTCGAGCTTCGGAGCTTTCGAATTTCAATCCCCACTTTCGTAGAATCTTAGAACAACCCAACATTGATACCCGTAAATCCTCCCATCGCGAGCCATAACTTTATTCATGTCGACTTCTAGAATAGGATTCGCGCCTCATGAACTCCTCAGATTAAACCGCGATAGATGATTTTGATTTAATCTCATTTCTTTCTCTTTAATTTGATTTTTGTTTTTAGACTGAAGCGATTAAGAAAAATGAAAATGAATTTAATGTATTGAAATGCCTCTTTTACGTTTAAGGATCGAAATACAAGCAGAGGCGAGGTTTGTTTTATAAGTGCGAAGTGGAAAAAATCGTACATGCCATTAATTTTATGTTTAACTTAGTAGGGAAGTTGGGGAACCAGAAGTACTTGAATTGAAAGATGGAGCTCGCGAATTGAAAGGATAGTTGTAGCTAGGTAGGTTTTGAACTTCATTACTTAGAGTAGAGGGAAATATTACGTTGCCCCTAAATTAATTCTAACCAATGTGGACTTTTTTAATTTAAATTATCACGTGTTTTCGGACTCCTATTTAAACGCAACAACTAACATTTTTAGGGTTATACCACTATTCTGAACACGCTGGAACAAGTTTCGAAGTCTAATTTGATCGTATCAAAAAGATATCAATTTAAATCAACAAATATAAATTAAATGGCAAACAATTAATTCCCTGATAATGAATTATTATTATCATTTCTATTCAAATACAATTTCTATCAATTTTCTGAATCATTTTGACTCGATTTAAATTTCGAATCCAAGTATTTTTGTTTCCGTATTAGGATAATTCAATATATTTGAATTTAAATTGTAATCGATTACTAAATCAATAACTCAATAAAAAAATTCATTTATATTATCAACTCAATATTTAAAACCATATTAAATATTTAAAATTAATCAAAAATCTGGGTCGTTACATTCTTCCCCCCTTAAAAGAATTTTGTCCCCGAAATTACTAAGGTAAGAAAAATGATATAAACCCATTATCTTTTCAAAACTGATTTATGTTTGAACTCAACTTTTCGTATTTCTACAAATTTAATTCCAACCAAAACTTTTGATTTTTCATTCATATTGCCAACATTTCTTACATTAATTTAATTTGAATGATTTACAATTAATATGTTCACATCCAATTCATGTTCCATTCAAATTGATTCTGATCGATTCACTTTGATCCATTTAACTTGCTTTTCCAAAATTCAATTTCCTGGGTTTCTATTTCAAATCCTTTTTGAAATCACATAAATGTACACATATATTTATAACCATCTCAAATTCAAAACATTTGATTTTTCAAATAACTTGTTTTCTTTCAAACTAATTTCCAATAAAAACTTTTCTAAGGTAGCAATCCATCACTTAGAAACTCAAAAATGAATACTGATGATGTAGCCATCATCATCAGAATTATTTCCCAGCGACAGAAGTGAGTTCAGTGCTGAATCACTTTCAAAATTCATCAAAATGATTTTTATTCAAAAACCCTTCAAACATAAAGCTATGTTGTTCTAATATACTTCAGAAAATATTTTTTCAAACACCTAGGAATTTAAATTCTTAACTATGATTCTGAATCCAATTTCAATTCATCACATTTGTATATTTCATTCGTATACAAGTTATATTTGGTTATAGATAACCATTCCAATTTTATAATATTATCTGATTATAATATCAACCAACACATCCATATAATATAATAAATTCAGAAATTTATTCCTTCTATATCAAAATAGAATTTTGGGCAAAATTATTTCATTCACCCACTTAAAACAATATTGTGTCAAATTACTCTGTTCAAGCATTTAGAAATTTCTATCGAGTTCGTGGCATCCCACGATTCGATCAGAATTCATAAACCGCTCAACAGAAAAACCAACATAATATAAAACAATTTTTATATCAACTAACAAATACGCGCTCTCATATATTTATACGCTCACCTCATTCTAAGGTACTACTAACCCCATCTCTAATGAATATACCCCACCAAAGCCTAGATATTCGCTCAACCGAAGTTCTGACACCAATTATGAAGGCCCGCAAATCCGTATTATTTGAAATGACTAAAAACACCACGCGTCCAACCCAAATTGCATTGAAATATGAATCATTATTAACTAAAGAAGAAAAGGATAAAAGAAGAATAAAATAATAACACAGAATCTCATATCGCAGCGGGATAAAATATAATATATATAACAGCTTTTTGAAATACAAAATTTTAACTGCATAACATATCATTATCAGAGTACAACACTTACAACATAACGGAAAATAAATGGTAAATATATAACGCTGAAGCCTCCTGTTCCAAACTCTTCCAAGCTTATCTGCAAACACCTGAACTACTTGACTGCCCGAACAAATTTGGACACCCAAGAGTTTAGGGAAAACATAGAAAAATAAAATCTGAGTCAGTCATGGGAGTGGTGTGAGTAAACCATTTAAAACAGTTTGAGAAAATAAACGGTATCTCATAAGACCACGCCGTATAACACGGAACGGGTTTTTCCCTTATGAGAATCCAAAACACTTGATTTAACTTTCAAAATCCTTTTGGAAGAAACAATAATCTTTATATAAAACTCTTTTCATATTATAATAGTGTCTAAATCAAATACATAACAATCTAGCGAAACCTTTGCATCTCACGTTCCACATATGTAATATACAATTAAAACCGCGAGCTCATATTGAGGATTGTATTTCCAATTATGACAAGGTATGGAACCACCTTCCAATAGTGTGTCTCTAGAGAGGAATACACTGGGTTAAACAAGAACATCTTGTAACCCGACCACTCATTTCGCTTGAGTGTATTGAATGTGTATCACCAACGGTTGGGATCAGGAACTGTTCTCCCGAATGGGACATCATCGAATAAAATAAAGAAGGAAATAATTTTTCTCTAGATAGGCGACAATACACCCTAGTCGGGAGCTACCCACTTAGCCATGCTGCCTGCCCGAATTTTGTCATTTCTCGGTTGTTCAGGCCTGAGGCTACGATCACTTACCATTCATTGATAGCATAATCACTTTGAATGCCATATTGTCAGATCCTTTAATCATTAATTGATTTGCACAAATATATTTTGGATATTATGCTAAGAGTATAAATTCTCCGCCGCCATATATATTTATACAGATCGAAATATGCGATCATTGGAGATACTCTGTCAGACAGTTCTCCATACACGTTCGTTTTGCGACTGAACGAAACCGAAGGCTTCCATTAATCTTTTTAGGCAATTTCTACCTAGGATTAACAGAAAAAAAACACTTGCATTTTACTTCGTCTTCGATTATCTTCGTATAATCTGATTTGCAATGCTACTGCTAATGCGGGGCGGTTCTCGGATAATAATCTAACTGGTCTCTCCATATTGACAACGATATTGGCAAATATTTCGATAGTCGATTATTTAACTATCGAAGAAAACAAACATCCGTTCAAAGCATCAAAAAATCACTGGGCCCCTTAATTAATATTTCATTAATTAAATCACTTCTTCGTTTCCTTATCAATATTCGTTAACATGATATTTTCGACAATCATCTTGGCTTCTTACACTATTTGGAAAACATTTCCATATATCAACTTCTTTTCTTTTATATATTTAGAAAATATCTTTTATTTATAATTGGAAAAGATTCCAACTGTTTCTCTTTCCCGAACTCATTTATTTCTATACATAGGAAATATTCGTTATACTTCCAAAATTCCACTTACTTAGGTTAAAACGAATGTTGTGTAAAACATTGTTACAACAACCCAAAATACTGCATTCAACTAATTCTTATTTAAACATTCATCTTCGAGATAGAATCTTGCTATTTATCGGTTAACAATGAAATTAATCAAGTTGAGGTATAACTACCTCTCAAACCTTGATTGAAAACATCCTTAATTTCAAAATAGACAAGACAACTTATCTCGAATAATCAACACCGTAAAAAAAACTATTCATTTTAAAAACGTGTATACGTCTCACTTTCTATTCTTACCAGATTTAAATTTATAGATTTCCTTTTTGTTTATAATAATATATTTTAAGTTTTATCAAATTATATATATATATACACACATTGATTTCTAGTTATCAAATTATCTTAAAAAATATTATAACTCCTTAAATTTCTGAAAAATTTCGCCTGCACCTCCTTTGTACTGGTCAATAGCTCAAACCTCAACTCGCCTCTCTAAGCCCTTTCCATACAAAAAGAAAATCAAAAGGCCAAGTGGCTTGCCGATTCGGCGCATAAAACCTCATATGGAATCTAACCATGTACTTTTTTGTCAGACGCTCGAATTATAATCTTCATACATTTCATACCATATCTGTCTAACCTATATACGTCTATTCTCAATTGATTCCAACTCAATCTGGTCATTTTAACTCAGTTCGCTAATTTATTCTTTAATTAGCACTTTTGTCTATTCCACTTTTTATTTGAACATATCACGTTCAGATATATTCTTAACTTGCTTATAACCAATCGAATTCCATTTTTAAATTCAAATTTCATATTCGATTTCAAATATAAATTTACAAATCACATTCACTTATCAAAGCCTAATTTCTTTTCAAAAGTCGTAAACTAATTATTCTTCAAATTAGTTGAGACGACCAGAACTTCCCCGATAAGGAAAGCACGGATTGTACTGAGGACAAGCCACATCGGAACGCAAACAGAAGAACATTTCATTGCTTATTACAACAATTCATTAGAATACAAGAATATACAGAGTATAAACAAATAATATACATTTGATAAATATCAGAGATTACAATACATCACATAGCAGCGGAAATATAATACAAAACACAACTGAAAGTAATACACGGATACAGAGCTTTTCGAGTATCGTTCCAGCTGTAAATCAGGATCCTGTGAATATAAATCTGCAAAACCAAAACTACTAGCTTCCCATGTGGAAAATAAGGGCACCCAAAGTTTTGGTTAAAACAATAAACTCCAGGTCAGTCATGTGACTAGTGTGAGAACTAAAACAGTTATGAATCTTTATTTTAAAGTTAGGTAAATCTAGGGACCACGCCGTATAACATGGAACGGGTTTCCTTCCAAGAATACCAGTGCATGAAATAACAGCGCAATGCTAATAAAGAACAATGAAGCTGTTATAAGACCCAGGTACCATCACACAATGCAACACAAGCCGGATGATAGGGCTTTACCTTATAATAGCCAAAGAATGCTTGATACGCTAAATTTCATCTTTTATTATTACTATAAGTGTATAGTGTCAAAACAATTTCAATCATAAGTATCAATCATAGACGGCATAAGTGCCCCATACCATTGTGTCGCCATATATAGGTTCTACAATCTAAACCGCAAGGTCACGTATTGAAGTTGGATTTCCATCTGTGAACCAAGGCAAAAGATAGTCCTCACCGATTCAGCCCATGTCTCAGGATCAGAGCTCGTGTGACCCTTGGATCGTCCGGGCCGGTCCACCGATGTGGATTAAAATGCCTGAACACTATGTTTTCCCGCCCTTTGGGGCATCAATGAGCAAAATGATGCCATCGGCTCCACATAGTCACCGATATATCCGAGGCGCCTCGTAATCCGATAACCACACAGGTGAAAATAATATAAATGTCAGGGCTGGTAGGTCGCTGACACCACCCTAGCTAGAAGGAAACGTATGCCCTCCCTGAGGTCCTCTCCCGTTTCTAGTTCACAACCGGGGTGTGAGGCTCGCGAATTAACGCTACTCAAAGCTGTGCCACACAGGTGGTGCTTTAATCATCAACCACAAGACTCTGCTTTTCAAGAAAAGCCTTGATCATTTGCCACTTAGGCATGCCACACAGAAAATTCGCTCCATGCGATTGATATCCATCAATATATAACCCCTGAGCTCGTACGTCTCAGAGAAGGGCGTTAAGCAAGAGAATAAATTCACCACCGCCAAACAGATATATATTTAATATAAATCAATCACACAGAATAAAATCCAATGTCAGACACACAGTCCATTTACAAGTTCGTTTTGAGTCTGAACGAAACCGGAGGCACCTTGTACCTCGCATATCCATCGATCTCCAAGTACGTCTGGACGATCACCAATTGATTCCCTCCTCTTGGGTGTACAACCCAATCAAGATCATCAGTAATTATCCAAACGATGTGAATACCTCTGGTCTTCGACCACCGTCTTCATCCTCGACACATCGTCGAATCAGTTATTCAGAATGGGATAAACCCGGTCTTTCTGAATAACTTGCGTATATAATAACCAAGTGTTACACAAACACAACATTCGCCCCATTCCAATTCATAATATTATTTTATTCAAATATTCTTATACTTTGGGAAAGGTTCACACTAATTTTATCAAAGATAAATTCTTTAAATTTATTCTTTAATCTTCTTTTGAATATTAATTTAAACCAAATTATGGTTTATCCGAACTAGTCGGGATTAACGAACCTTACCGAAGTAATCATTTGTTTTAAATTTCCCAATGCCAACCTATTCATCCCATGAAGTAAAACCGGGCATACTTCATATCTAACACTATGGTGTTATCGGTAAATTCAATTAACATTTCACGTTCAAATCTAATTAAACATTTAACTATCGCCGGGAGCAAAACTGGTGATACTGCATTCTCGATCATCTCAATCTAATTAAAGATTCATTAAAGCTCCACTTGGTTTTAATCTTCTCAAAAATCATATTAATGATTGTTTAACTTGGGAAACCATATCCTGTCTTTAACTGGGTTAAAGAACCAATGTCATTTAGAACACGGTTCACGATAAATCCAAAAACACATTCCATTTACAATGGGATCTTCATGGAAAGCAAATCGATATATATAATGGATATAAATTTCCATATCCGACTAATAATATAAATGTAATAATGGCAAGGCCTTTTAAATTCCAGATATATTAGTTATCTTCCTCCACAGAAATTCACTTCGATTATTACCAAATCGAATTCCATTCCATTCCAATTTATTTTATTAAATTGGAAAACTTTACTTTGGAAAATCTCCTTTAAATCTTAACAAAAGATTTATAAATTCCAAATCACATTTCACTGTAATTCGGGTTAAAGAACGAATGTCGTTAAAGCACAATTCACGATAAACCCAAAAATCAATTCAAATTTGATTCCAATTAAATATCATTTAATTGGTATACTTCATTAAATCTAAATAAAAAGATTTTATCTTTTTCTCAACTGGGTTTAAGAACAATGTTGATGAAGACACCACTCACAACAAACCCAAATCCCATTTGATATAAAATACAAGGCTTTGAATAGAAAATATATCAGCTTATATTCAATATCAAATTCTACGACCAACAAATATCGTATTGGAAGTAACCATATAAATATATCTTTCAAATTTCCATAACAATATCTGCATAATCACGAAATCCGACATCGAAATATTCCAAAGACAATTTCGATTCAAATCTATTTCCACTTTATATATTGGAAATTCTGGTTATTTTCAAAACCATTTCAAATCCACTTTATTTATTTTAAAAATAAATGGGATTATAATTCTAGTTCAAAACTAGTTCATTTCGATAAAAATATATTTTTATCTTTTCAAATTTGGAATTTTTCATCCCAATTCTTTCCAAATCATTTCATATAATTTTACACAAATTATTACTATTTTTAATAATTTTATCAAGGCACGTACAGTCAATTTCCATCAACGGCCATCGAACTGCACTTACAACGACCTTTTCCAAAATTGATTTGGACATAATTCCAAATCCAACCGTTAGATTTTGAATCTCTAATATTCGTTAGAAAGCTCTTTTCGATACAAACCCAATGGTTCTGATTTTAGGAGAATCTGACGGTCAGATCTCCCGTAATATCCATTCGAAGTCAATGGTCGAAAATTCGCGAACTGCCGTGGCGCGGCGCATTCTATTCAGGCCATTATATAAATTATATATATTTCTTCGATTTCCTTTTAAAACGTATTTTATAAATCGTTTTCGTTTTCAAAACGATTTCAACTTCATATTCAATTTCTAATCAAAATTGAATATTCCATATCATCGATATATAAATGATAATATTTTCAAAACATTATATTTTGAAATCAATTACTTTTCAATATTCATTATAAAAATGAATAAAATCGATATAAATATCGTTCACGTCAAAATGGCGTCAATCTAGTCAACATGGCTTTTATTCAACACATGAATGTTTATTCTATTCAATACATGAATATTTATTTTATTCAACACATGAATATTTTATTTTATTCAACACATGGATATTTATTCTATTCAACACATGAATATTTATTCTATTTGACACATGAACATTTTATTTTATTCAACACATGAATATTTATTTTATTCAACACATGAATATTTATTCTATTCAACACATGAATATTCATTTTATTCAACACATGAATATTTATTTTATTCAACACATGAATATTTATTCTATTCAACACATGAATATTTTATTTTATTCAACACATTAATATTTATTCTATTCAACACATGAATTTTTTATTTTATTCAACACATGAATATTTATTCTATTCAACACATGAATATTTTATTTTATTCAACACATGAATATTTATTCTATTCAACACATGAATATTCATTTTATTCAACATATGAATATTTATTTTATTTTCCAACTTGGAATGAGACTCACTCAATTACCATATAATGTTATTTATATGGATTCTATATAACACACGTATATAATAGCAATGATAAATAATCAACCATCATCCAAAGTGCACCACACAATTGCATAAGCATTAAATATAAATAATTAACGCATACACAGCTTGTCAACCAGTCGATCGACATACTGCAAAACAATTGGGATTAGTGTACGTCAATATCATCCCAACACCCGTGTGGGGTTTTCAAACAACCAAACATAGGTTTTATTTGTGCAGTTGGGCGATGTGTAAAATTTATCGTCCCAATCCATATCAGTCGAATGTGTGTGCATAAACAAATCTTCCGATTTGTTTATAACTATTTATTTTATATACACGTTAAAAATTATATTTTTAACCATAAAATAATTTCTTCCATTCCACTACACACAATCGATTTCACAAAACATCAATCAAACAAACAAGCCATCCATGGTCTGTGAACAACGGGTGTCAGGTGCTACTAAGCACTGTTTGCATCCTAGTATATATTTCAACTAGAAAATAAATTTAAAGTGAGAAGTTCTCACCGAGGGTTCCACTCCTCCATTTTTTTCTGAAATTCAGAACAGTCTGGATTTGCCCGTACTTCCAATGCAGTCATCTCCACACTGTTCGTACTAAAATCACATTTTTAATATGATGTTCTATACATTAAAAAAATCATAATTTTAAAACTCTACCAACGTAAAAAACATATTTTTATTCTTTCTATGATATAAAAATCATATTTTTATTCTTTCTATAATATAAAAATCATATTCTTATTCTTTCTATAATATAAAAATCATATTCTTATTCTTTCTATAATATAAAAATCATATCTTTACTCTTTCTATAATAAAAAAGTAATATATTTATTCTTTCTATAATATAAAAATCATATCTTTATTCTTTCTATAATATAAAAATCATATCTTTATTCTTTCTATAATATAAAAATCATATCTTTATTCACTAGAAATATAAATAAAAATCCTATTTTCATTAACATGAAAACCTTGTTCGTTCTAACATGAAAACCCTATTCTTCAATCAAAGAATTAATATTGAACACAACAAAGAAATTAAATAAAAAAAAAGAACTTACAGTGTATATAAAAAAATCTAGGGTTTCGGAAAGCTCGACGCTGGTATGGTGGATGGCGCTCGAGCTAGGCGGCGGGGACTGCCAGCGCAGATCAAGGAGGTCTCGCGGTTGGGAGGCGCGGTGGTCGTGGTCTATGAGTCTGTCGTGCTGGTCCATTTGGGATCATGGTGGAAGAAGGGGGGGTTTAGCTCGACGTCGGAGTGGGGGTGGTAGGTTGAGGGCAACAGCGGCGGAGGCCAGAGAGGTGGGCGCGTGTTTCCCATGCAGCGGCGGGGATCGATTCGGTGGGGGAGAGGGAAATCGCATCTCCCGATTTGATAAACGGGATTTATGAAATAAGAAATGAAATACGGGGCGCAGGTATTAACGAGAAATATATATATTTATATATTATTATTATTATATTCTTTAAATAGTTTTTTTTCATTTGAACCCCAAACGAGACCCAACGACTGTCGCCCCTAGCTAATTACCCCCATTCCGAACACAATGGGATATGTATCGTAAGCTGATTCCATTGTTTCGATCAGTTTTCATTTAAATCATTATATTAAATTTTAAACGTACATTTCAATTTACGGGGTCCCATACTGATTCTAAAAATTCCCGAAAAATTAATCTAGCTATGTTGGGACGATACGGTCCCAACAAAACAAGTTTCGTCAAATTTTGAGACCGTTTGAATAATGGCCATTTTCTGGCCGATCGAAACTGATAGAAATTGTCAAAACACGTTTTACTTTGCCATGCTCACATATTGATTCGAAAAATTATGAATTTTGGAACCTTGCAATAATTTGACATCCTGGATTCAACAAAAGTGGTTTCGTCGAAAACAAAGGTCGTCTGCAAAATTTCTATTTTTAAGGGCTAGAATTCCATAGCGACTATTCTGAATTTTCAACTGGGCATAACTTTTTATTCCCGCTATGAAATTTCAATTTTTCGGATTCGTTGGAAAGATATTCTCAAATAGATTCATATATTTTTGGTTTCACTAAAATCCGGTTTATTTTAAATATTGTACATTCATTTGAAATTTGAAATCGAATTTTTGAACTACCGCGCCATTTTCAATTCCTTTTATAATTAAAATAAAATATTTATTTTCTAAAGACGATCTATATAAATATATACGTTCGAATTCTATTCTAAATAAATTTCCCATCGCCCTTATTTAAAATAAATCATTTTAAATATCCAAAATTCATTAAAATAGCCAAGATAAAATTTTTAAATTGGCTCAGATTTCCGGGTTATTACAATCTCCCCCACTTAAAACTTTTCGTCCCCGAAAAGGAACGGAGTTGAAAGTTGTTTTACGAATCAACTCAACTTTCATTATTTTCATTATGGCTTAAGTTCTTCAACTTTTTAGTTTCTGAGAACTTTTCAAATTTTTCAAAAATTTGGCTAACACCCTAAATTTTCGAATTTTTTTGCCATAGCCTCCTCTGCACCGGGAGCTTTGGGATATTTCAAATAGCCTCCCATGGCCCTCGCCAATCCAAAAAGAAAAAGAAACAGACAAGCGGCTAGCCAATTGGCTCATAAAATCATCAAAAAGCCAAGAAATACAATAAACATGTACCTATTTGTCGGGCAAACAATTTTATTCCTCTTCTCTAGCATCCTTGCTATGACCTATTCAATGTAAGTACATGTACAAGCATGCAAATGCGATAAATTTTCAATACAATCCACTATTGGGTTATATTTGGCTAAAGGTTCAACATTTAATTAATCAAACAATAATCAGACAACACAACCGGCAATCAATTAGTTGATTATCTTTTCAATCACATAACTTTAATACATATCCAAAAAATCAGATTTTTGATGCCAAATCACAACAATAAGCCCTATCTAGCTTTGGTTCTCACACCAGTCAATTGGAATCATATAGAAATCCCACTTTCGAAACACGAAAATAAATTCTGATGATGACGCGTCAATCATCAGAATCATGTCCGAGCGACTAGAGTGTGATTCTATATTTATTCAGTATATTAAAACTTCGAATACATGTGGATCAGATGTATACGCAAAATATTTATATACTGGACTGTCCAAACTCAATACAAAATAAATAATCAAATACGAATAATTGATTTAAATTTTCAAAACAAAAATTGTTTTCATTTTAGAAGTACACTCTTCATACTCGTTCTAGGATACTACTGATCCCATCTTTAAAGAGTCATTCCCATTGGATATTACTAATCCAATCTCTGATGAATTATTTTGTATGGTTCTAATGTGTCTTGTTCTCCGAGCTCTGTAAACCAAATGAGACGACCAGAACTTCCCCGGTAAGGAAAGCACGAATTGTACTGAGGAAAAGCCACATCGGAACGCAAACAGAAGAACATTTCATTGCTTATTACAACAATTCATAAGAATACAAGAATATACAGAGTATAAACAAATAATATACATTTGATAAATATCAGAGATTACAATACATTACATAGCAGCGGAAATATAATACAAAATACAACTGAAAGTAATACACGGATACAGAGTTTCCGAGTATCGTTCCAGCTGTAAATCAGTGTCGTTCCAATCAACAACCATTTCTGGTAACATCTGCATCCCAAATCACCTCGTCAAAAAAAGATCGAACCCTTCTTGTTTCAACTCCAGTATTTTTGCATCCAACCATCATCACTTCCTCACTATATCGGACACTTTTTCAACATCACAGATCGTTATCAAACTCGCCCCGTGCCACTGTCGTGCCCAATACATCCTCAACAAATTCGAACTTCAAATCGCAGTACCTGATTCCCATCTTCACCAAAGTCGTGAGTGTTTCTAGTGTTGAGTCGAGCTTTGGAGCTTTTGAATTTTAATCCCCCCTTTCGTAGAATCTTAGAACAACCCAATGTTGATACCTGTAAATCCTCCCATCGCGAGCCATAACTTTATTCACGTCGACTTCTAGAATCGGATTCGCGCCTCATGAACTCCTCAGATTAAACCGCGATAGATGATTTTGATTTAAATCTCATTTCTTTCTCTTTAATTTGATTTTTTTTTAGACTGAAGCGATTAGGAAAAATGAAAATGAATTTAATGGATTGAAATGCCTCTTTTACATTTAAGGATCGAAATACAAGCAGAGGCGAGGTTTGTTTTATAAGTGCGAAGTGGAAAAAATCGTACACGCCATTAATATTATGTTTAACTTAGTAGGGAAGCTGGGGAACCAGAAGTACTTGAATTGAAAGATGGAGCTCGCGAATTGAAAGGATAGTTGTAGCTAGGTAGGTTGTGTACTTCATTACTTAGAGTAGAGGGAAATATTACGTTGACCCTAATTTAATTCTAACCGATGTGGATTTTTTTAATTTAAATTATCACGTGTTTTCGGACTCCTATTTAAACGCAACAACTAACATTTTTAGGGTTATACCACTATACTGAACACATTGGAACAGGTTTCGAAGTCTAATTTGATCATATCGAAAAGATATCAATTTAAATCAACAAATATAAATTAAATAGCAAACAATTAATTCCCGATTAATAAATTATTATTATTGTTTCTATTCAAATAGAATTTCTATCAATTTTCTGAATCGTTTTGACTCGATTTAAATTTCGAATCCAAGTATTTTTGTTTCCGTATTAGGATAATTCAATATATTTGGATTTAAATTGTAATCGATTAATAAATTATTAACTCAATAAAAAAATTCATTTATATTATCAACTCAATATTTAAAACCGTATTAAATATTTAAAATTAATCAAAAATCTGGGTCGTTACATTCTTCCCCCCTTAAAAGATTTTCGTCCCCGAAATTACTAAGGTAAGAAAAATGATATGAACCCATTAACTTTTCAAAATTGATTTATGTTTGAACTCAACTTTTCATATTTCTACAAATTTAATTCCAACCAAAACTTTTGTTTTTTCATTCATATTGCCACCATTTCTTACATTAATTTAATTTGAATGATTTACAATTAATATGTTCACATCCAATTCATATTCCAATCAAATTGATTCTGATCGATTCACTTTGATCCATTTAACTTGCTTTTCCAAAATTCAATTTCCTGGGTTTTTCTATTTCAAATCCTTTTTGAAATCACATAAATGTACACATATATTTATAACCATCTCAAATTCAAAACATTTGATTTTTCAAATTACTTTTTTTCTTTTAAACCAATTTCCAATAAAAACTTTTCTAAGATAGCAATCCATCACTTAGAAACTCCAAAATGAATACTGATGATGTAGCCATCATCATCAAAATTATTTCCCAACGACACTTTAGTGTTGAATCACTTTCAAAATTCATCAAAATGATTTTTATTCAAAAACCCTTCAAACACAAAGCTATGTTGTTCTAATATACTTCAAAAAATATTTTTTCAAACACCCAGGAATTTAAATTCTTAACTCTGATTCTGAATCCAATTTCAATTCATCACATTTGTATATTTCATTCGTATACAAGTTATATTTGGTTATAGATAACCATTCCAATTTTATAATATTATCTGATTATAATATCAACCAACACATCCATATAATATAATATATTCAGAAATTTATTCCTTCTATATCAAAATAGAATTTTGGGAAAAATTATTTCATTCACCCACTTAAAACAATATTGTGTCAAATTACTCTGTTCAAGCATTTAGAAATTCCTATCGACTTCGTGGCATCCCATGATTCGATCAGAATTCATAAACCGCTCAACAGAAAAACCAACATAATATAAAACAATTTTTATATCAACTAACAAATACGCGCTCTCGTATATATACGCTCACCTCATTCTAAGGTACTACTAACCCCATCTCTAACGAGTATACCCCACCAAAGCCTAGATATTCGCTCAACCGAAGTTCTGACACCAATTAAGAAGGCCCGCAAATCCGTACTATTTGAAATGACTAAAAACACCACACGTCCAACCCAAATTGCATAGAAATATGAATCATTATTAACTAAAGAAGAAAAGGATAAAAGAAGAATAAAATAATAACACAGAATCTCATATCGCAGCGGGATAAAATATAATATATATATATATATATATATAACAGCCTTTTGAAATTCAAAATTTCAACTGCATAACATATCATTATAAGAGTACAACACTTACAACATAACGGAAAATAAATGGTAAATATATAACGCCGAAGCCTCCTGCTCCAAACACTTCCAAGTTTATCTGTAAACACCTGAACTACTTGAATGCCTGAACAAATTTGGACACCCAAGAGTTTAGGGAAAACATAGAAAAATAAACTCTGAGTCAGTCATGGGAGTAGTGTGAGTAAACCATTTAAAATAGTTCGAGAAAATAAACGGTATCTCATAAGACCACGCAGTACAACACGGAATGGGTTTTTCCCTTATGAGAATCCAAAACACTTGATTTAACTTTCAAAATCCTTTTGGAAGAAATAATAATCTTTATACAAAACTCTTTTCATATTATAATAGTGTCTAAATCAAATACATAACAATCTGGCGAAACCTTTGCATCTCACGTTCCACATATAAAATATACAATTAAAACCGCGAGCTCATATTGAGGATTGTATTTCCAGTTATGACAAGGTATGGAACTACCTTCCAATAGTGTGTCTCTAGAGAGGAATGCACTGGGTTCAATAAGAACATCTTGTAACCCGACCACACATGACCGACCACTCATTTCGCTTGAGTGTATTGAATGTATATCACCAACGGTCGGGATTAGGAACTGTTCTTCCGAATGGGACAGCATCGAATAAAATAAAGAAGGAAATAATTTTTCTCTAGATAGGCGACAATACACCCTAGTCGGGAGCTACCCACTTAGCCATGTTGTCTGACCGATTTTTGTCATTTCTCAGTTGTTGAGGCCTGAGGCTACGATCACTTACCATTCATTGATAGCATAATCACTTTGAATGCAACATTGTCAGATCGTTTAATCATTAATTGATTTGCACAAATATATTCTGGATATTATGCTAAGAGTATAAATTCTCCGCAGCCATATATATTTATACAGACCAAAATATGCGATCATTGGAAATACTCTGTCAGACACTTGTCCATACACGCTCGCTCTGCGACTGAACGAAACCGAAGGCGCAATTTCCATTAATCCTTTTAAGCAATTTCTACCTAGGATTAACAGAAAAAAAACACTTGCACTTTACTCCGTCTTCGATTATCTTCGTATAATCTGATTTGCAATGCTACTACTAATGCGGAGCGGTTCTCGGATAATAATCCAACTGGTCTCTCCATATTGACAACGATATTGGCAAATATTTCGATAGTCGATTATTTAACTATCGAAGAAAACAAACATCCGTTCAAAGCATCAAACAATCACTGGGCCCCTTAATTAATATTTCATTAATTAAATCACTTCTTCATTTCCTTATCAATATTCGTTAACATGATATTTTCGACAATCATCTTGGCTTCTTACACTATTTGGAAAACATTTCCATATATCAACCTCTTTTCTTTTATATATTTAGAAAATATCTTTTATTTATAATTGGAAAAGATTCCAACTGTTTCTCTTTCCCGAACTCATTTATTTCTATACATAGGAAATATTCGTTATACTTCCAAAATTCCACTTACTTAGGTTAAAACGAATGTTGTGTAAAACATTGTTACAACAACCCAAAATACTGCATTCAACTAATTCTTATTTAAACATTTATCTTCGAGATAGAATCTTGCTATTTATCGGTTAACAATGAAATTAATCAAGTTGAGGTATAACTACCTCTCAAACCTTGATTGAAAACATCCTTAATTTCAAAACAGACAAGACAACTTATCTCGAATAATCAACACCGTAAAAAAAAACTATTCATTTTAAAAACGTGTATACGTCTCACTTTCTATTCTTACCAGATTTAAATTTATAGATTTCCTTTTTGTTTATATTATTCTGTTTTAAGTTTTATCAAATTCTATGTATATATACACATTGATTTCTAGTTATCAAATTATCTTAAAAATATTATAACTCCTTAAATTTCTGAAAAATTTCACCGCACCTCCTTTGTACCGGTCAATAGCTCAAACCTCAACTCGCCTCTCTAAGCCCTTTCCATACAAAAAGAAATTCAAAAAGCCAAGTGGCTTGCTGATTCGGCGCATAAAACCTCATATGGAATCTAACCATGTACTTTTTTTTTGGACATTCGAATTATAATCTTCATACATTTCATACCATACCTGTCTAACCTATATACGTCCATTCCCAATTGATTCCAACTCAATCTGGTCATTTTAACTCAGTTTGCTAATTTATTCTTTAATAGCACTTTTGTCTATTCCAATTTTTATTTGAACATATCACGTTCAGATATATTTTTAACTTGCTTATAACCATTCGAATTCCATTTTTAATTCAAATTTCATATTCGATTTCAAATATAAATTTTACAAATCACATTCACTTATCCAAGGCCAATTTCTTTTCAAAAGTCGTTAACAAATTATTCTTCAAATTAGTTGAGACGGCCAGAACTTCCCCGGTAAGGAAAGCACGGATTGTATTGAGGACAAGCCACATCGGAACGCAAACAGAAGAACATTTGATTGCTTATTACAACAATTCATCAGAATACAAGAATATACAGAGTATAAACAAATAATATACATTTGATAAATATCAGAGATTACCATACATTACATAGCAGCGGAAATATAATACAAAACACAACTGAAAGTAATACACGGATACAGAGCTTTCCGAGTATCGTTCCAGCTGTAAATCAGGATCCTGTGAATATAAATCTGCAAAACCAAAACTAATAGCTGCCCGTGCGGGAAAATAAGGGCACCCAGAGTTTAGGTTAAAACAATAAACTCCAGGTCAGTCATGTGACAGGTGTGAGAACTAAAACAATTATTAATCTTTATTTTAAAATTAGGTAAATCCAGGGACCATGCCATATAACACAGAACGGGTTTCCTCCCAAGAATACCAGTGCATAAAATAGCAGCACAATGCTAAATAAAAAACAATGAAGCTATTATAAGACCCAAGTCCCATCACACAATGCAACACAAGACGGAGGATAGGGCTTTACCTTATATTAGCCAAAGAATGCTTGATACGCTAAATTTCATCTTTTATTATTACTATAAGTGTATAGTGTCAAAACAATTTCAATCATAAGTATCAATCATAGACGGCATAAGTGCCCCATACCACTATGTCGCCATATATAGGTTCTACAATCAAAACCGCAAGGTCACGTATTGGAAGTTGGATTTCCATCTGTGAACTGAGGCAAAAGATAGTCCTCACCGATTCGAGACGCTCTAGCCCGTGTCTCAGGATCAGAGCTCGAGTGACCCTTGGATCGTCAGGGTCGGTCCACCGATGTGGATTAAAATGTCTGAACACTGCGTTTCCCCGCCCCTTGAGGCGTCAATGAGCCAAATGACTCCATCGGCTCCACATAGTCACTGATATATCCGAGGCACCTCGCAATCCAACAACCACACATGTGAAAATAATATAAATGTCAGGGCTGGTAGGTCGCTGACACCACCCTAGCTAGAAGGAAACGCATGCCCTCCCTGAGGTCCTCTCCCATTTCTTTTTCACAACCGGGGTGTGAGGCTCGCGAATTAATGCTACACAAAGCTGTGCCACACAGGTGGTGCTTTGATCATCAACCACAAGACTCTGTTTTTCAACAAAAGCCTTGATCATTTGCCACTTAGGCATGACACACAGACAATTCACTCCATGCGATTGATATCCATTAATATATAACCCCTGAGCTCGTACGTCTCAGAGAAGGGCGTTAAGCAAGAGAACAAATTCTCCACCGCCAAACAGATATATATTTAATAGAAATCAATCATACAGAATAAAATCCAATGTCAGACACACAGTCCATTTACAAGTTCGTTCTGGGTCTGAACGAAACCGGAGGCACCTTGTACCTCGCATATCCATCGATCTCCAAGTACGTTTGGACGATCACCAACTGATTCCATCCTCTTGGGTGTATAGCCCAATCATGATCATCAGTAATTATCCAAACGATGTGAAGACCTCCGGTCTTCGACTACCGTCTTCATCCTCGACACATCGTTGAATCAGTTATTCAGAATGGGATAAACCCGGTCTTTCTAAATAACTTGCGTATATTATAAACAAGTGTTACACAAACACAACATATGCCTCATTTCAATTCAGAATATTCTTTTATACAAATATTCTTATACTTTGGGAAAGGTTCCCGTTAATTTTATCGAAGATAAATTCTTTAAATTTATTCTTTAATCTTCTTTTGAATATCAATCTAAACCAAATTATGGTTTATCCAAACTAGTCGGGATTAACGAACCTTGCCGAAGTAATCATTTGTTTTAAATTTCCCAATCCCAACCTATTCATCCCATGAAGTGAAACTAGTCATACTTCATATCAAACACCACGGTGTTATCGGTAAATTCAATTACCATTTCACGTTCAAATCTAATTAAAGATTTAACTATCGCCTCGAGCAAAACTGGTGATACTCCATTCTCGATCATCTCAATCTAATTAAAGATTCATTAAAACTCCACTTGGTTTTAATCTTCCTAAAAATCATATTAATGATTGTTTAACTTGGGAAACCATATCTTGTCTTTAACTGGGCTAAAGAACCAATGTCATTTAAAACATGGTTCACGATAAACCCAAAATCACATTCCATTTACAATGGGATCTTCATGGAAAACAAATCGATATATATAATTGATATAAACTTCCATATCCGACTAATAATATAAATGGAATAACGGCAAGGCCTTTTGAATTCCAGATATATTAGTTGTCTTCCTCCACAGAAATTCACTTCGATTATTACCAAATCGAATTCCATTCCATTCCAATTTATTTTATTAAATTGGAAAACTTTTCTTTGGAAAATCTCCTTTAAATCTTAACAAAAGATTTATAAATTCCAAATCACATTTCACTGTAAATCGGGTTAAAGAACGAATGTCGTTAAAACACAGTTCACGATAAACCCAAAAATCAATTCAAATTCAATTCCAATTAAATATCATTTAATTGGTATACTTCATTAAATCTAAATAAAAAGATTTAATCTCTTTTCTCAACTGGGTTTAAGAACATTGTTAATGAAGACACCATTCACAACATACCCAAATCCCATTTGATATTAAATACAAGGCTCTGAATAGAAAATATATCGGCTTATATTCAATATCAAATTCTACGATAAACAAATATCGTATTGGAAATAACGATATAAATATATCTTTCAAATTTCCATAACAATATCTGCATAATCATGAAATCCAACATCAAAATATTCCAAAGACAATTTCGATTCAAATCCATTTCTACTTTATGTATTGGAAATTCTGGTTATTTTCAAAACCATTTCAAATCCACTTTATTTATTTTAAAAATAAATGGGATTATAATTCTAGTTCAAAACTAGTTTATTTCGATAAAAAACTATTTTTATCTTTTCAAATTTGGAATTTTTCATCCCAATTCTTTCCAAATCATTTCTTATGATTTTACACAAATTATTACTATTTTTAATAATTTTATCAAGGCCCGTACAGTCAGTTTCCATCAACGGCCATCGAACTGCATTTACAACGACCTTTTCCAAATTTGATTTGGACATATTTCCAAATCCAACCATTAGATTTCAAATCTCTAATATTCGTTAGAAATCTCTTTTCGTTACGAACCTAACGCTTCCGGTATTAGGAGAATCCGACGGTCAGATCTCCCGTAATGTCCATTCGAAATCAATGGTCAAAATTCGCGAACTGCCGGGGCGTGGCGCGTTCTATTCAGGCCATTATATATATATATATATATATATATATATATATATATTTCGTCGATTTCCTTTTAAAACGTATTTTATAAATCGTTTTTGTTTTCAAAACGATCTCAACTTCATATTCAATTTCTAATCAAAATTGAATATTCCATATCATCGATATATAAATGATAATATTTTCAAAACATTATATTTTCAAATCAATAACTTTTTGATATTCATTATAAAAATGAATAAAATCAATATAAATATCTTTCACGTCAAAATGGCGTCAATCTAATCAACACGACTTTTATTCAACACATGAATGTTTATTCTATTCAACACATGAATATTTATTTTATTCAACACATGAATATTTTATTTTACTCAACACATGAATATTTATTTTATTCAACCCATGAATATTTATTCTATTCAACACATGGATATTTTATTTTATTCAACACATGAATATTTATTTTATTCAACACATGAATATTTATTTTATTCAACACATGAATATTCATTTTATTCAATACATGATTATTCATTTTATTCAATACATGAATATTTATTTTATTCAACACATGAATATTTATTCTATTCAACACATGAATATTTTATTTTATTCAACACATGAATATTTATTCTATTCAACACATGAATATTTTATTTTATTCCACACATGAATATTTTATTTTATTCAACACATGAATATTTATTCTATTCAACACATGAATATTCATTTTATTCAACACATGAATATTTATTTTATTTTCCAACTTGGAATGAGACTCACTCAATTACCATATAATGTTATTTATATGGATTCTATACAACACATGTATATAATAGCAATGATAAATAATCAACCATCATCCATAGTGCACCACACAACTGCATAAGCATTAAATATAAATAATTAATGCTTACACAGCCTATCAACCAATCGGTCGACATACTACTAAACAATTGGGATTAGTGTACGTTAATATCATCCCAACACCCGTGTGGGGTTTTCAAACAATCAAACACAGATTTTATTTGTGCAGTTGGGCGATGTGTAAAATTTATCGTCCCAATCCATATCAGTCAAATGTGTGTACATAAACAAATCGTCCGATTTGTTTATAACTATTTATTTTATATACACGTTAAAAATTATATTTTTAACCATAAAATAATTTCTTCCATTTCACTACACACAATCAATTTCACAACACATCAATCAAACAAACAAGCCATCCATGGTCTGTGGACGACGGGTGTCAGGTGCTACTAAGCACCGTCTGCATCCTAGTATAATTTTCAACTAGAAAATAAATTAAAAGTGAGAAGTTCTCACTAAGGGTTCCACTCCTCCATTTTATTTCTGAAATTCAGAACAGTCTGGATTTGCCCGTACTTCCAACGTAGTCGTCTCCAGGCTGTTCATATTAAAATCACATTTTTATTATGATGTTCTATACATTAAAAAAATCATATTTTTAATACTCTACCAATATAAAAATCATATTTTTATTCTTTCTATAATATAAAAATCATATTTTTGTTCTTTTTATAATATAAAAATCGTATTTTATTCTTTCTGTAATATAAAAATCGTATTCTTATTCCTTCTATGGTATAAAAATCATACCTTTATTCTTTCTATAATATAAAAATCATATCTTTATTCTTTCTATAATATAAAAATCATATCTTTATTCTTTCTATGATATAAAAATAATATCTTTATTCTTTCTATCATATAAAAATCATATCTTTATTCTTTCTATAATATAAAAATCATATCTTTATTCTTTCTATAATATAAAAATCATATCTTTATTCACTAGAAATATAAATAAAAATCCTATTTTCATAAACATGAAAATCTTGTTCGTTCTAACATGAAAACCCTATTCTTCAATCAAAGAATTAATATTGAACACAACAAAGAAATTAAATAAAAAAAAAGAACTTACAGTGTATATAAAAAAAATCTAGGGTTTTGGAAAGCTCGACGCTGGTATGGTGGATGGCGCTCGAGCTAGGCGGTGGGGAATGGCAGCGCAGATCGAGGAGGTCTCGCGGTTGGGAGGCGCGGTGGTCGTGGTCTGTGCGTCTGTCGCGCTGGTCCAGTTGGGCTCCTGGTGGAAGAAGGGGGGGGTTTAGCTCGACGTCGGAGCAGTGGTGGTGGGCTGAGGGCAACAGCGGCGGAGGCCAGAGAGGTGGGCGCGGGTTTCCGTGCTGCGGCGGGGATCGATTCGGTGGGGGAGAGGGAAATCGAATCTCCTAATTTGATAAACGGGATTTATGAAAAAAGAAATGAAATGGGGGGTGCGGGTATTAACGAGAAATATATATATTTATATATTATTATAATTATTATTATTTTATTCTCTATATAGTTGTTTTTCATTCGAACCCCAAACGAGACCTAACGACTGTCGCCCCTAGCTAATCACCCCCATTTCGAACACAATGAGATATGTATCGTAAGCTGATTCCATTATTTCGATCAGTTTTCATTCAAATTAACATTTAAATCATTATACTGAATTTTAAACGTACATTTCAATTTACTGGGGTCCCATACTGATTCAAAAAATTCCCGAAAAATTAGTCTAGCTATGTTGGGACGATACGGTCCGAAAAAAACTAGTTTCGTCGAATTCTGAGACCGTTTGAAAAATGGCCATTTTCTGGTCGATCGAAATTGACAGAAACTGTCAAAACACGTTTTACTCTGCTACGCTCACATATTGATTCGAAAAATTATGAGTTTTGGAATCAAGCAATAATTTGTCATCCTGGTTCAACAAAATTGGTTTCGTCGAAAACAGAGGTCGTTTGCAAAACTTCTATTTTTAAGGGCCAGAATTCCATAGCGGCTATTCTGAATTTTCAACTGGGCATAACTTTTTATTCTCGCTATGAAATTTCAATTTTTCGGATTCGTTGGAAAGATATTCTCAAATAGATTCAGATATTTTTGGTTTTACTAAAATCCGGTTTATTTTGAATCATGTACATTCATTTGAAATTTGAAATCGAATTTTCGAACTACCGCGCCATTTTCAATTCCTTTTATAATTAAAATAAAATATTTATTTTCTAATGACGATCTATATAAATATATACGTTCGAATTCTATTCTAAATAAATTTCTCGTTGTCATTATTTAAAATAAATCATTTTAAATATCAAAAATTCATTAAAATAGCCAAAATAATAATTTTAAATTGGCTCAGATTTCCAGGTTATTACATTAGTTAATCTTATTCAATAACTAAAGATCTGATTTTTGTTTCAAAAATCAATCTATTTACCCCACTTGAGTTCATATTTATTTTATAACTCAAGTCTGGATTTTTCTAATAGGAATTCATATTTTATTTGCTTAAAATCCTTTTATATATTTAAATAAACTGTTATGGTTTTCAAACGATTATGGCGCTGTTTTTCTAAAAATATGATTTTGACATAACTCAAAATCTATAAGACGAAATCTAGATTATTCTCTTCCATTAGAAAGCTATTATTAAATCGGTGCTGACGATTCCTGTTTCAAAGAATTCAGACTTAAATTGAGTCATGTATACTCAATTAAAGTTCAAAATGCCAATTTACGAACTACCACGCTGCGATGAGTTTGTTTTAATTACATTTTTATATATAAATGTTTAAACTTCGTTTATAAATAAATTTCAACTCCATTCTAGTAAATTTTAATATATTTTCATCCCATTTACCAAATCCAACTTAATATTCTCGATTATCCCTATCCGTTGATTTTTATGTAACTCAGTTAAAAATTTATTTATAACTAAATGTCCTATTCTAAATTCCAATTCCTTTATAAATAAACTATTTATAAAATTCGATATAATCGAATTCTAACTATAAGTCCATTGGATTTTTATCAATTTAGTTTATATTCCGAATTCCGGAATATAACTGTCGTTCTATTTCTAACCGTTTTCCAATTCACTTTTAAATTCATAATTGAATTTAAATGTCTAAATTATCTAATGATAATTTATTTTACTAGATTTATAAACATCGTTTATAAATCAAATTTCCTTTTTTTATACATTAAAACAAGTTTCATTTTAGAATCTGTTTGAAACTCAATTCCTTTTATATTCCGAATTTTGGAATAAAAACCGTCGTTCCCTTTTCAAAATGATTTCAAAATCTATTTTTAAATTCTTACTTGAATTTAAAATTCCAAATTATCTCATGATAATTTATTCACTACATTTATAAACATCGTTTATAAATTTACTTGTTTTATATATTTAAACAAGTTCTATGCAAATCTATTCAAAACCTGATTCTTTCTTTGGATTATTTTATTTTAATTTATATACAAATATGGAATCTATTTTCATAATTTATTTCAGTTTCTATCTAATATAATTTGTATATCCTATTTGGGAAATAATATATTTTGTAAATCCGACATAATCGAATTCGAACATAAATCCTATGGATTTATTCATTTTAATTTCCATTCCAAACATCGGAATAAATTTCATCGTTTACTGTTTAGAATGATTTTTCAGTTCTCAATTTAAATTCACATTTGAATTTAATTATTTGTATTATCCAATGATAATTTATTTCCCTTCGTTGATAAATACATTTATAAATTCATTTTAATTTCACACATTATCTAATTAAAATTATTCCATTTAATTTATAAGCACCATTTATAAATTTATTATTTGTTTTTATTTATAGTCCATTCGAAATTCAAAATCCATTTTAGAAAAATAGATTTTCCACTTTTAAATCTTAAAATCCCCTTTTACGATATTTTATAAATCCACATTTAGGCCCAGTGATATTTAAACACACAAAACACCCAATTATCAATTACCAGTTTTCTAACACAACATATATGATTATATATATATATATATATATGAAAACAAACAATAATGAATTTTTGGGGAATCCGGTTGGATTCCTCCAACCTGTTTTTCCGACATCCACAGAAGTTAGCCAACATAAATAATACCCATCCTGCTTCGAGGCGGGATATCGCAGTATAGAAGGTCATCCACTATCATATTGTGGGGCGCATAGGGTCATCCGCTAATGATACTGCGGGCATCCGCTAATGATACTACGGGAAATATCCAACCACCAATATATATATATATATATATATATATATATAATAACCACAAACACCAAGCCTAAATAATTAATATATTTATTTAACAGCCACAATAATTTATTCAAGCAACCAACAATTTATTTTTAACGATTAAAAATAAATTTAAATATAAGATTTTGAGTGAGATTTACTCTCCGTGATTTTTCTTTTCTGAATATCCTGTTAAACTCCAAATTTCATGGCTACAAATCTTCTCAACCGTATTTATTCAACACCCATGATTATTTGATTTTAATTTACCGATTAAATGGTGAATCAATTAAATTAACTATAATCATTCAATAAATTAATTATTCTATGCAAATTTAAATTTTGAAAACAATGTATACCTTATTGGCTTGTAAATTACTTGACCAATTATGCAACATATCCTCCAATAGCCCTAAATTACAGCCACCCCTTTAGCATTTAACCAAGCATTTCACATTCAACTACCCTCTCCTTGCTGCCACTACTCCACCATCTCGAAATTTTATACCCAGTTCCAGTCAGTCCACTCCAATCAACAACCATTTCTGGTTACATCTGCATCCCAAATCACCTTGTGAAAAAAAGACCGAACCCCTTTTAGTATCAACTCCAGTATTTTTGCATCCAACCATCATCACTTCCTCACTGCATCAGACACTTTTTCAACATCACAGATCGTTATCAAACCCCCTCCCCCCTTGCCACTGTCATGCCCAGTACATGCTCAACAAATTCGAACTTCTAATCGCAATACCTGATTCCCATCTTCCCTAAAGTCGCGAGTGTTTCCAGTGTTGAGTCGAGCTTCAAAGCTTTCGAAATTTGATCCCCCCTTCGCAGAATCTCTGAACAACCCAACGTTGATACCCGTAACTCCTCCCATCGCGAGCCATAACTTTCTTTATGTCAAATTCTAGAATCGGATTCGTACCTCATGAACTCCTCAGATTAAATCGTGATAGCCGATTTCGATTTAAATCTTATTTCTTTCTCTTTGATTTGATTTTTGTTTTTAGAATGAAGCGATCAAGAAAAATGAAAATGAATCTATTGGATTTGAAATACCTTTTTTGGTTTAGGATCAAAATACAGGCAGAGGCGAGGTTTGTTTTATAGGTGCGAAGTGGAAAAAAATCGTACACGCCATTAATTTTATGTTTAACTTAGTAGGGAAGCTGGGGAACCAGAAGTACTTGAATTGAAAGATGAAGCTCGCGAAATGAAAGGGTAGCTGTAGCTAGGTAGCTTGTGCAGTTCATTACTTAGGGCAGAAGAAAATATTACGTTGACCCTAAATTAATTCGAACCGATGTAGATTTTTTTAATTTAAATTATCACGTGTTTTCGAACTCCTACTTAAATGCAACAACTGACATATCTAGGGTTATACCACTACTCTGAACACACTAGAACATGTTTCGAAGTCTAATTTGATCATATGGAAAATATATCAATTTAAATCAACAAATACAAATTAAATAGCAAACAATTAATTCCTTGATAATACATTATTATTATTTCTATTTAATAGAATTTCTATTAATTATCTGCATCGTTTTGACTCGATTTAAATTCCGAATTCAAGTATTTTTGTTTTATTATTTCGATAATTCGATATATTCGAATTTAAATCGTAATCGATTATTAAATCAATAACTGAATATAGAAAAATTCATTTATATTATCAACTCGATATTTAAAACCATATTAAATATTTAAAATTAATCATTCAAAAATCCGAGTCATTACAAAAGTCAAGAATTTATCGCTGAAAGTATTCCAGACTAATCCGAACTGATTTTTCTTTACTTCAAAATGTGCTTAGGTCGGACCGAGTATATTATCCAGGTTAATTTTTTCTTGGAGCTTTAGGAGAGGAGCCGGAGTTGATACATATTCTCGTATTTTCCGGTATTAACTTATTTATACTGTGTATGTTGTATTGATCAGACTTTGTAGGCTGATCTAGTGTGTACTCTGATGTTGTATAATCATATATATACAATTTTCTCTTGAGTAAAGAGTTTTGATATATTATATTTTATTCATCATGCTGTGAGATTCTATTCTACTCTGATTCCGTAATGTTGTTTTCTTCTTCTTCTTCTTCTATTTTAATATTTTTTTCATTTTACTTCTCACCCCTAACTTCTTTCTATTAACTATCTAGGTTTTCGATACTTGAGTTTTTGCAAGTGAATACATGATACTGTATTATTATCAGAATTCAAGCGTCGGATTCCACCAGGTCATTACACATGGCCTAAACTAAAAAAATGAAATCATAAACAAAATTGGGCATAGACTGAACTGTAATAAAATAACCACAATAAGGGGATAATAGAAGAATGAATAATTAACATTAAATGGTAAATTACTGAAATAAACAGAAATAGAAATAGAGACAAAGAAAATAAACACAAAAACTTGTAGATAATTATAAGAAGATTGACAAACTATTTTACTGTCTAATTTTTCCCCAAATTATACAAATCTAGAAATTATAATAAAATACTCACAAAAATATATTTATCCAATGACCTTGGTTGGAATCTCTAAATCCATATATAAATAATCCTCCAATTTGTGTATATAAAAATTTATCTCAAAACTCAACTCTATTTTAGAGGAAGAAATTTATGCAGAATAGGATCATAGAAAGAGAATAAAGTTACGAGAATTAGGGTTAAATAGGAGATATATCTATAGTGGAAGTAGATTAACCTATGCCCTTAGATTTTACGTTAAAATTTTCAAACGTCGGATGCCAAAAGAAAAGTCTTGAACAACCCAGCACATTCTTTGTTTCGTGTCAGGCACGAAAATGTGCTTGGCTAACCGACCTGGTTCGACCCATCTCCCAAGTGGGTCCAAACAGGGGTCGACCAACATTAAGCCTAGGTCGACCCCTGGGTCGACCGGACCTTGGGTCGAGTCATCTCAGTTTTAACGTTATATAACATTATTAGTTTATTTTTAGTTCAGTTTGTTTATTAAATTTTTTGGTTTTGAATTCAAATTTCAAACTGAATAACTTATTGGTTTTAAATCTGTTTTAAGTCGATTTTACATAAACCAAAAGTCTATCTGAACCAGAAAATCGTAGCGTACCCAGTAGTGCAAATCCCGTTGCCACATTATTTTTTAACTTATTCTTTGATTAATCAATTTGTTAATTAATTCCTATTCATTAAAATTTTGGGATGTTACAGGCATGGCATTTTGGGTAGTGGCAAAGACGTCAAGGATGCTGGAAATTGGCAGCGAGACGACCAGAAGAGTGGCAAGCAGTACGAACATCCAATTGTATATAACTTGAACTTCTGCAACATGATCATTAGATAATTGAACCTTAATCGAGAATGGAGGAGGCTTATCTGGGGTAATTTCAATAAGTGCTTTGTCATAGGCTAACTTCTCTCGAGCCACTGTGTTAGAATCAAACATTTCAACTTGCCGATGTTGGATATGAGCCAATTCAGACCAAGCAACGGTTGAAGTGCATAAGGAATACATGAAAAATAAGTCGAGATGGGCAAGGAAAACACACAGTTTCTAACACTAGCCAAAGAATGGGACCAACTGCGATAATGAAAGGCTTCCTTTCAATAGAAAATGGACCAGTTTCTAGGACTCGAAGGCGCTCTTATGAGGATGACAACTTGAAATAGTACACTTAATCAAAGTAGATAACTCAGAGATCTCCACAAAATTTATAAATACGTCGACAGAGAGATTTAGTATCTTATAGTACCTGGAGCAGATCAAAGGAAAAAACCTACCAAGAAACCCTCTCATTATCCGGCTTTAGCTTTGAAAACAAAGGAGGAGAAGGGGGCTTCAGAAATCCACTCCACAATCATAAAATCAGCTAGATTGAAAACATCTACGTTTTGAGGTAGGGTTTTAAGGCTGTGGTTCAGTATGTGAGCGAGACAGGTTGGCATTTGGATCACGAGTTGGAGAGACTAGTATATAAACAACAAGTTTCTCACAGGCATAAAGGCGAACATCATTGTGTGTACGGTGCTGAAATGCCAAGATTTAGGCTTTGGAGGGCTATAACTCATATTCAACACAGTAAACACATCTATCTTCTGTTACCTATATTAGAAAGTAAAACCCAACGAATGTTAAGTTGGAACGTTCTATTTTCTACGGATCTGACGTGTCGCTCTTATACAATCCGTATTCAAGTTCGCTCCTCACACAAAAATACCGCCTCAGAAAAATCAATTTCGACCGCACAATAACTTCCTCCACTTTTAAAATCTCCATCCCCAAAATCACTGAAGGTTGACCTAATTTTTCCACGCAAGATTGATTACCACAATTGTGAACTTCGACGTTCACCCGATCTATTAACTTCGCTTACTACGACCTCGCTGAGAAGTTCGCCTACGTATACATCGGTGTCGTCTGATTATCCGTTCGCCAAACCAGTATCAACCGCAGTAGGAAGAACGACGTCATTTCTCTTTCCACCCTTTCTGTTTCCCTTTCTCTGTCAGCATACTACCTAGTTTCACGCTATTCGAATTTGGTACAAACACTTACTCCTTACTTCTTATACATTTCTACAGTTGTATATTTACAACCGCCCTTTTCCACTCTATAGTCGGCACTTTTTGCCAAATTAAATGATGTAAAATTCTTCGATTACAACCCATTATTTTGAAGAACAACCTTTACAATGTTGATTGATAATTAGGCAAGGGTGTGAGGTCTGAAGATGATTGTCAACCTGCGAGATTATAGGCATATTTCATTAATTTCTTTTGATTCTATTCTTCCGTCTTTTTATGTTCTAATTCAATTCAATGTTCTTATTAAATCGAAATAGATTACTAATTCTATAGGATATGCAATTCAGCCTTAATCTTTGTAGCCATCCACTTCTAATTGAATAGGTATTCAAATTTTAATCTATAAAGCAAATATCTAGATTATCTTGGAGTTTGTTTCGAAAATCACTTATTTACTATAGAATAGATGTATGTAGCTGGTTAGTTCCAAGATAGAATAAATTATCTTGGAGTTTGTTTTGTAAATTTTATATGCCTTTTCTATGAGGAAAATTACGATCAAAATGACACCTAATCAATATTATACCCTACAAGGCATATATATGTTTATCCCTGTATCTATTCATGTCATAATTTTAAGGTATCCTTTGCCAGAACAAAATAATGGTGTGACAATATTACACGTTTGTAATGCATAATTGTCTATTGTTTGCAATTTCATAATCATCAAAGCGTGATGGTGAAATTTTACATTCATTTTACTAATTTAGTCTACTTTTATCAACTTGGAACTGCAATCAAGAATCAGTCCCTTTTTGTTCAAAATATTACCCTAATCAAAATTTTACAATGTTAGAAAAACCAATTTTATGGAAATTGGACTTTGAAGTATTTAAATTTGCACAAAAATTAACCTGTTCAGTTGAGCTACAAAACTAATACACTTAGTCCGATCTCACTGTACTGAAGTATACTCATGTTTAAAACCCAAATTCCCAATAGCAATTTCACACACAATACTTTCATTTTCATTTTTTGCTTTAAAAATTATTTTCAAAAAATATTTAATATTGATACGTTTCTTTTCTTCGCAAAAACGAATTCAATCCCAACCATGAAAACTAACTTGGCAAAGAAGTGTAGATCAACAGATTCCTATAGAATTACAGACGAGATTAGATTGGTGAAGATATCATTTAGATGCATAATTTTTTAGTTATTGGATATTAAGGATCATTTCTACTTAAGACACTGATTGTCTTTTCATAATAAAATAACGTTTTTCTTCAAATGCAAGCACCATTCATATATTTATTACATCGCAACCATGTTAAAACAAACTACTAGAGAACATGTAAGTTAGTAAGTGAGTCATTGTGGATTTGATTTTATATAGTTGTATGATTTAGTATCCCATATTTGATTTTTTTAACCATGGCTTGGAGCATGTGAATTAGCTTTTGAATAAACACCAACACAACTATTAGTTATATTTACAGAACGATTTGGAAATTTCACTTCCTAAACCAGTTTGCTAACTAATAAATATTTGATAACAGTCATAAAAAAATTATTAACAATTTTTCCATGATTAAATTTCTAATTGCTAAACATTTGGCATGTTAAGAGAAAAGAATTTCAAACTACATGTTTTTTTTAACTCTTTAGATACGATTTCGTACATGGTTGAAAATCTAATTACTTGAGGCTGTGTTTAGTGTTAGGATGATACATGGACTATCACTACATTACTTTTTGTCTTTTCAAAAATAAAAGAAAGAAATGAAGCTGATAATATTTGACATTTCCATTCGATTTCTATCAACAAACTAATGTTACGTAAAAAGTGAAATCTACAATCCCTATGATGCTTCTGCACCTAGAAGTCAGTTTAAATGTGAGATAAGTTAATTTATATAGGTTGATGTTTTTTAAACTAAATATGAACAATCTTCTCACTTCTAAGCTTAGTCATGGTTATAGAAATCACTTTCCAAAAATTTCCATCTGTTTTAAGCTACCACTAACAAAAATTTCGATATCTTCATTGTTTAGTGACTAACATTATTATAAGTAAGCCACTTTTGTACAACTTGGTTTAGCATGTTTTTTCCCATATTCACCATTTAATCATAACAATTTACGCCTACTAATTTTTTTTTTTTATGTGACTGGTTTTGTTTGCTGTCAAATATTTTCTTATGTACACTAATATATTTTTAGTTTAAAAAACGTTAAGCAAGATTATGCCATGTTAAAACAAGGTACTTCAGTTGGACATGTGAGTAGATGATGCTTCGTTTGGACATGTAAGCAATGCTTAATCAAGTAAGAACATGAAATTTTGACATAAAAGGAATAGGGAAGAGAGACGCTTAATATTTTCAACTTGCTAACTATGCATTGAAAGACAATTTAACTTTATTTACCGGTTTATATGAAATGTTATGTCTTATGTTCTATTTAAGTAGCACTCCACTGAGTAATATGTCTGCTTAGTTTGATTTAAGTATTTTTAATAATGTACTCATTGTTTTCCAAGCATATCCATTTCATTAGTTGTTCCTCTCTAAGTTACGACGAGTCGATTTTTGACGAAGTTAACCATAAATAAAATTATCCGACAAGTCAATTCATTCAACTTAACTAAACTTGCTGAATAGCCTTGCATATCTTTAATAAAAACCTTATTTCAAAGTATGCCAGGTCTAACATAAAGAATAATCAAGTTATAGAGTTAATTATTTATTATGTAATGTACTGAAAAATGTAAAACAAAGCCAACTTTGAAGCATTATGGAAAATATATAGGAATTTAGTTATATATTCAGTATACTAACCATTTTATATCACCATTTAATATCCATATTCCAACTTTAATTGGAAGGAACAGTACAGTGTTGTTGAAATTCATGTTTGTAGTTTGTTAAAATCAGTAGATTATGAGAAAAAGTAACTGTACTAAGTTTAGAACTTGAATTCCAAATTTACATGAAAATTTTCTAATTTCTTTCCAATTATTATTACATCAAACAAAGGCCTCAGCTAATTGCATTTATATCGTGATTGTATTATTCTTGTGATGTAGGTAAACAGATGCATTAAGCTTTATCCTAGAAACATATATACTCCTAAATGTTTTTTGTTGCTTTTATTTAATAAACTCAATGGTGTATCTATGTGTGTGATAATTTTTCATGATCCAAATATTCTTCAATTACACAAAGAAAAGATATATTTAATTGAATAATCAATCAGTTAATTAGGCTATTGAGAATTTAGAGGAAAGAAAACTTCGCTTCTATTCATTGAATAGCAAAAAGACTGCTATATAATACAAAGACTGAAAGCTAAATAAAAAATCTACTTGAAAAATAGGATCTGAACATCTATTTGACTGACTACTAGTATCTACAATTAAGGAAACGAATTATGACCAAGTACATGCACATTTTTACAAGTTTAACTTACACCCCTCCTCAAATTGGTTGCATAGATATCAAACATACCCAACTTGCTTATAAGACACTCAAATGTCAGTCTAAATAAACCTTCCGTGAAGATATCCGCAACCTAGTCTTTAGACTTCACAAAAGGTATACAAATTACTCCCATTTCCAAGTTCTCTTTTATTACTTTTATTGATGATCATACAAGGGTAACTTGGGTTTATTTGCTAAAAGAAAAATCTGAAGTGGAAAGTGTTTTTAAAAAAATTTATAACATGATTCAAAATCAATTTCAAACGAGTATAAAAATTTTACGAAGTGATAACGGACATGAATATTTCTCATGAGTTTTAGGTAAATTCTTTGCTGAAAAAGGAATTGTTCAACAGAGTTCATGTAATGACACTCCTCAACAAAACAACATTGCTGAAAGAAAAAATAGGCACCTTCTTGAGATAAGTCGTGCTTTACTTTTTTCAAACAATATTCCTAAATATCTTTGGGGTGATTCGATCTTACATGCCACTTACTTAATGAACGGACTTCCTTTAAAACTTTTAAATTTCAAAACACCTATATCTACTCTTCAAAATTTATTCCCAGAATCTCGTTTGTTTCATGATATGCCTATAAAAATCTTTGGTTGCACTATTTTTATTAGAAACCCAAATAGAAATGCCACTAAACTCGACTCAAAAGCAAAAAAATGTGTGTTTATTGGTATTGCTCCGAATCAAAAAGGATACAAATGTTTTGATCCCGCTCTTAGAAAAACTTTTGCTACTATGGATGTAATTTTTTTTAGAATGTTCCGTTTTTTAATTCTAATTCCTCGGGGGAGAATCAAGTCAAAGATTTGGATTACGGGATAACAAATAATAATTTTAACACACATTACAATCTCAAAAATGTTGCAAATAAATTTGATGATCCTACATTAGATCTGGACTTTCTAGGATATGATTTAGAGAACAAAAATACAAGACAAATTAGGGAAATAGGTGCAAGCGAAAGTTAGGATAACTTGGGAATTTGTGACCATGAAAATCATGAGGTTGAGAATATTTTGAAAAATAATGAATCTCAGCAACAAAATGAATGTAACGATCAGAATAGAAATAGATTTGGGCGAGTATATAAGCGAAAGTTTACTCGTCGAAGAAGTGAAGTCTCAGCACCCCTGCCCTGCCAAGAATCTGAACCTAAAATAGAAAATGAATTGAATAACTCCTCTAATCCTGTTCTTTCTGGTTCTTGTAATCCTGAGCTTGATCTTCCGGTAGCTATTCGAAAAGGAAAGCGTTCATGTCTCAAATATCCTATGTCTCTTTTTGTCTCTAACTCAAAACTCTCATCCTCATTTGCCACTTTCACCACTAATATTTCAAATGTTCAGATTCCAAATAATATACAGGAAGCTCTACATGCTACGGAGTGGGAAAAGGCTGTACTTGAAGAGATGAGTGCTTTGGAGAAAAATCAGACATGGAGGCTTGAAAATCTTCCCAATGGTACTCCAACAGTTGGATGTAAGTGGGTTTTTTCACTTAAATACAATGAAAATGGAACTCTTGAGAGACGCAAAGCTCGACTGGTAGCCGAGGGTTTTATGCAAACCTATGGCATTGATTATACCGAGACATTTGCTCTAGTAGCCAAACTTAATACTGTTCGGATTTTGCTGTCTATTGCAATTAATTTAGATTGGCCTCTAAGACAATTTGATGTGAAGAATGCTTTTTTGAATGGAAAGTTGGAAGAAGAAGTATATATGCTCCCACCACCTGGTTTTGAACATAAGTTTGGAACGAAAGTTTGTAGAAATCACTTTATGGCCTAAAACAATCACCACGGGCATGGTTCGAAAGGTTCACTCAAGTGTTGAAAAAACAAGGCTACACTCAATCACAATCTGACCATACCTTGTTTGTTCATCACTCAAAAAATGGGAAGATTGCAGTCCTGATTGTTTATGTCGATGATATACTTCTCACTGGTGATGATCTCGAAGAATTAGAGGCACTAAAAAAAAGCTCTCTGAAGAATTTGAGATCAAAGATCTAGGGGAGATGAAGTATTTCTTGGCTATGGAAGTGGCACGATCTAGACAAGGAATTGTTGTTTCACAGCGAGAGTATGTCCTTGACCTGCTAAGAGATGCAGGAGTGAGTGATTGTTGTCCGGCAACTACTCCTGTTGACCCAAACAAGAAGCTTGGTGACATTCAGCAAGGAAAACTAGTGGATGTGCAACAATATCAGCGACTAGTTGGAAGGCTTATCTACCTATCTCACACTCATCCTGACATAGCATTCGCTGTGAGTATGGTGAGTCAGTTTATGCATCGTCCACATAGAGAACATCTTGAAGCTGCTTATCGTATTCTAAGATATCTAAAGTGCAGTCCTGGTAAGGGCCTTCTTTTCAAGAAGGAAAACAGCAGAAGTGTCGAGGCATTTACTGATGCAGATTGGGCAGGCTCTGTCATAGATAGAAAGTCTACTTCTGGATATTGCACGTATGTATGGGGAAATCTAGTAACCTAGAGAAGCAAAAAACAAAATGTGGTTGCACGAAGTAGTGCAGAAGCTGAATATAGAGCTATGGCTAAAGGTGTGTATGAGATTCTATGGATAAAACGAGTGCTTAAGGAGCTGAAGGTGGAAGTCAGTCTACCTATGAAGCTGTTTTGTGACAACAAGGCAGCAATAAGTATTGCACACAATCCCATGCAACATGATAGGACTAGGCATATAGAAGTTGATAGAGAATTAGAATTACCATGCTGAACGAAAGAACAGGAAGATTTATCAGAGTTGGAATGTAACATATTTAACAGTTGCTCTACTTGCTCCTTCGTGAGTGGAGACTGTCCAGATTTGATATTTGGCTCCGAAGAAGTATCAACCACATATTGTAAAGCTCTTTCCGAACGGATTGGTTTTCCACCAGGCGGCTTACCATGTATTTTCCACCATGTCCCTTTGGTGTGCCAATATTTTTTGCATACATATATGGCTTTTTTTCTGTCATTAGTTTCTGCTCCTTTGACAAACAAAGCAGATGTGTCATTACCTGATGTTGAGGATGATTCATTATTGGACATCACCTTCCTGCGACTCTCCTCTACCCGTATTTCAGAAAATACCTCTCGGATAGAAGGTAAAGGTCCGCGTCCAAGAATTCTTCCTTTAATATCATCCATATTCTGATTTATTCCAACAAGCAGCATAAAGACTCGATCTTGTTCTTCCTGCTTTTTGTGCTTGAGAAAATCTGCCTGGCTCTCCCAAACATCATCATTGTACTAGCTCTTACCACCAAGCAACCATCTCATTGTAGTAGCTTATGACATCACGCTGCCCTTGCTAGGACTGCCAGAGTCGAGTTTGCAACTCAAAAATTTGAGAAAAGTTCTCTAGGTCGGAATAAGTGTCACGAACAGATTCCCATACCTCTTTAGCTGTCTTCATGAACATATGAGGCTGAGGTATCCATGGAGTTGAGTAGCCATGCCGTAACCAGTGAGTTCTCTGATCGCCATAGTCCGTATCCTGGATCTTCTGGCTTTGGCTGTTTCTTTTCTCCTATTAGAAAACCCAGTTTACCACGGTCATCAATTGCATGTTTCACATACTGAGACCATTCAAGATAATTCTGTACATTCAGTCTATGCACAATGATTAGCATAGATGAGTGAATAGCATCAGTAGATGAAGTATCAATGTTTTTATCAGCCATAGGGAAAAGAAAGGAAGAAGATTTTGGTATTTTCAGGTGCTATGCTCTGATACCATGAAAATTTAGAGGAAAGAAAACTTCGCTTCTATTCATTGAATAGCAAAAAGACTCCTATATAATGCAAAGGCTGAAAGCTAAATAAAAAATCTACAGGAAAAATAGGATCTGAACATCTATTTGACTGACTACTAGTATCTATCTACGATTAAGGAAACGAATTATGACCAAGTACATGCACATTTTTACAAGTTTAAATTACAGCTATATCTGAAAATAATAAAGGAAAGAGAATTAAGTAGACTGTAAAATATACGCTACCTATTAAATACATTATTATGGTTAGGCACTGTTTTTGTACGAGGAGAAACATATAATATTAGAAATGGAGTGTAATTAGACATTAAGTAAATGAGCATGTGGTATATCATAATGATAATTGAGTTTGAGCATATTACTGATCCATTTGATTACAGTTTGAGTTAGAGTGATATTGCTTAACTATGTGTTGTGTAACAAGGGGCTCGATCTACTCCTATTTTAGATGCCACATCCACATTGTATTGGCGTGTAAGTTTCTTTGTATGGTTGAAAAGGTGTTGGAGCAATAGGTGTTAAAGATGGAAAAAGTACCCTAGGTTTCGTGGCGTCGTGGATAAATAGATGGAATCATTTGTCCATTTCTCGTTGGTTTAGCATCAAATCCAGTAGGCTTGGGAAATATTTCAATATTTCTATAATAATGGGTGCTGCAAACTGACCCACAATTGGGGAAGCATTTGGACATGCTTTGACTGTATGTTCCATTACTTGCTGCACTACAGTTTAAGGTTGCAGATATTTGCATAATATATTATGGCAACTTATTTAAATTGTGATCAGTTAACCTTTTTTATATTATAAAGTAATCTATTTATCTGGTTTCGCGGAGGCTAAAAGATGTTCAAAAAAAGTTAACTGATGCGGATTTAATAGAATCATGTCTTCGAGGGCTATTCTGTGTTTTATACTTGATAATTGAATATCCAAGGGGAGCTTACTTGCTGATGAAGAATGGTTTTTGCCCACTATCAACCTATATCTCCCATTTCGCAAAAATACATTATCTACATTAATATACATACTAATTAAATAATTTCATGTATCTACTTTTAGTACATCTAAATTCTATATTGATTATATATTTATGGATTTTTTTCTATTGTTTTTCAAATTATTAGAAGTACTACAGGGAAATTGCTATTAACATAGAATATGTAAATCAATAACTTTCAACTATTCAAATTAATGATGTTATATGCCTTAAGATATTAGTAGAATGAATTCAGTATTATATATCATTTGTTAAAGCTGGTTCAAATCATAAGCATAATATCGCACCTTAGGTCAATGCAACTTATTTACTTATAAAGAATTTGTATTCTTATCATTTGTGTATGGATTCTTGTGCACATATAATTCTATTTTGAATGTTTTTTCAATATGGTTGGTTTTACATATGTAATGAATTAAGTTTACATATTAAGTTTCATATCTAATAAAATAAGTATGTTTATGCTAATGTAACATTGTATATCAAACATATTTATGTAAAATATTTAGATGGCGATGATATAGCATACAATAGATAACTATGTATACAAAAAAATTTGGTGACCACCCACTTTAATGGTTTTTTTTCACTTATTCGTATTATTGCGTACCAAGTTCATATACTAATTCCCAAAAAATTTATACTAATAGATTTTTTTTCTATAGGACTTGGTACACCTACTTAAAAGTGTAGATTTTTTATCTTTACTTTTTCTAAATACATTTCATTTTGCTGACAACTTTATTCCATATGTCTCAAGCTTTGGAGTTTGGATGTATCAGTTTCACAGTTGGTTTTACCAGTAGCCACCGTTCAATACATAGCTTCTTTGAATCTAACTTTACCAATTTGGATAATATGACTTTCCATGCAAAGTTGCTGCCTCCAACCTTAGCTCTCTTATATAGCATACACAGATATATTACGCTGACTGTTTTATTAAAATATGTATAAAGTTTTACTCCATGAAATAAATGACTCATGTATACACTTCCTAAAACATTAGCAGCTTTCCCTGCATTTTTATCTAGCACTATGAGTTTGTTCAACAGCATACAAATGATACATTAATAAAAATGTCTACAACACCTAACCTTAGCATTTGTTATACTAGAAATGCCTTGTATTAAAACTTATATCCAAAATAGTAGTCGTTTGAGACAATTCAAGTTGACTCTCATTGTTCACACGCTCACAGTTCTTTTGTCCTGCTTCTTTTAATAACCAAAGTATTATATACGACAGTTCCTATAAATTTTTGGGACCATCTAACATTAGCTTATTACACTTCTGACAGTTATAAGTGAATTGGCAGTTGTTTGGGTTTTCGTCAGCGACCAAATAAATGAGTTATTTCTTGGCGATCCCATGTGGTAATGTTTTTATAATCTTAATCAATCTTTTGTCGGACCGAGTTTTGAATGGGAAACATTACATTACTGCTGCCACCATGATTTCAATTTAGCTATAAATTTGAGCAGGATCTGTAATTTTCTTTAGGTTGATTTTTTAGGATTACCTCGCATGTTGTTAAGAAGGAATGATGGTGTGGATACAATAGTCCCACGTCACAGAATATATTGAAGTAATTGTATACAAATATGAGCTGGTAGACACATAACATCAAGGGATTCTTTTTGTTTTACGAGAGTTATGTGTCAGTTCATATGCGTGCAAGGAAGGGGGCTTTGTTCCAACTGTCCTTATAGGACTTTGACTAACATCAAATTCCACGTAAAAATATGGAATGTTGAATCAAATCTTCTTTGAAATAAGGTCTGTATCTTGATTATGCCTCCTTTTGTACTTCACCACTTTTTACCATCCTTGCTTGAATATAAATTCCAACACGATGTAAGTTTAATTTTTTGTCTTTTTGTAATTCATTTGTTGGGTTTTTAAGTGGATACAGTATCCTTTATGCCGTTGAATTACCTAACTATCAGATTATTGCAATTTCTATTACAAATCAACAGTTCTTTTTATAATAAAAATAGAACATACATAAACAAGAAAGGATTATTTTGTAGTAATTCAACCGTTATTCTTATATAATAATAATTCAAATGTACTGCATACTTTCAAAGAATAGTTGCTTTACCCATATTGTATCTGTGTTACCTTAAACTAGGCATTATTTTATAAGAAATTATCAATTCATATTATAATAGTGCGGCTAAATAGCACTAACCGTGCATCCAAATAGGGCTAATCCACTCAATAGTATTTACTTCGTTTTTTATTACACATGAAAAAATAATGAATGATAAAAGGCGACATCAAAATTTGCACATTAATATATTGATATGTTTTTTCTTTGCAGGCATTCAAGGCCTGCATTGTATGAAAAGAAAAACGTGTATATACAAGCAAAACATACATCTGTGAAGCATGGTAGGAAAACGTGATCCACAGGTAAAAAATCTATAACCGAAAGATCATTTTGCTTTCAGATTTGGTATAAACTTATATCCTTGGCCTTTCCTAAAAATTGGTTGGCACAATCCACACAAATCTTGGATTCTGCTACTTCCAAAAAAACTTACTCAATCAATAAGGCTTCTTTTACATTATGTTGAATTTTGGTTTTGTGTAGACATCATGATAATCATGTATGGCTTTCCTTTTAAATTCCTCACTAAGTTGCATGCTAAATTGATAAGTACACCAGCATTCTTAATTTTGGATGTGTTATGCAGATTTCTGAAATAATTGGATCATTGAGTAGTGTTGAAGTTTATTATCTAATAGTAAACGATACGTGATTTGTTCTCTTCACATAAAGAGTTTTTTGTACAATCTCCTTATTTGTTTACTAAAGCTAACTAAATATTTATTAGCGCTCCAATCTTAATATTTACTCCTGTTTGCAATGATATTCAAGTATGTATTATATCATTTCCTTCTGCATTTTAATAGTTCAAAATTATATTCTCATGTTCCATTAAAATGAAAGAAAAACAGGCATTAATGCTTGTGACTATAGCATAGATTAACATGTGAATTTGTGAAACTTAGTACAAAATCTGAGCGTTCTTTTTCTTATTTTGTAGGCAGATAGAATTTGATGAGACTAGCTTCCTAAAACTATTTTTTGGATTCTAGAATTCAGTTGAGTAATGCACCAATAATGAAAGAAAAATAAAATGATTTTGAGATTAAGTTATTATTCATTTCTCTTATGTGTTCACATGACAATTAGTTTAACAAATATCAATCGGTACTTTTAAGTTTAGCTCCGAAATTGTGGATGGTTTAAAATACAAAGGATATCAGTGTCGTTATTATATTTACTATAATGTGCATTAAAGGAAGCATATCTAATGCAAGAAGCAATAATTAATATTATATTGTCCTAAATACTTCTAATAAAAAATATAAAATAAACGAGATCAGCTAGCTGAGTAGGTGTGCAGATTATAAACATTGCTATTTGTACTATAATGTGCATCAAAGGAATCATATTTTATGCAAGAAGCAACAATTAATATTTTATAATTCTTATGACAACACTATATTTTATGAAAGAAACACAGGTCCAACTAAAATATTTTTGGCGATCCAATTAAAATAACTCTTAGCTCTTCCCTTACCCAGGTAAAATAGTTCCGCTTAAAATCTGATGTTTTTCCCTCTTGAAGTGCTTAAAGTATTTGTTAAAACCCTGTTATACTTACATGCTACCTTTCTATTCAATCATTTGGGTACTGGTCTATTCAGGAGATATAGTCCACATACTCTCCATACTTATCATACTCTCTGAACTTAGTAGTGTTTTCTGAAACTCTAAAAGGAGGAGAACTTAAAAGTCCATGTGTAAGTTGATGGTGGAGATTTGTCTATCCAAAGGAAGCCACGGGTTTTGTTTGGCCGCCACCATAAAGCTATGTAGTTACCCTTATAGGGTAACCCTTTGGTAGATCCTACGATGGCAAATATATCATGAATGGTGTTGGAAATTTATGTGAATTATTTAAAATATAGAAATAAGTGTATGATGACTCATATATGTGAATAGTCCCACATCATGGGATTATAAGAAAGATGCAAGTATTTATACTTGTTTCTAAGAAGTCTTGTTGGGGCCTTGGGCTCCCAATGCATGCTCTGTTGTGAGGAGGGAGACCATGCATCATGAACACCACATACGCGCGCGCGACCGACTCGACCCGGTTCGGGCTTGGGCCTTGGCTATGTGGTGTAGACACTTATATTTTTGGACCAGAAAACCTTGACTTTTTCAAACCGTTTTTATGAAAAAAAAAATCTTAGCCGACTTTATCATGAAACGGTAAACTTTTGACCCGGTATTTCAGCAGATCCTATTTTCTCCTACTGCCCAGTATTTTCGATTAACCCTAATCCCGTCTATATAATATCTTCAGTTGTAGACGAGATTAGTACAGGAAAAAAAAATCTCTCCTCCGCCATTAAAATATTCTTATAGAAATTTTCGAGCAGTTATTTATTTTGAAAGTGCAAATCTGCACTGATTTGTTGTGCAAGCAAATCAGTTACTGTTCTGCGATGCTGTTTTATCCTAGAGGCGACGACGAGAGTACGAACTGGTTTTGCACCACCGACCAGATCGCCGAATCGTCTTCAAGAGAGCGACCTGGTCCGCGACTCAGCCATTGTTTCCCAACAATTTGAAGACGATCCGTGAAACAATGGCTTCGACTGCCCCCATTTACATTCGGCGACCAAACATCTTCAACCTCGCTCATTTCTGATACCCGTCTAAGGTTTGCTGTATTCATTTCTATGTTTATCTGTACATACCAGACCGCGGCTACCACTCTCGATATTCACTAAAGATCCCAGATCTAATAATTTGGCCTGATTGAGCTTTCGGGTATACCCTGGATCTGAAGAAATACATGTACGGTGAAGATGAGATAGTTGAGTTGAGAGAGCTGATGCGCGGTCATAAAGAGAAGTAAAGCTTCAGAACTTGTTTCCTACTTGCAACTTAATGCCTGGTATGGTTTTAATTTTTTATCGTTTCTTTTGCTCCATGTGACGTTTGAAGTATGATAACTTATACAGTAATGTGCTTTGTCAATGCTGATTAAATTGGTTGTGAATGCTGAAGCACATATACATGCTTAAATGTAATTACACACTCAAGTGATGACCATGAGGTTGAGCAAGTAGAAATGCGTGAATTGCGATGTTTAGACTGTATTATGATGCATAAATCTCTCGATTTATTTATATATATTTTTAGGGAAGATAAGAAGTGGCCAAAATAAATAATTGGTCAATACATTTGAAATGCATATGATTATATGGAAATGTCTTTAGAATTGACATTAATAGAACACATATAATATTAGGAAATGTTACTAAAAATTTGACATTAATAAAATGTGTATGTTATTTGATAATGTCCTTAAGAATTGACATTAATTGGATGAATAGGTTTTTTGCATCAAATAAATTGACATAGTTTATATGCATACAAGTGAAAAGATAGAATATAGAACACCTTTGTTGCATGCATGTGGATAATTTATGTTAGTCTCTGAGTTTATGAATATTTTCCTATGAGAAAATATAAATTCTCAAACATATGAACATCTCTAAAAAATAGTAAGCATCAACAACCGACCAGTAAATAACAGAATGGAATCCGCAAGGAAACCATAAATGAAAGCAGCAATCAACCCAAATGAATGATTCTGGACAGTTATTCTATATTACAACTGTAGAAAACCAGATCATATGTCACGAAAGTGTCGGAATAGGCCAGATCCTGCACCGCAGGCAAACCTGACTGAGGAGCCTCTAATGGTTATGATTACCGAGGTTCACCTTGTTGGTGAATCAGAGGGTTGGTGGGGCAGACATTGGTGTTTCTCGCCATGTTTGCTATGATCGTGATATATTCACAATATACACAGTTGCTGACAATCAGAAAGTGTGTTGTGAGATTCTCGCACCACTTAAGCTGTAGAGATGGTAATATGAAAATAAAACATATGATTGGAAAGACATTGATTCTTAAAGATGTGATGCATTTGATATGTTTGAAACATTCAAAATTGAAATCAAGCAAATAGGAAAATTAAGAGACTACATAGTGATAGAGGAACGGAATATGAATCAAATTCTATTCTGGATTTTTTATGTGATATATTGCACATAAGAGAACTGCACCATTTTCACCTGAAATGGAAGGTAAAGCTAAAAAAAAAATAGGACCTTTACCGAATTAGTAATTGTCATTTTATTCAATTTTGGTGCAGCAAAACATTAGTGGGGGATATTTTATAGACTGTATGTTAAGTTCTGAATAGAATTCCCAAATCTAAGAATAAAATTTCACCTTATGAAATTTTAAAGAATTATAAATCTGATGTGTCATACATTAGAACTTGAGGTTGTCTATCATATGTTCGCATTTCAAACCCTAAGAGAATAAAATTGGCAAATAGAGGATATGAATGTGTATTTATAGGTTATGCTGTTAATAGCAAAGCATACAGAATTTATGATCTAAATTCACATAATATAATTTGAATCAAATGATATCAATTTTTATGAAACGAAATTTCCTTTTAAATTAAGGAATAGTGGGGGCACATCAAGTATGCCTATTAGAACAGAACTTAATAAAAGTTCTGAAACTGAACCTAGAAGAAGTAAAAGAGCAAGAACCGTAAAAGATTTTGGTTCATATTTTGTGCTTTTACTATAGAGGAGGATCCCTTAAACCTCCAAGAGGCCTTATCTTCTTTAGATGCCAATTTTTGGTGAGAGGCTATAAATAATGAGATGGATTCTTTGAAATCCAATAAGACTTGGCATTTGACATATTTACCCTCTGGTTGTAAATCTATAGGCTGTAAATGAGTACTTAAAAAGAAAGCTAAAACCTGATGGTACTATTGATAAATACAAAGCACGACTAGTAGCTAAAGGTTTTAGAGAAAAAGAAAATATAGATTTCTTCGACACTTTTTCATCTGTAACTAGAATAACATCCATCCGGGCATTAATCTCACTTGCTTCCATTCATAATTTATTAATATACCAAATGGATGTTAAAACCGCATTTTTGAACGGTGAATTAGAAGAAGAAATTCATATGGACCAGCCTGAAGGATTCGTAGTACATAGTCAAGAACATAAAGTATGCAAATTAGATAAACCATTATATGGTTTAAAACAAGAACATAACAATGACATAAAAAAAATTTGATAACTTTAATCATTTCACATGGTTTTAAAGTTAATGAAAGTGACAAATGCATTTATTACAAATCTGATAATGACATTTGCACTATTACATGTCTTTATGTAGATGACCTACTCATCTTTGGGTCAAACATTCATGCCATAAAATCAGTCAAATCCTTATTAAATGCCAAATTTTGATATGAAAAGATCTAGGTGAGGTGAGTGTAATCCTTGGTATTAAGATTACTGGGTAAAAAGGGGATTTTCTTTGGATCAATCTCATTAAAATGAGAATACTCTAAAGAAATACAATTATTTTGACTGTAAACCTGCATATACACCATATGGTCTTAGTGTAAAGTTATTTAAGAACACTGATGAAGGTGTAAGACAGTCTGATTTTGCGAGCATCATTGGCAGCCTTCGGTATGCCACTGAATGTACTAGACCCGACATTGACTATGTCGTGGGATTATTATGCAGATTTATCAGTAGACCCAGTATAGAGCACTGACATGCTATTGAAAGGGTCATGAGATACCTTAAACGAACCATGAACCTTGGATTACATTATGAAAAGTTTCAAGTTGTACTTGAAGGATATTCCGATGCTGGCTGGAATATTTTATCTGATGATTCTATTGCGACCAGTGGCTATATATTTAGCGTTGCTGGAAGAACTGTTTCTTGGAAATCTAAGAAACAGAATATCTTGACTCAGTATACTATAGTGACTGAGATAAGAGCACTAGCCACAGCTAGTGAAGAAGCAGAGAACTAAAGAAATCTGCTAGTTGAGATCCATATACGGGAAAGATAGACACCAGTGGTGTAATCCATTGTGATAGTTCCGCGGCTATTACAAAAAGTATAGAACCGTTATAACAACGGTAGAAAAACGACGTCGTAAGCACAATACTGTAAAAGAACATCACATATATAGTGATGAAAGATTTGATGACTATTGAAAGAAAAACCAAACCGATAATACAACGGTAAGAAATGACAGTCGTATACACAGTATTGTTATAGGACATCACATATGAAGTGATGATAATTTGGCAGATCCTTTGACGAAAGGACTAACCAGAAAGAAAGTCCTTAATAATTCTAAAAGAATGGGACTATTGCCCTGAGATTGTAGAATCATGCATAATGGTAACCCGACCTAAATGACTGGAGATCCCAAGAAATAGGTTCAATGGGTAAATACAAGTTGTGTAGTGATAGAAGTAGAACATGCTATTTAATAAACTAAGAAGCATGTATTCCTGAAGTGATTAGAGGATGAGTTAATAAAAACTCTTAATGAGATCTATACTCTATTTGGAGTGGAGTACCTACCTTCAGGAGTACTCTTGATAGACTCACATGTGTGAATGTGGAAATGTGGCCGTTTCCTATGGAGTTTTGGGCAGAACTTTTAGAGCGTTCACTAAACTGGGAAAGACGTGCATGACCATAAACACACGGGCTTATTTGATTGCACTATAGAAAAGGTTGTGTGTGGTTTGATGTCAGGAATAGAGCTCAAGACTACGTGTCACTCTAGTAAAAACTGAATCTTACTCACTATGCAAAGGTTCAAGTTGGACGACACATTTGTTTATGCACAGTCTTATGTTTTTAGAAACTGCTCGATAATATTTTAAAAAATTCAAGTGGGGGATATATTGTTGGGAAACAATGGCTGAGTCGCGGACCAGGTCGCTCTCTTGAAGACGATTCGGCGATCTGGTCGGTGGTGCAAAACCAGTTCGTACTCTCGCCGCCGCCTCTAGGATAAAACAGCCTCGTAGAACAGTAACTGATTTGCTTGCACAACAAATCAGTGCAAATTTGCACTTTCGAAATAAATAACTGCTCGAAAATTTCTGTAAGAATATTTTAATGGCAGAAGAGAGAAAAATATATTTTTTTCTATACTAATCTCGTCTACAACTGAAGATATTATATAGAAGGAGATTAGGGTTAATCGAAAATACTGGGCAGTAGGAGAAAATAGGATCTGCTGAAATACCGGGTCAAAAGTTTACCGCTTCATGATAAAGTCGACTCAGATTTTTTTTTCATAAAAACGGTTTGAAAAAGTCAAGGTTTTCTGGTCCAAAAATATAAGTGTCTACACCACATAGCCAAGGCCCAGGCCCAAGCCCGAACCGAACCGAGCCGGGCCGGGTCAGGTCGGTAGGTCGGTCGCGCGCGCGTGTGTGGTGTTCATGATGCATGGTCTCCCTCCTCACAACAAAGCATGCATTGGGAGCCCAAGGCCCCACATGACTTCTTAGAAACAAGTATAAATACTTGCATCTTTCTTAAAATCCCATGATGTGGGACTATTCACATATAAGAGCCATCATACACTTATTTCTATATTTTAAATAATTCACATAAATTACCAACAAATGGTATATGTAGGACTCTGGTATATACATCTTTACATGGCGATGATGTTGGGTCTAATTCAAGTTATTGCCAGTACGAATTGTTGTGGAAGTTGTAGGCTAGGAAGAATGTTAGTATGACGAAAGGGAACATTATCAAATTGTATGGCTTGAATTGAAGGTCATTGACCATTGAGTTAGCAGCATGTAATGCATGATGCATATATAGTCATATGTTAGTAGTTTCGGATGTTTGTCTGACTGTTTTGTAGCATGTAACGTTGTGTGTTAACCGAATTGATCTAGGCATACGAATTAGTGCCCATTGTCAACTATTTCCTTTTCTTTGAAATTTCATGTTGACAGTTAAATTTGATATAGTTCTGTGTCCAAGTGCAGTTCCACAAAACAGAAATAAAAAATAGGTTCTTTAGTTATCAGCAGGTACAACCTTTGGATTAGTATAAAATAATGTAATAGGTAAATTGAGGATATTAGATTATAAGAATTCTACTCCCGTACATGTTAGTTTGATTTTCTAAACATTAGATTTGATCCAAATGTGACCTTGATGGCTAAATCCATATTAATGTCTGACAGTTGGTAGTCTTCCCAGATAATATCTTAGTTGCCCTATGTATGATATATTCATACATTGAATGTTTATGCTTCTTAAGAGTAAACGTCTGATGGTTTAGGCTTAATAGTTTCTATGAGATGCTGTTTGCAAATTATGCTCGTGATACTCTTCACTAGCATGCTTCTACATCAATCAATTGATCTTATATGCTTTAGTACCCACTTGAATACTCAATACTATTGCTATGAAAATTTTCTACACCAAGAGGAAGATGCTAAGGTGTTCTTTTACATTGAGCGTTCATATCGTCGACAAAGCAAGCAACTTTTTCAATCAATTTTTTCTTTTTCTTATTGGTTTAGACATAATTATTTTGTGTCTCCATCCTTCATATTGTTGGAATAAATTAAAATTGCATTAAATATTGCATGTGTTAATTACATTTCCTATTTTTGCTTATTTGGTTATGTTTGGAAATGCATTAATGCGATCTTATCTAGAATTTTCATTCAAAGCATGTATAAAAGAAGCATCTATGTAATCAAGAATTATGCAATAAAATTTGTCTCTCAAAAAGCTCTTCATCTCTTCCTCTCCAATAAATTTTCCTACAAATTGGTATCAGAGCTCTAAAATTTTCATTAAATTGGTATCAGAGGCTGGTTAAAACTATAGCATTTTTATTTTTCTCGTCGTTCGTTCTCACAAAAGAAAATTTTGAAGAATGGAGTAATAAAAAGAAAGAAGAGCTAATATCCAAAGGGCTATGGGAGATTGTTGAGTTTGGCTATGAATGACTAAAAGATGTTAAAAATAAGACGGAGAAAGAGAGTATGGAATTTAAAAGTTTGAGATGGAAAGATTTCCAAGCTCGTGTTGTGATGTATGAGAACGTCGATGAAGAAGCTATAGACCATATTTTTGGAGAAAAAATTGTAAAAGATTCGTCGAAATTATTGAAGGAGTGTATGGAAAGGATGACAAAAGAGAAGATGAAGAGGAAGTTGAAGAATATGATGAAGAAGAGGTCGAAAGATTCAAAGAGGTACTGATGGGAAAGAATGCAGCATCAGTAGTGAAAGAAGGTAAAAAAAGAGGACGAGGTTGAGGAGGACAACAGTGAAACACAAAAAATTGAAGAAGAGAAAGAAAAGAAGATTGTAGATGAAGATCAAGAAGAAGACGATAGCGAGGGCAACGGCGCAGAGAAGAAGAAAGTGAAGAAAAAACAGAAGGATAAGGAAGCAAAACTACAAGAAACAGCTGATTTCAAATATACACAGGTGAGCATTATAGACCATGCTGAGGAGGCCCTAATGGCAAATAAAGAAGATGAGGCTACCGCTGAGGAGTCAGTACAAATAATCATTTCAGATCATGTTGATGAAGCAATAATGGAGAATAAAAAAGAAGAGGCTGCTGATGAGAAAGAAAACAAAGACAATATGTTGAAAGAAACAGAAAATGATGTAGAACAAGAGGAGGTCAAAGAAGAGGACGAAAACAAAGGAGATGAAAATGAAGATATTAGGAGTAAAAAAATTGAGAATGAAGACAGTGAAAGTGAAAATACAAAGAATGAAAAGGCAGAAGCAGAATCTGCGAACATCGCCATCAAATCAGAAGGGAGAAAGCCATGATTGCTCTAAGGCATGGAAACCATACCAAAGCTCTTAGGATGATGAAAAAAGCTTGCAGAAAATATAAGGACTCTTCTCATTTGGTTCATAGAGTTAGTGGGACTATTGCTGTCAAGATCACTTCAATTTTGGACAATCAGAATGCTAAGTTGAAGCATTTGAAGCTGGCGATTGACTCAGCAAAGAAGGCAGTTGACTTTTCTCCAAACTCAATTGATTTTTCTCATTTCCATGCAAGTTTGTTGTATGAGGCCGCAGCTGAAATGGTTGGACATGGATATGATCATGTTATTCAGGAATGTGAACGGAAGCTTGCAATTTCTGATCCAATTGATCTAGGAACAAAGAGTTTCGATGATAGTCAGTTGAAGAGTTCTACCCAGAATGCAAGAATTGAGCACGTGAGTAAAGAATTGAGAGGTTTGATTCAGAAGGGTAATAATGCTAAAATTTTGCAACAGCAAAGGTCTGAACCAAGTAATGTGAATGAAGTGAAGGCACAGAAGAAGAACACAATTAAGAAAGTCTGTATAATATCATTCTTTTTCTTGTCAAAGCACGTGAGATATAAATCAATCAAAGTCTAGATGTTCTCAGAAGCTTTGAAGTTTGAAGAAAGGTGATCAAATGGCTGACATTTTGATAAAGGCACGAAGCGGACAAAGTTCCAGGAGAAACGCAGAAAGATTGGGAGTAAGAAGCAAGTTTTAATTTAGGGAAGACATTGTTGGAATAAATTAAAATTGCAATAAATATTGCATATGTTAATTACATTTCCTGTTTTTGCTTATTTGGTTATGTTTGGAAATGCATTAATGCAATCTTATCTAGAATTTTCATTAAAAGCATATATAAAAGAAGCATCTATGTAATCAAGAATTATGTAATAAAATTTGTCTCTCAAAAAGCTCTTCATCTCTTCTTCTCCAATAAATTTTCCTTCAAATTGGCATCAGAGCTCTAAAATTTCCTTTATATATACTGTTTTTTTAACTGACATTTTTTTTAATCTTTTTGTTGTATCTGAAGCTCTGCACATATAATATTTGTATCCCGTTACTATCTCCTATGGCATATGTCTATTTTTAATGAAAACTCCTACTTTCTATTGCACATGTTTCTTATATTCGTGTTGCTCAATAGTACTTTTGGTTGTCTTATTTTTGCTCACAAGCACTGTCCTATGAAAATGTGGAGGGTACTCTTCAGCATGTACAAAACTATGCCTGGGATCATAGTCGATTTATATCGCATTGTACAATGACGTTGCAGTGCACTCTGCGAGATGACGATAAATGATTTGAAACGAAAAAAAGAAAAGAAAAGAAAAGAAGAGAAAAAAGTAGTGCACTTTGCTGGAGTTATTAGTCTTGATTTTACAATTGCTGCCATGACAACTTCATTTTTTTAATGGATGCACATTGCTCTATAGTCTGTACAGTTGCTTTTTACGTTTTGTTCGTTAATGTTAAAGGAAGAATTTGTTAATGTGGTTGTATTGTCAGCGGTAGAAATGTCTAGCATGCATTTGGATTTTGATTTGGTGGATGGAAGCATGTAACTATCAACATAGCATATTGGTTAATATTTTATGTCCAAAATTTTAGAATTATCTACGTTATTCAATTTATACAATCCTAAGATGTCCTTTTTAGATCTTCCTATATAATTAGATGTATAGAAGATGTAGCGCCTTTTTTAGTACGTATAGAGCTACAGGAACTGTGCACGTGAGCGTGAATCAGATTTTTTGCAATACAATATACTGCTTGCCAATTCCAATGCGAAATGCAAACATTAGAGCACTTCCAGCAGTGTCGACTTTTGCTGAAACGGGAAAGATTGACGCTTTTAATTGCATACTCACGCTACAGCAGGGGCAGCTCGGACGTGGGGAAGTGGGAGAAGTGGTGAAGATCGCCGTTACAATTGAGAGCAGGGATTTCTTAACAGTTTTATGAAAACTGTTTATGCGCTAAACAGTTTTCATAAACCCGTTTACGTTATAAACTATTGGCAGATTTTTTTTTTCAATTAACCTTAAATGGTTTTCTGAAAACTATTCAAGGTTGTTTAGATTAAAAAAAAATAGGCAAGTGGCCGATCGGTGGGAGAAATAACTGCTGAAACAATGGAAACTCAAGCATATTCCCACCACTCTACTGGGAATGCTCTTTTAACATGTCTTTACAATTCACTCAAAGCTTTTGCCGCCATGGTACATCAATTATCTCACTGAGTTTGGCATTTGCTTGCGAAATCCATAAATATTTGTCTGTCATAGTAACATGCAATATTCAAAAAACACTATCTGTCTAAAGTACTGTAACTTAATTTATGCCAGACCGTTTATATACACGAACATGCCAAGAATTACCAGAAAGTTACACCGTCGATATACAGTTGGTGCTCTATATTACATTGGTCCATTAAAACAAAATATCAAAATCCATAATTTCTAACCCAACACGGCTACACCCTACTATCACACCATCGATACTGTCAACCACTCAACAATACTGAATTGCATTTATATTCTAAATTATATTAATTAACCAAGCTTGAATCAACATAGTCAAACCGTGTTTCCTACAAATAAACGCATAAATGGTGCAACTGTACTCTTACAATCAACTCATAGCCATACCTTTATGTCAGAAAATACAAAGTCTTTTTCGTAGCACAATGCGCAGAAAATCCAAAGTTTGAGATATTTCGTGAAGAAGCAGCTAAAATCCATCAAATATCTTAATAATAGTTGATTGAGAAAACTATGCTACTAAAGATAGATTATGATGCAGCTAAACAATGACAACTAATATTATTATATCATCAAATATCTTAATAATGGTTACAAAGTATGTTTGCTAAATATATTAAACATATTTAACATACATATACGCACATGGGGTAATGGCATCTATTCCTCTCTGTACATATTGTTCAATGTCTGCAAGATCATATATCAGGTACCGATGCAAATACATTGTAAAATATTGAAAACCTCTTTTTAATACTTTTTGGTACGTACTTGGAAAGTTTACTTATACTTGGTGATGAATGCATATAATACATTGGACAGTTTAACGAAATTATTGAACATGGAGCAGGTTTATTCACTTAATTCATGTTTAACGTGCTTATTCAAATGCTGTCAGACTTAGATTTCGATCCGCAGACTTTTCTAAAGAGTTTTTTAAGAACTCATATTCTTATTACCTTAATATTGATTTTCATAAACAGTTTTAATCGGTGCTTTCTTTTTTAACTGCATTATTCTAGGCAGCATAAAAATAAAAGTGGTTACTCCCTCTGAATGCTACATATGTATTTCCTTAGTCAACTAACTGAAGATACTGATTGTTATCTAGCTTTAACTGGTATGTCTATGTACATTGATTTCCAAATGATACCCGGTTGTTATAAATCACTACTGATGGTTCATTTTATGCTTCAAAATGTTAGAATTCAGCTGAATTATGCTGCTAATTTTAAGAAGTTGATCAAAAATAAGATATAATTCAATTTTTTGTACAATGGGTTAATTCAATTGTTTTTATCGTTCAACGGTTAGACATTGTTTATGTTGTCAATTCATATTTTAGTTATGTCGATAGCAAGATGATGAAGAGGTGCAAAATAAATCTAACACAGTATCTCTAAAGCCAAAGAGTGATACAAGAAAGAACGATGAATGTTTCAGAACCAATGATCGTCAAAAGCCTATACTTCTATTACCACCAGCTCTTTTTAAAGCTATTTATTTCTCTGTTTGAACTTTAAATATTTCTATGTTTGTTTTGTAATTTTAATGTGTATGCTACACGATGCACGACTACATATTCACTTTCAGTTTTTTATTTATGATTTTGAAATTTGTTTATATCCTGAACTGGGATGTTCTATTTTGTCCATATCTCCTCTTGTGGGGATTATTTTACTGAACATTTTTCGCATAAAAATATTTTTCGGCATGTTGATTTTAAAATGATGCTACTGATTATATTTCGTCAAGCTGGAGGAGTATTCATTTGCTTACACCTTACGAAAGTAGTGGCTCCCACTATGTTTTGGTATATAGCCATGAACCATTCTTATATAAATATTTGCTGGACGAAATATTTAATGTGAAACATGCATGCATTTCATCTTCTAAAGCATTTTGAACATCTATTCTTCAACTGCCGCTTCATAGTAGGCTCACTTATATTCTATAATTATGCAATGCATTTAGTATTCGTAATATTGACCTAAAGATGTTCCCATTTAAGAGCATCCAGAATCGTTCAAAGTTTCATTGGAAATATTCGGTTTTGTACTTCTAATCATACATTTCAAATTAAATATTCTGCTTAACGTTGATTTTCGATTCAAGAGCTAAACTGGAAGTGAGAGCTCATTTAATTGACGTTCACCGTTAGATGATATCACCGGTTTACTGCTAAAAACATAAGACGTATTTCAATTTATATCAATATACAAAACTTTACTGTTGCAACTGAAAACATTGAAATTATTACAAACAAGAGTCAGCATCGTAGAATTATATTTTATCATTAAATCCGACATCGATGTGTGTGTGAAGCACGGGTTCCAACCTAGTTATATATATATACACTTACCCCAATAAGCTTACACATATATACTAGGAAGCTTTATCGTTTTCTTCCCTTTTTAGCTTAAATAATATCTCAGAAGTATCCATTGAAGGATTCTTCCTTTTCTTTTCAGATAGTAGAATGGATTATCGTCCTTCCAAATAGGGAAACTAGGCAAGACCTTGGTAATTGCCAGAATGGTTCCAATAGTATCTTCGTACATAGGAACAGGTCCCTGTTGCTAATCCCGCCCCAGCGGTGCCTACAACTCCTATGTTGAGGTAGCCTTTGATATTTCTTGATTCTGTAAGAGCTTTGCAAACCTTGGTGGTAAATCATTCTAAGAAACAGAGGGTTGTACTAACGCCCAAGCTTGGATAACAAACAACGAGAGGATTTTTGAATCCACTGGATGACCAGACGAAGTAAAAAGGAGAATTGCGGCCTGTCACTTAAAGGGAGAAGCCCTTGAATGGTGGAACTTAGTATCAAGAGAGAACGAGGATCGAATATTGACATAGGATGAATTCAAAGCCTGCTTCGAAGCAATGGTTCTAACCAAAGCTGAGTTGACGATTCAGTTAGAGAAATTTATCCATCTCAAGCAAGGAAGTTTGAGCCTACAAGAGTATGTAGCCAAATTAATTGAGTTAAGTAAGTTTGGTAGGGGTTTAGTGGATACACCAATGAACAAAGCCTTAAGAATTGTTAAGGGATTGAACTCCCCATTGAAGGACACTTTGTTAGCATAAGTAACGTTCAAGCGACCTTCGAAAGCTTAGTGAAAACAACCATTTTATGCACAAATAAAGGGTCCAAGGAGAATAAGGATGGTGAGAAGGGAGAAGGAAGTCCTAATAAGAATAAGAAAAAGGAATGGTGGAAGAATAAAAAGAAAAGGGGTGAATTCAAGAAGGAAGCTAAGACTTTTACGAGGTGCAACCGCAAGGGTCATGAGGCCAAGGATTGCACAGGACTTCTTTGGAAAAGAAAGAATTTAAAGGAAAGTGTTCAACTGTCACGAGGAAGGACACATGTCTAAGGACTTCCCAAAGCCTAAAGTTATCCGAAGCGGCCAAAATTATGCATTGGAGGCAACACCAATATAAAGCCGACCCCATGAGGCCAAGGACAACCCGTACTTAAAGGTATATAATCTATGATTTATGAATTTCCATATACACCTTGTTCGAATCGGGAGCAACCCACTCTTTCATTTCTAAGAGTCTAGTTAATCTGTTGAACCTTCCCTTATCTATCTCTAGTAATCCGATAGAGGTGGCCAACCCTATCGGAGTAGCTAAGTATCTTGAGTTGTTTGCAAAGACCTAGTATTGGAGATCAACGATATCGAATTCCTATGTGAAGCATATGCGTTGGATTTTATGGGGTATGACCTTATTCTAGGTATGGATTGACTATCATTTTATGGGGCCGTCCTAGATTAAGACAAGAGAATCGTTCGTCTTAGGAGCCGAGGAGGACGTAGTCTTGAGTATACCCTGTAGTGTTAGGAACAAGGATAAAGACTTATTATATTCCTTATCTCCTAGTATAGAAGGACCATCTTCAGTCCCTATAGCGTGTGAGTTATTGGACGTCTTTGAGGAAGTCATGGGACTTTCACCCCCATAGAGAAATCTCTTTTCGTATTGACCTAGAGAAGGACGCTAAACTAGTAGCTTTACCTTTAAGGCATATGGCGCCTAAAGAAAGAAGGGAATTATATAAGCATATTTCGGAATTACTATAGAAAGGCTTCATTCGGCGAAGTACCTCTGAGTGTGGAGCACCTATTGTGTTTTCCACCAAAGCAGATGGATCTCTAAGACTTTGCGTGCATTATAGAGAACTTAATAAGTTGACCAAGAAGAATAGGTGCCCCTTACCTAGAATTGATGATCTATTTGACCACTTGGGAGGAGCCCGAGTATTTTCCCAATTACCTCATGAGTAGAGTGTTTAGGGACATTTTGAATAAAATTGTGGTAGTCTTCATTGATGATATCCTTGTATTCTTAAAGGACCAAAAAGAACACGAAAATCACTCGAGATAGGTTTTAGGGTTATTAAGAAAGAACAAGATGAAAGAAAAATTCTCGAAGTGCCTGTTCCGGAGGGAAGAAGTTAGATTTTTGGGACATATCATGTTAAGCAAAGGCTTGGCAGTGGACCCCGCGAAGATCGAGGCAATTAAGGAATGGAGAATGCCTCGAATTGCTACAAAAGTAAGGATCTACCTTGGAAAGGCTGGATATTATATGAAGTTTATTAAAGACTTTGCAAAGGTTGCTACTCCTTTGACTCTATTAACGAAGAAGAACTTGATATTTTCTTGGAGTAATAAGAGCGATATAGCCTTTAAGAAATTAAAGGAAGTATTAACTAGTGTGTCAGTTCTTATCATACCCAACGGTTCGAAAATGTTTACTGTTTACACTGACGCATGCGAAATCAGTTTAGAAGCGGTTCTTATGCAAGAAGGAAGAGTAATTGCTTATGCCAGTAGATAACTTAAGGATCCCAAGAAGAGGTACTCAGTTCATGACCTTGAATCAGCCGTAGTAGTGTTCGCTTTAAAAATGTGGATGCATTATCTCTTAGGGGTGAAATTCCATAACACCAAAATTGCCTATTTGAAATGGTAGTAAAATATTGCTAATTTTTTTAGAAACACCTTTTAGGTGTTGCAGATTAGTAAATCTGCAACACCTATCTTATGTTTCAAATTGACGAATTAATACACTTAGCAGGTGTTTCACTTTGATAAACTACAACACTCGATGAGTGTTTCAAGCTCATTATCTGCAACACTTGGTGAGTGTTTCAAGTTGATGATCTGCAATACTCGGTGAGTGTTTCGGATTAATAATTTGCAACACTCAATGAGTGTTTCGAGCTCATAATCTACAACACTCAATGAGTGTTTCAAGTTCGTAATCTGGAACACTTAGTGAGTGTTTCAACCATAAATATGCAATTGATTCTTTCAGTACCATAAATACGAATATTAACTATCAAAACTGGCTAATTTTTAGTAACCATAATCATAAATTTGCAACAAAAGATGTAACCTAGTCAAATCTTAATTTTCAAAATAGCAAATTAATCAGTCTCAAGGCAATATGGATACTACAGATTCAATGCATGTGGATACAACAAATAATGGTGATGCATATAACATTAACAAAGAGGCTGAATCGTTTTTGAATGGAAAAGAGACTAGTCGAGTTCAAGTGCTAAGCTGGTGGATATTAATACACAACAAAGAGTTACACATAAAATGATGTCTGCTATTAAAAAATGACCAAATACTAATCTAATAAGTTCAATTGCAGATATAGCTAATGATTCAATTGTTGTGTCAAGCTAAATTGAATTGAAATTCTAATCAAATGATTTTTTCTGTACTTGCAAGTCAAGCAAATAATGAAAGTTAGAAAAGGGTAGAATGAAACCGTTCATGATAAATATTTAAAAATTGAATCGTGCTTTATTTTAAAAACTAAATAGTGCCTTTAGTTTTTTTTACATGCTTCAGTTCTGAAATGAAGTGTTATTAAATAAATGCACATGTATTTTAGAGTGCATTATGTTGGTAAGAACATAAACCGAGTATACCCAAAATGAACGTTCGCAAAATGTTGCTTTCAACCAAGGCACTATCTGCTGAAGAATATACACACACCACTATCTAATCCTACTTCACAAATGAATAAAGCTTGATTGCTTGCAGCCAAAAAACCGGATCGTGTACTAGAAACATTAAGAGCCATATCAGGCTTTCCATCATTAAGTAATTTTAGAAATAGGAAAATAGTGTCAAGGACAAAATTAACAAAAAAATTATCCATATGGATAAAAGGCAAAAATATTATACATAAGGACAAATTTTAATGTAAAGTATGAAATGATAGTGGGCCCCTGAAATCCTCCATTTGCACTAAAAAGTGTCCTTATGGCTAAAATTTTAGTCTCTTGTCTTTATGGATAAATTTTTTTGTTCAGATTGTCCTTGTGCCTAAAAACCCCTTTCAGAAATCCAACTATTTATTCTTCCAGCAAAACAAAATATATCTGTTTAATTTGAGAAAGGAGAACATGATTTTTGTTTCATAGGTGAGAGAATAACCAGCAGCTAAATTCCTGCATGTTACAAAATCATGGACTGAAAATGATTCATATTGCAAAAATGTACTAGAGAGACTGAAAATCATATTAAAAAATTAAGCGTATAATAGTTGACTTCAAAAGGTTACATTCGATTATTTATTCTTCTAGTTCACGTCTATGACAACATCAACAAATAATATTATTATCACTGAATTAGTGCAAAATAGACAGCAACATAACTGCTAATAATGGTGTATGAAGTAGGAAGAACTATACTTGATTCGTTTACAATTATTTGTCAGCCAATGATGATTGAGTTCGTCTGGATTGAAGTCAGGATCTGATTTGTTTTATGAAATGGTAGGTGTTATATAGGATAGAAGTTAGAAATATATGTATATATACGTTTAGCTAAAATGAAAGCACATCTTACAGGTATTCAGGTATGAAAATATGTGGTGTCTTAAAACTAATACAAATAAAATACATATCCTCAAAGCATATGAACAAAATAAAAATTGATGCATATGCCTTTATATAGTATACACACATACAAAACTTTCCTACACATAGAACTGAACTATGCCAGCATAAGAACCCAATGACGCACATAGAAGTTTGGATACATAATCACATTTAACCAATGTCGCACTCACAATTGCAAACTCAAGCACAAAATACTGCATACCCACACACCTATGGCCTAAGGTTGCACATGCGACCCACCACCCTTATTTGTTTCAATTCCAAGAACCATTACTAGCAGTTATGGCATTTACGTATGCAAATGAACATGAATAGTCAGGAGTAACGAAACAAAATGCAATAACCAAGGTTAAGCACAATTCAAGTAATGCATAGGTTGTAGGAATGTAGTAAATAAATAGTTGTGTCGGTTATAGAATGCCAACATTATATGCCATCAATTGTGAGAGTCTAATTTATTAACTAATCCAGTCAGGAAAGATCACATCCAAATTATTATATCATATGATAAATTAATGCAGGTAAATATGAAATTAGTATGGTATTTAAACTAAAAAAACTGAATTAAAACTTACCAAAAATACATTATATCAATCCATTTTAATGTAATTTAACTGTGGACCTAAGCCATATAATGAAATCACCAATCCCAACTTCTCCAATTGTGTTTGACACTGGATTTTTTTCAGCATTGTATAGTTCTGCATCAAGTATTTTTCGTGTAACCAACTCACTTTTATCTCGTGAGCTTCCATAGTAAACATTACATTGCCAAATTTTACAACAGTATTTGTACTTAACTATTATTTTGATACAGAAATATATTAATATACTACTAAAGTAGGTGGGTAATTAGCTATTTTGCTGAAAAATGAGCAAACTTGAGAACAACCATACTTGAATTTTAATCCAGAGGCATTTGATCGTAGATGTGAACATTGTTTTTTAATCCTTTATCACAATCCTTTTCTTTTGTTGTAATAAAATATGGAAGTTTACTACTTCACTTAATTCAACATTGAGAGGGCCGACCTATTTACAGTGGAAGGATGCTTGAAGGTTCTTAGCACACTTGTCTGTATGCATATAGTCATGCAATTTTCTTTGTTAATTTTAAATTACTTTTATCAAATACTATACTATCATTTGATAACCCAGATTTTTTTTTTGGCCTTACTAAAAATGATGTGTTGTTCCTTTTTCTCAAATTAGACCACAAATATGAGATGCATATATACCACAAGCTGTAAAAAATGATTAATATGCTAAGTGTGGAGTGTAGTATGCATATAGACCATAAGCAGTTTGCTATGAAATATGGCAGAAACTAAGAATAAATGTAACCGTGCATGATTAACTGATTTGGCTAGTATTTGAATTATTAAGAAGAAATATGATAAAAACTAAGAAGAAAGGTAAGGATGACAAATAAAGAAAGGTAAGGATGACATACCATTTTATCCTTCACCATTGCAACACTATTATGACCTCCCGTATTCCCACAAATAGTTTTTTTCTTGTTCAAGCTATTAGTGTTTCTTATTATTTTTTTCTTCTGATTTTCGTCATTCTCATTACAACGAAATTCTTCCTAATCCTCCTTTTTTACACTGGGCAGAATATTTTCTTGTTGTGCATCTAGTGTTGACTTAACATCTAAATATTTTCCGCAAAGTATTCTTATGCCTTCTCCACATCCATGGCATTGTTTTCTGAATGCTTTTTCTAATATAGTGAGTCACAAGCACTTCGTATTTTTTCTGCAATTATTGGTACAAATTTCATTACAATAAAATAATCTTGCTATAATGAGTGATTAAGTATAATATATTTAAAAAGAGAAATATTCTCCCCAATAAGTTCTTCCAACTATCATCCTTATAGTTTTTTGGAACTGATTTCCACTTAGCAAATCTGATCGGCACATAAGTCCTTACAAGATTGCCTATAGAACTTTGAAATTGAGTTGCGTACGGACCAACAACGAAGCCATTTCGATTAAACTTAATCTTTTTTGAGGATTTCCATCCGTTATTGACAAAGAATCTCCTCCATTAGTTTCCTTAATAGTATTTTTTTTTTAGTAGAACAGATGTGTAGCGCGAGACTACACAGCCGATTAAGCATAATATTAATATATATATATATATATATATATATATAGGCTAGTTGAAAAGCCCAACTGGTGGCTAATAGTACGAAAGTTTAAAAGAAATAATTATACAATAGATCACACCATAACATCAACTACAACTAAAGCAAAACATCCCAAGAACAACTTCGATAATATGCAATACATTCGCTAGCCAAAATATGAAACCATAGAAGAACTTACTAAACCAGACAACCATATCCAGGTTAATGCAAATCCGGACTTGAATCACCATGGTTAGAACCCACTGATTCGACTGGGCTATTAGTCGCTGGCAGTGCAAGCATGAACCTAACTGGAGAAGAAGAAGGTTGACCTGTCCAAGAGTTAAAGTAGAAAATAACGAGTCTGCTTAATCCTCTAAACTGCTTCAGTTGTTTATTAAAAATCACCACATTCCTTTCTTTCCAAATGCATCAACAATATATTGCTAAAAAGGAATCTAAAACAACATTAGCAGCATTGAATTCCCAATAATCAAACACTAAAGCAATGATGGGCACAAATCCAAGCAAATGAGAGCTAGTGGCTGCAAGGATGGGGAATGAGAATTCACAATCGAAGAAGAGATGATCAATAGTCTCTACATGATTTGCACAAAAAGCACAGAGAGGACTCTCAATCAAGTTAAGTCTATGCAACTTAGCTCTAGTATTGATTTTACCATGAATCAAACACCAATTAAAGAAGAGAACCTTTGGAGGCAGACGAATTTTCCAACGTCTTGGGAAAGAGAATAATCTACCAGTGAAATTAATGAAATTGTACACTGAAGAAACTGAAAATCCTTTTCTTGGAGATAAAGCCCAAGGATAGCAATCAGGAGAGTGAGAAATATGAGTATGCAAGATCAAATTAGAAGCATCCAGGAGATTATCAAGGACATGAACATCAAACAAAGTTGAAGGGTAAAGCGCAGAGGGACCAATATGAATCAAATTCGCCACTGAATAGAACTCATTGGAAGTTAAAGGGAAAAGAGAAGAAAATGTTTGATAAAGAGGAAAATGTTTGATAAAGAGGAAAATGACCATGCCAAATGTCATGCCAAAATAAACAAGATTCACCATTCCCCAACCTAACGAGAAATAAGTTTTTAATATGAGGAATACAATATATTACACCAGACCAAAAAGGAGAAGGCTTAATAGAGTGGGAAGAGTGCAATACTAAGTGAGGGTTACTTGAATAATAAAGAGAAAGGATACAATCTTTCCAAATGAAGGAAGCTAATGATACTGTATGCCATAACCATTTTGATAAAAGAGCCACAATGAAATTAGAGTGTATCTTATTAAATATAAGGACTGTTTTCGATTTGGCCATATTTAGTAAACTAATCACTGAATTTGTAACAGCCCGCATTTTACATATTGGAGGATCGTAAAATATTTTTATTTTATTTCCTAAGGGTAGGATCATTCTCATATTTTGATATGTTGTTTATGGGGATGTGAGACATGTCCATAATTTTTTCCAATTTTATTTGTGGCTATTTTGCCCCGTCAGTCTTGAACAGGGCATAACTTTTGACTGATATCGAATCAGGTGATGAGGCCGGTCTCATTGGAAAGGAAATGGTGTTGCCAATTTCGTAGAGTGGTCACACTAAAGATTTGGCTCAGCGGTTTGGGAGGAATCATTGTTTTTGTGTTTTACATTTTACTGTTCAGGTTTTGTAAGCCATAACGGGCTGATTTGGATAGGCCCATTAGTGGGCTGGTGGAAGGCTATAAATAAGGGGTACGAGGCATGGAGAATAGTTTACTTACTCCATTATCTCATATGGGTGAACTTGTGATCTTCCTTGTTCAACCAATTACACATTTCCACCATTAGAATCGAGATCTAAGGAAGAGAATCGAAGATCTACACCGTTTAAAGCTAGATCTACATCAATTGAAGAGAGAGTTCATCGAATCGAAGAGTTCAGAGAAAATTCTTCACTGTTTGGATTAAGATCTAAGTGTTTCTGTGTTGTTTTAGAGAATTGGTGAGTGATATGCATCTCTCACACTGATTCAATCAAGTATATGAGTTGTTTGGTTATAATTTCATCATTTTCTAGTCGTTTCGCTTAGATCTACATCATGATAAGTTTATTTTTCACATGAATCGCTATATGATCTAATCTAGTAACTTAAAACCGGTAATTTCAATTTAATTTCATATGTTTATGCAAGTTAGATCCATTATTTTGGTCATTTATCCATTTATCATGATTTTAGTGAATTTTGCATAATTACTGATGAACACTGTCATTTTTAAGTTGTTAGTGAATTCATAACATGTTTGTGGTTGAATTGGATGAGTTGATTTCGTCGATATAGTCGTTTGGCAAAGTTTTGGTCAAGTTTGGAGATGGACCAGATCTGTTGGAGTTCGGGGTCAGTTGTGCTTTCTGAGGATGAATCGGTTACTGTATCGGTCGGACATAAGTATGGATCGGGCGTAGTGTGACTTGGAAAACAAGACATGATGGATCGGTCAGGGATGGATCAGTCGTGACTTCAGAAGTATGGATCGGGTGTAGTGTGACTTGAAAAACAAGACATTATGGATCAGTCAGGGATGGATCGGTCGTGACTTCAGAAGATTGGTCGGTTGGAGTAGAAGGTGATGGATCAGTCGGGCTTGGTTGGGTCAGTCAAGCATGGATCGGTCTCAAAGTTAGATGGGTCGGTCTACCTTGCTGAGTATGGATCAGTCGGCTTCCCTTGTGGAATGGATCGGTCTGCTTTTCTTTATAATGGGTCGTGTAACGACCCGCATTCAGGTATCGGAAGATCGTAGAATGTTTATTTTATTTTCATACGAAGTCATATGGTCGTGTAACTTTAGGAAACGACTATTGGGGTCAATTCCCACATTCATGATTTTTGCTGAATTTTAAATGACCGTTTTGCCCCTAACGAATCTTGTTTCGCCTGTAATTTTTGACTGGTAAGGAGTTTTCACCTGAACCACTTCCATTGGATTTGGATGATGGTTTCCCATTCCATTGAGTGATCACATTAATCAAACAAACTTACCGTTTGGGAGATATAGTTGAAATAAGATTTGAAGATGGAAAAACAGCCTAATTGGGCTTAATTAAATGATTAGCAGTTAGACCCATAACCCATTTCGGGATAGGGTTATGGGAGAGCTGAAAGGAGTTGGAAAATCATCTCCTTACATTTTTTTAGCCGCCACAAACCTTTCTCTAACCTTAATCATGGCTTCCATCTTCCAAATCTCTCTAATCACTTTCTAAACACTAATTGATCAAATCTACAATAAAATCAAGCCGAATTAGCACCAAATTCAAGATAGAGCTGCTGCACCACATTGGGATCTGAGCCAAATCAGTAAAAATTTCAGATCTAACATTTATTTTTGGCTAAGGTGAGTGATTTACATGTTTATACAATAATTATAGCTAATTAGGGGTGATTAGTGATACTAGCGAAATTATACATCTAAAAATTCTGGAAAAATATGTGAAAATTCTAAAATCATATTTTATGTCGCTGGTATGAATTTGGGTTAATTTGAATTGTTTGCTAATCCTATAGTTAGACTTGGTTAAGGGGAAAATAACATGGTAAAGGGGAAAATCATGGTTTTGGGTATGTTTGATCTAAATTAACATATAAAATCATTATTTTGATGTTTTTGGTTGATTCTACATTTTACTACTGCTGTTAGGTATGTTTTGTGATTGCATAGGAAAATTAGAATGGTTGAAAATGACGTCGTTTGGCGAAATTAGCTTGTTGGAAAAGCTGCAGGGTTTTGGTTCCTGATGGTGGCCATGGTCACGAACCGCCAGGAGGGAAGGATCACGAACCGCCAGGAGGGGTAGGGTCATGAACCTCCAGGAAGGGGAGAGTCACGAACCGCCAGGAGGGGGAGGGTCATGAATCGCCAGGAGGGGAGGACCACGAACCGCCGAGAGAGGACCACGACCCAACCTCGATGATGACCGCGAACCGGGACGTGATGGTGACTCCGAACCGAACCGGATTTAAGCTTCTACCACTCGACGGCTATCGTGAACTCTTCTATAGATCAACTCCAATCCGATCAAAACCCGAGATGCAAAGGAAGTCCAAATAGGAAGTTATTACTCAGCATCCAGATGAGAACCAACGAGTTAACTTCTAGAGTTGGGCTTTGCTGCGGGACGTGTGCAAAGGGGTTATTGATATCTATAACTTTGGTCCCCGTTGAGAGAGGGGGCATGCAGACGAACCAGAGCTAGGGAAGTGTGCACTGGTTAGGGTTATTGACTATAGACCAAAAGGGCATGGTCATAGCAATAGTTATACAGAGTGCAGTGCGGTATGGACCCGTCATGACCCCAATGGATTTGGTGATCAAAGCGGTGGATATCGTATGCTTTACGCACTGAGTGAGAGATGTGAGGATGATTGTTATGATTGATGTTTACTATCACTATGACACACACACTTCCATTTTACACTCTATGTTAGTGTTTACCTTAGAGTATTGTAAATCTTGTTGTGCTAACTCTTTGGTTGTAGGTCCAGGTCAGGTATGATCACTTGTACCTATTATTGCTCTGTTTAGTGATATATATTTTCTATCGATCATACCAGACTTTCGTCTGACCCAGAGTTTTATGTCTCTTCTTATTACTCTGGGTGCTCCTAAATGAGCAGACTAGAGGCAGGTTAGATGGTTAAGCACGAGTAGTTGTCCGAAGATGAGCAGGAGGCTTCCACGTACTATATATATATTCTCCCTGTGTTTTTGTTGGTCACTACTTTGGGCATTGGTATTGTAGCTCTTTATTTCCCTTCAGAGACAGTATTTTGGAGTTGTAATAGTTTGATATGAAGCTGTATTTTGGATTCCGCTACTCTGATGCATATGGTTTAGTTTTCAGCTTTTGTACTGTCTCGCATGTTTTATACCAAGTTATGTTATTATTATATTTTATTCCATGCGCTGTGAGATATACTACAGGTTCTTGGTGATTCATCGTTTCAAACCCTTTGACGATCGTCCCGTGCTAGTCGGACATTTGCATAGCGCATTTCGGTGAAATGTCTGTTGGTACGGGGCGACCGTCACACTTGGTATCAAAGCCTAGGTTGCGTAGTTTAACCTAGGGGAAAACATCAGGGAAAGATAGTATACATATATGAGAGCACATACTTGTGATATTTTTGTTTTCAAAAAAACTATATATATATATACTATTAGTATATCTAAGGATTAAGTCGCACTGCACTGGCACCCCTAAGGAGATGGTTAATCGTTTTCTCTTTGCAGATTGAACGATGAGCCGAAATACGAGGAGTACGATGAGGATCCCCGCATCGGGAGTTGAAGAGGGAGTGGGTTCAGAGGCCAATGATGGGAATGTCCCATATATGAGGACGATGTTTACTGCCTTCATGCGAGAGATGCTTAGGGATGCTCAAGGTGCAGTTCCTAATGCTGCTAATGGTGGTGGTGCAGTAGTGTAGGCACCTATAGCCGATTTCGCCAAGCTTAACAAGGATTATACTAGTCTTGGTGGGAAGCCATTCCACGGAACAGAATCGGCTATGGAGGTTCAGGATTGGCTTGATAGTTGTGAGCGCATCTTCGAGGATTTGGGGATTGATGATGCAACGAAGAGAAAGCTAGCATCACATCAGCTTCAAGGACGGGCAATGAATTGGTGGAATGCTATTAAAGCGGCTACTCCCGAGGATCAAGTTACTTGGGATCAGTTTAAGACTTGCCTCAGTGACAAGTTCATTCCAGCTGCTCAAAAATCAGAATTGTTTAGAATTTTTTGGGAACTTAAGCAGAATGGTAGGTCAGTCTCGAAGTATATTGCTGAATTCAATACCTTATCGAAATACGAATTATCTCTTATCGATACTGTCGAGAAGAAGAACGAGAAGTTCATAACTGGCCTAGATGAGTACTTGGGGGGAAGAGTTATAAACCATATCGATGAGACACTCGAATCTATCGTGGGAAAGGCATTGAGATAAGAGAGCCTTTACCCTAAGACGAAGACCGAGGTTGTTATTACATCTGCAGAGGAGCCAAAACCGTAGGCAAGCGGTGAAGGCAAGAAGAATTCCTAGAATAAGTGGAAATAGAACCAGACCAAGGATGGTCAGAAAAAGAATAATAAGAAAGATATCCAGTGCTTTGGCTGCGGCAAGAAGGGCCACTATGTCAGAGATTATCGAGCAAAGCCAAGGGAGAGGAAGTGCTTTAACTACGACCAAGTGGGACATTTTAAGAATGAATGCCCGCAACCCCCTAAGGAGAAGCATATCGTGAAAGCATATTCTATAAACGTTGTTCCTTCTTCGTTGAATGCCTCAACTGCGGCGGAGAAGGGAAAGGGTGTTGTATTCAAGGTATTCTTTCTATTTATGATGTTCTTGTTCGAGTATTGTTTGATACCGTGGCTTCCCATTCCTTCGTATCTAGTGACCTGGTGGATAGGTTGGAATTTGAACCCGAGATTGTTGATAGACCTTTAGTTGTGATGAACTCGATCAGTGGTTCGACTAGCCTTTGTATGATTTGTCGTAATTTGGTCTTATCGAGTCATGGATATATGTTTGCTTGTGATTGCTTTGTTTTGGGCTTTACTGGATTTGGCTTTATTTTTGGAGTCAATTGGCTCCAAAGGTATGGGGTGGTTGTAGACTGTGAGGGGTCTTCAGTGACCATTAGAGAGGATGATGGGTGGAGGGTGGTATTCGGTTGCCTACCTAGTGATGAGGTGATGGCTTGTTTTCTAATTCCCCCAACATCCCGCATGATGAGTTATCAGATGTGCCTATTGCTGGCGAGTATCCAGATATCTTTGAGGAAGTGACTGGACTTCCACCACACCGAGAGATCGAGTTTCGGATTGATTTAGTGAAATATGCCAGACCTGTAGTGATGCCACTTCGTCGTATGGTGCCAAAGGAGCAGCGAGAGCTCGAAGTGCAAGGAGGCGATCTTTTGAAGAAGGGATGTATTCGAAGAAGTGTTTCCGAGTGGGGAGCACCAGTTGTATTTGCTACTAAGGTCGATGGTTCCCTTCGCTTATGTGTGGAATACCGTGATTGAACATGGAGACTGGGAAGAATAAGTATCCTCTTCCATGGATAGATGATTTGTTTGATCAACTAGATGGAGCAAGAGTATTCTCCCAGTTGGATCTCGTGAAAGGATTTCATCAGCTCCGAGTAGCAGCTGAGAGTATACCTAAAAAGACATTTCGTACGCCGTCTGGATTCTATGAGTGGTTGGTTATGCCATTCGGGTTGACTAATGTACCCGCATATTTTGTGAATCTTATGAATAGGGTTTTCAGGGATCGATTAAATAAGTTTGTCCTTGTGTTCGTGGATGATATCTTGGTTTACTCGAGGACAGAGGAAGAACACAAGGAACATTTAAGGACAATGATGGAGGTGTTGAGGAAACACCATTTGAAAGCAAAATTTACTAAGTGTCAATTTTGGAGGAGGGAAGTGAGATTCTTGGGCCATGTTGTTTCAGAGAATGGTATTGCCGTGGATCCTGCGAAGGTGGCTACGGTGCAAGATTGTTCTATGCCCAAGAATGCAACGGAGTGAGAAGTTTCTTGGGGTTAGCTGGATATTATCGTAAGTTTATCCAAGACTTCTCCAAGATAGCGACACCGTTTACTCAGTTGACTAAGAAGAATCAAGCTTTTGCTTAGGACAAAAGGTGTGAGAATGCATTTAAGAGCCTAAAGGAGAAGTTAACGTGCACATTAGTGTTAGTTATTCCTAAGGGGAATGAAGAGATGATGGTATACACAGATGCCTATGGTACCAGACTAGGTGTTGTACTGATGCAAGGAGGTAGGGTTGTAGCTTATGCTAGTCGGCAACTGAAACCGCATGAGAAAAGATATCCTACCCATGATTTGGAATTGGAAGCGATCATGTTTGCATTACAGATGTGGAGACATTCTCTTGGGAGAAAGAATCGACTTGTTTACCGATCATAAGTCATTAAAGTATATTTTCTCTCAGAAGGATTTAAATCTTCGTCAGCAGAGATGGTTAGAATTCTTGGTTTCATATGATTTCAATATCGCATACACACTCGGAAAGAGCAATGCGGTAGAGCATGCATTGAGTAGGAGACATGCCAATTTGGGGCTATGTTTCTTGAGTCGAAGCAAATGGAGTATATCACGGGATATGATTTCAGGCCTAAATGTGAATTAGATCCAGAGATGTTAGCAAGTTTGACGACCAGACCGACTTTGATTGAGCGGATCGGTTCCAGTTAGAGGGACGATCCTAACCTATTGGAAATCATCTCCAAAGTAGAGATGGGTATCGACGGCGAGGAAATGAACAAGTATGGACTTGGTCGAGAAGGTTGGCTTCGAAAGAATGGGAGACTGGTTGTACCCAACGTTAATCGATTGAGAGATGAAGTGCTTAGAGAGTGCCATCACTCGAAACTGACTATACATCCCGGTGGTAACAAAATGTATCGAGACATGAAGCAGACCTACTATTGGGAAGGGATGAAGAGAGATGTTGGGAAGTTTATATCCAAGTGCATGAATTGCCAGTTAGTTAAGGCCAAGCAAAAGAAGCCTTGTGGTTTGTTACAACCGTTGGAAATTCTTGAATGGAAATGGGAACAAGTCTCATTGGATTTCCTCGATGGTTTACCAAGGACTAGATCGGGTCATGATAGTATTTGGGTGATTGTGGATCGATTGACCAAAAGTGCAAGGTTTATACCGGTCAAGTTGAATAGAACGACAACTAAGTTAGCGGAAATGTATATGAAGTGGGTAGCGAGATTTCATGGAGTACCTAAAGTTATTGTGAGTGACCGAGATCCACTATTTACTAGTGGGTTTTGGAAGAGCTTACAAGTGATGTTAGGGTCAGAATTACATCTCATAACCGCGTACCATCCCCAAACCGATGGTCAAACAGAGAGGGTGAATCGTGTATTAGATGATCTCTTGAGAGTTTGTATATTGGATTTTGGAGGGTCATGGGATGAACATTTGCATCTGGTTGAGTTCACATATAATAATAGTAATCAGTCCAGTATTGGTATGGCTCCATTTGAAGATTTGTACGGAAGACCATGCAACTCACCATCATGTTGGTTGGAAACCAGTGAGAAATTTGTGCTTGGGCTAGATGTAATAAGAGAATCTTCAGATAAGATCAAGGTTATTAAATAGTGAATGAAGGCTTCCCAAGATAGGCAGAAGAGTTATGCTGATAAAAGACGAAGAGATTTGAAATTCACCGTTGGCGACTTGGTATTCGTCAAGATTTCTCCGTTGATGTAACAACCCGAAAATTTACCATTTGAATTTATGAGTAAATTTTAAATATCGAAGTGATGAGTTACAACTAAAATTAAGCTCTTTTAAATAATAAAGAGTGATAGTGAAATAGTTTTAAAAATTAGTGTACAAAAATATTTAATTTGATGTGAAATTGAAAATGTGACCGGATGTCGTTTATCAAATTGATGACCTTTCATCAACTAAAACTTATCATAAAGGCCATGATGCTCTCATGCATGCTAACACACATTATATACTAAGTTAGCATGGTTGTATGTATTCATGTGAGGAAAAATAAATTTAATATGAAGAGGCTTATTATGTAAGCTAAAGATATAAATTTAAAAAGAGAAGCTTATCGTGGAAGCTAAATGATATAAATTTAAAATGAGAAGCTTATCATGTAAGCTAAAAGATATAAATTTAAAATGAGAAGCTTATCATGTAAGCTAAAAGATATAAATTTAAAATGAGTAGCTTATCATGTAAGCTAAAAGTTATAAATTTAAAATGAGAAGCTTATCACATACGCTAAAAGAAATAAATTTAAAATAAGAAGCTTATCATGTAAGCGGAAAAAAGAAAAAGAAAAAAAAAAGATAAGGACACATAACCCTCTTAGGTGTCCATGTGTAGAAATATCTTAGGACACCTAAGTATGCATATGTCATCATCTTATGGTTTGGATGAAAATAAGGAGGACAAGTGTCCAAAACCAAATTACCAAACTAGCCTTGAAAACTACTATATAAAGGGTGGAAAGGTTCATTCTTATTCATGCATTCACAAATATAAAACCAAGATAATAAAAAGAAGAGAGGTTTGGGAGAAGCCTAGAGGATAAATACAAGATCAAGTCACAAGTACAAGGTGAGAAAAATTATTTAAGTTCATGTATTCATTTCATATTTTGAAGAAAAGTTGAGAAATTTATGAATGAATGATTGGACTTGAAACCCTGAAAATGACGTTCGGTATTTTGGGCATAACTTTTGCAGTTCTTAAAGAAATTATTACTTCTCTATAAATTTGGAAAGCTAATTCAAAGGGCTACAACTTCCACCGATGGAATTTTTTCTACTTCGGCGGTTTGCATACCCGAAAACTGGATGCAAAGTGAGCTAAAAATCAGCCCGAAATGGACATGTTAAAAATGTCTCTTGATGTTTGATTTTATATATCAAATTGGTAAATAATTTTGAGGTTTTCTTTTGATGACAAATAAGTAGACAAAGAGAGCTTCTTACTGTAAAAAAATTGGAGTCAAAATCTATTAATATCATAGAGAAATAGCGTCAAACATGTTGCTCAAAAACAGGCTAAAATCTGATTTTTGGAACTATTTATAGAACTCCGAAACACTATCTTTTCTATTTATGAAGCACAGAACCAAGCAGAACCTTTTTATAGCGCCCAAAAGTGCTATAGTAGCTGATTTGAGTCTAAAGTCATTATAAACCACCCAGAACTTGTCATAGCACTTCTGGAAGCGTTGTCATTTCTCTGAATTGACTATGAAGAATTTTAAAACGAGCAGAACTTTTCATAGCATGTCTGAAACGCTGTTATAGATGTTTTGATTATAAAATCATGGTAAACTATTCCAAATCCTCACAAATTTGGACTTGAGTTTCCTTATAGTATCATAAACAAACTGATAAAATCGAGGATGTTAAATCAATGTAAAAGTGAGTAAAAATTTAGAATAAGGAAGGTTGACGAATTTCGATGATTCGAGGAAAATAATTGATTAATTGGGAGTGATGATAAGTACTATATGATGTTCTACGAGACTTTTGCATGAAGATAGCAAGGAATACTGTAAGTATACTTATCATCTAATCCATTATTATTTCATAAGCTTGTGTTTTAACTTAAAGATGCCTATGACTTTAACATATTATATTGGTTGCGATCTTTGCTTTGATAAGCAATCAACATATGCAACTAATGATTGAGGACATTTATGATTAGTGTTTAACTGAGATATGAATACTGTTCAACCGAGGCATGAATAGTATGTGTTTAAACGAGGTATGATTAGTGTTTTAAACAAGGTATGAATTGGGTGTGTTTTAACGAGATAATGAATGGTGTTGAACTTAACTATTTTAGTACAATCTTTGAAGATCTTTCCAAACATATGTTAGAGAAATATCAAGGTGGTTTGGGATTTGCTAATGAAGAAGTTTTTGCATATAGAAGATGATTAGTATTTATAATAAAAGATATTTGTCTTTGAAAGAAAGTTCTACAAGAGGTATATAGATGTCTTTCAAAATGAGTATTTACAAAAGGTATTTTAACCCCACATGATATAAAGAATATTTCGGAAGTAAACATTGATTTAAATGTTTTGTGTAAAGAAGAACTATGTCGGCTTGATGCCATATCTAATTGCTTACCCAATTAGATAAGGTACGTAGGCAGTCACATGGGGGTAGTGATGTATCAGCTGTTTTAATAAAAATATTTTTTGTTTATTATTTGTTATTACGTCTTATGTTGGTGCATTTTTCATGTTTAAGTCATGCTAACGTGTTTATTAACTGTGTAGAAATGAACATTGATTCTCATCTCATTAGAATTGCACAATGGTAGAATTACGGTAATTGTGTTTAACTCATATTTAAGCACAAATGGTTAATTAAATAAGTGGTATTAATTTAAATTCTATCCGGTGCATTTAGTGATGTTGTTCATAAAATATGATGGTAGATGTCATTGTTTGTTTTGGAAGGAAGGATTTTCGGCAATTTAGCTTGGTCCGTAATTCCGGGGCGTTACAAGTGGTATCAGAGCTTAGGTTAGGTGCCGAAATAAAATTTCATATTATATTAGAAAATCATGTTTGAAATTTTAAAATGAAGTTACCTTAATATGATGAATAAAAGTGGATAAGGTAAGGCACCATTCCTCTGACCAGGTATATGAGTAGTATTTATATGTTAAATTTCTGTTTATAAGAATAATGTGTCAATTCATTTTCAAGCACCACATAAATAGGTTTAATGAAGTTGTAAGTGCATATGAAAAGTTATAAAGTAGCGAAGGAATGAAGTGGGTTATAAAGGAAGGTATGTGGTAGCATGAAATCGATGAAATGGAGTGGCTTAAAAGGATTGTGGGATAATAGCGTGCCAAGGAAGGAATTAAATGAGTTTGGGCAAACAAAGTTGATGAAGATCAAAAGGAGTAAATTGAATACTGCATTCATGCAAAACCAAGGTAAGAAAATTTATTTAAATAATTATATCATTACGTAATATGATATCAGAGTTGTTTAGCACTGATGATGTTAGCTTAAAGCTGCAAAAACATCACTCAACAATCCAGTCATAACTTTTGATTCCTTGATTTGGGTTTAGTCGAAGTTAATCTCATTGGGAAGCTAGATGTAACGACCCGCAAATCCGTGCTACCTGAGTTGACTAAATACACCACACGTCCAACCCAAATAACACAGAAATACGACTCATTATTAGAAAGAAGTTAGAGGATGAGAAATAGAAAGAAAGAAATATTAGAATAGAAGAAAACGAAGATCACAAACTCACAGCGGAACGAATAAAATATATTATATAACATAAGCTTCGAAATACAAATCTGTTTTGTACATACATACATACCATCATCAGAGTACACATAACATTTGATCCAGCGGAAGTAACTCTAAATAACTAACGTTGAAGCCTCCTGCTTCAAGCTCCTCCAAGTGTATCTGTAAAAGCCTGAAACACTTGACTGCCCGTACAAATTTGGGCACCCAAGAGTTTAGGGAAAACAAAACAAAATAAACTCTGGGTCAGTCATGGGACTGGTGTGAGTAAACTCCAACCACTTGTTTAACTTTCAAAACTCTTTTCGAAAGAAAAGGTAATAGTAAGACCAGCCCACACATAAACACAGACGGTTTTTACCTTACTATAACCCAAAACACTTTGATATCAAATCCAATGATATTATGATAATGTCTACATCAAATAAATAACCAAATAGCAGAACGCTTGCATCTCACGCTCCACCTATATAGTATATAATCAAAAACCGCATGGCGCTTATTGGAGATTGGATTTCCAACATGACAAGGTATGGGACCACCTTCCGACAGTGCATCTCTAGAGGCGAATACACCTGGGTTCAACAAGAACGTCTTGCAACCCGGCCCACACATGACCGACCACTCATTTCGCTTGAGTGTATCGAATGTATATCACCAACGGTTGGACTCAAACCACCGTTCCCGAATGGGCAGAATCGATAGATTTAGAAACAAAAGGAATTTCTCTAGATATGTGATTATACACCCTAATGGGAGCGACCCACATAGCCATGCTGCCTGCCCGATTTTTGTCCTTTCCCGGTTGTTGAGGCCTGAGGTTACGCATACTTACCATTCATCGATAACACAATCACTTTGAATGCCACATCGTCAGATCCGTTAATCACTAGTTGAGTTTGCACAAATATTCTGGATATTATGCTAAGGGATAAATCCGTTGCAACCATATATATTTATACAGACCAACCCATTGATCATTGGAAATACTCTGTCAGACATTCGTCCATATACGTTCGTTCTGGGATTGAACGAAACCGAAGGCACTATTTCTATAAATAGAAAAGCCCTTGCACTTCACTCCGTCTTCAATATATTCAGCATACTTGGTTCGCAACGCTTATGCCGATACGGAGTGGTTCTTCGGATAATAATCCAACCGGTCTCTCCATATTGACAACGATGGTCAAAAACTTCGATAGTCTGTGATTTAACTATCGAATAAAAACAAGTGTTCATCCAAACATATCAAACAAATCACTGGGCCCTTTAATTAATATTTCATTAATTAAAACCTCTTCTCCATTTCCTTAACAATATTTGTTAACCAAATATTTTCAATAACCATATTGGCTCTTTTCGCTATTTTTGATTTCATTTCCTTATCGAATTCTATATATATTGATATATAGATTTCTAACTGTCAAATTTTCTTAAAAATATTCTAACTCCTTAAATTTCCGGAAAATTTCGCCATAACCTCCCCTGTATCGGGAGCATCGGGAAATTTCAAATAGCTTCCCGGTATCTTCCTCAATCAAAAAGAAAAAGAAAAAGCCAAGCGGCTTGCCGATACGGCGCCTAAATCTCATATATGAATTAAAACATGTACCTTTTTGTCGAGCACATAAATTTAAATCTTCATCACTTTATCCCATACCTGTCTAACACCTGTTCACCTGTTTCCAATTTAATTCAACTCAATCCATTCGTTTGAATTTAATTTCGAATCGTTTGAATTCAGTTTCGCTCAATTATTCTTTAATTGGCCCTCTTGCCTATTTCACTTCTTTGTTGAACATAACATGTTCGAACAAAATATTTAACTCGTTCATAACCAAATCGAATTTCAATTTCAATCCTAGTTTCCTGTTTGATTTCGAATATAAATTTTCAAATCGAATTTTCTTATTTAAAGCCCAATGTCAGTTCAACATCTCCTTTACGAATTACTATTCGAATTAGTTAATTCTATTCAAAGTCAAAATCTGATTTTTGTTTCAAAAATCAATTTCCTTACTCCACCTGAGTTCACATATATTTTATAACTCAAATCTGAAATTTTCTAAATAGAAATTCGGATTTTATTTGCTTAAAATCCTTTGATATCATTAAATAAACCGTTAAGGTTTTATAATGGTTCTGGCGCTGCTTTTCTGAAAATTTGATTTTGACATAACTCAAAATCTATACGACGAAATTCAGATTTTTCTCTTTCATTTGAAAACTATTGTCTAACCGGTCCTGACGTTTCTTGTTTCAAAGAATTTCGACTTCAATTGAGTTCTATATATTCAATTGAAGTTCGAATCGCTATTTTACGAACTGCAGCGCTGCGGCGAGTTCGTTTTAATTATATTTATATATAAAAACCTTTAAACTTCTAAACTTCTTTAAAATGAATTCAACTCCATTCTGATTTTTATTTTAAATATATATCAAACACTATTTTCCAACTCAACAAATATTTCTGATCTTCTATTTCATTTATATTTGAAGTCTATATTCAAATTCCAATTCGATTCTAATTCAAATTCTATATTCAAATACTATTTCAACTATTTGAATTCAAATTCCATTTTTAATCTATTTGAACTTCAAATATTTAAACTCCATTTCTACTTGAACTTCAAATACCACATTTATATTCCTTTGAATCCAAATATCATGTTTCAAATCTCTTTGAATCCCTCTTATTCAAATTCTTTCTAATTAAACTCCATTTGAGTTTTGTTTGAATCCTTATATTTGACACCATTTGAATTCTATTTAAATTCTTATATTTAAATCCTTTTTATTAAAACCCATTATTTAAATCCCATTTGAATTTTCCTTATTTCAAATCCATTTGAACTCCTTTAAATTCAAATTCCATTTCAAAATTTATTTGGATTTCCTATTTTGAAATCCTATTCCACTTCTTACTTTGAAATCCTATTTTCAAAGTTTATTTCAAATTCTAATTTGAAATTCCATATTCAAATTTCTACTTGAATTTCTATATTCAATTCCATGTTCAAATTCAACACTTGAATTTCTATTTCAAATCTCAATTCAAATTTCATACTTGAATTCCAATTCAAATCTCTATTCAAATTTCACATTTGAATTCTTCTTTGAAATACTATATTTCAAATTCTATTTTGAAATTTTACATTGAAATCTCTAATTGAATTTCTAATATTCAATCTCCTTTTAAAATTCAAACATTTAAACTCCTTTTAAAATTCAAATGTTATACTCAAATTTCATTTGAGTTATATATTTAATTTCACATCCTATTTTGAAATTTCATTTCAAATTCCAATTTCAAACTTGTATTTCTATTTCTGAATTATCAAATGATAACTCTTTTCACTTCATTTATAACTTCGTTATAAAAGAACTATTTATAAACTTCGTTTATAAAGAAACCACTTGTTTTATTTTTCAAACCAAGTTTATATTCTTATTCCATTTAAATTCAAATTCTATTTAAAAAAATAGAATTTTCCCTTTTTAAATCGCCAATATCCTTTTTATGATATTTTTAATTATCATTACTTAAGCCCAGTGATATTTTAAACACACAAAGCAACGAATTATTTATTTTTCTAACACATCATATATAACAATATATATATGCAAACAAATAAGCAAACAGATAATATATTTTTGAGGAATCCAGTTGGATTCCTCCAACCTGTTTTCCTGCATCCACAGATGTTAGCACATAAATAATACCCATTCTGCTTCGTGGCAGAATATCGCGGTATAGAAGGTCATCCACTAATCATAGCGTGGGGCGTATAGGGTAATCATCCGCTATGAAACTGCGGGCATCCGCTAATGAGACTGCGGGAATCCAACCAATCAATCAACCCAATATATATATATAATAGCCTAAATAACTAATATATATAAAACAAGCAGAAAAATCCACACAAGCAACAAACAATTATTTTTAACGAAATAAAAATAATTAAAAATAAAAGGTGAGTGAGATTTACTCACCAGGATTTCCTTTTTGCCGAATATTCAAAGTCTAGATTTTCATGAATTCACAGTTGGCTCTGACAAATTCCAAACACTTCTAGAATCCCAGCCATGAACCCGACTCGAATAATCTCATAAATAAACCTTGTATAACAAGATGATAAATTTTAATTACCTGATTATACCATAGTTAACTAATTAAAATGCTAATTTCTATTTATTTTAAACAGCTTACTAAATTAGTTTAGAAATTAAATTTCAGTTTTTGTTTGACTTCATTATTTCAATCAATTAACTACTTAATAAATTATATATTTAATATGACACTTATTACTATCGAAATAAAAATTAAATTACCTTTTCCTAATTCTGCTTTAAACCAACCATATCGGTCCGCCTCTTTGATCACACCACCACACCTCCCAAGGTCAGCGTCGACCTCCAGTTCACCCACGATGCCACCAAGAACAACCGTACTCCCCTCTTTCACTGGCGAACCCACCGCCATAACTCCTCACCAAAGAACAACCGTCTGTCTTGCTTCACGAACTCGATTTTGACCTGGAGCCTCGAAGAAGACGACTACACCTCGCATCGTCGAACTCCACCCAAACCTTTCACTGTCGAACTCCTCAATCTATTCCTTAACGCAAACACTTTCCCATCGCGCATTCAATCTTATCTTCCAACGTCGCGCTGACCTTCGTACTCCACAGTACATGACTTCGAGGCCAGCGCTCCCCTCTCCAATCAACTCGCCAACCTTCAAACCCCATTCGCGATGAACGTCGACCCCCAAAACCCCTCGCGAGCTCCATAAATCAAATGAAAAACCCTTTTGACTAAGTTGCGATGCTCAAGCCCTCGGTGGACTCGCGATTTCCAATTTGAATTGAATTTCTTGTTTCCCTTTTTTTTTTTACTTTAATCGGTGGATTGATTTGTATTAAATTTTGAATTGGGGAAAAGGAACGGAAGTAAGGATTGAAGATGGGATTCAGAATGAAAAAAATAGCGAAGCCTTAACCTCGTTTTATAGGCGCGAGAAGGAACACCCAGTACCTAAAGCCATTAAATCCTGTCTGCCTTTGTTAAGAAGCTAGAGAACAGAATATTGTGCTCGAGAATTTTATAGGTCTGCGAAACGAAAGTATAGGATGGTGCGAGTATGTACTTAGGTCGGCTGATGAAACACTAAAAAAATATTATAATTTGAATTTTTAAATTAAAATATCTTGTGGTCTTTAACCCGTAAATCTGAACCGCTATTTTAACGTATCCACTGACTTTTCAACACTGTAACATTATTTTGAACTGAATAAAAATCTAAAATTTAAATCTGAACGTATAATTAGAATAACCATATTATATTGATAATTCAATTATAAAATATCATTTGTATTACCAACTAAATATTTAAAACAATATAAAATATTTAAAATAAATTAAAAAAAATCTGGGTCGTTACATTCTTCCCCCCTTAAAATAATTTCGTCCTCGAAATTGCTAAGTTAGGAAAAATGGTACAAATCTATTACTTTTCAAAAATTCACTTATGTTGAAACTCAATTCCTCATATTTCAACAAATTCAATTCTACCAAAACTTTTGGTCTTCTTCATTCAATTCGAATGATCTATGATCAATCCATTTATATTCAATCTATATTCCATTAAACCTATTCAAATTGATTCTAATCAATTCACTCACTTCGACCCATTTAACTTTTTTAAGTTAAATTTCAATTCCAGAATTCAAATCCCTGGGTTTTTCTTTTCAAATTCTTTTTGAAATCCCATAAATATATACATATATTTATTTCCATTTCAAATTCAAAACATTTGAATTTTCAAACCACATGTTTTTTCCAAAACAAATTTCCATCAAAAACTTTCTAAGGTAGCAATCCATCACTTAGAAACTCGAAAATGAACACTGATGGTGTTGCAATCATCATCAGAATTATTTTCCAGCCACTGAAGTGAGTTCAGTGCTTTATTATTTCAAAATCCATCTAAAATGATTTTCTTTCAAATCCTTTTAAAACAAAGCTATATTTAATATACTTTGAAAAAATATTTTTCAACTTCCCAGGATTTTGAATTCTTAATTCTGGTTTGAATTTAATTCTAATCCATCTCATTTGTATATATAATTCCTATACAAATTCTATTTTGGTTATAAATAACCATTTTAATTTTATAACCCCATTTGATTATAAAATCAACATCCAACACATCCATATAATAATAATTCTAGAAAATTATTCTTTCTATATAAAAATAGAATTTTGGGTAAAAAAAATTTTCACCCACTCATTTTAAAACAATATCGTGTCGTATTTTCTGTTCAAGTGTTTAGAAACTCCTATCGACGTTGTGGCGTCCCACGATTCGACCAGAATTCATAAACCACTCGCAGACTAGTCAACACAATATAAAACAGCTTTTATATCAATTTACAAATACGCTCTCTCGTATATATATGCTCAACTCATTCTAGGGCACTGCTGACCCTATCTCTAATGAGCACAACCCCACAAAGCCTAGGTATTCGCTCAACCTAAGCTCTGATACCACTGTAACGACCCGCAAATCCGTGCTACCTGAGTTGACTAAATACACCACACGTCCAACCCAAATAACACAGAAATACGACTCATTATTAGAAAGAAGTTAGAGGATGAGAAATAGAAAGAAAGAAATATTAGAATAGAAGAAAACGAAGATCACAAACTCACAGCGGAACGAATAAAATATATTATATAACATAAGCTTCGAAATACAAATCTGTTTTGTACATACATACATACCATCATCAGAGTACACATAACATTTGATCCAGCGGAAGTAACTCTAAATAACTAACGTTGAAGCCTCCTGCTTCAAGCTCCTCCAAGTGTATCTGTAAAAGCCTGAAACACTTGACTGCCCGTACAAATTTGGGCACCCAAGAGTTTAGGGAAAACAAAACAAAATAAACTCTGGGTCAGTCATGGGACTGGTGTGAGTAAACTCCAACCACTTGTTTAACTTTCAAAACTCTTTTCGAAAGAAAAGGTAATAGTAAGACCAGCCCACACATAAACACGGACGGTTTTTACCTTACTATAACCCAAAACACTTTGATATCAAATCCAATGATATTATGATAATGTCTACATCAAATAAATAACCAAATAGCAGAACGCTTGCATCTCACGCTCCACCTATATAGTATATAATCAAAAACCGCATGGCGCTTATTGGAGATTGGATTTCCAACATGACAAGGTATGGGACCACCTTCCGACAGTGCATCTCTAGAGGCGAATACACCTGGGTTCAACAAGAACGTCTTGCAACCCGGCCCACACATGACCGACCACTCATTTCGCTTGAGTGTATCGAATGTATATCACCAACGGTTGGACTCAAACCACCGTTCCCGAATGGGCAGAATCGATAGATTTAGAAACAAAAGGAATTTCTCTAGATAGGTGATTATACACCCTAATGGGAGCGACCCACATAGCCATGCTGCCTGCCCGATTTTTGTCCTTTCCCGGTTGTTGAGGCCTGAGGTTACGCATACTTACCATTCATCGATAACACAATCACTTTGAATGCCACATCGTCAGATCCGTTAATCACTAGTTGAGTTTGCACAAATATTCTGGATATTATGCTAAGGGATAAATCCGTTGCAACCATATATATTTATACAGACCAACCCATTGATCATTGGAAATACTCTGTCAGACATTCGTCCATATACGTTCGTTCTGGGATTGAACGAAACCGAAGGCACTATTTCTATAAATAGAAAAGCCCTTGCACTTCACTCCGTCTTCAATATATTCAGCATACTTGGTTCGCAACGCTTATGCCGATACGGAGTGGTTCTTCGGATAATAATCCAACCGGTCTCTCCATATTGACAACGATGGTCAAAAACTTTGATAGTCTGTGATTTAACTATCGAATAAAAACAAGTGTTCATCCAAACATATCAAACAAATCACTGGGCCCTTTAATTAATATTTCATTAATTAAAACCTCTTCTCCATTTCCTTAACAATATTTGTTAACCAAATATTTTCAATAACCATATTGGCTCTTTTCGCTATTTTTGATTTCATTTCCTTATCGAATTCTATATATATTGATATATAGATTTCTAACTGTCAAATTTTCTTAAAAATATTCTAACTCCTTAAATTTCCGGAAAATTTCGCCATAACCTCCCCTGTATCGGGAGCATCGGGAAATTTCAAATAGCTTCCCGGTATCTTCCTCAATCAAAAAGAAAAAGAAAAAGCCAAGCGGCTTGCCGATACGGCGCCTAAATCTCATATATGAATTAAAACATGTACCTTTTTGTCGAGCACATAAATTTAAATCTTCATCACTTTATCCCATACCTGTCTAACACCTGTTCACCTGTTTCCAATTTAATTCAACTCAATCCATTCGTTTGAATTTAATTTCGAATCGTTTGAATTCAGTTTCGCTCAATTATTCTTTAATTGGCCCTCTTGCCTATTTCACTTCTTTGTTGAACATAACATGTTCGAACAAAATATTTAACTCGTTCATAACCAAATCGAATTTCAATTTCAATCCTAGTTTCCTGTTTGATTTCGAATATAAATTTTCAAATCGAATTTTCTTATTTAAAGCCCAATGTCAGTTCAACATCTCCTTTACGAATTACTATTCGAATTAGTTAATTCTATTCAAAGTCAAAATCTGATTTTTGTTTCAAAAATCAATTTCCTTACTCCACCTGAGTTCACATATATTTTATAACTCAAATCTGAAATTTTCTAAATAGAAATTCGGATTTTATTTGCTTAAAATCCTTTGATATCATTAAATAAACCGTTAAGGTTTTATAATGGTTCTGGCGCTGCTTTTCTGAAAATTTGATTTTGACATAACTCAAAATCTATACGACGAAATTCAGATTTTTCTCTTTCATTTGAAAACTATTGTCTAACCGGTCCTGACGTTTCTTGTTTCAAAGAATTTCGACTTCAATTGAGTTCTATATATTCAATTGAAGTTCGAATCGCTATTTTACGAACTGCAGCGCTGCGGCGAGTTCGTTTTAATTATATTTATATATAAAAACCTTTAAACTTCTAAACTTCTTTAAAATGAATTCAACTCCATTCTGATTTTTATTTTAAATATATATCAAACACTATTTTCCAACTCAACAAATATTTCTGATCTTCTATTTCATTTATATTTGAAGTCTATATTCAAATTCCAATTCGATTCTAATTCAAATTCTATATTCAAATACTATTTCAACTATTTGAATTCAAATTCCATTTTTAATCTATTTGAACTTCAAATATTTAAACTCCATTTCTACTTGAACTTCAAATACCACATTTATATTCCTTTGAATCCAAATATCATGTTTCAAATCTCTTTGAATCCCTCTTATTCAAATTCTTTCTAATTAAACTCCATTTGAGTTTTGTTTGAATCCTTATATTTGACACCATTTGAATTCTATTTAAATTCTTATATTTAAATCCTTTTTATTAAAACCCATTATTTAAATCCCATTTGAATTTTCCTTATTTCAAATCCATTTGAACTCCTTTAAATTCAAATTCCATTTCAAAATTTATTTGGATTTCCTATTTTGAAATCCTATTCCACTTCTTACTTTGAAATCCTATTTTCAAAGTTTATTTCAAATTCTAATTTGAAATTCCATATTCAAATTTCTACTTGAATTTCTATATTCAATTCCATGTTCAAATTCAACACTTGAATTTCTATTTCAAATCTCAATTCAAATTTCATACTTGAATTCCAATTCAAATCTCTATTCAAATTTCACATTTGAATTCTTCTTTGAAATACTATATTTCAAATTCTATTTTGAAATTTTACATTGAAATCTCTAATTGAATTTCTAATATTCAATCTCCTTTTAAAATTCAAACATTTAAACTCCTTTTAAAATTCAAATGTTATACTCAAATTTCATTTGAGTTATATATTTAATTTCACATCCTATTTTGAAATTTCATTTCAAATTCCAATTTCAAACTTGTATTTCTATTTCTGAATTATCAAATGATAACTCTTTTCACTTCATTTATAACTTCGTTATAAAAGAACTATTTATAAACTTCGTTTATAAAGAAACCACTTGTTTTATTTTTCAAACCAAGTTTATATTCTTATTCCATTTAAATTCAAATTCTATTTAAAAAAATAGAATTTTCCCTTTTTAAATCGCCAATATCCTTTTTATGATATTTTTAATTATCATTACTTAAGCCCAGTGATATTTTAAACACACAAAGCAACGAATTATTTATTTTTCTAACACATCATATATAACAATATATATATGCAAACAAATAAGCAAACAGATAATATATTTTTGAGGAATCCAGTTGGATTCCTCCAACCTGTTTTCCTGCATCCACAGATGTTAGCACATAAATAATACCCATTCTGCTTCGTGGCAGAATATCGCGGTATAGAAGGTCATCCACTAATCATAGCGTGGGGCGTATAGGGTAATCATCCGCTATGAAACTGCGGGCATCCGCTAATGAGACTGCGGGAATCCAACCAATCAATCAACCCAATATATATATATATATAATAGCCTAAATAACTAATATATATAAAACAAGCAGAAAAATCCACACAAGCAACAAACAATTATTTTTAACGAAATAAAAATAATTAAAAATAAAAGGTGAGTGAGATTTACTCACCAGGATTTCCTTTTTGCCGAATATTCAAAGTCTAGATTTTCATGAATTCACAGTTGGCTCTGACAAATTCCAAACACTTCTAGAATCCCAGCCATGAACCCGACTCGAATAATCTCATAAATAAACCTTGTATAACAAGATGATAAATTTTAATTACCTGATTATACCATAGTTAACTAATTAAAATGCTAATTTCTATTTATTTTAAACAGCTTACTAAATTAGTTTAGAAATTAAATTTCAGTTTTTGTTTGACTTCATTATTTCAATCAATTAACTACTTAATAAATTATATATTTAATATGACACTTATTACTATCGAAATAAAAATTAAATTACCTTTTCCTAATTCTGCTTTAAACCAACCATATCGGTCCGCCTCTTTGATCACACCACCACACCTCCCAAGGTCAGCGTCGACCTCCAGTTCACCCACGATGCCACCAAGAACAACCGTACTCCCCTCTTTCACTGGCGAACCCACCGCCATAACTCCTCACCAAAGAACAACCGTCTGTCTTGCTTCACGAACTCGATTTTGACCTGGAGCCTCGAAGAAGACGACTACACCTCGCATCGTCGAACTCCACCCAAACCTTTCACTGTCGAACTCCTCAATCTATTCCTTAACGCAAACACTTTCCCATCGCGCATTCAATCTTATCTTCCAACGTCGCGCTGACCTTCGTACTCCACAGTACATGACTTCGAGGCCAGCGCTCCCCTCTCCAATCAACTCGCCAACCTTCAAACCCCATTCGCGATGAACGTCGACCCCCAAAACCCCTCGCGAGCTCCATAAATCAAATGAAAAACCCTTTTGACTAAGTTGCGATGCTCAAGCCCTCGGTGGACTCGCGATTTCCAATTTGAATTGAATTTCTTGTTTCCCTTTTTTTTTTACTTTAATCGGTGGATTGATTTGTATTAAATTTTGAATTGGGGAAAAGGAACGGAAGTAAGGATTGAAGATGGGATTCAGAATGAAAAAAATAGCGAAGCCTTAACCTCGTTTTATAGGCGCGAGAAGGAACACCCAGTACCTAAAGCCATTAAATCCTGTCTGCCTTTGTTAAGAAGCTAGAGAACAGAATATTGTGCTCGAGAATTTTATAGGTCTGCGAAACGAAAGTATAGGATGGTGCGAGTATGTACTTAGGTCGGCTGATGAAACACTAAAAAAATATTATAATTTGAATTTTTAAATTAAAATATCTTGTGGTCTTTAACCCGTAAATCTGAACCGCTATTTTAACGTATCCACTGACTTTTCAACACTGTAACATTATTTTGAACTGAATAAAAATCTAAAATTTAAATCTGAACGTATAATTAGAATAACCATATTATATTGATAATTCAATTATAAAATATCATTTGTATTACCAACTAAATATTTAAAACAATATAAAATATTTAAAATAAATTAAAAAAAATCTGGGTCGTTACACTAGATTAATTATGTAGAATACTTACATCATACACATTTTTTTGAAAGTTTGCCATCTCAAAAAACACTTTTGCAAACTGACTATGTGTAAAACGAGGTTGATGTCATTTAATGCAAATGTCGTAACTAGTGCCCTATATAAAATTTTGGAGATACATCGAGTAATATGAAAAGATTGATGCGAAAAAAAGGATTTATACTGAAGATGATTTTTGAAATTGAGAGAGTGGATTTTCCAAAATGAAATGGTTATCCATATGGAAGTAATGATTACAAAGTATAAAAGCACTTTGAGAGAATACTTTGTTTAAACTTATTAAAGATTTTTATGGATTATTTCATCAATGATGGATACTTTCGATGATGATGACGATGGTGATGTGCGGTATAAGAATAGATCTTAGGTAGTGCACTATTACTCTATGTTGGCATCGAGCCGAGTAGAGTACATCCTATTTGATGAAGGGATGCCAGCATAAGACAATAGATCTTGGATAGTGCAGCTATTACTCTATGTTGGTATCGAGCCGAGTAGAGTACATCCTATTTGATGACGGGATGCCGACCGCAATAGGATAAAATATCCTAAATTGAGTAGATTGGACCCACTTTGATGAATATAATCATATTATAAAAAAAGTATTGATTAGAGTTTATTTTGAAATATTACTCTCTGGTACATTTTGATGGGTACTGCAACAAGGAGAGTACAACATAATTGATGTGTTGACTTTGATGAATATAATCATGTTTTGAAGATATTACAGGAGATGTCTAGATTACTCTTGGTACATTTTGATGAGTACCGCAATATGGAGAATACATCCTTACTTGATGATGACGAGTCAGATGAGCCGAAACATGATGAATCTTTGTTACATCTCAATGGGCACCAAGAAAGAAGAAATGGGGGCTAGGAATCGATGTGGATTGCAAAGAACATGATCCTGAATTTTGGCACAAAAAGAAGCTTTGGCGTGCCTGATCCAGTAACAACTTGCAGGAGTGACAGAATGTTAAAAGGATCGAATCATAAAATATCCAAGTACGATTTCAATTTATGAAATTATTATGAAAGTATAATTGCAAGAAAATTTCTTAGATATATAGAGTTTCTGTAACACCCCGAATTTTTAACGACATTGAAGAGGATAAATTAAAGAATAATTAATTTGATATTCAGAATTAAGTGAAATGGGTTCCGCCATTGCGTTCGTCTCGGAACTCTGCTTGAGATAGAGTCCGAGTTTGCGTAAAACGGATAACGAATGAAGAAGTTATGGACGGTTAAAGTTTTACGATGAAAGTAGAAAGTACTGGCACACTTGACAAGTGCACCAATGTATTTTGCACTGGCGCACCTGCCAAGTGTGCCCAGAACAGTTTCTAGGTGTTCAAGCCTTTTTCGAGTGAGTGACGACCCGTGACTTGACCCAATTCCATTAGGGCTGAGGTGGCATCCGAATTCTGTAACCCAACAGCTATAAATATATCTCATATCCTTTGTTTTCTTCACAAAGAAACAATGGTGGTCGGACTCTGCTGGATTCTGAACTGAATTAGGATCTCTCATCTTCTTCTAAAGCATATCCAATTTTGAGAATCAAACATAGACTCAGAACCTTTTCTATCATCCTAGCAATCCAATCACAGTGAGTTTCTAGTCACTTTTACATTTAAATAAATAACAGTAAATTGTGAAAGACTATGAATTGGATATGTTGTAAAGTATGAATCTATGCCAGTATTAAATCTTATACCATGTAGATCATGATAGATCTAATTCTCTAGATGTGATGCAATTGTGGCTATACTATGACGTTGCCTTTATGGATCTTGATTTGTAACTACATTGTGGTAAATGTAAATCTATTAATCTTGACAGTTGCAACATTGCTTAGATCTAATGTTGTATGTAAATCGCCTTTCATGTTGCAATCAACTTAGATATGTTGTATGTTGGACATATTTAGATCTAAACATGCTATTATCATGTTTTATGCTAGATCCACTTTATGATCATGTTTTATGCTAGATCCACTTTATGATCATGTTTTATGCTAGATCTATTTTATGGTCATATCCTATGCTATGATAGATCTATCTCTCGAGATCCAATTCAATTTTGATTGTCCTAGTATGTTATTTTTGTTTCATTTGGATAGATCAAATCATTTATGTGAACCATGAAAATATGCCACCTTGAATTGATTAGGATTGGGTCCACACCTTTATCTTAATTGTAACCTCTATGATATGGATTTGGGTAGTTCTATTTATAAACCTATAGATCTAAACCATTATTTATGATTAGATCTAATTTTATCTATTAGATCTAGAGCATGTGGACATTTTATGTAGATCTAAAGCAATATTTATGTTAGATCCCGTTATGATGATGATTACATGTTCATGACAATATGTATGTTCACCTTGATATGATGTTAATTACATGTCCATTCACTTTGTTATCATACTAGTATGTTTATGCCAATATATGTTGAAACTATCACCTCTATCATATTCTCTTTTTCATTGTTGTGGCTAGACTACTTATTAGCCTTGATGCCGCCAAAATACATGCGAATATGTTAGTCAAGGAAAAGGGGGAAAAGGGATTTATATTTGGCATGTAATCTTTAAATGAATTGATATGTAATTCAAATTATTGGGTAAATTATGTATTGACACCTATAAAAGGAAAGGATTAATTAATTGGTAAATTAATTAAAAATGGCATAATTTGAATATGAACATTTATGGACATGTAATTCAAATTATTGGGAAAAATATGTATTGACACCCAAAAAGGGAAAGGTTTAATTAATTGATTAATTAATTAAAAATGGAATGTTTAGTAATTACAATTAGGAATTGTAATTGTACTTATGACACGAGGTTAGGTTACATTAGTGGAGGAAGTCTGGCCGGACCCGACCGGCATATCCAGCAGCCACTAATGTTGAACCTAATGTGGGAGGTCTAAGTACGCGAATATGAATCGGGCTAAGACACGAGGTTAGGCCCAACTGTGAAATAAGATCGCCCGGACTCGACTGGCATATCCAGCAACCACATGTTGTAGGCCTAATATGGGAGGTCTAGCCCATTATAAACCATAAATGGACATGGTAATGAATCAGACTACTTAACCTAATATATTCCATAAGGGATTGTATGAATATGAACTAAAGATAGGGTTAAGTAAAACATGCTTGAATCAGTAGGAGGGTTAAGTACATCTTGGGTTGGTGGGTAATATTTGTGTATATAGGCCCACAAACTTAATATGTCGGGGTTATGTAATTAAAGGCATCGTTAGGTAAACATAACCAGTGGAAAACCTAGTAGTGGGGATACAAGACAAAGGGGAGAGCTTGCATCATCTTGTATGGGACCCATTTCGGTTAGTAACCCTTAAACAGTTATCAAACGGGTACTCCGAACTAGGTCAGAGTAGGGCACGCTTACTGAGATGATTGTAAGAGATCCAAAGGTGGAGGCAGTGTTGACAGCGCGTTCCAACGGGGTCATATGCATGCATGATTCCGCCTGCTGGGGAAGATAAGACGCTATGACATTAGTTGATATGGTTGTGCACATCCGGAAAATGAAGGGTTGCCACTTTAGGGAGTGGTACACCCTACCGTGGGGCCAGCACAGGGTATCTATGGAATAGGGAGTTGATCGATTGGGGGTAGTAAGTAGGGTATATCTAGTGCTGTCAGTTTCTGTGGGGTACCTGTGTTTCTGTCTGGGCCAACACCCGTTATTTCTATATAGGTACCAGTTCTGTTTGGGTTAAAACACATTACTAGAGTGCACCTAAAACTACCTTTATGTTTCTGTTGGGATCATCCTGATTTTGTTAAGCAATTGGGGAATATGTAATCCTATTACATATCTATTATACTTGTATTGGTGTAGAACAAGGAAAGTATTAAGAAGCGCTATATATTCTATCATGTTGTCCTGTTTACCTTGTTATGCGTGCCATTTGTGTATTGATCTCTCTTGTCCACTTTGTACGCCTATCATGTTACTTTTATTTATTTACTGGCTAAAAGTAACTAGACTCGCCAGACTTTATGTCTGACCCTTTTTGTTTCCCCTTCTTTCTTCCGTTTCCCTCCAGGTTCTCAGGGAGGAAAAACACAGGCTAGATCGTGATTCTGCTTATTTTACTGGAGCTTCTTATATGTATGGATCAAGCTCCTGTCCTTGTTGCTATAGCTATATTTTGTTCTTGGGGAATTTTCTTTCTTTTATGTACTCTGATATTTCTGAAGTACAAGATAGTGGTTTTTATGTTGTAATGGGTTTTTATATTTCAGACAAATGATTCTTTGGACCACGGTATTTTGATGATTAATAAAGTTGTTTATTTCCACTATAATTTTTTTATATCTGTCTTGTAATATTCTGTCTATTTACCTAAACGTTTCACGAAACTTAATGCATTCTCTTTGTGAGTGACATTAATGGACGTGGGGTGTCACACTTGGTATCAGAGCTGAAGTTTACCAGATTAGATAAAGTTTTTGAAAATTATTTTTCCAAAAGGTTTTAAAAGAAAGCATTTTCGAAAAGAAAAGTCTGTTTTGAAAATATTCCCCCAAGAAGCCATATGTAGTATCCTTCAGTCCTTTATCTAAATTTCTTCATTTTTCCTTTTTTTCAGCATGTCTGGGGAATAAAACATTCCTAATATCCCAGAGGGCGTCATAATACCCGGATGGTTCCGTAGGTATTTGGAGGCCACAACGCCTGCCGAAGGCCAAAGAGACGTTCCTCCCCCAGCTGTGCCAATCATTCCTCCTCCTCCCCCTCTAAGAGCAGATAACTTCGCCAAGATCTGCAAAGACTTCCTTGCTATGGGAGGGAAACCATTCCATGGGAATGAGACATTCTTTGAAGCTCGAAATTGGCTCAAGGAGACCGAGGACTTATTCGTAATCTTTGAAGTAGAGGATAGGAGGAAGATTTAGTTAGCTACTTGGATATTAAAGGACGAAGTCTCATTTTGGTGGGATGTCATCCAAGCTGGACGTTCGGTGGTAATTTGGGAAGATTTTAGTCAAAGATTTGAAATGAAATTTCTTTCCCAAGCCGAGAAAAGCATGCAGATGGAAAGATTCTTAGCACTCAAACAAGGAAACTTGATGGTGAAAGAATATGTGAACAAATTCAACCTGCTAGCAAGGTTCGGGTTAGAATTGGTGGATACGCCGCACAAAAAGGCTTTCCGGTTTGCTAAAGGGCTGAATGAACCCTTCATGGGTTAGCCATGCCCCATATCCCAATGGGAGCCACTTTTGAAAAACTTGTCGATATGGCCCTAATGCATGAGGAAGAGAAGGGAGAAAAGAAGGAAGTAAAGGCTGAGGAAGCAACGCAAAATGAGAAGGTGTAGCCCAAGAAGGGACAACTGCAGAAGAAAGGCGAAAATAATGACAAGGTTAAAGATAAGAGGAAGTGCCATAGTTGTGGGCGAGAGGGTCACTTAGCCAAGGACTGCAGGAAAAGGAAGAATGCTTGCTTCGCTTGGGGAGAGGTCGGGCATCTTATTAAGGATTGCCCGAAGAAACAGAGACAAGGTCAAAGGGCAGGGACTTCTGAAGGGTAGGTGCATGCTCTCGCGATCAGTGCTCCTGAAAGAGGTAGAATTTTTTTTGTAGAAAGTTTAGTTTCTCTTTCAAATCATCCAGTTAGGACACATTTTAATTCTGGCGCTTCACACTCATTTATATCTAGTTCCGTTGTTGAATCTCTGCACTTAGTTACTAGTATGGTAGTGGATCCCGTAGTTGTCTCAAACCCCATTGTTGATTCAGCTCATTTATCTTTGATTTGTAGGGGTTTGAGAATATCTGTGTTAGGCATCAAATTTGAATGCGATGCATATGTACTCGGGTTTATGGGCTATGGGTTGATTCTAGGGATAGGTTGGTTTACCACATATGGTGCCATTCTGGGTGGTGAGAGGAAGGTCGTTAAGCACCCACGAAATTTCTTGTGACCCACAAGGGTCTGTCATGCTTAGTTTCCTAGAGTCTCTTGAGGCATCTATCGATGATCTGCGATCGGCACCAGTAGTCCGTGAGTATCCTGATGTCTTGACGAGGTTCGGGGATTACCCCCGAGGCGCGAGATTGATTTTCGTATATACCTAGTGGACAATGCAAAGCCAGTTGCATTACCTGTGCGCCATATGGCTCCTAAAAGAAAAGAGGGAACTTTATAAGCAAGTGGCAGGGTTACTTGAGAAGAGGTTTGATAAGTGAATCATATCAGGATGGGAAAACTATTGAAGACAGTCCTTGAGGAAGCCCATCATTCCAAGATGACTAGTCATCCAAGTGGCGATAAAATGTATAGAGTTCAAGGTATTGGGGCCAAACTTGTGAAAGGAAGTGAAAATAAAGAAGGAAGCAATGATTGGATGAGTTCCGACTTGCATATTTGGATCGGAGGTTAAGAAGCTACGCAAACGAGAAGTCAAGTTGGTGAAGGTCCAGTGGGGAGACAATCAAGAAGATGCAACTTGGGAGGCCAAAGACAAGATTTTTACGCTTCGTACCCTTTCCTTTTTAAGGGAAAGTTCTTAACTTCTCTTCCAAAAACTTTTATTCGCATTTGCTTCTATCATCTGAGTATATCCTATCAATCGAATCTTCGACATTTAGGTAGGAAATCCCATGATTATAAACATGTGTTTGAGACATATTATGTTTGATGGATGCAAGTGGATGCAAGTGTTTGCTAGTGGTTGCCTGTGGACGCATATACACACACATTAGATACTAGATCGGCTCAATCACTCTCATACTGCATATGGATGTGTGTTTGCATTTTCTTTTCTTTTATGGATGGAAATGGATGAACTGGCATATGGATGTTGCATTTGGACGAATGAGTGTGCACGCATGTAGAGCTTATATGTTATAATAGGCATATTTGCATACATATTGGATTCATGGCACTAATCATACATCGCATTAAGGAGGTCAACTGAATCAGTAGACCGCCTGATCTTTGCATTAGTATTGGGACATATACACACACCTTTGCATATATTCATATAAATATTAGAAGTTTTAAGGACTATGGATGCCTATGATTGATGGATGAGTAGATGGATGATGGATGGTAGGGTATGCATTCTTCTCAACTTGGAGATTTCGAGGAAAAAATCCTTTGAGTAAGGGAGAATGTAACACCCCGAATTTTTAACGACATTAAAGAAGATAAATTAAAGAATAATTAATTTAATGTTTAGAATTAAGTGAAATGGGTTCCACCATTGCGTTTGTCTCGGAACTCTGCTTGAGATAGAGTCCGAGTTTGCGTAAACGGATAATGTATGAAGAAGTTATGGACGGTTAAAGTTTTATGATGAAAGCAGAATGCACTGGCGCACTTGACAAGTGCGCCAATGTATTTTTGCACTGGCGCACCTGCCAAGTGCACCCATAATAGTTTCTAGGTGTTCGGCCCTTTTTCGAGTGAGTGACAACCCGTGACCTGACCCAATTCCATTAGGGATGAGGTGGCATCCGAATTCTGTAACCCAGCAGCTATAAATATATCTCATATCCTTTGTTTTCTTCACAAAGAAACAATGGTGGCCGGACTCTACTGGATTCTGAACTGAATTACGATCTCTCTTCTTCTTCTAAAGCATATCCAATTCTGAGATTCAAACATAGACTCATAACCTTTTATATCATCTTAGCAATCCAATCATAGTGAGTTTCTAGTCACTTTTAGGTTTAAATAAATAACAGTAAATTGTGAAAGACTATGAATTGGATATGTTGTAAAGTATGAATCTATGCCAGTATTAAATCTTATACCATGTAGATCATGATAGATCTAATTCTCTAGATCTGATGCAATTGTGGCTATACTATGACGTTGCCTTTATGGATCTTGATTTGTAACTACATTGTGGTAAATGTAAATCTATTAATCTTGACAGTTGCAACATTGCTTAGATCTAATGTTGTATGTAAATCACCTTTAATGTTACGATCAACTTAGATATGTTGTATGTTGGACATATTTAGATCTAAACATGTTATTATCATGTTTTATGCTAGATCCACTTTATGATCATGTTTTATGCTAGATCCACTTTATGATCATGTTTTATGCTAGATCTATTTTATGGTCATATCCTATGCTATGATAGATCTATCTCTCGAGATCCAATTAAATTTTGATTGTCCTAGTATGTTATTTTTGTTTCATTTGGATAGATCAAATCATTTATGTGAACCATGAAAATATGCCACCTTGAATTGATTAGGATTGGGTCCACACCTTTATCTTAATTGTAACCTCTATGATATGGATTTGGGTAGTTCTATTTATAAACCTATAGATCTAAACCATTATTTATGATTAGATCTAATTTTAACTATTAGATCTAGAGCATGTGGACATTTTATGTAGATCTAAAGCAATATTTATGTTAGATCCCGTTATGATGATGATTACATGTTCATGACAATATGTATGTTCACCTTGATATGATGTTAATTACATGTCCATTCACTTTGTTATCATACTAGTATGTTTATGCCAATATATGTTGAAACTATCACATCTATCATATTCCCTTTTTCATTGTTATGGCTAGACTACTTATTAGCCTAGATGCCGCCAAAATACGTGCGAATATGTTAGTGAAGGAAACAGGGGAAAAGGAATTTATAATTGGCATGTAATCTTTAAATGAATTGATATGTAATTCAAATTATTGGGTAAAATAGGTATTGACACCTATAAAAGGAAAGGATTAATTAATTGGCAAATTAATTAAAAATGGCATAATTTGAATGTGAACATTTATGGACATGTAGTTCAAATTATTGGGAAAAATATGTCTTGACACCCAAAAAGGGAAAGGTTTAATTAATTGATTAATTAATTAAAAATGGAATGTTTAGTAATTACAATTAGGAATTGTAATTGTACTTATGACACGAGGTTAGGTTACATTAGTGGTGGAAGTCTGGCCGGACCCGACCGGCATATCCAACAGCCACTAATGTTGAACCTAATGTGGGAGGTCTAAGTACGCGAATACGATTCGGGCTAAGACACGAGGTTAGGCCCAACTGTGGAAAAAGACCGCCCGAACCCGACCGGCATATCCAGCATCCACATGTTGTAGGCCTAATGTGGGAGGTCTAGGCCATTATAAACCATAAATGGACATGATAATGAATCAGACTACTTAACCTAATCTAATCTATAAGGGATTGTATGTATATCAACTAAAGACAGGCTTAAGTAAAACATGCTTGAATCAGTAGGAGGGTTAAGTACATCTTGGGTTAGTAGGTAATATTTGTATATATCGGCCCACAAACTTAACCTATCGGGGTTATGTAATTAAAGACATCGTTAGGTAAACATAACCAGTGGAAAACCTAGTAGTGGGGATGCAAGACAAAGGGGAGAGCTTGCATCATCTTTTGTGGGACCCATTTCTGTCTGTAATCCTTAAATAGGTATCAAATAGGTACTCCGAACTAGGTTGGAGTGGGGCACGCTTACTGAGCTGATTGTAAGAGATCCAAACGTGGAGGCGGTGTTGACGGCACATTCCAACGGGGTCATGTGCATGCATGACTCCACCTGCTGAGGAAGATAAGACGCTGCGACATCAGTAGATATGGTTGTGCACATCCGGAAAATGAAGGGTTGCCACTTTAGGGAGTGATACACCCTACTGTGGGGCCAGCATAGGGTATCTACGGAATAGGGAGCCGATCGATTGGGGGTAGTAAATACAGTACATCTAGTCCTATCTGTTTCTATGGAGGTACCTACTTTATGTCTGACCCTTCGTGTTTTCCCTTCTTTCTTCCGTCCCCCCCCAGGTTCTCAGGGAGGAAACACACAGGCTAGATCGTGATTCCGCTTATTTTACTGGAGCTGCTTATATGTATGGATCAAGCTCCTATCCTTGTTACTATGGCCATATTTTGTTCTTGGGGAGTTTTCTTTCTTTTATGTACTCTGATATTTCTGAAGTACAAGACAGTGGTTTTTATGTTGTAATGGGTTTTTATATTTCAGACAAATGATGCTTTGGACCATGGTATTTTTATGATTAATAAAGTTGTTTATTTTCGCTGCAATTTTTTTTATATTGTCTTGTAATATTCTGTGTCTGTCTACCTAAACGCTTCGCGAAACTTAATGCATTCCCTTTGTGAGTGGCATTAACGGACATGGAGTGTCACATTTTCTTTTGTGGAATATTTGGTTCGAGGACGAAAGCCCTTTTAAGGGGGAAGAATATAACAACCCGAAAATTTACCGCTTGAATTTATGAGTAAATTTTAAATATTGAAGTGATGAGTTACAACTAAAATTAAGCTCTTTTAAATAATAAAGAGTTATAGTGAAATAGTTTTAAAAACTAGTGTACAAAAATATTTAATCTGATATGAAATTGAAAGTGTGACCGGATGTCATTTATCAAATTGACGACCTTTCGTCAACTAAAACTTATCAAAAAGGCCATGACACTCTCGTGCATGTTAGAACACATTATATATTAAGTTAGCATGGTTGTATGTATTCATGTCACAGAAAATATATTTAATATGATGAGACTTATTATGTAAGCTAAAAGATATAATTTAAAAAGAGAAGCTTCTCATGGAAGCTAAATGATATAAATTTAAAATGAGAAGCTTATCATGTAAGCTAAAATATATAAAATCAAAATGAGAAGCTAATCATGTAAGCTAAAAGATAAAAATTTAAAATGAGAAGCTTATCAAGTAAGCTAAAAGATATAAATTTAAAATAAGAGGCATATCATGTAAGCTAAAAAAAAAAGAAAAAAAAAAGAGATAAGGACACATAACCCTCTTAGGTATCCATGTGTAGAAACATCTTAGGACATCTAATTAGGCATATGTCATCATCTTATGGTTTGCATGAAGATAAGGAGGACAAGTGTCCAAAATCAAATTACCAAACGCCTTGAAAACTACTATGTAAAGGGTGGAAAGGTTCATTCTTATTCATGCATTCACAAATATAAAACCAAGATAATAAAAAGAAGAGAGGTTTGAGAGAAGCCTAGAGGATAAATACAATATCAAGGCACAAGTCCAAGGTGAGAAAAAGTATTTAAGTTCATGTATTCATTTTATATTTTGAAGAAAAGTTGAGAAATTTATGAATGAATGGACTTGAAACCCTGAAAATGACGTTCGGTATTTTGGGCATAACTTTTGCAATTGTTAATGAAATTACAACATCTCTATCAATTTGGCAATCTAATTCAAAGGGCTGCAACTTTCAGCTATGGAATTTTTTTCTAATTCGACGGTTTGCATACTCGAAAACTGGATGCAAAGTGAGCTAAAAATCAGCACGAAATGGACATGTTAAAAATGTCTCATGATGTTTGATTTTACATATCAAATTGGTAAATGATTTTGAGGTTTTCTTTTGATTATAAGGAAGTAGACAATGAGAGCTTCTTACTGTAAAAATTGGATTCAAAATCTATTAATATCATAGAGAAATAACATCAAACATATTGCCCAAAAACAGGCTAAAATCTGATTTTCGGAACTTTTTATAGCACTCTGAAACGCTATCTTTTCTATTTTTAAGGATGGAACCAAGCTAAACCTTTTATAGCACCCAGAAGTGCTGTAGTAGCTGATTTGAGTCTAAAATCATTATAAACCACCCAGAACTTGTCAGAGCACTTCTGGAAGCGATTTCTTTTCTCTGAATTGACTATGAAGTATTTTAAAACGAGCAGAACTTTTCATAGCATGACTGAAACGCTATTATAGATGTTTTGAGTATAAAATCATGGTAAACTATTCCAAATCCTCTCAAAATTGGACTTGTGTTTCCTTATAGTATCATAAAAAACTGATAAAATCCAATATGTTAAATCAATCTAAAAATAAGTCAAAACGTGTCAAAATTGAGAACAAGGAAGGTTGACGAATTTCGATGATTCGAGGAAAATAATTGATTACTTGGGAGTGATGATAAGTACTGTATGATGTTCTACGAGACTTTTGCATGAAGATAGCAAGGAATACTGTAAGTATACTTATCATCTAATCCATTATTATTTCATAAGCTTGTGTTTTAACTTAAAGATGCCTATGACTTTAACATACTATATTGGTTGCAATCTTTTCTTTGACAAGCAATCAACACATACGACTGATGATTAAGGACATTTATGATTAGTGTTTAAATGAGATATGAATACTGTTCAATCGAGGCATGAATAGTATGTTTTTAAACGAGGTATGATTAGTGTTCTAAACAAGGTATGAATTGGGTGTGTTTTAACAAGATAATGAATGGTGTTGAACTTAACTATTTTAGTATAATCTTTGAAGATTTTTCCAAACATATGTTAGAGAAATATCAAGGCTGTTTGAGATTTGTTTATGAAGAAGTTTTTACATAAAAAAGATGATTAGTATTTATAATAAAAGATATTTGTCTTTTGAAAGAAAGTTCTACAAGAGATATATAGATGTCTTTCAAAATGAGTATTTACAAAAGGTATTTTAACCCCGCATGATATAAAGAGTATTTTGAAGTAAATGTTGATTTAAATGTTTTGTGTAAAGAAGAACTACGTAGGGCTGATCCTGTATCTATTTCCTTACCCAATTAGATAAAGGTACGTAAGCAGTCACATGGGGGTAGTTATGCAGCTGCTATTTTAATAAAATTATTTCTTGTTTATTATTTGTTATTACGTCTTATGTTGGTGCATTTTTCATGTTTAAGTCATGCTAACGTGTTTATTAAGTTTGCAGAAATGAACATTGATGTCCATCTCATTAGAATTGCACAATGGTAGAATTACTGTAATTATGTTTAACTCATATTTAAGCACAAACGGTTAATTAAATAAGTGGTATTTATTTAAATTCTATCTAGTGCATTTAGTGATGTTGTTTATAAAATATGATGGTAGCTGTCATTATTTGTTTTGGACGGAAGGATTTTCAGCAACTTTTACTGGTCTGAAATTCCGGGGCATTACAATTGAGGAGTGTGATTCGGTTTGGTAAGAGAGGTAAACTAGCACCAAGATTTGTTAGTCCATTTCCAGTTCTCGAACAAGTTGGAAATTTAGCATATAAAGTTGGATTACCTGACAAGATGGCGGGAGTGCACAACGTATTTCATGTTTCTCAGTGAAGGAAGTTCGTGCACGATTCTGATATGAATATTTCACCAGATCAGTTGGATGATATCAAGGTAGAATCTGAGGCTGTAGGAAGTCATATCCCGAACTCTTTACCTGGTAAGATTTTAATAGCGATGTAATTATTCCCTTGTTTGTAAACCGCATGCTAGGACATGCTTGTTGTGTTTATTATGTATGTGTGATTGTTTGTAAATGGTTGATAGGCATGTGCGACACCATTGTTTGTTTTTCTTGGTTAAGGAATTTCAGAGGCGAAATTTCTAAAGGGGGGAGAGTGTAACGACCCGCATTCTACGTATCGGAGGATCGTAGAATATTTATTTTATTTTCATACTAAGGTATATGGTCGTGTAACTTTGGGAAACGACTATTGGGGTCATTTCCCACATTCTCGACTTTTATCAAATTTTAAATGACCGTTTTGCCCCTGGCGATTCTTGTTTCGCCTTTAACTTTTGACTAGTAATTTTGACCCGAAACCGCTTCCATTGGATTTGGATGATGGTTTCCCATTCCATAGTGTGATCAATTGATCAAATGGACTTACCGTTTGGGAGATATGGTTGAAATAAGATTTGAAGATGGAAAAACAGCCTAATTGTGCTTAATTAAGTGATTAACACCTAGGCCCAAAACCCGTTTCGGGATTAGGGTTATGAGAGGGCTGAAAGGAGTTCGAGAATCATCTCCTTTCATTTTTCTAGCCGCCACAAACCTTTCTCTAACCTTAATCATGGCTTCCGTCTTTCAAATCTCTCTCTAATCACTTTCTAATTGCTAATCAATCAAATCTACAACAAATCAAGCCGAATTAGCACCAAATTCAAGATAGAGCTGCTGCACCACATTGGGATCTAAGCCAAATCAGTAAAACTTTCATATCTAACATTTATTTTTGGCTAAGGTGAGCGATTTACATGTTTATACACTAATTATAGCTAATTAGGGGTGATTAGTTATAATTAGCGAAATTATACATCTAAAAATCATGGAAAAATATGTGAAAATTTTGAAATCATATTTTATGTTGCTGGTACAAATTTGAGTTAATTTGGATTAAGTTTGTGAATCCTATAGTTAGACATGGTTAAGGGGAAAATCACATGGTTAAGGGGAAAATCATGGTTTTGGGTATGTTTGATCTAAATTAACATATGAAATTGTTGTTTTGATGTTTTTAGTTGATTCTACATTTTACTACTACTGTTTGGTATGTTTTGTGATTGCATAGGAAAGTTAGAATGGTTGAAAACGCTGTCCTTAGGCGAAATTAGCTTGATGGAAAAACTGCATCATTTCTGTTCCTGATGGTGGCCACGGTCACAAACCGCCAGGAGGGAAGGGTCACAAACCGCCAGGAGGGATAGGGTCACGAACCGCCAGGAAGGGGAGGGTCACGAACCGCCAGGAGGGGGAGGGTCACGAACCGCCAGGAGGGGGAGGGTCACGAACCACCAGGATGGGAGGACCATAAACCGCCCAGGGAGGACCATGACCCAACCTCGATGATGACCGCGAACCGACACGTGATGGTGACTCCGAACCGAACCGGATTTGAGCTTCTACCACGCGACGACTATCGTGAACTCTTCTGAAGATCAACTCCAATCTGACCAAAACCCGAGATGTAAAGGAAATCCAAATAGAAAGTTATTAATCAGCATCCAGATGGGAACCAACGAGTTAACTTCTAGAGTTGGGCTTCGTTGCGGGACATATGCATAGGGGTTATTAATATCTATAATTTTGGTTCACCACTGAACGAGGGGGAACATGGACAAAACAGAGCCAGGGAAGTGTGGACTGGTTAGGGTTATTGACTATAGACCAGAAGGGCATGGTCATAGCAGTAGTTATACGGAGTCCAGTGCGGTATGGACCCGTCATGACCCCAATGGATTTGGTGATCAAAGCGGTGGATATCGTATGCTTTATGCACTGAGTGAGAGATGTGAGGATGATTGTTATGATTGATGTTTTCTATCACTATGACACGCACAATTCCGTTTTACACTCTATGTTAGTGTTTACCTTAGAGTATTGTACATCTTGTTGTGCTAACTCTTTGGTTGCAAGTCCAGATCAGGTATGATTACTTATACCTGTTATTGCTCTATTTAGTGATATAGATTTGCTATCGCTCATACCAGACTTTCGTCTGACCCAGAGTTTTATGTCTCTTCTTATTACTCTGGGTGCTCCTAAACGAGCAGACTAGAGGCTGGTTAGGTGGTTATGCATGAGTAGCTGTCCGGAGACAAGCAGGAGGTTTCCACGTACTATATATATATATTCTTCATGTGTTATTGCTGGTCACTACTTTGGGCATTGGTATTGTACCTCTTTATTTCCTTTTAAATACAATATTCTAGAGTTGTAATAATTGGATATGAAGCTGTATTTTGGATTCTGCTGCTCTGATGGATATGGTTTAGTTTTCAGCTTATGTACTATCTCGCCTATTTTATATCAAGTTATGTTATTATTATATTTTATTCCATGCGTTGTGAGATATACTACAGTTTCTTGGTGATTCATCATTTCAAACCCTTTGACGATCGTCCCATGCTAGTCGGACATTGGCATAATGCATTTCGAGGAAATGTCGGCTGGTACGGGGCGGCCGTCACAGGTCGACATGTTCGATCCATAGTGGATCGACATGAAATGAGGATTTTGACAGCGCTTTGAAACGCTGTGGTGAATGGCATAAACGCTATAGTTGTTTCCGTAGTAAATGGATGAAACACTATGTATGATGTTGGACCTTATATTGATGTTGTTTGGTTTAGTAATGATGTGACTTGAATGTATATTCAAGTGGGAATGTTGAAGTGAGGTAACATGTTCGTTGTTTGTCGGAATGCAACGAATGTGATGACAACTCAAAGGTGTTCTAAGTTTGTTGATAATGGTTGGATGGTCGCCATCGATAACGACTAGAGATACCGAAGGCTGAGGAATTATCGTTGTCGTAGGTTCTAGCGGACTCAAAGAAGGGGTTACACAATTGTGTCGTATGGTCGATTCCCCTGGGCAACTCGAATGGGCTTAGATACCTTTTGTTGGATAGCATATGGAGTTTTAGCTAGACCGGGGTTTACCGCTGACCTTTGACAGTTGATGGCATGTTGTTTCCAGTCATAAGATTAACGATGGTTTCAAAGCAGGATTGGCGGGGATAGCTAGAGTCGGTCATGGATTTGGTTATTTGTGTGTACTGTCTCATGTAGATTGTATGACGTTGAAAGAGATGTTTCTTGGGTGCTTGTTTGATACTGGTTTAGGCCTTTAGGGCTTGTGCTTGAGGGATGTTGAATTCGATTAGGAGGGCTTACGTGAGATACATAATCTGGATGCTATGAGTGCTATTGTTTGGTTGCTTCTGATTGCCATGAATGAATGGTGTTCTGGTTGCCATGGATGTATGGTTGAAATGCGTGTTAGTAAAGGCTATCACTATCTAATGTGGGGAAGATAGGTTTGAATTCTTCTCGGGTGTTTAGGGTAGATTGGTTTGTTAATCTCCCTATTCTCATATACTTTGTTGATGATGTTAGATAGCTGTTTTATCGCTCACTAAGACTATCGTCTGACTCAAGGTTTTATGTTTCCCTCTTATTACCTTGGGTTGTTCATCCGATTTTTTGAATGGGCAGACTAAGTGACAGGTGGTATCTTGGTGAGGACGATGTTGCAGTTCGGTAGCGAGCAGGAAGCTAGCGTATTACTTTACTATATCTAGTATTTGTATTTTTGTTGTTTGATGTTTGACTCTAAGTGCTGTTGTGAGGCAAATTTGTACAGACATATATGTTGTAATCCTGGTGTATGGATAAACTTTTAGTTTTTGTGAAAGTTTGAAGTTTCTGCTCAAATATGCTTCACTATTATTACCTGTTATATATGTTCTATTATATTTTATCCCTGCACTGTGAGTTATACGACAAGTCCCACGAATGTTATCATGCCTTGATGATCGTCCATAGCTGCCTGGCACAACTTTCAGCGTATTATTTCTCTTGTTTAGTGCAAGGGTTATGGGCGGTCATCACATTTGGTATCAGAGCTTTGGTTATCGATTTTTGCCAAAGTTCTAAGATGTAATTATGTATGAAAGACGTATTGTAGATTTCAGTTAGAGGTATTCTATATATAAGTGTGTAGTATAGTAGCGTTTGCACTCCATTAACAATTTTTCTTGTAAGTAGCTAAACATTCTAATTTGTAGATTTAGAATGAATCGACGTACTTGAAGACATAGTGATAGGGAGAGGATTGTCCTTGGAGGGGGAAATAGGGATACACCAGACTACCCAGCCATGTTTGAGGCCATGATGGAAGCATTCATGAGAAGGGTACCCGCTCCAGTGGCAGTCACGGTAGATGTAGGGGGTGTAGGTGCCTAGTGCTGTAGATTTCGCAAAGCTGTGCAAGGACTACACATCTCTGCGAGGAAAACCATTTAAAGGGACAGAGCCAATTGAAGAGGTTTAGAGGTGGATGGATTCTTGTGTTCATGTTTTTGGAGACTTGGGTATAGAAGATCTAACAAAAAGGAAGCTTGCATCAAGGCTGCTGTAAGGCAAAGCCATGGAATGGTGGAATTCTGTTATGCTTGAGACTCCGGAAGAAGAGATAACATGGAAGAAGTCCCAAGTTAAGTTTGAGATGAAGTTTATCTCTACAGCTCATAAGTCTACTTTGTTCAAGAAGTTTGTAAAGCTGAAATAGATTGGTAGACCGGTGCTTGATTATGTTTTTGATTTCGAGGCCTTGCCCAGATATGCTCATTCATACATTGACACACCCTATCAAAAGAACAAGAAGTTTGTGATGGATTTGGATACCCACATAGGAAGGCCATTGGTGGAAAATTTTGATGATTCATATGAGAAGCTTGTGGAAAAAGCTGTGATACATGAGAGCTTGTTTCCGAAAGAGGAAGTTGTTGTGGTTGTAGCCAAGGAAGCCCCAAAACCACAACAGGGTGGTAATAACAACAAGAAGAGAAACCAACAACAACAGAAAGGAAACGACGACCAGAAGAAGTAGAAAGGTGAAGTGATTTGCTACGATGCTGGCATAATGGCCATTATTCCAAGGATTGTAAGAATCCAAAGGCTGAGTAGAAATTCTTCAAGTGTGGAAAGCCTGGGCATGAGAAGTAGGATTGTCCAGAATCAGCTAAGAGTAAGCAGATTGTGAAGGCTTATGATTTGGAAGTTGTACCATCTTATTCGAGAGATCTTACTGCAGAGGAGAAGGGAAAGGGTGTCGTTGTTCAAGGTACTCTTTCTGTTCGAGGCATTTCAGTTCGTGTGTTGATTGATATTGGAGCATCGCATTCATTCGTTTGTAATGAGCTTGTTTGCCGCTTGGGTGTAATAAACCGGAAAATCTGGGCCAGTTTAAAATTTTTATTTTGGCAATTTTAGCGAATTTGGATATTTAAAATGAATTATTTTAAATAATATCGACGAGAAATTTATTTTGAATATAATTAGAACGTATATATTATATACGTCGTCGTTAGAATATATAATAATAATATATAATTATAAAAGGAATTGAAAATGGCGCGGTAGTTCGAAAATTCGATTTCTAATTTCAAATGAATATACAGAATTCAATATAAGTCAGAATTGAACGAAACAAGAAATATTTGAATCTGTATAACTATATCTTTGTAACGAAGTTAACAAACTGAGATTTCATCTTAGAAATGATAAGATATGTCCAGTTTAAAATTAGAAATAGTCGCTGTGGAATTTATATATATTTTTTTATATATAAGGCCCTTAAAAATAGCAATTTTGCAAACGACCTCGGATTTCGACGAAACCAGTTTTGTTGGGTCCGTGATGTAAAGTTATTGCTAGGTTTCAAATTTCATGATTTTTCGAATCAATATGTGAGCGTGGTGAAGGAAAACGCGTTTGACCAGTTTCAGTTGATTTTAATCGACTGGAAAATGGCCATTTTTCAGATGGTCTCAGAATTCGACGAAACTAGTTTTGTTAGGACCGTATCGTCAATACGAAGCTAGAAAATATTTTTCTGGAATTTTTCTAGTTAGTATGTGACCCTGGTAATTTGAAATGTACGTTTAAAATTCAATATAGTGATTTAAATGTAAATTCAAGGGAAACTGATCAAAACAATCAAATCGGCCTACGAAACATATCCCATTGTGTTCGGAATGGGGATAAAACGCTATGGACGACAGGCGGTGGGCCTCGTTTCGAGGTCGTATGTAAAAGTCAACCTTTTTACGAAATTAAATAATAAAATAATAAAATAATAAAAATATTTTTAATTCCCTCTCCCCTTTATCTTCCTGGCCCCCCGACTTCATTTAACAGAAACAAAAGAGGGAAAAAAAAAAAAGAAACCCTAAATCAAAAAGCTGCGTCGCGCCTCCTGGGGAGCCGACCATCGCGCCGCCCACGATCGCACGCCACCACCCTATCTTCATCGCGGAGCCCCATCTCGACGCCACCCGAATCGAGCCCTTATCGTGACAGCGCTCGAGAAGCCCGCCTCTGGCCTACCCCCTCCACCGTCGAACGCCCCAGCACCCCCTCCTCTGGCCAACTCGCCTTCCCCCTCCCTTCGCTCTCCTCTTCCATCCGAAGCCGTGAAACCGATCCCCCCCTCTCTAGAACTGTAAGTTTTTGGTATTTTATTTTTATTCATTTATATATAAAGTAATTGATTTTTTTTTTAGCATAAATTTAAAATCCGTTTTTATAAATATTATAGTATTAAAAAGCAATGATTTTTAAAAATAAAAAGGTAGGATTTTTATATGATAAAATATACGATTTTAAGAATTGGAAATATAGGACTTTTATTCATGTAAAAATATAATTTTTAGCATAGGAAAAATATGATTTTTATACTTTTAAAATATTAAAAATATAATCTTTACTATATAGGAGGTGTAAAAATATGATTTTGTTTAAGTAGAAAAGTAAAAATATAATTTTTACAAGATAAGAATATTAAAAATATTATCTTTATATGTGTAGAAAAATAAAAATGAGATTTTTATAAAGATGAAATCTTTAAATTTAAAAAGGCGAAGTCTATGTTTTTATAAAGGCGAAGTCTATGTTTTTATAAAGGCGAAAACTATATTTTAGAAAGGCGAAATCTTTATATGGAAAATAGCATGATAAAAATATAATTTTTATCTATATAACATAGTAGTAAAAATTCGATTTTTAAATATATGAAGTAATTATAAAAATATGATTTTTAAATTGAAAGTGAATAAATAAAAATGTAATTTTTATTTTAAAGACATCAGAGAATATAAAAATGTGTGATTTTTATATATGTAGTGGCTACGGGCAACGAAGATGACGAAGATGCGATAGCGATGAAGATTTCTATCAATGAAGTGCCGTGGAGCCTGGATAGCTATATGTGAGAATTTCTCACCTTTCAATTTATTTTTCTAGTTATATATATATATACTAGGATGCAGACGGTGTTTAGTAGCACCCGACACAATCGTCCACAGACCATGGACTTGTTTGTTTGGCTGTGTTGTTAGTTAGATTGTTTGGGTTGATTTGAATTGTTTGGTGGAATGAAATTGATATGATTGATGTGTGAATGGCGTGGGCCTTCACTAGACCGGGGATAAGGCTAGGCCTCGTCCCGTTTCTAGTATCGTGCCGTTATGCTGCCGAAATTTTCTAAAAAAAAATGAGTTAGAAAAATAAAAATATCATTTTATTTAAAGAATGAATTGAATAGAAATTCATATGTTGAAATAAAATGTTTTGTCGTTAAAAATATAATTTTTAACGTGAAGTGAATAAAATAAAATATTCATTTATAAACCGGACGGTTTGTTTATGTACACCTATTTGAATGACATTGATTGGGACGATAAATTTTACACATCGCCCAACTGCACGAATACAAATCTGTGTTTGCTTGTTTGAAACCCCACATGGGTGTTAGGATGAAATTTGAAGTTCACTCATCCTGATTGATTAAATATGTCAATCGATTGATTGACAGGCTGTTATAAGCATTAGATACCTATATTTGATGCTTATACAGTGTAGTGCACTTTGGTTGATGGTTGATTATTTATCGTTGCTATTATATACATGTGTTGTATGAAAATCCATATAATTAACTTTATATGGTAATTGATTGGGCCTCATTCCAATCGTGAAAATAAAGAATATTTTGATAATAGGAAATATTTGAAATAGCATATTTGAAAATAGAAATATGTGAAGCCGTGATGATTAGACTGACGCCATTTTGACGTGAACGATATTTATATCGATTTTAAACGATTTCGAACTGAATTGAATTGAAAACGATTTCGAAATGAATTGAATTGAAAACGATTTCGAAATGAATTGAATTGAAAACGATTTCGAAATGAATTGAATTGAAAACGATTTCGAAATGAATTGAATTGAAAACGATTTCGAAATGAATTGAATTGAAAACGATTTCGAAATGAATTGAAGTGAAAACGATTTCGAAATGAATTGAATTGAAAACGATTTCGAAATGAATTGAATTGAAAACGATTTCGAAATGAATTGAAAACGATTTCGAAATGAATTGAATTGAAAACGATTTCGAAATGAATTGAATTGAAAACGATTTCGAAATGAATTGAATTGAAAACGATTTCGAAATGAATTGAAGTGAAAACGATTTCGAAATGAATTGAATTGAAAACGATTTCGAAATGAATTGAATTGAAAACGATTTCGAAATGAATTGAATTGAAAACGATTTCGAAATGAATTGAATTGAAAACGATTTCGAAATGAATTGAATTGAAAACGATTTCGAAATGAATTGAATTGAAAACGATTTCGAAATGAATTGAATTGAAAACGATTTCGAAATGAATTGAATTGAAAACGATTTCGAAATGAATTGAATTGAAAACGATTTCGAAATGAATTGAAGTGAAAACGATTTCGAAATGGATTGAAAACGAATTCGAATTGAATTGAAATTTGAATTGAAATTTGAATTGAAATTTGAATTGAATAGAAGTGAATTTTAAAACGAATTTATAAAGAAGAATTCAATTTTGATTTGAATTGAAACGGAAGTTGAAATTGCTTTTGAAACGAATTTAAAACTATTTATATAATTCATTTTAAATAGAAATCGACGAAATATATATTATATATATTATATATATATATAATATAATGGCCTGAATAGAACGCGCCGCGCCGCGGCAGTTCGTGAATTTCGACCATTTATTTCAAACGGACATTACGGGAGATCCGACCGTCGGATTCTCCTAAAACCGGAACCGTTGGGTTCGTATCGAAAAGAGCTTTATAATGAATGTTAGAAATTAAAAATCTAACGGTTGGATTTGGAGTTACGTCCAAATCAAATTTGGAAAAGGTCGCTGTAAGTGCAGTTCGATGGCCATTGATGGAAATCGACTGTACGGGCCTTGATAAAATTATTAAAAATAGTAATAATTTGTGTAAAATAATAAGAAATGATTTGTGAAGATTTGGGATGAAAAACTCCATATTTGAAAAGATAAAAATAGATTTTTATCGAAATGAACTAGTTTTGAACTAGAATTATAATTCTATTTATTTTTAAATAAATAAATTGAATTTGAAATGGTTTTAAAAATAACCAGACTATCCAATGATTGCATTGGAGTGGATTTGAATCGAAATTGTCTTCGGAATATTTCGATGTTGGAATTCGTGATTATACAGGTGTTGTTATGGAAATTTGAAAGATATATTTGTATCGTTATTTCCAATACGACATTTGTTAGTCGTAGAATTTGATATTGAATATAAGCCGATATATTTTCTATTCAGAGCCTTGTATTGAATATCGAATGTGTTTTGGGTTTGTCGTGAATGGTGTCTTCACTAACACTGTTCTTGAACCCAGTTGAGAAATGATTAAATCTTTCTATTTAGATTTAATGAAGTGTACCAATTGAACGATATTTAATTGGAATTGAATTGGTATTGATTTTTGGGTTTATCGTGAACAGTGTTTTAAATAACACTTGTTCTTTAACCCGATAATTAATGGAATGTGATTTTGGGTTTATCGTGGATCGTGTTTTAAATGACACTGATTCTTTAACCCAGATAACGATTAAAACTAAGTGGAGTTTTAATGAATCTTTAATTAGATTGAAAAGATCGAGAATGGAGTATCACCAGTTTTACTCCAGGCGATAGTTAAATCTTTAATTAGATTTGAACGTGAAATGGTAATTGAATTACCGATAACACTGTGGTGTTAGATATGAAGTACTACCAGTTTTACTTCATGGGATGAATAGGTTGGGATTGGGAAATAAAATAAATGATTACTTCGGTGTGGTTCGCTAATCCCGACTAGTTTGAATTGATATTCAAAGGAGATTAAAGAATAAATTTAAAGAATTTATCTTGGATAAAATTAATGGGAACTTTTCCCAAAGTATAGGAATATTTGAATAAAAGAATATTCTGAATTGGAATGAGGCGTATGTTGTGTTTGTGTAACACTTTTATAATATATACGCGAGTTATTCAGAAAGACCGGGTTTAACCCATTCTGAATAACTGATTCGACGTGGTGTCGAAGATGAAGACGGTGGTCGAAGACCGGAGGTCTTCACGTCGTTTGGGTAATTAATGATGATCTTGATTGGGCTGTACACCCAAGAAGATGGAAACAGTTGGTGATCGTCCAGACGTACTTGGAGATCGATTGATATGCGGGGTACTAGGTGCCTCCGGTTTCGTTCAGACCCAGAACGGACTTGTAAATGGACTGTGTGTCTGACATTGGATTTTAGTCCGTGTGATTGATCTCTATTAAATATATATCTGTTTGGCGGCGGAGAATTTATTCTCTTGCTTAACGCCCTTCTCTGAGACGTACGAGCTCAGGGGTTATATATTGATGGATATCAAACGCATGGAGTGAATTGCCCGTGTGGCATGCCTAAGTGGCAATTGATCGAGGCTTCTGTTGAAAAGCAAAGTCTTGTGGTGATGATCAAAGCACAGCCTGTGTGGCACAGCTTTGTGTAACGTGAATTCGCGAGTTTCACACCCGGTATGAACCAAAAACGGGAGACGGACCTCAGGGAGGACTTGCGTTTCTTTCTAGTTAGAAGTGGCGTCAGTGGTTTTACACGCCCTGACGAGTTTGACTTATGTGGTTGTTGCTGTTGCGAGGCGCCTCGGTTACATCGGTTTCGGCCGATGCATTCTGGTCGGCAGACGGACCAGACTTACACCCCATAGGGTGGGGAAACGTAGTGTTCAGGCATTTTAATCCACATCGGTGGACCGGCCCTGACGATCCAAGGGCCCACCTGAGTCTGGGTCCTGTGGCTCGGGCTAGAGAGTCACGAATCGGTTGAGGACTATCTTTTGCCTCGGTTCATAGATGGAAATCCAATTTCCAAATACGTGACATTTGCGGTTTTATTTGTAGAGCCTAGTATGGCGACATGATATATGGTACCCATGCCGCCTATGATTGATACTTATGATTTGAAGTTGTTTTATACACTATGCACTTATAATAGTATCAAACGATTTGTTTTAACCGTATCAAGCATTCTTTGGCTGTTATAAGGGAAAACCCTATCCTCGGCTGCGTTGCATTGTGTGATGGGACCTGGGTCTTATAACAGCTTCATTTTTCTTTATTTAGCATTGCGCTGTTTGTTTATGCACTGGTATTCTTGGGAGGAAACCCGTTCCGTGTTATACGGCGTGGTCCCTTGATTTACCTAATGATTTAAAATAAAGATTAATAACTGTTTTAGTTCTCACACCAGTCACATGACTGACCTGGAGTTTATTGTTTTAACCTAAACTCTGGGTGCCCTTATTTTGACACGGGCAGCTAGTAGTTTTGGTTTTGCAGATTTATATTCACAGGATCCTGGTTTACAGCTGGAATGATATCCGGAAAGCTTTGTATCCGTATATCTCTTCTAGTTGTGTATTGTATTATTTTCCGCTGCTATGTACTTAAATGTAATTTAAATCTCTGATATTTCTGTGTAATATTCATTTATACTCTGTATATTCTTGTAATCTGATGCATTGTTGTAATATACAGTGAAATGTTCTTCTGTATGCATTCTGATTTGTCGTGTTCTCAAACGATAGGGCGTTTCGAACGGCCTGGATCGGTTTAGCGACTGGTTCGGACCGAGCGAAATTCCTTGACGTCACAGTTGGTATCAGAGCTTTGGTTTACAAAGCTCAGAGAACAAGGCACATTAGAACCATACGAAAGAATTCATCAGATAATTGGATTAGTAATATCCAATGGGATGACTCGTTAGAGATAGGATCAGTAGTATCCTAGAACGAGTGTGAAGAATACATTTTCAAATGAAAACAATTTTTGTTTTGAAAATTTAAATCAATTATTCGTATTTGATTATCTATTTATATTGAGTTGGACAATCCAGTATATATAGATTTTGCGTATACGTCTGATCCGCGTGTATTCGAAATTTTAATATACAGGATAGATATAGAATTACACTCTAATCGCCCGGAGATGATTTTGATGATGGAGCTCCATCATTAGAATTTATGTTCGAGTGACGAAAGTGGGCTTTCTATATATTTCCTATTGACTGGTGTGAGAACCAAAATTAGATAAGGCCTATTGTTGTGATTTGGCATCAAAAACATGATTTTTGTATATGTACCAAAGTTATGAATTTGAAAATCTAATTCACTAATTGATTGATGTTTGGGTTGTTTGTTTATTGGTTTGCTAATTTTTAGCCATTTAGCCTAATTGAATCGAATATTGAATTATATTGAAAATTGGTTGCGTTTGCTTGCATATACTTGTACTTACATTGAACAGGTCAGAGCAAGGAGGCTAGAGCAGAGAATAAAATTTGTTTGCCCGACAAATAGGTACATGTTTACTACATAATTTACTGTTTTGTTTGGGTGATGATGATTTTATGAGCCTATTGGCTAGCCGCTTGGCTTTTTCTTTTTCTTTTTGAGATCTGAAGGACCGGGGAAGCTATTTGAAATTCCCCGATGCTCCCGGTGCAGGGGAGGTTATGGCGAAATTTTTCGAAAATTTAGGGTGTTAGCCAAATTTTTGAAATTTTGAAAATTCTCAGAAACTGAAAAGTTGGAGAATGGAAGCCAGATCGAACGTAGAGTTGATTAATCAAACCACTTTCGACTTTGTTCCTTTTCGGGGACGAAAAGTTTTAAGTGGGGGAGATTGTAATAACCCGGAAAATCTGGGCCAGTTTAAAATTTTTATTTTGGCAATTTTAGCGAATTTGGATATTTAAAATGAATTATTTTAAATAATATCGACGAGAAATTTATTTTGAATATAATTAGAACGTATATATTATATACGTCGTCGTTAGAATATATAATAATAATATATAATTATAAAAGGAATTGAAAATGGCGCGGTAGTTCGAAAATTCGATTTCTAATTTCAAATGAATATACAGAATTCAATATAAGTCAGAATTGAACGAAACAAGAAATATTTGAATCTGTATAACTATATCTTTGTAACGAAGTTAACAAACTGAGATTTCATCTTAGAAATGATAAGATATGTCCAGTTTAAAATTAGAAATAGTCGCTGTGGAATTTATATATATTTTTATATATATAAGGCCCTTAAAAATAGCAATTTTGCAAACGACCTCGGATTTCGACGAAACTAGTTTTGTTGGGTCCGTGATGTAAAGTTATTGCTAGGTTTCAAATTTCATGATTTTTCGAATCAATATGTGAGCGTGGTGAAGGAAAACGCGTTTGACCAGTTTCAGTTGATTTTAATCGACTGGAAAATGGCCATTTTTCAGACGGTCTCAGAATTCGACGAAACTAGTTTTGTTAGGACCGTATCGTCAATACGAAGCTAGAAAATATTTTTCTGGAATTTTTCTAGTTAGTATGTGACCCTGGTAATTTGAAATGTACGTTTAAAATTCAATATAGTGATTTAAATGTAAATTCAAGGGAAACTGATCAAAACAATCAAATCGGCCTACGAAACATATCCCATTGTGTTCAGAATGGGGGTAAAACGCTATGGACGACAGGCGGTGGGCCTCGTTTCGAGGTCGTATGTAAAAGTCAACCTTTTTACGAAATTAAATAATAAAATAATAAAAATATTTTTAATTCCCTCTCCCCTTTATCTTTCTGGCCCCCCGACTTCATTTAACAGAAACAAAAGAGAAAAAAAAAACCCTAAATCAAAAAGCTGCGTCGCGCCTCCTGGGGAGCCGACCATCGCGCCGCCCACGATCGCACGCCACCACCCTATCTTCATCGCGGAGCCCCATCTCGACGCCACCCGAATCGAGCCCTTATCGCGACAGCGCTCGAGAAGCCCGCCTCTGGCCTACCCCCTCCACCGTCGAACGCCCCTGCACCCCCTCCTCTGGCCAACTCGCCTTCCCCCTCCCTTCGCTCTCCTCTTCCATCCGAAGCCGTGAAACCGATCCCCCCCTCTCTAGAACTGTAAGTTTTTGGTATTTTATTTTTATTCATTTATATATAAAGTAATTGATTTTTTTTAGCATAAATTTAAAATCCGTTTTTATAAATATTATAGTATTAAAAAGCAATGATTTTTAAAAATAAAAAGGTAGGATTTTTATATGATAAAATATACGATTTTAAGAATTGGAAATATAGGACTTTTATTCATGTAAAAATATAATTTTTAGCATAGGAAAAATATGATTTTTATACTTTTAAAATATTAAAAATATAATCTTTACTATATAGGAGGTGTAAAAATATGATTTTGTTTAAGTAGAAAAGTAAAAATATAATTTTTACAAGATAAGAATATTAAAAATATTATCTTTATATGTGTAGAAAAATAAAAATGAGATTTTTATAAAGATGAAATCTTTAAATTTGAAAAGGCGAAGTCTATGTTTTTATAAAGGCGAAGTCTATGTTTTTATAAAGGCGAAAACTATATTTTAGAAAGGCGAAATCTTTATATGGAAAATAGCATGATAAAAATATAATTTTTATCTATATAACATAGTAGTAAAAATTCGATTTTTAAATATATGAAGTAATTATAAAAATATGATTTTTAAATTGAAAGTGAATAAATAAAAATGTAATTTTTATTTTAAAGACATCAGAGAATATAAAAATGTGTGATTTTTATATATGTAGTGGCTACGGGCAACGAAGATGACGAAGATGCGATAGCGATGAAGATTTCTATCAATGAAGTGCCGTGGAGCCTGGATAGCTATATGTGAGAATTTCTCACCTTTCAATTTATTTTTCTAGTTATATATATATATATATACTAGGATGCAGACGGTGTTTAGTAGCACCCGACACAATCGTCCACAGACCATGGACTTGTTTGTTTGGCTGTGTTGTTAGTTAGATTGTTTGGGTTGATTTGAATTGTTTGGTGGAATGAAATTGATATGATTGATGTGTGAATGGCGTGGGCCTTCACTAGACCGGGGATAAGGCTAGGCCTCGTCCCGTTTCTAGTATCGTGCCGTTATGCTGCCGAAATTTTCTAAAAAAAAATGAGTTAGAAAAATAAAAATATCATTTTATTTAAAGAATGAATTGAATAGAAATTCATATGTTGAAATAAAATGTTTTGTCGTTAAAAATATAATTTTTAACGTGAAGTGAATAAAATAAAATATTCATTTATAAACCGGACGGTTTGTTTATGTACACCTATTTGAATGACATTGATTGGGACGATAAATTTTACACATCGCCCAACTGCACGAATACAAATCTGTGTTTGCTTGTTTGAAACCCCACATGGGTGTTAGGATGAAATTTGAAGTTCACTCATCCTGATTGATTAAATATGTCAATCGATTGATTGACAGGCTGTTATAAGCATTAGATACCTATATTTGATGCTTATACAGTGTAGTGCACTTTGGTTGATGGTTGATTATTTATCGTTGCTATTATATACATGTGTTGTATGAAAATCCATATAATTAACTTTATATGGTAATTGATTGGGCCTCATTCCAATTGTGAAAATAAAGAATATTTTGATAATAGGAAATATTTGAAATAGCATATTTGAAAATAGAAATATGTGAAGCCGTGATGATTAGACTGACGCCATTTTGACGTGAACGATATTTATATCGATTTTAAACGATTTCGAAATGAATTGAATTGAAAACGATTTCGAAATGAATTGAATTGAAAACGATTTCGAAATGAATTAAATTGAAAACGATTTCGAAATGAATTGAATTGAAAACGATTTCGAAATGAATTGAATTGAAAACGATTTCGAAATGAATTGAATTGAAAACGATTTCGAAATGAATTGAATTGAAAATGATTTCGAAATGAATTGAAGTGAAAACGATTTCGAAATGAATTGAATTGAAAACGATTTCGAAATGAATTGAATTGAAAACGATTTCGAAATGAATTGAATTGAAAACGATTTCGAAATGAATTGAATTGAAAACGATTTCGAAATGAATTGAATTGAAAACGATTTCGAAATGAATTGAATTGAAAACGATTTCGAAATGAATTGAATTGAAAACGATTTCGAAATGAATTGAAGTGAAAACGATTTCGAAATGAATTGAATTGAAAACGATTTCGAAATGAATTGAATTGAAAACGATTTCGAAATGAATTTAATTGAAAACGATTTCGAAATGAATTGAATTGAAAACGATTTCGAAATGAATTGAATTGAAAACGATTTCGAAATGAATTGAATTGAAAACGATTTCGAAATGAATTGAATTGAAAACGATTTCGAAATGAAATGAATTGAAAACGATTTCGAAATGAATTGAAGTGAAAACGATTTCGAAATGGATTGAAAACGAATTCGAATTGAATTGAAATTTGAATTGAAATTTGAATTGAATAGAAGTGAATTTTAAAACGAATTTATAAAGAAGAATTCAATTTTGATTTGAATTGAAACGGAAGTTGAAATTGCTTTTGAAACGAATTTAAAACTATTTATATAATTCGTTTTAAATAGAAATCGACGAAATATATATTATATATACTATATATATAATATAATGGCCTGAATAGAACGCGCCGCGCCGCGGGTGTTCGTGAATTTCGACCATTTATTTCAAACGGACATTACGGGAGATCCGACCGTCGGATTCTCCTAAAACCGGAACCGTTGGGTTCGTATCGAAAAGAGCTTTCTAATGAATGTTAGAAATTAAAAATCTAACGGTTGGATTTGGAGTTACGTCCAAATCAAATTTGGAAAAGGTCGCTGTAAGTGCAGTTCGATGGCCATTGATGGAAATCGACTGTACGGGCCTTGATAAAATTATTAAAAATAGTAATAATTTGTGTAAAATCATAAGAAATGATTTGTGAAGATTTGGGATGAAAAACTCCATATTTGAAAAGATAAAAATAGATTTTTATCGAAATGAACTAGTTTTGAACTAGAATTATAATTCTATTTATTTTTAAATAAATAAATTGAATTTGAAATGGTTTTAAAAATAACCAGAATATCCAATGATTGCATTGGAGTGGATTTGAATCGAAATTGTCTTCGGAATATTTCGATGTTGGAATTCGTGATTATACAGGTGTTGTTATGGAAATTTGAAAGATATATTTATATCGTTATTTCCAATACGACATTTGTTAGTCGTAGAATTTGATATTGAATATAAGCCGATATATTTTCTATTCAGAGCCTTGTATTGAATATCGAATGTGTTTTGGGTTTGTCGTGAATGGTGTCTTCACTAACACTGTTCTTGAACCCAGTTGAGAAATGATTAAATCTTTCTATTTAGATTTAATGAAGTGTACCAATTGAACGATATTTAATTGGAATTGAATTGGTATTGATTTTTGGGTTTATCGTGAACAGTGTTTTAAATAACACTTGTTCTTTAACCCGATAATTAATGGAATGTGATTTTGGGTTTATCGTGGATCGTGTTTTAAATGACACTGATTCTTTAACCCAGATAACGATTAAAACTAAGTGGAGTTTTAATGAATCTTTAATTAGATTGAAAAGATCGAGAATGGAGTATCACCAGTTTTACTCCAGGCGATAGTTAAATCTTTAATTAGATTTGAACGTGAAATGGTAATTGAATTACCGATAACACTGTGGTGTTAGATATGAAGTACTACCAGTTTTACTTCATGGGATGAATAGGTTGGGATTGGGAAATAAAATAAATGATTACTTCGGTGTGGTTCGCTAATCCCGACTAGTTTGAATTGATATTCAAAGGAGATTAAAGAATAAATTTAAAGAATTTATCTTGGATAAAATTAATGGGAACTTTTCCCAAAGTATAGGAATATTTGAATAAAAGAATATTCTGAATTGGAATGAGGCGTATGTTGTGTTTGTGTAACACTTTTATAATATATACGCGAGTTATTCAGAAAGACCGGGTTTAACCCATTCTGAATAACTGATTCGACGTGGTGTCGAAGATGAAGACGGTGGTCGAAGACCGGAGGTCTTCACGTCGTTTGGGTAATTAATGATGATCTTGATTGGGCTGTACACCCAAGAAGATGGAAACAGTTGGTGATCGTCCAGACGTACTTGGAGATCGATGGATATGCGGGGTACTAGGTGCCTCCGGTTTCGTTCAGACCCAGAACGGACTTGTAAATGGACTGTGTGTCTGACATTGGATTTTAGTCCGTGTGATTGATCTCTATTAAATATATATCTGTTTGGCGGCGGAGAATTTATTCTCTTGCTTACCGCCCTTCTCTGAGACGTACGAGCTCAGGGGTTATATATTGATGGATATCAAACGCATGGAGTGAATTGCCCGTGTGGCATGCCTAAGTGGCAATTGATCGAGGCTTCTGTTGAAAAGCAAAGTCTTGTGGTGATGATCAAAGCACAGCCTGTGTGGCACAGCTTTGTGTAACGTGAATTCGCGAGTTTCACACCCGGTATGAACCAAAAACGGGAGACGGACCTCAGGGAGGACTTGCGTTTCTTTCTAGTTAGAAGTGGCGTCAGTGGTTTTACACGCCCTGACGAGTTTGACTTATGTGGTTGTTGCTGTTGCGAGGCGCCTCGGTTACATCGGTTTCGGCCGATGCATTCTGGTCGGCAGACGGACCAGACTTACACCCCATAGGGTGGGGAAACGTAGTGTTCAGGCATTTTAATCCACATCGGTGGACCGGCCCTGACGATCCAAGGGCCCACCTGAGTCTGGGTCCTGTGGCTCGGGCTAGAGAGTCACGAATCGGTTGAGGACTATCTTTTGCCTCGGTTCATAGATGGAAATCCAATTTCCAAATACGTGACATTTGCGGTTTTATTTGTAGAGCCTAGTATGGCGACATGATATATGGTACCCATGCCGCCTATGATTGATACTTATGATTTGAAGTTGTTTTATACACTATGCACTTATAATAGTATCAAACGATTTGTTTTAACCGTATCAAGCATTCTTTGGCTGTTATAAGGGAAAACCCTATCCTCGGCTGCGTTGCATTGTGTGATGGGACCTGGGTCTTATAACAGCTTCATTTTTCTTTATTTAGCATTGCGCTGTTTGTTTATGCACTGGTATTCTTGGGAGGAAACCCGTTCCGTGTTATACGGCGTGGTCCCTTGATTTACCTAATGATTTAAAATAAAGATTAATAACTGTTTTAGTTCTCACACCAGTCACATGACTGACCTGGAGTTTATTGTTTTAACCTAAACTCTAGGTGCCCTTATTTTGACACGGGCAGCTAGTAGTTTTGGTTTTGCAGATTTATATTCACAGGATCCTGGTTTACAGCTGGAATGATATCCGGAAAGCTTTGTATCCGTATATCTCTTCTAGTTGTGTATTGTATTATTTTCCGCTGCTATGTACTTAAATGTAATTTAAATCTCTGATATTTCTGTGTAATATTCATTTATACTCTGTATATTCTTGTAATCTGATGCATTGTTGTAATATACAGTGAAATGTTCTTCTGTATGCATTCTGATTTGTCGTGTTCTCAAACGATAGGGCGTTTCGAACGGCCTGGATCGGTTTAGCGACTGGTTCGGACCGAGCGAAATTCCTTGACGTCACATTGGGCTTCGAACCCGAGATTTGTTATAGACCTTTGGTCGTGACTAATCTCGTTGGGAGTTTTTCTAGCCTTTGTATGCTTTGTCGTGGTCTTGTTTTGTCGAGTCATGGTTGCTTTTTTGTGTGTGATTGCTTTGTTTTGAACTTCGCTGGGTTTGGGATTATCTTGGGCATGGATTGGCTCAAGAGGTATGCGGCAAGAGTGAATTGCGAGAAGCTAGAGGTGAGAGTTGGGATGTGGAAGGACGTAAGGTTTTGATTCGATGTAAGCCCGAAGATGGTGTCTTCCTGAGCTATTTATATTTGCTTGTGATTCCACAAAAAGACTTGTCATCTGCGCTGATCGCTAATGAGTTTAAGGGTGTCTTTAAGGAAGTCAAAGGTTTGTTGTCGCATCGTGAGATTGAGTTCAGGATCGATCTGGTTGAGGGTGCTCGACCTATATTTATGCCTCTTAGGAAGATGGTGCCTAAGGAACAACGAAAGTTAGATGCACAAGTTCGCAACCTTTTGGTAAAAGGATTCATTCAGAGAATTATTTCCGAATGGGGTGCACCAGTCGTATTTGCAACCAAGGCTGATGGCTCGTTGAGAATGTGCGTGGATTATGGTGAGTTGAAGAAGGTAACCAAGAAGAACAAGTATCCATTACCGAGGATCGATGACTTGTTTGATTAGCTTTACGAAGCCAAAGTGTTTTCTCAGATGGATTTGGCAACGGGATTTTACTAGTTAATGGTGGCAAAGGATAGTGTGCCAAAGACCGCTTTTAGGACACCATCCGGATTCTTCGAATGGTTGGTGATGCCATTTGGGTTGACCAACGCGCCTGCATATTTTGTGGATCTTATGGATAGAGTTTCATAGATCAGCTGAACAAGTTCGTGGTTGTGTTCGTGGATGATATTCTGTTTTACTCTCGGGACGAGTAAGAGCAAAAGACGCACTTGAGGATTGTTTTGAGAGCTATGTTTTCAAAGTGTCACATCTGGAAGAGCGAAGTGAGGTTCTTAGGTCATGTTGTTTCTGGAAATGGAATAACGGCTGACCCTGCTAAAGTGGCAGCAATCCAGGACTAGGATAAACCTAAGAATGCGATGGATGTGAGAAGTTTCCTTGGGTTGGCAGGATATTACCAACGGTTTATCAAGGATTTCTCCAAGATAGCTGCACCACTAACAGGATTGACGAAGAAGAACCAAGTGTTCACATTGGATGCAAAGTGTGAGCAAGCTTTTGGAATCCTGAAAGAGAGACTGACGAGTGCTCCAGTTTTGATCATTCCAAGTGGGAATGGAGGGATGGTGGTATACATGAATGCATGTGGTACTGAACTTGGAGTAGTGTTAATGCAAAAGGATAAGGTTGTCGCCTATACAAGTCAACAGCTGAAGCCTCACGAAAGGAACTACCTAACTCATGATTTGGAGTTGGCAGCGATTGTGTTTGCTCTAAAGATGTAGAGACATTACCTGTTGGGATTTCGATTCAAGTTGTTTACGGATCACAAGTCATTGAAGTATCTTCCTCCTAAAAGGATTTGAATCTTTAGCAGCAAAGGTGGTTAGAGTTTTTGGCATCATATGATTTTGGTATAACCTATACTCCTGGTAAAGGTAACGCAGTTGAAGATGCGTTGAGTCGAAGACATGCAAGTTTGAGAGCGATGTTTTCGGAATGGAAGAGCCTTAAGTTTTTGGCAGGGTTTGATTTCAGGCCTAGGTGTGAGTTGGAACCTGAAATGTTGGCAAGCTTATTGATAAGACCAAATCTCATTGAGAGGATTGGAGAGAGTCAAAAGAGATATGCCAAGCTTGTCGCATTTATCCAGAAGTTGGAACCAGGAGATAAAGTATTCGAGGTCGATCGAGAAGGTTGGCTTCATAAGCAAGGGTGATTGGTTGTTCCATATGTCGACGGACTGAAAGATGAGGTTCTAAGGGAATGTCATCACTCGAAATTGACGATTCATCCTGGTGGTAATAAGATGTATCAGGACATGAAGCGAGCTTACTACTGGGAAGGGATGAAAAGAGATATTGGAAAATTCATTTCCAAATGTATGAACTGTCAGTTGGTGAAAGCTGAACAGAAGAAGCCAAGTGGGTTGCTACGGCCGTTATAAGTTCCTATGTGGAAGTGGGAGCAGGTATCGATGGATTTTTTCGATGGACTACCTAGAAACAGGGCAGGAAATGAAGGAATTTGGGTCATCGTGGATCGCTTGACCAAAAGTGCAAGATTCATTCCTGTCAAGTCGACTAGAACGACATTAAAGTTGGCAGAGCTTTATGTAAAATGGATAGTGCGATTATATGGTATCCCAAAGAGTATTGTATGTGATCAAGATCCATTATTCACAAGTGGATTTCGGAAGAGTTTACAAGAAGCTTTGGGAACTGAGTTGTGTTTGAGTACGGCTTATCATCCCTAAACTGATGGTCGGACCGAGAGGGTTAACCGAGTTTTGGAAGATCTCCTGAGGGCTTGTGTATTGGACTTCAGAGGATCATGGGAGGACCATCTACATCTATTTGAGTTTGCATATAATAATAGCTACCAATCGAGGATTGGGGTAGCACCATATGAGGCGTTGTATGCTAGACCGTGTAATTCTTCGGCATGTTGGTTAGAAACTGGAGATAAGTTGATACTTGAGCCAAAGATGATGAGAGAGACATTGGATTGGGTCGAGATAGTTCGGCAACGAATGAAGGCAGCCCAAGCTCGTAAGAAGAGTTATGCTGATAAGCGTCGAAAAGATTTGGAATTCGACGTGGGCGATATGGTTTTCGTGAAGATCTCACTGTTAAAACAAGTGGTTAGATTTGGAAGTAAAGGAAAGTTATCTCCAAGGTTTGTTGGACCATTTCCAATAGTTGAGCGAATTGAAAAGCTCGCATATAGATTGGAGTTACCGGAGAATATGTCGAGTGTGCATCGTTTCTACGGAATTTCGTGCATGATTTGAATGAGGTGGTATCTCCAGAGACGAAGACCTAGAAGTTGAGACCATAGTTATGAGACCTTGTAAGCCGCTTCGTGTTATGGGGAATGACACGAAACAGCTTTGGAGGAAGATGGTTAAGCTAGTAAAGGTACAATGGAGCGAGGATGGCAACGATTGTATGTGGGAGAGCATGAACACAACCCATCTAGAACTCTTCGTCGGTATGACCCATTGATATCGTGTCATCAATATTTCATTGTAATTTGTGTTATGGTTGTTGCATGTTTAGAATTCCGCGTGCTAGGATAAGGCTATGGATGCATGGTTTGATGGCTGCTAGTTTGGATGATAGAATTGGAAGCTTATGGATGATAGGCATGCAAAATCGTTTCGATTGCTTGTGTTTATTGGAATTTCGGGGGCGAAATTCTTAAGGGGGAAGAATGTAACAACCCGCATTTTACGTATCGGAGGATTGTAAAATATTTTTATTTTATTCCCTGGGGGTTGGATCATTCTCATATTTTGGTACGTTATTTATGGGGATGTGAGACATGTCCATAAATTTTACCAATTTTTTATGTGACCATTTTGCCCCTGTCAGTATTGTACAGGGAATAACTTTTAACTGAGATCGAATCAGGTGATGAGGTCGGTCTCATTGGAAAGGAAATGGTGTTGCCAATTCCGTAGAATGGTCGCATTAAAGATTTGGCTCAGCAGTTTGGGAGGAATCTTGTTTTGTGTTTTACAATTTGTTGTTCAGGTTTTGTAGGCCATAATGGGCTGATTTGGATAGGCCGATTAGTGGGCAGGTGGAAAGCTATAAATAGGGGGTATGAGGCATGTAAAATAGTTTACTTTCTACATTCTCTCATTTGGGTGAGCTTGTGATCTTCCTTGTTCAACCAATTACACCTTTCACCATTAGAATCGAGATCTAAGGAAGAGAATCGAAGATCTACATCGTTTGAAGCTAGATCTACATCAATCGAAGAGAGAGTTCATCAAATCGAAGAGTTAAAGCTAATTCTTCACTGTTTGGATTAAGATCCAAGTGTTTTTGTGTTGTTTTAGAGAATTGGTTAGTGATATGCATCTCTCACACGGATTCAGTCAAGTATATGAGTTGTTTGGTTATAATTTCATCATTTTCTAATCGTTTGGCTTAGATCTATATCATGGTAAGTTTATTTTTCACATGAATCGCTATAGAATCTGATCTAGCAACTTAAAACCAGTAATTTCCACATAATTTCATATGTTTATGCAAGTTAGATCCATTATTTTGGTCTTTTGTCTATTTATCATGGTTTTGGTGAATTTGACATAATTATTAATGAAAATTATTATTTTTAAGTTATTAGTGATTTCATAACATGTTTGTGGTTGAATTGGATGAGTTGATTTCATCGATATAGTCTTTTGGCGAAGTTTTGGTCAAGTTTGAAGATGGATCAGATTTGTTTGGAGATGGATCGGATCTGTTGGAGTTCTGGGTCGGTTATGCTTTCTGAGGATGGATCGGTCACTATATGGGTTGGACAGAAGTATGGATTGGGCGTAGTGTGACTTGGAAAACAAGACATGATGGATCGGTCAGGGATGGATCGATCGTGACTTCAGAAGTATCGATCGGGCGTAGTGTGACTTAGAAAAGAAGGCATGTTGGATCGGTCGTGACTTTAGAAGATGGGTCAGTCGGAGAGAGGGTGATGGATCGCCTGAGCTTGGATAGATCAGTCAAGCATGGATCGGGTTCATAGTTAGATTGGTCGGTCTACCTTGTTGAGTATGGATCGGTTAGCTTCTCTTATGGAATGGATCGGTCTGGTTTCTTTATGATGGGTCGACATGTCCGATCCATAGTGGGTCAGCATGAACTGAGGATTTTGACAGCGATTTGAAAAGTTGTGGTGAATGGCATAAAAGTTGTAGTTGTTTCCGTAGTAAATGGATGAAACGCTATGGATGATGTTGGACCTTGTATTGGTGTTGTTTGGTTCAGTAATGATGTGACTACAATGTATATTCAAGTGAGAATGTTAAAGTGAGGTAACATGTTCGTTGTTTGTCGGAATGTAACGAACGTGATGACAACTCATAGGTGTTCTGAGTTTGTTGATAATGGTTGGATGGTCGCCGTCGATGACGACTAGATATACTGAAGGCCTAAGAATTATCGTTGTAGTAGGTTCTAGCGGACTCAAAGAAGGGGTTACATGATTGTGTCGTATGGTCGAGTACCCTAGGAAGATTGAACGGGCCTAGATACGTTTTGTTGTATGATGTACGAAGTTTTAGCTAGAACCAAGGTTTACCATTGGCCTTTGACAGTTGATGGCATGTCCTTGCCAGTCGTACGATTAACAGTGGTTTCGAAGTAGGATTGGCGGTGATAGCCGGAGTTGGTCATGGACATTGGTTATTTGTTTGTACCATTTCACGTAGATTGTCTGACGTCGAAAGAGATGTTTCTTAGGTGCTTGTATGATATTGGTTTAGGCCTTTGGGGATGGTGCTTGAGGGATGTTGATTTCGATTAGGAGGGTTTACATCAGGTACATAATCTGGATGCTCTGAGTGTTATTGTTTGGTTGCTTCTGATTGCTATAAATGAATAGGTGTTTAGGTTGCCATGAAAGTATGGTTGAAATGCTTGTTAGTAAAGGCTACCACTGTCCGATGTGAGGAAGATAGGTTTGAGTTCTTCTCGAGTGTTTAGGGTAGATTGGTTTATTAATCTTCCTATTCACATATACTTTGTTGATGATGTTAGATAGTTGTTTTATCGCTCACTAAGACTGTCGTCTGACTCAAGGTTTTATGTTTCTCTCTTATTACCTTGGGCTATTCATTCGATTTTTGGATGGGCAGACTAGGTGGTAGGTGATATCTTGGTGAGGACGATGTTGCAGTTCGGTGGTGAGCAGGAGGCTAGCGTATTACTTTACTATATCTAGTATTTGTATTTCCGCTGTTTGATGTTTGACTCTGAGTGCTATAGTGAGGCAAATTTGTACAGACATATATGTTGTAATCCTAGTGTATGGATATACTTTCTAATTGTTGTGAAAGTTTGAAGTTTCTGCTCAAATATGCTTCACTATTATTACCTGTTATATATGTTCTATTATATTTTATCCTTGTGCTGCGAGTTATACGATAGGTCCCGCATATGTTATCATACCTTGTTGATCATCCATAACTGCCTGACACACCTTTTAACGTATTATTTCTCTTGTTTAGTGTAAGGTTTATGGGTGATCATCACAGAATTAGCCTGGTTTTAAAACTTCTTACAGACGTGACCTAGTTTAGGCCACGTAAGCGCAGGTAGTTATTTAATACTGGTGCCATTCAGGATAGCTCAAGAAGACGCCATTTAAGATACCACCAAAATGTTTTTGGAACAAAATAGCATATGGGCGCTATTTGAGATAGCACAAACAGGTGCCTTTTCAAATGTCACATTAATGTTCTATACAACACCCAACCAACCCCTTCTTCCTCACATTCTCACTCTTTAAGAAATAAAAAAAAAAGAAACCCAAAATCCCCACTTAGTTTCTGAAATTAAATCCTTGCATTTTTAGCTCAAATCATCAACAACTTTAGATTTTCGTAAACAGTATCCAACTCTTCGTCATTTGAAGCATTCTAAGGTATGAATTTTAAAACACTAAATATTTTTTGGATGTTAGCTTTGAGTAATATAGATTGGTTATAAAGCAGAATGACTCCTAATTTTATTGCAATTATATGTTATTTCGATGGTGAATTGGTCATTGATGATCGAAAGTGTGGGAAATGCGAAGGTGGATCTTACAAACGTGTAAAAGTTCTTAAAGGTTGTAACTTGAATCAATTAAAGCGTCGATTTACAAATCAATAAAGATTAATCAAGTGCAATTAGATATTGACTTAGTTTGCAACTCTATAGCACGGTACACACCATCCGCCTACAAAGTAGAAGTCAACTCACATTAAAATCAAATCAAACAAAAATTTACGACAAATACAATAAGTAGCAAGTATTTCATACCACATTTCTCTCGAGAGAAGCTCTAAGTGTATACGGTTCCACTACAACACTAAGAGGTTGTACGCTCTGAAGAATATACCATCGGGTAGTCTGCCAATACCATGCATAATACTCCTCGTCCGACAAAGTGAACTCCCGCTCCTGCTCCATACGCATATGTCGATGGTTCCATGTCTCAATGGCCATCTCGTACTCCATGGGTACTGCTAGGTCAATCCTGTAATGTGGGACTGCTTCAGGTGAAGTGTTCTCCATCAAAGCGACCTTGTTAAGTTTCGTGTATATGTATGTTGATATAGCATTGCCCCAAGAATATTGCCGACACTAATCAAAATCCTCCATAAAATGCAACCATCTAAGCCACATGCGAGTCTTCGAATGATCACACATCAAACGTGAAGTAATGATATGAAGTATCATAGCTTTAGCACGCTGCTTTATTTGCTCCTACGGAATGTCTGTCTGAAACTGCAGTCTATACCAACTAGTAATAATTTTCTCGTTCCCCCACCACTGCCCGGGGGGAGGAGTGATACCAAGAAGCCGCTCACACATCTCCATATAGTCCGCTGTCTCCAGAGTCCTCAACGAAGCACCAGCAATGGGCGAGCCAAACAAGACCACAACATCACCCAAAGTGATGGTCATCTCACCAACTCTCAGATGGAATGTGGATGTCTCCGATCTCCATCTATCGACTAATGCAGTGATGAGATAACGATCCAGTTGGACATAACCAAACATGTGTACTAATAAGAATCCTGCATGATCAAGTAAAGCTAGTGCTCCTGGATGATTCAAGCTTACTAAGTCAATGGAAGACGTGTGATCAATGATGGTAACCGGTTATTTACTCTATAAAAAAGTTAAGCACAATGTAAGATAGACATACAAAATTTTGAAAATTTTGAAAAAAAATAAAAAACCAATAACGTATAAACATACCGACATCAAATCAAAATGGCTCGTTCTATGTCGTTCTTGCAAATAAAGAACACTACCATCAATAGGTCCCGGTTGCATCTCAACAATCTCTACACAAATCATATTTTCAACTACATAAGTGCTACAAAAATATATCAAACACAACTTCGTATGCGCTAAAATCTATAAGAAATCAGCTACATTGATCATACGAAACCAAATACTAGCTTATTCACAATTTTCCCCCATTATTAAGAAACCCTAGATTTCAGGAAAATAGTCAAAAAATTGTGATTTTGTACCTTCTGGGGCTTCTTGGGCAGATGAGCTTGCCATGGTATCGATTTGTGATAAAAAAACTGAAATTTTGGTGTTAGGAGATCGATTTAGGGTTAGGGAGATATTGGGTTTGTTTGTAAAGAGTTGAAGGAGTGAAGAAGTGAGGAGAAAGAGAGTTGTTGCTCTCTGTATATAATGTCGTGGTGGCATTCAAGATAGCGCAAACTAGCGCCTTCTCGAATGTCACCCACTGTTTTTTTTTTTAAATAAAATAAACCGGGGCATTATTTGAAATGACATCCATATGCACAATCTCAGATAGCGCCTGTAATAAATAATTGCTTGCGCTGACCTGGCCAAAACTAGGCTACGTCCGTAATAAGTTTTAAAACCAGGCTAATTCAGTGATTAGTTTTCTAAAGGTGGATAAATCGAAAAAATCCTAAATAAAAATTGAGGAAAGCAAAAAATTGTCCAAATTTGATAGGCACTACTGTTTAATGTATTATCATGTAAATCTTTTCAGTTTTCAATTACAAAAATGGAGGGATGACCAAGTTGGTGAATTAATTAGTTTAAGTTACATAGGAAACAGTGTTCTTCAACTTTAAGTTGATGGTAACAGCACATGCCCACAGACCTACCACATTTCTTCCTAGATTATGGTACAATTCCATGTAATAATTCCAAAACATTACCTTAAGAAAAGGCAGTCATCAAAATGTGGTCCCTCCACTGAAAATGTGCTTGATAAGTTCTTCCATGCCTAGTCTTATTTATATAGCCGGTTGAAACTACAATTACATATACCTGGAAAAGAAAGCTAATTATATTATAAGTTGGCCATGAATTGATGTACAAGATATTCTAAAATAATTCATAAAGGTTTGATAGATAATTATATGACAACTATTAATGTTTCTGTTGTTAATGAAGTTTTACAGAAAGTGGGATAGAAGTTCAGGATATTCTACTCCTAAAATTTTTGCGGTTTCGATGATTTCATAGACAATGAAATATGTTCCAAACTGTTTATTATTTTGTTATAGGAAAATTAACATATCCAGCTGTTAGCTTAACATTATAGGAAAATTTCATAATTATTTTGTTCTTATAGGAAAATTGATAGTATCATAATTAACTTCTCAATAATGCAGCGATTTTCGTTCTAATCTGTCTCACATTGTTTATTAATTTGGTTTGACACCATGCAAAAACAAATTAGTATGTTTCTATTTTCTGATTCCTAATTTTCAACTGATCTCAATCCCTATTACTTGTTTGCATCATGAATCATATACCACTACCGAAAGGCGGACTCTTAGTCAAATAAAAAACAACACAATGCTGCAAGGCTCATTTCATTATGATATTTATAATGAAATGTCCAATAAAAAGAAGAAGAAAAGGTTCTAGGATTATGGAAAGTTATAGTTGGGATCGACAACTGGGACTAAATCTTTATAATCAAGTAGAGCACCATGCTTTGCTTATATATTATTCTAACTGATAAAGGATCAATATTTAAATGTTATGTAATTTAATTTTTTGATGTCATCGACCAATATATAGTGGACAGTAAATAATGCAGATCTACTACCGAAAAAGCAAAATATCATAAATACGATCAATTCACATACCATCACCAACCTTTGCTCAAGAACAGCACATCTGACACCTAAATTGCTGCGATCCAATCTCCCGCTCCACCTCATGGTAGTTACAACTTCCTAAACCACAAGTAAACAGTACCCTGCCTTCAAGTCCTTTACCTCACCACAATTTGAACAACACAGCCAAACAAAATTTAACAACTGTTTCATCCGATACAACAAACCAAATTCTGTCGAAAACCGAATTCGTTTGAGTAAGCCTTAATGAACTTCTTTTTTAGTCAACGGTTTCATCCCATACAGTAACCTTATATGGTATAAGGTGACTGTGGTATATAGTGATATCAAATTTTTGATCCAAGTCCAAGAGTAGCAAATTAGGTTCTCATTGGAAGAAAGCCCAATAATCCACAGATGGAGCACAATATCAGGACTCACATCAATGAATTTCTTTTTTAGACTCTCCAATGGCTTTTCATCTATTATTCGCGAAACTTGGTTTGTCTTTCACACCAGCAGGATCACTTTCTTCTAAGGCACAGGCTGAAATTCTGATTACCAACTTTAATGATCTTTGGTTGGTAATTCAGTCTCATATTTCACTTCGCTTAAGCTACTATTGTGTCTAGCTTATTATCAAGATCACATTCACACTATTCTTAAATAGTTTTTATCATGTAATTTTCCCTACTTAATTGATCTAATTTTTTAATTTTTTATATCATATCGTAACTTATAATTTCATTTACTACAAACGGGGAGACATGATTTTTCTCTATGGGAGGACCAAGGACTGTATAATGAAGAGTTTGGGCTTAAGAAACAAGTTTCTCTCTTAATGATTGTATAATCGACATTGCAACAACGAAAAATGAATCTGTTAAAGAAAAGGGAGAGTTTCTCATGTAAATAAGAACTTTCTTCTTTACTTAAAGAAGAGAAAAAGGCTAAGCTAACACTGGAGGAGGAGGTGAAAATTTAAAGGTGGGACTTGAGGTGGGTAATAGAGAGAAGGCAAAGCTAGCCAACAAGACCGATTCCTTAAATTTCATGGGTTAACACCCAATTTTTGCGATTTATAGTCTATTTCCATCAACTATTGCATCAACAACGTACAAGCATACCCCCAGACCGCTCGATGACAATTAAAACCCCATCCTCAATTTTTCCATGCTAGAACTTATTCACCTTTTCTTTCCCTAAATTTACTGCCATGGTACCACCCTCTAAGCCCAAAGTAAAGCACCAAATTTCATGAAGCAATCCACTATTTACTGGGTTTTTAAAGCTAGCATCAACTACAAATTCTAAATGTCGTATTTCCATTATTTGAAGTCAAAAAACTCACAATCACTCATGTATCTTCCCTTGGCTCAAAAGAACACCATATTTTGGCTGCAAGAGACATTGAGCTATTTTGTTGACCGACTCTCATCGATAACAAGTGACAACCGCTCTTTTAAGTTCAACCAATTGAATGAACAATACAAGAAACAACTATACACAAGAATCACACATCATTTGTGTGTTATATATAAGAATCTAATCATAATTAAAACATTTATATTATCCTAGTACGTCATCAAAGTCAGGAAGTGATGACCAGCAAGGTTAAACAACATTTATCTTCTTAAAACCATTTTAAATAATTTGTTCGTTTTGACAAAAAAGATGAATCTATAAAGCGAACCATTTATAAAGCAATAATTTACAAAATCTATCAGAATTGCTCAAGAATAAAAAGCCATCTCAATAGTTAATATAAAATGTTAATAAAAAGCAATTATGACCAAGTAACAAAAAAGAAAGAAAAAATCAAGTTCAATGGCTGGCAGTGACTGTAATAATAGGCATGACACATATTGCTAAATTGACCTAGACTCTTAGAAATTAATATATGATTAAATTCTTTTTAGAAGCTTATAGAGTTTAACAAGTTCAAAGTTCATCAATCATTTTTCGCATTAGTTCCAGTTTTCACATGCATTGTACTAGTTCCAGCTTTCATATGTCAATTTAAAAACACTAACCGCACTTGGATGCTTCCATCTTTGGATTTAGTATTTTGAAGATCTTCATCTAAGAGGTCTAGGAATTTTAGTACACTATGACATGAGGTTAAACCCACCTGCAGTAGAAGTCTGCCCGGAACCTCATGGTAGATGGTTTAATCTGAGAGGTCTAGTGTGTATATATATATAAACCTCTTATATGTGAAAATAGGCACATTTACTATGCCTTTGAAAGGTTTTAAGTGGCTGACTCTCTTCTTATCTAGTTTGGGTCTTAAGTGGTTAGGACTAGGATCCTTTCCGGAGGTTTATTCCTTGGATAGGTACCAAAGTCATGGTACCCACCCTTTTTAGATTCGAAGTAAGTCGATGGGTCCTCCTTCACAGAAAGTGGTTAGGCATAGCAGTAACAGAGTCGGGTAGTTCACGGGGGATGTCCACTTCCTCTTGGAGCTTGAAAGGGCTAACCTATGGACAAGATTGGTTTATATATGATATGAGGCCATAACATGCTCTCCAACCGTCTAAGGGAAGTCTTAAGCGACACAGGTGTTCTACCATAATATCAGTTAAGTAGTAACGTACGAAATACTACTTCTCATATTACTTGTGAGAGTATAGAGTTAAGAACGTTGGTGTATTATGAGGGGTTCTTATGGGGTTAGGCTCCGCCTCAGGGTTATGAGAGATTACAAGAATCCACTTTTACTAAATAAGTCAATATGAGACCTAAGTGACTGAGAATGCCAACCTCGTTGGGTCCTTACCCTAAATGCACTAATGGAGGTCTTAAGCGATTGACTCAGATATCCACCCCATCGGTTAAACACTTCTTGTTTGTGTGTGTGCTTGTGTGTTTCGTAGACATACCTTGACATATATATAACCTGCTAATCTTGGGTATGGTACTTAAGTAAATACTATTTTCAGCCACACAAGACTTTATGTTTTGACCCTTCTCCTTAAGATATCCAATATGTCAATAGGTGGGGTAGATTCGATGGATGAAGCAATGACGAGGACTGAAGAGGACGATGGAGATATTATTCAATTATTAGTTATCATTGTTTTATTGCTTGTGAAAACTCTAAATGATGTACCTTTGAATAATTGTACCTTGACAATCTATGTTTGAATTCTGTGGCTTTTTAATAAAATGGCACATCTTATTTTGGTATTATATTTTCTTATTCCGCAATGTGAGATTCCATAACGCTATGTTTACCTATTATTCCGTGCAAATGTATTTCCTTACATGAACCAAAGACCCATTTAGACTGGCTCTAAGTTTCGATGGGCCTTTTCTAGGTCGAAATTTAGGCCCATTCTGGGTGGGTTGTTACAAATAACCTCCTCCTCATCATTGTTATCGTCATCTCTTGGATTTAGAGTATATAAAGTAGCCATTGAACCTGAACTAGAATCCTTAAGTACAATAGAAATTTGATCATCAGCTTGAGGATATCGAAGATAGATAGTCCTTTCAGGACATAGGTTATGAGCTTCACAATGGTGAATCCAATCCATTGCTAATGTAATTCCAAAGCCTAAATAACGCATTACAAACAAATCTGCTTGGAAAGAATTACCACACAAAACGATCTCGACATCTTCACATAATAAACTAAGTGTCACTGATCCACTGATTGGGTTCGCAATTCTTAGTGAAGTTATCAAACACAAGACATCCAAAGAATAATCTTCAACAGGTTTTTGTGATATAAACGAATGAGATGCACCCTTATCAGAAAGTACTCACATAGGATGTCAATGAAACTCAATAATTCCATCAAGGATTGAGTGAAAATTACCTTGACTGGAAGAAGTGTTGCTTGGGGGTTGCACAACATTTAGCTTTCCCTCCTTCCTGCTTGGATGTTTTGGGCATGAAGATATTGAGTGACCCGGAGCCTTGCAATAAGTACAAGTACGGGGCTTGGGGCATTTGTTGGCATAATGGTCTTTTGATCCACAGTTGTAACATTGCCCTTGACCGAAGTTAGATGTCTTTGCCCAGAAGCCACCTACTTTCCTTTCTTATAAGAATAAGACTGATTTGTTGTCGGGATTCCTCTTCTTGTTGAAGTTCTTTTTAGAGATCTCAGGCTCAACATCACTATCTTTATCGGCTTCCTCGAGGCGAAGCAAGATATCCACGAGCATCATCAAAAGGTTCGGCCAATACACGAATCTCTCACTCTTCTTCTTGGCGGTATTAATGTGCTCGTGCACATATCCAGATAGAGAGTCGAAAGAGGCAACATACTCTACCACAGAGGAAGTACCTTGGAGAAGGTCTTCAAAGCGTCGGGCTAAAACTCTCCTTTCGCCATCAGGTACAAATTTCGACTCGATCTGTTCTTGGAATTGCTTCCAAGTTATGTCCTTCTCTTTAATTTCAAAGATTAGGAGCTCATACCAATCAAGTGATCTATCTTGGAACATACTAGCGGCTACCTGAACACGTTGCAAGTCCTTTAAATTCATGCTAGAGAAGATGCAGTCGCATGGTCTAATCCATGATTGGACTTTCATAACGCGTTCGGAACCCTTGAAAGCCTTTCCTCCGAGCTTGGTGTAATCGCTGCATAAGCTAGCAAACCCAAATTTAGGATGCGTAGAAGTGGTTCTTGGCGTTTGGGCGCTTTTCACAAGATTAAGAAGTTTATGAGTTATCATATACACTCCCCTCAGCAAGAATGGAACTGGGTTGAGCAGTGTTCGAGCGGGCCCGCCTATACATTTTTCTTTAAGAAAGGAAGAAAGAAAAATGTTATTCTCAAAAGAACTTTTGAATAAATTCAAGTCAATAAACAAGGAATCATAATATAGGATAGGATATGATGGATCCTAAGACTCAATTTAAATCCTAACCACAATTTCCTAAAGGAGACTTAGGACAACGATCCTCACCATTATATCTTATATTGTTCTGAACTCGGCTCTAATACAAGTGTAACACCCCACCTCTACACTTGCGTTAGCCAAGGTCGTTACAAGCAATGATGTCTACTAATCCAAAGAATAAGGCTGTTGAGGGGAGAGACCATCTGTATATTAGCTTTAAACGAGTGTTAAACATGTCAGATAATGTGATCTTGCTTTTCAAATCACTTGTGGAAATCCGACACATCTAATTCAAGTTCAAATCCACTATATGGTGGCTATATATAATTCGGAAGCAGTATAAAATAACATAACAATATAATCAGAGTCAGACACAAATATTCACATCACGAAGGCGGAAATAGATATGAATATATCACATAAGTGTGTACATAGAGATAGTGGTCAAACAAGATCCACTATACTACAAAAGAATAGATATAGGTGCAAACCAAAAGAATATGAATACATAAGAGTCTTTACCTCATAAACATATCTAGAAAAACTACAACTCTAGTGTAGTAAGCGAAAATATCATGAACTGGTCCACGCTATAAGTCATATGGAAGCACTTGCAACAGCTCAGTCTGACCCGAGTATTATTTTTAAGAAAATAAACAATAAATGGATCAATCTAGCTGTAATTATCTCATAAACTAGGATGTAACAAGATATATAAATAAATTTAGACATATATGCAATAATAACAGTGTTACATGTAAGTGTAAAGCCTAGAAATATTTACAGTATATCTCAAAAATTTAAATCAGAACTATAAAATAAAATTCATTCATAATTATATAGCTACTTACAAGAAATGATAACATCATATCAGTCAACACGGAATTGATAACTCAATATTAATGAAACTCATATTGATAACATAGTATCAGTAAAACTCGGATTCCATAAATCAATAAATTTGAACTCCAGAAAATCATAAAGAGGTGCAGACCTAACGTAAGACGAGAGCCTGAAGACTCACCAACACGTGTATCTAAAATGAGACGCAATCTCTACGTAGCTAGCCTATAATTTTGAGCTGAAGTTGCTCAGACGGTCTGAATACCGCGGGTCGCAACCCCGCTAGTATTGAGCCAAAGTACCACGGGATGACCCGGAGATCATCAAAAATGCATAAATTCAAAAAATCATGAAAATATCACAATTAATCCAAAGTAGTGTAAATTACCCCAAGATAGTAATTACAAGAGTTGAGTTACATGTTCGATAACCACTCGTTCTACTCGGATATTTAAGAACAAGTTGTATAGTCCACTAAAATCACAAGATGGTCATTGCTACAATTTTCAATCGAATGAGTTCAAGAACTAACCGTCAAAACAGACGCAAGGGTTCATAGTCCTTGTTTTTTTACTAAGATGTTTAATTGGATTTCTCATACGAGTGAGGGAAAAGGATTATACAAATATATAGTAGTAGATTGTAAGATGATTTATAAAATAACTTCGTATAATGGAGTAGGATTGGAAATTATTTTAGTAAAAGATTTGGTAACTACTAATAATAGTTTGAAGTCCAAATTCTCACATAATATCGATCGTGATCGAACTAAAAATTCACATCTTAATAACCTAAATTACATCTCAAGAACGTCGATTATAAAAATTCATACACAACGAATAAATCAAAAATCCAGAAAAGAGACCATCAGCCTAAAAATAGCGATAGAAACCAGCTCTGAGTAAAAGGATCGATAAAAGTCGAAATATCATAAGAAAAAAAAATGTGCATTTTATGTCAATTCAGTCGGCTGAAATTATATTTCAGTCGTCTGAATTGAAATAACAAAAACCCATGTTTGTGTCAGAGTTTCAACCGGTTGAATGTCAAAAATAGCTGTTTGAATCTAAATTCCGCCGGCTGATTTTGTCCATTCAACCGTCAGAAACACAGATACACATTTTTTTAAATATTGGTAGCAGGTCAACCAGCTGAATATAATAATTCAGTCATCTGAATCACTGCCAGGGCACTGGTTTGCTTTGGCAGTGAGTACATAGTTATTTTGACAACATGCGAAGGCTTATAACATCATATAAGTGAAAACGAGGCTTCTAAGGCTTGCCGAAACAACGCGAAAACATAAACTTGCATGCACCCAAAGATTTATAGTTGAAACCATCAAAACAAAATCAATGCTCATAAACTTGAAATTTTAAGACACAAACAAATCAACACAATCAATGAACACACAACATATACATGCCAAAGGCACACTAGCCAAGCATAAACACTTGAGACATAGATGTGAGTTCACAAGAACTCACCTTTAATTGTTGCAAGCAAAGAAATGGATCAAAACTTAGCCATATCAACCTCTGTTCGGATATAAATCACAATCTTCAACCTACACACACACACACACACACACACATAGTAATTCCAAGAGTTAGATTTAGGAAAAATCCCTAAAAATTAAAGAGGGTTCAAGTTGGAGAAGATAGAGAGGAACTTACTCGAGTTTGTCCTTATATTTGCTAAGCTATCACTATGATTCCTAGGATTAAAACTTAGGAATATTAATTTCCCTTTCCTTAAGAATTTGGAAGTTGTAGAAAATAATGAGAAGTAAATAAAATGGGGAAGTAGGTGGAGTGGTTAAGTAGGGGCTTCCTACTTAAAGCTAATGCGCTAGTCTAAGCAAAACCAAGCCCTAAACATAGTCCCAGATTTCACTAACTCCAAACATATCGATGTTTATAGTTTTTAATGTCGTAAATGGCATTTTGAACATAATGGAAGTGGTCTCGAGTCTAAATTCGTTTGTGTGTAAAAAGTGAATTTTTGGACCAATACTAGATTAACGACATTATATTTAAATAAAATATTTAAATATATTATCGTGACATATGCGGGTTTACAATTGTGCTCACATCAATATATGATGACTTAGGAATTTTTTTTAGTAAGGCAACTCCTAAAAACATACTTTGTTTCCACCAAGTATGAGTCGTTAATTTACTTTGAATTTCAATTTGTTCTCCGATTTCAAGTAACTTTGGATAATCCTTTACAAGTTTATATATATGAATATATATATATATATATATATATATATATATATATATATATCTTTGCTTGACCTGGTGGTTGCAAAGTCTCATGTCTATTACTGTAAAGTTTTTGTTATCTTTTCTAAAAGGATGATTAATATGAAGAAAACAATTCTAAAAATCAAACCATGAAATCTTCTTTCCACGCGATAAAGAAAACGCTCGTGTTTCATCCATATAATAAAGATAAGCTAGACGAATGGCCAAACTTTAACCTTAAAGAATTGCATATGAAGGAAAATTGCTAATAGTCTACAACAAAGAAGATGACATGAATTATTATTTTAGGAAGTATCATATGTTTCAATTCCTTTATATACCACAATGTTTTCAACTCTTCAATTAACGACTATAAATAAACATCGATTTCTTATGTCAGATCATCTGGGTCGGTGACGATAATTGTGGGAAATATATATGGAGTTTTTGTACATATCCATGGAGATAAGTTATAAGGTATAACGATTATAGGTCAAGATGAATATTTAGAGATAAACTGAGAAAAAAGTGAAAATCCATCCATACATAAACTAAGTCTAACATTACGGCTCTCCGCTGCAAAAAGGAATACTTTTGATTTAAATTCTTTCATGTTTCTCCATCAATGCATGTGTTAACGTACATTTTTCCTGTATTCTCATAATGTGTCATTGTATATGATGCGCTGTTATAGAAGACGCATATAATCTTTGAAGCGTAAGGAATAATTGGAAAATAATGCATACATTTGTGCGAGACTTCCTTTCTCTTCTTCTTTCTTAGTTTGTATCTTTACGGGCTACATATTCTATAATTCCTCAAATAGATATCTTCTTTCCAAAACAACTTACAACTAATCAAATATGTATCTATTTTTTAATACGATAATCAAAAGTAAACATAAGTTGTTTTTCACTTCATAATGATTCTCACAAACGTGTGTTCTCTTGGGAGACATATGTTATTTTGTTGCTTGTATAATGATTGTAAATCCAGCATCTGTGTGGTTGTATTTTTATTTCATTGTAATGTATTTTGTAGTTACTAATAATTGGGTGTCACTTATACAATCTTCCTGAATGTGCTTCTTAGCAATATCCAGTAAATCACAGATTTCTTTTGCTTCAATATTCCGGTCTACTTCAACATTAACATCGTCAACAGTAAATTTACTAGTAAGAAACATAAAACGTGCTGCATCTACAATCATATATTGTATAAGATTCATCGTAATAATTTCATTATTCACCGCGTCCTCTGACTATATAGGATGAGGTGATACAAGTTCTTCATGATGACCCCACACTAAATAATTTGGCACAAAACAGTGCTGACGCAAATGTACTTTAATCATATCTGATATCAAATGCTTCAACAATTTGCACCTACTACATGAGCAATGTATTTTACTCATCATTTTCGTCATTATTTAAAGCGAACTCAATAAATATGTATGCATCATTATAAAAATATTTACTTATTAAGCATTCCATTTTCCTTCATTGTTGATACATCCAGCTTTGACTAGTAAAATAATTGATCATTTCTCCTAATTTAAAACATATGATATAAATATATAAAAATACTAATATTTTATTTTTCAATTGAAACAATGTTTAATTAATCATGTAATGTTATTCCTTTTTTACCTTAGTTTTCAATTCAATTATACATTTCAAAGTTCCTTTAACCATCCTTCTGCTATTATTTTTCACCAAGATATTTTATGTTTGACATTATGCGTATAATAATAATATTTTATCGTTTTCTACTTCACTAGTGGGTCATCCTACTTTCCATTACAAACGCAATAGTAATCACATCTCGTAAATCATTTCTCCTTTTAAACAATTCATTAAAATTTTAGCCACACTTCTTTTTTGTTTCCTGAATCGTACAGGAATGCTTACACATAGCGAATATAAAGGAAGTGTTGTCGAAATTTTATGGACCATTTATAATGAAATAATTTACAAAATGTAATTACTTTATTATGTTTATTACTTGTCTAATACAGCAAAAAATCCAACAAATATTATATATGATTAATATATATGTATGTTCTATAGTGAAACACAAGGGCGGATCCAAGGCAGGGCCAACAAGGGTCAAGGCCCTACCTGGAAACACGCGAGCTTGACAAAATTTTGGATGTAATAGTTGATGGCCCTAGGTGGAACGACCACCAATGCCTTACCTGGCTTTCAATCCAGCCGTTATTTGTTGTTTAACCCAACTTACACCCAATGTTTTAGTTGATCTGCAAGCAAAGAACATAGCTTGGTATATATGTAGTAGGATAGAAAACTATTTGATGGTGTGGGACAAAACTATTTTTTTTTGGCCCTACCTGAATAAATTTGCTAGATTCGCCACTGGTGAAACAAGTATCCATATAACGATTACATTCAATACTTGTCAGACATGGTCAAAAACTCTCTCAAAGTTTTGTGTATATATAATATATTATGTACGGTATACTTTGTAAAAAAATTGGTTTTATGTGTTGTTATATACTAATTAACGGTTGTGTTAATTAAATTAAACTATGGTATGTATGCAGTAAATCATAATCAATTATCGTTATATAAAATTAATTTTGACGTTTTAACAAAGAGAAATGCTAAACACACTCTCCCTTAGAGAGAGTGAGCTTGTACTTGCCATCTGATACATGGAAATGAGTTGACATTTATTATATCATACATAGCTAATAATTGGTGCTCAATCATTTCCACCAATCAGGTGGCAAGTACAAGCTCACTCTCTCTAAGGGAGAGTGTGTTTAGCATTTCTCAGAAATGCTAAGCTAACTCTCCCTTAATAATCCGCACACTAAATCAAGCTAATCCGCATTTACTAATCCAAGCAAGCGTCGGCTTCGTTTTTACCCATCCATTTACTCTCCTTATCTAAGGTGATATTTCTCCTCCGCTTTCCTTATCTTCTCTTTTCTTTCGTTTCCATCTCCATTTACTCTCCTCCGTTCTGCCTAGCTTTTCTTGTTGTTGAGTAAATCGAGCCTTCCAATACCCTATCAGTTCCACCGCCTTTATTTTCTCTAGCTTCGGATCTTAGCGTTTCCTCATCTGCTATTAGATTCCCCATTCTTGTAGAAACTCTCACTCTCCTCTTCCTATTGTCTTTCAATGGAGTTATCATGTTGTTTTTCAATCGCCCTCTGTCTCTCAACTTTGGTCTTACAAATCGTGTCTTCTTCGATTCCTTTCCTCTTCAAACGCTGCAACTAGGTTAGGATTTTTGGTCACAAGCAAAGGCAAGCTATTTAGCTATGGATTGAGAAATCGAGGTGCTATTTGTGGGTTCTTATCTAGATCTGGTTTGCCTGTTTTGGGGCTTTTAGGCTAGTTTGTTTGTTGGGTGTTAGACAGAGTTGTTCATGACTCTGGGTTGATTGTAAGTTGTAACAGCTGTGACATTCATCTTTGGCTAAGCTTCTGGCTGGTTGAAGTGAGTTTGCTTCTTGCTGTGGGTCTTGCTGCTGACCGTGTTGATGGTGTCTACAGTGTAGTATGGTTATGGTGATGTTGAGGCGCTGCCTTGTTTGATGCCTAAGTGAGTTTCTATAAGTGAATTTGCATTTTGATTGAGTTCTTGCTTCTGTTTTGAAGCACCCTATATTGTTGAATTTTCTTGGTTACAAGGTATCAATCTTGTTATTGTGCTGATTTTCCAAACTGTTTCTCTGTATGCATTGTGAGATAGGCTCCAGTTTGTTCTTTGCTTTGGTTTGCAACATTATGGAAGTGACTGCTTGAGGCTGCTGTGTTGTAGAAATTCTGTGTGCCGCCGTTTTTTCTTTTAGCTGGATATAGGGTAGTTCCTATACTCTGTAATAGTGTAGCCATGGAGGTTGTTTTGTCTATTCTAGGTAGGCAGTGTTCAGGTGATTACTCCTTGTAGGGAGTTTGTAAAGGGATTGTGTTAAGTTTCTATTTGGGACTGTTTGCAGCCTAACTTAGGTTATTTGGTGTAGTTCTAATGGTGTATGTTACATAGGGCATCTGTGTTGTATTATGTCTTCCTTTCTAGCTATTATTCTCACCCTTCGTGGTGAATTATTTTGATAGTTAATAGCTAGACCTAGGGATGACTGTAGCAGATATGCAATCTGCCTATCTCCTATACTATTTTGTGCTCATTTTTTTGCTTTAATGGGTAAAGTGTTACGGATCACGTTTAAAGCCAGTTGGCCTTGCCAAGGGAAAAAAAACCAAGAAAGCCCTAGATGCACTAATTAATCAACAAATAGATGCTAATTACTTGTTGCACAAACTAAATGAATTAGTATTACATTTAAAAGGCAGTAATAATAATTATCATTTAATAAACTATACTTGACAATCATTGGGATAATATAAACAACCAAATTAACAAATCAACCTTAGTTTCTTAAATTAACGCAAACTAGGGTTTAGGATTAATACCAAATTTTGGGTTGATTATAACGTTGGAGGCAGAGAGAGTGAAGATTGGCGAAGTTGGAGAAGCTTTTGGAGGTGTGCAGGTTGGCCTACGACGTGGAGGAGGAGGGAGAGGATAAGGGTTTTGTTTGGTTAAAGTGGAAGAGAAAGAATGAGCAGTAGACCTCGGGTTGGACTTGATATCTCGCAATTTTTGGACGACGACTAGCATCCACCGACGGTTATATTTCCATTGGTGTCGGATGCCAATTTATTTTATTTACAAAAATACCACGAAAAGGACCTTCTGTCGGAAGCCATAAGAAGATCCGTCGAAAGGCAACCGTCTATATATATTGTTCCTCTTGTATTAAATTAGGGATCTACCCTACACTCAGTCAAGATAGGATGGAGCTAGCAAATATTTCTAGCCATCACATCTACATAAGGGACTTCGCACCCCTTGTACCACTCAAAGGAAGAAATAAAATCATATTTTTGCTTTAATGTAAAATTAGAAAACATATAATTTACCTCACGTGTCAAGTTGGAAATTTATATAACATCAAATGCTATTTGTGTATAATATTAAATAATTCACCAATGTCCAAGTACAGGAAATTAGGCATAAGGACAAAGTTATCTAAAAATTAATTCTCTGGACCGCAACTTTTGTTAATTGGGCTCAAGGACCTGCGGACGAAAATAAAAAAAACTCCCATGTTACCATTTCATTCCTTCAGTTAGTCGTCTTCCGTTAGGGTTTTCCATCAAATTTCAAATTGAGAAAACATGAGATAGATCGAAATCAAAAGCAAGTGTATTCCTATAATGCAAGCTCGTCGCTTAAGGTCATCGTCGTCGTCAGATCAATCGCCAATGCAAACTCGTCGCTTAAGGTCATCGTCGTCGTCAGATAAATTGCCAAATTCGCCACCAAAAACAGAAAATAGGGTTGTTTCTTCAAGATTTTCACTATCAGCTATAAAGGCGAAAAAGGCGATGGAGAAGGAGAAGGATAAACGAGATCAGGTATAACAGACAAAATTAAACACAAATGATTAAATTGACTGTATATGTAGTTTTAAATTCTGTGCTGTTTATTTGGGCAAAATTAACACAAATATATTATAAAATGATTCATTAATTATGCATTGATTTGTATTGCAAAATATGTTAGGTTAATTAAGTGCAGAATATTGTAGATAAGTTTAAAATACAAAATGCCAGGTTATCCTAGCACCACAGCGAGTGACCGAGCCCTTGAAAATTTTATGAAAATGCTAGGTTAACCTGCCATTACATGGCATGACCGAGCCGTTAACCGACATATGAAAATGCTAGGTTATCTTAGCACTACAACGAGTGGCCGAGCCCTTGAAAATTTTACAAAAAAGCTAGGTTAATCTGCCATTACATGACATGACCGAGCCGTTAACCGACATATGAAAATGTCAGGTTATCCTAGCACTACAGCGAGTGGTTGAGCCCTTGAAAGTTGCACAAAAATGCTAGGTTAATCTGCCATTACATGGCATGACCGAGCCGTTAACCGACATATGAAAATGTCAGGTTATCCTAGCACTACAGCGAGTGGTCGAGCCCTTGAAAATTGCACAAAAATGCTAGGTTAATCTGTCATTACATGGCATGACTGAGCCGTTAACTGACATATGAAAATGTCAGGTTATCCTAGCACTACAGCGAGTGGCCGAGCCTTTGAAAATTTTACGAAAATGCTAGGTTATCCTGCCATTACATGGCATGACCAAGCCCTTAACCGACATATGAAAATGTCAGGTTAACCTAGTACTACAGCGAGTGGACGAGCCCTTGAAAATTTTACGAAAATGCTAGTTTAACTTGTCATTACATGGCATGACTGAGCCGTTAACCTACATATGAAAATGTCAGGTTATCCTAGCACTACAGCAAGTGGCCAAGCCCTTGAAAATTGCACAAAAATGCTTGGTTAATCTGCCATTACATGGCATGACCGAGCCGTTAACCGACACATGAAGATGTCCGGTTATCCTAGCACTACAGCGAGTGGCCGAGCCCTTGAAAATTGGATTAAAATGTTAGGTTAACCTGTCATTACATGGCATGACCGAGCTGTTAACCATCATATGAAAATGTCAGGTTAACCTAGCACTACAGCGAGTGGCCAAGCCCTGTAAAATTGCACAAAAATGCTAGGTTAACCTGTCATTATATGGTATGACCGAGCCGTTAACCGACATATGAAAATGTCAGGTTAACCTAGCACTACAGCGAGTGGTCGAGCCCTTGAAAATTTTATGAAAATGCTAGGTTAAGCTACCATTACATGGCATGACCGAGCCCTTAACCGACGTATGAAAATGTCAGGTTAACCTAGCAATACAGCGAGTGGCCGAGCCCTTGAAAATTGAACGAAAATTCTAGGCTAACCTGTCATTACATGGCATGACCGAGCCGTTAACCGACATATGAAAATGTCAGGTTAACCTAGCACTACAGCGAGTGACCGAGCCCTTGAAAATTGCACAAAAATGCTAGGTTAACCTGTCATTACATGGCATGACCAAGCCGTTAACCGACATATGAAAATGTCAGGTTATCCTAGCACTACAGCGAGTGACCGAGTCCTTGTAAATTGGATGAAAATGTTAGGTTAACCTGTCATTACATGGCATGACCGAGCCGTTAACCGATATATGAAAATGTCATGTTAACTTAGCACTACAGCGAGCGGCCGAGCTCTTGAAAATTGAACGAAAATGCTAGGTTAACCTGCCATTAAATGGCATGACCGAGCTCTTAACCATCATATGAAAATGACAGGTCAACCAAGCACTACAGCGAGTGGCCGAGCCCTTGAAAATTGCACGAAAATACTAGGTTAACCTATCATTACACGGCATGACCGAGCAGTTAACCAACATATGAAAATGTCAGGTTAACCTAGCACTACAGCGAGTGGCCGAGCCCTTGAAAATTGCATGAAAATGCTGGGCTAACCTGTCATTACATGGCATGACCGAGCCGTTAACCGACATATGAAAATGTCAGGTTAACCTAGCACTATAGCAAGTGGCCAAGCCCTTGAAAATTGCACGAAAATGCTAGGTTAACCTGCCATTACAGGGGCATGACCGAGCCCTTAACCGACATATGAAAATGTCAGGTTAACCTAGCACTACAGCGAGTGGCCGAGCCCTTGAAATTCCATGAAAATGCTAGGTTAACCTATCATTACATGAAATGACTAAGTCGTTAACCGACATATGAAAATGACATGTTAACCTACTACAGCGAGAGGCCGAGCCCTTGAAAATTGAACGAAAATGCTAAGTTAACCTGTCATTACATGGAATGACCGAGCCGTTAACCGACATATGAAATGACAGGTTAGCCTAGCATTATAATGTATGAAAATGCTAGATTAATCTAACATTATATTACATAAAATGATTTCTTTAATATTGTATTATAGTACAGTTCTGTATTTTAATGCAATTTTATATTGTTTTGTTATCTCTGTCTTGCAGGAAATATCATATTCATCTCTTGAGAATAAAAAAAGCAAAAAGCGGAAAATAGCTGCGAGCCAAAAAAAGAAAAAGAAGACTGATCAATACCGATGTAGTCTAGTATCATTGGTTAAAATTCTTGAAAAATTAAAAAAAAAATGGTTGTTCAGTTAATTAATTTTTTTTTTAAATAGACTCCTTTTTATGAATTTATAAATACTTTTTTTTCAAGTAACATTGGAGCAAAGCAAATTAGAAAATCTTCTAAAATTTTAGATGATTTAATCAGTTGTTATTCAATTGAGGAGGAATGTTTTTCTATTGGGGAAAAATTAAAATTATCAACGAAAGATGTTTCATTAATTTTTGGTTTGCCTGTGAATGAGGGAAATATTTTTCCATTACCTAAAGTGTCTTTATCCTGCACCCCTAAAAATTGTCAAAGGTTTGTTTCAAGAAATTTTATTAACATAGATCATATAACAAAAGATCTTGTTATTAAAAGAATAGAAATAGAAATTGAAAAAATAAAATCTAGAAGAGGATAATGATTTGCCAAGATTTATTTTTATTCTTCTCTTTATAACATTTCTTTTCCCTGACAATCAAAGAATGCTTAATTGGGGTTATCTTCAATACACCGTTGATCCAAAAAAATGAATCAAATTTCTTGGCTATTAAGTATTCATTATCATTTAACTAAATCATTAAATTTTTTCTTCGATAAACCAAGAAATATGTCTGACTGTTCCATTCTTCCGCTGGTAAGAAAAAATCAATAATAATTTTTTCATCATAATATTAAATTTTAATATAGTATGATAAGACGTATGATAATTTATTCTAACTAATATTTGTTTCTTTTTTTTAGTATTTTCTATGTGAACATGTTGATATACTTAAGCCAAGAAAAGAGTGGATAAGCGGGTCTCCAAGATTTGCAAAATGGTCGCTAAACTTAATGAAAAACATCGTGTCAAAGGAAATCCTAGCCAGTATGGATGATAAAAAGGTATGATAATATTTTATGTTGTTAAAATTTTAATAATGTAATTGCTTTTGTAATTTTCTGTTTAATACTGGAAACACAGTTGTTAACACCGATTAATGTTAAAATGCTTAGCTTCAATTTTTTTTTTTTTTTTTTTTTTTTTTTTTTTGTGATTACAAAAGGTTGTTCAAAAAATGCTTAGCTTCTAAAAGCATTTTGATTTTTAATCGAGTAGTCGACATGCTATTACAAAAATGCTAAAATCTCCTATCATTTTTATTTTTTAGTTTAAGCAATTTGCTGTTAATAAAATGCTAAACTATCCTACCATTATAATAACTTTTTAAATAAACAGAACACTATAAGTGAAATGCTAATTCTCCTAACATTTTGACTTTTTTTTTTTTTTTTTTTTTTTTTTGCGATTACAAAAGGTTGTTCAAAAAATGCTTAGCTTCTAAAAGCATTTTGATTTCTAGTCGAGTAGTCAACATGGTATTACAAAAATGCTAACCTCTCCTATCACTTTGATTTTTTAATTTAAGCAATTTGTTGCTAATAAAATGCTAAACTATCCTACCATTATAATAACTTTTTAAATAAACAAAATACTGTAAGTGAAATGCTAATTCTCCTAGCATTGTGATTTTTTTGTGTGATTAATGTGGTGATTGGAAAATACTAAATTCTGCTAGCATTTCAACAATGCACTTGGTTTTGTAACAATCCCTTTATCACTCAAAACTTAGTAGTCGTAATTCAGTAAATAATTTTATATTTATTTATGTGTATTTATTAATATGCTAGAACATCCTAGCACTTCAAAATATTAGAAATGATATATGAATTTATGACCGAAAAAGTTTTTATGTTCGCCGATAACAGATTTCACTTGGAATTAAGAAAGTAACATCTAAAGAGAAGATGTTACTTGATGAATCGAAGAACAAATCACTTTTGCAAATAAAAGAGATTACAAGTGAAGGTGAAGATAAAGGGTTAGGAATTGATGAAAAAGATAGACAAATCGAAATGCAAAATTTTCAAATTAGACAATTAGACAGTAAATTGAAGGACGTGAAAACAAAGTTGGTGGAAGAAAAGGAGCTAAGGAAAAAAAGAAAAAAAGAATTAGTTCAGAAAGAAAAACAAATTCGCATGCTAAAATCAGTGCTCCAAGAATCTGACAAGGAACAACAAAATCTGATTATTTAGAAGTTAATAGAGCAACTTACCCCTCCTTCTTTCGACCTTCTAAGCACACCAGATAATGAGACTCAGGAAGAGTTCAAAAAAGTGGAAACAAAGAAGAGATGGATGTGAGAAGAAGCCAGCGACTTAAAAATGTAACACCAAGTTCAATGATTGAATGATTAAAAGAGAAAAAGAGGAAGCCGAAAATTGATTCTCAATTTCAGTATAAAGTAGTACACCACAAAAAAAAACCAAAAACGATGAAAAAGACAGTGGAATGGTGGAGGAAAAAATGATGAAATAGTAAATGAGAATGAAGAAGAAAGTGAAGAGAATAAAAGAGAAGATAAAACACATGATGAAGAGAATGAAGATGAAGGTGAAGAAGAGGAGAATAAAAAAGAAGATGGAATCGATGGTGAAGTAGATATTGAAAAAACAAGCAATGAAGATGAGGATGAATATGAGGATGAAGATGAAAGTGACGAAAGCGATACAAGAGTCGAAGAAACTGAAGAGGAGAAAGAACTGGTCGAAGAAGAGAAAGAAGAAGCCAGTACAAATGATGAAGTTCAAGATGTACGTACAACTTATGGAAGTTGACAAATATTTTCCAAGAAGGAAAGTATATCACCAAAGAAATATTGTAAAGAGTCCGATGTTACAACTCCTAGATTCTCACAAACAAAACATAACCAGGGCATTATTTGCATGCGGAGACAAAGCAAAGTTTTTTGAACTCGTTAAAATCTGAATTTATTTAAATGAATCTGTGATATTTTTAAAATTTTAAATTAAAATATAAATATAGCACGATAGCATGGCGAAATGATGATACTAAAAGAGGAGGGATAACAATTGTACAGTCCATGCTAGAAGCACTGTTATTTGAAGAATTTACAGATGGTCAGGTAAATGTAAATTGTAATAGGTATTTTTTTAATTATTAAGCAATATTCTGTTCCTAAGATGTTAACTTGTAGCATTGTGATTGTTATTTTTTTTTTAAATTCTAGCCTTCACTAGCATTTTGGAATTTTTTTAATAAACCAGCATGTTGTTCCCAAAAGACTTTTTTCCGCTACCATTATGATCACCTTTTAAATAAACAACACACTGTTCGTTAAATGCTAATTCTCCTAGCATTATGATTTTTTTTAATAACATGGTGATTGAAAAATACTAAATTCTGCTAGCATTATAATAAATTTTTTGATAATACAAAATGTTGTTCAAAAAATGCTAGCTTCTACCAACATTTTGATTTTTAATTGGGTAGTCAACATGCTATTACAAAAATGCTAAACTCTCCTATCATTTTGATTTTTATATTTAAGCAATTTGCTGTTAATAAGATGCTAAAGTATCATAGCATTATGATGTTTTTAATCAAATAACATTCTGCTAATAAAATGCTATCTACCCCTAGCATTATTTATATACAATGCAACATATTGGTAACAAATTTATATACAAGCAAATTCCATGTTAAAATAATATAGAAAGCTAACATTATTCTTATAATGCAGGTTATTGACTGGTTTACTTCAAACGCAAAAACATACAAACACAACTACATATTCAGTACAATCATGACGGTAAACAAAACTTTTACTTTAAATTGTAAATATCGAAAACAAATTAATATTTTGCATATATATTTGCAACATGCCATACAAACGGGTGTTGAAAATGTTGTTCAAACATTGGTAAACCCAATGGTCCAAAAAATTGTCACTGATAAATATGCAGAAACCATATTATTTCCCTTGCATTACATCAACCATTGGACTTTACTAACTTTGGACTATGTTAAAATGCAATGGAACCACTAGGATTCATTGAGGCCTAGAAGATCAACCTCTGTATCAAACAAACACTATAAGGAAGCTTTGACGGTGGTAAGATTGTTATTATCATATATATATATATATATATATATATATTTGGATGTATATTGGAAAAAACTATGTATTTTTTTTGATACAGAGAAAAAAGATTGAAATAATCATCTATCAAAAATTGGCTGAAAACAACATTATAAACAAAAAATTTGGAACAAAGCAGATGAAATAGCCACAATGCCCACAACAAGATTTCGACTCGTAAGTAAGCATTAGCAGTTTTTTTTAATAGATACTAAATGCTCAAACCATTATATGTTTGTACCAATACTGCCTTTTACCATAATACGGTGAAAACACCTTCATATTGTCTTTTACATGCGCAACTTAAACTGTTAATATAAATGCTAAACTGTAATATCATTTTTGTTTTATTCTTAAGGTAGGAACGTTATTATTATTTAAATATCCATACAACACCTTACATTTTTCGTATCTTCGTACCACTACTGCCTGCCTTTTACCATAATACAGTGAAAACACCTTCATATTGTCCTTTACATGCGTTTCTGGGCTTGGTCGTTTGGGAGAATAGTGTTTTTGAGGTTACTATGATACAACTCTATTAGCTCATATTCTGCGGCTGACAAACCAAATAAAATCATCAGTTCATTCTATTATGCAACATATGTAAGAATAAAAAATTATACTCAAGTACAAAAAATAAAGCATGAATGTATTGCTTAAGAAATATCAAAATAAAGTTGAATCACACTTTTATTTAGGCACCACTAGCTAATTTGAAGCTGATTTTTTTTAATGGTTGTGCTTTCAATCAAACTTAAGAGGGAACCTAATACTATCAGTTACACTGCAATTTTATATTATTTTGATAACGTTATAAGTAGTGCATAATGCACATACATGATGTCAATCATTAACCTCCTTAACACAAACACATTTATGGACTTTGTAGCCGCTCTATTTAAACTCTGCGCATCCTCCGTCCATTGCTTTGTCATAAATAAAGCATACATGACGATATGCATTGTTGTTGTGGCAAGCTCCTCTGTAGTGTGGACTCACAAAAGCCACCATCTTAGCTTCACATTTAATTAAGTTTCCTATGCATCAAAACACATAGAATATTAGCAAGCTTACTTTATTTACACAAATAATACTTCTAAGTACGCAGTACGGTAATCATTTAAAGAAAATCCAATGTTGTTGATTGTTAGAAGGCTCCAAATTCTCCAATTTGGAAAGCTAAGAATTAATTTATTTTTAAAGCACAACTACCAAAAACTGATGCATTAGCAAGAATGTCACTTATGTTTTTCATCCTTTTAATGTACTAAAAATATTAGGGAAAAACATAATGAGTGTTTATTTTATTTATTGGCAAAATTTCAGTAGATGGATTTAATAAAATAATTAGTTACCTGATAGCAACAACATTAATATCAGCAGACTGTGCATGATTTTTTTCTCAATCACCATTGATAACATAATTCTATTACGGAATACATGCCAGAATAGTATATTCTATTATACTACTATTGAATACATGCCAGAATAGTATATTCTATTATACAACTATTGAATTTTATTTTTGAGGTTACTCTATTAACTATTGAATAATGTCCGTGTGCACATATTCATACACGTAAACCAGAATAGAGCAACCTCAAAAAACCAGAATAATGTACTTGAGGGGAAAGCTGATGTACCATGCAATAATATTTCATTCCATAAAATCCTAGGAAAATAAAATATAAACCGAAGAAATAGAAGGATGTTCGACGATTATGTGTTCCTTCCTGGAAATTGGATAATATTTGAACATAATACATGATTTTTGCAAAATAATCAGTTGGCAAAAAGCTAAATGGTCATAGCATTGCATTTCTTATACCAATCCTTATTTACTTATTATTTTGCAGTTTCGACTGTGCATTATTTGTGATGAAATTCATCGAAAAATTCGACAGAGACAAAAATCAACCAGAGGAATATAAAAAGGAAGATATCAATCTTCTCCGTGTTGACATAGTGTTCAACATCCTGAATGACCCACCAAGAAGTTGGGATATTATGAGTTACTTTATAAATAGGTCCCCAAAAGAAATTGAAAATGATGTGAAGAAGAAAGAACATGAACGAAGGAAACACTGAATTGTTGATGTAGTGCCTGTTTTAATTCAATTTGAATTTACTGTTTAGACATTTAGTTGCTAATTGTAATTGAGTTTTAGTAATTTGAATTGATGTTAAAGTAGTGGTTGAACCTGGATTAAAAAATTGTGGTATGGACATAATTTTACCTGCACAAATTTCATACCTTCATGTGGTTAATTGCTCTGTTTTAATTTCATACATAGTAGTTGAAGCTGAATTGATTGTGACTTGCTATTTTAATGAAAATTCAGGTTGTAGCCTGTTGTTCGGATTGGGTTATGTCTGATGTTTTTGTGCAATAAGAATTTTGAGAGAATTGCCGTTTTATGGCAACTGTATATTGGCTTTTTGAGATCTTTGTGATGGTTTGGTGGTTACTGTTATGTGTATGGGTTGGGTAATGCTTATGTCTTTGAGATTGTGATCGTTTGGGAGAATTGTTATGTGTATGGGTTGGGTTATGTCTGATGTTATGTGATGAAATGTATAAATTAAAGTGCTATAAACAAATAGCATTATTATAAAGAATTGTTTAGGCATACCAATCTAAAATAAAAATGAATTATTTAATCAAAATAACCATAAATGAATCTACTTTATCCTAAATTAAAAACGATATAACAGATAACATTTTTATAACCAATTGTTTATGCATATTAATCTAAAATAAAAATAAATTATTTAAACAAAATAACCATAAATGAATCTATAAACAAACTATTTCATTCAACCGACCAAACCCAGAAACACAAACAACATTCAGACTCCAAGTTCAATCGGGTACGTACAGATATAAAAGAAAACAATATTCGAAACCTAATCAGATAACCATGCAAATAAATATACAGCAAACAATATAAATGATTACAAAGGACAACCAAGTTCAAACCTAAGCGAGTACGTATGAGATTCAAAGGACAACAAGACTCAACCCTAAGTGAACACCTTTGAAAACCAATTTATACCGAGAACATATTGGTTAACCGAACAATAAAAATGATTGTAAAGGACGACCAGATTCAAACCTGAGCAAGTACATACAAAACTCAAAGGACGGCCGGACTCAACCCTAAGCAGAAACCTCTAAAAAACAATTTATACCAAAAACATATTGGTTAATCAAACAATATAAACGATTGTAAAGGACATTCAGATTTAAACCTAAGCAGGTACTTACGAGACTTAAAGGACGGTCGGACTCAAGCTTGGTCATGTACTTTTGAAAAATAAACTATACCGAAAACAAATTGGTTAATCGAACAATTTAAACGACTGTAAAGGACATCCGAAATCAAACCTAAGTGAGTATTTACGAGATTCAAAGGACGACCAAACTCAAGCTTGGTTGGGTACCTTTGATAACCAATCTATACCGAAAATATATTGGTTGAACGAAAAATCTAAATGATTTTAAAGTATGACCAGATTCAAACCTAAGTGAGTACTTATGAGATTCAAAAGATTTCTGGACTCAAGCCTAAGCTGATACCTTTGACATATCCAGACACAAGACCTAATCGGTTCATTCAGCAACGATTCTACACCCTGTAAGAATTGTTTAACCGAGCGGGTACCAATGACACGTAAAACACATATGGACACAAGGCCTAATCGGGTACCTATGACACATAAAATACTTCTGGATGCAAGGCTTAACCCGGTACTCTAGCAACTATTCTACACCCAGTAGGGATTGCTTAACCGAGCGGGTACATATGACACGTAAAAGGCATTCAGACAAAAGGTATAATCGGGTACCTATGAAACGTAAAAAGCTTCCGATCGCAAGGCCTAAGCGGGTTGTTCAACAACAATGCATCCAGTAAGGATAGTTTAACCGAGCAGGTACCAATTACATGTAAAACACATCCGAACACAAGGCCTAATCAGGTACCTATGACAAGTAAAAGACTTCTAGATGAAAGACCTAATCGGGTACTCCAGCAATGATTCTGCGCCCAATAGAGATTGCTTAACCGAGCGGGTATATATGACACGTAAAAGGCATTCGTACACAAGGCATAATCGGGTACCTATGACATGTAAAAAACTTCCGGACGCAAGGCCTAATCGGGTCGTTTAGCAACGATTCTGCACCCAGTAAGGATTGTTTAACCGAGCGGGTACAATGGCACGTAAAACACATCCGAACACAAGGCCTAATCAGGTACATATGACACGTAAAAGACGTCTGGATGCAAGGCTTAATCGGGTACTCCAGCAATGATTCTGCACCCAATAGGGATTATTTAACCGAGTGGATACCCATGACACGTAAAAGACATTCAGACACAAGGCCTAATTGGGTACCTATGAAACGAAAAAAACTTCCGGACGTAAGGTATAATCAGGTCGTTCAGCAATGATTCTGCACCCAGTATGGATTGTCTAACGGAGCAGGAATCAATGACATGTAAAACACATCCGAACACAATGCCTAATCGGGTACCTATGACATGTAAAAGACTTCTGGATGCAAGGCTTAATCGGGCACTCAAGTAACGATTCTGCACCCAGTAGGGATTGCATAACCGAGTAGGTATATATGACACGTAAAAGACATTCGGACACAAGGCCTAATAGGGTACCTATGGCACGTAAAAAGCTTCCGTACGTAAGGCCTAATTAGGTGGTTTAACAACAATTCTGCATCTAGTAAGGATTTTTTAACCGAGCGGGTACCAATGACACGTAAAACACATCCGAACACAAGGCCTAATCAGGTACCTATGACACGTAAAAAGCTTCCAGACGCAAGGCCTAATCGGGTCGTTCGGCATCGATTCTGCATCCAGTAAGGATTGTTTAACCGAGCAGGTACAATGACACGTAAAACACATCCGGACACAAGACTAATCGGGTACCTATGACACGTAAAAGACTTCTGGATGCAAACTTAATCGGGTACTCCAACAGTGATTCTGCACCTAGTAGAGATTGTTTAACCGAGCGGGTACCCATGACATGCAAAATACATTCGGGCACAAGGCCTAATTGGGTACCTATGACACGTAAAAAACTTTCGGACAGAAGGCCTAATCGGGTCGTTCAACAACGATTCCGCACCTAGTATGGATTGTTTAACCGAGCAGGAATTAATGACAAGTAAAACACATTCGGACATAAGGCCTAATCGGGTACGTATGACATGTAAAAGACTTCTGGATGCAAGGCTTAATCGGGTACTCCAGCAACGATGCTGCACCTAGTACGGATTGCTTAACCGAGAAGGTATATATGACACGTAAAAGACATTCAGACACAAGCCCTAATCAGGTACCTATAACACGTAAAAAGCTTCCGGACGCATGGCCTAATCGGGTCATTTAATAACAATTCTACATCTAGTAAGGATTGTTTAACCGAGCGGGTACCAATGACATGTATGTTGTATATGACGTAGTTGTATACACAATTATATGATTTTTGTTTGATGATAACAACCAAATAAATATTATTTTAAATGTGTTTGTTACTGTACTATTCTATATATACATCACATACAGGAATATTATATTTATATTTAAATAGAATACGACTGTACAGACATTCATATATTCATAAAGTATTTTATTTAAATTGAATATTCTATTTCAACATTCAAACAGTATAGCTATTTAATACTCCACTATTTAAATACATTCACAGAATATTTGTACTTGTAAATTGACTGAATAAAATAGACAAGTTTGTTTGACAACAATAAAATAATATTCTATTTCAAACGAATTTGTTTATTACAAATATCAGTACAAATTTCTTTTTCTGTACATCAGCTCTTCACTATAACACTGTCACTCAGTTATACATTTCTATATATACATTCACAGACTCAAATACAAACACTTTCACTGTTACACACACTGTTCTTGTTTTCTGCCTTTTGTCTTCTTGACTTCTGTCTTCACCAGCCTCATCCTCTTACCTGTCACATGAAATAGAAACACACAGTACACTACAATAGAAATAAAATTGAATACATGTGTATATAAAATTTATTTTTAAAATTTTATTTGCCTCAGATTTCTGGTGTGTTTCTCATCATTTTTCATGACTTGATCTGATTTAACTGTGTCTAGACAGCTTGTGATATTCACAATGATACACTGTAAATACCACAAGGCAGACAACACACACACACACATATATATCTCAATGCAGGGACAGGAAAACTCAGACTGATGGCTGCATATACACACGCGTATATATATACACGTGTGCACTGCCTCGCCAACCAGCAAGCAACTGAGGAGAAGCCACGTGGACCAACTCGACTTAGTGCGTATATGGACAAAATATGTAAACAAGAAATGGTCGTCTACAACACACATGCACACGTGTCTGAATTCAAATTGGTCAAAGCATGGGGTCGAGCCATGGCAAAGCAGCTCAGCATATATGTCAAAATGGCAAACAAGTATAAGGATGCATGTGTTCGAGCACAAGGGCCGAGCCATGCACAAATGAAGTCAGTGAACACAAATGTGCAACTGCAAATAGTAATGAAGGGTGTATGTGCAAATCTGGAAACATCAACAAATTGCATGACTTTTCAGGGGTGGCAGATCATATGAATGAAGAGGGTGCAGCTCGTACATGTACAAGGCAGTGATCAAACCAGACAAGTATGTTCTTAGCTCAAATGAAAATGCACTCAGCCACAAAACTCAAATGGACACGACGAAGTACGCACATGTTCGAATTGGCACAAGGCAGGCATATGCGAGTGTTTCAGCATACATGGTGTACATAGAATGGAATGAGTAAAGCATGAACAAGCAACAGTTTCATGTCAACAAAACTAATGATACATGATCAAGCATGTAGATCAAACAGCACAAGCAATGAATGGTGAAAGATCAGTTTCATGTAATGGTGCAACTACAAAATCTTAAATGCAGCATAGCATGTCTCAGTATGTAAGTGTTAATGATGAATGGAACCACAAGTTTATGGCGTTAACGCACATGTGGACTATCTACACAGCAAGCGTTCAAGTGCAGCCAAGAAGAAGACAGTGATGCATGAGCAAGACATGTTGGCACAAGTAGATGCAAACAACTAAAGCACAAAATTTGGTAAGTTACAAATCAATTAATTGAAGAAATATATGGTCCCCAGAATGACTAAAATAGTGTGTGTCAAGAGGAATCTTTCAAAGCATGCCAGAGTTGCCAAAAATCATTTCTGGTATGGTGTTTTGGCGTGTAGCAATTACAGCTTGGACCATGTCAAAAAAGGCAAGCATCAAAATCAACTTAGCAAGAAATCATTCTCAATCAAGCAATATAAAGCAGTGGATAACATTTTTTGCAAGTAATCAATTTGCAGTTGCGAAAGCAAGAAAACATTTCCACTCATGTATCTCCAGAAATAATATTTTTGGCAGGAAAGTAAATCACAATCAATTTATGTTTGGCAAGTTTTTTTTTAAGAAATACAGTGATCAAAGTAAGGTAACAAATTCAATCAGGAATTTCAATTCAAATAGGACAGTAATATTTGCCTTCCAGAATAAATTCATTTTTCAATGCCGAGCAAAGCAATTTCAAAATGAGGCAACATAATGGAGTAAATCTTTCAAGGGACCACAAACAGTTTCCAGCTTTTCGTCAATCAGTTTAAAATCGAGGCAACAAGAGGCAACTTCTCGTGTTCAATCAAAACCACAAACCAGAACAGGAAACCGCAAAAATCAAGGAACAACCAGGCCAAGTCATACGAGGAAATCAGATCTTTAGGATTACTAAAATCCTAATTAACACCAACATCATCACTGGCAGATAGGATCGAACACACAAAATCAATTCAAGCATTTCAAAGCAAGAAATTTTTGAAAAAAACTCACAGTTTCGATCGAGTACCAGAGAGGGAAATTCCAAATCGAAGCACCAGAGAACAACACCACGTGAAGCTCATTCAAGATTACATCTTCTCACAGCAATTCAATCGACCTCAATTCAATTTGGAGAACCCAAAAGAAAACCCTAGTTCAAAGGAGCCGCCGCCATTTCTGTTCAAAGAAAGCAAAGTGATCGAGTGAAATAGAGAGGGATGCACCAATTAACAAAAGGCTAACCATGTTCCTACTTATTAAAAAGGGGATTACCCTTTTATATTAACTCCTAGGATTTTTTATTTGTTTAATTTTTGTATTATTTTTATTTTGTGTTGTAAAACAATTCGGAACAGTTCTAGAGTCTGTAAAATCTGGGGGGATTCAGTTAGGGGTTAATTGACAGTTTACTAGAATTTATAAAAAACTAGGGTTACGGATTACGGGGTTGTAATTCGAGAAAAATCTGGTCTAGGGTATATAGATCAGTCTACGGTTTTGAGCGTAGGGTTAGAATAGGAGCAGGGATTGTGAGTGTACATGGTTTTGTATGCGGGATCTGTTCTATCACCTAGTAGAAACCTTAGGAATGCAGCAGTAGGCAGGATTTTGCCGAATCTAGGTATATCTTGTGTCATTTACTTTCTGCATTTCTGTTTCTACTATATTATGTGATCTGTGAATAGTTTTTTAATATATCCCGTAATATTTGAACTCTACGATAAATTTCAATAAACCCTATTCACCCCCCTCTATGGTTAATCTAGATCCAACAAGTGGTATCAGAGCAGGTATTTCCGTTAACTCTAGAGTAATGGTGATTCCTAGTTGTCAGTCGATAAAGAGTTAGTCCAGTTCATCTCCATATATTTTCGATGGAACAGATTTTTTAAACTGGAAATCGAAAATGGAATTTTATTTAAAATCTGTTAATATTAAATATCGGGATGTTGTTATCAATGGATTTGATAGTGTAGATACTACTTTCAATACTCGTGCTATGAAAATTATATTTGATTATCTTAGTACTGAACAGTTTAATCTTATCTTCCATTGTTTATCTGCACAGGAAATCTGGGATACTCTCAATACGAAGTATGGAGGATCTGACAATGGTAGCTCAAAACTTGAGAAGGTCAACTCAGATTTAGAGTTCTGTTTAACAGGATTTACAAATGAAAATTCAGAAGGATCAGATGATGGAGAATCAACAGATACTGAAACAGAAAATTTCTCATACGAAGATTTAGTTTATACGTGCGTTGATTTGACTAAATTTGTTGATAAAATCCAATTTAAAAACAAATCTCTGAAATCTAAGAATTATGAGTTGACCAACAAAATTAATGATTGGAAATAAAACTTGAATGTTCTAAAAATTCTTCAAACTCTGATTGCAAAAGTTGTTTAAATTTGGAAAACAATCTTGTTCATCTAAATAAAAATATTCAAAAGCTTGAAAATGAAATTCTGATTTTAAAAGAGAACAAGATCGAGCTTGAAAGTACAAACAATCTTTTGGAAAACGAATTTGAAAATTTTAAGATGTCTAAAATCTCTAAATCTGAAATGTTTGAAAAAGAAAGCTTATTGAAAACTGAATCCATTTTGAAAGAGCTTGAAAAGGAAATTGAGAATTTTAAAAACTCTGAAAAACAATAATTTGAAAAACAAATTCAGTCTGAATCTGAAATTTTGGAATCCAAGACCAAAATCAAACTACTTGAAAATGAAAATTTGATTTTGAATCAAAATGACACTGAAAGGAGAAAGATCAGCATTAATCGTTGTTCAAATCTGATGAAAGAAAATTCTGATCTTAAATACAAAACAACAATCTTGAATTGAGTTTGAAACGTTTTTCAACTGGTGAAAATTCTTTGAATATGTTGTTGAAAAATCAATTTTCTTCTGGTAATAAAAATGGTCTTGGTTTTGGGAACACAAATGTTTTTGAAAATTTGAATTCGTGTGATTATAAAAATCCTTCAAATTGCTTCAAGAAGGGTCGTTCTAAAAATTTGAACTTTGAAAACTCTAAAAGGTTTTTATATCACAACAGAAATGAGAATTTGTTTTATAATAAATCATTTAAACATTCTTTGATCCCAAAAGGAAATAAAACGGGCTTTGTTAAGTTCGAACAGTTTTGGGTTCCTAGGGGTACGAAAGTCAATTCTAATGGTTTGTTATATAAATAAGTCTGGGTACCAAAACATATGAATACCACTGTGAGTGGTTTTACAATTTTTTTTAGACCACTCGATCCTCTCAACAGTTAGGTACCGAAGATGGCTGAGGAATTGCTTTGCTAAAGAGAATCTGAAATCAAACCGCCTCATCTCATTGAATCATTTGAAGTTCCTTGGCCAAGTCTATTGAGTTAGAGATTCTGATTTACATTGTGATTCCGGTATAATCTCTAAACTCACCTTTGTAAATATTCTTTGTTTTTATTCCTCCCTCTATCCCTTCTGTTTATTTTCTTTGTTTAATTTGTCACTGTCATATCATTGTAATTTTTTCTTGAGCTTCATTAACTTCAAATTGTAGAATTCATGATTTTCTGGAAATTCACTTCGATTAAATAAAACTCTGATGTTTCTAATCTTTTGCAAATCTAGAATTTATTTTTTGTAAATATCTGCAATTGATTTGAAGTTTTTTCCTGATTCTCTGAATTCATAACAGTGTTGATGCATTCTTGTCATATCCTGAACACAGTTGATTTGAATTCTAAATTTTTAAAGATCTGAAAGTTTAATGGAATTTCACACACTTCTGCTGTTTTGGGTTTCTTCTAATTCAGTTTAGAAAAGATGAAATATTATACTCATTACAGCACACTGCTACTTATCAGTCGTGATAATTTCATTGATTTTTAGATTGGCTTAGATATTCTTGAATCATTGCTTACATCTTGAAATTCTCTGTTATTCATAATCATCTGGTTTGGATTTTTGTTTGTTTAAGATCATTGGAAATTTCTGATATTTTGAATCTCACACACCTCTCAGATCTGGAATTATTAATCTTGTTTGATTGATTCATTGTATCTCAAGAATTACATTTATTTCAAGTGATTTTGAATAAACCATTTTTTTTGGATCATGAATTATCTTTCAAACTTGATGTAAGTATTCTAAAAAATTCTTTGGGCTAGTCAGAAATAATTTGGATTTTTTTTTTGAAAAATCGATCTTGAAACTCTTTGTTATTTCATGGTTTTTCGATTTAAATATTTGTTTGTTTAAAATCATTTGATATTATTGATTTATTGAATCTCACACATATCCTGAATCTAAAGTTAATAATTTGGTGTGATCGGTTCATTGAATCTTGATTTTTTCATATTTCTCAAATGATTTCAAATAAACGGTATTTTTAATCATTGGATCATGAATCATCTTATGTGATTGTCATCTTGACAAGAATGATTTGAAACTATTTTCCTTGCTGCTCTGATACTTTTTTGAAAATGTTTCAAATAACTGTTTTTTATCACTTTACTGCTCTGATAGATGAAATTAATTTCGTTGATTGTTTTTGTCATGTTTGCTTGGGCCTTCTGATTAAATTTCTGTAATCTGTGATACTCTTGTTTGTCTCCAGTGTAACTACAATCCTCATGAATTAAGACACCAATTGGTATCAGAAGTGCTGAATTTTCTTTGTATATATTTTTAATCCCTCTTGTGTTGTGTAGATCTTTTCAAATTCCTCTTGTAATTGATTTTCAATTTTAAAATTATTTATTGATTATTCATTCAGAAATTGAAATCAATATCCAAATTTAACTGTATTTATAATTCATCAAAATTATTACTAGATTTTGAAATGGTGATGAATTGTGACTACAGTATATTTCACAACAAGAGGAGAGTCTGTTTGGATTTTCATGATGGTTGAACAATTATTATAATATTTTTGAATTGGTAATTATTTCACGACCACCTTCTTTATCTACCATTATTCTGCCACTCATCATGCTTTTTATATTAATGTGGAGAGTTAATATGTTTTTTCTTCTTATAATCAGTGGAAATATTTGTGATAGAAATGGGACTATGTTATTTTTCAGAATTAGTGTTAATTGAAAATTTTCAATGATCCCGGTGCAGTCGATTATATTTCATAATATGATTAATTTAGAAATTTATTTCACAAACCATTTCTGTACCTACCGCATTTCTATCATCCATATTCGTTATATATACTGAGGAGTTTTTTCATTTTGAAACTGAAATAAAAATATAATACACATAAGTGTTTCTCTAACCTCATTTAAAAATCCAAGCTCTGGTCATGCATGGTTAAGAGATTACTTATATTTAAGATGCAACTGATCTCATTTAAAAATCCAAGCTCTGGTTATGCGTGGTCAGTGTGCTCTTAAATAAATAAATAAAATAAAATAAAAGTTGAAATATTGTGCTATAAATAAAAATTTATATGATATTCTCCTTGGTGTGTAAAAAACAAGCCTATCGATCCATTTTTCTATTTGTGAAATGTGTTGAAATCTTATGACGTATTATGATTTGTTGATTGATAGGTATTGGATTTGAGAGTATTTGATTTTGTCACATAAATTGAATTATTAATTATAGTCCAAAATCCATCACTGTTTTTGAACCTCAGTTTTATAAAAAATTCTTTGGAAAATAATTGGAACTCATTTTTTTAACTCTTCCCATTTTATATAAAATTCATCGTAAATCCGTCATTCTCTACGATGTGAAATATTCCACTAGTTCTCTGTTTATTAAGATTTTTGTTTGACTGATTGAAATTTATGATGACCGTTCTTCCTCTTAAGCTGAAATTATATTTTTAGTCATTTTTCTTCTATATTTAATACTCTGTATCCTTTTGATGATAACAAAAGGGGGAGAATGGATTGAAATTTTGATTTATGAGTGAATATTTTATAAATATTTTTAATTTTGAAAATTCATTAAATTCATTATGTTCACTCATGCACAGATATAGGGGGAGTTTTCTGTTGTAGGGGGGCTAATAAATAGGAGGAGTTCAAAATTCACTGTCAAACACATTTATTTTGCTTAAAATCTTTTATTTGTTTGTCATCATCAAAAGGGGGAGATTGTTGTATATGACGTAGTTGTATACACAATTATATGATTTTTGTTTGATGATAACAACCAAATAAATATTATTTTAAATGTGTTTGTTACTATACTGTTCTGTATATACATCACAAAAAGGAATATTATATTTATATTTAAATAGAATACGACTGTACAGACATTCATGTATTCATATAGTATTTTATTTAAATTGAATATTCTATTTCAACATTCAAACAGTATAGCTATTTAATACTACACTATTAAAATACATTCACAGAATATTTGTACTTGTAAATTGACTGAATAAAATAGACAAGTTTGTTTAACAACAATAAAATAATATTTTATTTCAAAAGAATTTGTTTATTACAAATATCAGTACAAATTTCTTTTTCTGTACATCAGCTCTTCACTATAACACTGTCACTTAGTTATACATTTCTATATATACATTCACAGACTCAAATACAGACACTTTCACTGTTATACACACTGTTCTTGTTTTCTGCCTTCTGTCTTCTAGACTTCTGTCTTCACAGCCTTCAGTCCAGTCTCATCCTCTTACCTGTCACATGAAATAGAAACACAAAGTATACTGCAATAGAAATAAAACTGAATACATGTGTATATAAATTTTATTTTTAAATTTTATTTGCCTCAGATTTCTGGTGTGTTTCTCATCATTTTTCATGACTTGATCTGATTTAACCGTGTCTAGACAGCTTGTGATATTCACAGTGATACACTATAAATACCACAAGGCAGACAATATATATATATATATATATCTCAATGCAGGGACAGACAAACTCAGTCTGATGGTTGCATACACACACGTGTATATGTATACACGTATGCACTGCCTCGCCAACCAGCAAACAACTGAGGAGCACCCACGTGCACCAACTTGACTCAGTTCGTATATGGACAAAGTATGTAAACAAGAAATGGTCGAGTACAACACACACGCACACGTGTCTGAATTCAAAGTGGTCAAAGCATGGAGTCGAGCCATGGCAAAGCAGCTCAACATATATGTCAAAACAACAAACAAGTATAAGGATGCATGTGTTCGAGCGCAAGGGTCGAGCCATGCACAAATGAAGTCAGTGAACACAAGTGTGCAACTGCAAATAGTAATGAATGGTGTATAAGCAAATCTGGAAACATCAACAAACTGCATGACTTTTCAGGGGTGGCAGATCATATGAATGAAGAGTGAAAGAACCCGTAACTTCCCCGTAAAGGAAAGCACGAATACTTTGAGAACAATACACAAAAGGACGCATACGGGAGAACATTTCATTGTTATTACAACAATTCCATCAGATACAAGAATATACAGAGTATAAATGAATAAATTACATTCGATAAATATCAGAGATTACAATAAATTACATAGCAGCGGAAAATATACAAAAGCACAACTAGAAGTGATACACGGATACAGAGCTTTCCGAGCATCGTTCCAGCTGTATATCAGGAACCTGTGAATATAAATCTGCAAAACCAAAACTACTAGCTGCCCGTGCGGAAAATAGGGGCACCCAGAGTTTAGGTTAAAACAATAAACTCCAGGTCAGTCATGTGACTGGTGTGAGAACTAAAGCAGTTATTAATCTTTATTCTTAAAGTTAGGTAAATCAAGGGACCACGCCGTATAACACGGAACGGGTTTCCTCCCAAGAATACCAGTGCATAAAACAACAGCGCAATGCTAAATAAAGGAAAATGAAGCTGTTATAAGACCCAGGTCCCATCACACAATGCAACGCAAGCCGGAGGATAGGGTTTTCCCTTATAACAGCCAAAGCATGCTTGATACGTTTAAAACAAATCATTTGATACTATAATAAGTGTATAGTGTCAAAACAGTTTCAATCATAAATATCAATCATAGACGGCATGGGTACCATATATCATGTCGCCATACTAGTTCTACAATTAAAACCGCAATACACGTATTGGAAATTGGATTTCCGTCATGAGCCGAGGCAAGGGGCAAGCTCCTCTCCGCGTTCGAGACACTCTAGCAAATGTCCCAGGACCCCACTATGATCCTTGGATCTTCAGGGCCGGTCCTCTCTTACTTTTGAGGATTGGCAATTCCTGAACACACGTTTCCCGGTCCTTACAGACCTATATCCGAGGCGCCTCGCATTCCAACAACCACACAGGTGAAAAGTATATAAATGTCAGGGCTGGTAGGTCACTGACACCACCCTAGCTAGAAAGAAACGTCGTGCTCTCCCTGCAGTCACTATCCCGTTTTTGACTCATACCGAGGTGTGAGGCTCGCGAATTCACGTTATACACAAAGCTACGCCACACAGGCCGTGCTTTGATCATCACCACAAGACTTTGCTTTTCAACAGAAGCCTTGATCAATTGCCACTTACGCATGCCACACAGGCAATTCACTCCATGCGTTTGATATCCATCAATATATAACCCCTGAGCTCGTACGTCTCAGAGAAGGGCGTTAAGCAAGAGAATAAATTCTCCGCCGCCAAACAGATATATATTTAATAGAGATCAATCACACGGACTAAAATCCAATGTCAGACACACAGTCCATTTACAAGTCCGTTCTGGGTCTGAACGAAACCGGAGGCACTTTCCTCGCATATCCATCCATCTCCAGGTACGTCTGGACGATCACCAATTGATTCCCTCATCCTGGGTGTACAGCCCAATCAAGATCATCAGTAATCACCCAAACGATGTGAAGACTTCCGGTCTTCAACCACCGTCTTCATCTTCGACATCTCGTCGAATCGATTATTCAGAATGGGTATAAACCCGGCCTTTCTGAATAACCCACGTATATAATAACGAATGTTACACAAACACAACAAACGCCTCATCCCAATTCAGAATATTCTTTTATTCACAATATCACATTCTTAGGGAAATGTTCCCATTAATTTTATCCAAGATAAATTCTTCTAAATTTATCTTATAATCTTCCTTTGGATATCACTTCAAACTAGTCGGGATTAACGAACCACACCGAAGTAATTATTTATTTTATTTCCCAATCCCAACCTATATATCCCATGGAGAAAACTGGTAATACCCCACATCTAACACCACGGTGTTATCGGTAAAATTAATTACCATTTCACGTTCAAATCTAATTAAAGATTTAACTATCGCTTTGGAGCAAAACTGGTGGTACTCCACTCTCGATCACTTTTCAGATTTGATAATTTAAATTATCAATTCACATTTTAATCTAATTAAAGATTCATTAAAACTCTACTTAGTTTTAATCTTTTCAAAAATCAATATCCTGCCTTTAACTGGGTTAAAGAACCAATGTCATCAAAACACGATCCACGACAAACCCAAATCACATTTGATATTAAATACAAGGCTCTGAATAGAAAATATATCGACTTATATTCAATACCAAATTCTGAAACCAACAAATATCGTATTGGAAATAACGATATAAAATATATCTTTCAAATCCCCATAACAATATTTGTATAGTCACGAAATCCAACATCGAAATATCCCGAAGATAATTTCGATTCAACTCCAGTCCAATCCACGTATTGGAAATTATCGATTATTTTCAAAATCACTTTCAAATTCAATTTATTTATTTAAAAATAAATTGATTTTTAATTCTAGTTCAAAACTAGTTCATTTCGATAAAAATCTATTTTTATCTTTTCAAATGTGGAATTTTTCACCCCAGTTCTTTCCAATTCACATATTATAATTTTATACAAATTATAGATATTTTTAATAATTTTATCAAGGCCCGTACAGTCGATTTCCAACTACGGCCATCGAACTGCACTTACAGCGACCTTTTTCGAATTTGATTTGGACATAATTCCAAATCCAACCGTTAGATTTCAAATTTCTAATATTCATTGGAAAGCTCTTTTCGATACGAACCCAACGGTTCCGGTTTTAGGAGAATCCGACGGTCGGATCTCCCGCAATGTCCGTTTGAAATAAATGGTCGAAATTCACGAACTACCGCGGCGCGGCGCGTTCTATTCAGGCCATTATATTATATATATAATATATATAATATATATTTCATCGATTTCCTTTTAAAACGAATTTTAAAAATAGTTTTGAATTCGTTTCAAAAGCAATTTCAACTTCCATTTCAATTCAAATCAAAATTGAATTCTTCTCTATAAATTCGTTTTAAAATTCATTTCTATTCAATTCAAATTTCAATTCAATTTGAATTCATTTCAATTCGCTTTCAAATCAATTTGAATTCGTTTTCACTTCAATTCATTTCGAAATCCTTTTCAATTCAATTCATTTCGAAATCGTTTTCAATTCAATTCATTTCGAAATCGTTTTCAATTCAATTCATTTCGAAATCGTTTTCAATTCAATTCATTTCGAAATCGTTTTCAATTCAATTCATTTCGAAATCGTTTTCAATTCAATTCATTTCGAAATCGTTTTCAATTCAATTCATTTCGAAATCGTTTTCAATTCAATTCATTTCGAAATCGTTTTCAATTCAATTCATTTCGAAATCGTTTTCAATTCAATTCATTTCGAAATCGTTTTCAATTCAATTCATTTCGAAATCGTTTTCAATTCAATTCATTTCGAAATCGTTTTCAATTCAATTCATTCCTATTTTATTCAAATTCAAATTCACTTCCTATTCAATTCGAATTTTAATCTAATTCAATTGAATTTCATTTCAAAATATTTAGTTTTGAAATCACTTTTCAATATTCGTTGTAAAACGAATAAAATCGATATAAATATCGTTCACGTCAAAATAGCGCATCTCTAATCCACACGGCTTTATATATTTCAAAAACTTCTATTCAATTCAACACATGAACCTATATTTCTTTCAACTCACGACTAATCTCAACACATGAGTACTGTCAACACATCACTATTTTTATTATGTGAAATATTTTATAAAACTATGGTATCTATCGTTTGATTTTCAATTAGACTTCCACTGGGAAGTAGTTCTAATTTTAAATGTGATAAAGATGTAATTTTGATTATATAAAATATTTCACTCAACACATGCACATCGTCAACACATGACTATTTTTATATTCAACACATGAATTTTCTTTTATAATATTCCTTATTTTCCCAATTGGAATGAGGCCCAATCAATCACCATATAACGTTAATTATATGGATTCCATACCACACATGTATATAATAGCGTCGAGAAATAATCAACCATCAACCAAAGTGCACTACACTGTATAAGCATCAAATATCGATATCTAACGCTTATAACAGCCTGTCAATCAATCGATCGACATATTTGATCAATCAGGATGAGTGAACTTCAAATTTCATCCCAACACCCGTGTGGGGTTTCAAACAATCAAACACAGATTTTATTTGTGCAGTTGGGCGATGTGTAAAATTTATCAACCCAATCAATATCAGTCAAATCAGTGTATATAAACAAATCGGCCGATTTGTTTATAAATATTTTATCTATTCACTTTCACGTTAAAAATTATATTTTTAACGATAAAATATTCTATTTCAACACTTGAATTTCTATTCATTTCATTTACACAATAAAAATGATATTTTTATTTTTCTAACATATTTTAGAAAATTTCGGCGGCATAACGGCACGATACTAGAAACGGGACGAGGCCTAGCCTTATCCCCGGTCTAGTGAAGGCCCACGCCATTCACACATCAATCAAATCACTTTCGTTATGCAAACCACAAAATTTGGAGTAAGAGTCTAACCTAGTCTTACTCCTTCGCCTTATAACGGCGCACGTCTAATCCTAACCAATTTATCGATTCGATTTTCCACACCACAAACCACATTCAAACCAATATCTCAATCAATCACCAAACATCCAAACAAACAAGTCCATGGTATGTGGACGGGTGTCGGGTGCTTCTAATAAGCACCGTCTGCATCCTAGTATATATATATATATATATCTAGAAAAAGAGAATTAAGAGTGAGAAGTTCTCACCGAAAGCTATCCTAGCTCCACGGCACTTCATTTGATAGAAATCTTCATCTTCATCGTCTTCGTTGCCCGTAGTCACTATATATATAAAAATCACATTTTTATATTTCGATGTCTTTAAAATAAAAATCACATTTTTATTTATTCACTTTCAATTTAAAAATCATATTTTTTTATAATCACTTCTTATATTTAAAAATCGAATTTTTACTACGCTATTCAATATATAAAAATCGAATTTTTGCTATTATGTTATATAGATAAAAATTATATTTTTATCACGCTATTTTCTATATAAAGATTTCGCCTTTTTAAATTTAAAGATTTCACCTTTTTAAGTTTAAAGATTTCACCTTTTTAAATTTAAAGATTTCACCTTTTTAAATTTAAAGTTTTCACCTTTTTAAATTTAAAGTTTTCACCTTTTTAAATTTAAAGTTTTCACCTTTTTAAATTTCATCACTTGGTTTCAACGTATATAAAATAAAAATCAGATTTTTATTTTGCTACATATACAAAGATGATATTTTTATATTCTCTATCCTATAAAGATTATATTTTTAATACTTTAAAAATATAAAAATCATATTTTTAATATTTCTATATAGTAAAGATTATATTTTTAATACTTTAAAAATATAAAGATCATACCTTTAACTGAATAAAATCTTTTCTACTTTAAAAATCTCATCTTCTCTATTTTAAAAATCCGAACTTTCAAATTTAAAAATCCTAACTTTCTAATTTTAAAATCCTAACTTTCTAATTTTAAAATCCTAACTTTCTAATTTTAAAATCCTAACTTTACCGTTTTAAAATCCTAACTTTACCGTTTTAAAATCCTAAATATAAAATCAGTTTTAAATTCTCTTTAAAATCAGTTTTCTTTATTTTAAAATCAGTTTTTAAATCCTAAATATAAAATCAGTTTTAAATTCTCTTTAAAATCAGTTTTCTTTATTTTAAAATCAGTTTTTAAATTCTCTAATTATATAAAATAAAAAAAATAAAAAATAAAAAATAAAAAAAAAACTTACAGGGGGAGGTTTGGGGCGTTCGCTGTGGGCTTCAAGAGGAGGGAGAGGCGGCGCAGAAGAAGAGGGAGGGGGGGTTGATCGGAGGCCGGCGGTGCGGTGGCTTCCTGCGAGGTGGCGGCGGGTTTTAAGGGGAGGGGGTGTTGATGAAGAGGGGGTCGCGGAGGAAGGGGAAGAGGAGGATCGAGGGGGAGCTGGAGGAAGGGAAGAAGGGAGGAAGAGGAGGAAGCGGCTCTGGGGGTGGCGGCGTTGAGGGCGTCGCCCTGGCGATGGCGAACGTCGCCCCCCTTTTCCCATTTTTTTTCTTTTTTTTTTCTCTTTTGATTTCTGAAATAAATCGGGGGGGGGCCTGGGTTAAAAGGGGGAGATTTAAATTTTTTATTAATTTAATTATTTAATTATTTTATTTTAATTCAAAAAGTCAACTTTTCCAAACCACCTCTAAACGAGGTCCACCACCTGTCGTCCATAGCGTTTAACCCCCATTCCGAACACAATGGGATATGTATCGTCAGCTGATTCGGCTGTTACAATCAGTTTCCGTTAAATTTACATTTAAATCACTATATTGGATTTTAAACGTACATTTCAAATTACTGGGGTCACATACTAACTAGAAAAATTCCAGAAAAATATTTTCTAGCTTCGTATTGACGATACGGTCCTAACAAAACTAGTTTCGTCGAATTCTGAGACCGTTGGAAAAATGGCCATTTTCCAGTCGATTAAAATCAACTGAAACTGGTCTAACGCGTTTTCCTTTGCCACGCTCACATATTGATTCGAAAAATTATGAAATTTGAAACCTAGCAATAACTTGACATCACGGACCCAACAAAACTGGTTTCGTCGAAATCCGAGGTCATTTGCAAAATGTCCATTTTTAAGGGCCTGAATTCCATAGCGACTATTCAGGATTTTCAACTGGACATATCTCTCAATTTTTTAAAGTGAAATCTCAGTTTCTTACATCCGTTAGAAAGATATCATCAATTAGATCCTAATGTTTTTGGTTTCACTAAAATCCGGATTGTTTTGCACCCGGTACATTCAATTGAAGTTTGAAATCGAATTATCGAACTACCGCGCCATTTTCAATTCTATTTATAATTATATATAAATATTTATATTCTAACGACGACGTATATAATATATATGTCGAATTATATTCAAAATAAATTTCTCGTTGATATTATTTAAAATAATCCATTTTAAATAATCAAAATTCACTAAAATTGCCAAAATAAAAATTTTAAACTAGCCCAGATTTTCGGGTTATTACAAAGAGGGTATAGCTCATACATGTACAAAGCAGTGATCAAACCAGACAAGTCTGTTCTTAGCTCAAATGCAAATGCACTCAGCCACAAAACTCAAATGGACATGATGAAGTACGCACATGTTCGAATTGGCACAAGGCAGGCATATGCGAGTGTTTCAGCATACATGGTGTACATAGAATGGCATGAGTAAAGCATGAACAAGCAACAGTTTCATGTCAGCAAAACTAACGATACATGGTCAAGCATGTAGACAAACAGCGCAAGCAATGAATGGTGAAAGATCAGTTTCAGGTAATGGTGCAACTACAAAAGCTTAAATGCAGCATAGCATGTCTCAGCATGTAAATGTTAATGGTGAATGGAACCACAAGTTTATGGCGTTAACACACATATGGACTATCTACACAGCAAGTGTTCAAGTGCAGCCAATAAGAAGACAGTGTTGCATGAGCAAGACATGTTGGCACAAATAGATGCAAACAACTAAAGCACAAAATTTGGCAAGTTACAAATCAATTAATTGAAGAAGTATATGGTTCCCAGAATTGACTAAAATAGTGTGTGTCAAGAGGAATCTTTCAAAGCATGCCAAAGTTGCCAAAAATCATTTCTGGTATGGTGTTTTGGCGTGTATCAATTACAGCTTGGACCATGTCATAAAAGGCAAGCATTAAAATCAACTTGGCAAGAAATCGTTCTCAATCAAGCAATATAAAGCAGTGGATAACATTTTTTGCAAGTAATCAATTTGCAGTTGCCAAAGCAAGAAAACATTTCCAGTCATGTATCTCCAGAAATAATATTTTTGACAGGAAATTAAATCACAATCATTTTATTTTTGGCAAGTTTTTTTTAAGAAATACAGTGATCAAAGCAAGGTAACAAATTCAATCAGGAATTTCAATTCAAATAGGACAGTAATATTTGCCTTCCAGAATAAATTCATTTTTCAACGCCGAGCAAAGCAATTTCAAAGTGAGGCAACATAATGGAGTAAATCTTTCAAGGGACCACAAACAGTTTCCAGCTTTTCGCCAATCAGTTTAAAATCGAGGCAGCAAGAGGCAACTTCTTGTATTCAATCAAAGCCACAAACCAGAACAAGAAACCAAAAAAATCAAGGAACAACCAGGCCAAGTCTTACGAGGAAATCAGTTCTTTAGGATTACTAAAATCCTATTTAACACCAACATCATCACTGGCAGATAGGATCGAACCCACAAAATCAATTCAAGCATTTCAAAGCAAGAAATTTCAGAAAAAACTCACAGTTTTGGTCGAGTATCAGAGAGGGAAATTCCAAATCGAAGTACCAGAGAACAACACCACGTGAAGCTCATTCAAGATTACATCTTCTCACAGCAATTCAACCACCTCAATTCGATTTGGAGAACCCAAAAGAAAACCCTAGTTCAAAGGAACTGCCGCCATTTCTGTTCAAAGAAAGCAAAGTGATCGAGTGAAATAGAGAGGGGTGCACCAATTAACAAAGGGCCGACCATGTTCCTACTTTTTAAAAATGGGATAACCCTTTTATATTAACTCCTAGGGTTTTTTATTTGTTTAATTTTTGTATTGTTTTTATTTTGTGTTGTAAAACAATTCTGAACAGTTCTAGAGTCTGTAAAATCTAGAGGGATTCAGTTAGGGGTTAACTGAAAGTTTACTAGAATCTGTAAAAAACTAGGGTTACAGATTACGGGGTTGTAATTCGGGAAAAAATATGGTCTAGGTTATATAGATCAGTCTACGGTTTCGGGCGTAGGGTTAGAATAGGAGCAGGGATTGCGAGTGTACATGGTTTTGTATGCGGGATCTGTTCTATCACCTAGTAGAAACCTTAGGAATGCAGCAGTAGGCAGGATTTTGCCGAAGCTAGGTATATCTTGTTTCATTTACTTTCTGCATTTCTGTTTCTGCTATATTCTGTGATATGTGAATAGTTTTTTAATATATCCCGTAATATTTGAACTCTGCGATAAATTTCAATAAACCCTATTCACCCCCCCCCATCTACGGTTAATCTAGATCCAACAATGTAAAACACATCCGAACACAAGGCCTAATCGGGTACCTATGACACGTAAAAAGCTTCCAGACGCAAGGCCTAGTCGGGACGTTCAGCAATCATTCTGCACCCAATATGGATTATTTAACAGAGCGGGTACAATGACACGTAAAACACATCTGGATGAAAGGCCTAATCGGGTACCTATGACATGTAAAAGACTTCTGGATGCAAAGCTTAATCGGGAACTCTAGCAATGATTCTACACTCAGTAGGGATTGTTTAACCGAGCGGGTACCCGTGACATGTAAAAGAAATTAGGACATAAGGCTTAATTGGGTATCTATGACACGTAAAAAACTTTCGGACGGAAGGCCTAATCAGGTCGTTCAGCAACGATTCTGCACCCAGTATGGATTGTTTAACCGAGCAGGAATATATGACACATAAAACACATTCGGACATAAGGCCTAATCAGATACATATGACATGTAAAAGACTTTTGGATGCAATGCTTAATCGGGTACTCCAGCAACGATGCTGCACCCAGTACGGATTGCTTAACCAAGCAGGTATATATGACACGTAAAAGACATTCGGACACAACGCCTAATTGGGTACCTATGACACGTGAAAAACTTCCGGAAGCAAGACCTAATTGGGTCATTCAACAACAATTCTACACCCAGTAAGGATTGTTTAATCGATTGGGTACCAATAACAAGTAAAACACATCCGGACATAAGGCCTAATCGGGTACGTATGACATGTAAAAGACTTCTGGATGCAAGGCTTAATCGGGTACTCCAGCAACCAAGGTTTTAAATCTCGGATGTCGGTCGTGTTTCGTCTCGGTGATTTTATTGACTTGTCTCGTATCGTGGGAGATCTCGGACGAGATGAGTCTAACTTAGGAGTTCATCTCAGATTTTCATCTCAGGTCTGAAAGTTCATATTGGAACAATCTCGGGGTACATGATATGTCAAAAATGATATTTTAACAAAATGATTTTTGTAAACGCTATCAAAAACATAGTAACTTAAACTTAAAATGCAAAATAACTTTATTATTCTTTATTTTTCGAAAGATCATTCATAATCTAAATCGTAATATGCTTAAAACGGGAATATTATTAGACACGAAACATTAAAAAGATCCGAAACATTAAAAAATTCAGCATAAATAGCCACAAAATACATAATTTCATAAGTAACATGTATGTAAATAGACGAATACGAAAATCATAAGCATTGTAAAACATATACGAACATACAATATAGTCATTTAACATGCAAAATGTAAAATAACAAAAGATTAATATGGCTAGATTTGAGTTTTTTAATTATAGTTCTAGTTCAGGCACAAATTTAAATTTTAACCAAAAAAACTAAGATCTCGGACGATATTCCAGTATTTCGTCTCGATCGATATATCGTTCGATATTGCAATATCTCAGGCGATATATTCGAAAGGAGATTTAGAGTAATATTTGTTGTTTCGTTTCGGAAGGGGCCCAAAATGAGATATAGGTGGAGATCTCGGGCGATATTTGCGAGATTTGAAACAGTGCCAGAAACATGCTGCACCCAGTACGGATTGCTTAACCGAGCAGGTATATATGACATGTAAAAGACATTTGGATATAAGGCCTAATCGTTAACTATGTCACGTAAAAAACTTCCGGAAGCAAGACCTAATTGAGTTGTTTAACAACAATTTTGCATCTAGTAAGGATTGTTTAACCGAGCAGGAATCAATGACACGTAAAACACATCCGGACACAAGGCCTAATCGAGTACCTATGACACATAAAAGACTTCTAGATGCATGGCTTAAGCGGGTACTCCAGCAATGATGCTGCACCCAGTGCGGATTGCTTAACCGAGCAGGTATATATGACACGTAAAAGACATTCGGACACAAGGCCTAATCGGCTACCTATGACATATAAAAAAACTTCCGAAAGAAAAACTTAATCGGGTCGTTCAACAAAAACTCTACAACTATTAAGGATTGTTTAACTGATTGGGTACCAATGACAAGTAAAACACATCCGGATATAAGGCCTAATTGGGTACGTACGACATGTAAAAGACTTCTGGATGCAAGGCTTAATTGGGTACTCCAACAACAATGCTGCACCCAGTACAGATTGCTTAACCGAGCAGGTATATATGACACGTAAAAGACATTTGGACACAAGGCCTAATCGGGTACCTATGACATGTAAAGAACTTCCGGAAGCAAGACCTAATCGGGCCGTTTAACAACAATTATGCATCTAGTAAGTATTGTTTAACTGAGCAGGCACTAATGACACGTAAAACATAACTGAACACAAGGCCTAATCGGGTACCTTTGACATGTAAAAAGCTTCCGGACACAAGGCCTAATCAGGTCGTTCAGCAACGATTCTGCACCTAGTAAGGACTGTTTAACCGAGCAGGTACAATGACATGTAAAATACATCCGGACACAAGGCCTAATCGGGTACCTATGACATGTAAAAGACTTCTGGATGCAAAGCTTAATCGGGTAATCCAGCAATGATTCTGAACCCAGTAGGGATTGTTTAACCAAGTGGGTACCCATGACACTTAAAAGACATTCGGAGACAAGGCCTAATTGGGTACCTATGACACGTAAAAAACTTTCGGATGGAAGGCCTAATCGGGTCGTTCAGCAACGATTCTGCGCCTAGTATGGATTGTTTAACCGAGCAAGAATCAATGACACATTAAACACATCTAGACACAAGGCCCAATCGAGTACCTATGGCAGTTAAAAGACTTCTAGATGCAAGGCTTAATCGGGTACTCCAACAACGATGTTGCACCCAATACGGATTGCTTAACCGAGCAGACATATATGACATGTAAAAGTCATTCGGACACAAGGCCTAATCGGGTACCTATGACACGTAAAAAACTTCCGAAAGCAAGACATAATCGGGTCATTCAACAAAAATTCTACACCCAGTAAGGATTGTTTAACCGATCGGGTACCAATGACAAGTAAAACACATCCGGACATAAGGCCTAATCAGGTACGTATGACATGTAAAAGACTTCCGGATGCAAGGCTTAATCGGGTACTCCAACAACGATGCTGCACCCAGTACGGATTACTTAACCGAGTAGGTATATATGACACGTAAAAGACATTCAGACACAAGGCCTAATCGAGTACCTATGACACGTAAAAAATTCCAGAAGCAAGACCTAATCGAGTCGTTCAACAATAATTCTACACCTAGTAAAGATTGTTTAACCGAGCGGGTACCAATGACACGTAAAACACATTCGCACATAAGGCCTAATCGGGTACCTATGACATGTAAAAGACTTTCGAACGCAAGGCGTTATTGGGTACTCTAGCAACAATTATACAACTAATAGGGATTGTTTAAACGATTAGGTACCATTGACACGTAAAACACATTCGGACACAAGGCCTAACTAGGTACCTATGACACATAAAAAAAACTTACGAACAAAAAGCTTAATCGGGTAGTCTAACAATGATTATGCACTCAGTAGGGACTGTTTAACTGAGTGAGAACCTATGACATGTAAAAGACATTCGGACGTAAGCCCTAATCGAATACATATGACACGTAAAAGACATCTAGACGCAAGGCCTAATTGGGTACCCATAACATGAAAATGATAAAATACAAAATGTCAATGATAATTGATCTATATTCAAGATATTTTTTTAGTCGAGTATAAAATATAAATATATACAAATGGCATATGTAATTAGGCACTTATGCATGTATACAAAACAACAAATTTTGTCAACAAAGTGTACTCTTATAAAAGATTGATCAACAAATTTTATAATGTATGTAATTGTATGCATTAGCTTCAAATACCATACTATAATTGTTTTAAAAAAAACTATATTCCAAAAATTAATTAGCAAAAAATGCTATATTGAATTAGCATTCGGCCTTACCCAAATACCACATAAAGTAGCATCACATAGTTTATTATTACACAACTACTAATCAAGTCAGTCAATCAGTTTAACATCATACAAAACGAAACATTAAATCAATATAGCATTAGTCTGTTGAATTAATGTAGAAAATAGCTGGTAAAAACATGCAACAAACAACAAACATAACTATGCATGCTTTAAAAATAAAATACATAAAAAAAAATGAAAGCAAACACATAAATGTGACATTAGTCTTTATAAATGACATAGAAAATAGCAGATAATAAAATACCAGCAGTCACAAACACAACATTGCATATTTTAAACAAAATAAGCAAAAAAAAAAAAAAATGAAAGAAAACACATAAGTTTCACAAATACAAGTAAATTTTATATTAATAAAGTTACCTGACCACTTTTACTTTATACAGCTAATAATCTAATTAGCCAATCACTTTTACTATATACACAACAAAATGCTAAATTAATATAGCATTATCCTGTTTAATTGATGTAAATAATAACAGGTGATAAAATGCCAGAAATCACAGACACAACACTTTATAATTTAAAAAAAACACAAAACATAATAAATAAAAGCAGAAATATAAAATTCAGAAATACAAGTCAAATTTATATTAAAAATAACAACTCAACATGTAACATGTCCCAATAACCAATATAAAATAACCACAACATACTAAGTATATGGTAACATATCCAAAGGAAAAAAACTGAAAAATAAAATTCAAATTTAAATCTTCTTTGAAGCTTGGCAATTCCTCTTGTAATGTGACGGCCTGCCCTGCACCAGCCGACATTTCCAATGAAACGCACTGTGCCGTTGCCCAACCAGTACTGGATGGTCGTCAAAAGAAAAGAAAGAAGACGATGAATCACCAAAGGACCTGTAGTATATCTCACAGCGCATGGAACAAAATATAATAATAACATAACTTGATATAAAACAGGCGAGACAGTGCATAAGCTGAAAACTAAATCATCATAGCAATGGAAAATTCAAAATACAGCTTATGATCCAAACAACCTTTATTACAACTTTTAAAGCTGTCTCTAAAGCAAAATAGGAAGGTACACTACTAATTCCCAAAGTAGTGACCAACAACAACACAGGGAGAATATATGAGAATAATATGTGTAAGCCTCCTGCTCATCTCTGGACAGCTACTCGTGCGTAACCGGCTAACCTGTCTCTAGTCTACTCGTTTAAAAGCACCCTGAGTAATAAGAAGAGACATAAAACTCTGGGTCAGACAAAAGTTTGGTATGAGCGATAAGCAGCAAAAATAGAACAATAACAGGTATACATAACCATACCTGAACCTGGACCTGCAACCAAAGAGTTAGCACAACAGGTTGTACAATACTCTTAAGGTGACACTAACTCATGGTGTGAAAATATTGGGGAGGGAGTGTGCATGTTGTAACAACCCGGATTCTGACAGACCGATTTTTTTCAAAAACCCAATCTATCGAAACCAGAGTTGGGCACTCTGGTATCCTGCAGAAAAAGACAGAGATAAAGAAAACATGTCAGAATTCGTAAGCATCTTACAGCGGAAGGAATTCAAAGTATAATATACTTTAAATACAGCTTTACCTTATAAAACATACTGCCTAACCAGTATCCAAAGCTCATACCATCTCTATCATGAACCTAACCTAGAAGTATGTAATGAGGAGGGGGTCAGAACATAAGTTCTGTGTGAGTGGACTTAGAAGAATAAACTTCTGTATAATCCTGCATATACCATTCAGTTATATTTTCTTGCTTACTATGTTATTCGCGATATTAGCTCTCTAGGCTATACTCATGTCCCACTAGTAGATTAACCTAATACAACGTATGTGTAGATACCCCCAACTCGTATAATCCTTTCCATGTATATATACAGTCCCTTACCGTATGTCATACGGGCTTCATCATGTAAATCTATACTACTTTAGTGTAGTGCCACCATTCTCGAAATCGTTTGGACTACCACTCTTGATCTTGCTAGATTCTGTTTATTACCTAGATCTAATATAGGATTTTCTATCCAGTGCTTCCTAGATTCAACCAGGGTTTACGCTACCCAGGGCCACTGGGGATTATGCTACCTATTGAACGCTTTCTAGATCCAACCAGGGTTTATGCTACCTAGGGCCACTAGGGTTTATGCTACCTATCGAACAATGCCCCCTAGTCTAGGACACACCGCCCAGAGCGATATATGTTCCTAGACTTTACGTCCCAATCGTGTCATTAAACGTGCTAGATATCTAGTTGCATATGTCCTCTATATGTGCGGCCCGAATCCCATGGTAGGGCTAATCAAGAAACACGGAACTCGGTCAGGAGCTTTAAGTTATCTGCCGATGCAGATGCTAAGGTCTGTTTTATCTGTATGTGGCTATGGTCCCACTTGACCCCTCCCTCAACTAATGAAAGGCACCAAAGAAAATCAAGAATGAGAACTGTACGCAGTCCCTCTATGCCCCCACAAACCTATTGGCCACCCTCACCCATAACTAGATAGCAAAGTATATGGTCTTTTGGAGTTCTCACCCTTTCCTCTTGAGTATCACGATTGACTCAAGATGGTAGGTAGACGACGACGTGTATCACAGGGCTAAACAAGATATCGCCGCCTCAAGCTGACCCATCCTAGTCTTTAGGTTGCTTATATTGCAACCAAGGCATACCCTTGGCTCTTCTAACGCAGACCTTAACCTCTATGAGCCCAGGAGGATCATCTACAACCTCATAGAGGGATACCAAGAGTACCCTCACGTCCCCTCGAAGCAGCGTGCTTCGTAACCCAGTTCGTTGGAGCCTTCTTCATGATCAGATGGATGTTCGCTCCTCCTCGTGTTCTACTTGGCTTTCTTGACTAAGGTTTACTACTTAGTTCTCTTAACTATGGTTTACTACTTAGTTTCCTGAATCGTTAGCTTTCTTAACTAAGGTTTACTACTTAGTCCTCTTAACTAAGGTTTACTACTTAGTTCTCTTAATCCTTCGTTTTCTTAACTAAGATTTACAACTTAGTCCTCTTAACTAAGGTTTATTACTTGGTTCTCTTAACCAAGGTTTAATACTTAGTTTCTGTTACTTAGTTCTCTTTAACTAAGGTTTGTTACTTAGTTCCTTTTAACTAAGGTTTACCAATGAATTCAAGAATGACTTAAGTTCTCTTTATCAAATGATAGCGTACGGGTGTTTTCCCACATTTCCAGCTTAGAATAACTTATTTCATGGTATAAGTCGTCCCACCCTTCGAGTCTAGTATTACATATTAAGTCATATTCATTTCTTATCCCTAGGATAAGTTTATCCATTATTTAATCTTATCATTCCCCACTTTTCCTTGCTTTGATACTGTTATATTTATTAAGTTTGCCCATGTGTCCAAGTTGACTTAACCCCCAATCATGTATTTAATTCAACCCACGTACCATGCTAAATTGGCTAAGTGTTCTCTATCAGTTAATGTTGACTAAACCCGCCCATATATCATGTCAAATTGGTTAAGTGTTATCTAGCGGTTCACGTTGACTTAACCCACCCATATATCATGTCAAATTGGTTAAGTGTTGTCTAGTGTTTCATGTTGACTTAACCTTACCATACTAGCATGTGTCATTAACATTAATTAATTTTTAATGCCCAACCTCTCACATTAGACCTATTGTTGCGTTCACTGGATGTGCTGGTTGGTTCCGGGTAGGATTAAACCACAACTCAATCTAACCTCGGGTTTCAAGCACGTTATGACTAACTTCTCACATTAGAACTTATTGTTTGCGGTCACTGGACGTGCCGGGCGGTTCCGGGCAGGATTACACCACAAACTCATTCTAACCTCGAGTTAGCCATGTTTCATGTTTAGCCAATTAACAATTCATGTCTATTCTAGGTGTCATAGGCCAATTATAAATTTACAAGCATGTTCATGTTCATTCTAGATATCAAATGTCAATTACCAATTCACAAGCATGTTCATGTTTGTAACACCCCGTAATTCTGTTAATATTAATATTCACAAATTAAAGAATAACTAATCTCAGACGTGAGAATTGTGGGAAACGGGTTGCGGCATTGTGTTCGTCTCGGAATTCTGGTTGAAATAGAGTCCGAGTTTGCGTGATTTGGACTTCGTATAAAGGAGATATGGCCATCGGAAGTTTCAGAAAATTCAAAATTCAAAATTCGAAGTCAAACAGGCCAGGCGGGAAATTTCCCGCCCAGCACCCCAAGTCGACTAGGGAGTCGATGGGCAGTCGACACCCCCAGGACCAGGTCGACTGCGCAGTCGACCTGGGTGTCGACCTGGTCCAGTCGGCCAGGTTTTGGCTGAGCCCAATCTTGAGCTGCTGATGTGTCTTTAGGGCTGAGTTGGCTAATTTAATGGTTCAGGTTAGTTCTGAGTTGATCTGACGGTCTAAATAAATCCTAAACTCTATATATACCTAGGTAGTCTCTCACTTTAAAATCACATGAAAAATAGAATAGCCGCCGTCATGCCATCACCATGGAACTCAGTGTAGCCGCCGCCAATTAAGAAGGAAGAAAGCTAATCAAAACTCTAATTATACTCAACTCTAAAGAAAATCAAGACTCTCTTTCTTTTCTAATTGTGAGTATGATGATCTTAATAAGATTATTAGCAAACTAATTAGATTAAGATGTGATATGGATCATAAGAAAATGATGTAAATTGTCATATATGTTGTTGTAAACCTTATGCTATCATGTATGTTGTAAATCCTATGTTATGTGATGATGATATCCTATATGTTGTAAATCATGCTATGATGATATTATATATGTTGCTAGTTTCTATGCTAAGTTGCGATGTTACAAAGCCATGATGTTATTATGTTGTAGTTAGCTTATGAATCATGATGTTGATTATATATATTTGGGCTATGATGATTCACATGATAAATCACATGTACCTATGCAAGTTCAGATTTATTAGTATGCATAATCTCACATATTGTATGACATCTATTTAGATCTAGAATTATGACATCTATTTAGATCTAGAATTATGCTATGACATGTGTGAGTTCTATGTGTTAGATGCTAGTTCACACCATCATTATGTTGCATAAACCACATATGCAAGTTTATACATGAACTTGGGTTATGATCATATTATGTAAGTTGTGACATTTAACCAAACAAGTTGACACCTTTAGATCCATGACATGTGTAGTTTTATGCAAGTTTCACCCCTATTATGATTTGATCTATTTTATTTGTCTATATGTTGTGATAATTTATCTTTGTGCTATGAGTTAGACTATTCGAGTCTAATGCATATTTTGCGTTGAATAAGCGAACGTATAACGTGGGGTAGGGGTAATATTAAGGATTTAATATTAAGAAATTGGGGTGCAATTGATATGATTTTGCATACCATAAGTGGATGGCCATAATTGAGTCAATTATGGACATCATTAAAATTGGAATTAATTAATGATTTGAATAGGGATATATTTAAAACTGGGGTAAAAGATTGTAAGTATTAATCAATGCTTAGGACACGAGGTTAGACTCGTTTGTGATGTAAAACTGCCCGGACCCGCCGGCAAATCCAGTAGTCACAAATGTCAGCCCAATGTGAGAGGTCCTAGGCCCAAACTAAAGCATAACAGTTGTAAAGACACGAGGTTAGACTCTTTTATGGTGTAAGACTGCCCGGACCCGCCGGGAAAATCCAGCTGCCATAAATGCCAGTCTAATGTGAGAGGTCTTTATAAGGTTATGGCCTTAATGAATTAAGAAATACTTAACCAGATAAACATGTAAGGTGGGACATGGGGGTTAAGTAGGTGCCTTGGGTGGCATGAGGAATCTAGTGAGTGCCTTTAGTGGCATTTGAAATACGATTAGTAAGACTTAACCAAACACACATGTGAATGAACATGACTAAGAAGGGGGTTAAGTGGGATATACTAGTGGGGGAAAAGCTTAGGTGGATAGCTTGTGGTAAGTAATTGGGGCCCATTTCAACCAGTAACCCAAACGTATCTTTGTGGGCTCGACCCAAGTTGAGGACGGGACACACATACTGTGCTTGACTATAAGAGGCCAAACGGGTTAGCGGTGGCAACGCAAGTCCAACAGGTTTCATATGCGTGTGTGGACCCGGGCTGGTAGGTAAGACGTTGTTGCATTGTAACACCCCACACCCACTAAGGTCACTCACTATGGGAATGCCTTAACTTCGTTGGAGTATTTTAAGTGAATATAGAACAGAAAAATTACAACAAGACAGATATGAATAATACTTGAAAATCTAAAACATCATTTCATTGCAGTAGAAGATAAACATGTTTAGTTATAATACCAAAACCAACTAAAACATGTTTATCTTCTGCTGCAATGAAATGATGTTTTAGATTTTCAAGTATTATTTATATCTGTCTTGTTGTAATTTTTTTGTTCTATATTCACTTAAAATACTCCACCGAAGTTAAGGCATTCCCATAGTGAGTGACCTTAGCGGGTGTGGGGTGTTACACGTGGTATCAGAGCTGAAGGTTACCAGAACAGATAATTTTTTTTAGAAAAACTATTTTTCTAAAAACATTTTTGGAAGAAGTATTTTTAAAAACATGTCTTTTAAGAGAAAAGTTTTTGAAAGAAAAGCATAATCCCCAATAGCCATATCTTTATCTTTCGAATTCTCCGTTTTGAATCTTTCCTTTTTCATTTCAGCATGGCTGAAGATCTTAACTTTCCGGAGGGTGTGACGATACCAGTATGGTATAGGAGATTGATGGAGGCTAGGGCCGCTGCCGCGGGTCCAGCAAATGTTCCTCCACCACCAGTTGCACCCGATCTTCCTCCTCCTCGCGCGGATACTTTTGCTAAGACTTGCAAGGAATTTAAGGCTATGGGAGGGAAACCTTTCCAAGGATCAGAAACTTTTGTGGAAGCTAGGGATTGGCTTAAGGAGGTGGAAGAGTTGATAGATATCTTTGAGATGGAAGAAGGAAAGAAAGTCAAGTTAGCTGCTTGGTTAATGAAGGGAGAGGCCTCGTTCTGGTGGGAGGTCACTAATGGAGAGCGCCCAGTTGACTCTTGGGCGGATTTCAGGCAAAGGTTTGAGGCAAAGTTTCTCTCATGTGCGGAAGAAAATATTTATATGGAAAGGTTCTTGACATTAAAGCAAGGAAACTTATCAGTGAAGGAATATGTCAACAAGTTTAATCAGCTAGCAAGGTTTGGCATGGACATGGTGAATACACCGGAGAAGAAGGCTCTGAGGTTCGTTAAAGGCTTGAATGAACTGATGCATGGATTGTCTATGACTCACATCCCTATGGGGGCCACCTTTGAGAAGCTAGTAGACATGGCACTTATGCATGAGGAAGAGAAGGGTCCCAATGCTAATAAGGCACCCGAGAAGAAAGGAGATCAGAAGAGACCTCAATAGCAACATCAAAACAAGGGTGGGAAAGGCAACGGTGGCAAAGGAAAGAAGAAGTGCTTCAATTGTGAGACACCAGGCCACCTAAGCAAAGATTGTCGGAAGAAGAAGAAGACTGGCTGCTTCCACTATGGCGAAGCAGGGCATCTAGTGAAGGACTGCCCTAAGAAGGGGAAGAGGACGGGATCTACCTCAGGGGGACAGGTGCAGGCTCTTATGGCACCAGGTCAGGTAAGGGGGCAAGTTCAGGCTCTCGCAGTTCCACCGATTCAGGAAAGAGGTAGAACTATTTCCGTTGAAAGTCTGGTTTTTCTGTTTGATCATCCTGTCCGTACTTTATTCGACTCTGGCGCATCGCATTCGTTTATCTCATCATCATTAGTTGAGTCACTGCACTTAGACACCAGTCTAGTAGATGATCCCTTGGTTGTTTCAAACCCAATTGGGGGCTCCACTTATTTGTCCATGATATGTTTGGGTTTGAAGATTTCCATACTTAGCGTTGAGTTTAGATGTGATGCTTTTGTTTTGGGCTTCACGGGCTATGGGTTGATTTTGGGCATGGACTGGTTATCCAGTAATGGTGTCGTTCTTGATTGTGAAAGGAGAGTTGTTAGGCTCATGACCCGCTTGGGTAACACTCTCGAGATCTCTTGTAATCCCATGGATTCTGTTATGCTAAGTTATCTTGAATCGCTTGACGCTTCGGTCGAGAGTTTGCGATCTGTTAGAGTGGTCCGGGAATACTCGGATGTGTTTAAGGAGGTGAAGGACTTACCTACGAAGCGGGAGGTAGACTTCCGAATATATCTGGTAGACAATGCTAAACCAGTATCTTTGCCAGTGCGCCACATGGCTCCTCGTGAGAGGAGGGAACTCAATAAGCAAGTAGGGGAGTTGCTTGAGAAGGGGTTCATAAGACAAAGTATATCGGAGTGGGGTGCTCCAGTGGTTTTCACCACGAAGGCGGATGGGTCCCTCAGACTTTGTGTAGACTATAGAGAACTCAACAAGCTTACAAAGAAGAATAGACACCCATTGTCGAGGATTGATGATCTCTTTGATTAGTTGGTTGGCACCTCAGTGTTTTCGCAGTTGGACTTAGCCACGGGGTATCATCAGTTGAGAGTGGCTGAGGATAGTATAGAGAAGACTGCCTTTAGGACTCCGGATGGTTTCTATGAGTGGATGGTGATGCCCTTTGGTTTGACAAACGCCCTTGCATACTTTGTTGATTTGATGAGTAGGGTGTTCAGGGAGTACCTTAATAAGTTCGTGGTGGTCTTTGTGGATGACATCTTGGTCTTTTCTAAGAGTGAAGAAGAGCATACCCTACATCTTAGGGAAGTGTTGGAGACTCTTCGAGCGCATAGCCTTAAGGCTAAATTCTCTAAATGTCACTTTTGGAGGAAGGAAGTGCGGTTCTTAGGGCACGTGGTCTCTAAGGAAGGGATAGCTGTGGATTCCGCGAAGGTAGTGTCCATCCAAGATTGGAAGGTTCCGAAGAATGCTACCGAGGTGAGGAGTTTCTTGGGGTTGGCTGGCTACTATAGGAAGTTTATCAAGGACTTCGCGAAGATATCAGCCACATTAACTCGCTTGACAAAGAAGAATCTAGTCTTCACATGGGATGTAGATTGTGATGATGCGTTCCAACGGTTAAAGAGAGCTTTAACCACAGCTCCAGTCTTAGTGTTGCCAGATGGGAGTAAGCCATTTGTTGTTTATACCGATGCTTGTGGGACAGGACTAGGCGCAGTCTTAATGCAAGAGGGAAGGGTAATAGCCTATCGGGGAAGGTAGTTGATAGTGCATGAGAAAAATTACCCTACACATGATCTAGATTTGGCCGCTATTGTTTTTGCGCTTAAGTCTTGGCGCCATTATCTTCTTGGCAAGAGGTTCGAATTGTTCACTGACCACAAATCATTGAAGTACTTGTTTTCTCAAAAGGATTTGAACTTAAGGCAACAAAGGTGGATGGAGTTCTTAGCATCCTATGATTTCGAGATAGCGTATACCCCTGGCAAATGTAACATTGTGGCAGACACCTTAAGCAGAAAAAGGTTGTCCTTGAGTCCATTGTTCGTGGAACGATGAAGCTTGGAATTTATCTCGATGTTTGATTTCAGACCTTCCGTTGACTTTGTACCCGGTTTGCTAACATCCTTAGAGGTCAGACCTACTCTTTTGGGACGGATTGGCGAGGCACAGCGGTACAACCCACAGTTGGTTGAGTTTGTAGAGAAGCTCATAAGGGGGGAGTCATCCAGCCATTTGAGTAGGTACACCCTAGACGATAGGGGGTGGTTGCGTAGAGACGGTAGACTTTGTGTACCGCAAGACGAGGGTTTGAGGAAGGCTGTTCTTGATGATGCACATCGTTCGAAGATGACCATTCATCCCTGTGGGGACAAGATGTACTAAGACATGAAGCGAGTTTTCTTTTGGGCCGGTATGAAGAAAGATGTGGCCGAGTATGTCGCTAGATGCTTGGTGTGCCAACAAGTGAAAGCAGAGCAAAAGAAACCTGGTGGGTTGCTTCACCCATTGGAAGTTCCGCAATGGAAGTAGGATAGCGTCTCGATGGATTTTATTGATGGGTTACCGAGATCGAGGAAGGGTAATACGGGAATTTGGGTTGTGGTATACATACTTACTAAGAGCGCCCATTTCATACCCGTGAAGAGTAAGAGGACTGCTCCATGGCTAGCTTCAGTTTACCTTCGAGAGATAGTTCGGTTGCATGGTGTACCTTCTAGCATAGTGAGCGATCGAGATCCTATCTTCACTAGCGAGTTTTGGAAGAATTTGCAAGAGGCGGTAGGGACTCAGTTGTGTTTGAGCACCGCATATCATCCTCAGACGGACGGCCAGACCGAGAGGGTGAATCGTGTTCTAGAAGACCTTTTGAGGCTATGTATCTTAGATTTTGGAGGTACATGGGAAGAGCATCTTCCATTGGTGGAGTTCACGTATAATAACAACTTTCAGTCTAGTATTGGCATGGCTCCTTTCGAAGCTCTTTATGGAAGGCCTTATCAGTCACCTACATGTTGGTGGGAATCTACGGATAAGATCTTGCTTGGGCCCGATATGGTTAGAGAAACTTCGGAAAAGATTGATTTGATTCGAAGAAGGATGAAAGCGGCGCAAGACAGATAGAAATCTTATGCGGATAAGAGGAGAACAGATCTTGAGTTTGATGTTGGGGACATGGTCTTTGTCAAAGTATCTCCATTACGGAATGTTGTTCGCTTCGGGTCCGTTGGGAAGTTAGCACCAAGGTTTGTAGGACCGTTTCCTATTAAGAAAAGGATTGGACAGATGGCTTATAGAGTGGATTTGCCCGAGAGACTTAGTGGTGTACATGACGTATTCCATGTGTCACATTTGAGGAAGTGCCTACATGAGACCGCAGAGGTGGTAGAGCTGAGCTTGTTTAGAGAAGTGGAGGTAGAGCGTGATGCGACGATTCGACGAGCTCCTACTCGCATCCTTGGGTCAGAGATTAGGAAATTGAGAAACAGAGAGGTTCAACTAGTCAAAGTGCAATGGGGAGATGATGAGAGCAACGCTACTTGGGAGATAGAAGCGAAGATGCGTTCACTGTACCCATTCCTTTTTGAGGGTATGTCTTTTAATTTCTCCTTTATCGTTTGTCTAGTTCTTATCTTATCTTTAGTATGTCCTCTCATTAGTACCTTTGACCTTTAGATAGGGTGAACCTATGGTTGAAACATGTGTTTGAGACATGTTATGATTGACGGATGCGTGTGGATGCAAGTGTTTGCTAGTGGTTGCTCGTGGATGCATATACACACACTTTAGACACTAGATCGGCTCAGTCACTTCATATTGCATATTGCATATAATTGTGTGTAGGTAGCTATATTAATGGATGTATAATGGTTGTGTTATCATATGGATGATGCATTTTGGTGTATGGTTGTGCACACATGTAGAAATAGTATGTGTCGATAGGGTTCTTTCGCATACATATTGGATGCATGGCACTATCATGGTTTGCATTAAGGGGGTCAACTGAATCAGTAGACCGCCTGATTTTGCATTAGACAGGGAACATATACACACACATTTTGCATATGTTCATACAGCATTAGAAACTTTAAGGACAATGGATGCCAGTGTTTGATGGTTTAGTAGATGGTTGTTTGGATGGTAGGATACGTTCTTCTGGACTTAGAGATTTCGGGGACGAAATCCTTTAAGTAGGGGAGAATGTAACACCCCGAATTTCAGTTAATATTAACATTCACAAATTAAAGAATAACTAATCCCAGACGTGGGAATTAGGGGAAACAGGTTGGGCCATTGCGTTCGTCTCGGAAAAATACGCGAAATAGAGTCCGAGTTTTTGAAAATCGGAGTCCGTATGAAGAAGATTTGGACGAACGAAGTTAGGCAGAAAAACCGAAAACAAGCCAGAATGCATTGGCGCACTTGTGAAGTGCGCCAGCACAAAAATACACTGGCGCACTTGGGAAGTGCGCCCGTGTCGAGCCAGAAACCTGCACAGCTTCCTGGTTTGACCCTAGCTGGCCTGGTGCACCTGTTTTGGTTCTCTGGTCTGTTCTGCTGACCTGTGACGATTTTTGATGGTTTAGATCTAAACTAGGGTTAATCCTATGGCCTAAACTACATCCTAAATCTATAAATACACCCTAAGACTACCCTAATCCATACTAAAAATAGATACAACGTCATCATACCGTCAAAATGCAACTTAGGAGGAGCCTCCACAAATTAGAGAGGAAGATAGCTTCTCAAATCAACTTCTAATCAACTCTAGCAACTTAATCTTCTTCATAGAAGAGCTAATCAACAAGTTGTGAGTTTCTATGCCTTTAGCAAGCAATTGCTAAACTAATTATGATAGGATATAATGAGGTTATGGTTATGTATGTGGATCAATGCAAGTTATGTTATCATATGCTATGTGTTCATGATGTTAGTTATGCAAGTTTTATGCTATATGTTCATGATGCTAGTTATGCAAGTTTTATGCTATATGATCATGATACTAGTTATGCAAATCACTATGATAAACATTGATCCATTATGACACCATGTTATGCAAGTTTGGTGTTTGATTATATGCAAGTTCATATATGACATGTTATGCAAGTTTGGTGTTTGATTATATGCAAGTAACATGTGCAAGTTTACACCTTTATATGATATGCATACATATGCAAGTTTACCCCTTTATATGTCATGCATATATATGCATGTTTACCCCTTTTTATGATATGAGTAACATATGCAAGTTCATCCCTTTTTAGACCTATGACATGTATGCAAGTTTATCCCTTTATGATAGGTCTATGACATGAACATCTATGCAAGTTACCCTCTTTATGACATATGTGATTCATGCAAGTTTGGGTTGATTATTTATGCTAGTTGGGTTTGATGCTATGGTCATATATGCAAGTTGACACCTTTAAAACCCATGTTGATGCTAATGTTATGCTAAGTTGAACCCATTGTATTTGTGATGAATCTTCCCTTTTAAGTATGTCATGTTAGCGTATTACGTGGGGAACGATGGGGTTAATATTCATGTTAACAAAATTGTGGTGAAATTGGTATGATGTTCCATACCATAAGTGGATGGACATAATTGAGTCAATTATGTACATCATTAAATTGGAATTAATTAGGGAAAATTAATTCAAAATATGGGGGTGATTAATTAGGTGTAATTAATCGACTAAGACACGAGGTTGGGCCCTTTTGTAGCATAAGACTGCCCGGACCCGACCGACAAATCCAGCGACTACAAATGATTGGCCCAATGTGAGAGGTCTTAGGCATAAACTAAATACGTGACAAGTGTAAAGACACGAGGTTAGACTCTGTTATGGCATAAGGCTGCCCGGACCCGACCGACAAATCCAGCTGCCATAAAAGACAGTCTAATGTGAGAGGTCTTTATAAAGGTTACGGTCTTAATCAATTAAGAAACACTTAACCAGATAAGCATGTAGTGGGGCATGAGGGGTTAAGTGGGTGCCTTGGGTGGCATGTGGAAATCAAGTAAGTGCCTTAGGTGGCATGTGGAAATCCAGTGGGTTGCCTTGGGTGGCAATAGAAAATACGATTAGAATACTTAACCAAAGTGGAAACATGTAATTAAACATGATTAAAGGGTTAAGTGGGATGCACTAGAAAAGGGACAAGCTTAGGTGGGTAGCTTGTGGGGGCCCATTTCAACCAGTAACCCAAAACGTATCTTTGTGGGCTCGACCCAAGTCGAGGACGGGACACGCATACTGGGCTTGACTATAAGAGGCCAAAACGGGTTAGCGGTGGCAACGCAAGTCCAACGGGTTTCATATGCGTGTGTGGACCCGGGCTGGTAGGTAAGACGTTGTTGCATCGTGTAGGTATAAGCCATGCACCGTTGGTTGTATCGGGTTGCCACTTTGGGGAGTGATACACCCCACTGTGGGGCCAGCACGGGTATCTACGTTAGGGAGCCGATCGCTTGGGGAGTAGTGGGTACACCTAGTGGAGATAGGGGCAGACGACACCTATGTGGTCAGCTAGGGGTACACGAAACTACTAATTATATTTTCTAAGTCCTTGGGTGGGATCAACCTTTAAGTTAGGAATGACTGGTGTGGTGCAGTGTAGTAATTACCCTTGGGTGGGTAGATGCGTCTTTACCGATATCTTAGTTCATCCTATGTCTAGTTGGCTGCTTAGTGTAGTCATTTATCCCCAGTCATTACCGTACCAAGTTTATATCATACCCTAATTACTTTAATGATCGTATTGTTAAAGTTATAGGACTCGCTCAGACTTATGTCTGACCCCGTTGTTTTTATCTTTTCCCCAACCCTCAGGTTCTCAGAGTGGGCCTAGCACCAGTGGGCTTTGATCAGATTGCTTTATCTATCTTTTGGAGCTTGGACCGTTGATGTAAAGCTCAGCTTATCTTTTCTATTATGGCTATTAGTTATGTAGTGGGATTATGTACTTATGTTTTTATTAGGATGGATATTTAGTACTTGACTCTTGTTTTAGTTGGTTTTGGTATTGTAACCAAACATGTTTATCTTCTGCTGCAATGAAATGATGTTTTAGATTTTCAAGTATTATTTATATCTGTCTTGTTGTAATTTTTCTGTTCTATATTCACTTAAAATACTCCACCGAAGTTAAGGCATTCCCATAGTGAGTGACCTTAGCGGGTGTGGGGTGTTACATGCATCGTGTAGGTATAAGCCGTGCATCCTTAAGTTGTATCGGGTTGCCACTTTAGGGGAGTGATACACCCCACTGTGGGACCAGCACGGGTATCTACGAGTAGGGAGCCGATCGCAAATGGGTAGTGGGGTACACCTAGCGGAGATAGGGGCAGGCGGCACCTATGTAGTCAGCTAGGGGTACACGAAGCTATTTATAAAATTTCTAAGTGAAGCAAGTGGGATCAACCTTTAGGGTGACTGGTGTGGTGCAGTGTAGTAATTATTCGTTAGTATTAGGTGTGCCTTTAACGTTATCTTTATCTGCTCTTCCATACCCAATAGTTCATAGACATTTCCTTATTTTCCAGCTTGTGCCTCAGTCTAATTATTTTGTTAATAGTATTGTTAGAGTTATCATACTCGCCAGACTTTATGTCTGACCCCCTCCATTTCTATCTTTTTCCCCGTCCAGGTCCTCAGGGAAGGCCCAGCTCTAGTGGAGCTTTATTGGATTACTTTATCTCTCTTTTGGAAAGCTTGGACCGTTGAAGTAAAGTTCAACTTGTTATCTTCTTTAATGGCTGTTTATGTAATGGGATTATGTATTTTGTTTTATCAAGATGGATATTGTACTTGACTCTGATTTATGGTTTTATGATGTAACAAACATGTTTAATTTCCGCTGCAATGAAATAAAGTTTTAGATTTCCAAGTACTACTTATTATCTGTCTTGTTGTAAATTTTCTGTTCTATATTCACTTAAAACCTCCATGGAAGTTAATGCATTCCCTTTGTGAGTGACATTAATGGACATGGGGTGTTACACGTTGTATCAGAGCTTAAGGTTACCAGAACAGATAAATTTTTTAGAAAAACTATTTTTCTAAAGTATTTTTGGAAGAAGTGTTTTCAAAAATATGTCTTGATGAGTAATTTAGAGAGGAAAGTTTTTATGAAAAATATAATGCCCAATAGCCATATATCTTTATCTTTCGAATTCTCCATTTTGAATCTTTCCTTTTTCGTTTCAGCATGGCTGAAGATCTTAACCTTTCGGAGGGTGTAACGATACCAGGATGGTATAGGAGGTTATTAGAGGCTAGGGCCGCTGCAGGTCAGGCCAATGTTCCTCCACCACCAGTTGCACCCTCTCCTCCTCCTCCCCCTCCCCGCGTTGATACTTTTGCAAAGACATGCAAGGAATTTAAGGCTATGGGTGGAAAACCTTTTCAATGGTCAGAAACGTTTGTGGAAGCTAGAGATTGGCTTAAGGAGGTGGAAGAATTGCTAGAAATTTTTGAAGTAGAAGAAGGGGGAAAGTCAAATTAGCAGCCTGGTTAATGAAGGGAGAGGCCTCGTTTTGGTGGGAGGTCACTAATGGGGAGCGTCCTGTTGATTCTTGGGCGGATTTCAGACGTAGGTTTGAGGCAAAGTTTCTCTCAAGGGAAGAAGAGAATCTATATATGGAAAGGTTCTTGACATTAAAGCAAGGAAGCTCATCAGTGAAAGAATATGTCAACAAATTTAATCAGTTAGCAAGGTTTGTCTTGGACTTAGTGAACACGCCGGAGAAGAAGGCTCTGAGGTTCGTTAAAGGCTTGAATGAGCCATTGCAGGGGTTGGATATGACCCAAATCCCTATGGGGGCCACCTTTGAGAAGCTTGTAGACATGACACTCATGCACGAGGAGAAAGGCGCTAATGCTAATAAGGCACCCGAGAAGAAAGGGGATCAGAAGAAACCACAACAGCAAAACAAGAAGGGTGGTAAAAACAATAATGGCAAAGGAAAGAAAAGATGCTTTAACTGTGGGACACCAGGCCATCTCAGCAAGGATTGCAGAAAGAAAAAGAAGACTGGCTGTTTTCACTGTGGTGAAGCGGGACATCTAGTGAAGGACTGCCCAAAGAAGGGGCAGAGGGCAGGGTCTACCTCGGGAGGACAGGTGCAGGCTCTTATGGCACCAGGGCAGGCAAGGGGACAAGTTCAGGCTCTCGCGGTCCCATCGCTGCAAGAACGAGGTAGAACCATTTCTGTTGAAAGCTTAGTTTTTCTGTTTGATCATCCTGTCCGTACCTTATTCGATTCGGGTGCATCACATTCGTTTATCTCTACATCATTAGTTGAATCACTACACTTAAACACCAGTTTAGTAGAGGATCCCTTAGTTGTTTCGAATCCAATTGGGGGCTCAGCTTATTTGTCCATGATGTGTTTGGATTTGAAAATTTCTATACTTATCGTTGGGTTTAGATGTGATGCTTATGTTTTGGGCTTCACGGGCTATGGGCTAATTTTAGGAATGGATTGGTTATCCAGAAATGCGGCCGTTCTTGATTGTGAAAGGAGAGTAGTTAGGCTCATGACTCGCCTTGGCAACACTCTCGAAATCTTTTGTAATCCCATAAATTCTGTTATGCTAAGTTATCTAGAATCGCTTGACGAGTCGGTGGAAAATCTACGATCTGTTAAAGTAGTCCAAGAATACTCGGATGTGTTTGAGGAGGTGAAGGGCTTGCCTCCGAAGCGGGAGATAGATTTTCGAATATATCTTGTGGATAATGCAAAACCAGTATCTTTGCCAGTACGCCACATGGCTCCTCGTGAAAGGAGGGAACTCAATAAGCAAGTGAAGGAGTTGCTTGATAAGGGGTTCATAAGACGTAGTATATCAGAGTGGGGTGCTGTAGTAGTATTTGCCACGAAGGAGGATGGGTCCCTTAGACTGTGTGTGGACTATAGAGAACTTACTAAGCTTACTAAGAAGAACAGACACCCACTGCCAAGGATTGATGATCTCTTCAATCAATTAGTTGGTGCCTCAGTGTTTTGCAGTTGGACTTAGCCACTGGTTTCCATCAGTTGAGCGTGGCTGAGGATAGCATTGATAAGACTGCCTCAGGACTCCGGACGGTTTCTATGAATGGCTAGTGATGCCCTTCGGTTTGACAAACGCCCCCGCATACTTTGTTGATTTGATGAGTAGGGTGTTTAGGGAGTACCTTAATAAATTCGTGGTGGTCTTTGTAGACGACATCTTGATCTTTTCTAAGAATGAAGAAGAGCATGCCCTACATCTTAGGGAAGTGTTGGAGACTCTACGAGCGCATAACCTTAAAGCTAAATTTACTAAGTGTCACTTCTGGAGAGAGGAAGTGTGATTCTTAGGGCACGTGGTTTCCAAAGAAGGGATAGCTGTGGATCCCCCGAAGGTAGTGTCCATCCAAGATTGGAAGGTCCCTAAAAATGCTACCGAAGTAAGGAGTTTCTTGGGGTTGGCTGGCTACTATAGGAAGTTTATCAAAGACTTCGCAAAGATATCAGCTCCATTAACACGTTTGACGAAGAAGAACCTAGTTTTCACATGGGACGTAGATTGTGATGATGTGTTCCAACGTTTGAAGAGAGCTTTGACCTCAGCCCCAGTCTTAGTGCTGCCAGACGAGAGTAAATCGTTTACTGTTATACCGATGCTTGTGGGACAGGTCTAGGGGCAGTCTTAATGCAAGAGGGAAGGGTAATAGCCTATGGTGGAAGGCAGTTAAGGGTGCATGAGAAAAATTACCCTACACATGACCTAGAGTTAGCCGCAATTGTTTTCGCGCTTAAGTCTTGGCGTCATTACCTTCTTGGCGAGAAATTCGAATTGTTCACTGACCACAAATCTTTAAAATACTTATTCTCTCAGAAGGACTTGAATTTAATACAGCAAAGGTGGATGGAATTCTTAGCGTCCTACGATTTCGAAATAGCATATACCCCTGGCAAGGGTAACGTGGTGGCAGACGCCTTAAGTAGGAAAAGGCTGTCCTTGAGTCCGTTGTTTGTTGAGCGGCGAAACTAAGAATTCATCTCTATATTTGACTTTAGACCTTCCATTGACTTTGTACCCGGTTTGCTAGCATCCTTGGAGGTCAGACCTACGCTTTTGGGACGGATTGGTGAGGCACAGCGAGACGACCCACAGTTGGTTGAGTTAGTGGAAAAGCTCAAAAGAGGGGAGTCATCAAGCCATCTCCGTAGGTATACCCTAGATGATAAGGGTTGGTTACGTAGAGATAGTAGACTTTGTGTACCAAGAGACGAAGACTTGAGGAAGGCTATTCTTGACGAAGCACATCATTCAAAGACGACCATTCATCCCGGCGGGGACAAGATGTACAAAGACATGAAGCGAGTTTTCTTTTGGGCCGGTATGAAGAGGGATGTGGCCGAGTATGTTGCTAGATGCTTGGTGTGCCAACAAGTAAAAGCGGAGCAAAAGAAACCCGGTGGGTTGCTTCACCTATTGGAGGTTCCGCTATGGAAGTGGGAAAGTGTCTCGATGGACTTTGTAGATGGATTACCAAGATCAAGGAAGGGTAATACGGGGATTTGGGTTATAGTAGACAGACTTACTAAGAGCGCCCATTTCATTCCCGTGAAGAGTAAGAGGACTGCTCCATGGTTAGCTTCTGTATACGTCCGAGAGATAGTTCGTTTGCATGGTGTTCCTTCTAGCATAGTAAGCGACTGCGATCCTATCTTCACTAGCGAATTTTGGAAGAGCTTGCAAGAGGCGGTAGGGACTCAGTTATGTTTGAGCACCGCGTATCATCCTCAGACGGACGGCCAGACTGAGATGGTGAATCACATTCTAGAGGATCTTTTGAGGCTATGTATCCTAGACTTTGGGGGTACATGGGAAGAGCATCTTCCGTTGGTAGAGTTCGCATATAATAACAGCTTTCAGTCTAGCATTGGCATGGCACCTTTCGAAGCTCTTTATGGACGACCTTGTCGTTCACCTACATGTTGGTGGGAATCTACCGATAAGATCTTACTTGGGCCCGATATGATTAGAGAGACTTCGGAAAAGATCGACTTGATTCGAAGGAGGATGAAGACGGCGCAAGATAGGCAGAAATCAAATGCATATAAAAGGAGGACAGATTTTGAGTTTGATGTTGGCGACATGTCTTTATCAAAGTGTCTCCATTACGGAATGTTGTTCGCTTTGGGTCCTTTGGGAAATTAGCACCAAGGTTTGTAGGGCCGTTTCCTATTAAGGAGAAGATTGGACAGATGGCGTATAGAGTGGAGTTGCCTGAGAGACTTAGTGGTGTACACGACGTATTCCATGTGTCACATTTGAGGAAGTGCTTGCACGAGACCGCGGAGGTGGTAGAGCCGAACTTGCTTAGAGAGGTGGAGATAGAGCGTGATGCGATGATTCGACGAGCTCCTACATGCATTCTTGGGTCGAAAATCAAGAATTTGAGAAATCGAGAGGTCGGACTAGTCAAAGTGCAATGGGAAGATGATGAGAGCAAAGCTACTTGGGAGACAGAAGAGAAGATGCGTTCATTTTACCCTTTTCTTTTTGAGGGTATGTCTTTTAATTTCTCCTTTATCGCTTAGCTTGTACTTATCTTATCTTTAGTATGTCCTCTCGCTAGTATCTTTGACCTTTAGTTAGGATAATCCTATGGTTGAAACATGTGTTTGAGACATGTTATGTATGATGGATGCAAAGTGGATGCAAGTGTTTGCTAGTGGTTGCTCGTGGACGCATATACACACACTTTAGGCACTAGATCGGCTCAGTCACTTCATATTGCATATTGCATATATATGGAAGTATTTAGTAAAATGGATGTATGAGGATTTTTTTTATCATATGGATGCTGCATTCAGATGATGATTGTGCACGCATATAGAGATAATATGTAGCATTAAGGAACTTTTGCATACATAATGGACGCATGGCACTATCATGATTTGCATTAAGGAGGTCAACTGAATCAGTGGACCGCCTGATTTTGCATTAGATATGGACATATACACACACTATGCATTTAAACATGAAAGCATTAGAAGTCTATAAGGACAATGGATGCATGTGTTTGATGGTTGAGTAGATGGACGATTGGATGTTAGGATATACATTCTTCTTGACTTGAAGATTTCAGGGTCGAAATCCTTTAAGGAGGGGAGAATCTAACACCCCGTAATTCTGTTAATATTAATATTCACAAATTAAAGAATAACTAAACTTAGACATGAGAATTGTGGGAAACGGGTTGCACCATTGTGTTCATCTCGGAATTCTGGTTGAAATAGAGTCCGAGTTTGCGTGATTTGGACTTCGTATGAAGGAGATATGGCCATCGGAAGTTTCAGAAAATTCAAAATTCGAAGTCAAACATGCCAGGCGGGAAATTTCCCGCCCCGCACCCCAGGTCGACTAGGGAGTCGACTGGGCAATCGACACCCCCAGGACCAGGTCGACTGCGCAGTCGACCTGGGTGTCGACCTGGTCTAGTCGACCAGGTTTTGGCTGAGCCCAATCTTGACCTGCTGATGTGTCTTTAGGGCTGAGTTGGCTAATTTAACGGTTCAGGTTAGTTCTGAGTTGATCTGACGATCTAAATAAATTCTAAACTCTATATATACCTAGGTAGTCTCTCACTCTAAAATCATTTGAAAAATAGAATAGCTGCCGTCATGCCATCACCATGGAACTCAGTGTAGCCGCCGCCAACTAAGAACGAAGAAAGCTAATCAAAACTCTAATTCTACTCAACTCTAAAGCAAATCAAGACTCTCTTTCTTTTCTAATTGTGAGTATGATGATCTTAATAAGATTATTAGCAAACTAATTAGATTAAGATGTGATATGGATCATAAGAAAATGATGTGAATTGTCATATATGTTGTTGTAAACCTTATGCTATCATGTACGTTGTAAATCCTATGTTATGTGATGATGATATCCTATATGTTGTAAATCATGCTATGATGATATTATATATGTTGCTAGTTTCTATGCTAAGTTGCGATGTTACAAAGCCATGATGTTATTATGTTGTGGTTAGCTTATGAATCATGGTGTTGATTATATATATTTGGGCTATGATGATTCACAAGATAAATCACATGTACTTATGCAAGTTTAGATTTATTAGTATGTATAATCTCACATATTGTATGACATCTATTTAGATCTAGAATTATGACATCTATTTAGATCTAGAATTATGCTATGACATGTGTGAGTTCTATGTGTTAGATGCTAGTTCACACCATCATTATGTTGCATAAACCACATATGCAAGTTTATACATGAACTTGGGTTATGATCATATTATGTAAGTTGTGACATTTAACCAAACAAGTTGACACCTTTAGATCCATGACATGTGTAGTTTTATGCAAGTTTCACCCCTATTATGATTTGATCCATTTTATTTGTCTATATGTTGTGATAATTTATCTTTGTGCTATGAGTTAGACTATTCGAGTCTAACGTATATTTTGCGTTGAATAAGTGAACGTATAACGTGGGGTAGGGGTAATATTAAGGATTTAATATTAAGAAATTGGGGTGCAATTGATATGATTTTGCATACCGTAAGTGGATGGACATAATTGAGTCAATTATGGACATCATTAAAATTGGAATTAATTAATGATTTGAATAGGGATATATTTAAAACTGGGGTAAAAGATTGTAAGTGTTAATCAATGCTTAGGACACGAGGTTGGACTCGTTTGTGACGTAAAACTGCCCGGACCCGCCCGGCAAATCCAGTAGTCACAAATGTCAGCCCAATGCGAGAGGTCCTAGGCCCAAACTAAAGCATAACAGTTGTAAAGACACGAGGTTAGACTCTTTTATGGTGTAAGACTACCCGGACCCGCCCGACAAATCTAGCTGCCATAAATGCCAGTCTAATGTGAGAGGTCTTTATAAGGTTATGGCCTTAATGAATTAAGAAATACTTAACCAGATAAACATGTAAGGTGGGACATGGGGGTTAAGTAGGTGCCTTGGGTGGCATGAGGAATCTAGTGAGTGCCTTTAGTGGCATTTGAAATACGATTAGTAAGACTTAACCACACACACATGTGAATGAACATGACTAAGAAGGGGGTTAAGTGGGATATACTAGTGGGGACAAGCTTAGGTGGATAGCTTGTGGTAAGTAATTGGGTCCATTTCAACCAGTATCCCAAACGTATCTTTGTGGGCTCGACCCAAGTCGAGGACGGGACATGCATACTGGGCTTGACTATAAGAGGCCAAACGGGTTAGCGGTGGCAACGCAAGTCCAACGGGTTTCATATGCGTGTGTGGACCCGGGCTGGTAGGTAAGACGTTGTTGCATCGTGTAGGTATAATCCGTGCATCCTTAAGTTATATCGGGTTGCCACTTTAGGGGAGTGATACACCCCACTGTGGGACCAGCACGGGTATCTACGAGTAGGGAGCCGATCGCAAGTGGGTAGTGGGGTACACCTAGCGGAGATAGGGGCAGGCGGCACCTATGTAGTCAGCTAGGGGTACACGAAGCTATTTATAAATTTTCTAAGTGAAGCAAGTGGGATCAACCTTTAGGGTGACTGGTGTGGTGCAATGCAGTAATTATTCGTTAGTATTAGGTATGCCTTTAACGTTATCTTTATCTGCTCTTCCATACCCAATAGTTCATAAACATTTCCTTATTTTCCAGCTTGTGCCTCAGTCTAATTATTTTGTTAATTGTATTGTTAGAATTATCATACTCGCCAGACTTTATGTCTGACCCCCTCCATTTCTATCTTTTTCCCCCTCCAGGTCCTCAGGGTGGGTCCAGCTCTAGTGGAGCTTGATTGGATTACTTTATCTCTCTTTTGGAAAGCTTGGACCGTTGAAGTAAAGTCCAGCTTGTTATCTTCTTTAATGGCTATTTATGTAATGGGATTATGTATTTTGTTTTATCAAGATGGATATTGTACTGGACTCTGATTTATGGTTTTATGATGTAACAAACATGTTTAATTTCCGCTGCAATGAAATAAAGTTTTAGATTTCCAAGTACTACTTATTATCTGTCTTGTTGTAATTTTTATGTTCTGTATTCACTTAAAACCTCCATGAAAGTTAATGCATTCCCTTTGTGAGTGACATTAATGGACGTAGGGTGTTACAATGTTCAAGTTATGCCACTATTGTCAATTTCATGTTATGTGTCGAGTTCCATAATTTCATAAAAACATGGTTTGTCCAACATAATCCATTTGTAATTATGTTTCTAGGATCTTAACGGCATATCCAATTTTCAAGTCTCAAATTCAAGCTTTACCCAAAAACCCCAATTTATGTTCGTGCTTATAATCCCGTTAATAGGCTATACCTATTATTCCAGTTTCCCATACATGTGTTCCTAACAGGTTGCTATCATTCCTCATATGTTGGTTAAGCTTATTCATATGTCAAGTGCTACTTAACCCATTTCTACTTTGCTTACACAACCATTCATGTAATAATCTTTTTACCTAAATTGCCTAATTCATCGATTAAATATCAAGTTCTTCTAAAATAACTATAATTTACGCGCTGTTGACCTTGACTCGAAGGTAGACAAAGTTTCAAAAATAAAAAGAAAGAATAGGGAAGAGGAATAGATTAAGCATACAAAGATTATTTTAAATTGCAACATGAATTTTAACTAAGGAATGACGAACGATAAGAATACTATTATGCATGAAGTGTATTGTAATCTCACTCACTGATTTAAGAACGGATCTTGAATTCTGGGATCTGAAATCTGAAACAGAAAAGCTATCCCTTGACGTAGATTATCGATCCTCTAATTTAGATTTGATTCTTAGAAAATAGTTGTTGAAGTCGTTGAATTAGCCTTTGATTCTCTACTTGAGTTCTAACGAAGAACTTGAGCAACATAACCCCGTCTTTGATTTATTTTGATATGAATTAGGGAAGAGTATAGGCATAATGAAGATGTGTAGAGAGAACTGTAGCCTTAGGGGTGTTTATATAGGTGCTCAAGACCTTATCGTACACGCAGCGCTGAGTCAGCATTGAACCCAGTTAAGAAAATAATCCAGGTCAGCAGATGAATCTAGCCAAATCTTATCGTACACGCAGCACTGAGTTAGCATTGGGTCCCGCAAGCTGTTTTGGCGTAGAAATTCGAATTTCAAATATTTGAATTGTTTTTGCGTAGAAATTTGATTTTTGAACTTTTGAATTTCTGGAATTTATTTAACTGTTTTATTCACATGAAATATTCTTATATGTATACAATTACTCTACCAACCATTTTACGCATATATATATGCACAATTTTCGTTTTATTTTCAAAATTCAAACGATGTTGCACCGTTATTTGATTCCTGCCATATTTCATTGACTGTAGCCTTATCTTGAATTTTATCTTTTGTATACATATATTTATGCATATAACACATATACATATATTTTCTTTATTTCCTTATATGTACGTTCTTATCCTTTCAAATTTTGAATTTGTATACGTACATATATTTGCATGTTCAGTTGGCCCTCTCTAAAACAAAGATAAAAATTATGCCGCCACAGAGGTTCGAACCCCCGACCTCCATGTTACAAATCCAATGTCTTAACCAACTGAGCTATGAAGTCTTTTTTTAATAAGTCTTAGAACAATGATAATTATTGTTCTCTCCTTACTTCTCTTTTTCATGTTAGTTACAATACTTAAATTAAACCATTGCATGAATCTTTTTCTTTTATTGTTAATGCATTATGTTTGCAAATCAGTACATGCAACATATTTACATTGCATACAACCAATCATTTCTTTCTTTTATTGCATGCATTACATTTTTTTTCAGTGCATGTATTTATTACATGCAATCCTTATTTTATTCTTTATTTTATATTTTAATTTGTTTGTATATATATACATATACATATATATATATATATATATATATATATATATATATATATCTTGTGCGTATACAAACTTCTAGGCTTAATAACTTCTTCGTATGATGTCCGTTTTACGCAAACCAGGTGTCTATCTTGACCAGATTTCGGAGACGGACGCAATGATGATGTCAATTTTACTTAATTCATGATATTTAAATTAAGTATTTTTATTTTCTTATCTCTTCGATTACACACATTGTTATCACATTAATTTCCTTACTCTTCAATGTATGAATTAATTTTTCATTATACATCACCATTATTTACCTATCTATGCATATATACATATTTGTACATTTTTAATTATATTAAAAATGTGGGGTTTTACATTCTCCCACCCTTAAAGAATTTCGTCCCCGAAATTCGATAAGAGTAAAATAGATAATACCTCGCAATATCCATCCATCCAGTGTGCATCCAATTGTTGCAAACATTGTGCACATGTGCAAAGTGAGATACATCATAGTAAAGTATGTGTGCCTAATTTGGATCCACCTATATGTATGAAAAATTAAAAAAAAACCTTTCAAAATATGATGCTCACATCCTAAATATACTTGTAGTTCTATATGAATGCAATATTCTTGAAAAATCAAAATATTTTTCATCCAAGTTTTCCCATACTCTTATAGAATAAGAGCATGGTTCACCCAATTGTCGCATCCAAAACCCTACCAACCATCATTAAATTCGAAATTTAGAAAAATCTAATTTTCTAAATTCGATTTCTTATGTTACAAAAAGATATATAACGGAAGAATTTACATTTTCCGCTGTACCATTTATAATTGCACTCAGATTTTTATATAACTATTATATAAAAACTTCCTACTTTTCTATCCAAGCATAAGCACATAAGAAAACTTTCCTTTCTCTTTCATCTTATCTTGGAATAGTTTCATATTTATTCATCTTTTTCTTAAGATTTCCATTTTCTTTTCCCATCACATTTTTTGCCTTACTGAATTTATTGTCTCTTGTTAGCTTAGGCTTTTCTCTTTCATTGCTTATTTGACTTAATCCAATTACTTAAGTTTATTATTTCAAATAAGCTTTTTCTGTTTTCAACTCAAACAGCATCCTACACAGCTACTGTAATAACCCGGAAAATTGTACCCAATTTTAAAATTTTATTTTAAGGAAATTTTGTTAGAAAATGCGTCAGAATTTAAAATTTCCATTTTTTTTAATTATTGTATTTAATTTTTTCATTAATGAAATTTATTAATTCATGTTAACGGATTAATATTTATCTTAAATATTTATTTGAACTTTATACTCAATTTGTTAAATGTTAGATTGGTTGTCCATGTTTTATCTTTCATAACTAAGTGTAACATTAGACTTGATAGTTTATATATATATAGGTTATATATAGATATATATTATTTTGAGATGACATTAATATTTAAAGTACCTTTAATTACACTTTCTTACAGAATTGGAAACGTTAGCTAGATGTATATCTGCCTAAATATACATGTCCTTATACATTTGCTATACTTAATTATTTTTAATTATATTTTTACGGTAATAAATATTAAAAAAAACAATCAAGGACATTCATTTGCATTTATTCCATGTCACTAAGGCAATTCAAAATTTGTACCACATTTAGATTTAGTTCCATCTTAATGGATTTTGCTTCTTTTTTTTATAACAAATATTCGATTGTTTAGAATATTAAAATTTTAGTTAACTAAAATTCTTCCTCATTCATTCTCAACTCATATCCTCATTTCTCCTTGATTTAAGGTCCTATTTTCATTCAAGCCCCTATATTCCCTTTTACTGTTATATGAAGACAATAGCATTGAACTACCAAATTTAACGAATGAAATATGTAGTGGTTTTGTAGTCTATTGTTCAGCTATAAGTTAATATTTCATTTAATCACACACACACACACACACATATATATATATATATATGTATGTATGTATGTATATTATTCCCTTCTACATATATTCTTTCTTACATTATCTATATGTATTTGTAGACATTTTCGTTGCCTTATTCTTTTCTGTGCAATTTAATTATGTTCCCTACAATTATGATGTTAATGTTTTGAAATTTAAGAAGACGCGCAAATTTATAACGATTAACATCAAATAATTTATCATGCATTCATTTTTTTTCTTTCTCTTTGTGGTTTACTTTTAAATTATGAATAATAAATAATTATTTCCAACACGGCCTCAGTCAGCCACATTTAAATTGTTTGTAACTTGCATGTGTTTCCAGTTTTATTCATTTCAATGAATAACCAAAAGCATTTATAAAAGGAAAAGGAAGGTTTCCTCCTTAATAAAATAAATAAAATTTGAAATCATATTCAATAAAAATTAAAGACGAGTCATTCATTGCGAAAAAATAATAATGATAATAATAATTGCTGCATGCAAACCATTCATGTCCTTATTCCTTTTATGTTCTCTCTCTTACTTTCATATGCACACATGCTATATTTTATGCTTTTTATAAATACAAAGAAAAATATTAATTAAATAAAGAAATAATAATAATGAAAGTCTTAAGTGCATGCACCATGCATGTTTCAATTATGCCACAAATGTTTCAATTATGCCACAATTCCTCTTGAAATTCCCATCTAACGTTTCATTCATTTACCATCCAAGATTGTCATTTTCTTTTATATATATTATCCTATTTATTTCTTTTATTTCCATCATTTCCTTCATTTAAAACCATATATTCATGTGGTCCATCATGCCTAGTCAGCAAATTAAACTTTATTTGTCACCTACCACATATATAGAGACAAGTAAAAATCAAATAATAAAATAATAAACTGGCTCCACTATATTACATCCTAAACTTCTCTAAACCTATTCCTAATCACAAAACAACGGCAGCCTCTTTCTCTTCTTCTTCTAACCATAAAAATGAGACCTTTTCAATCTTTCAATAATCATAGAAACCGATTTACTCCACTAATACTCATGAAACAAATATATATGTGATCCTCATGAGTTGCTCTTCGATTGGGTATGAGTTTTGGAATTGTTCGAAGATAGTTTGGTCGCGGCAATTTTTACAACGCGATGTTCATGCGGCTAGGGTTGGAGTTTTGGAGAAATTGATGCATTGCTTGTCGAATTCAAGCGTATATTTGAGTTTATGGTGAGAATTTATTTTTAATTTATTTATTAATTCTTTGTTATTAAAAATATTTATTGATAGATCTGCTATGTCGTGATATTTTAAATATGGGTCTGAATTGTTTATACCGTATGATGTTAGATCTGCAAATCTAAATATTAGATCTGAATTTATTGGTTAATTAGAATTAATTATTTGTTAATCTTATTGAATCATGCCTCGTTGATTTGTCTTATGCCAATATAAACATCACCCTGTATATTACCTTGATGTGAATTGTTAGATTTAGTCGTGTTGGTTTATTTGAAAGTTGTTGTTGTTTGGATGTGACATGAAATACGATGTGGTAAATGGTAAAGGCTTAATCTTTACATTGTAAACAGAAAGACCAACTTTTATATTGAATTTTTAATTGAAATACTAAAGATGTATATTTTCATGAAAATATTAAAAGATGAAAATTTTCATGTAAATATTAAATGATGAATTATTACATTGTAAATTAAGATTAAATTTTACATTGTAATTTAAGAATAAATTTTACATTGTAAATGAAAGATGAAATATTTATATTAAAAATTAAAAAGATATGTTTCATTGTAAATAAAAAAGATATGATTTTTCATTGTCAATGAAAAGAATGAATTTTTGCAATGAATTATTAAAGAATGAATTTTTGCAATGAATTATTAAAGAATGAATTTTTGCAATGAATTATTAGAGAATGAATTTTTCAATGAATTATTATTAAATAGATTCTTCATTGAATTATTAAGTAGGATTTGGCGACGAACTAGTATTGACATTTTTATATGTAATTTATATATGCATTTACACGGTAAAATAAAGATGACATTTTTATATGTTATTTTGATGTAAATTAGAACGGTAAAATATAAATGACATTTTTATATGTAATTAAAACATGAATTTACATCGTATGCTGAATATTACATTTTTATATGTAATGTATGTACGAAGTTACACCGTAGGATAAAAATTACATTTTTCTAGGTAATTAAAAGATGCATTTACATCGTATGATAGAATTCGTTTTTCTTTTATATATAACATAGGATGAGAATGATCATGAAATAAAATTCATTTATTATATGGAAATGAAAGGTAGGGATTTGACATGATATTAAATTTACACTTTTATTTGTAATATAAGATGTAGGATTTGACATGATAAGAAAATTTACATTTTATTATGTAAAATTAAAGTAGGGATTTGTGATGGCATGAAATTTACATTTTTTTATGTAAAATTGAATAATAGGAATTTCCACCGTATGGTAATTTTACATCATTTTATATGTAAATAAAATAGGAATTTCCACCGTATGATATTTTTACATTATTTTATATGTAAATAAAATAGGAATTTCCACTATATGATAACTTACACTATGTTATATGAAAATAAAGTAGGAATTCACACCGCATGAAAATTTACATTATTTTATATATAAATATAAAGTAGAGATTGTATGTAAAATAAAGTCACATTTTTAAAATGTAAGTTAAGACATAAATTTAGGATTGAAATAAAATTTACATTTTTCTATGTAACAACTAAAGTAGGATTTAAATAGCAAAATAAAGATTACATTTTTATATGTAATTAAGTAAGAATTTACATCGTAAATTAAAAGTACACTTCTTTTATATGTAAATAAAGGTGAGAATTTACTTTGTAATCAAAAGTACATTTTTATATGTAAATTAAGATATGAATTATACCGTGTGAAATTTACATTTATTTTTATATGCAAATTAAGACATGAGTTACACCATATGAAAATTACATTATTTTTAATGTGATTAAGGATGAAGATTTACATTGAAAAGAAGAAAACATTTTTTTTATGTAAACAGAAGTATGAACTTGCATTGTAAATGAAATTTACATTTTTATATGTAAACAAAAGTAGGAATTTACGATGTAATAAATTTACATTTTTATAACGTAAACATAAAGTAGAGTTTGCATGTAAATTAGAACGGTAAAATAAAAATGACATTTTTATATGTTATTTATATATGGATTTACACCGTAAGATAAAATATTCATTTTTATCAAATGTAAAGGAATGGCAAAATATTCATTTTGTCAAATGTAAAAGAAAGATAAAATATTCAATTTTTTTTGTCAAATGTAAAAGAAAGATAAAATATTCATTTTGTCAAATATAAAGGAAAGATAAAAATGTAAGTATGACAAAGGAATGAAACATATTATTTATTTGTAAGTGTCATTTACTGCATATGAAATGAAACATATTTATTTATTTGTAAGTCTCATTTACTGCATATGAAATGAAACATATTTATTTATTTGTAAGTGTCATTTACTACATATGAAATGGAACATATTTATTTATTTGTAAATTTCATACACTGCATATGAAATGAAACATATATATTTCTTCGTAAGTGTCATTTACTGCATATGAAATAAAATTTGTAATGGCATATGAAATGAAGTGCATAGTTAAAATCATACCTTTTGCATATAAAGCGAAGTATTTTAAATGTCATTTAGAAAAGAACAAAAATTCACATTTTTGGTTAAAGAAAGAAAAGAACAAAAACTCATATTTTTGTTCAAAGAGAAAGTAAAGGACAAAATTTACATTTGTGTTTAATGTAAATCCAAAAAAAAAAAAAAAGATTACATTTTGTTAAATGAAATTAAAAAGAGAAAAGTTACATTTTTGTTAAAATGTAATTAAAGTAAGAAAAGTTACATTTATGTTTAATTGTAATTAAAGGAACAAGAAAATTTACATTTTAAGGAATTGGATTTTCATATAAAAAGAGATAAAGTTAGAAATTGACATTTTTATTATGTAACTTAGAATGAGAACTTGCATTGCAAATAAAAATTACATTTTTATTTGAACTAAAGATATGATATTTGCTATGCAAATAAAAATTACCTTTTCATTTGAAACTATGATATGCAATTGGCGATGAAAATAAAAATTATATTTTTATTTGTAGCTATGATATGAAATTTGGCAAACAAACAAAATTTACATTTCCTAATGTAGCTATGATATGGTATTTTCTATGCGAACAAAATTTACATTTTTATATGTAACTATAAATGAGATTTGCATTGTAAATTAGAATTACATTTTTATTATGTAATTAAAGTATGATATTACATTGTAAATTAAAATTACATTTTTATGATGTCACCTAAGAATTGAATTTACATTGCCATTATAAAAAGTCAAGATCATTTTGGTTTTGCATTGAAAGAGATAAGAATTATTATTTTTGTTTGGCATTAATAGAATAGCAAAATTATTATCTTTGTTACATGGAAATTAAACAAACAAAAATATTTTCATTTGTATAGAAATGAAGTTGACACCAAAAATATATTGCATTTTTGGTTAGGAGTTGAATGACACAAAAATACTCATTTTTATTAAATTATAAGTGACGTACAAAAATATTCATTTTTGTTGTAATTGGAATGACACACAAAATATACATTTTGTGTATATGATATGTATGGAAATTGAAAAGTAAAGGAAAACATGGTTGGGTGTCATGATATATATCAATATCTGATATAATTGAGGATATTTGTCGCCAGCAAGATGAAGTGTAATAAAATACATTTCATTACACATTATAAACATATTGATAGGTTGTGAAACGAAACATTCATTGTTTGTTGTGTTAATTTCGTTAATGAAATGGAATTTAATTATTGTTTTTATATAAATAAAAACAAAGATTAATCATTACAAATCACTCATAACAATATGAAATGATTTCCAACTTATATATATACGAGAATTATTTGGAAAGTCCGAGTCTATCTCATTCCAAATAATTTGAACGACGTTTAAAATTCAAGAGTTGAAGACGGAGATTGAAGACCGACGATCTTCACATCGAATGGACGACGACTACTGATGCCCGTGATGGGAGTAGCTACCTTGAAGGGGCTACAGTGGTGGCCGTCTGGACGTAGTGTTGATTTGTACGGATTTGACTTTCGCTCAGACCCAGAGCATAAGTTTATAAATGGATTGTGTGTCCAACATCGTACTCTATTAAATATCATGTTATTGATTCTCTGTTAATATATAAATGATTGGTGGTGAAGAATTTATTCTTTGCTTAACACCCGTTTATGTATTGATGGATGATCAATGGTACGGTATGGAGTGACAGTGTGACATACTAAGATGCAATGATCAAGGTTTTTGTTGAAAAGAAGGCCTTGTGGGATGACCAAAGCATAGCCTGTTTAGGCATAGCTTTGTGTATTACGTGACTTCGCGAGCCTCACACACCGGCGGAGTCTAAAACAGGAGAAGGGAACGCAGGGAGAGCAGCACGTTTCTTTCTAGCTAGAAGTGGTGTCGGTGCTTAAACTGGCTGATATTTACATATGTGGATGATGGAATGAGGCGCCTCGGATGATTGGTCCTATAGGACCGGGAAACGTGTGTTCAAGAATAACTAATCCACGAAGCTGTATGTGTGGACCGGCCCTGCAGGATCCAAGGGTTAACTGCGGGGAATCCTGAGACATTAGCTAGAGTGTCTCGAATCGGTAAGGAGCTCCTCCCTAGCCTTGACTCATGATGGAAACCCAATTTCCAATACGACCTCATGCGGTTTTTATTGTATTACTAGTATGAAGGCATAGTAGTATGGGATATTATTCTTCCTAGGATTAATATATTATGACTGAAAGTGTTTTTAAACTTATACACACTAATAATAATATCAAATCCGTTTTTATCGTACCAAGTATGTTTAATCACCATAAGGTAAAACTCTATCCTCTGGTGTGCGTTGCATTGTGTGATGGTACCTGAGTCTTATGGTGATTTCATTTTTCCAAAAGCATTGTGCTGTTTTACGATTTACCTTATACTTATGCACAGCAATCCATTGAAATAAACCCGTTCCGCGTTAGCGGCATGGTCCTTGGATTTGTCTTATTATTATTAGTTATTAGTTAAGAATTCTCACACCAGTCCCATGACTGACTCGTAGTTTGTTTCACTTTGCAAACTCGGGTGCCCTCTTTTCCACACGATCAGTCGAGTAGTTTGTCTACAGGTTCTTATCTCAAGCAGGATGCTGGATTGAAGCTTAAAGCTGTGTCCAGAGCATAGTTATCTTCCGCTGTATCTATTTTATTGTTTCCGCTGCAATGTATTAAATTTATTGTAATTTATCTTCTGCTGTAATTTTATTCAATATACTCTGATATTCTGTACTCTGATGTAACATTATTATGATGTTTATAAAAGTCTGCTGTTATTGTTCTGATGTTGTTGTATTCCCAGAGTTAACGTATGCGGATTTTGAATGGTCTTAGTCGATCTAGCAGTCGATTAAGGTCGAGCGAAACCCGTGTCGTTACAGTTGGTATCAGAGCTTTGGTTTGCTCAAATCTTTGGGGTACAACTCATTAGAACAAAACAAAAGACTCATCAGAGGTAGGACTAGTAATATCCTATAAAAAGAACTCATTAGAGATGGGATCAGCAGTATCCTAGAATGAGAAAACTCATTAGAGATGGGGTTAGTAATGCCCTAGAATGAGTTGGAGTGACAAGTTTATAATTAACGTATTTTTAATTATATCCGACTTTAGAAAATATGATTTTTGTGTATAAAAAAGTTATATATACATATATTTTAGAAGCTAATCAACTAGTTGATTGATAATGGTGTCGTGTGATTTTTAGTTCAACTAATAAAATTATTAAAACCAATAAAAGAAGGAAAACTGAATAGGATAATTAAACAACTTTTAGCATTCGTTCCTTTTCGAGGACGAAAAGTTCTTAAGTGGGGGAGATTGTAATAACCCGGAAAATTGTACCAAATTTTAAAATTTTATTTTAAGGAACTTTTGTTAGAAAATGCGTCAGAATTTAAAATTTCCATTTTTTTTAATTATTGAATTTAATTTTTTCATTAATGAAATTTATTAATTCATGATAATGGATTAATATTTATCTTAAATATTTATTTGAACTTTATACTCAATTTGTTAAATGTTATATTGGTTGTCCATATTTTATCTTTCATAACTAAGTGTAACATTAGACTTGATAGTTTATATATATAGGTTTTATATATATATATATATATTATTTTGAGATGACATTAATATTTAAAGTACCTTTAATTACACTTTCTTACAGAATTGGAAACGTTAGCTAGATGTATATCTGCCTAAATATGCATGTCCTTATACATTTGCTATACTTAATTATTTTTAATGATATTTTTACGGTAATAAATATTAAAAAAAAAACAATCAAGGACATTCATTTGCATTTATTCCATGTCACTAAGGCAATTCAAAATTTGTACCACATTTAGATTTAGTTCCATCTCAATGGATTTTGCTTCTTTTTTTTATAACAAATATTTGATTGTTTAGAATATTAAAATTTTAGTTAACCAAAATTGTTCCTCATTCATTCTCAACTCATATTCTCATTTCTCCTTGATTTAAGGTCCTATTTTCATTCAAGCCCCTATATTCCCTTTTACTTTTATATGAAGACAATAGCATTGAACTACCAAATTTAACGAATGAAATATGTAGTGGTTTTGTAGTCTATTGTTCAGCTTAAGTTAATATTTCATTTAATCACACACACACACACACACACACACACACACACACACACATATATATATATATATATGTATGTATGTATGTATATTATTCCCTTCTACATATATTCTTTCTTACATTATCTATATGTATTTGTAGACATTTTCGTTGCCTTATTCTTTTCTGTGCAATTTAATTATATTCCCTACAATTATGATGTTAATGTTTTTAAATTTAAGAAGACGCGCAAATTTATAACGATTAACATCAAATAATTTATCATGCATTCATTATTTTTTTCTTTCTCTTTGTGGTTTATTTTTAAATTTTGAATAATATATAATTATTTCCAACACGGCCTCAGTCAGCCACATTTAAATTGTATGTAACTTGCATGTGTTTCCAGTTTTACTCATTTCAATGCATAACCAAAAGCATTTATAGAAGAAAAAGGAAGGTTTCCACCTTAATAAAATAAATAAAATTTGAAATCATATTCAATAGAAATTAAAGACGACTCATTCATTGCGAAAAAATAATAAAGATAATAATAATTGCTGCATGCAAACCATTCATGTCCTTATTCCTTTTATGTTCTCTCTCTTACTTTCATATGCATACATGCTATATTTTATGCTTTTTATAAATACAAAGAAAAATATTAATTAAATAAAGAAATAATAATAATGAAAGTCTTAAGTGCATGCACCATGCATGTTTCAATTATGCCACAAATGTTTCAATTATGCCACAATTCCTCTTGAAATTCCCATCTAACGTTTCATTCATTTACCATTCAAGATTGTCATTTTCTTTTATATGTATTATCCTATTTATTTCTTTTATTTCCATCATTTCCTTCATTTAAGACCATATATTCATGTGGTCCATCATGCCTAGTCAGCAAATTAAACTTTATTTGTCACCTACCACATATATAGAGACAAGTAAAAATCAAATAATAAAATAATAAACTGGCTCCACTATATTACATCCTAAACTTCTCTAAACCTATTCCTAATCACAAAACAACGACAGCCTCTTTCTCTTCTTCTTCTAACCATAAAAATGAGATCTTTTCAATCTTTCAATAATCATAGAAACCGATTTACTCCACTAATACTCATGAAACAAATATATATATGTGATCCTCATGAGTTGCTCTTCGATTGGGTATGAGTTTTGGAACTGTTCGAAGATAGTTTGGTCGCGACAATTTTTACAACGCGATGTTCATGCGGCTAGGGTTGGAGTTTTGGAGAAATTGATGCATTGCTTGTCGAATTCAAGCTTATATTTGAGTTTATGGTGAGAATTTATTTTTAATTTAATTATTAATTCTTTGTTATTAAAAATATTTATTGATAGATCTGCTATGTCGTGATATTTTAAATATGGGTCTGAATTGTTTATACCGTATGATGTTAGATCTGCAAATCTAAATATTAGATCTGAATTTATTGGTTAATTAGAATTAATTATTTGTTAATCTTATTGAATCATGCCTCGTTGATTTGTCTTATGCCAATATAAACATCACCCTGTATATTACCTTGATGTGAATTGTTAGATTTAGTCGTGTTGGTTTATTTGAATGTTGTTGTTGTTTGGATGTGACATGAAATACGATGTGGTAAATGGTAAAGGCTTAATCTTTACATTGTAAACAGAAAGACCAACTTTTATATTGAATTTTTAATTGAAATACTAAAGATGTATATTTTCATGAAAATATTAAAAGATGAAATTTTTCATGTAAATATTAAATGATGAATTATTACATTGTAAATTAAGATAAAATTTTACATTGTAAATGAAAGATGAAATATTTATATTAAAAATTAAAAAGATATGTTTCATTGTAAATAAAAAAGATATGATTTTTCATTGTCAATGAAAAGAATGAATTTTTGAAATGAATTATTAAAGAATGAATTTTTGCAATGAATTATTAAAGAATGAATTTTTGCAATGAATTATTAGAGAATGAATTTTTCAATGAATTATTATTAAATAGATTCTTCATTGAATTATTAAGTAGGATTTGGCGACGAACTAGTATTGACATTTTTATATGTAATTTATATATGCATTTACACGGTAAAATAAAGATGACATTTTTATATGTTATTTTGATGTAAATTAGAACGGTAAAATATAAATGACATTTTTATATGTAATTAAAACATGAATTTACATCGTATGCTGAATATTACATTTTTATATGTAATGTATGTACGAAGTTACACCATAGGATAAAAATTACATTTTTCTAGGTAATTAAAAGATGCATTTACATCGTATGATAGAATTCGTTTTTCTTTTATATATAACATAGGATGAGAATGATCATGAAATAAAATTCATTTATTATATGGAAATGAAAGGTAGGGATTTGACATGATATTAAATTTACACTTTTATTTGTAATATAAGATGTAGGATTTGACATGATAAGAAAATTTACATTTTATTATGTAAAATTAAAGTAGGGATTTGTGATGGCATGAAATTTACATTTTTTTATGTAAAATTGAATAATAGGAATTTCCACCGTATGATAATTTTACATCATTTTATATGTAAATAAAATAGGAATTTCCACCGTATGATAATTTTACATTATTTTTGTGACGAACAATGAATTTCGCTCGGTCCGAACTAGTCGCTAAACCGATCCAGGCCGTTCGAAACGCCCTATCGTTTGAGAACAGGACAAAACAGAGCGCATACAGAAGAACATTTCACTGTATATTACAACAATGCATCAGATTACAAGAATATACAGAGTATAAATGAATATTACACAGAAATATCAGAGATTTAAATTACATTTAAATACATCGCAGCGGAAAATAATACAATACACAACTAGAAGAGATATACGGATACAAAGCTTTCCGGATACCGTTCCAGCTGTAAACCAGGATCCTGTGAATATAAATCTGCAAAACCGAAATTACTAGCTGCCCGTGTCAAAATAAGGGCACCCAGAGTTTAGGTTAAAACAATAAACTCCAGGTCAGTCATGGGACTGGTGTGAGAACTAAAACATTTAATCTTTATTTTTAAAGCTAGGTAAATCAAGGGACCACGCCGTATAACACGGAACGGGTTTCCTCCCAAGAATACCAGTGCATAAAACAAACAGCGCAATGCTAAATAAAGAAGAATGAAGCTGTTATAAGACCCAGGTCCTATCACACAATGCAACGCAAGCCGGGGGATAGGGTTTTTCCCTTATAACAGCCAAAGAATGCTTGATACGTTTAAAACAAATCATTTGATACTATAATAAGTGCATAGTGTATGAAACAACTTCAAATCATAAGTATCAATCATAGGCGGCATGAGCGTCCCATGCCACTATGTCGCCATATATAGGTTTACAAATAAAACCGCAAAGTCACGTATTTGGAAATTGGATTTCCGTCTATGAACCGAGGCAAAAGATAGTCCTCACCGACTTCGAGACTGTCTAGCCCGAGCCTCAGGGTCAGAGCGCATCGACCCTTGGATCCTCAGGGCCGGTCCACCGATGTGGATTAAACTTAAACCCTGAACATGCGTCTCCCCACCCTATGGGGTGTAAGTCTGGTCCGTCTGCCGACCAGAATGCATCGGCCGAAACCGATATAACCGAGGCGCCTCGCAACAGCAACAACCACATAAGTCAAACTCGTCAGGGCGTGTAAAACCACTGACGCCACTTCTAGCTAGAAAGAAACGCATGCCCTCCCTGACGTCCTCTCCCGTTTTTGGTTCACAACCGGGGTGCGAGGCTCACGAATTCACGTTACACAAAGCTGTGCCACACAGGCTGTGCTTTGATCATCACCACAAGACTTTGCTTTTCAACAGAAGCCTCGATCAATTGCCACTTAGGCATGCCACACAGGCAATTCACTCCATGCGTTTGATATCCATCAATATATAACCCCTGAGCTCGTACGTCTCAGAGAAGGGCGTTAAGCAAGAGAATAAATCCTCCGCCGCCAAACAGATCTATATTTAATAGAAATCAATCACACAGACTAAAATCCAATGTCAGACACACAGTCCATTTACAAGTCCGTTCTGGGTCTGAACGAAACCGGAGGCACCTAGTACCCCGCATATCCATCGATCTCCAAGCACGTCTGGACGATCACTAACTGTTTCCATCTTCTTGGGTGTACAACCCAATCAAGATCATCAGTAATTACCCAAACGACGTGAAGACTTCCGGTCTTCGACCACCGTCTTCATCTTCGACACCACGTCGAATCAGTTATTCAGAATGGGATAAACCCGGTCTTTCTGAATAACTCGCGTATATATCATAAAAGTGTTACACAAACACAACATACGCCTCATTCCAATTCAGAATATTCCTTTATTCAAATATTCCTATACTTTGGGAAAAGTTCCCATTAATTTTATCCATGATAAATTCTTTAAATTTATTCTTTAATCACCTTTGAATATCAATTCAAACTAGTCGGGATTAGCGAACCACACCGAAGTAATCATTTATTTTATTTCCCAATCCCAACCTATTCATCCCATGAAGTAAAACTGGTAGTACTTCATATCTAACACCACAGTGTTATCGGTAATTCAATTACCATTTCACGTTCAAATCTAATTAAAGATTTAACTATCGCTTGGAGTAAAACTGGTGATACTCCATTCTCGATCTTTTTCAATCTATTTAAAGATTCATTAAAACTCCACTTAGTTTTAATCTTTAACTGGGTTAAAGAATCAGTGTCATTTAAAAACACAGTTCACGATAAACCCAAAATCACATTCATTAATTATCGGGTTAAAGAACGAGTGTTATTTAAAACACTGTCCACGATAAACCCAAAAATCAATATCAATTCAATTCCAATTAAATATCACTTAATTGGTACACTTCATTAAATCTAAATAAAAAGATTTAATCTTTTCTCAACTGGGTTCAAGAACAGTGTTAGTGAAGACACCATTCACGACAAACCCAAATCACATTCGATATTCAATACAAGGCTCTGAATAGAAAATATATCGGCTTATATTCAATATCGAATTCTACGACTAACAAATGTCGTATTGGAAATAACGATATAAATATATATATCTTTCAAATTTCCCTAACAAAATCTGTATCATCACGGAATCCAACATCGAAATAATCCAAAGGCAATTTCGATTCAAATCCATTCCAATGCAATCGTTGGAATCTCTGGTTATTTTCAAAACCATTTCAAATTCAATTTATTTATTTAAAAATAAATAGAATTATATTTCTAGTTCAAAACTAGTTCATTTCGATAAAAATCTATTTTTATCTTTTCAAATATGGAGTTTTTCATCCCAAATCTTCACAAATCATTTCTTATGATTTTACACAAATTATTACTATTTTTAATAATTTTATCAAGGCCCGTACAGTCGATTTCCATCAACGGCCATCGAACTGCACTTACAGCGACCTTTTTCAAATTTGATTTGGACATAATTCCAAATCCAACCGTTAGATTTCAAATTTCTAACATTCGCTAGAAAGCTCTTTTCGATACGAACCCAACGGTTCCGGTTTTAGGAGAATCCGACGGTCGGATCTCCCGTAACGTCCATTTGAAATCAATGGTCGAAATTCGCGAACTGCCGCGGCGCGGCGCGTTCTATTCAGGCCATTATATTATATATATAATATATACTTCGTCGATTTTTATTTAAAACGAATTATATAAATAGTTTTAAAATTCGTTTCAAAATCTATTTCAACTTCCATCTCAATTCAAAGCAAAATTGAATTCTTCTCTATAAATTCGTTTTAAAATTCATTTCTATTCAATTCAAATTTCAATTCAATTTGAATTCATTTCAATTCACTTTCAATTCAATTCGAATTCGTTTTCAATTCAATTCATTTCGAAATCACTTCCAATTCAATTCACTTTGAATTCGTTTTCAATTCAATTCACTTCGAAATATTTGATTTCAAAATTACTTTTTAATATTCATTTTAAAATGAATAAAATCGATGTAAATATCGTTCACGTCAAAATGGCGTCAATCTAATCAACACGGCTTCATATATTGACATTTTCAAATATTCCATTTCGAATATTTCTATTTTAAAACTGGAATGAGGCCCAATCAATTACCATATAAAGTTAATTATATGGATTTTCATACAACACATGTATATAATAACATTGAAAATAATCAACCATCAACCAAAGTGCACTACACTGTAAAAGCATCAAATATAGATATTCAACGCTTATAACAGTCTGTCAATCAATCGATCGACATATTTAATCAATCGGGATGAGTGAACTTCAAATTTCATCCCAACACCCGTGTGGGGTTTCAAACAATCAAACACAGATTTTATTTGTGCTGTTGGGCGATGTGTAAAATTTATCGTCCCAATCAATGTCATTCAAATAGGTGTACATAAACAAACCGTCTGGTTTGTAAATGAATATTCTATTTTATTCACTTCACGTTAAAAATTATATTTTTAACGATAAAACATTTTATTTCAACCTATGAATTTCTATTCAATTCATTCTTTAAATAAAATGATATTTTTATTTTTCTAACACATTTTAGAAAATTTCGGCGGCATAACGGCACGATACTAGAAACGGGACGAGGCCTAGCCTTATCCCCGGTCTAGTGAAGGCCCACGCCATTCACACATCAATCACCATTCAATTTCACCCAAACAATTCAATTCAATCACATAATCAAACTAATCTATGCAACCAAACAAACAAGTCCATGGTTTGTGGACGATTGTGTCGGGTGCTACTAAGCACCGTCTGCATCCTAGTATATAAATATAACTAGAAAAATTAAATTGAAAGGTGAGAAGTTCTCACATATAGCTATCCTAGCTTCACGGCTTTTCTAATGCAGGAAATCTTACTGTTCTCGCATCTTCGTCATCTTCGTTGCCCGTAGCCACTACATATGTAAAAATCGAATTTTTACTTCGTTATTCAATATATAAAAATCATATTTTTATACTACTATGTTGTATAGATAAAAATTATATTTTTATCACGCTATTTTCCATATAAAGATTTCGCCTTTTCTAATAAAAAGTTTTCCTCTTTTCTAATGAAAAGTTTTCCTCTTTTCTAATAAAGATCAAATCTTTATTCCTTTTAAAGTTAAAACCCTTTTTTTTCTTATTTTAAACCTTAAGATAAAATCAGTTTTAAACTTTTAAAAATATCAGTTTTATACCTTTAAAAATATCAGTTTTAATACCTTTAAAAATATCAGTTTTAATACCTAAAACCATTTTAGTTTTAATACTTAAAACCATTTTAGTTTTTATACTTAAAACCATTTCAGTTTTTTCTTTTAAAATCTCTTTTTTTTTATATCTGTTTAATTAAAAACAGTATTACAGAATAATAAAAAAAAAAGAAAATAAAATAAAATAAAACAAAAAGGAAGATGCTCACCGAAGCTGCGGAAAAGGGGGGGGGGGAAACGCGGCTCGTCTTCGTCGGCGGCAGGAGCTCTCGAGGGTGGCGTCGCGATGGGATTCAACGGGGGCGATGGCTTCGGGTCTTCGAGGTGAGGGCGGCGCGATGATGTGGAGGGGGTCGCGGGGTCCATCGGGGAGGGGCGGCGGCGTCGAATCGATTAGGTTTTTTTTTTTTTCTTTTTTTTTTATCTGAAGAATGAAATATGATTGAACGGGGGGGGGGGCCAGATCGAAGATAAAAAAGGGGGGGAAGGGAAATTAAATTTTTTTTTTTTTTATTTTATTATTTAAATTTGCAAAAGGGTTGACTTTTACTCACGACCTCGAAACGAGGCCCATCGCCTGTCGTCCTTAGCGTTTTACCCCCATTCCGAACACAATGGGATATGCATCGCAAGCTGATTTGATCGTTACAATCAGTTTCCTTTTGAACTTTCATTTAAATCACTATATTGAATTTTAAACGTACATTTCAAATTACCGGGGTCACATACTAACTAGAAAAATTCCAGAAAAATATTTTCTAGTTTCGTATTGACGATACGGTCCTAACAAAACTAGTTTCGTCGAATTCTGAGACCGTTTGAAAAATGGCCAATTTCCAGTCGATTAAAATCAACGAAAACTGGTCAAACGCGTTTTCTTTTGCCACGCTCACATATTGATTCGAAAAATTATGGAATTTGAAACCTAGCAATAACTTGACACCACGGACCCAATAAAACTGGTTTCGTCGAAATCCGAGGTCGTTTGCAAAACGGCTATTTTTAAGGGCTATATATTATATAAAATATATATAAATTCCACAGCGACTATTCTGAATTTTCAACTGGACATATCTTATCATTTCTAAAGTGAAATCTCGGTTTGTTAACTTCGTTAGAAAGATATTCTTCATCAGATTCAAATATTTCTTGTTTCGTTCAATTCTGACTTATAACGAATTCTGTATATTCATTTGAAATTAGAAATCGAATTTTCGAACTACCGCGCCATTTTCAATTCTATTTATAATTATTTATAAATATTTATATTCTAACGACGACGTATATAATATATACGTTCGATTTATATTCAAAATAAATTTCTCGTCGTTATTATTTAAAATAATTCATTTTAAATAATCAAAATTCGCTAAAATTGCCAAAATAAAAATTTTAAACTGGCCCAGATTTTCCGGGTTGTTACAATCTCCCCCACTTAAAACTTTTCGTCCCCGAAAAGGAACAAAGTCGAAAGTGGTTTGATTAATTAACACTACGCTCGATCTGGCTTCCATTCTCCAACTCTTTAGTTTCTGAGAATTTTCTAAAATCTCAAAAATTTGGCTAACACCCTAAATTTTTGAAAAATTTCGCCATAACCTCCCCTGCACCGGGAGCATCGGGGAATTTCAAATAGCTTCCCCGGTCCTTCAGATCTCAAAAAGAAAAAGAAAAAGCCAAGCGGCTAGCCAAGCGGCTAGCCAATAGGCTCACAAAATCATCATCACCCAAACAAAACAGGAAATTATGTAGTAAACATGTACCTATTTGTCGGGCAAACAAATTTTATTCTCTGCTCTAGCCTCCTTGCTATGACCTGTTCAAAGATATATATGCATATGCAAGCAAATGCGACCAAATTTCAATACAAGTCAATATTTGATTCAGTTAGGCATAATGGTTCAAAATTATCAAACAATTAAACAAACAACACAAACATCAATCAATTAGTGAATTAACGTTTCAAATTCATAATTTTGATACATATACAAAAATCATGTTTTTGATGCCAAATCACAACAATAAGCCCTACCTAATTTTGGTTCTCACACCAGTCTAATGGAAATATATAGATATTACACGTTCGTCACTCGAATATAAATTCTGATGATGATATATCAATCATCAGAATCACTCCCGGGCGACTAGAGCGTAATTCTATATCTATCCAGTATATTAAAATTTCGAATACACGCGGATCAGACGTATACGCAAAATCGATATATACTGGATTGTCCACATCAATATAAATAAATAACCAAATACGAATAGTTGATTTAAATTTGTGTTGATTAGATTTTCAAAACAAAATTTTGTTTTCACTTTAAAAATTTACTCTTCACACTCGTTCTAGGATACTACTGATCCCATCTCTAACGAGTCATTCTAATTGGATATTACTAATCCAATATCTGATGAATTCTTTCGTATGGTTCTAAGGTGCCTTGTTCTCTGAGCTTTGTAAACCAAAGCTCTGATACCACGTGTGACGAACAATGAATTTCGCTCGGTCCGAACCAGTCGCTAAACCGATCCAGGCCGTTCGAAACGCCCTATCGTTTGAGAACAAGACAAAACAGAGCGCATACAGAAGAACATTTCACTGTATATTACAACAATGCATCAGATTACAAGAATATACAGAGTATAAATGAATATTACACAGAAATATCAGAGATTTAAATTACATTTAAATACATCGCAGCGGAAAATAATACAATACACAACTAGAAGAGATATACGGATACAAAGCTTTCCGGATACCGTTCCAGCTGTAAACCAGGATCCTGTGAATATAAATCTGCAAAACCGAAACTACTAGCTGCCCGTGTCAAAATAAGGGCACCCAGAGTTTAGGTTAAAACAATAAACTCCAGGTCAGTCATGGGACTGGTGTGAGAACTAAAACATTTAATCTTTATTTTTAAAGCTAGGTAAATCAAGGGACCACGCCGTATAACACGGAACTGGTTTCCTCCCAAGAATACCAGTGCATAAAACAAACAGCGCAATGCTAAATAAAGAAGAATGAAGCTGTTATAAGACCCAGGTCCTATCACACAATGCAACGCAAGCCGGGGGATAGGGTTTTTCCCTTATAACAGCCAAAGAATGCTTGATACGTTTAAAACAAATCATTTGATACTATAATAAGTGCATAGTGTATGAAACAACTTCAAATCTTAAGTATCAATCATAGGCGGCATGAGCGTCCCATGCCACTATGTCGCCATATATAGGTTTACAAATAAAACCGCAAAGTCACGTATTTGGAAATTGGATTTCCGTCTATGAACCGAGGCAAAAGATAGTCCTCACCGACTTCGAGACTGTCTAGCCCGAGCCTCAGGGTCAGAGCGCATCGACCCTTGGATCCTCAGGGCCGGTCCACCGATGTGGATTAAACTTAAACCCTGAACATGCGTCTCCCCACCCTATGGGGTGTAAGTCTGGTCCGTCTGCCGACCAGAATGCATCGGTCGAAACCGATATAACCGAGGCGCCTCGCAACAGCAACAACCACATAAGTCAAACTCGTCAGGGCGTGTAAAACCACTGACGCCACTTCTAGCTAGAAAGAAACGCATGCCCTCCCTGACGTCCTCTCCCGTTTTTGGTTCACAACCGGGGTGCGAGGCTCGCGAATTCACGTTACACAAAGCTGTGCCACACAGGCTGTGCTTTGATCATCACCACAAGACTTTGCTTTTCAACAGAAGCCTCGATCAATTGCCACTTAGGCATGCCACACAGGCAATTCACTCCATGCGTTTGATATCCATCAATATATAACCCCTGAGCTCGTACGTCTCAGAGAAGGGCGTTAAGCAAGAGAATAAATCCTCCGCCGCCAAACAGATCTATATTTAATAGAAATCAATCACACAGACTAAAATCCAATGTCAGACACACAGTCCATTTACAAGTCCGTTCTGGGTCTGAACGAAACCGGAGGCACCTAGTACCCCGCATATCCATCGATCTCCAAGCACGTCTGGACGATCACTAAAAGTTTCCATCTTCTTGGGTGTACAGCCCAATCAAGATCATCAGTAATTACCCAAACGACGTGAAGACTTCCGGTCTTCGACCACCGTCTTCATCTTCGACACCACGTCGAATCAGTTATTCAAAATGGGATAAACCCGGTCTTTCTGAATAACTCGCGTATATATCATAAAAGTGTTACACAAACACAACATACGCCTCATTCCAATTCAGAATATTCCTTTATTCAAATATTCCTATACTTTGGGAAAAGTTCCCATTAATTTTATCCATGATAAATTCTTTAAATTTATTCTTTAATCACCTTTGAATATCAATTCAAACTAGTCGGGATTAGCGAACCACACCGAAGTAATCATTTATTTTATTTCCCAATCCCAACTTATTCATCCCATGAAGTAAAACTGGTAGTACTTCATATCTAACACCACAGTGTTATCGGTAATTCAATTACCATTTCACGTTCAAATCTAATTAAAGATTTAACTATCGCTTGGAGTAAAACTGGTGATACTCCATTCTCGATCTTTTTCAATCTATTTAAAGATTCATTAAAACTCCACTTAGTTTTAATCTTTAACTGGGTTAAAGAATCAGTGTCATTTAAAAACACAGTTCACGATAAACCCAAAATCACATTCATTAATTATCGGGTTAAAGAACGAGTGTTATTTAAAACACTGTCCACGATAAACCCAAAAATCAATATCAATTCATTTCCAATTAAATATCACTTAATTGGTACACTTCATTAAATCTAAATAAAAAGATTTAATCTTTTCTCAACTGGGTTCAAGAACAGTGTTAGTGAAGACACCATTCACGACAAACCCAAATCACATTCGATATTCAATACAAGGCTCTGAATAGAAAATATATCGGCTTATATTCAATATCGAATTCTACGACTAACAAATGTCGTATTGGAAATAACGATATAAATATATATATCTTTCAAATTTCCCTAACAAAATCTGTATCATCACGGAATCCAACATCGAAATAATCCAAAGGCAATTTCGATTCAAATCCATTCCAATGCAATCGTTGGAATCTCTGGTTATTTTCAAAACCATTTCAAATTCAATTTATTTATTTAAAAATAAATAGAATTATATTTCTAGTTCAAAACTAGTTCATTTCGATAAAAATCTATTTTTATCTTTTCAAATATGGAGTTTTTCATCCCAAATCTTCACAAATCATTTCTTATGATTTTACACAAATTATTACTATTTTTAATAATTTTATCAAGGCCCGTACAGTCGATTTCCATCAACGGCCATCGAACTGCACTTACAGCGACCTTTTTCAAATTTGATTTGGACATAATTCCAAATCCAACCGTTAGATTTCAAATTTCTAACATTCGCTAGAAAGCTCTTTTCGATACGAACCCAACGGTTCCGGTTTTAGGAGAATCCGACGGTCGGATCTCCCGTAACGTCCATTTGAAATCAATGGTCGAAATTCGCGAACTGCCGCGGCGCGGCGCGTTCTATTCAGGCCATTATATTATATATATAATATATACTTCGTCGATTTTTATTTAAAACGAATTATATAAATAGTTTTAAAATTCGTTTCAAAATCTATTTCAACTTCCATCTCAATTCAAAGCAAAATTGAATTCTTCTCTATAAATTCGTTTTAAAATTCATTTCTATTCAATTCAAATTTCAATTCAATTTGAATTCATTTCAATTCACTTTCAATTCAATTCGAATTCGTTTTCAATTCAATTCATTTCGAAATCACTTCCAATTCAATTCACTTTGAATTCGTTTTCAATTCAATTCACTTCGAAATATTTGATTTCAAAATTACTTTTTAATATTCATTTTAAAATGAATAAAATCGATGTAAATATCGTTCACGTCAAAATGGCGTCAATCTAATCAACACGGCTTCATATATTGACATTTTCAAATATTCCATTTCGAATATTTCTATTTTAAAACTGGAATGAGGCCCAATCAATTACCATATAAAGTTAATTATATGGATTTTCATACAACACATGTATATAATAACATTGAAAATAATCAACCATCAACCAAAGTGCACTACACTGTAAAAGCATCAAATATAGATATTCAACGCTTATAACAGTCTGTCAATCAATCGATCGACATATTTAATCAATCGGGATGAGTGAACTTCAAATTTCATCCCAACACCCGTGTGGGGTTTCAAACAATCAAACACAGATTTTATTTGTGCTGTTGGGCGATGTGTAAAATTTATCGTCCCAATCAATGTCATTCAAATAGGTGTACATAAACAAACCGTCTGGTTTGTAAATGAATATTCTATTTTATTCACTTCACGTTAAAAATTATATTTTTAACGATAAAACATTTTATTTCAACCTATGAATTTCTATTCAATTCATTCTTTAAATAAAATGATATTTTTATTTTTCTAACACATTTTAGAAAATTTCGGCGGCATAACGGCACGATACTAGAAACGGGACGAGGCCTAGCCTTATCCCCGGTCTAGTGAAGGCCCACGCCATTCACACATCAATCACCATTCAATTTCACCCAAACAATTCAATTCAATCACATAATCAAACTAATCTATGCAACCAAACAAACAAGTCCATGGTTTGTGGACGATTGTGTCGGGTGCTACTAAGCACCGTCTGCATCCTAGTATATAAATATAACTAGAAAAATTAAATTGAAAGGTGAGAAGTTCTCACATATAGCTATCCTAGCTTCACGGCTTTTCTAATGCAGGAAATCTTACTGTTCTCGCATCTTCGTCATCTTCGTTGCCCGTAGCCACTACATATGTAAAAATCGAATTTTTACTTCGTTATTCAATATATAAAAATCATATTTTTATACTACTATGTTGTATAGATAAAAATTATATTTTTATCACGCTATTTTCCATATAAAGATTTCGCCTTTTCTAATAAAAAGTTTTCCTCTTTTCTAATGAAAAGTTTTCCTCTTTTCTAATAAAGATCAAATCTTTATTCCTTTTAAAGTTAAAACCCTTTTTTTTCTTATTTTAAACCTTAAGATAAAATCAGTTTTAAACTTTTAAAAATATCAGTTTTATACCTTTAAAAATATCAGTTTTAATACCTTTAAAAATATCAGTTTTAATACCTAAAACCATTTTAGTTTTAATACTTAAAACCATTTTAGTTTTTATACTTAAAACCATTTCATTTTTTTCTTTTAAAATCTCTTTTTTTTTATATCTGTTTAATTAAAAACAGTATTACAGAATAATAAAAAAAAAAAAAAAAAAAGGAAGATGCTCACCGAAGCTGCGGAAAAGGGGGGGGGGGGAAACGCGGCTCGTCTTCGTCGGCGGCAGGAGCTCTCGAGGGTGGCGTCGCGATGGGATTCAACGGGGGCGATGGCTTCGGGTCTTCGAGGTGAGGGCGGCGCGATGATGTGGAGGGGGTCGCGGGGTCCATCGGGGAGGGGCGGCGGCGTCGAATCGATTAGGTTTTTTTTTTATCTTTTTTTTTTTTATCTGAAGAATGAAATATGATTGAACGGGGGGGGGCAGATCGAAGATAAAAAAGGGGGGGAAGGGAAATTAAAAATTATTTTTTTTTTATTTTATTATTTAAATTTGCAAAAGGGTTGACTTTTACTCACGACCTCGAAACGAGGCCCATCGCCTGTCGTCCATAGCGTTTTACCCCCATTCCGAACACAATGGGATATGCATCGCAAGCTGATTTGATCGTTACAATCAGTTTCCTTTTGAACTTTCATTTAAATCACTATATTGAATTTTAAACGTACATTTCAAATTACCAGGGTCACATACTAACTAGAAAAATTCCAGAAAAATATTTTCTAGTTTCGTATTGACGATACGGTCCTAACAAAACTAGTTTCGTCGAATTCTGAGACCGTTTGAAAAATGGCCAATTTCCAGTCGATTAAAATCAACGAAAACTGGTCAAACGCGTTTTCTTTTGCCACGCTCACATATTGATTCGAAAAATTATGGAATTTGAAACCTAGCAATAACTTGACACCACGGACCCAATAAAACTGGTTTCGTCGAAATCCGAGGTCGTTTGCAAAACGGCTATTTTAAGGGCTATATATTATATAAAATATATATAAATTCCACAGCGACTATTCTGAATTTTCAACTGGACATATCTTATCATTTCTAAAGTGAAATCTCGGTTTGTTAACTTCGTTAGAAAGATATTCTTCATCAGATTCAAATATTTCTTGTTTCGTTCAATTCTGACTTATAACGAATTCTGTATATTCATTTGAAATTAGAAATCGAATTTTCGAACTACCGCGCCATTTTCAATTCTATTTATAATTATTTATAAATATTTATATTCTAACGACGACGTATATAATATATACGTTCGATTTATATTCAAAATAAATTTCTCGTCGTTATTATTTAAAATAATTCATTTTAAATAATCAAAATTCGCTAAAATTGCCAAAATAAAAATTTTAAACTGGCCCAGATTTTCCGGGTTGTTACAATTTTATATGTAAATAAAATAGGAATTTCCACTGTATGATAACTTACATTATGTTATAGGAAAATAAAGTAGGAATTCACACCGCAGGAAAATTTATATTATTTTATATGTAAATATAAAGTAGAGATTGTATGTAAATTAAAGTCACATTTTTAGAATGTAAGTTAAGACATAAATTTAGGATTGAAATAAAATTTACATTTTTCTATGTAACAACTAAAGTAGGATTTACATAGCAAAATAAAGATTACGTTTTTATATGTAATTAAGTAAGAATTTACATCGTAAATTAAAAGTACACTTTTTTTATATGTAAATAAAGGTGAGAATTTACTTTGTAATCAAAAGTACATTTTTATATGTAAATTAAGATATGAATTATACCGTGTGAAATTTACATTTATTTTTATATGCAAATTAAGACATGAGTTACACCATATGAAAATTACATTATTTTTAATGTGATTAAGGATGAAGATTTACATTGAAAAGAAGAAAACATTTTTTTTATGTAAACAGAAGTATGAACTTGCATTGTAAATGAAATTTACATTTTTATATGTAAACAAAAGTAGGAATTTACGATGTAATAAATTTACATTTTTATAATGTAAATATAAAGTAGAGTTTGCATGTAAATTAGAATGGTAAAATAAAAATGACATTTTTATATGTTATTTACCGTAAGATAAAATATTCATTTTTATCAAATGTAAAGGAATGACAAAATATTCATTTTGTCAAATGTAAAAGAAAGATAAAATATTCATTTTTTTTTGTCAAATGTAAAAGAAAGATAAAATATTCATTTTGTCAAATATAAAGGAAAGATAAAAATGTAAGTATGACAAAGGAATGAAACATATTATTTATTTGTAAGTGTCATTTACTGCATATGAAATGAAACATATTTATTTATTTGTAAGTGTCATTTACTGCATATGAAATGAAACATATTTATTTATTTGTGAGTGTCATTTACTGCATATGAAATGAAACATATTTATTTATTTGTAAATGTCATACACTGCATATGAAATGAAACATATATATTTCTTCGTAAGTGTCATTTACTGCATATGAAATAAAATTTGTAATGTCATATATGGCATATGAAATGAAGTGCATAGTTAAAATCATACCTTTTGCATATAAAGCGAAGTATTTTAAATGTCATTTAGAAAAGAACAAAAATTCACATTTTTGGTTAAAGAAAGAAAAGAACAAAAATTCATATTTTTGTTCAAAGAGAAAGTAAAGGACAAAATTTACATTTGTGTTTAATGTAAATCCAAAAAAAAAAAAGATTACATTTTGTTAAATGAAATTAAAAAGAGAAAAGTTACATTTTTGTTAAAATGTAATTAAAGTAAGAAAAGTTACATTTTTGTTTAATTGTAATTAAAGGAACAAAAAAATTTACATTTTAAGGAATTGGATTTTCATATAAAAAGAGATAAAGTTAGAAATTGACATTTTTATTATGTAACTTAGAATGAGAACTTGCATTGCAAATAAAAATTACATTTTTATTTGAACTAAAGATATGATATTTTCTATGCAAATAAAAATTACCTTTTCATTTGAAACTATGATATGCAATTGGCGATGAAAATAAAAATTATATTTTTATTTGTAACTATGATATGAAATTTGGCAAACGAACAAAATTTACATTTCCTAATGTAGCTATGATATGGAATTTTCTATGCGAACAAAATTTACATTTTTATATGTAACTATAAATGAGATTTGCACTGTAAATTAGAATTACATTTTTATTATGTAATTAAAGTATGATATTACATTGTAAATTAAAATTACATTTTTATGATGTCACCTAAGAATTGAATTTACATTGCCGTTATAAAAAGTCAAGATCATTTTGATTTTGCATTGAAAGAGATAAGAATTATTATTTTTGTTTGGCATTAATAGAATAGCAAAATTATTTTCTTTGTTACATGGAAATTAAACAAACAAAATAATTTTCATTTGTATAGAAATGAAGTTGACACCAAAAATATATTGCATTTTTGGTTAGGAGTTGAATGACACAAAAATACTCATTTTTGTTAAATTATAAGTGACATACAAAAATATTCATTTTTGTTGTAATTGGAATGACACACAAAATATACATTTTGTATATATGATATGTATGGAAATTGAAAAGTAAAGGAAAACATGGTTGGGTGTCATGATATATATTAATATTTGATATAATTGAGGATATTTGTCGCCAGCAAGATGAAGTGTAATAAAATACATTTCATTACACATTATAAACATATTGATAGGTTGTGAAACGAAACATTCATTGTTTGTTGTGTTAATTTCGTTAATGAAATGGAATTTAATTATTGTTTTAATATAAATAAAAACAAAGATTGATCATTACAAATCACTAATAACAATATGAAATGATTTCCAACTTATATATATACGAGAATTATTTGGAAAGTCCGAGTCTATCTCATTCCAAATAATTTGAACGACGTTTAAAATTCAAGAGTTGAAGACGGAGATTGAAGACCGACGATCTTCACATCGAATGGACGACGACTGCTGATGCCCGTGATGGGAGTAGCTACCTTGAAGGGGCTACAGTGGTGGCCGTCCGGACGTAGTGTTGATTTGTACGGATTTGACTTTCGCTCAGACCCAGAGCATAAGTTTATAAATGGATTGTGTGTCCAACATCGTACTCCGTTAAATATCATGTTATTGATTCTCTGTTAATATATAAATGATTGGTGGTGAAGAATTTATTCTTTGCTTAACACCCGTTTATATATTGACGGATGATCAATGGTACGGTATGGAGTGACAGTGTGACATACTAAGATGCAATGATCAAGGTTTTTGTTGCAAAGCAGGCCTTGTGGGATGACCAAAGCATAGCCTGTTTAGGCATAGCTTTGTGTATTACGTGACTTCGCGAGCCTCACACACCGGTGGAGTCTAAAACGGGAGAAGGGAACGCAGGGAGAGCAGCATGTTTCTTTCTAGCTAGAAGTGATGTCGGTGCTTAAACTGGCTGATATTTACTTATGTGGACGATGGAATGAGGCGCCTCGGATGATAGGTCCTATAGGACCGGGAAACGTGTGTTCAGGAATAACTAATCCACGAAGCTGTATGTGTGGACCGGCCCTGCAGGATCCAAGGGTTAACTGCGGGGAATCCTGAGACATTAGCTAGAGTGTCTCGAATCGGTAAGGAGCTCCTCCCTAGCCTTGACTCATGATGGAAACCCAATTTCTAATACGACCTCATGCGGTTTTTATTGTATTACTAGTATGAAGGCATAGTGGTATGGGATACTATTCTTCCTAGGATTAATATATTATGATTGAAAGTGTTTTTAAACTTATACACACTAATAATAATATCAAATCCGTTTTTATCGTACCAAATATGTTTAATCACCATAAGGTAAAACTCTATCCTCTGGTGTGCGTTGCATTGTGTGATGGGACCTGAGTCTTATGGTGATTTCATTTTTCCAAAAGCATTGTGCTGTTTTACGATTTACCTTATACTTATGCACAACAATCCATTGAAATAAACCCGTTCCGCGTTAGCGTCATGGTCCTTGGATTTGCCTTATTATTATTAGTTATTAGTTAAGAATTCTCACACCAGTCCCATGACTGACTCGTAGTTTGTTTCACTTTGCAAACTCGGGTGCCCTCTTTTCCACACGATCAGTCGAGTAGTTTGTCTACAGGTTCTTATCTCGAGCAGGATGCTGGATTGAAGCTTAAAGCTGTGTCCAGAGCATAATTATCTTCCGCTGTATCTATTTTATTGTTTCCGCTGCAATGTATTAAATTTATTGTAATTTATCTTCCGCTGTAATTTTATTCAATATACTCTGATATTCTGTACTCTGATGTAACATTATTATGATATTTATAAAAGTCTGTTGTTATTGTTCTGATGTTGTTGTATTCCTAGAGTTAACGTATGCGGATTTTGAATGGTCTTAGTCGATCTAGCAGTCGATTAAGGTCGGGCGAAACCCATGTCGTTACAGTTGGTATCAGAGCTTTGGTTTGCTCAAATCTTTGGGGTACAACTCATTAAAACAAAACAAAAGACTCATCAGAGGTAGGACTAGTAATATCCTATAAAAAGAACTCATTAGAGATGGGATCAGCAGTATCCTAGAATGAGAAAACTCATTAGAGATGGGGTTAGTAATGCTCTAGAATGAGTTGGAGTGACAAGTTTATATTTAACGTATTTTTAATTAAATCCGACTTTAGAAAATATGATTTTTGTGTATAAAAAAGTTATATATACATATATTTTAGAAGCTAATCAACTAGTTGATTGATAATGGTGTTGTGTGATTTTTAGTTCAACTAATAAAATTATTAAAACCAATAAAAGAAGGAAAACTGAATAGGATAATTAAACAACTTTTAGCATTCGTTCCTTTTCGAAGACGAAAAGTTCTTAAGTGGGGGAGATTGTAATAACCCGGAAAATTGTACCCAATTTTAAAATTTTATTTTAAGGAAATTTTGTTAGAAAATGCGTCAGAATTTAAAATTTCCATTTTTTTTAATTATTGAATTTAATTTTTTCATTAATGAAATTTATTAATTCATGTTAATGGATTAATATTTATCTTAAATATTTATTTGAATTTTATACTCAATTTGTTAAATGTTAGATTGGTTGTCCATATTTTATCTTTAATAACTAAGTGTAACATTAGACTTGATAGTTTATATATATAGGTTTTATATATATATATTATTTTGAGATGACATTAATATTTAAAGTACCTTTAATTACACTTTCTTACAGAATTGGAAACGTTAGCTAGATGTATATCTGCCTAAATATGCATGTCCTTATACATTTGCTATACTTAATTATTTTTAATGATATTTTTACGGTAATAAATATTAAAAAAAAAACAATCAATGTAACACCCCGAATTTCAATTAACACTAATGGTTAGTAATTAAAGTATAATTAATCTCAGATATGAGAATCATGGGAAATGGGCTGCGTCATTGCGTTCGTCTCAGAAAAATACGCGAAATAGAGTCCGAGTTTGCGTAAAACGGGTACCGTATGAAAGAGATATGGACGAACGAAGTTAGGCAGAAAAACCCGAAACAGGCCAGAAATGCACTGGCGCACTTGTGAAGTGCGCCAGTACAAAAATACACTGGCGCACTTGGGAAGTGCGCCCATGTCGGGACAGGAAACCTGCACGGTTTCTAGAGAGTTCTGTGGTTGGGTGCACCAGTTTGGGGTTTGGGCTTGGTCTTAGGGCTGGTTTCTGGAAAGTTCCGAAATCTAAGGGTCCTAATCTAATTTAGGGTTAATCTAAGGGCCTAAAACACTCACCTAATCTATAAATACACCCTAAACCTACCCTAATCCATACTAAAAATAGAATTGAGGGCTACATGCCGCCAAATTAAATCTTAGAAGGAGCCTCCACTAATTTATGAAGAGGGTTGCAAGCTAATCACTCTCTAATCAACCTCTAATCCATTCTAAGCATCTTAATCTTCTTCATTTGGAGTGCAAATTTGCTAGTTGTGAGTTTCTATCACTCTAATGATCAATTGCTAAACTAAGTAGATGAGATATGATGAGATCATATGGTTTTATTTGTGGATTAATGGGTTTTAAGTCATATGACATGATGTTAGTTTGCTAATGTATGTGGGTTATGCAAGTTTTGTGCTTTGTGATCATATGATAATATGCAAGTTACATGTATGATAATTATGCAAGTTGTATGTTTCTTCATATGCAAGTTTATGAGTTCATATGCAAGTATGTAACATGTTATGCAAGTTCATATGCAAGTTTATGAGTTCATATGCAAGTTATGTAACATGTTATGCAAGTTCATATGCAAGTTATGTGACATATTATGCAAGTTCATATGCAAGTCATGTATTTGTTAATATGTAAGTTTATGTAACATGTTATGCAAGTTAATATGCAAGTTATGTGACATGTTATACAAGTTAATATGCAAGTTATGTGACATGTTATACAAGATTATATGCAAGTTATGTGACATGTTATGCAAGTTCATATGCAAGTTATGTGTTTGATAATATGCAAGATGGCACCTTTGAAACATGTTCATACATATGCAAGTTGACACCTTTTATATGTGTTATGTCATGAGAACGAAATTACGTGGGAACGATGGGGTTAATTAAATGCATATGTTAATAAGATTGTGTGAAATTAATATAATTATGCATAACATAAAATAAATGAACATAGTATGGGAATTTGCCTATTAAGTTAGGTGTACCCATACTATGTGTTGGGAATTTGCCTATTAAGTTAGGTGTACCCACACTTTGGAGTTGGGAATTTGCCTATTAAGTTAGGTGCACCCATATTCCTAAAATAAACAGGATAATTAACACAAATTATGGGGGTGATTAATTAGGAGTAATTAATCGATTAAGACACGAGGTTGGACCCGTTTGTAGTATAAGACTGCCCGGAGTTTACCGGCTTAACCAGGCATCTACAAATGACGGTCCAATGTGAGGGGTCTTAATCATAAATTAAATACGTAACAAGGGTAAATGACACGAGGTTGGACCCGTTTGTAGTGTAAGACTGCCCGGAGTTTACCGGCTTAACCAGGCATCTACAAATGACGGTCCAATGTGAGGGGTCCTTTACACGGTTACGGTGTTTATCAATTAAGAAACACTTAACCAGATAAGCATGTAGTGGGGCATGGGGGTTAAGTGGGTACCTTGGGTGGTATGTGGAAATTGCTAGTGGTTCCCAATAGAAAATATGATAAATTACTTAACCAAGATGAAACATGTAATTAAACATGATTAAAGGGTTAAGTGGGAAACACTAGTGTGTGGGCCAAGCTTAGGGGGATGGCTTGTGCTGGGGGCCCATTTCAACCAGTAACCCATACGTATCTTAGTGGGCTCGACCCATGTCGAGGACGGGACACGCATACTGGGCTTGACTATAAGAGGCCAAAATGGGTTAGCGGTGGCAACGCATGACCAACGGGTTTCATATGCGTGTGTGGACCCGGGCTGGTAAATAAGACGTTGTTGCATCGTGTAGATATAAGCCGTGCACCGTTAGTTTTATCAGGTTGCCACGTTGGGGAATGGTACACCCCACGGTGGGGCCAGCACGGGTATCTACGTTAGGGAGCCGATCGAATGGGGAGTAGTGTGTACACCTAGTGGATTGTAGGGCCCCGTGGCGTCTACTTAGTCACCTAGGGGTACGCGAGAACTATTAAGTTAATTTTATAAGTCCATGGGTGGGATCAACCTTTAAGTTAGGAATGACTGGTGTGGTGCAGTTTAGTAATTTACCTTTGGAAGGGTAGATGCGTCTTTATCTTTTATCTTAGTTTAGTTGACCCATTCATCCCCATTAGTTACCGTATATCAGTTTATGTCTTCTCTGGTTACTTTAACGATTGCATTGTTAAAGTTATAGGACTCGCTCAGACTTATGTCTGACCCCGTTGTTTTTATCTTTTTCCCAACCCTCAGGTCCTACGGTGGATCCTAGCAGTAGTGGAGCTTGATCGGATTGCTGTTCCAGTCTTTAGGAGCTTGGATAGATGTAAAGCTCCAGTTACCCAGTTATCTTTTCTTTTGTCATGGCTATTGTATGAGAGTGGGATTATGTACTTCTTTATTTTGATGGATATTGTACTTGACTTTTATTGTGGTTTTATGATGTAACCAGACATGTTTTACTTCCGCTGTTATGAGATGATGTTTTAAATTTCAAGTACTATTTATATCTGTCTTGTTGTAATTTTTCTGTTCTATATTCACTAAAATACTCCACCGATGCTATGGCATTCCCTTAGTGAGTGACCATAGCGGGAGTGGGGTGTTACACATGGTATCAGAGCTGAAGGTTACCGGAACAGATAAATTTTCGAGAAAAATACTTTTTTTTTTTAAAATAGTAAAGGTATTATTTTTGGAAAAAGTATTTTCAATAACATGTCTTTTAAGAGAAAAGTTTTTGAAAAAGAAAAGCATAATCCCCAATAGCCATATCTTTATCTTTCGGAATCTCCTTTTTGAATCTTTCATCTTTCGTTTCAGCATGGCTGAAGATCTTAACATCCCGGAGGGCTTAGTTATACCACTATGGTATAGGAGGTTACAAGAGGCTAGGGTCGCGGCTGCGGGTCCAGCCAATGCTACTACACCAGAGGCAACCGCTCCTCCTCCTCAGCCTAGAGTGGATAATTTTGCTAAGATTTGCAAGGAGTTCAAGGCTATAGGAGGAAAACCTTTTCTAGGTTCAGAGACTTTCGTAGAGGCTAGAGATTGGCTTAAGGAAGTGGAAGAGTTGCTAGATATCTTTGAAGTGGAAGAGGGAAAGAAAGTCAAGTTGGCGGCTTGGTTAATGAAGGGAGAGGCCTCATTCTGGTGGGAGGTCACTAATGGAGAACGCCCTGTTGACTCTTGGGCAGATTTCAAGCAAAGGTTTGGGGCTAAGTTTCTCTCAAGGGCGGAAGAGAATCTGTTTATGGAGAAGTTCTTGAATTTGAAGCAAGGGAATCTCACGGTGAAAGAATATGTCAACAAATTCAATCAATTAGCAAGGTTTGGCATAGAGTTGGTGAATACACCGGAGAAGAAGGCTTTGAGGTTCGTTAGAGGCTTGAACGAACCATTGCAAGGAATAGCTATGACTCACATTCCTATGGGGGCCACCTTTGAGAAGCTTGTCTACATGGCACTTATGCATGAGGATGATAAGAGTTCTAAGGCACCAGAGAAGAAGGGGGATCAGAAGAAACCGCAACAACAACAACAACAAGGCAAGGGTGGAAAAGGCAATGGTGACAAGGGGAAGAAGAAGAAGAAGTGCTTCAATTGTGGGACCCCAGGCCACCTCAGCAAGGATTGTCGCAAAAAGAAGAAGACTGGTTGCTTTCATTGTGGTGAAGCAGGACATCTTGTGAAGGACTGCCCAAAGAAGGGGCAGAAGACGGGGTCTACCTCAGGAGGTCAGGTGCAAGCTCTTATGGCACCAGCTCAGGCAGGGGGGAAAGTTCAGGCTCTCTCAGTTCCACCGATTCAGCAGAGAGGTAGAACTATTTCCGTTGAAAGTCTGGTTTTTCTGTTTGATCATCCAGTTCGTACTTTGTTTGACTCTGGCGCATCGCATTCTTTTATCTCATCATCGTTAGTTGAGTCACTGCACTTAGACACCAGTCTAGTTGATGATCCCTTGGTTGTTTCAAACCCAATTGGGGGCTCCATATATCTGTCTATGATATGTTTGGGTTTGAAGATTTCTATACTTAGCGTTGAGTTTGGATGTGATGCTTTTGTATTGGGCTTCACGGGCTATGGGTTGATTTTGGGCATGGACTGGTTATCCAGTAATGGTGTCGTTCTTGATTGTGAAAGGAGAGTTGTCAGGCTTATGACCCGCTTGGGTAATACTCTCGAGATCTCTTGTAATCCCATGGAATCTGTTTTGCTAAGTTATCTTGAATCGCTCGATGCTTCGGTCGAGAGTTTGCGTTCTGTCAGAGTGGTCCGGGAATATCTGGATGTGTTTGAAGAGGTGAAGGGTTTGCCTCCGAACCGGGAGATAGATTTCCGAATTTATTTGGTGGATAATGCCAAACCAGTGTCTTTGCCAGTGCGCCACATGGCTCCTCGTGAGAGAAGAGAACTTCATAAGCAAGTAGGGGAGTTGCTTGAGAAGGGGTTCATAAGGCGAAGTATATCGGAGTGGGGAGCTCCAGTAGTATTTGCCACGAAGGCGGATGGGTCCCTCAGACTTTGTGTGGATTATAGAGAACTTAATAAGCTCACGAAGAAGAATAGACACCCATTACCGAGGATAGATGATCTCTTTGATCAGTTGGTTGGCGCCTCAGTGTTTTCGCAGATGGACTTAGCTACAGGGTTTCATCAGTTGAGAGTGGCAGAGGACAGTATAGAGAAGACTTCTTTCCGGACTCCGGATGGTTTTTATGAGTGGCTTGTGATGCCATTTGGGTTGACAAACGCCCTTGCATACTTTGTTGATCTGATGAGTAGAGTGTTCAGAGAGTATCTGAATAAGTTTGTAGTGGTCTTTGTGGATGACATCTTGGTCTTCTCCAAGAGTGAAGAAGAGCATGCCTTACATCTCAGAGAAGTATTGGAGACTCTTCGAGCACATAGTCTTAAAGCTAAATTCTCTAAATGTCATTTTTGGAGAAGAGAAGTGCGATTCTTAGGGCATGTGGTCTCTAAGGAAGGGATAGCTGTGGATCCCGCAAAGATAGTATCTATACAGGATTGGAAAGTTCCTAGAAATGCTACCGAAGTAAGAAGTTTCTTGGGGTTGGCAGGATATTATAGGAAGTTCATCAAAGACTTCGCGAAGATATCAGCCCCATTAACCCGCTTGACGAAGAAGAATCTGGTTTTCTCATGGGACGTAGATTGTGATGATGCTTTCCGACGGTTAAAGAGAGCTTTGACCACCGCTCCAGTTTTAGTGCTTCCAGATGGGAGTAAGCCGTTTGTTGTTTATACCGATGCTTGTGGGACAGGATTAGGCGCAGTCTTGATGCAGGAGGGAAGGGTAATAGCCTATGGAGGGAGGCAATTGAGAGTGCATGAGAAGAATTACCCTACCCATGATCTAGAGTTGGCCGCAATTGTTTTCGCACTTAAGTCTTGGCGCCATTATCTTCTTGGTGAGAGATTCGAGTTGTTCACTGACCATAAATCATTGAAGTACTTATTCTCTCAGAAGGATTTAAACTTAAGACAGCAAAGGTGGATGGAGTTCTTAGCGTCCTATGATTTCAAGATAGCGTATACCCCTGGCAAGGGTAACGTGGTGGCGGACGCCTTGAGTAGAAAAAGGCTATCTTTGAGTCCATTGTTCGTGGAACGGCGAAGCTTGGAGTTTCTTTCTTTGTTCGACTTCAGACCTTCTGTTGACTTTGTACCTGGTTTGTTAGCATCCTTGGAGGTTAGACCTACTCTTTTGGGACGGATTGGCGAGGCTCAGCGAGACGACCCACAGTTGGTTGAGTTGGTAGAGAAGCTTATAAGGGGGGAGTCGTCCAGCCATTTGGGTAGATACACCATAGATGATAGGGGATGGTTGCATAGAGATGGTAGACTTTATGTACCGCAAGATGAGGGTTTGAAGAAGGCTATTTTGGATGATGCACATCGTTCAAGGATGACTATTCATCCCGATGGAGACAAAATGTACCAAGACATGAAGAGAGTTTTCTTCTGGGCCGGTATGAAGAAAGATGTGGCCGAGTATGTGGCTAGATGCTTAGTGTGCCAACAAGTTAAAGCGGAGCAAAGGAAACCCGGTGGGTTGCTACACCCATTGGAAGTTCCGCAATGGAAGTGGGATAGTGTCTCGATGGATTTCATCGATGGGTTACCGAGATCGAGGAAGGGCAATACGGGAATTTGGGTTGTGGTAGACAGACTTACCAAGAGTGCCCATTTTATACCCGTGAAGAGTAAGAGGACCGCTCCATGGCTTGCTTCAGTCTATGTTAGAGAGATTGTTAGATTGCATGGCGTACCATCCAGCATTGTGAGTGATCGAGATCCTATCTTCACTAGTGAGTTTTGGAGAAGTTTGGAAGAGGCGGTAGGGACTCAGTTGTGTTTGAGCACCGCATATCATCCTCAGACGGACGGTCAGACCGAGAGGGTGAACCGTATCTTAGAAGATCTCTTGAGGCTTTGTATCTTGGATTTTGGAGGTACATGGGAAGAACATCTTCCTTTGGTGGAGTTCGCATACAATAACAGCTTTCAGTCTAGTATTGGCATGGCACCTTTCGAAGCTCTTTATGGAAGGCCTTGTCGATCTCCTACATGTTGGTGGGAATCTACGGATAAGATCTTGCTTGGGCCAGATATGGTTAGAGAGACTTCAGAGAAGATTGATTTGATTCGAAGAAGGATGAAGGCAGCGCAAGATAGACAGAAATCTTATGCGGATCGGAGAAGGACGGATCTTGAGTTTGAGGTTGGGGACATGGTTTTTGTCAAAGTATCTCCGTTGAGAAATGTTGTTCGCTTTGGGTCCGTTGGGAAGTTAGCACCGAGGTTTGTTGGGCCGTTTCCTATTAAGGAAAGGATTGGACGGATGGCATATAGGGTGGAGTTGCCCGACAGACTTAGTGGTGTTCATGATGTATTCCATGTATCACATTTGAGGAAGTGCTTACATGAGACCGCAGAGGTGGTAGAGCCGAGCTTGCTTAGAGATGTAGAGGTAGAGCGTGATGCGACGATTCGACGAGCTCCTACTCGCATCCTTGGGTCAGAAACTAGGAAGTTGAGGAACAGAGAAGTTCAGCTAGTTAAAGTGCAATGGGGAGATGACGAAAGCAATGCTACTTGGGAGACGGAAGCGAAGATGCGTTCTTTGTACCCATTTCTTTTTGAGAGTATGTCTTTTAACTTCTCCTTTATCGCTTGTCTAGTACTTATCTTATCTTTAGTATATCCTCTCGCTAGTACCTATGACCTTTAGATAGGGTAAAGCCTATGGTTGAAACATGTGTTTGAAACATGTTATGGTTGATGGATGCATGTGGATGCAATTGTTTGCTAGTGGTTGCTCGTGGATGCATATACACACACATTAGGCACTAGATCGGCTCAGTCACTTCATGTTGCATATCGCATAAATGGATGTGGTAGTTAGATTGACGGATGTATCATGGCTGTGTTATCATGTGGATGATGCATTTTTGTGTATGGTTGTGCACGCATATAGAAATTGTATGTGTCAATAGGGTTTCGCATACATATTGGATGCATGACACTATCATGGTTTGCATTAAGGAGGTCGACTGAATCAGTAGACCGCCTGATTTTGCATTAGTATACGGACATACACACACACTTTCTGCATATCTTCATACATCATTAGAAGTTTCTAAGGATAATGGTTGCTTGTGGTTGATGGTTTAGTAGATGGTTGTTTGGTTGGTAGGATACGTTCTTCTTGACTTAGAGATTTCGAGGACGAAATCCTTTAAGTAGGGGAGAATGTAACACCCCGAATTTCAATTAACACTAATGGTTAGTAATTAAAGTATAATTAATCTCAGATATGAGAATCAGGCGAAACGGGCTGCGTCATTGCGTTCGTCTCGGAAAAATACGCGAAATAGAGTCCGAGTTTGCGTAAAACGGGTACCGTATGAAAGAGATATGGACGAACGAAGTTAGGCAGAAAAACCCGAAACAGGCCAGAAATGCACTGGCGCACTTGTGAAGTGCGCCAGTACAAAAATACACTGGCGCACTTGGGAAGTGCGCCCATGTCGGGACAGGAAACCTGCACAGTTTCTAGAGAGTTCTGTGGTTGGGTGCACCAGTTTGGGGTTTAGGCTTGGTCTTAGGGCTGGTTTCTGGAAAGTTCCGAAATCTAAGGGTCCTAATCTAATTTAGGGTTAATCTAAGGGCCTAAAACACTCACCTAATCTATAAATACACCCTAAACCTACCCTAATCCATACTAAAAATAGAATTGAGGGCTACATGCCGCCAAATTAAATCTTAGAAGGAGCCTCCACTAATTTATGAAGAGGGTTGCAAGCTAATCACTCTCTAATCAACCTCTAATCCATTCTAAGCATCTTAATCTTCTTCATTTGGAGTGCAAATTTGCTAGTTGTGAGTTTCTATCACTCTAATGATCAATTGCTAAACTAAGTAGATGAGATATGATGAGATCATATGGTTTTATTTGTGGATTAATGGGTTTTAAGTCATATGACATGATGTTAGTTTGCTAATGTATGTGGGTTATGCAAGTTTTGTGCTTTGTGATCATATGATAATATGCAAGTTACATGTATGATAATTATGCAAGTTGTATGTTTCTTCATATGCAAGTTTATGAGTTCATATGCAAGTATGTAACATGTTATGCAAGTTCATATGCAAGTTTATGAGTTCATATGCAAGTTATGTAACATGTTATGCAAGTTCATATGCAAGTTATGTGACATATTATGCAAGTTCATATGCAAGTCATGTATTTGTTAATATGTAAGTTTATGTAACATGTTATGCAAGTTAATATGCAAGTTATGTGACATGTTATACAAGTTAATATGCAAGTTATGTGACATGTTATACAAGATTATATGCAAGTTATGTGACATGTTATGCAAGTTCATATGCAAGTTATGTGTTTGATAATATGCAAGATGGCACCTTTGAAACATGTTCATACATATGCAAGTTGACACCTTTTATATGTGTTATGTCATGAGAACGAAATTACGTGGGAACGATGGGGTTAATTAAATGCATATGTTAATAAGATTGTGTGAAATTAATATAATTATGCATAACATAAAATAAATGAACATAGTATGGGAATTTGCCTATTAAGTTAGGTGTACCCATACTATGTGTTGGGAATTTGCCTATTAAGTTAGGTGTACCCACACTTTGGAGTTGGGAATTTGCCTATTAAGTTAGGTGCACCCATATTCCTAAAATAAACAGGATAATTAACACAAATTATGGGGGTGATTAATTAGGAGTAATTAATCGATTAAGACACGAGGTTGGACCCGTTTGTAGTATAAGACTCCCCGGAGTTTACTGGCTTAACCAGGCATCTACAAATGACGGTCCAATGTGAGGGGTCTTAATCATAAATTAAATATGTAACAAGAGTAAATGACACGAGGTTGGACCCGTTTGTAGTGTAAGACTGCTCGGAGTTTACCGGCTTAACCAGGCATCTACAAATGACGGTCCAATGTGAGGGGTCCTTTACACGGTTACGGTGTTAATCAATTAAGAAACACTTAACCAGATAAGCATGTAGTGGGGCATGGGGGTTAAGTGGGTACCTTGGGTGGTATGTGGAAATTGCTAGTGGTTCCCAATAGAAAATATGATAAATTACTTAACCAAGATGAAACATGTAATTAAACATGATTAAAGGGTTAAGTGGGAAACACTAGGGTGTGGGCCAAGCTTAGGGGGATGGCTTGTGCTGGGGGCCCATTTCAACCAGTAACCCATACGTATCTTAGTGGGCTCGACCCATGTCGAGGAAGGGACACGCATACTGGGCTTGACTATAAGAGGCCAAAATGGGTTAGCGGTGGCAACGCATGACCAACGGGTTTCATATGCGTGTGTGGACCCGGGCTGGTAAATAAGACGTTGTTGCATCGTGTAGATATAAGCCGTGCACCGTTAGTTTTATCAGGTTGCCACGTTGGGGAATGGTACACCCCACGGTGGGGCCAGCACGGGTATCTACGTTAGGGAGCCGATCGAATGGGGAGTAGTGTGTACACCTAATGGATTGTAGGGCCCCGTGGCGTCTACTTAGTCACCTAGGGGTACGCGAGAACTATTAAGTTAATTTTATAAGTCCATGGGTGGGATCAACCTTTAAGTTAGGAATGACTGGTGTGGTGCAGTTTAGTAATTTACCTTTGGAAGGGTAGATGCGTCTTTATCTTTTATCTTAGTTTAGTTGACCCATTCATCCCCATTAGTTACCGTATATCAGTTTATGTCTTCTCTGGTTACTTTAACGATTGCATTGTTAAAGTTATAGGACTCGCTCAGACTTATGTCTGACCCCGTTGTTTTTATCTTTTTCCCAACCCTCAGGTCCTACGGTGGATCCTAGCAGTAGTGGAGCTTGATCGGATTGCTGTTCCAGTCTTTAGGAGCTTGGATAGATGTAAAGCTCCAGTTACCCAGTTATCTTTTCTTTTGTCATGGCTATTGTATGAGAGTGGGATTATGTACTTCTTTATTTTGATGGATATTGTACTTGACTTTTATTGTGGTTTTATGATGTAACCAGACATGTTTTACTTCCGCTGTTATGAGATGATGTTTTAGATTTCAAGTACTATTTATATCTGTCTTGTTGTAATTTTTCTGTTCTATATTCACTAAAATACTCTACCGATGCTATGGCATTCCCTTAGTGAGTGACCATAGCGGGAGTGGGGTGTTACAATCAAGGACATTCATTTGCATTTATTCCATGTCACTAAGGCAATTCAAAATTTGTACCACATTTAGATTTAGTTCCATCTTAATGGATTTTGCTTCTTTTTTTTATAACAAATATTTGATTGTTTAGAATATTAAAATTTTAGTTAACTAAAATTCTTCCTCATTCATTCTCAACTCATATCCTCATTTCTCCTTGATTTAAGGTCCTATTTTCATTCAAGCCCCTATATTCCCTTTTACTTTTATATGAAGACAATAGCATTGAACTACCAAATTTAACGAATGAAATATGTAGTGGTTTTGTAGTCTATTGTTCAGCTTAAGTTAATATTTCATTTAATCACACACACACACACACACAAATATATATATATATATATATGTATGTATGTATATTATTCCCTTCTACATATATTCTTTCTTACATTATCTATATGTATTTGTAGACATTTTCGTTGCCTTATTCTTTTCTGTGCAATTTAATTATGTTCCCTACAATTATGATGTTAATGTTTTGAAATTTAAGAAGATGCGCAAATTTATAACGATTAACATCAAATAATTTATCATGCATTCATTATTTTTTTCTTTCTCTTTGTGGTTTATTTTTAAATTTTGAATAATATATAATTATTTCCAACACGGCCTCAGTCAGCCACATTTAAATTGTATGTAACTTGCATGTGTTTCCAGTTTTATTCATTTCAATGCATAACCAAAAGCATTTATAGAAGAAAAAGGAAGGTTTCCACCTTAATAAAATAAATAAAATTTGAAATCATATTCAATAGAAATTAAAGACGAGTCATTCATTGTGAAAAAATAATAATGATAATAATAATTGCTGCATGCAAACCATTCATGTCCTTATTCCTTTTATGTTCTCTCTCGTACTTTCATATGCATACATGCTATATTTTATGCTTTTTATAAATACAAAGAAAAATATTAATTAAATAAAGAAATAATAATAATGAAAGTCTTAAGTGCATGCACAATGCATGTTTCAATTATGCCACAAATGTTTCAATTATGCCACAATTCCTCTTGAAATTCCCATCTAACGTTTCATTCATTTACCATTCAAGATTGTCATTTTCTTTTATATATATTATCCTATTTATTTCCATCATTTCCTTCATTTAAGACCATATATTCATGTGCTCCATCATGCCTAGTCAGCAAATTAAACTTTATCTGTCACCTACCACATATATAGAGACAAGTAAAAATCAAATAATAAAATAATAAACTGGCTCCACTATATTACATCCTAAACTTCTCTAAACCTATTCCTAATCACAAAACAACGACAGCCTCTTTCTCTTCTTCTTCTAACCATAAAAATGAGATCTTTTCAATCTTTCAATAATCATAGAAACCGATTTACTCCACTAATACTCATGAAACAAATATATATGTGATCCTCATGAGTTGCTCTTCGATTGGGTATGAGTTTTGGAACTGTTCGAAGATAGTTTGGTCGCGGCAATTTTTACAACGCGATGTTCATGCGGCTAGGGTTGGAGTTTTGGAGAAATTGATGCATTGCTTGTCGAATTCAAGCTTATATTTGAGTTTATGGTGAGAATTTATTTTTAATTTAATTATTAATTCTTTGTTATTAAAAATATTTATTGATAGATCTGCTATGTCGTGATATTTTAAATATGGGTCTGAATTGTTTATACCGTATGATGTTAGATCTGCAAATCTAAATATTAGATCTGAATTTATTGGTTAATTAGAATTAATTATTTGTTAATCTTATTGAATCATGCCTCGTTGATTTGTCTTATGCCAATATAAACATCACCCTGTATATTACCTTGATGTGAATTGTTAGATTTAGTCGTGTTGCTTTATTTGAAAGTTGTTGTTGTTTGGATGTGACATGAAATACGATGTGGTAAATGGTAAAGGCTTAATCTTTACATTGTAAACAAAAAGACCAACTTTTATATTAAATTTTTAATTGAAATATTAAAGATGTATATTTTCATGAAAATATTAAAAGATGAAATTTTTCATGTAAATATTAAATGATGAATTACTACATTGTAAATTAAGATTAAATTTTACATTGTAATTTAAGAATAAATTTTACATTGTAAATGAAAGATGAAATATTTATATTAAAAATTAAAAAGATATGTTTCATTGTAAATAAAACAGATATGATTTTTCATTGTCAATGGAAAAGAATGAATTTTTGCAATGAATTATTAAAGAATGAATTTTTGCAATGAATTATTAAAGAATGAATTTTGCAATGAATTATTAGAGAATGAATTTTTCAATGAATTATTATTAAATAGATTCTTCATTGAATTATTAAGTAGGATTTGGCGACGAACTAGTATTGACATTTTTATATGTAATTTATATATGCATTTACACGGTAAAATAAAGATGACTTTTTTATATGTTATTTTGATGTTAATTAGAACGGTAAAATATAAATGACATTTTTATATGTAATTAAAACATGAATTTACATCGTATGCTGAATATTACATTTTTATATGTAATGTATGTACGAAGTTACACCGTAGGATAAAAATTACATTTTTCTAGGTAATTAAAAGATGCATTTACATCGTATGATAGAATTCGTTTTTTTTATATATATAACATAGGATGAGAATGATCATGAAATAAAATTCATTTATTATATGGAAATGAAAGGTAGGGATTTGACATGATATTAAATTTACACTTTTATTTGTAATATAAGATGTAGGATTTGACATGATAAGAAAATTTACATTTTATTATGTAAAATTAAAGTAGGGATTTGTGATGGCATGAAATTTACATTTTTTTATGTAAAATTGAATAATAGGAATTTCCACCGTATGATAATTTTACATCATTTTATATGTAAATAAAATAGGAATTTCCACCGTATGATAATTTTACATTATTTTATATGTAAATAAAATAGGAATTTCCACTGTATGATAACTTACACTATGTTATATGAAAATAAAGTAGGAATTCACACCGCATGAAAATTTACATTATTTTATATGTAAATATAAAGTAGAGATTGTATGTAAAATAAAGTCACATTTTTAAAATGTAAGTTAAGACATAAATTTAGGATTGATATAAAATTTACATTTTTCTATGTAACAACTAAAGTAGGATTTAAATAGCAAAATAAAGATTACATTTTTATATGTAATTAAGTAAGAATTTACATCGTAAATTAAAAGTACACTTTTTTTATATGTAAATAAAGGTGAGAATTTACTTTGTAATCAAAAGTACATTTTTATATGTAAATTAAGATATGAATTATACCGTGTGAAATTTACATTTATTTTTATATGCAAATTAAGACATGAGTTACACCGTATGAAAATTACATTATTTTTAATGTGATTAAGGATGAAGATTTACATTGAAAAGAAGAAAACATTTTTTTTATGTAAACAGAAGTATGAACTTGCATTGTAAATGAAATTTACATTTTTATATGTAAACAAAAGTAGGAATTTACGATGTAATAAATTTACATTTTTATAATGTAAATATAAAGTAGAGTTTGCATGTAAATTAGAACGGTAAAATAAAAATGACATTTTTATATGTTATTTATATATGGATTTACACCGTAAGATAAAATATTCATTTTTATCAAATGTAAAGGAATGACAAAATATTCATTTTGTCAAATGTAAAAGAAAGATAAAATATTCATTTTGTCAAATGTAAAAGAAAGATAAAATATTCATTTTGTCAAATATAAAGGAAAGATAAAAATGTAAGTATGACAAAGGAATGAAACATATTATTTATTTGTAAGTATGAAATGAAACATATTTATTTATTTGTAAGTGTCATTTACTGCATATGAAATAAAACATATTTATTTATTTGTGAGTGTCATTTACTGCATATGAAATGAAACATATTTATTTATTTGTAAATGTCATACACTGCATATGAAATGAAACATATATATTTCTTCGTAAGTGTCATTTACTGCATATGAAATAAAATTTGTAATGTCATATATGGCATATGAAATGAAGTGCATAGTAAAAATCATACATTTTGCATATAAAGCGAAGTATTTTAAATGTCATTTAGAAAAGAACAAAAATTCACATTTTTGGTTAAAGAAAGAAAAGAACAAAAATTCATATTTTTGTTCAAAGAAAAAGTAAAGGACAAAATTTACATTTGTGTTTAATGTAAATCCAAAAAAAAAAAAAAGATTACATTTTGTTAAATGAAATTAAAAAGAGAAAAGTTACATTTTTGTTAAAATGTAATTAAAGTAAGAAAAGTTACATTTTTGTTTAATTGTAATTAAAGGAACAAGAAAATTTACATTTTAAGGAATTGGATTTTCATATAAAAAGAGATAAAGTTAGAAATTGACATTTTTATTATGTAACTTAGAATGAGAACTTGCATTGCAAATAAAAATTACATTTTTATTTGAACTAAAGATATGATATTTGCTATGCAAATAAAAATTACCTTTTCATTTGAAACTATGATATGCAATTGGCGATGAAAATAAAAATTATATTTTTATTTGTAACTATGATATGAAATTTGGCAAACGAACAAAATTTACATTTCCTAATGTAGCTATGATATGGAATTTTCTATGCGAACAAAATTTACATTTTTATATGTAAATATAAATGAGATTTGCACTGTAAATTAGAATTACATTTTTATTATGTAATTAAAGTATGATATTACATTGTAAATTAAAATTACATTTTATGATGTCACCTAAGAATTGAATTTACATTGCCATTATAAAAAGTCAAGATCATTTTGGTTTTGCATTGAAAGAGATAAGAATTATTATTTTTGTTTGGCATTAATAGAATAGCAAAATTATTATCTTTGTTACATGGAAATTAAACAAACAAAAATATTTTCATTTGTATAGAAATGAAGTTGACACCAAAAATATATTGCATTTTTGGTTAGGAGTAGAATGATACAAAAATACTCATTTTTGTTAAATTATAAGTGACGTACAAAAATATTCATTTTTGTTGTAATTGGAATGACACACAAAATATACATTTTGTGTATGTGATATGTATGGAAATTGAAAAGTAAAGGAAAACATGGTTGGGTGTCATGATATATATCAATATCTGATATAATTGAGGATATTTGTCGCCAGCAAGATGAAGTGTAATAAAATACATTTCATTACACATTATAAACATATTGATAGGTTGTGAAACGAAACATTCATTGTTTGTTGTGTTAATTTCGTTAATGAAATGGAATTTAATTATTGTTTTTATATAAATAAAAACAAAGATTGATCATTACAAATCACTAATAACAATATGAAATGATTTCCAACTTATATATATACGAGAATTATTTGGAAAGTCCGAGTCTATCTCATTCCAAATAATTTGAACGACGTTTAAAATTCAAGAGTTGAAGACGGAGATTGAAGACCGACGATCTTCACATCGAATGGACGACGATTGCTGATGCCCGTGATGGGAGTAGCTACCTTGAAGGGGCTACAGTGGTGGCCGTCCGGACGTAGTGTTGATTTGTACGGATTTGACTTTCGCTCAGACCCAGAGCATAAGTTTATAAATGGATTGTGTGTCCAACATCGTACTCCGTTAAATATCATGTTATTGATTCTCTGTTAATATATAAATGATTGGTGGTGAAGAATTTATTCTTTGCTTAACACCCGTTTATATATTGACGGATGATCAATGGTACGGTATGGAGTGACAGTGTGGCATACTAAGATGCAATGATCAAGGTTTTTGTTGAAAAGCAGGCCTTGTGGGATGACCAAAGCATAGCCTGTTTAGGCATAGCTTTGTGTATTACGTGACTTCGCGAGCCTCACACACCGGCGGAGTCTAAAACGGGAGAAGGGAACGCAGGGAGAGCAGCACGTTTCTTTCTAGCTAGAAGTGGTGTCGGTGCTTAAACTGGCTGATATTTACTTATGTGGATGATGGAATGAGGCGCCTTGGATGATAGGTCCTATAGGACCGGGAAACGTGTGTTCAGGAATAACTAATCCACGAAGCTGTATGTGTGGACCGGCCCTGCAGGATCCAAGGGTTAACTGCGGGGAATCCTGAGACATTAGCTAGAGTGTCTCGAATCGGTAAGGAGCTCCTCCCTAGCCTTGACTCATGATGGAAACCCAATTTCCAATACGACCTCATGCGGTTTTGATTGTACTACTAGTATGAAGGCATAGTAGTATGGGATACTATTCTTCCTAGGATTAATATATTATGATTGAAAGTGTTTTTAAACTTATACACACTAATAATAATATCAAATCCGTTTTTATCGTACCAAGTATGTTTAATCACCATAAGGTAAAACTCTATCCTCTAGTGTGCGTTGCATTGTGTGATGGGACATGAGTCTTATGGTGATTTCATTTTTCCAAAAGCATTGTGCTGTTTTACAATTTACCTTATACTTATGCACAACAATCCATTGGAATAAACCCGTTCCGCGTTAGCGACATGGTCCTTGGATTTGCCTTATTATTATTAGTTATTAGTTAAGAATTCTCACACCAGTCCCATGACTGACTCGTAGTTTGTTTCACTTTGCAAACTCGGGTGCCATCTTTTCCACACGATCAGTCGAGTAGTTTGTCTACAGGTTCTTATCTCGAGCAGGATGCTGGATTGAAGCTTAAAGCTGTGTCCAGAGCATAGTTATCTTCCGCTGTATCTATTTTATTGTTTCCGCTGCAATGCATTAAATTTATTGTAATTTATCTTCCGCTGTAATTTTATTCAATATACTCTAATATTCTGTACTCTAATGTAACATTATTATGATGTTTATAAAAGTCTGTTGTTATTGTTCTGATGTTGTTGTATTCCCAGAGTTAACGTATGTGGATTTTGAATGGTCTTAGTCGATCTAGCAGTCGATTAAGGTCGGGCGAAACCCGTGTCGTTACAGTTGGTATCAGAGCTTTGGTTTGCTCAAATCTTTGGGGTACAACTCATTAGAACAAAACAAAAGACTCATCAGAGGTAGGACTAGTAATATCCTATAAAAAGAACTCATTAGAGATGGGATCAGCAGTATCCTAGAATGAGAAAACTCATTAGAGATGGGGTTAGTAATGCCCTAGAATGAGTTGGAGTGACAAGTTTATAATTAACGTATTTTTAATTATATCCGACTTTAGAAAATATGATTTTTGTGTATATAAAAGTTATATATACATATATTTTAGAAGCTAATCAACTAGTTGATTGATAATGGTGTTGTGTGATTTTTAGTTCAACTAATAAAATTATTAAAACCAATAAAAGAAGGAAAACTGAATAGGATAATTAAACAACTTTTAGCATTCGTTCCTTTTCGAGGACGAAAAGTTCTTAAGTGGGGGAGATTGTAATAACCCGGAAAATTGTACCCAATTTTAAAATTTTATTTTAAGGAAATTTTGTTAGAAAATGCGTCAGAAATTAAAATTTCCATTTTTTTTAATTATTGAATTTAATTTTTTCATTAATGAAATTTATTAATTCATGTTAATGGATTAATATTTATCTTAAATATTTATTTGAACTTTATACTCAATTTGTTAAATGTTAGATTGGTTGTCCATGTTTTATCTTTCATAACTAAGTGTAACATTAGACTTGATAGTTTATATATATAGGTTATATATATATATTATTTTGAGATGACATTAATATTTAAAGTACCTTTAATTACACTTTCTTACAGAATTGGAAACGTTAGCTAGATGTATATCTGCCTAAATATGCATGTCCTTATACATTTGCTATATTTAATTATTTTTAATGATATTTTTACGGTAATAAATATTAAAAAAAAACAATCAAGGACATTCATTTGCATTTATTCCATGTCACTAAGGCAATTCAAAATTTGTACCACATTTAGATTTAGTTCCATCTTAATGGATTTTGCTTCTTTTTTTTATAACAAATATTTGATTGTTTAGAATATTAAAATTTTAGTTAACTAAAATTCTTCCTCATTCATTCTCAACTCATATCCTCATTTCTCCTTGATTTAAGGTCCTATTTTCATTCAAGCCCCTATATTCCCTTTTACTTTTATATGAAGACAATAGCATTGAACTACCAAATTTAAGGAATGAAATATGTAGTGGTTTTGTAGTCTATTGTTCAGCTTAAGTTAATATTTCATTTAATCACACACACACGCACACACACACTTATATATATATGTATGTATGTATATTATTCCCTTCTACATATATTCGTTCTTACATTATCTATATGTATTTGTAGACATTTTCGTTGCCTTATTCTTTTCTGTGCAATTTAATTATGTTCCCTACAATTATGATGTTAATGTTTTGAAATTTAAGAAGACGCGCAAATTTATAACGATTAACATCAAATAATTTATCATGCATTCATTATTTTTTTCTTTCTCTTTGTGGTTTATTTTTAAATTTTTAATAATATATAATTATTTCCAACACGGCCTCAGTCAGCCACATTTAAATTGTATGTAACTTGCATGTGTTTCCAGTTTTATTCATTTCAATGCATAACCAAAAGCATTTATAGAAGAAAAAGGAAGGTTTCCACCTTAATAAAATAAATAAAATTTGAAATCATATTCAATAGAAATTAAAGACGAGTCATTCATTGCGAAAAAATAATAATGATAATAATAATTGCTGCATGCAAACCATTCATGTCCTTATTCCTTTTATGTTCTCTCTCTTACTTTCATATGCATACATGCTATATTTTATGCTTTTTATAAATACAAAGAAAAATATTAATTAAAAAATGAAATAATAATAATGAAAGTCTTAAGTGCATGCACCATGCATGTTTCAATTATGCCACAAATGTTTCAATTATGCCACAATTCCTCTTGAAATTCCCATCTAACGTTTCATTCATTTACCATTCAAGATTGTCATTTTCTTTTATATATATTATCCTATTTATTTCTTTTATTTCCATCATTTCCTTCATTTAAGACCATATATTCATGTGGTCCATCATGCCTAGTCAGCAAATTAAACTTTATCAGTCACCTACCACATATATAGAGACAAGTAAAAATCAAATAATAAAATAATAAACTAGCTCCACTATATTACATCCTAAACTTCTCTAAACCTATTCCTAATCACAAAACAACGGCAGCCACTTTCTCTTCTTCTTCTAACCATAAAAATGAGATCTTTTCAATCTTTCAATAATCATAGAAACCGATTTACTCCACTAATACTCATGAAACAAATATATATGTGATCCTCATGAGTTTCTCTTCGATTGGGTATGAGTTTTGGAACTGTTCGAAGATAGTTTGGTCGTGGCAATTTTTACAACGCGATGTTCATGCGGCTAGGGTTGGAGTTTTGGAGAAATTGATGCATTGCTTGTCGAATTCAAGCTTATATTTGAGTTTATGGTGAGAATTTATTTTTAATTTAATTATTAATTCTTTGTTATTAAAAATATTTATTGATAGATCTGTTATGTCGTGATATTTTAAATATGGGTCTAAATTGTTTATACCGTATGATGTTAGATCTGCAAATCTAAATATTAGATCTGAATTTATTGGTTAATTAGAATTAATTACTTGTTAATCTTATTGAATCATGCCTCGTTGATTTGTCTTATGCCAATATAAACATCACCCTGTATATTACCTTGATGTGAATTGTTAGATTTAGTCATGTTGGTTTATTTGAATGTTGTTGTTGTTTGGATGTGACATGAAATACGATGTGGTAAATGGTAAAGGCTTAATCTTTACATTGTAAACAGAAAGACCAACTTTTATATTGAATTTTTAATTGAAATACTAAAGATGTATATTTTCATGAAAATATTAAAAGATGAAATTTTTCATGTAAATATTAAATGATGAATTATTACATTGTAAATTAAGATTAAATTTTACATTGTAATTTAAGAATAAATTTTACATTGTAAATGAAAGATGAAATATTTATATTAAAAATTAAAAAGATATGTTTCATTGTAAATAAAAAAGATATGATTTTTCATTGTCAATGAAAAGAATGAATTTTTGTAATGAATTATTAAAGAATGAATTTTTGCAATGAATTATTAAAGAATGAATTTTTGCAATGAATTATTAGAGAATGAATTTTTCAATGAATTATTATTAAATAGATTCTTCATTGAATTATTAAGTAGGATTTGGCGACGAACTAGTATTGACATTTTTATATGTAATTTATATATGCATTTACACGGTAAAATAAAGATGACTTTTTTATATGTTATTTTGATGTTAATTAGAACGGTAAAATATAAATGACATTTTTATATGTAATTAAAACATGAATTTACATCGTATGCTGAATATTACATTTTTATATGTAATGTATGTACGAAGTTACACCGTAGGATAAAAATTACATTTTTCTAGGTAATTAAAAGATGCATTTACATCGTATGATAGAATTCTTTTTTTTATATATATAACATAGGATGAGAATGATCATGAAATAAAATTCATTTATTATATGGAAATGAAAGGTAGGGATTTGACATGATATTAAATTTACACTTTTATTTGTAATATAAGATGTAGGATTTGACATGATAAGAAAATTAACATTTTATTATGTAAAATTAAAGTAGGGATTTGTGATGGCATGAAATTTACATTTTTTTATGTAAAATTGAATAATAGGAATTTCCACCGTATGATAATTTTACATCATTTTATATGTAAATAAAATAGGAATTTCCACCGTATGATAATTTTACATTATTTTATATGTAAATAAAATAGGAATTTCCACTGTATGATAACTTACATTATGTTATATGAAAATAAAGTAGGAATTCACACAGCAGGAAAATTTACATTATTTTATATGTAAATATAAAGTTGAGATTGTATGTAAATTAAAGTCACATTTTTAGAATGTAAGCTAAGACATAAATTTAGGATTGAAATAAAATTTACATTTTTCTATGTAGCAACTAAAGTAGGATTTACATAGAAAAATAAAGATTACATTTTTATATGTAATTAAGTAAGAATTTACATCGTAAATTAAAAGTACACTTTTTTTATATGTAAATAAAGGTGAGAATTTACTTTGTAATCAAAAGTACATTTTTATATGTAAATTAAGATATGAATTATACCGTGTGAAATTTACATTTATTTTTATATGCAAATTAAGACATGAGTTACACTGTATGAAAATTACATTATTTTTAATGTGATTAAGGATGAAGATTTACATTGAAAAGAAGAAAACATTTTTTTTATGTAAACAGAAGTATGAACTTGCATTGTAAATGAAATTTACATTTTTATATGTAAACAAAAGTAGGAATTTACGATGTAATAAATTTACATTTTTATAATGTAAATATAAAGTAGAGTTTGCATGTAAATTAGAACGGTAAAATAAAAATGACATTTTTATATGTTATTTATATATGGATTTACACCGTAAGATAAAATATTCATTTTTATCTAATGTAAAGGAATGACAAAATATTCATTTTGTCAAATATAAAAGAAGGATAAAATATTCATTTTGTCAAATGTAAAAGAAAGATAAAATATTCATTTTGTCAAATATAAAGGAAAGATAAAAATGTAAGTATGACAAAGGAATGAAACATATTATTTATTTGTAAGTGTCATTTACTGCATATGAAATGAAACATATTTATTTATTTGTAAGTGTCATTTACTGCATATGAAACGAAACATATTTATTTATTTGTGAGTGTCATTTACTGCATATGAAATGAAACATATTTATTTATTTGTAAATGTCATACACTGCATATGAAATGAAACATATATATTTCTTCGTAAGTGTCATTTACTGCATATGAAATAAAATTTGTAATGTCATATATGGCATATGAAATGAAGTGCATAGTTAAAATCATACCTTTTGCATATAAAGCGAAGTATTTTAAATGTCATTTAGAAAAGAACAAAAATTCACATTTTTGGTTAAAGAAAGAAAAGAACAAAAATTCTTATTTTTGTTCAAAGAGAAAGTAAAGGACAAAATTTACATTTGTGTTTAATGTAAATCCAAAAAAAAAAAAAAAAAGATTACATTTTGTTAAATGAAATTAAAAAGGGAAAAGTTACATTTTTGTTAAAATGTAATTAAAGTAAGAAAAGTTTCATTTTTGTTTAAATGTAATTAAAGGAACAAGAAAATTTACATTTTAAGGAATTGGATTTTCATATAAAAAGAGATAAAGTTAGAAATTGACATTTTTATTATGTAACTTAGAATGAGAACTTGCATTGCAAATAAAAATTACATTTTTATTTGAACTAAAGATATGATATTTGCTATGCAAATAAAAATTACCTTTTCATTTGAAACTATGATATGCAATTGGCGATAAAAATAAAAATTATATTTTTATTTGTAACTATGATATGAAATTTGGCAAACGAACAAAATTTACATTTCCTAATGTAGCTATGATATGGAATTTTCTATGCGAACAAAATTTACATTTTTATATGTAACTATAAATGAGAATTTGCACTGTAAATTAGAATTACATTTTTATTATGTAATTAAAGTATGATATTACATTGTAAATTAAAATTACATTTTTATGATGTCACCTAAGAATTGAATTTACATTGCCATTATAAAAAGTCAAGATCATTTTGGTTTTGCATTGAAAGAGATAAGAATTATTATTTTTGTTTGGCATTAATAGAATAGCAAAATTATTATCTTTGTTACATGGAAATTAAACAAACAAAAATATTTTCATTTGTATAGAAATTAAGTTGACACCAAAAATATATTGCATTTTTGGTTAGGAGTTGAATGACACAAAAATACTCATTTTTGTTAAATTATAAGTGACGTACAAAAATATTCATTTTTGTTGTAATTGGAATGACACACAAAATATACATTTTGTGTATATGATATGTATGGAAATTGAAAAGTAAAGGAAAACATGGTTGGGTGTCATGATATATATCAATATTTGATATAATTGAGGATATTTGTCGTCAGCAAGATGAAGTGTAATAAAATACATTTCATTACACATTATAAACATATTGATAGGTTGTGAAACAAAACATTCATTGTTTGTTGTGTTAATTTCGTAAATGAAATGGAATTTAATTATTATTTTTATATAAATAAAAACAAAGATTGATCATTACAAATCACTAATAACAATATGAAATGATTTCCAACTTATATATATACGAGAATTATTTGGAAAGTCCGAGTCTATCTCATTCCAAATAATTTGAACGACGTTTAAAATTCAAGAGTTGAAGACGGAGATTGAAGACCGACGATCTTCACATCGAATGGACGACGACTGCTGATGCCCGTGATGGGAGTAGCTACCTTGAAGGGGCTACAGTGGTGGCCGTCCGGACGTAGTGTTGATTTGTACGGATTTGACTTTCGCTCAGACCCAGAGCATAAGTTTATAAATGGATTGTGTATCCGACGTCGTACTCCGTTAAATATCATGTTATTAATTCTCTGTTAATATATAAATGATTGGTGGTGAAGAATTTATTCTTTGCTTAACACCCGTTTATATATTGACGGATGATCAATGGTACGGTATGGAGTGACAGTGTGGCATACTAAGATGCAATGATCAAGGTTTTTGTTGAAAAGTAGGCCTTGTGGGATGACCAAAGCATAGCCTGTTTAGGCATAGCTTTGTGTATTACGTGACTTCGCGAGCCTCACACACCGACGGAGTCTAAAACGGGAGGAGGGAACGCAGGGAGAGCAACATGTTTCTTTCTAGCTAGAAGTGGTGTCGGTGCTTAAACTGGATGATATTTACTTATGTGGATGATGGAACGAGGCACCTCGGATGATAGGTCCTATAGGACCGGGAAACGTGTGTTCAGGAATAACTAATCCACGAAGCTGTATATGTGGATCGGCCCTGCAGGATCCAAGGGTTAACTACGGGGAATCCTGAGACATTAGCTAGAGTGTCTCGAATCGGTAAGGAGCTCCTCCCTAGCCTTGACTCATGATGAAAACCCAATTTCCAATACGACCTCATGCGGTTTTGATTGTATTACTTGTATGGAGGCATAGTAGTATGGGATACTATTCTTCCTAGGATTAATATATTATGATTGAAAGTGTTTTTAAACTTATACACACTAATAATAATATCAAATTCGTTTTTATCGTACCAAGCATGTTTAATCACCATAAGGTAAAACTTTATCCTCTGGTGTGTGTTGCATTGTGTGATGGGACCTGAGTCTTATGGTGATTTCATTTTTCCAAAAGCATTGCGCTGTTTTACGATTTACCTTATACTTATGCACAACAATCCATTGGAATAAACCCGTTCCACGTTAGCGGCGTGGTCCTTGGATTTGCCTTATTATTATTAGTTATTAGTTAAGAATTCTCACACCAGTCCCATGACTGACTCGTAGTTTGTTCCACTTTGCAAACTCGGGTGCCCTCTTTTCCACACGGACAGTCGAGTAGTTTGTCTACAGGTTCTTATCTCGAGCAGGATGCTGTATTGAAGCTTAAAGCTGTGTCCAGAGCATAGTTATCTTCCGTTGTATCTATTTTATTGTTTCCGCTGCAATGTATTAAATTTATTGTAATTTATCTTCCACTGTAATTTTATTCAATATACTCTGATATTCTGTACTCTGATGTAATATTATTATGATGTTTATAAAAGTCTGCTGTTATTGTTCTGATGTTGTTGCATTCCCAGAGTTAACGTATGCGGATTTTGAACGGTCTTAGTCGATCTAGCAGTCGATTAAGGTCGGGCGAAACCCGTGTCGTTACAGCTACTACTATGGGCCAAGAATCTTAGGGCTTTGTCATCTCAGACAATTGCGAGTCCACACAACAGGATCTACCCACTTACTTTCCCTTTACTACTTAGTAGTCACTACTAGTCTTTGCCATGCATTACTAGCCCATACTTTTTCTCTCTTTCTCAAGCAACAAACCTAGGTTTCTCAATGCTTATGCATTCTACGGGAATTTTCCATTAGTTTAGTATTAGCTAATCCCTGACTGTAAATTGGCAAGAGAGTAACTCCCTAAATATCAACCCCGAAGACCGAAATCAACATCAGATTGATACTCAGAGAATCACTCAACTCAAACAATCTCTAGTTGGTTCCAATTGTTTAATTCATAGCTTTAACTTTCTCCCGTCCTTTTCTAGGAACTAATCCTTACCTACTCCATTCTTTTTAAAACATGGTTTGGCCTCCTTTCTTTTTATTACATTTTTCTTTCAAAAATTAAAAGTGTTAAAACTTTGTTTTCTTCTCCAAAACTTGTTTTCGCCAAACCATAAAAACATGTTACAGAATAAAATGCAAAACATTTTTTTTTCAAATCACAAAACTGGAGTAGACAAGGACAACTATCGGGCTTACATTGTTTCTAATTACAATGTTAATTTAACTACTCGCTATAAGGTGCAGACATCTATTCTATTCCTACAACTTATTTTTTCCACCCAACAAAATTTCTTCGTAAATCAATAATCAAAATTTATTGTTAACAGAATAGAATTTTCTTTTACAAAACGCAATACTTTCTTTTTAATCCTTTCATATATTATAATATGAAAACTAGCGAGCTATATATGCTCTATATTATGCACTTTTTAATGAGAGAGTTCTTTTAAAACAAGAAATCATTGTTTTACCAAAGTATACCCCACTTTACTTTAAAAACCCAACATGCACTGAATATGTCCTTTACGTATTTTTCTTAAACATCAAAAATACTTTTAAGATTAAAACTTGAAAAACACTACAAACTCTTTTACAAATTCAAGTTCTTAAAAGTTTATTATTGAGTTAGACTCAAAGTGGGTCTTTCAACTCAACTAGGCTTTCCTAGGCACTTTCCAAACCAATTCTCTCAACTATATATATTCGTAATCCGTTTTCCACATTTTAACCTTTTTCTAACTTATAAGGTTTCACTTCTAAACCCACTACTCTGAAATAACAACATTTCAGTTTTAATTCTTATGGGATACTTTCTTTCTCCAATACCAAATCATATTGTACATTTTCCAACCAAACCACCTAAGAGTCTTAAAATTTCTAGGTTCATTCCTTTAGTGTACAAAAATAGCTATCCCAACTCTTTCCATTTCTAGTGGGCGACTTTATGGATTTAGGTTTATATTTTAGAAAATACAAATATGTTCACTCATTATCTCCCTAAGATCACTAAACCGAAGCTATGATACCAGATGTAACAACCTGAATTCCGACAGACAGAATTTTTTTCAAAAACCCAATCTATCGAAACCCGAGTTGGGCGCTCTGGTATCATGCAGAAAAAGACAGAGATAAAGAAAACATGTCAGAATTCGTAAGCATCTTACAGCGGAAGGAATTCAAAGTATAATATACTTTAAATATAGCTTTACCTTATAAAACATACTGCCTAACCCGTATCCAAAGCTTATACAATCTTTGTCATGAACCTAACCTGGAAGTATGTAATGAGGAGGGGGTCAGAACATAAGTTATGTTTGAGTGGACTTAAAATAAACTTCTGCATAATCCTACATATACCGTTCAGTTATATTTTCTTGCTTATTATGTTATTCGCGATATTATCTCTCTAGGCTATACTCATGTCCCACTAGTAGATTAACCTAATTCAACTTATGTGTAGATACCCCCAACTCGTATAATCCTTTCCATGTATATATACAGTCCCTTGCTGTATGTCATACGGGCTTCATCATGTAAATCTATACTACTTTTGTGTAGTGCCACCATTATCGAAATCGTTTGGACTACCACTCTTGATCTTGCTAGATTCCGTTTATTACCTAGATCTAATCTAGGGTTTTTTGTCCAGCGCTTCCTAGATTCAACCAGAGTTTACGCTACCCAGGGCCACTGGGGTTTATGCTACCTATTGAACGCTTTCTAGATCCAACCAGGGTTTATGCTACCTAGGGCCACTAGGGTTTATGCTACCTATCGAACAATGCCCCCTAGTCTAGGACACGCCGCCCAGAGCGATATATGTTCCTAGACTTTACGTCCCAATCGTGTCATTAAACGTGCTAGATATCTAGTTGCACATGTCCTCTATATGTGCGGCCCGAATCCCGTGGCAGGGCTAATCAATAAACACGGAACTCGGTCGGGAGCTTTAAGTTATCTGCCGATGCAGATGCTAAGGTCTGTTTTATCCGTATGTGGCTATGGTCCCACTTGACCCCTCCCTCAACTAATGAAAGGCACCCAAGAAAATCAAGAATGAGAACTGTACGCAGGCCCTCTATGCCCCACAAACCTATTGGCCACCCTCACCCATAACTAGATAGCAAAGTATAAGGTCCTTGGAGTTCTCTGCCTTTCCGCTTGCATATCACGATTGACTCAAGATGGTAGGTAGACGACGACGTGCTATCATAGGGCTAAACAAGATATCGCCGCCTCAAGCTGACCTATCCTAGTCTTTAGGTTGCTTATATTGCAACCAGGGCATACCCTTGGCTCTTCTAACGCAGACCTTAACCTCTATGAGCCCAGGAGGATCATCTGCAACCTCACAGAGGGATACCAAGAATACCCTCATGTCCCCTTGAAGCCGTGTGCTTCGTAACCCAGTTCGTTGGAGCCTTCTTCATGATCAGATGGACGTTCGCTCCTCCTCGTGTTCTACTTAGCTTTCTTGACTAAGGTTTACTACTTAGTTCTCTTAACTAAGGTTTACTACTTAGTTTCCTGAATAGTTAGCTTTCTTAACTAAGGTTTACTACTTAGTCCTCTTAATTAAGGTTTACTACTTAGTTCTCTTAATTGTTCGTTTTCTTAACTAAGATTTACAACTTAGTCCTCTTAACTTAGGTTTATTACTTGGTTCTCTTAACCAAGGTTTGATACTTAGTTTCTGTTACTTAGTTCTCTTTAACTAAGGTTTGTTACTTAGTTCCTTTTAACTAAGGTTTACCAATGAATTCAAGCATGACTTAGGTTCTCTTTATCAAATGATAGCGTACGGTTGTTTTCCCACATTTCCAGCTTAGATTAACTTATTTCATGGTATAAGTCGTCCCACCCTTCGAGTCTTGTATTACATCTTAAGTCATATTAATTTCTTATCCTAGGATAAGTTTATCTATTATTTAATCTTATCATTCTCTACTTTTTCTTGCTTTGATACTGTTATATTGGTTAAGTTTGCCCATGTGTCCAAGTTGACTTAACCCCCAATCACGTATTTAATTCAACCCACGTACCATGCTAAATTGGTTAAGTGTTCTCTATCAGTTCATGTTGACTTAACCTGCCTATATATCATGTCAAATTGGTTAAGTGTTATCTAGAGGTTCACGTTGACTTAACCCACCCATATATCATGTCAAATTGGTTAAGTGTTGTCTAGTGTTTCATGTTGACTTAATCTTACCATACTAGCATGTGTCATTAACATTAATTAATTATTAATGCCCAACCTCTCACATTAGACCTATTGTTGCGGTCACTGGATGTGCTGGTTGGTTCTGGGCAGGATTACACCACAACTTAATCTAACCTCGGGTTTCAAGCACGTTATGACTAATTTCTCACATTAGAACCTATTGTTTGCGGTCACTGGATGTGCCGGGCGGTTCCAGGCAGGATTACACCACAAACTCATTCTAATCTCGAGTTAGCCATGTTTCTTGTTTAGGCAATTAACAATTCATGTCTATTCTAGGTGTCATGGGCCAATTATAAATTTACAAGCATGTTCATGTTCATTCTAGATATCAAATGTCAATTACCAATTCACAAGCATGTTCATGTTCAAGTTATGCCACTATTGTCAATTTCATGTTATGTGTCGAGTTCCATAATTACATAAAAACATGGTTTGTCCAACATATTCCATTTTTAATTATGTTACTAGGATCTTAATGGCATATCCAATTTTCAAGTCTCAAATTCAAGCTTTACCCAAAAAACCCAATTTATGTTCATGCTTATAATCCCGTTAATAGGCTATACCTATTATTCCATTTTCCCATACATGTGTTCCTAACAGGTTGCTATCATTCCTCATATGTTGGTTAAGCTTATTCATATGTCAAGTGCTACTTAACCCATTTCTACTTTGCTTACACAACCATTCGTGTAATAATCTTTTTACCCAAATTGCCTAATTCATCGATTAAATCTCAAGCTCTTCCCAAATAACTATAATTTACGCGATGTTGACCTTGGCTCGAAGGTAGCCAAAGTTTCAAAAATAAAAAGGAAGAATAGGGAAGTGGAATAGATTAAGCATACAAAGATTATTTTAAATTGCAACATGAATTTTAACTGAGGAATGACGAACGATAATAATACTATTATGCATGAATGTATTGTAATCCCACTCACTGATTTAAGGACGGATCTTGAATTCTGGGATCTGATTTCTGAAACTGAAAAAAGCTATCCCTTGACGTAGATTATCGATCCTATAATTTAGATTTGATTCTTAGAAAATAGTTGTTGAAGTCGTTGAATTAGCCTTTGATTCTCTACTTGAATTCTAATGAAGAACTTGAGCAGCATAACCCCGTCTTTGATTTATTTTGATATGAATTAGGGAAGAGTATATGCATAATGAAGATGTGTAGAGAGAACTGTAGCCTTAGGTGTTTATATAGGTGCTCAAGACCTTATCATACACGCAGCGCTGAGTCAGCATTGAACCCAGTTAAGAAAATAGTCCAGGTTCGTAGATGAATCTAGCCAAATCTTATCGTACACGCAGCACTGAGTCAGCATTGGGTCCCGCAAGCTCTTTTGGCGTAGAAATTCGAATTTCGAACATTTGAATTGTTTTTGCGTAGAAATTTGATTTTTGAACTTTTGAATTTCTGGAATTTATTTAACTGTTTTATTCACATGAAATATTCTTATATGTATACAATTACTCTACCGACCATTTTACACGTATATATATACGCACAATTTTCGTTTTATTTTCAAAATTCAAACAATGTTGCACCGTTATTTGATTCTTGCCATATTTCATTGACTGTAGCCTTATCTTGAATTTTATCTTTTGTATACATATATTTATGCATATATATATATATATTCTCACATATATACATATATTTTCTTTATTTCCTTATATGTACGTTCTTATCCTTTCAAAATTTGAATTTGTATAGTTACATATATTTGCATGTTCAGTTGGCCCTCTCTAAAACAAAGATAAAAATTATGCCGCCGCTGGGCTCGAGCCCCCGACCTCCATGTTAAAAATCCAATGTCTTAACCAACTGAGCTATGAAGTCTTTTGTTAATAAGTCTTAGAACAATGATAATTATTGTTCTCTCCTTACTTCTCTTTTTTATGTTAGTTACAATACTTAAATTAAACCATTGCATGAATCTTTTTCTTTTAATGTTAATGCATTATGTTTGCAAATCAGTGCATGCAGCATATTTACATTGCATGTAACCAATCATTTCTTTCTTTTATTGCATGCATTACATTTTTTTTCAGTGCATGTATTTATTACATGCAATCCTTATTTTATTCTTTATTTTATATTTTAATTTGTTTGTATATATATATATATATACATATATATTTCTCTTGTGCGTATACAAACTTCTAGGCTTAATAACTTCTTCATATGATGTCCGTTTTACGCAAACCAGGTGTCTATCTTGACTAGAATTCCGAGACGGACGCAATGGTGATGTCCATTATACTTAATTCCCGATATTTAAATTAAGTACTTTTATTTTCTCATCTCTTCGATTACACACATTGTTATCGCATTAATTTCCTTACTCTTCAATGTATGAATTAATTTTTCATTATACATCACCATTATTTACCTATCTATGCATATATACATATTTGTACATTTTTAATTATATTAAAAATGTGGGGTGTTACACATGTCATGGTGATAGCAAACATCAAACATAGCAATCATCCTCACACCTCTCACTCAGTGCATAAAGTATACGATATCCACCACTTTGATCACCCAATTATTTGTTACGATCACTCTGGCCCATGGAGTCATGACGGCTCCACTGCATTGATCCGTAACCACTAATATTTTGCTATGTCCACTCTGCCACATAGAGTTATGACAACTCCACTGCACTGGCTCATAGCCGTGCTGCGATCACTTTGCCTCATGGAGTCATGACAACTCCACTGCACTGATCCGTAGCCCATATCCGTCTCCTAGTGGTGAGTCAAAGCTATAGACATCGATAACCCCTTTGCACACATCCCACAGCAAAGTCCAATCATGAAGTTAACTCGTTGGCTCCCATCTGGATCCTGAGTAACAACTTCCCATTTGGACTACCATTGCATCTCGGGTTTTGGCCTTCTCCGTCGGGGTTCGGTCTCCAACTGGTTCGGTTCGTGATCATTATATGGGTTCGGGTCGTAATTACCCAACCGGGTCATGGTACATACTCTGGGTCGGGTCGTACTACTTCACCTGTTTGGGTCATGCTCCCTGGAGTGGTTCGGGTTTGGTCTCCATCTGTTCGTGGTCAACCTCCGGGTCTACTTCTCCTAGCAGTTCGGCTCGTGAGAACTCCATGGTCCGGGTCGATTCGTGACCCAAGTCCTTCCTCTAATCGGTTCAGATGTTTTCAGGACCGCGACTCATGATACGTGCTTCACGAGTGGGGTGGTTTGCTCACGGTTCGGGGTTGTGGTGCCTTGGCTACGAGTGGATCGGTTCGGGGTTCATGTCCCGATCTGATTTCCTGCACTTCTTTCCAGCAACTGTTTACGCCACACGACGACGTATTTGACTAATCTAACAGTTCTAGACAATCACAAATCATTCCAAACAGTAATAGCAACATGTATAATCAACCATAAACACCAAAACAACTATTACAACATATAAAAATGGATCAAACATACCAAAAACCCATGTTTTCCCCTTAATCATGTTTAACCATAACTAATGATAGGTTTAGCAAAACATATCCAAATTAACCCAAATTTCTATCAGAGCCCTAAAATAATATTTAAGAATTTTTGCATATTTTTCCAGAATTTTAACATGCATAATTTCGCTAATTAACACTAATCACCCCTAATTAGCCATAAGTAGTGAAAAACAATGCAAATCACTCACCTTAGCCACAAATAAAATCTTAGATCTGAAACTCTACTGTTTTGGGTCGAATTCCTATGTATAGCAGAAGTCCCATCTCTAATTTGATGCTAATCTTCCTTGATTTGGTGTAGCTTAGCTAAACCCTCGATTAGAAAGCGATTTGGGATGATTTTAGAAGGTGGAGGCCATTGTTAGGGCCAGATAAACGTTTTAGGCGGTTGAGAAAATGAAATAAAATCATTTCCTAACTGATTTCAACCTCCCCATAACCCTAATCCCGAAATGGATTATGGGCTTAGCTGCTAATCATCCTAATTAGACCCCGTTAAGCTGCTTTTCACTTTCTAAACCTTATTTCAGCCATATCTCCTAAATGGTAAGTCCGTTTAACAAATGTGACTATTTTATTGGAAGGTAAACCATCATCCGAATCCAATAGAAGTGGCTTCAGGTCAAAACTCCTTACCAATCAAAAGTTATGGGCAAAACAAGATTCTCCAGGGGTAAAATGGTCATTTAAAATCGACAAAAATCGTGAACATGGGAAATGACCCTAATAGTCATCCCCTAAAGTTGCACGACCATACAACCTCATATGAAAAAGAAATAAATGTTCTATGATCCTCCGACACGTAGAATGCGGGTCGTTACAGTCCCCCCGCCTTAAGAAATTTCGCCCCCGAATTCCTTGATTAAAACATACAAAGGGTCCCGCATGCCTAACATCCATTTACAAACAATCAAACACATATAACAACACAACAAGTCTATCCTAGCATGCGGTTTACTAACAAGGGAATAACTATCGCTATTAAAATCTTACCAGGCAAAGAGTTCTCGATGCGACTTCCTTACGCTCTCCTATGTTTCCCAAGCACAGTCATATTCATTTGCGCCACACTGAACCTTGACCAATTTCACCGTCTTCCTTCGAAATTGCTTCGTATCGTGCTCGACAATACAGATCGACCTGTAGTTCCTAACCGCCTCGGGTTCTATTTCGATGTCATCCAACTGATCCGGCGAAATAGTTATATCGGGGTCGTGCACGAACTTCCTTAACTGGGAAACATGAAACACGTTATGAACTCTCGCCATCCTGTCAGGTAATCCAAACTTATATGCCAAATTCCCAACTTGCTCGAGAACTGGGAATGGACCAACAAATCTTGGTGCTAACTTGCCTCTCCTACCAAATCGAATCACACTCTTTAACGGAGAAATCATGACAAACACCAAGTTGCCAATGGATAATTTTAAATCTCGTTTCCTCTTATCAGCATAACTCTTCTTTCTATCTTGAGCAGCCTTCATTCGCTGTTGGATTACCTTGATCTTGTCTGAAGTTTCTCTTATCACATCTGGCCCAAGCACAAACTTCTCACCCGTTTCCAGCCAACAAGATGGTGAGTTGCACGGTCTTCCATACAAAGCTTCAAATGGGGCCATAACAATACTGGACTGATAACTATTATTATATGCGAATTCAACCAGATGCAAATGGCCATCCCATGACCCTCCAAAATATAATATGCGAGCTCTCAAGAGATCTTCTAGTACTCGATTCACCCTCTCTGTCTGGCCGTCGGTTTGAGGAGCGGATTGGTTCCAGCCAGAGGGATGATCCTAATCTATTGGAAATCATCTCCAAGTTAGAGATGGACATCGACGGTGAGGTGATGAATTTGTATGGGCTTGATCGAGAGGGACGGCTTCGAATGAAGGGAAGACTAGTTGTACTCGACGTGAATGGTTTGAGAGATGAAGTGCTTAGAGAATGTCATCACTCAAAACTGACTATACATCCCGGTGGTAATAAGATGTATCGAGACATGAGACAGACTTACTACTGGGAAGGGATGAAAAGAGACGTTGGGAAGTTTATATCCAAATGCATGAATTGCCAGCTAGTTAAAGCCGAGCAAAAGAAGCTTAGTGGGTTGTTGCAACCATTAGAAATTCCCGAATGGAAATGGGAGCAAGTCTCGATGGATTTCATCGATGGTTTACCAAGGACTAGATCGGGATATGATAGCAATTGGGTAATTGTGGATCGATTGACTAAGAGTGCAAGATTCATACCAGTCAAATCGACCAGAACGGCGACTAAGTTAGCAGAATTGTATATGAAGTGAGTAGTGAGATTTCATGGAGTACCTAAAAGCATTGTGAGTGACCGAGACCCGTTGTTCACTAGTGGGTTTTGGAAGAGCTTACAAGAGGCTCTGGGATCAGAATTACATCTCAGTACCGCATATCATCCTCAAACCGACGGTCAGACGGAGAGGGTGAATCGTATATTGGAAGACCTCTTGAGAGCTTGTGTACTGGATTTTGGTGGATCATGGGTTAACCATTTGCATCTAGTAGAGTTTGCATATAATAATAGCTACCAATCCAGTATTGGTATGGCTCCGTTCGAAGCTTTGTACGGAAGACCGTGCAACTCACCATCATGTTGGATAGAGACTGGCGAGAAGTTTATGCTTGGACCAGATGTGGTGAGGGAAACTTCAGATAAGATCAAGATCATTCAACACCGAATGAAGGCTGCCCAAGATAGGCAGAAGAGTTATGCTGATAAGAGGAGAAGAGACTTAAAATTCTCCGTTGGTGACTTGGTGTTTGTCAAGATTTCTCCGTTGAAGAGCGTGATACGATTTGGCAGGAGAGGCAAGTTGGCACCAAGATTTGTTGGCCCATTCCCTATTCTTGAACCAGTCGGGAATTTGGCATATAGAGTTGGCTTACCAGAGAAGATGGCGGGAGATCACAATGTATTTCATGTTTCCCAATTAAGGAAGTTCGTTCACGACTCAAATGTGACTATTTCACCTGATCAGTTAGAGGACTTCGAAGTAGAACCCGAAGCGGTTGGGAACCGCAAGCCGATTCGTATTGTGGGGCACGATACGAAGCAACTTCGAAGGAAGGCGGTGAAGCTAGTCAAGGTTCAGTGGGGCGAGAACGAGAATGATTGTACTTGGGAGACAGAGGAGAACATTAGGAAGGCATATCCAGAACTCTTTTCCTGGTAAGATTTACTTCGTAATTTAGTTATTCCGCATGCTAGGGTAGACTTGTTTTGCATGTTTGATTGTTGTTTTATGATTGATAGGCATGCGGGACCCTTTGTGTGTTTTGGTTGGGGAATTTCGGGGGTGAAATTTCTTAAGGGGGGGAGAGTGTAACAACCCGCATTCTACGCATCGGAGGATTGTAGAATATTTGTTTCTTTCCCATATGAAGTTGAATGGTCATGTAACTTTGGGAAACATCCATAAGAGTCATTTCCCATGTTCATGATTTTTGTCGATTTTTAAATGACCTTTTTGCCCCTAGTTGATCTTGTTTTGGCCATAACTTTTGATTGGAAAGGAATTTTGACCTGAAATCACTTCCATTAGATTTGCTTGATGGTTTACCTTCTCGTAGAGTGGTCATAATAGCCAAATGGACTTACCGTTTGGGAGATATGGCTGAAATAAGGTTTGGACAGTGAAAAACTGCCTAACCGGGCCAAATAGGGTGATTAGTGAGTAGGCCCATAACCCATTTCGGGATTAGGGTTATGGGGAGGCTGAAATTGAGTAGAGAATCACTCCATTTCAGTTTTCTAGCCTCCACTTATCACCAAGGAACCCTAAAAATGGCCTTCAACCTCTAAATCACCTCCAAATCATCTTTTGGTCAAGGATTAAGCTTAGCAACCTCTAATCAAGGAAGATCTACACCAAATCAACATTGGAGCTGCTGTTTAGCATTGGGATTTGCATCAAATCAGATATTTATTTCAGATCTTAGTTTATTTGTGGCTAAGGTGAGTGATTTGCATAGTTTTGCACTAATTATGGCTAATTAAGGGTAATTAGTGTTAATTAGCAAATTTAAACATGATAAAATTCTGGAAAAATGTTCATAAATTCTTAAATGATGTTTTAGACCTCTGATATGAATTTGGGTTAATTTGGTTAACTTTTGCTAATCCTATCATTAGTTTCACCTAAACATGCTTAAGGGGAAAATATGGGGTTTTGGGTATGTTTGATCCATTTTAACCTATCATATTGATGTTTTGATGTTTGTGGTTGATTATGCATGTTGTTATGACTGTATGATATGCTTTGTGATTGATTTCAATAGTTAGAATGGTCGAAAACATCGTCGAATGGCGTAAACACTTGCTGGAAAAGCTACAGGAAACAGTGCAGGATCGGATCAGATCGGATATGGGGGCTCGGATCGGATATGTTGAACTGGGCAAGGGATTCGATCGGATCGGAACCTGACACTTGAGAAAATTGGCAAAAAGGAAGGCCACGCTAACTGAACTGGGATCGGATCGGATAAAGGAGAAGGGATCGGATAAAGGAGGTGGGATCGGATCGGAGCACGTGAAGAACGAGGGAGCGGATCGGAGCGGAAGCACGAACTAGATGGGAGATGGCACCCGACCCGACCCGAGGAAGGACACCCGTCCCGAACTGATGTAACACTGCGAACCCGAACCGAACCGCCACAGGGGAAGACAACACATCGACCCGACCCGAGGAAGGACATCCGACCCGAACCGATGGCTTGAAGAGGAGCCCGACCCGACCCAGTATTGACCAATAACCCGAGATGCAAAGGTAGTCCAATACGGGAAGTTAGAGCTCAGGATCCAGTTGGGAACCGATGAGTTCACTTCATGGTTGGGCTTTGCTGTGGGACGTGTGCTAAGGAGTTGTCGACGTTCATAACTTCGATTCACCACTAAAAATGAATGATGGGCTACTTATCAGTGCAGTAGAGTCATTGCGACTCGAGGGGCAAGGTGATGGTAGCAAGACTACGTTATCAGTGCAGTAGGGTCATTACGACTCGAGGAGCAAGGTGATGCATAGTAAGACTATGAGCCAGCGCAGATGGGGTGAATAACTCCATGGGGCAAGTGGACATAGTAAGGATTGGTAAGACTATGAGCCAGCGCAGATGGGGTGAATAACTCCATGGGGCAAGTGGACATAGTAAGGATCGGTAAGGCTATGAGCCAGCGTAGATGGGGTGAATAACTCCATGGGGCAAGTGGACATAGCGTAGGATTAGTGGCTACGTTATCAGTGCAGTGAAGCCATTTATGACTTCATGGGGCAAAGTGATCGTAGCAAGGGCGGGTGATCGAAGTGGTGAATATCGTATGCTTTACGCACTGAGTGAGAGATGTGAGGATGGATGGTATGTTTGATTGTTTGCTATCACTATGACATGCACACCTCCCCCACCTCCGTATCTTTACACGGTTTGATATAAATTAACATCGTCGTTATACAATAGCACAATTCCATTTCCATTTTACGTCGAATCAAGTCTTAATTTTATTCACATCGGAAAAATCACTATACTTACAACAAACGACGAACTTGAATTCTGGATTCTGAGTTCTGAATTTGAAATGCTTTCCTTTGGGTAGACAAACGTTGTTTGATTCTTGTTTTACTTTAGTTTTGCTCGTCTCTAATCTTTCTACAAGTGGAGGCTACTCTTTGCTTCCTTCCAGCAGCATTACGACTCTAGCTCTATTTTATTTGTGTGAATTTAAGTTGAGACTAAGGTTATTTATATAGAATTTCAAACTAATTAGAGTCTTCGATGAAGCTAGAGTTAAACAAGGCCATCCATCTCAAGAGAAGCCAATCAGAAAGCGACAAGTCAGCCCTAGTGACACACCAGAGCTTAGAAATTCGACCAGCAACCCGACCAGGCCAGCCAGGGCCAAACCAGGTCGACCCCCTGGTCGACCTGGTTCCTGGGCGGGAATTTTCCCGCCCAGCCCAATTTGGGTATGTTTTTCGAATTTTGAACTGCATTTGAACTGTTTGAATTTTAAATTGAATTCTGAAACTTCCGGAAGTTATAACTCCTTCATACAGAGTCCGATTTACGCAAACTCAGACTCTATCTCAAGCAGAATTCCGAGACGAGCGCAATGGCGTAACCCGTTTCCCTTAATTCTTTCATTTTGAATTAATTATACTTTAATTCGTTAATTTACAGTGAACAACAAATTCGGGGTGTTACATTCTCCCCTCCTTAAAGGATTTCGTCCCCGAAATCTTCAAGTCTAGGAGAACGTAAATCCTAACATCCACTCGTCCATCTACTCAACTGTAACAACCCGCATTCTACGCATCGGAGGATCGTAGAATATTTATTTCTTTCCTATATGAAATTGAATGGTCATGTAACTTTGGGAAACATCCATTAGAGTCATTTCCCATGTTCATGATTTTTGTCGATTTTTAAATGACTGTTTTGCCCCTAGTTGATCTTGTTTTGGCCATAACTTTTGATTGGAAAGGAATTTTGATCTGAAACCACTTTCATTAGATTCGTTTGATGGTTTACCTTCCCGTAGAGTGGTCATAATAGCCAAATGGACTTACCGTTTGGAAGATATGGCTGAAATAATGTTTGGAGGGTGAAAAACTGCTTAACCGGGCCAAATAGGGTGATTAGTGAGTAGGCCCATAACCCATTTCGGGATTAGGGTTATGGGGAGGCTGAAATGAAGTAGAGAATCACTCCATTTCAGTTTTCTAGCCTCCACTTATCACCAAGGAACCCTAAAAATGGCCTCCAACCTCTAAATCACCTCCAAATCATCTTTTGGTCAAGGATTAAGCTTAGCAACCTCTAATCAAGGAAGATCTACACCAGATCAACATTGGAGCTGCTGTTTAACATTGCGATTTGCATCAAATCAGAGATTTATTTTAGATCTTAGTTTATTTGTGGCTAAGGTGAGTGATTTGCATAGTTTTGCACTAATTATGGCTAATTAAGGGTAATTAGTGTTAATTAGTGAATATAAACATGATAAAATTCTGGAAAAATGTTCATAAATTCTTAAATGATTTTTTAGACCTCTGATATGAATTTGGGTTAATTTGGTTAAGTTTTGCTAATCCTATCATTAGTTTCACCTAAACATGCTTAAGGGGAAAATATGGGGTTTTGGGTATGTTTGATCTATTTTAACCTATTATATTGATGTTTTGATGTTTGTGGTTGATTATGCATGTTGCTATGATTGTATGATATGCTTTGTGATTGATTTCAATAGTTAGAATGGTCGAAAACGTCGTCGAATGGCGTAAACACTAGCTGGAAAAGCTACAGGAAACAGTGCAGGATCGGATCAGATCGGATATGGGGGCTCGGATCGGATATGTTGAACTGGCAAGGGATTCGATCGGATCGGAACCTGACACTTGAGAAAATTGGCAAAAAGGAAGGCCACGCTAACTGAACTGGGATCGGATCGGATAAAGGAGGAGGGATCGGATCGGAGCACGTGAAGAACGAGGGAGCGGATCGGAGCAGAAGCACGAACTAGATGGGAGATGGCACCCGACCCGACCCGAGGAAGGACACCCGACCCGAACCGATGTAACACTGCGAACCCGAACCGAACCGCCACAGGGGAAGACAACACATCGACCCGACCCGAGGAAGGACATCCGACCCGAACCGATGGCTTGAAGAGGAGCCCGACCCGACCCAGTATTGACCAATAACCCGAGATGTAAAGGTAGTCCAATATGGGAAGTTAGAGCTCAGGATCCAGTTGGGAACCGATGAGTTCACTTCATGGTTGGGCTTTGCTGCGGGACGTGTGCTAAGGAGTTGTCGACGTTCATAACTTCGATTCACCACTGAAAATGAATGATGGGCTACTTATCAGTGCAGTAGAGTCATTGCGACTCGAGGGGCAAGGTGATGGTAGCAAGACTACGTTATCAGTGCAGTAGGGTCATTACGACTCGAGGGGCAAGGTGATGCGTAGTAAGACTATGAGCCAGCGCATATGGGGTGAATAACTCCATGGGGCAAGTGGACATAGTAAGGATTGGTAAGACTATGAGCCAGCGCAGATGGGGTGAATAACTCCATGGGGCAAGTGGACATAGTAAGGATCGGTAAGGCTATGGGCCAGCGCAGATTAGGTGAATAACTCCATGGGGGCAAGTGGACATAGCGAAGGATTAGTGGCTACGTTATCAGTGCAGTGAAACCATTTATGACTTCATGGGGCAAAGTGATCGTAGCAAGGGTGGGTGATCGAAGTGGTGAATATCGTATGCTTTACGCACTGAGTGAGAGATGTGAGGATGGATGGTATGTTTGATTGTTTGCTATCACTATGACATGCACACCTCCCCCACCTCCGTATCTTTACACCGTTTGATATGGCACCTTAGAGTGTTGTACAGTATGTAGTGCTAACTCTTTGGTTGCAGGTCCAGGTTCAGGCATGTTTTGCCTACCTGTTATTGTTCACTTTAGATGCTTATCGCTCATACCAGGCTTTATGTCTGACCTAGAGTTTTATGTCTTCTCTTATTACTCTGGGTGCTCACACGAGCAGACTAGAGACAGGTTAGCTGGTGATGCGCGAGTAGCTGATTCGGAGGCGGGCAGGAGGCTTCCACGAATGATTTGTATATATACACATTCTCCCTGTGTCGTTGGTGGTCGCTACTTGGGTATTAGTAGTGTACCTCCTTTATCTTACTTTTGCTTTGAGACAGTTTGAAAAGTTGTAATAAGCTGTATTTTGGATTTCCGCTGCTATGATGTTTAGTTCTGGTTTTTCAGCTTATGCACTATCTCACCTATTTTATGTCAAGTATGTTATTATTATATATTATTCTATGCACTGTGAGACATTCTATAGGTTCTTGATTAGTTTATTTCCTTCTTCCTTTTCCTTCTGACGACCTGTTCCGTGCTAACTGGACATGTGTACAACGCACTTTTGGAGTAAATGTCGGTTGGTGCGGAGCGGGCGGTCACACTTAGTATCGGAGCTCTAGGTCGCGTAGTTAACCTAAGGAAAGACACTAGGGAGAGATAGTACGTATATGAGGGCGCGTATTTGTGATTACTTTGGTTTTCAAAAGCTATATATATACTATTGGTAGTATAAGAATGAAGTCACACTGCACTAGCACCACTATGGGGTCGTTAATCGTTTCCCTTTTTCAGATTTACAATGAGCCGAGACACGAGGGGTGCTGGTAGAGGAACCAACCATGGGAATGCTGCTGACATGAGGGCGATGTTTACTGACCTCATGAGAGACATGCTTAGAGAAGTGCAAGGGGTAGCTCCCAATCCCGGAAATGGTGGTGGTCAAGTAGTGCAGGCACCGAGGGTCGATTTCACCAAGTTGTGCAAAGATTACACCAACCTTGGTGGGAAGCCGTTCCACGGGACGGAATCGACCACAGATGTTCAAGACTGGATGGATAGCTGTGACCGTATCTTCTATGACTTGGGTCTTGAGGATGCGATGAAGAGAAGGCTATTGTCTTGTCAGCTGCAAGGGCGAGCGATGAATTGGTGGAATGCCATTAGAACAGCTACTCCAGAGGATCAGGTTACTTGGGTTCAGTTCAAGGCTCGCTTTAGCGAGAAGTTTATTCCAGCTGCTCAGAAGTCAGTGTTGTTCAAGAGGTTCTTGGAACTCAAGCAGAGCGGAAGGGCAGTTTCTGACTATATTGCTGAGTTCGACACTTTGTCGAAGTATGGACTATCTCTTATCGATACTCCTGAGAAGAAGAATGAGAAGTTCATTACTGACTTGGATGGATACTTGGGGGAAAGGCTTATCAATCACATCGATGAGACTTTTGAATCGATTGTGGGGAAAGCTTTGAGAGCACAGAGTCTTTACCCTAAGTCAAAGACTGAGGCTGCATCTGCAGAAGGGCCAAAGCCGCAAGCAGGCGGTGGGGGCAAGAATAACTCTCAGAATAAGAGGAAGCAGGACCAATCTAAAGGTGGCCAGAAAAAGAACAAGAAGGATGTTGAGTGCTTCAGCTGTGGTAAGAAGGGCCATTATGCTAAAGATTGTCGGGCCAAGAGAGCGGATAAGAAGTGCTTCAACTGTGGTCAAGTGGGACATTTCAAGGATAAATGTCTGCAGCCTCTTAAGGAGAAGCAAATTGTGAAAGTATATGCTATTGATGTTGTTCCTTCTTCGTCGAATGCCCCAACTACGGCGGAGAAAGGAAAGAATGTTGTTATTCAAGGTATGCTTTCTATTTATGATGTACCAGTTCAAGTTTTGTTTGATACTGGGGCTCCCCGTTCCTTCATATCTAGTGACCTGGTAGATAGGTTGGGACTGGAACCCGAGATAGTCGATAGACCATTGTTTGTGACGAAACCGATTGGTTGTTCGACTAGCCTTAGCATGATTTGCAGAAATTTGGTCTTATCGAGTCATGGATGTATGTTTGTTTGTGATTGCTTTGTTTTGGGCTTTACGGGGTATGGCATTATATTGGGAGTCGATTGGCTCTAAAGATACGGGGTGGTGGTAGACTGTGAGGGCTTTTTGGTGACAGTGAGGGCGGATGATGGGCGGAGGGTAGTGTTTGGTAGCCTACCTAGTGATGGGGTTATGGCTAGTTTTGTAAATTCCCTCGACATCCCACAGGATGAGTTGTCAGATGTGTCCGTGGTTGGCTAGTATCTGGACGTCTTCGAGGAGGTGACCGGGTTTCCACCACACTGAGAGATTGAGTTCCGTATTGATTCAGTGAAAGATGCCAGGCCTATAGTGATGCCACTTCGTCGTATGGCACCAAGGGAGCAGCGAGAGCTCGGGGTGCAAGTCAGCAATCTTTTGAAGAAGGGACTTATTAGAAGAAGTGTCTCTGAGTGGGGAGCACCAATTGTGTTTGCCACTAAGGCAGATGGTTCCCTTCGTTTGTGTGTGGACTATCGCGAGTTGAATAAGGTAACGAGGAAGAATAAGTATCCTCTGCCGCGGATAGATGATTTGTTTGATCAGCTGGAAGGAGCAAGAGTGTTCTCCCAATTGGACCTCGCGACAGGATTTCATCAGCTTCGAGTAGCAGATAAGAGTGTTCCGAAAACGGTATTTATGATGCCGTCTGGATTTTATGAGTGGTTGGTCATGCCATTTGGGTTGACCAATGCACCAGCCTACTTTGTGGATCTTATGAATCGAGTATTCAGAGATCAATTGAATAAGTTTGTTCTTGTGTTCGTGGATGATATCCTTGTTTATTCAAGGACAGAGGAGGAACACAAGGGACACTTGAGGATAGTGATGGAGGTGTTGAGGAAACACCAATTGAAAGCGAAATTCTCTAAGTGTCATTTTTGGAGAAGGGAAGTGAGATTCTTGGGTCATGTTGTTTCCGAGAGTGGTATTGCCGTGGACCCTGCGAAGGTGGCTACGGTACAGGATTGGCCTACACCCAAGAATGCAACAGATGTAAGAAGTTTCTTGGGGTTAGCTGGATATTATCGTAAGCTTATCCAGGACTTCTCCAAGATAGCAACACCGTTGACTCAGTTGACTAAGAAGAATCAGTCCTTCGTCTGGGACGGGGTGTGTGAGAATGCATTCATGAGTCTAAAGGAAAGGTTGACGCGTGCGCCAGTGTTAGTCATTCCTAAGGGGAATGAAGAGATGACGGTATACACGGATGCTTGTGGTACCGGACTGCGTGCTGTATTGATGCAAGGGGGTAGGATTGTAGCTTATGCTAGTCGACAGCTAAAGCCGCATGAGAAGAATTATCCTACCCATGATTTGGAAGTGGCAACGATTGTGTTTGCGCTGAAGATGTGGAGACATTATCTCTTAAGACAAAGATTTGAGTTGTTTACCGATCATAAATCGTTAAAGTATCTCTTCTCTCAGAAAGATCTGAATCTCCGACAGTAGAGATGGTTAGAGTTCTTGGCTTCGTATGACTTTGATATCGCATACACACCCAGGAAAGGTAATGCGGTAGCCGATGCCTTGAGTAGGAGACATGCCAGCTTAGGGACTATGTTTCTTGAGTGGAAGCAACTGGAGTATATCGCGGGGTTTGATTTCAGACAAAAGTGCGAATTGGATCCAGTTATGCAAGCTAGTTTGACGATCAGACCCACTTTGATAGAGCGGATTGGTTCCAGCCAGAGGGACGATTCTAATCTATTGGAAATCATCTCCAAGTTAGAGATGGACATCGATGGTGAGGTGATGAATTTGTATGGGCTTGATCGAGAGGGATGGCTTCGAAAGAAGGGAAGACTAGTTGTACCCGACGTGAATGGTTTGAGAGATGAAGTGCTTAGAGAATGTCATCACTCAAAACTGACTATACATCCCGGTGGTAATAAGATGTATCGAGACATGAGACAGACTTACTACTGGGAAGGGATGAAAAGAGACATTGGGAAGTTTATATCCAAATGCATGAATTGCCAGCTAGTTAAAGCCGAGCAAAAGAAGCCTAGTGGGTTGTTGCAACCATTAGAAATTCCCGAATGGAAATGGGAGCAAGTCTCGATGGATTTCATCGATGGTTTACCAAGGACTAGATCGGGATATGATAGCATTTGGGTAATTGTGGATCGATTGACTAAGAGTGCAAGATTCATACCAGTCAAATCGACCAGAACGGCGGCTAAGTTAGCAGAATTGTATATGAAGTGAGTAGTGAGATTTCATGGAGTACCTAAAAGCATTGTGAGTGACCGAGACCCGTTGTTCACTAGTGGGTTTTGGAAGAGCTTACAAGAGGCTCTGGGATCAGAATTACATCTCAGTACCGCATATCATCCTCAAACCGACGGTCAGACGGAGAGGGTGAATCGTATATTGGAAGACCTCTTGAGAGCTTGTGTACTGGATTTTGGTGGATCATGGGTTAACCATTTGCATCTAGTAGAGTTTGCATATAATAATAGCTACCTATCCAGTATCGGTATGGCTCCGTTCGAAGCTTTGTATGGAAGACTGTGCAACTCACCATCATGTTGGATAGAGACTGGCGAGAAGTTTATGCTTGGACCAGATGTGGTGAGGGAAACTTCAGATAAGAACAAGATCATTCAACAACGAATGAAGGCTGCCCAAGATAGGCAGAAGAGTTATGCTGATAAGAGGAGAAGAGACTTAAAATTCTCCGTTGGTGACTTGGTGTTTTGTCAAGATTTCTCCGTTGAAGAGCGTGATACGATTTGGCAGGAGACGCAAGTTGGCACCAAGATTTGTTGGCCCATTCCCTGTTCTTGAACCAGTCGGGAATTTGGCATATAGAGTTGGCTTACCAGAGAAGATGGCGGGAGATCACAATGTATTTCATGTTTCCCAATTAAGGAAGTTCGTTCACGACTCAAATGTGACTATTTCACCCGATCAGTTAGAGGACTTCGAAGTAGAACCCGAAGCGGTTGGTAACCGCAAGCCGATTCGTATTGTGGGGCACGATACGAAGCAATTTCGAAGGAAGGCGGTGAAGCTAGTCAAGGTTCAGTGGGGCGAGAACGAGAATGATTGTACTTGGGAGACAGAGGAGAACATTAGGAAGGCATATCCAGAACTCTTTGCCTGGTAAGATTTAATTCGTAATTTAGTTAATCTGCATGCTAGGGTCGACTTGTTTTGCATTTTTGATTGTTGTTTTATGATTGATAGGAATGCGGGACCCTTTGTGTGTTTTGGTTGGGGAATTTCGGGGGCGAAATTTCTTAAGGGGGGGAGAGTGTAACAACCCGCATTCTACGCATCGGAGGATCGTAGAATATTTAATTCTTTCCCATATGAAGTTGAATGGTCATGTAACTTTGGGAAACATCCATTAGAGTCATTTCCCATGTTCATGATTTTTGTCGATTTTTAAATGACCGTTTTGCCCCTAATTGATCTTATTTTTGCCATAACTTTTGATTGGAAAGGAATTTTGACCTGAAACCACTTCCAATAGATTCGTTTGATGGTTTACCTTCCCGTAGAGTGGTCATAATAGCCAAATGGACTTACCGTTTGGGAGATATGGCTGAAATAAGGTTTGGACGGTGAAAAACTGCCTAACCGGGCCAAATAGGGTGATTAGTGAGTAGGCCCATAACCCATTTCGGGATTAGGGTTATGGGGAGGCTGAAATGAAGTAGAGAATCGTTCCATTTCAGTTTTCTAGCCTCCACTTATCACCAAGGAACCCTAAAAATGGCCTCCAACCTCTAAATCACCTCCAAATCATCTTTTGGTCAAGGATTAAGCTTAGCAACCTCTAATCAAGGAAGATCTACACCAAATCAACACTGGAGCTGCTGTTTAGCATTGGGATTTGCATCAAATCAGAGATTTATTTCAGATCTTAGTTTATTTGTGGCTAAGGTGAGTGATTTGCATAGTTTTGCACTAATTATGGCTAATTAAGGGTAATTAGTGTTAATTAGCAAATTTAAACATGATAAAATTCTGGAAAAATATTCATAAATTCTTAAATGATGTTTTAGACCTCTGATATGAATTTGGGTTAATTTGGTTAACTTTTGCTAATCCTATCATTAGTTTCACCTAAACATGCTTAAGGGGAAATATGGGGTTTTGGGTATGTTTGATCCATTTTAACCTATCATATTGATGTTTTGATGTTTGTGGTTGATTATGCATGTTGCTATGACTGTATGATATGATTTGTGATTGATTTCAATAGTTAGAATGGTCGAAAACATCGTCGAATGGCATAAACACTTGCTGGAAAAGCTACAGGAAACAGTGCAGGATCGGATCAGATCGGATATGCGGGCTCGGATCAGATATGTTGAACTGGGCAAGGGATTCGATTGGATCGGAACCTGACACTTGAGAAAATTGGCAAAAAGGAAGGCCACACTAACTGAACTGGGATCGGATCGGATAAAGGAGAAGGGATCGGATAAAGGAGGAGGGATCGGATCGGAGCACGTGAAGAACGAGGGAGCGGATCGGAGCGGAAGCACGAACTAGATGGGAGACGGCACCCGATCCGACCCGAGGAAGGACACCCGACCTGAACCGATGTAACACTGCGAACCCGAACCGAACCGCCACAGGGGAAGACAACACATCGACCCGACCCGAGGAAGGACATCCGACCCGAACCGATGGCTTGAAGAGGAGCCCGACCCGACCCAGTATTGGCCAATACCCCGAGATGCACAGGTAGTCCAATATGGGAAGTTAGAGCTCAGGATCCAGTTGGGAACCGATGAGTTCACTTCATGGTTAGGCTTTGCTGCGGGACGTGTGCTAAGGAGTTGTCGACGTTCATAACTTCGATTCACCACTAAAAATGAATGATGGGCTACTTATCAGTGCAGTAGAGTCATTGCGACTCGAGGGGCAAGGTGATGGTAGCAAGACTACGTTATCAGTGCAGTAGGGTCATTACGACTCGAGGGGCAAGGTGATGCGCAGTAAGACTATGAGCTAGCACAGATGGGGTGAATAACTCCATGGGGCAAGTGGACATAGTAAGGATTGGTAAGTCTATGAGCCAGCGCAGATGGGGTGAATAACTCCATGGGGGCAAGTGGACATAGTAAGGATCGGTAAGGCTATGAGCCAGCGCAGATGGGGTGAATAACTCCATGGGGCAAGTGGACATATCGTAGGATTAGTGGCTACATTATCAGTGCAGTGAAGCCATTTATGACTTCATGGGGCAAAGTGATCGTAGCAAGGGTGGGTGATCGAAGTGGTGAATATTGTATGCTTTACGCACTGAGTGAGAGATGTGAGGATGGATGGTATGTTTGATTGTTTGCTATCACTATGACATGCACACCTCCCCCACCTCCGTATCTTTACACCGTTTGATATGAATTAACATCGTCGTTATACAATAGCACAATTCCATTTCCATTTTACGTCGAATCAAGTCTTAATTTTATTCACATCGGAAAAATCACTATACTTACAACAAACGACGAACTTGAATTCTGGATTCTGAGTTCTGAATTTGAAATTCTTTCCTTTGGGTAGACAAACGTTGTTTGATTCTTGTTTTACTTTAGTTTTGCTCGTCTCTAATCTTTCTACAAGTGGAGGCTACTCTTTGCTTCCTTCCAGCAGCATTACGACTCTAGCTCTATTTTATTTGTGTGAATTTAAGTTGAGACTAAGGTTGTTTATATAGAATTTCAAACTAATTAGAGTCGTCGATGAAGCTAGAGTTAATCAAGGCCATCCATCTCAAGAGAAGCCAATCAGAAAGCGACAAGTCAGCCCTAGTGACACACCAGAGCTTAGAAATTCGACCAGCAACCCGACCAGGCCAGCCAGGGCCAAACCAGGTTGACCCTATGGTCGACCTGGTTACCCAGGTCGACCCCCTGGTCGACCTGGTTCTTGGGCGGGAATTTTCCCGCCCAGCCCAATTTGGGTATGTTTTTCGAATTTTGAACTGCATTTGAACTGTTTGAATTTTAAATTGAATTCTGAAACTTCCGGACGTCATAACTCCTTCATACAGAGTCTGATTTACGCAAACTCAGACTCTATCTCAAGCAGAATTCCGAGACGAGCGCAATGGCATAACCCGTTTCCCTTAATTCTTTCATTTTGAATTAGTTATACTTTAATTCCTTAATTTACAGTTAACAACAAATTCGGGGTGTTACATTCTCCCCTCCTTAAAGGATTTCGTCCCTGAAATCTTCAAGTCTAGGAGAACGTAAATCCTAACATCCACTCGTCCATCTACTCAACTGTAACAACCCGCATTCTGCGCATCGGAGGATCGTAGAATATTTATTTCTTTCTCATATGAAGTTGAATAGTCATGTAACTTTGGGAAACATCCATTAGAGTCATTTCCCATGTTCACGATTTTTGTCGATTTTTAAATGACTGTTTTGCCCCTAGTTGATCTAGTTTTGGCCATAACTTTTGATTGGAAAGGAATTTTGACCTGAAACAACTTCCATTAGATTCGTTTGATGGTTTACCTTCCCGTAGAGTGGTCATAATAGCCAAATGGACTTACCGTTTGGGAGATATGGCTGAAATAAGGTTTGGAGGGTGAAAAACTGCTTAACCGGGCCAAATAGGGTGATTAGTGAGTAGGCACATAACCCATTTCGGGATTAGGATTATGGGGAGGCTGAAATGAAGTAGAGAATCACTCCATTTCAGTTTCCTAGCCTCCACTTATCACCAAGGAACCCTAAAAATGGCCTCCAACCTCTAAATCACCTCCAAATCATCTTTTGGTCAAGGATTAAGCTTAGCAACCTCTAATCAAGGAAGATCTACACCAGATCAACATTGGAGCTGCTGTTTAGCATTGGGATTTGCATCAAATCAAAGATTTATTTCAGATCTTAGTTTATTTGTGGCTATGGTGAGTGATTTGCATAGTTTTGCACTAATTATGGCTAATTAAGGGTAATTAGTGTTAATTAGTGAATATAAACATGATAAAATTCTGGAAAAATGTTCATAAATTCGTAAATGATGTTTTAGACCTCTGATATGAATTTGGGTTAATTTGGTTAAGTTTTTCTAATCCTATCATTAGTTTCACCTAAACATGCTTAAGGGGAAAATATGGGGTTTTGGGTATGTTTGATCCATTTTAACCTATTATATTGATGTTTTGATGTTTGTGGTTGATTATGCATGTTGCTATGATTGTATGATATGCTTTGTGATTGATTTCAATAGTTAGAATGGTCGAAAACGTCGTCGAATGGCGTAAACACTAGCGGGAAAAGCTACAGGAAACAGTGCAGGATCGGATCGGATCGGATATAGGGGCTCGGATCGGATATGTTGAACTGGGCAAGGGATTCGATCGGATCGGAACCTGACACTTTAGAAAATTGGCAAAAAGGAAGGCCACGCTAACTGAAATGGGATCGGATCGGATAAAGGAGGAGGGATCGGATCGGAGCACGTGAAGAACGAGGGAGCGGATCGGAGCAGAAGCACGATCTAGATGGGAGATGGCACCCGACCCGACCCGAGGAAGGACACCCGACCCGAACCGATGTAACACTGCGAACCCGAACCGAACCGCCACAGGGGAAGACAACACATCGACCCGACCCGAGGAAGGACATCCGACCCGAACCGATGGCTTGAAGAGGAGCCCGACCCGACCCAGTATTGACCAATAACCCGAGATGCAAAGGTAGTCCAATATGGGAAGTTAGAGTTCAGGATCCAGTTGGGAACCGATGAGTTCACTTCATGGTTGGGCTTTGCTGCGGGACGTGTGCTAAGGAGTTGTCGACGTTCATAACTTCGATTCACCACTGAAAATGAATGATGGGCTACTTATCAGTGCAGTAGAGTCATTGCGACTCGAGGGGCAAGGTGATGGTAGCAAGACTACGTTATCAGTGCAATAAGGTCATTACGACTCGAGGGGCAAGGTGACGCGTAGTAAGACTATGAGCCAGCGCAGATGGGGTGAATAACTCCATGGGGAAAGTGGACATAGTAAGGATTGGTAAGACTATGAGCCAGCGCAGATGGGGTGAATAACTCCATGGGGCAAGTGGACATAGTAAGGATCGGTAAGGCTATGAGCCAGCGCAGATTGGGTGAATAACTCCATGGGGCAAGTGGACATAGCGAAGGATTAGTGGCTACGTTATCAGTGCAGTGAAGCCATTTATGACTTCATGGGGCAAAGTGATCGTAGCAAGGGTGGGTGATCGAAGTGGTGAATATCGTATGCTTTACGCACAGAGTGAGAGATGTGAGAATGGATGGTATGTTTGATTGTTTGCTATCACTATGACATGCACACCACCCCCACCTCCGTATCTTTACACCGTTTGATATGGCACCTTAGAGTGTTGTACAGTATGTAGTGCTAACTCTTTGGTTGCAGGTCCAGGTTCAGGCATGTTTTGTCTACCTGTTATTGTTCACTTTAGATGCTTATCGCTCATACCAGGCTTTATGTCTGACCCAGAGTTTTATGTCTCCTCTTATTACTCTGGGTGCTCACACGAGCAGACTAGAGACAGGTTAGCTGGTGATGCGCGAGTAGCTGATTCGGAGGCGGGCAGGACGCTTCCACGTATGATATGTATATACACACATTCTCCCTGTGTCGTTGGTGGTCGCTACTTGGGCATTAGTAGTGTACCTCCTTTTTCTTACTTTTTCTTTGAGACAGTTTGAAAAGTTGTAATAAGCTGTATTTTGGATTTCCGCTGCTATGATGTTCAGTTCTGGTTTTCAGCTTATGCACTGTCTCACCTGTTTTATGTCAGGTATGTTATTATTATATATTATTCTATGCGCTGTGAGACATTCTACAGGTTCTTGATTAGTTTATTTCCTTCTTCCTTTTCCTTCTGACGATCTGTTTCGTGCTAACTGGACATGTGTACAACGCACTTTTGGAGTAAATGTCGGTTGGTGCGGGGCGGGCCGTCACATCAACCATCAAACACAGGCATCCATTGTCCTTAAAAGACTTCTAATGTTTCATGATCATATGCATAGTGTGTGTATATGTCTTTATCTAATGCAAAAATTAGGCGGTCTACTGATTCAGTTGACCTCCTTAATGCGAATCATGTTGTAAGTGTCATGAATCCATTATGTGTGCAAATTTTTCCCTACTCATAATTCTACATGAGTGTGCAACCATTTATATAAATGCGACATCCATATGACAACATATCAAGTTTCAACCACATACAAATATGAATACATATATGCATATGCAATATGAAGTGACTGAGATGATCTAAAACCTAGGTTGTGTGTGTATATGCATCCACGAGCAACCACTAGCAACCACTTGCAGCCATCAATCATAACATGTTTCAAATACATGTTTACATCCATTAGTTTCTACCTAAGGATAAAAGGGTAAGACCGAGGAGATATACCTAAAAGATAGATACAAGCATAACTTAAGGAAAAAGATGTACCCTAAAAAAGAAAAGGGTAAGCCGCGCGTATTCTGTCCTCAGTTTCCTAAGTCGCGTCTTCCTCGGCATCGCTCCACTGAACTTTGACAAGCTTGACTTCGCGATTGCGTAGCTTTTTGATTTCAGTTCCTACGATTCGAGTTGGAACTCTCCTCACAGTTGCTTCGCGTTCCACTTCGGCTTCTTCTAGAATGCTTGGCTCCACCACTTCCGCAGATTCATGTAGACATTTTCGGAGATGAGAAACGTGAAAGACGTTGTGAACCCCAGCTGTAACACCCCGTGAATTCTATAACGTTAAGCTTCACGAATTAAAGTATAATTAATTATAAATGATGAAATCAAGGGAAATGGGTTACGCCATTGCGTTCGTATCGAAATTCTTCTTGAGATAGAGCTCAAGTTTGCGTAAAACGGATATCGTATAAAGAAGATATGGACGAACGAAGTTGGGCGAAAAACCAGAAAACGGGTCAGAATGCACTGGCGCACTTGGGAAGTGCGCCAGAACAGAAATGAACTGGCGCACTTGGGAAGTGCGCCAGTACATTTTTAGCCTGGAGCACCTGCCAAGTGCGCCCAGGTCAGAATGACCTACTGGTCAGGTCTTGGCTGACCTGATTAGGGTTTGGTCGAATTCTGATGCTTGGCTGAGTCACTAGGGCTTACGTGTCACCTTTTGAGTGGCTCTTTGAAATTTGTATGGTCTAGATTCCTCCTATCTTCATCCGACGGCTCAAAACAATTTAAAATTCTATAAATACAACTCAAACCTAACCCTTAAACTCACACAAATAATAGAATACAATAGCCGTCATGCTGCTGGAGAGGAACTAGGAATCGCCATCAATTAGAAACCCTAGAGACAAGCCAATAAGCCTAAGAGACAATTCAAAAGCTTAAAGCATCGACAACTAAATCAAAACAACGCCTACAACAAAGGATAGCATCTCCAAATTCAGAATTCAGATTCCTGAATTGAAGATTCGTCATACGTTGTAAGTAGAGTGCTATTCCGATGTGAATAAATAATTGTGTTTTGATTTGTGTAAAATGAGAAATAGAATTGTATTTGATTTTTGGTGATAATAATTCATATTTGAATGTTGTTTTGATTCTAAACGATTTGGGATGTTGTGGTATAACGATAGGATATTTGCAAGTATGTGATTCATGTTGAAAGTTAACAACTACATGTTTGTGGTAGTTTATTTGAGATTCATGCAAGTATATGATTCACTATTATGCCAACATAATATATATTATAATCACTTTTAGTGTAGTTGGATCCATTTGGGTATTATGACTTATGTGAATTTATGTTGGAATTGGCATCATGATTCAAGTGTAAAACCATACTTTTGTATTAGAGACAAAAGTAAGCATTTTTGTGAACTTGTGTTGACTCTATGAACATGACTAGACTATGTTTGGTGTTATGCCTAATTGAAAAACATGTTTAAGGCCTATATTGTTATCAAAAATCATATGATAATATATGTGACACATAGCTAAGTTAGATTTACATTCCAATTGCAAGTTTGCATGAATAAATTAAAAACCATGATTTCATGTTTAGGTATATTTATGCCATGATTATATGAATAGATCAAAAACCATGATTTCATGTTTAGGTATATTTATGCCATGATTATATGAATAGATCAAAAACCATGATTTCATGTTTAGGTATGTTTATGCCATGATTATATGCTATTACAATGCAAGGTCACAAGTGCCAAATTTATGTTAATTGGTTTGCTATGTTGCAAGTTCATGCGTTCACACTCCCCTTTTTATGTTACTTAGAATATATAAACACCATGTTCTAAGCCTCCCCTTTTTCATGTGGCTAAGTTGGGTTTAAATGTTAAACCCAACATATGTTATATTGTAGCGAACGTATAAAACGGGGGTAGTGACGTTTGGGTTAAAATATAAAACATATGTGTTGGCATGTTTGACGCATGCCAACGACCTTGAAAAACAATTAAGTGGTGTAAATTAATTTCACCCAATAAAGATGAATCTGAATAATGGGCTGCAAATATTTACATATAAAAAGAAAAGAGACAAAATATGTAAATTTAGAAAATACGATGTGTTTAACCTGAGGTTGGATTGAGTTGTGATGTAAACCTGCCCGGAACCGCCCGGCTGTCCAGTAGTCACAACAATACCTATCCAATGTGGGTGGTTAAACACGGAGCCCAATAAGGACCCGAGGTTAGACTGAGTTGTGGCGTAAGACTGCCCGGACCCAACCGGCAACAGGCAGCCACAACAACATCTGTCTAATGTGAGAGGTCGAGGCTTTAATAAGACAATTAAGGCTGAGTCAGGATTGATAGGATTAAGTAAATTGAATTAATACTTAATCAAAATGGAACATGCTAAACTATACAGACTGATTGGGGGTTAGGTTTACAAAACACTTAACCAACTTAGCATGTTGGCTAGAAATAGAAAACCTAGTAGCGGGGGGACCCTTTTCAATAGTAACCCTACAAGGTGTATCAGGATACCCTGAACTAGGCAGGGTGGGGCACGATAACTGGGCTGACTATAAGAGGTCAAATCAACGACGGTGGTGCGGCATTGTAGGTTCTAACGGGGTGCGGGCGTGCACACACTCCGGCACAGAAAAATAAGGCACTGGGCACCAACCTGTGCATTCTAGAATTGTGTCGGGCCGCCACCATGGGACTTGATACACCCCATGGTGGGACCAGCATAGGTAACTACAACATCGGGGGCCGTAAGACACATGTAACTATGCGAGTAGGAGCCGATCATTAGAAACGGATCACTTCACCCTGATTATGGGGTTCCTGTTGGGAACTGGTTTATGTGGATACAGAGATTAATATGGGGTACGATAAGCATATTCGACTCTAGAAAACTTAACTTAGTTTATGGTGCGTTCCCATTTCCAGTTTATACTTATCATGCCCAGTTCTTTATTCATAGACTGAATAGTCCTAGACTTACTCAGGCTTTATGTCTGACTCTACTTTTCTTTCGTCTTCTTTTCTTTCGTTCCCCCCTCCCCAGGTCCATAGGGAGGGAATACCGCTGCTTGACCAGTTTTCACATCCAGCTTGAAGAGAAAGAATGTATTGCTTGGATCTTTTCGTTTTGGACTGTGGCTTTGGACAACAATTATGGGACTTATGCAGTTTACTTATGTTTTTATGCTTCTTTAAATAATGTAATCAAGACAGTTATGAAGGTGTTATGTTTTTGGAAGTATTGTAAGACAAATTATGGCATGGTTTGTGTAACACGTATTTTAATGAAATAAAAGTTGTTGTTGTTTTCCGCTGTTTCAAAAATATATGTTTTTTTTATATATTTGTCTTGTGTATCTGTGACTTATACTTATAAACCTCCACCAAAATTAGGGCATTCCCTTTAAGAGTGACCCTAACGGAGGTGGGGTGTTTCACTTGGTATTAGAGTATAGGTTTACCAGATAAGATAAAAAGTTTTGAAAAATTCATTTCCAAAAAGAAAATTTTAAAGAAGCATTTTTAAAGATAAAATGTTATTTTATTTTAAAAAGGCAAAGTTCCCCCAAAGCCATGGGTACTATCTTTTATCATGCGTTTTGAATCTATCCTTTTTGTTTCAGCATGTCCGAAGAACTTAACTTGCCAAAGGGTGTACCAATACCTGGTTGGTTTAGACGATTCTTAGAAGCGAGGGCCATTCAGCCAGGTCCTACCGTTCCCCCTCCCCCAGCTGCGGGAAATCATCCAGCTGCAGTAGCACCTCTTCCTCCACCTCCTCCACAGGGTAATACTTTTGCTAAGATATGTAAAGATTTCAAAGCTATGGGAGGAAAGGACTTTCATGGAACCGAGTCCTTCGTGGCAGCCAGAAATTGGCTGAAGGAAACCGAGGACTTATTCGTCATCTTTGAGGTAGAAGATAAGCAGAAGGTACAACTGGCAGTATGGCTACTTAAAGGCGAGGCTTCCTACTGGTGGGAAGTCACCAATGCAGAAAGACCAGTGGAAACATGGGAGGACTTTAGGGCAAGGTTTGAGGCTAAATTTCTCTCAGAAGCTAAAAGGAGTCTTCGGTTGGAAAAATTCTTATTTCTTAAGCAAGGGAATATGACAGTCAAAGAGTATGTTAATCAGTTCGATCAGCTGGCTAGGTTCGGACTGGACCTAGTCAACACTCCGCACAAGAAGGCTCTCCGCTTTGTCAAAGGATTGAATGAGCCATTACACAGTTTGGCCATGACCCATATACGCACGGGAGCTACGTATGAAAGGTTGGTGCAGATGGCATTGCTGAACGAAGAGGATAAGGGCAAGAAGGAGACAAAGGCAGAAAGCTCTCAAGGGAAGAAAGAGGGTTTACAGCCTAAGAAAACAGACTTTAAGAAGGGTGGGAAAGACAACAAAGAGAAGAGGAAGTGTAATTTCTGTGGCAAAGTGGGGCACTTAGTGAAAGATTGCCGGAAAAAGAAGGCCAAGATGAATGGTGGGTGCTTTTCTTGCGGTGAGACGGGCCACATGGCTAAGGATTGCCCAAAGAAACGAGGGCAGGGGCAGAGGGCTGGATCCACCTCAGGGGCACAGGTTCATGTGCTAGATGCGCCACCTCTGCAACAGCGAGGTATAAATACTTCTGTAGAAAGTGTAGTTTATCTTTATGATCACCTAGTTCGCACTTTATTTGATTCTGGCGCATCACACTCCTTTATTTCATCTGCTTTAGTAAAATCTCTGCACCTAGAAACTAGTATGGTAGAGGACCCCTTAATTGTTTCAAGTCCAATCAGGGGCCCAGCTCATCTGTCTATGATCTGTGTGGGATTGAAAATTTCTATTCTAAGTGTAGAATTTAGATGTAGTGCCTTTGTTTTGGGCTTCTCGGGATATGGTTTGATTTTGGGCATGGATTGGCTATCCAGTAATGGTGCCATCCTTGATTGTGAGAAAAGGGTGGTTAGGCTTCTGACCCAACTCGGTAACACTCTGGAAATTACTTGTAATCCCTCGTATGCGGTTATGCTTAGTTATCTTGAATCGCTAGATGCCTCTGTTGAAAGTTTGCAATCGGTTAGAGTGGTCTGGAAGTACCCGATTGTCTTCGAAGAGGTGAAGGGCTTGCCTCCGAAGCAGGAGATAGACTTCCGCATATATCTTGTAGATAATGCAAAGCCCGTTGCGTTGCCCGTTAGACACATGGCTCCACGGGAAAGGAAGGAGCTCAGTAAACAGATTAAAGAGCTTCTAGAGAAGAGGTTCATTAGAAGGAGCATTTCAGAATGGGGCGCTCCAGTGGTGTTCGCTACAAAGGCGGATGATTCACTCCGTCTGTGTGTTGATTATAGGGAGCTCAACAAGCTAACGAAAAAGAATAGGCACCCTCTCCCCAGAATTGACAATCTATTTGATCATCTTGTAGGAGCGTCTGTTTTCTCCCAACTCGATTTGGCGACCGGTTTTCATCAGCTAAGGGTGGCTGAAGATAGCATCGATAAGACAGCATTCAGAACCCCAGACGGCTTCTTTGAATGGCTTGTCATGCCTTTTGGCTTAACAAACGCACCCGCTTACTTCGTGGACCTAATGAGTAGGGTGTTCAGACATTTCCTCAACAAGTTCGTAGTGGTTTTGGTAGACGATATCTTGATCTTCTCAAAGAGTGAAGAGGAGCATGCCTAGCACCTAAGGGAAATCATGGAAACTCTGCGAGTCCATCAGTTAAAAGCCAAATTCTCCAAATGCCACTTTTGGAGAGAGGAAGTAAGGTTTCTTGGGCACATAGTATCCAAAAATGGGTTAGCTGTGGACCCTGCTAAAGTAGTAGCGGTGCAGGATTAGAAGACACCAAGAAACACAACTGAGGTCCGAAGTTTTCTAGGGCTAGCAGGTTTCTACCAAAAATTCATAAGGGATTTTGCGAAAATCTCAGCTCCGCTCACAAGGCTAACCAAGAAGAATCTAGTGTTCAATTGGGACTTGGATTGCGAGTTTTCTTTCCAACGACTAAAAAGGGCTCTTACAACAGCCCCAGTTTTGACGTTGCCAGATGGAAGCAAGATGTTCACAGTTTATACAGATGCATGTGGGACAGGGCTAGGCGCTGTCTTAATGTAAGATGGAAGGGTAGTAGCTTATGGCGGAAGACAATTGAAAGTTCATGAAAAGAACTACCCGACCCACGATCTTGAGTTAGCCGCCATCGTCTTTGCACTCAAGTCTTGGCGACACTATCTCCTAGGTGAGAAGTTTGAACTTTACACTGACCATAAATCGTTGAAATATCTTTTCTTGCAGAAAGATCTTAACTTAAGGCAACAGAGATGGATGGAGTTTCTTGCCTCGTACGATTTTGAGATCTCCTACACTCCGGGCAAAGGCAACGTAGTGGCAGACGCGTTGAGCCGAAAGAAACTAACCCTAAGCCCGCTGTTTGTTGAAAGACAAAGCCTGGAGTTTATAGCTAGCTTTGACTTTAGGCCCTCCTCCGATTTTGTACCGGGCTTCCTAGCATCTCTCGAAGTACGCCCGACTTTAGTGGACTCAATAGGGACAGCACAACGCGAATACCCTCAGCTTGTGGAGACGATTGATAGGCTAATTAGGGGTGAGACTTCAAGTCACCTCAGCAGATACTCCATCGACGATAAGGGTTAGCTAAGGCGAGACGGAAGACTATGCGTCCCACGGACAAGGGATTTGGTAAAGACGGTTCTCGAGGAAGCACATCACTCCAAGATGACGATACACCCAGGCGGAGATAAAATGTACAAGGACATAAAGAGAACTTTCTTTTGGAACGGCATGAAGAAGGACGTGGCAGATTTCGTTTCTAAGTGTATGGTGTGCCAACAGGTTAAAGCGGAACAAAAAAAGCCTGGCGGTCTGCTCCATCCTCTAGAGGTCCCGCAGTGGAAGTGGGATAGCATCTCAAATGACTTCATTGATGGGTTGCCTAGGTCTAGAAGAGGCAACACTAGCATTTGGGTAATAGTGGATAGGCTTACTAAAAGCGCCCACTTTTTACCTGTCAAAAGTAAAAGAACTGCCTCATCCCTAGCATCTCTTTACCTCAAGGAAATTGTTCGACTCCATGGAATACCCTCCAGTATTGTTAGTGACCGAGACCCTATCTTCACAAGTGAGTTTTGGCGGAGTCTGCAAGAAGCGGTAGGCACACAGTTATGCTTGAGCACAGCCTATCACCCCCAAACCGACGGCCAGACGGAAAGAGTGAACAGAGTTTTGGAGGACCTTTTAAGACTGTGCGTCCTTGACTTCGGAGGGACGTGGGAAGACCATCTTCCTTTGGTGGAATTTGCCTACAACAACAGCTACCAAGCCACCATCGGAATGGCGCCCTTCGAAGCTTTATATGGAAGACCGTGTCGATCGCCCACTTGTTGGTGGGAGTCTACTGATAAACTCATACTTGGGCCAGATATGATCCGAGAGACTTCAGAAAAAGTAGACTTAATATGGAGAAGAATGAAGACAGCCCAAGACAGACAAAAATCCTACGCCAATAAGAGGAGGACCGACCTTGAATTTGAGGTTGGGGACAGAGTTTTTCTTAAGGTATCTCCGCTAAGGAACGTTGTTCGTTTTGGAACCACAGGGAAGCTAGCACCAAGGTTCGTAGGGCCATTTCCTATCATCGAAAAAATTGGGAAAATGACCTATAGATTAGAGCTACCCGAAAAGCTGGCCGGAATTCACAACGTCTTTCACGTTTCGCACCTCCGAAAATATCTACATGAATCTGCTGAAGTGGTAGAGCCAAATATCCTAGAAGAAGCTGAAGTAGAACGTGAAGCAACCGTGAGGAAAGTTCCAACCCGCATATTAGGAACGGAAGTGAAGAAGCTACGCAACCGCGAAGTCAAGCTCGTCAAAGTTCAGTGGAGCGACGCCGAGGGAGACGCAACTTGGGAAACTGAAGCTAGAATACGCGCTGCCTACCCTTTTCTTTTCGAGGATACATCTTTGATCTTTCTTTTTCCTTAAGTTGCGCTTTTATCTATCTTTTTAGGTATATCTCCTCGACCTTATCTTTTAGGTAGAAACTCTTTGGATGAAAACATGTAATTGAAACATGTTATGGATGATGGTTGCAAGTGGTTGCAAGTGATTGCTAGTGGTTGCTCGTGGTTGCATATACACACACAATTTAGGTTTTAGATCGGCTCAGTCACTTCATGTTGCATGTGCATATATGTATTTATATTTGTATATGGTTGAAGTTTAATGTGTTGCCATATGGATGTTGCATTTATATGTGAATGATTGTGCACCCATGTAAAATCATGAATAGGAAAATTTGCATACATAATGGATTCATGACACTTACATAATTTGCTTTAAGGAGGTCAACTGAATCAGTAGACCGACTGATTTTGCATTAGATAAGTACATGTACACACACTTCGCATATAATCATGAAGCATTAGAAGTCTTTTAAGGACAATGGATGCTCGTGTTTGATGGATGAGTAGATGGATGTTTGGATGTTAAGATATACATTCTTCCTAACTTGAAGATTTCGGGGACGAAATCCTTTTAAGTGAGGGAGAATGTAACACCCCGTGAATTCTATAACGTTAAGCTTCACGAATTAAAGTATAATTAATTATAAATGATGAAATCAAGGGAAATGGGTTATGCCATTGCGTTCGTCTCAAAATTCTGCTTGAGATAAAGCTCAAGTTTGCGTAAAACGGATATCGTATGAAGAAGATATGGACGAACGAAGTTGGGAGAAAAACCAGAAAACGGGTCAGAATGCACTGGCGCACTTGGGAAGTGCGCCAGAACAGAAATGAACTGGCGCACTTGGGAAGTGCGCCAGTACATTTTTAGCCTGGCGTACCGGCCAAGTGCGCCCAGGTCAGAATGACCTGCTGGTCAGGTCTTGGCTGGCCTAATCAGGGTCTGGTCGAATTCTGATGCTTGGCTGAGTCACTAGGGCTTACGTGTCACCTTTTGAGTGGCTCTTTGAACTTTGTATGGTCTAGATTCCTCCTATCTTCATTCGACGGCTCAAAACAATTTAAAATTCTATAAATACAACTCAAACCTAACCTTAAACTCACACAAATAATAGAATACAATAGCCGTCATGCTGCTGGAGAGGAACTAGGAATGGCCGTCAATTAGAAACCCTAGAGACAAGCCAACAAGCCTAAGAGACAATTCAAAAGCTTAAAGCATCGACAACTAAATCAAAACAACGCCTACAACAAAGGATAGCATCTCCAAATTCAGAATTCAGATTCCTGAATTGAAGATTCGTCATACGTTGTAAGTAGAGTGCTATTCCGATGTGAATAAATAATTGTGTTTTGATTTGTGTAAAATGAGAAATAGAATTGTATTTGATTTGTGGTGATAATAATTCATATTTGAATGTTGTTTTGATTCTAAATGATTTGGGATGTTATGGTATAACGATTGGATATTTGCAAGTATGTCATTCATGTTGAAAGTTAACAACTACATGTTTGTGGTAGTTTATTTGAGATTCATGCAAGTATATGATTCACTATTATGCCAACATAATATATATTATAATCACTTTTAGTGTAGTTAGATCCATTTGGGTATTATGACTTATGTGAATTTATGTTGGAATTGGCATCGTGATTCAAGTGTAAAACCATACTTTTGTATTAGAGACAAAAGTAAGCATCTTTGTGAACTTGTGTTGACTCTATGAACATGACTAGACTATGTTTGGTGTTATACCTAATTGAAAAACATGTTTTAGGCCTATATTGTTATCAAAAATCATAAGATAATATATGTGACACATAGCTAAGTTAGATTTACATTCCAATTGCAAGTTTGCATGAATAAATTAAAAACCATGATTTCATGTTTAGGTATATTTATGCCATGATTATATGAATAGATCAAAAACCATGATTTCATGTATAGGTATATTTATGCCATGATTATATGAATAGATCAAAAACCATGATTTCATGTTTAGGTATGTTTATGCCATGATTATATGCTATTACAATGCAAGTTCACAAGTGCCAAATTTATGTTAATTGGTTCGCTATGTTGCAAGTTCATGCGTTCACACTCCCCTTTTTATGTTACTTAGAATATATAAACACCATGTTCTAAGCCTCCCCTTTTTCATGTGGTTAAGTTGGGTTTAAATGTTAAACCCAACATATGTTATTGTAGCGAACGTATAAAACGGGGGTAGTGACGTTTGGGTTAAAATATAAAACATATGTGTTGGCATGTTTGACGCATGCCAACGACCTTGAAAATAATTAAGTGGTGTAAATTAATTTCACCCAATAATGATGAATTTGAATAATGGGCCGTAAATATTTACATATAAAAAGAAAAGAGACAAAATATGTAAATTTAGAAAATACGATGTGTTTAACCCGAGGTTGGATTGAGTTGTGATGTAAACCTGCCCGGAACCGCCCGGCTGTCCAGTAGTCACAACAATACCTATCCAATGTGGGTGGTTAAACACGGAGCCCAATAAGGACCCGAGGTTAGACTGAGTTGTGGCGTAAGACTTCCCGGACCCAACCGGCAACAGGCAGCCACAACAACATCTGCCTAATGTGAGAGGTCGAGGCTTTAATAAGACAATTAAGGCTGAGTCAGGATTGATAGGATTAAGTAAATTGAATTAATACTTAATCAAAATGGAACATGCTAAACTATACAGACTGATTGGGGGTTAGGTTTACAAAACACTTAACCAACTTAACATGTTGGCTAGAAATAGAAAACCTAGTAGCGGGGGGACCTTTTTCAGCAGTAACCCTACAAGGTGTATCAGGATACCCTGAACTAGGCAGGGTGGGGCACGATTACTGGGCTGACTGTAAGAGGTCAAATCGACGGCGGTGGTGCGGCAGTGTAGGTTCTAACGGGGTGCGGGCGTGCACACACTTTGGCGCAGAAAAATAAGGCACTGGGCACCAGTAGTATACTTGTGCATTCTAGAATTGTGTCGGGCCGCCACCATGGGACTTGATACACCCCATGGTGGGACCAGCATAGGTAACTACAACATCGGGGGCCGTAAGACACATGTAACTATGCGAGTAGGAGCCGATCATTAGAAACGGATCACTTCACCCTGATTATGGGGTGCCTGTTGGGAACTGGTTTATGCGGATGCAGAGATTAATATGGGGTACGATAAGTATATTCGACTCTAGACAACTTAACTTAGTTTATGGTGCTTTCCCATTTCCAGTTTATACTTATCATGCCCAGTTCTTTATTCATAGACTGAATAGTCCTAGACTTACTTTGGCTTTATATCTGACTCCACTTTTCTTTCGTCTTCTTTTCTTTCGCTCCCCCCCGGTCCACAGGGAGGGAATACCGCAGCTTGACCAGTTTTCACATCCAGCTTGAAGAGAAAGAATGTATTGCTTAGATATTTTCATTTTGGACTATGGCTTTGGACAGTAATTATGGGACTTATGCAGTTTACTTATGTTTTTATGCTTCTTTAAATAATGTAATCAAGACAGTTATGAAGGTGTTATGTTTTTGGAAGTATTATAAGACAAATTATGGCATGGTTTGTGTAACACGTATTTTAATGAAATAAAAGTTGCTATTGTTTTCCGTTGTTTCAAAAATATATGGTTTTTTTTTATATATCTGTCTTGTGTATCTGTGACTTATACTTATAAACCTCCACCAAAATTAGGGCATTCCCTTTGAGAGTGACCCTAACGGAGGTGGGGTGTTTCACCAGCCAACCTTTCAGGCAGCTCTACTATATAAGCCATCTTCCCAATCTTCTCGATGATAGGGACGGTCCAAAAAATCTTGGTGCTAGCTTTCCTGCGGATCCAAAGAGAACAACGTTCCTTAAAGGAGATACCTTAAGGAAAACCCTGTCCCCAACCTTAAACTCAAGGTTGGTCCTTCTTTTGTCGGCGTAGGATTTCTGTCTGTCTTGGGCAGTCTTCATTCTCCTTCGTATCAAGTCCACTTTTTCTGAAGTCTCTCTAATCATGTCTTGCCCAAGTATAATCTTGTCAGTAGACTCCCACCAACAAGTTGGTGATCGGCACGGTCTTCCATACAAAGCTTCGAAGGGCACCATACCGATGGTGGCTTGGTAGCTGTTGTTGTAGGCGAATTCCACCAAAGGAAGATGATCCTACCATGTCCCTCCAAAGTTAAGAATGCATAGTCTCAAAAGATATTCTAATACTCTATTCACCCTTTCTGTCTGTCCATCAGTTTGGGGGTGATAGGTCGTGCTCAAGCATAACTGTGTGCCTACAACTTCTTGCAGACTCCGCCAAAATTCGCTTGTAAAGATGGGATCTCGGTCACTCACTATGCTGAAGGTATTCCATGGAGTCGAACTATTTCCTTGAGATAAAGAGAACCTAGAGACAAGGCAGTCCTTCTACTCTTGATAAGTATAAAGTGGGCGCTTTTAGTGAGCCTGTCCACTATTACCCATATGCTAGTATTGCCCCTTCTTGACCTAGGCAACCCATCAATGAAGTCCATTGAAATGCTATCCCACTTCCATTGCGGGACTTCTAGAGGATGAAGCAGTACTCCAGGCTTCTTCTGTTCCGCCTTGACCTGTTGGCATATCATGCACTTAGAAACGAAATCTGCCACGTCCTTCTTTATGTCGTCCCAAAAGAAAACTCTCTTTACGTCCTTGTACATCTTGTCTCCACCTGGATGTATTGTCATCTTGGAATGGTGTGCTTCCTCGAGCACCATCTTTACCAAATCCCTTGCTTGTGGGACGCACAGTCTTCCATCTCGCCTCAGCCAACCCTTATCATCGATGGAGTACCTATTGAGGTGACTGGAAGTTTCACCCCTAATTAGCTTATCAATCACATCCACAAGCTGAGGGTCTTCACGTTGTGCGGCCCCTATTGAGTCTAAAAGAGTGGGCCGTACTCCTAGGGATGCCAATAAACCAGGTACAAAATCAGAGGAGGGCCTAAAGTCAAAACTGGTTATATACTCCAAGCTTTGTCTTTCTATAAAGAGAGTGCTTAAGGTTAGTTTCTTTCCACTCAACGCGTCTGCTACTATGTTTCCCTTGCCAGGAGTATAGGAAATCTCAAAGTCATATGAGGCAAGGAAATCCATCCATCTTTGCTGCCTTAAGTTAAGATCTTTCTGCGATAAAAGATACTTCAACGATTTATAGTCAGTATATAATTCGAACTTCTCACCTAGGAGATAATGGCGCCAAGACTTAAGCGCAAAGACGATGGCGGCTAACTCAAGATCGTGGGTTGGGAAGTTCTTTTCATGAACTTTCAATTGTCTTCCACCATAAGCTACTACCCTCCCTTCTTGCATCAGAACAGCGCCTAGTCCCGTACCATAAGCATCCGTGTAAACTGTGAACATCTTGCTTCCGTCAGGCAAAGTAAGAACTGGGGCTGTTGTAAGAGCCCTCTTTAGGCGTTGGAAAGCAATATCACAGTCCAAATCCCAAGCGAATGCTAGATTCTTCTTTGTTAGCCTTGTGAGTGGAGCTGATATTTTCGCGAAATCCCTAATGAACTTTCGGTAAAAACCTGCTAGCCCGAGAAAGCTTCGGACTTCAGTTGCATTTCTTGGTGTCTTCCAATCTTGCACTGCCACCACTTTCGCGGGGTCCACAGCTAACCCCTCTGTGGATACTATATGTCCAAGGAATCTTACTTCTTCTCTCCAAAAGTGGCACTTGGAGAATTTTTCTTTTAGCTGATGTGCACGGAGAGTATCCATGATTTCCTTCAGATGTTGAGCATGTTCTTCCTCATTCTTTGAGAAGATCAAAATATCTTCTACGAAGACCACCACGAACTTATTGAGGAATTCTCTGAACACCCTACTCATTAGATCTACGAAATAAGCGGGTGCATTTGTCAAGCCAAAAGGCATGACAAGCCACTCGAAGAAACCGTCTGGGGTTCTGAACGTCATCTTATCAATGCTATCTTCAGCTACCCTTAGCTGATGGAACCCAGTAGCTAGATCAAGTTGGGAGAAGACCGACGCACCTACAAGCTGATCAAACAAATCGCCTATTCTGGGGAGAGAGTGTCTATTCTTTTTAGTCAGCTTGTTTAGCCCCCTATAGTCCACACAAAGACATAGTGAACCATCTGCTTTGGTGGCGAACACCACTGGATCACCCCACTCCGAGATACTCCACCTTATAAACCCCTTCTCGAGAAGCTCCTTAACTTGCTTACTGAGCTCCTTTCTCTCCTTTGGAGCCATGTGTCTAACAGGCAGAGCTGCGGGCTTTGCATTATCAATAAGATATATGCGGAAGTCTATTTCCCGCTTCGGAGGTAAGCCCTTCACCTCTTCAAAGACATCTGGATATTCCCGGACCACTCTAACCGACTGCAAATTCTCAACAGAAGCATCAAGAAACTCTTGATAACTAATCATAACAGCATTCAAGGGATTACAAGAAATTTCTAGAGTGTTACCGAGCCGAGTCAAGAGCCTAACCACTCTTTTTTCACAATCAAGAATGGCACCATTACTGGATAACCAGTCCATGCCTAAGATCAATCCATATCCCGAGAAACCCAAAACAAAGGTACTACATCTAAATTCAACACTTAGATTAGAGATTTTCAAATCCAAGAAAACCATCGACAAATAAGCCGAGCCCCCAATTGGATTTGAAACAACCAAGGGATCTTCTACCATACTAGTGTCTAGGTGCAGAGATTCTACTAAAGCAATTGAAATAAAGGAGTGTGATGCACCAGAATCAAAGAGAGTGCGAACTGGAAGATCATAGAGATAAACTAAGCTTTCTACAGAAATATTTCTACCTCGTTCCTGTGGAGGTGCCACCAGTGCGTGAACCTGTCCTCCTGAGGTGGATCCAGTCTTATGTCCCTGCCCCCGCTTCTTTGGGCAGTCCTTAGCTAAGTGTCCAGTCTCGCCGCAATTGAAAGAACCACCATTCATCTTTGCCTTCTTCTTTCTGCAGTCTTTCGCTATATGTCTAACAATGCCACAGAAATTGCACTTTCTCTTTTCACGGGATTTGTTGTTCTTCCCGCCTTTCTTGAAGTCTGTTTTCTTAGCCTGTAATCCCACTTTCTTTTCTTGAGGCACTTCCACCTTTGCCTCTTTCCTGCCTTTATCTTCCTCGTGTAGCAGCGCCATGTCCACCAAGCTTTCATAGGTTGCTCCCATGGGTATATGGGTCATAGCAAGGCGTGTAGAGGCTCATTCAGACCTTTGACGAAGCGAAGGGCCTTCTTGTGTTGGGTGTTTACTAAATCCAGCCTAAATCTGGCCAGCTGATTAAACTGATTGACATACTCCTTGATCATCATACTTCCTTGTTTAAGAGTTAGGAGCTTCTCCATTTGCAGGCTTCTTTCAGCTTGGGAGAGGAATTTCATCTCAAACCTCATCCTGAAATCTTCCCAAGTTTCCACTGGCCTCTCAACATGGGTAACTTCCCACCAATAGGAAGCTTCATCTTTAAGCAACCACACTGCTAGCTGTATCTTTTGCCTGTCGTCAACTTCGAAGATGACGAACAAATCTTCGGTCTCCTGCAGCCAGTTCCTTGCTACCACAAAGGATTCAGTTCCATAAAAGTCCTTTCCACCCATAGCCTTGAAGTCTCTACATGTCTTAGCAAAAGTATTTCCACGAGGAGGAGGAGGAGGAGGAGGTACCTCTGCCACTGTGGGAGGAGGAATGTCCGCTGGGCCCGTACCATTGGCCCTAGCCTCTAAGTACCTTCGGAACCATCCAGGTATTGGTACCCCTTCTGAAAGGTTAAGATCTCCAGACATGCTGGAACAAAAAGAAAAGTATTCAAGACAAAAGGATAGAGAGATAGTGCATATGGCTTTGGGGAATTATACCTTTTAAAAACAACGCTTTTTCTTGAAAAAAAGGAATGCTTCTTTAAACTTCTTTTTGAAAATAGTTTCAAAAACTTTTATCTAGTATGGTAAATCTGTGCTCTGATACCAAGTGAAACACCCCACCTCCATTAAGGTCACTCACAAAGGGAATGCCTTAACTTTGGTGGAGGTTTATAAGTAAAAGTCACAGATAAACACAAGACAGATATATAAACACATATATATAAGCAACGGAAAACAAACAAACTTTTATTTCGTAAATACGTGTTCATACAAAACATTTCCATGATTGTCTTACAGTAACTCCCAAAACATTACATCATCATTTCTGTCTTGATTATTAAACAAAGAAGCATAAAACATAATTTAAAACTGTATAAATCCCCATAGAACGTGTCCAACAACCATATCCAAGGAAAGAGAGTCCAAACCATACATCTACTATCTTGAAGCTTCCAAAGAGTCTGACTAAGCTGAGTTGTTTCCTCCCTGTGGACCTGGAGGGGGGAACGGAAGAAAAGAAGGCGAAAGAAAAATAGAGTCAGACATAAAGCCTGGTAAGTCTAGTGACTCTTCGGTATGAGAATAAGAATAAGGGCATGATAGGTATAAACTGGAAATAGGAAAGTATCATAAACTGAGATAAAGCAGTTTGAACAGAATATACTATCGCACCCCACACTATATCTCTGCACCTACTTGCATTGTCTCAACTGGCACCCCATGATCGGGGTGAAGTGATCCCCTTTTTTTAAAAGATCGTCTCCTACTCGCAAAATCATATGTGTCATACGGCCGCCAAAGATTGTAGATACCTATGCTGGTCCCACCATGGGGTGTATCAAGTCCCATAGTGGCGGCCTGACATAATCCTAGAATGCATAGGGTATACTACTAGTGCCCCAAGTGCCCTGTTTGTCTGCTCCAAAGTGTGTGCACGCCCGCACTCCGTTAGAACCCACACTGTTGCACCCACCGCCGTCGCTTTTGACTGCTTACAATCAGCCCAATAATCGTGCCCCATCCGGCCTAGTTTCAGGGTACCATGATACCTAATTGGGTTATTGCTGAAATGGGTCCCCGTTACTAGGGTTTTCTAGTCAAACATGTTAAGTGGTTAAGTGTCTGTATTTACCTAACCCCACCCATCATTTTAATTAACATGTTGAATTGGTTAAGTGTTTTAGTTAACTTAACCTTACCATCCTGACTTGTCTGTCCTTAACCTTGATTAGTTAAACCACCGACCTCTCATATTAGACACGTATTGTTACGTTTACTGGATGTGCCGGTCGGTTCCAGGCAGGTTTACACCGTAACTCAGTCTAACCTCAGGTCCTTATTGGGGTCAATGCTTAACCACCCACATTGGATAGGTATTATTGTGATTACTGGACAACCGGGTGGGTCCGGGCAGGTATACATCACAACTCAATCCAACCTCGGGTTAAGCATACTCGTATTCTCTAAATTTTGGCATGTGACAAACATGCCAATACATATAATTTTCACCAATTTATGTCAAGTTTCCTATAATTACCAATTTTTCCCAACGTTACCCCGTCTAAGTATTAGGCTAACAATCTTAGCCTAATTTTTCGTCCGCATGATTTTTAACATATAATATTAGGGTAAAAACTTAGCCTAATTTAGCGTACACAAAATTGGCATAAAGAAATTCATTAACATAAACATGACATAGGTGTAAACTTGGCATTCTTGGCATAGTCAATATGAACATCATACGTGTGAACTTGCAAAATAGTCAACATACATATATGTGAATTTGCAACATAGACTGAATCATGGGTTTCAACATGTCATGCGAACTTGCATTAGAAAAAGGGAATCTAACTAAACAGATGTCACATGAATTAGCATATGATTTAGACAACATAAGCCTAAACTTGTTTAGATCTAGGCATAACATCGAACATCACTAACATATGACAAGAATATGACATGTCCATAAAGTATGTATAATTCTACCACATGTGTGTGAACTAGATCAAATCATGTTTACTACTATAACATGAAACTTGTATTAAAATGGATCTTGGCATGCATCCAATTACGAACTTGCAACTTTTGTATAAACATATGAGCATATATATAAACTTAATCATTTAGGCATAGAGGTTTAGCATAAAGTATATACATGGGATCTTAATCACATACAGCCTATATAATTACATAACATATAGGTGTAGATTATAACATGAACTATACAACTTGCTTGTGATGTTGTTTTCATTCTAAATGTACAATAGGATCAACATCAACTCAATTATACCACAAACATCCCAATACCATTCACAACACAATCATTTCAATACATAGATATTAATTAACATCGTCGTTATACAATAGCACAATTCCATTTCAATTTTACATTGAATCAAGTCTTAATTTTATTCACATTGGAAAAATCACTATAATTACAATAAACGATGAACTTGAATTCTGGATTCTGAGTTCTGAATTTGAAATGCTTTCCTTTGGGTAGACAAACGTTGTTTGATTCTTGTTTTACTTTAGTTTTGCTCGTCTCTAATCTTTCTACAAGTGGAGGCTACTCTTGGCTTCCTTCAAGCAGCATGACGGCTCTACCTCTATTTTATTTGTGTGAATTTAGGTTGAGACTAAGGTTGTTTATATAGAATTTCAAACTAATTAGAGTCGTCGATGAAGCTAGAGTTAATCAAGGCCATCCATCTCAAGAAAAGGCAATCAGAAAGCGACAAGTCAGCCCTAGTGACACACCATAGCTTAGAAATTTGACTAGCAACCCGACCAGGCTAGCCAGGGCCAAACTAGGTCGACTGGGTAGGTCGACCCCTAGGTCAACCCTATGGTCGACCTAGTTACCCAGGTCGACCCCCTGGTCGACTTGGTCCTTGGGCAGGAATTTTCCCGCCCAGCCCATTTTGGGTCTGTTTTTCGAATTTTGAACTGCATTTGAGCTATTTGAATTTTAAATTGAATTCTGAAACTTCCGGAGGTCATAACTCCTTCATACGGACTCCGATTTACGCAAACTTAGACTCTATCTCAAGCAGAATTCTGAGACGAGCGCAATGGCGTAACCCGTTTCCCTTAATTATTTCATTTTGAATTAATTATACTTTAATTTGTTAATTTACAGCTAATAGAAAATTCGGGGTGTTACATATCCAATGTAAAATAGAATATGTACCTTTTTTCTGGCATTCCACTCTATCTCTTCCATTTTTTGTCCAATCCACATATACCATTTCATTTCCACTTGATTTCCATTAAAATTATCCTCGAACCACACCATCCACATATAACTTCATTCAAACTCCAATTCCAAACTCAATTCCAACTCTTAATTCATCAATTCAATTCCATTCCAGATTATCTCTAATCTAAACCAATTTTATTTGGCTTAGTTAAATTTTCTGATTGTTTACTTCATAAAAAAAATTTAAATTCTGGAATTCAGATTCCTAGGTTTTAATTTCAAATCGGTTTGAAATTATATATATTACATATCATAATAGCAATTCAAAACATTTGAATATTTAAACAACTTGTTCCTCAAAACAATCCAAAATAAAATATTTGGTAGTAATACGTCACTTAGCAACTCGAAAATGAACACCGATAATGTCGCGGTTCATCATCGGAATTATTTTCCAGCCATCAAAGTGAGTTCAATACTATATTATGTACAAACTCATTTTTAAAGACTTCATTTTGAAATTACATCAAAATATCTTTTACCATACTCGAAAAACAATTTCAATTCTCCCAGGATTTTAAAATTCCCATATATTATTTCCAACTCTTTTCCAAGTTTCCAGAGTTTTAATTCCAATTTTGATTTTAAATTCAGATTTAGTTCATCTGATTTTGCATATTATACTTATATAATATTTCGATTGGTTATTTATATAACCAACTCAAATATAAATCTTATGCGATCATATTAACGATTAACATATCCACTATACTATAGTAATCTCAAGATATACATATTTCTTTTATATCAAAATATATTTTGGGTAATATTATTTTATTTACCCAGCTTTTAAAACAATACTATGTCGAATTTTTCTATCCAAGTGTTTATAAATCCCTATTAACCCCATTAGCTAAATGCGTTGATCTGAAATTTATATACCACTCAACAGATCAATTAACACAATTTAAAATAGTTTTTATACTAATTTACAAATATGCGCTCATATATATTTATATATACACACACACACACAAACTCAATCTAGAGTATTACTAACTCTATCTCTATGGAGTCATGCCATAGAGCCAAAGTTGTCACCAAACCATTGCTCTGATACCAACTGTAATGGCCAGTAAATCCGTACCAATTTGAGCTGACTAATATCCTACACATTTAGCTCAAAGTGCACGAAAATACAGATCGTTAATAGAAAGAAGTTAGAGGATGAGAAAGATAAGATAGAACTAATGGAATAGAAGAAGAAGAAGACAACTAAATAGAATCAAAGTACACGAAACTCACAGCGGAACAAATAAAATATATTATATAACAAAATCTTGAAATACAAATATGAATTTGTATATACATACCATATCAGAGTATAACTCATATACATTACAGTAGAAATAATCTTTAAATAACAAAAGGTGAAGCCTCCTGCTTTGAGCTCCTCCCAGTGAATCTGTAAAGCCTAAAACACTTGACTGCCCATACAAATTTGGGCACCCAAGAGTTCAGGAAAAACACAAGCAGAATAAACTCTGGGTCAGTCATGGGACTGGTGTGAGTAAATTCCAACCAAATCGTTTAACTTTGAAAATCCTTTTAAAAGAAAAGGATAATAGTAAGACCAACACACACATAAACATGGACGGTTTTTACCTTACTATAACCCAAAATATTTTGATATCAAAATCCAGTGATATTATAACAATGTCTAATCAAATAAATAACCAAATAGCAGAATGCTTGCATCTCACGCTCCAGATACATAGTATAAATTCAAAAAAACCATAGGGCGCTTATTGGAGATTGAATTCCAACTATGACAAGGTATGGGACCACCTCCCGATCAGTGTACTCTAGAGGGGATACTCTGGGGTTCAACAAGAACATCTTACAGCCTGGCCCACACATGACCGACCACTCATTTAGCTTGAGTGTATCAAATATATTGTCACCCACGGTTGTTGTCCATCCAACCGTAATCCGAAGATACAGAATCGAAAAGAAGAACAAATATGAATTTTCTCTAGATCGGTGACAATACACCTTGCTTGGGTATGACCCAACTAGCCATGCTGCCCGCCCGATTTCTGTCATTTCCCTGTTGTGAGGCTAGAGGCTACGTTTATCTTTTAGAACATTTGGCCACCATACACTTTGAATGTCACATTGTCAAACCCGTCAAATCACTAGTTGATCTTCAAAAATATTACGGGTCTAAAATCTAAGAGAAATGAATTTCTCCACCACCAGACGTAATACCTTGAAAAGATCGTCTTATGTGATCTGTTAGGAATGCTTTATCAGACATCCATCCATACAAGTTGTCCTGGGACCGGACAAATAGAAAGCACCATTCTGGAACAGAACGACCCTTGCATTTTACCCCGTCTTCAATTATCTTCAGCATAATCTAATTCGTAGCGCCTATGCCTATACGGAGTGGTTTTCGGATAATATATCCAACCGGTCTCTCCGCATTGACAACGATGGTCAAAACACTTCGATGGTCGGTTATTTAACTATTGAAGTAAAACAAAACATCCATTCAAATTTACACTAAGCATCAAACAAATCACTGGCCCTTTTATTTAACATTACTTCCCCAATTTTCCATATCTTCCCATATATTTTCCAAAACCCTTTTAGCCCTTCACATTTCTTGAAAACATTTCCAGTTATTATAAATCTTTATTCTCCCATATTCTAGATATATATTGTTAATGTTCGAAAACATTCTCATCCTTTCACATTTCTTATTTCCGATATATTAGAAAATATACGTTAATTATATTGGAAAACATTTCCAATTTCCATTTTTACTACTTAATCTGCAAACATTTGCTTTTTAAAACCTTATTCACTTTGAAATGTGAATATTTATTTCTTATAGAAATCTGATTTCGTTTATCAAATAATTCTTTACCATTATAACTTAATGTCGACCTCCTATTTGATTAAAACTTGTTAAACCTTCCTTTAGTTCAGAAATAACCATATAAATTATTTGTTCAATATTCAATTACAATTTCTTATATGATCTAGAACAATGTCGAATGACATGTTATATAAACTCAAATGTTTTTAACATATTCCCATATTTTAAAGAGCTCCCTTCAGTACAAGTAATATATATCAGATCTTAATTATTTACTTCTACTTCCAACTTCGTATAATTCATTTACACTTCTTCGGGGAAAGCATAATTATTTTCTTATTACTTGGGATAAGTGAATTTCCAACCTTTCTAGGGAATAGCGCTATATATAATAATCATGCTTAAGCTTGGTTAACAGCGTTATTTTATCGTTATAGTAAAAAGTTTCAATACGTTGTAATATTCCCCTTTATAACTAATCTCAACATCACCATCACGCTGAAGCCTGGTTAACAATGTTATTTTATTGTTATAGTTCAAAAACTTGCAATACGCTGTTATATTCTACTTTATAACTAATCTCGACGTCTCTTTCCGTTACAAACTAATACCATCCCTTGATAATAGTGAAGCCGTTCAAGTTGGGGCATTTTACTTATAATATCAATCAAACCGTGTTTTCTTGTTTCATTTGAAAATTGGTTTTATGATACCAAATCTTTAAAAACTCGGTTGTTTATAATTATTTACATTAAACATTAACTTTTTGCCTCATCTTCCTTATATAATTCCATTTATCACTCCTTTGCCAAAATCCATTAACGTTCTTTGTCTTCTGACGTTTTACATTTATTTGAAACATTATACTTAATTTAAGTAACATCTTATTGCAACTCAATACCATCCATTTAAGAACCATTACTTTAATTAAATAATTAACCTCATTATTTCTACAGTTAAAGAGTTTACTTCATTATTAATTTAAACTAGATTGGTTGTTGAACACCAACTAACTATTTTAGTATATAATTATTTTAAACTCCGTTAAATGGAAAGGTTACTAATAAGAAATCTTATTAATTTTGAACAATTAATTGCTAAGTAATTATCATTAAATAAATTGAAGATTGATTAATCTAATAATCAATTTCCAATTAAACAGTTGATTTAGTCAACTTCAAATTATCAGTTAACTCGTTAACTGATCTTAATTACTTCTCTCCATTAGATTAGTATAATTGATCTAATAATATTATTTAACCATTTGTTTTAAAATAATTATCCAAATATGTACTCGCGGGATAATTATAGTTTTATAACCTTATTTAAAAGTCAAACAACCGTTTATATTTACTTTATAAAATGAACTATGAAACACTAGTTTATAATAGAACTTCTATTATAACTTGAAACTCGCTTTAATTAAAAATAATAAATTTTATTTAAAATTTAACTTTGTTGATTCGCCTGTCAGTCATCAACGTCTTAAAAAAAATGTATTCAAGGTCGACTGCTGCCAATTTCTTAATTAATACCGCCTATTGATTAAATCACACCAACGTTGAATTTCCATTCGACATTAGTACCCAAACGGGTTTTCAATGTTATTGGGGGTTCAAACAGTGTATATATAAATGATATAAAACAAACAGTACATATAAATATTTAGGAATCCGGCTGGATTCCTCCAACCGGTTTCCCGCATCGACAGATGTTAGTCCATACAATTTACACTAATTCCATACTAGGGAATCTTATAACAGATGGAATCAGTATCCAATCCATGATGTGTATATATATAATGATATTTAACCAATTTAATTGTAATTTACCTAATCAACCATCACGCAGCATTCAACCATTATTTTAAAATATAATTATAATATTTTAAAATAAAATAGAGTTAGTGAATTTACTCACTTTTGCGCGTTAACCGTTAAATAACGATTTGCGTCAGTAGACCGGATCAGACGAAATTTTATTAGTATATTGTTTGTTAAATAAAACATGTCATTCTATTAGTATATGTTAAAACAAAACATGTCATTTTGTTAGTATTTGTTGTTTTAAATAAAACATGTCATTTTATTAGTATGTGTTATGTTGAAATAAACATGTCATTATATTAGGATTATGTTTTGTAAAATAAACATGTCATTTATTTAGGATCTTGTTTTGTAAAATAAAAATGTCATTTTTATTGTATTAAAATTGTCAAAAATATAAGTATCATTTATGTTCATTTTAGAAATGTCATTTATGTTCATTTAGAATTGTCAGAAATAAAGTATCATTTATGTTCATTTAGAAGTATCATTTATGTTCATTTTAAAAATGTCATTTATGTTCATTTAGAATTGTAAATGAAGTTCAATTATGTTCATTTAGAAATGTCATTTATGATTGTCAAAGATAAAATTTACATTTTTAAATGTCATGTATACATTAGTTTTGTATACATATTAAAATTTACATTTTTATATGTCATGTAGATTATAACATATATTTGTCAAATAAATATGTCATTTAGATTAGAACATATTTGTCAAATAAATTTGTCATTTAGATTAAAACATATTTTGTAAATAAATAGGTCATTTAATTAGAAATGTCATTTAATTAGAAAATTTATCATAAGTTAAAATATGATTTGAGCTAGATTAAAACATTATCATTATAATGTTATTATGGTAGTGAAATTAAATTATAAATATTTATTTATAATTTAAACAAATGACAATTCGTTAAATAGACAATAATTCAAATTAAATTAGAATTGGTTAAATTTATTAACCAATGATTTATTTATATAAATTGTTATTGTTTGAAAACCCCACACAAGTGTTGGGATGATAATTGACATACACTAGTCCCAATATTTAGCTGTATGACAATCGATGGATTGACAGTCTGCGATGAGCGTTATTTATTTATTTTAATGCTCACACAGTTATAAATTTCACTCTGGATGTGAATGGATTGTTTAATGATTATTTATCATTACTGTTATATACACATGCAATGTATGAAATCCATATGACCGAATTTATATGGTAATTGATTGAGTCGCGTTCCGATTCAGAATATTTTTAATAAAACAATATTTTAAGATAAAGAACATCTTTATATAAAGAATATTTTAAAGTAAAGACTCTTGTAAATAAAGAATATTTTAAAATAATGAATATTTTAGAATAAATATTCAATGAAGAATAAAAATATTGAAATATGAAGCCGTGCTATGTAGGAACGCTATTTTTAACCCGAACGGGTGTATCGATCGATTTTATTCATTTTATAATGAATATAAAAAGAAGTGATTTATAAACCTAATATTCTGAAAATATAAAGATTTTAATATGATAAAAATATTGGATATTCAATTTTTATTTAAAAATTTAAAAATGAAGTTAAAGTCATTTTTAAATGAATTTTTAAATATTTTATAAAATATGTTTTAAATAGAAATCGACGTTATATTATATATATATATATATATATATATATATATATATATATATATATATATATGGCCTGAATAGAATGCGTTGCGCAGCGACCGTTCGCGAATTTCGACCATTAACTTCGAATTGGCGTAACGGGAGATCCGACCGTCGGATTCTCCTAAAACCGGAACCATTGGGTTCATATCGGAAAGAGCTTTCCAATGAATATAAGAGTTTTGAAATCTAATAGTTAGATTTGGAGTTATGTCCAAATCAATTTTAGAAAAGGTCGATATAAGTACAGTTCGATGACCGTTTATGGAAATCGACTGTAAAGGCCTTAATAAAATTACTAAAAATATGGAAAAATTATGTAAAATCATAATAAATGATTTGAAAAGAATTTGGATGAAAAATTCCAATTTTGTAAAGATAAAAATATATTTTTATCAATATGTACTAGTTATTAACTAGAATAAATCTTTAAATTAAGATTCAATGAAGTTTTCCAATAAATTAATATTTACTTGGAATTAAATAAATAAATTGGATTTTTCGTCAATGGTGTCTTCAATAACACCGTTCTTAAACCCAGTTGAAAAAAGAATTAATCTTTTAATTGAGATTATTAGAGTTTTCCAATTATATGTAGAAATTAGAATAAAATAAAATGTGAATTGGGTTTATTGTGAACTGTGTTTTAAATGACACTTGTTCTTTAACCCAATTAACAGTGAAAATATAATTTGGAATTTACAAATCTTTTATTAAGATTTAAATGGGAATTTTCCAAAGTAAAGTTTTCCAATTTAATATATTATACTGGAATTGAATAGAATTCGATTCAATAATAATCGAGATGAGCTTCTGTAAAAGAAGACCGTTACTATATATGGAATTTAAAAGGCTTGACCATTATTCCATTTATATTATCAGTCTGATACGGGAACTTATATCGATTATATATTGATTTGATTTCTATGAAAATTCCATATTTTATGGAAGATGATTTTTGGGTTTATCGTGAACTGTGTTTTAAAATGACATTGGTTATTTAACCCAGTTAAAGACAGGATTAATTTCTTAAAGTTGAATAATCATAAAGTTATGATTTTTAATATTAAAACACGAATTGGTGTTTTAATGAACCTTTAAAATGAAGATTAAGGAATAAATTTAAAGAATTTATCTTTGATAAAATTAATGGGAACTTTTCCCTAATAATGTGAATATTTTATTAAAAGAATATTCTGAATTGGAATGAGACGTTTGATTTGTTTTTATAGCACTTTATCATTGATTATAAAATACATGAGATATTCGGAAAGACCGGGTTTAACCCATTCTGAATAATTACTATGACGATTAAGAGTCGAAGATGAAGACGGTGATTGAAGACCGGAGGTCTTCACATCGTTTGGACGATTACTGATGTCTTGATTGGGAGGCATCCCAAGATAAGGTAATAAGTGGTGATCGTCCAGACGTACTTGGAGATCGATGGATATGTGGGCACCTCTCTCCAGTATTGGACATATGGGACGAGGAATAAGGTGTCTCTGGTTTCGTTCAGACATAGAACGGACTTGTAAATGAATGTGTGTCTGACATTGGATTTCATTCTATGTAGATTGATTTCTATTCAATATATAACAGTTGGTGGCGGAGAATTTATTCTCTTGCTTAACACCCTTAGAGGTTATGTATTGATTGTTATTGATATCATGGCGTGGATTGTCAATGTGGCATGCCAAGATGCAAATGATCAAGGCTTTTGTTGAAAAGCAGAGTCTTGTGGTTGATGATCAAAGCATAGCCTATTTCGGCATAGCTTTGTGTATAACGTTACCTCGCGAGCCTCACAACCCAGTTAGAGTCAGAAACGGGACAAGGGAACGCAGGGAGTGCACACATTTCTTTCTAGTTAGAAGTGGTGTTAGGGTTTTTACAAAACCCGACATTTTTACTTATGTGGTTGATGGATTATGAGACGCCTCGGATTTATTGGTCGATTGTGACCATTTTAAAAGTCCAATAGGATCGGGAAGCGTGTGTTCAGACGTAATTAATCCACTAACGTTATTTGTGGACCAGCCCTGCAGGATCCAAGGGTTCATTGCGGGGGATCCTGAGACATTGCTAGAGTGTCTCGAATCGGTAAGGAGATCGTTCCTATCCGTGACTCATGATGGAAACCCAATTTCCAATACGACACCATGCGGTTTTGATTGCAGAACTAGTATGGCGACATAGTATGATGGGGTACTATGCCATCTGTGATTGATACATTATGATTGAAATTGTTTTTGAAAACATATATACACTAATAATAATTTCAAATATGTTTTATACGTATCAAGCATTTTTGATCATTATAAGGTAAAACTCTATCCTCCGGTTTGCATTGCATTGTGTGATGGGACTTGAGTCTTATAATGGTTTCATTTTCTAAAAAGCATTGCGTTGTTCAACGATTTACTTTATTTATGCACTTGCAATCCAATGGAGTAAACCCATTCTGCGTTAGCGGCGTGGTCCTATGATTAGCCTTATTATTAGATAATTTAAGTTAGATTTCTCATACCAGTCCCATGACTGACCCGTAGTTTGTTTCACTTTGCAAACTTGGGTGCCCTCTTTTCCACATGGGCAGTCGAGTAGCTTATTTTGCAGGTATATCGTGTAGGATTCTGGATTGAAGCTTAAAGCTGTGTCCAAAGCATTGATAGACTTCCGCGGTATCAGTTTATTCATTTCCGTTGCAATGTATTAAATTATTGTAAATTATCTTCCGCTTTATTTTACTGATGTACTCTGATATTCTGTACTCTGATGTAACATTATTATAATGTTTATAAAAGTCTTATGTTATTCGTTCTGATGTGTTGTATTCCCAGAGTTAGTGTATTCGGGTTTAGAACAGTCTTGGTTGATTTAACGATCGATTAGGTCCGAGCAAAATCAGGGTCGTTACAAAAAACTTATAAAGTAAACCAAAAAACATGAGTCAAGGAGTTGTAGTTAGTAATGGGAACAACTTCTTTGCTATAAATGATTTCCTCAAAGATTTACATGCAGTTTATGCTACTTAAAGTCCTAAGATTTTTTTTTTGTAACACCATTCCCAAAATGGTTTGTGTTTATGTCAGAGAATTTTGGTTCAACTATGAGAGTGGGGCTATTGCACTTCTCAAGCCGATGGTTGGTTTCATCGTTTACTGTTCATTATTCTCAATGCCTTGCAAATGGATTGCTCTGTGATTTTTCTGATTTGAAAACAAGAGATTGGAAGAAGATAAAAGATGAAAAAGATGTTCGTAAGTAAGTCCCTTCCCAAGCAACAAGTTGGTCAAAAGAAAAAAGACCCATGGCGTTAATCTTTCTTAGTTGGTCCTACGACATTGATCCAACTGCTCATTCTCTTATGATCTGCCATAATTTTTAGATAGTGTTTACTGGTGGAGTAATTTATTTTCTCTTATGCACTCCCTGCTACCAATTGATGTTTTGTTTCTATCAGATATTATCCAATTGTAGTAAACTGACGATCCAATCAAAATGACAAAGAAATGTTGGATAAAATGTATATTGAAAATTTGGAAGTCAAAGAATCGGCAAGAAGCAAATAAAGACGCTATAATTATAATTTGGTGTTACCTTTTTTTCTAACAATCCTACCTATGTACCCATATTGTTAAAAAACATTACGAACAATGTCATTTAGTAACATGGAAAATACGGTTGGTGAAGGACGATCAAATGTGAATATATGTTTAAACTAATATAGACATGTCTTTATTGTCATTAAGATGACCTAAACTGAAACTTTGATGTGTACAGTATTAACTAACACAAAGTAATAAACACATCAATTTAAAATATTCGTAACAGTATATAATATAAATAAATTAGAGTCACATACACACTGAAAAATATGCATCATATCCAAAATATTATATAGATACATGGTGACTACTAAATTATATACATGACTTAAACTCTTAAATATCAAAATATATACAAGTGTAAAGTAATCTAAAACAATAAAAATAGTGTACTTCAATGCTATCCCAAAACCCAAAAGTCAACGACACTATGTACCCATAGAATCAAACAAGTAGAACTATATCTAATAAAAAGAAGTGAAAAAGTTTATGACAACCATAAAATAAGTCATCTCTAAATATGTCTAAAGCCTACTTCTCATAATAGGCATATCAAACCAAGTTACTATTTCAAAATATATATTAATTTACGGCTTAACAAAAAGATAAATCATAATAAAATATGCATGAACCCAAACACTCACAATAAGGCATATCAATCAATACCGTTATTATTTCATAAATGTGTCATCAAAAAAATATGGATCAACAATAAAATAAGTTGAAATAGAAATATGCCTAAAATTAAGTAGTTATAATAAGGCAAATAAATCAAATAACCATTTCAAATCCCTATTAAGTCCCAAATGGACTATCATAAAATATAGTGACAATAATTCAAATTTTTTCAGAGCCATTAGATACCTAAAGATCTAATCATAAAATCTCTGAAGAAATAATCACCACTAATGATATAATAATGGTAGTCATTCATCAGTTTAATACAGTGACATGTGATCTACTAAAAGAGACCCTCTATGTGACAGTCCAAATTTTTATGAAAAAGGCTAAATCAGTTTTTGTGTCAAAAAGAAGTGCGTAGAAGTAGGGCAACCCAAGCTAGCCATCCTCATAACCTACACCAAAGTACTGTTCAAGACAATATCAAAGGTAAGCAGGTCAGAGAATCTTTTGACTAGAATAAGGGGATTGCCCAATTCAAGCCCAAGCCAAACAACACCAACCCAAGTGGCCGTAACAACCAGCAAGATGGAGATCTGAAGAAGCGCGACCGCTATCCGACTAACAAGGTTTGCACTCCGTTCAATTCTGAGTTGGAGACAATCTATCTAGAGACCTGTAACACAATGCAATACAAGAAGCCGAAAACAGAGAATCTACTGACCGGAAGAAGAAATCCAGCAAGTACTGCAAGTTCCATGATATGTTCGATCACAATACTAACGACTGTCGTCACCTCAAGGATGTCATTGAAAAGATTATCCGAGAGAAATGCCTCGAGCAATATGTTCAAAATTTGGCTCTTCGAGAAGTAGTCACTCGCCTTTCAACACCCACATCTTGTAGCGACCCTCCCTCTTGGTCGATCCAAATCGATCGTTAAACCGACTTAAATCGAACCAAAAAGGAGGATACGCTAACTTTGGGTGCACAACACATCATAACAAACAATAGAAGACTTTTATAAACATCATAATAATGTTACATCAGAGCACATAATATCAGTGTACCGAAAATAATATACAGCAGAAAGATATCATAGATTTAAATTACAAAACAGCTGAAAGTATATACATAAATATAATGTGCAGCGGAAAACTTCAACTACCATAACTGAAATAAATAACGGATACAAAGCTTTCTGAATATAGCTCCAGCTGTAATCCAGGATCCTACAAAAAGAAGTATCTATGAAAACCAAAACTACTAGCTGCCCATGTGAAAAATATGGACACCCAGATTTTAGGTAGAAACAATAAACTTCGAGTCAGCCATGGGACTGGTGTGAGAACTCAAAATAGTTATTAAACTTTACTTTAAAATAAGGTAAATCACGGGACCATGACGTAAGTCACGGAACGGGTTCATCCCCATGAATACCAGCGCATAAACAACAACCAATAATAAAAATATGGATCTATTATGCATCAGTCAACATGCAGTTCCTCAATCCATCGATTTTGGCTTAATCACAAATTTAGATTTTTCGAAATCCAATTCAATTTACAGAAATTATTCCTTTAGATTTTATTTCCCGATTTCTTAATTCTAATCATTTGAAATACATATATAGCTTTTATATCAAAGTAGATTTCACTTCGGGATCTCAAACCAAAATCTTTGGAAATATTAATTCCAAAACATCACAATGCATACAAACAAGTATACAACCAAATATCGGGCTCCCCTTAAACAAGGCAAAGGGCACGTACCTTACCAACTCGATATATATATATATATGCACCTCCCACTATGGAGTAGGATACAATGACGATGCACAATCCCATGCCCTCGGGGGTTACACTGCCCATCTCACCATACTTTTAGTCGTCTAGGTTACCCGAATCTTTAGCCACATACTAAATCATTTCATATCTCGAAGTGGGGAAAATCTTTTCACAACATAATAATCACAAGTACTTTCCAAAATATAGTACTTTACATTAGCAATTCACACATATGATCGGTCACTATTAATCACATAACCTTTGAACTCGTACGTCTCAAAGAAGGGTGTTAAGCAAGAGAATAAATTCTCTGCCACCAAACAGATATCATCAATAGCAACTAATCGGTTATGTGATGAACTACAATGTCAAACACATAATACATTTCGAAATCATTTTGACAATATCGGGTCGGGAATATATTTCTTTTCAGTTAAGAAAATATCATTTCAAAATCACTCATTAAATTTGAAATGAACTCAACAACATCGCTAAACATCTCATAGTCAAATCGTGAAGTGTTTCATAAGATGTTAGCATACAAATATTTCTACCCAACCCAATGCTAAATGTAAAAGCATATTTTGCTCATAAACTGGTCGAGCACAATCCAAACAATCAATCACAATCAATATCAAAAACCAAATATATTTGGTTTATACTACATCTCATGTTTTGGTAAATTTAATTACCATTCATTCATTCAAATCTAATTAAAGATTTATTAAAACTCTTCTTCAGTTTTAATCTCTAAAATCATTACTTAATGATTATTCAACTTTCCAGAAATTAATCCTGCTTTTACTTGGGTTAAAGAAAAAATGTTATTTAAAACACAACTCATGATAAGCCCAAAATCATCTTCCATTTAAATGGAACTTTCACGAAAATCATAACAATATATAATCGATATAATTTCCGTATCGTACTAATACTATAAACGAAATAACGGCAAAGCCTTTTAAATTCCATAAATAGTAATGGTCTTCCTTCATAGAACCTCATCTTGATTATCTCTAAATCGAATTCCATTCAATTCCAATTTATTTTATTAAATTGGAAAACTTTACTTTGAAAATTCCATTAATCTTAATTAAAAGATTTATTTCTTCCAACTCATATCTTCACTATTAATTGAGTTAAATAACAAGTGTTATTAAAAACATAGTTTAAGAAAAACCCAAAATCATATTCCATTTAATTCCAATTATATGTATTAATTGGAAAACTTCATTAATCTTAATTAAAAGATTATTCTTTTCTTAACTGGGTTTAATAACAGTGTTATTAAAGACACCATTCATGAAAAACCCAAAATCCAATTTGATTTTAAATACAAGGGTCTAAATAGAAATTATATCGGCTTATATTCAATATCTAATTCTAAAACTAACATATATCGTATTGGGAATAACAATATCTGTATCTTCCAAATTCCTCAACAATATTCGTATAATCATAGAATCCAATATCGAAATATTCCGAAGATTATTTCCATTCAAATCCATTCCCAATTCATACTTTGGAAAATTCTGGTTACATTAAAACTCTTTACAAATCCAATTTATTAATTTAAAAACCATTGGATTTCTAATCTAGTTAATACCTAGTTCATTCAAATAAAAATATATTTTTATTTTTTTCAAAACTTGGTATTTATCACCCAAAATCTTTCCAAATCATTTATTATGATTTTACATAATTTTTTCATATTTTTAATAATTTTATTAAGGCCCTTACAGTCGGTTTCCAATATCGGCCACCGAACTGCATCCATAGCGACCTTTTCCAAAACTGATTTGGACATATCTTAAAATCTAACCGTTATAATTTGAATCTCTTATTATCATTCGAAAGCCCTTTTTGATACGAACCCAACGGTTCCGGTTTTAGGAGAATCTGACGGTCGGAGCTCCAGTTATGCCAATTTGAAGTTAATGGTCGAAATTCGCGAACAGTCGCTGCGCGGCGCGTTCTATTCAAGCCATTAAATATATAATATATATATATATATCATTGATTTCTATTTAAAACGAATTTTATAAATCGTTTATAAATTCATTTTAAAATGGTTTCAACTTCCATTTCATTACATGACAATTTCATTTACTGAATATATACGATAAAATTATATGTTTATCGAACTAATAATATTTACATATCATGACTATTTTATATATCACATACATAAATTTATACAACGCTTATATATATATATATATAATTTCATAAAATGATTATATATATAATTTCATACAATGCTTATATATATATATAATTTCATACAACGCTTGTATATAATTTCATACAATGCTTATATATATAATTTCATACAACGCTTATACACATATATACATACAACGCTTATATATATACACATATATACACATATACACATATATAATTTCATAATCCCAGTGTTGGATCTTGATTAACCCTAGAGTGGGTTGAATAGGGTTTATTGAATTTTAGCGAGTTATTAAAAAATCACAGATCACAGAATATAGCAGAAATAGAAATGAAGAAAGTAAATGACACAAGATATACCCAGCCTCAGCAAAATCCTGCCTACTGCTGCATTTCTAAGGTTTCTACTAGGAGTTAATAAAAGATCCCACTTACAGACATTGTAAACTCGCACTCCCTGCTCCTGTACTAACCCTACGCTCAAAACCCTAGACTGATCTATATCCCCTAGATCAGATTTCCTCGGGTTACAAACCCATAACCCTAGATTTTACAGACTCTAGTAAACTGCCAACTAAAACCTTAACTGGATTTCCTAGTATTTTACAGACACTAGAAACTGATACGGTTTACAAATGAAAACAAAATAAAAACAATAAATAAATTAATGAAAAACCCTTGTCCTTTTGATATTAAAATAAAAACACATAGGCTTAGCCAAGATTATTTGAGCCGGCCCGTTTCATTTTCTTTGTCAAGTAAAGTCGGTTATGTCTTTGTGCTCTAATGGCTACCGATGTCAAAAACTAGGGTTTTTGACAAATCCCCAAATCGAGTTGCTTCTTCAACTGTGAATGAATCTTCTGATGATCGATTGTTGTTGCTTTGCTTATCGATGATCTAGGTTTGTGTCCCACGATCGGAAAATTCGTAAGTATCTAGAAATGATTTTTATATTTGCTCTTGAATTTTTATGGCTTGATCTTCGATGTCCACGCCTGTAACGATAGGGTGTTAAATAGGATTATAGAAAATCCTAATTCTCTCATATTTCCCTATATGGCTTGACCTGACTTGTGTGATTTTGTTGCGTGATTGTTGTTGCCATGATTTTCTTTTTGATTGAATCCACACTTGTTTTGTTGTTGAAAACTTTCCATATCTGGTTGATGTATGTGGCCGAAATCATGTCCCTTCTTAATTGATGCTCTACTATGATATAGGTCGATCTATTGTTTTTGTAAAGAATTGATTGCTCTCCCAAACAACATTTGCACTCTATTTTCTTTGTATAAGGACCTTCTGCAGATTTCCTTAAATCATGAAAAATAAATTCATGCATGAAATTCCAGAAATGAATTTTTTCCATTATAAACCTTTGCCAAAACAGGAACATATTTCTTGAAATGCTTGTCTAATTTTTGCCCAGTTTGTGCTTCACTGATTACTCAAAATGAAATAAACACTTGCCTAGAATTTTTAATTACCTGAATTGCAAATTCTATTTTCATAGACATATTTACTCTTGCCATAAAAAAATCCTTTCAGCTAAAAACAAAATTCTTGCCAAAAACTGGAATTTCTGAAATGAATTTAAAGGCCTGAATACCCTGTTCATTCCTGAAAACTGATAATTAATTTTTTGCTCAAAATATTATAGCTCGGTATTTCCTGGAAACACTGGAAATCTTCTTGCCAAAATAAAGTGTTGAGAAAGCCCACTGTATATTTGGAAATTTTCCCACTAAATTTCTGGTAACTTTGATATTGTTTCTAGCCAGACAAATTGTTCATTTTTGAACACTTATTTACAATTTGCTCATATAAAAAAATAGCTGAAATTCTGTGATTTCCAGATTTAAGAACAGATTCACTACAAAAAGAAAAACCCAGATTTCTTGCTTGTGTTCATCATGTTCATATAAGTTGAAAAAACTGTTTTGTCCTTGCCACATGCTCGATCAAACAGTTTTGCTGCTGCCCATGTTTACTAAAACCTCATGACATTTTTCACATGAGCTTGACTTGCTATTGTTCATTCACCATTGCTTTGTACACCATTCATGCTGTGTACCTTTGCTCTGGCTATTTTACATGATATATGAACCTGCCTTAATTCCTGCTTCATCATGCTCGAGCATTCCTTGTATTGTTGTACACTTTGATTTTATTCCAATGTATATATGCAGGCACCCCATTCATGACTAGTGATCCATGTATGTATATACATATACAGACAAGTATATGTATATATGTATGCATGTGGCTCTGCATTGTTGTATGAACCTATCTTATTGCACCTGCGTATTCACTTGCATTGATCATTTGATCATGGAGTTGCCGTTTGGTTTGTGTTTCACCTGCTATGCTTTGAGCTGTTGAATCTTTGTTCTTCCATTTGGTTGATATTAAGCCATGTTGTGTCGATCTTGTGAACATGTGTATGGGCTTGATCACCATCCATGTTTCTTGACTGCACTTGAAATGTTGTGATGCTTGATCATGATATACTTGAGTGTTAGCTTGCTATGTCCAATCCACTTGCAATGCACACTTATTTGCTGAAATTTCTTATATGCACCAGAGTTGTACCTTGGCTTGACACATGAAATCTGAGACTGTATAAATCTTACACATTCATAGATGTTTAGGCTTGTCCACTTGAGCTCAACCACTCCATGCATATACATATACACGATTTTGTATATGTGTATGTGTGTGTGGCTCAGAACATTTTGCTGATTCATTTGTGTTTGCCATGCGCTGAGTCGAGTTGGTCCACGTGGCTGCTCCTCAGTCGCACACTGGATTGGTGAGGCAGTGCACACATGTGTATATATGCACGTGTGTATATGCAGCCATCCAGAAAAAAATTCTTGTCCCTGTACAGAAATATATTGTATATACACTGACTGCCTTGTGGTATTTACAGTGTTTCACTGTGAATATCACAAGCTGTCTTGACATAGTCGAATCAATTGATAAATCAGATTGAGTCAAAAAATGATGAGAAAACACACCGAAATCTGAGGCAAATAAAATTTTTAAAATAAAAATTATATTTGCTAGAATACGAAATTATTTCTGTTCTAGATATTGTGTGTGTGTTTCTGTATGACAGGTTTAGATGACTGGACTGGCAGAAAGACACTATGAAGACAGAAGATTGAAGATGAAGACAAGAACAGTATTAGTAAATGTCTGTATTTGAAATGTCAACTAAGTGATAGTTTCATTGTATAAAAGTGATTGTATAAGTAAGTGATTGTCTGTATAAATATGAGATGTATAGCCAGAGTGTTGTAGTGAGGAGCTGTGTAATAAACGAAATTGTATATGAATGAATTTTATTTCAGTGAATTACAGTGTTGAGCAAATAGTGGAATTATAAATGTGTACTGTTAAATATTGAAATAAAATATTATATTTAAATAAAATACTGTTGAATATTTAAATTCATGTATTGTCGTATTCTATATAAATATAAATATTACATTCATGTCTGTGATGTATATATAGAACAATACAGTAACAAACACATTTATAATATATATTTGGTTGTTATCATCAAATAAAAATCATATAATTGTGTATACAACAACGTTATATACAACAATCTCCCCCTTTTGATGATGACAAACAAATATTAAGATTTTGAATCCAATAAATGTGTTTGACAATGAGAACTGAACTCCCTCTATTTGAATGCTCCCCCTACAACAGAAACTCCCCCTATAACTGTGCATGGGTGAAAATGAAAATATAAGACAAACACCCAATGAAAATATTACACCTCGGCGCGATGCGCACACGTGAAAATCCAGCTGCCACAAATGCTAGTCTAATGTGAGAGGTCTTAGGCATAAATTAAATACGTAACAATTGTAAAGACACGAGGTTAGGCTCTTCTGTGGTGTAAGACTGTCCGGACCCGCCCGACAAATCCAGCTGCCATAAATGTCAGTCTAATGTGAGAGGTCTTTATGAGGTTACGGTCTTAATGAATTAAGAAACACTTAACCAGGTAAGCATGTAGTGGGACATGAGGGGGTTAAGTGGGTGCCTTGGGTGGCATATGGAATCTAGTGGGTGCCTTGGGTGGCATTTGGAAATACGATTAGAAACACTTAACCAAAATATGAAACATGTAATTGAAACATGAATAAGAAGTGGGTTAAGTGGGAAGTATTAGAGGGGACCAAGCTTAGGTGGATAGCTTGTGTCGAGTAATGGGGGCCCATTTCAACCAGTAACCCATACTTATCTTTGTGGGCTCGACCCAAGTCGAGGACGGGACACACATACTGGGATTGACTGTAAGAGGCCAAACCGGGTTAGCGGTGGCAATGCAAGTCCAATGGGTTCATATGCGTGTGTGGAACCGGGCTGGTAGGTAAGACGTTGTTGCATCGTGTAGGTATAAGCCGTGCATTCTTGGTGGTATCGGGTTGCCACTTTGGGGAGTGATACACCCCACTGTGGGGCCAGCATGGGGATCTACGAGTTTGGGAGTCGATCGAATGGGGCAGGGTAGTGGGTACACCTAGTGGAGATAAGAGCAGACGGCACCTATGTAGTCAGCTAGGGGTACACGAAGCTACCACTATTAATTATTAAGGGGGTACACCTAGTGGAGATAGGAGAAGGCGGCACCTATGACGTCAGCTAGGAGTACATAGAATTACCATTATTACTTATTGAAGGGGTACATCTAGTGGGGATAGGTACACGGTGGGTACCTATGATAGCAACTAGAGATATACAGTCAAACATGAAGGATAGTGGGTACATCTAGTAGAACACGGAGCTATCATCGTTCTATTTAGCTAAGAGAGATCAAATTTCTAGAGCGACTAGTAGGGGTGCAGTTAGTGTTAGTACAGTACGGTATGGTACAGTACGGTAGAGTATAGTAATTATCCTATATCGATTAGGAAGCGCCATTTACGTTATCTCTGTTTCTCTTGATTTCCTTACCATACCCATGTGGTTCACATAGTCATTACCTTATTCTCCAGGTTATATCATATCATATTTCTTTAATAATTATGTTGTTAGAGTTATCGCACTCGCCAGACTTTATGTCTGACCCCTTTTGTTTCCACCTTTTTTCTTCCTTCCCCCCTCCCCCCAGATTCTAAGGGTGGGACTAGTACTAGTGGAGCCTGATTGGGATCTCTTTGGGAGCACTTGGATTTGGATTGCCGAAGTAAAGTTCAACCTATCATTTTCTTTATGGCTATTTGTAGTAGTGGGATTATGTACTTTATTTTATCAAGATGGATATTATGTACTTGACTTTGGTTTATGGTTTTTGATGATGTAACCAAACATATTTACCTTCTGCTGCAATAAATAAAGTTTTAAATTTTCAAGTACTGTTTTATATCTGTCTTGTTGTGATTTTTTGTTCTATATTCACTTAAAATGTTCCATGGAAGTTAATGAATACCCTTTGCGAGTGACATTAATGGACGTGGGGTGTTACACGTGGTATCAGAGCTGAAGGTTACCAGAATAGATAAGATATTTTGAAAAACTATTTTTCAAGAGAATTTTTATAAAGAATACTTTCAGAAATATGTTTGTAGAAGAGTATTTTTGAAAGAAAGGTTTATTTTAAGAACATAATCCCCAAGAGCCATATATCCTTCCTTCGATTCTCCGTTTTGAATCTCTTCCTCTTTCTCTTTTTGAGTTTTTTTTTTCACCTCCGCGTATAGATGCTTTTTCTAAGATAAATAAGGACTTCCGTACGAAGGACGGAAAACCACTTCATGGGACTTAGACGTTTTTTGGGCTAGAAGTTAGTCCAAGGAAGTGGAGGGCTTATTGGTACCTTTAAGATAGATGATGGGAGGAAGGTTCAAATAGCTGTTTGGTTAACAAAGGACAAAACCTCATCTTGGTGGGAGGTCACGAATGGAGAATGTGAAGAAGAAGAAGGCTAGTTGTTTTGGAGAAGTAGGACACCTTAGGATTGTCCAAGGAGGCAAGGACAAAGTACAAGATCTTCTGGAGGGTAGTTGTATTCCCTCACGGCTGGTATACCTGATGGGGGTAGGACCGTCTAGGCTGAAATTTGGTTTTCTTTATCATCCTGTTTGAACTTTGTTTGATTCTGGCGCTTCATACTCGTTAGTATCTGCTTTGTTAGTTGAAACACTGCACCTAAATACTAGTCTAGTTAAGGATCCCATCCTAGTCTCAAATGTTGTTGGTGGTTCAGCTCATCCTTCAATGGTTTGTCGGGATTTGAGAGTGTCTATCTTGGGCGTTGGATTTGAATGCAACGCCTTTGTCCTTGGTTTCACGGGCTATAGTTCGATTCTAGGGGTGGATTGGCTAGCCAGGCGGGGTGCCATCCTAGATTGTGAAAGGAGGGTAGTTGGACTATTGATTCATTATGGAAAGACCCTCATATTTCTGGTGACCCTAGGGGTTCAGTGATGCTTAGCTGCCTAGAATCTTCTGATGCATCCAACGATGATTGGGAGTCTGTTTGTGTGGTCCGTGAGTATGAAGACATCGTTGATAAAGTGCAGGGTTTACCCAAAGGCCGAAATAAGTTTTCATATGTGCTTAATAGATTAAGCAAAGCCAGTTATGTAATCAGCGGTGGTTTTGGAGCAAGACTGGCAAGGACAGCCAGAGTTGGTCAAGTGCTCAATTGGTTGGCCGTCTTACTAGTATCATCTCATGTAGGTCGTCTGAATTCGAAGGAGGTATCCCTTGGGTGTTTGTCTTATATTGGTTTAGGCCTTTGGGTCTTGCACTTGGGGGATGTCGAGTTCGACTAGGATGGTCTGTGTGAGAGATGGATATTTGTAACGATTTTGCATGGGATAATATCCTGGTTTTCTCTAGAAGCAGAGAAGAGCATGCCCTACATCTTAGGGAAAGCTTAGGGACCCTACAAGCACACCAGCTTAAAGTTAAGTTCTCCAAATACCATTTTTGGAGGAATGAAGTGAGGATTTTAGGGCATGTGGTCTCTAGGGAAGGGTGATATGTTATGGTGGATGGAGTTCTTGGCGTCCTATGATTTCGAGATAGCATATACCCCTGACAAGGGTAACATTGTGGTGGATGCCTTGAGTAGGAAAAAGTTTACATTGAGTCCTTTGTTTGTTGAGCGGCGTAACTTAGAGTTTATCTCTACCTTTGACTTTAGACCATCCATTAATTTTGTACCCAGTTTGCTAGCATCCTTAGAGGTCAGACCTACGCTTTTGGGACGGATTGGCGAGGCACAGCGAGATGACCCACAGTTGGTTGAGTTAGTAGAAAAGCTCAAAGGAGGGGAGTCATCGAGCCATCTCCGTAGGTATACCCTAGATGATAAGGGTTGGTTGCGTAGGGACGGTAGACTTTGAGTACCACAAGACGAGAATCTGAGGAAGACCATTCTTGATGATGCCCATCGTTCAAAGATGACCATTCATCCCAGTGGGGACAAGATGTACATGGACATGAGACGAGTTTACTTTTGGGCCGGCATGAAGAAAGATGTGGCCGAGTATGTCGCTAGATTCTTGGTGTGCCAACAAGTAGAAGCGGAGCAAAAGAAGCCCGGTGGATTGCTTCACCCATTGGAGGTCCCACAATGGAAGTGGGAAAGTGTTTCGATGGACTTTATTTACGGATTACCAAGATCGAGGAAGGGTACTACGGGGATTTGGGTCGTGGTAGACAGACTTACTAAGAGCGCCCATTTCATTCCCATGAAGAGTAAGAGGACCGCTCCATGGTTAGCCTCTGTATACATTCGAGAAATAGTTCGTTTGCACGGTGTTCCTTCTAGCATAGTGAGCGACCCCGATCCTATTTTTACTAGCGAATTTTGGAAGAGCTTACAAGAGGCGGTAGGGACTCAGTTATGTTTGAGCACCGCATATCATCCTCAGACAGACGGCCAGACCGAGAGGGTGAATCGTATTCTAGAGGACCTATTGAGGTTGTGTGTCTTAGATTTCAGAGGTACATGGGAAGAACATCTTCTGTTGGTAGAGTTCGCATATAATAACAACTTTCAGTCTAGAATTGGCATGGCACCGTTCAAGGCTTTTTATGGACGATCGTGTCGTTCGCCTACATGTTGGTGGGAATCTACAGATAAGATCTTGCTTGGACTCGATATGATTAGAGAGACTTCGGAGAAAATCGATTTGATTCGAAGGAGGATGAAGACGGCGCAAGATAGGCAGAAATCTTATGCGTATAAGAGAAGGTCAGATCTTGAGTTTGATGTTGGGGACATGGTCCTTGTCAAGGTGTCTCCATTACGGAACGTCGTTCGCTTTGGGTCCGTTGGGAAGTTAGCACCAAGGTTCGTAGGGCCGTTTCCTATTAAGGAAAGGATTAGGCAAATGGCGTATAGAGTGGAGTTGCCCGAGAGACTTAGTGGTGTGCATGACGTATTCCATGTATCACATTTGAGGAAGTGCTTGCACGAGACCGCGGAAGTGGTAGAGCCGAGCTTGCTTAGAGAGGTGGAGATCGAGCGTGATGCAATGATTCGACGAGCTCCTACGCGCATTCTTGGGTCAGAGATTAAGAAGTTGAGGAATCGAGAGGTCAAACTAGTCAAAGTGCAATGGGGAGATGATGACAGAAACGCTACTTGGGAGATGGAAGCGAAGATGCGTTCATTATACCCTTTTCTTTTCGAGGGTATGTCTTTTAATTTCTCCTTTATCGCTTAGTTTGTACTTATCTTATCTTTAGTATATCCTCTCACTAGTATCTTTGACCTTTTAGATAGGGTAGTTGTAACGGCAAGGAATTTCGCTCGATCCGAATCGATCGTTAAACCGACAAAGACCGTTCGAAACTCCTAATCGTTTTGAGAACAGGACAAATCAGAACGCAGACGGAAGAACATTTCATTGTTATTACAACAATTCCATCAGATACAAGAATATACAGAGTACAAATGAATAAATTACATTCGATAAATATCAGAGATTACAATAAATTACATAGCAGCGGAAAAATATACAAAACACAACTGAAAGTGATACACGGATACAGAGCTTTCCGAGCATCGTTCCAGCTGTAAATCAGGATCCTGTGAATATAAATCTGCAAAACCAAAACTACTAGCTGCCCGTGTGGAAAATAGGGGCACCCAGAGTTTAGGTTAAAACAATAAAATCCAGGTCAGTCATGTGACTGGTGTGAGAACTAAAACAGTTATTTAAAACTTTACTTTAAAAGAGAGTAATTCAAGGGACCACGCCGTATAACACGGAACGGGTTTTCTCCCAAGAATACTAGTGCATATAAAAAAACAACGCAATGCTCTTTGAAAAAATGAAGCTATTATAAGACCCAGGTCCCATCACACAATGCAACGCAAGCCGGAGGATAGGGTTTTCCCTTATAATAGCCAAACATGCTTGGTACGTTTAAAACAAATCACTTGATACTATAATGAGTGTATAGTGTCAAAACAATTTAATCATAAATATAAATCATAGACGACATGGGTACCATATATCATGTCGCCATACTAGTTCTACAATTAAAACCGCAATATCATGTATTGGAAATTGGATTTCCGTCATGAGTCGAGGCAAGGGGCAAGCTCCTCTCCGCGTTCGAGACACTCTAGCAAATGTCCCAGGACCCCCGCTTTGATCCTTGGAATCGGCTGGGCCAGTCCTCTCTTACTTTTGAGGATAAGTTATTCCTGAACACACGTTTCCCGGTCCTTACAGACCTATATCCGAGGCGCCTCGCATTCCAACAACCACACAGGTGAAAAGTATATAAATGTCAGGGCTGGTAGGTCACTGACACCCCCCAGCTAGAAAGAAACGTCGTGCTCTCCCAGCGGTCCGTCTCCCGTTTTTGACTCATACCGAGGTGTGAGGCTCGCGAATTCACGTTATACACAAAGCTACGCCACACAGGTCGTGCTTTGATCATCATCCACAAGACTTTGCTTTTCAACAGAAGCCCTGATCAATTGCCACTTACGCGTGCCACACTGGCAATTCACTCCATGCGACTGATGTCCATCGATATACAACCTCTGAGCTCGTACGTCTCAGAGAAGGGCGTTAAGCAAGAGAATAAATTCTCCGCCGCCAAACAGATGTATATTTAATAGAGATCAATCAACACGGAATAAAATCCAATGTCAGACACACAATCCATTTACAAGTTCGTTCTGGGTCTGAACGAAACCGGAGGCACTTTCTCGCATATCCATCGATCTCCAAGTACGTCTGGACGATCACCAACTATTTCCCTCATCTTGGGTGTACAGCCCAATCAAGATCATCAGTAATCACCTAAACGATGTGAAGACTTCCGGTCTTCAACCACCGTCTTCATCTTCGACATCTCGTCGAATCGGTTATTCAGAATGGGTATAAACCCGGCCTTTCTGAATAACCCACATATATGATAAACAAATGTTACACAAACACAACAGACGCTTCATTCCAATTCAGAATATTCTTTTATTCACAAAATCACATTCTTAGGGAAAGGTTCCCATTAATTTTATCCAAGATAAATTCTTCTAAATTTATTCTTTAATCTTCCTTTGGATATCATTTCAAACTAGTCTGATTAACGAATCACACCGAAGTAATTATTTATTTTATTTCCCAATCCCAACCTATATATCCCATGGAGAAAACTGGTAATACTCCACATCTAACACCACGGTGTTATCGGTAAAATTAGTTACCATTTCACGTTCAAATCTAATTAAAGATTTAACTATCGCTTTGGAGCAAAAATGGTGGTACTCCATTCTCGATCACCTTTCAGATTTGATAATTTAAATTATCAATTCACTTTTTAATCTAATTAAAGATTCATTAAAACTCCACTTAGTTTCAATCTTTTCAAAAATCAATATCCTGCCTTTAACTGGGTTAAAGAACCAATGTCATCTAAAACACGATTCACGATAAACCCAAATCACATTTGATATTAAATACAAGGCTCTGAATAGAAAATATACCGGCTTATATTCAATATCAAATTCTGAAACCAACAAATATCGTATTGGAAATAACGATATAAAATATATCTTTCAAATTCCCATAACAATATCTGTATAGTCACGAAATCCAACATCAAAATATTCCGAAGATAATTTCGATTCAACTCCAGTCCAATCCACGTATTGGGAATATTGATTATTTTTAAAATCACTTTCAAATTCAATTTATTTATTTCAAAAATAAATTGATTTTATTTCTAGTTCAAAACTAGTTCATTTCGATAAAAATCTATTTTTATCTTTTCAAATATGGAATTTTTCATCCCAGTCTTTCCCAAATCATTTCTCATGATTTTACACAAATTATAGATATTTTTAATAATTTTATCAAGGCTCGTACAGTCGATTTCCATCAACGGCCATCGAACTGCACTTACAGCGACCTTTTTCAAATTTGATTTGGACATAATTCCAAATCCAACCGTTAGATTTCAAATTTCTAATATTCATTGGAAAGTTCTTCTCGATACGAACCCAACGGTTCTGGTTTTAGGAGAATCCGACGATCGGATCTCCCGCAACGTCAATTCGAAGTCAATGGTCGAAATTCACGAACTGCCGCGGCGCGGCGCGTTCTATTCAGGCCATTATGTATATAATATATATATATATATTATATATATTTCGTCGATTTCCTTTTAAAACATATTTTATAAATCGTTTTAAATTCGTTTCAAAAACAATTTCAACACTATCTTCAATTTCAAATCGATTTGATTTCAATTCAATTCGAATTCATTTCAATTTTATTTAATTCGAATTCAAATTCGTTTCAATTCAATTCAAATCCTAATTCGTTTCAATTCAATTCAATTTGAATTTACCTTCTATTTAATTCAATTCGAATTCATTTCACATTGATTTCAATTCAATTTCAGTTCGTTTTAAATTTCATTCAAAACGATTTCAATTCGTTTTTAATTCAATTTCAATTTAATTCAATTTGAATTCATTTCTATTTTATTCGAATTCAAATTCACTTTCTATTCAATTCAAATTCTAATTCACTTTCTATTCAATTCGAATCGAATTCATTTTCTATTCGATTCGAATTCATTTCAAATTGATTCAATAAAATTTCAATTTGAATTTTAATCTAATTCAATTTGAATTTCATTTCAAAATATTAAATTTTGAAATCACTTTTCAATATTCATTATAAAACGAATAAAATCGATATAAATATCGTTCGCGTCAAAATAACGCATCTCTAATCCACACGGCTTTGTATTTTTCAAAAACTTCTTTATTCTATTCAACAAATGAATATTTATTCTATTCAACACATGAATCTATATTTCTTTCAACACACGACTATTTTTGATATGTAAAATATTTTATAAAACTATGGTATCTATCGTTTGATTTTAATTAGACTCCACCGTGAAGTAGTTCTAATTTTAAATATGATAAAGATGTAAATTTTATTATTAAAAAATTTCAGTCAACACATAAATAGTTTCAACACATGAACATCGTCAACACATGACTATTTTTATATTCAACACATGAATTTTCTTTTATAATATTCATTATTTTCCCGATTGGAATGAGGCCCAATCAATTACCATATAACGTTAATTATATGGATTCCATACAACACATGTATATAATAGCAACGATAAACAACCAACCATCATCCAAAGTGCACCACACAACTGCATAAGCATCAAATATAAATAATCGACGCTTACACAGTCTGTCGACCAATCAATCGACATACAATTCAATTATTGGGATTAGTGTACCCAAATATCATCCCAACACCCGTGTGGGGTTTCAAATCAACAAACACAGATTTTTATTTGTCCAGTTGGGCGATGTGTAAAATTTATCGACCCAATCAATATCAGTCAAATCAGTGTATATAAACAAATCGGCCGATTCGTTTATAAATATTTATTTATTCACTTTCACGTTAAAAATTATATTTTTAACGATAAAATATTTTTAACTATATAAATATTTTATTTCCTTTCAACACATTAATTTATATTATCGATTTCACATCAACAACACAAACAAATTTCACAACACATCAATTAAACAAACAAGCCATCAATGGTCTGTGGATGACGGGTGTCGGGTGCTGCTAAGCACCGTCTGCATCCTAATATATATTTATAACTAGAAAAAGAAATTTAGAGTGAGGAGTTCTCACCAATAGCTATTCCAACTCCATGACACTTCATTTATAGAAATCTTCGTCGTTCTCGCCTTTTTGTCACCTTCGTTGCCCATATTCTCTACATATGTAGAAATCGAATTTTTACTTTACTATTCAATACATAAGAATCGAATTTTTACTTCGCTATTCAATATATAAAAATCGAATTTTTACTTCGCTATTCAATATATAAAAATCGAATTTTTACTTCGCTATCCAATATATAAAAATCGAATTTTTACTTCGCTATTCAATATATAAAAATCGAATTTTTACTTCGCTATTCAATATATAAAAATCGAATTTTTACTTCGCTATTCAATATATAAAAATTGAAATTTTACTTTGTTGCTATGTATATAAAAATCCTATTTTTATAATCACGCTATATGGATAAAAATTCTATTTTCACACCGCTACTATATAGATAAAAATTCTATTTTTACATCGCTACTATATAGATAAAAATTCTATTTTTACATTACTACTATATAGATAAAAATTCTATTTTTACATTACTACTATATAGATAAAAGTTCTATTTTTACATTGCTACTATATAGATAAAAATTCTATTTTTATCACGCTATTTTCTATATAAAGATCATATTTTTAAACTTTACCTATGATAAAAATCATATTTTTATTCTTTCTATGATGTAAAAATCATATTTTTATATACTTCCACTTTATAAAAATTATATTTTTATAACTCTAGTAGATGAATAAAAATCCTATCTTTCACGAATTAAAGATCAAATCTTCACTTTGTTAAAAATCCAATCTCTTCTTTGTTAAAAAAAAAAAATCAAACTTTTCATAATAAAAATATCAAATCTCCTTAATGAAAAATCTTACTTTCTATACTTAGTTTCCTAACAATGCGCTCACACTTAATAAAACTGATTTAAAACTATATTTTTAACCTAAAATAAAACCAGAAATAAAACTAAAATAAAATAAAATAAAATAAAAAGAGGGAGAACTCACTTTTCTCTGTACGAAGAAGGAGGAGAGAGGCTTGGGTGGTGGTGGCTTGCTGAAGGGGGGGGGAGGAGGCGGAGGCGCAGGGGAAAGAAGGAGGGGCGACTAGGTTCGACTAGAGGGAGGGGGTGCGGTCAGGGAAGAAAGGAAGAGGGGGAAGAAGAGGAGGGGGAGGCGGCAGGTGGTGGCTGCGCCGCCCTGGGCGCGGCGGCTCATCGGGGGGGGGGGGGGGGAGCGGCGGCGATTGATCGCGTCCCCCCCCCTTCTGTTTTTTTTTTTCCTTCTGATTCGATCGATTGAAAATAACTGAGGGGGCAACGGGTTTCAAGGAGAGGGTTATTATTATTATTTTTTAATTATTTTATTTTCCACCAAAAAGCAACTTTTACTTTCGACCTCAAAACGAGGCCCACCGAATGTCGTCCATAGCTAAATACCCCCATTCCGAACACAATGGGATATGTATCGTAAGCTGATTCGGCTATTACAATCAGTTTTCGTTAAAATCAACATATAACTCTATATATTGAATTTGAACGCGCATTTCAATTTACCGGGGTCATGTACGAACTCTATAAATCCCAGAAAAATATTTTCTAGCTTTGTATTGACGATACAGTCCTAACAAAACTAATTTCGTCGAATTTTGAGACCGTTGGAAAAATGGCCATTTTCCAGTCGATTAAAATCAACTGAAACTGGTCAAATGCGATTTCCTTTGCCACGCTCACATATTGATTCGAAAAATTATGAAATTTGAAACCTAGCAATAATTTGACATCATGGATCCAACAAAAGTGGTTTTGTCGAAATCCGAGGTCGTTTGCAAAATGGCTATTTTTAAGGGCCTGAATTCCATAGCGACTATTCAGAATTTTCAACTGGAGATATCTTTTGATTCCCGCTATGAAATTTCGATTTCTCGGATTCATTGGAAAGATATTCTCAAATAGATCCTATTATTTATGGTTTCACTAAAATCTAGTTTGTTTTGCACCCGATACATTCAATTGAAGTTTGAAATCGAATTATCGAACTACTGCGCCATTTTCAATTCTATTTATAATTATATATAATTATTTATATTCTAACGACGACGTATATAAATATACACGTTCTAATTCTATTCAAAATAAATTTCTCGTTGTTATTATTTAAAATAATCTATTTTAAATGTTCAAAATTCGCTAAAATTGCCAAAATAAAAATTTTAAATTGGCTCGCATTTCCGGGTTGTTACAGTAGTCCTATGGTTGAAACATGTGTTTGAGACATGTTATGGATGATGGATGCAAGTGGATGCAAGTGATTGCTAGTGGTTGCTCGTGGATGCATATACACACACTTTAGGCACTAGATCGGCTCAGTCACTTCATACTGCATATTGCATATAAATGTGTGTACATATTTAAGTAATGGATGTATAATGGTTGTACCATCATATGGATGTTGCATTTTTGTGAATGGTTGTGCACACATGTAGAAATAATATGTATCGATAGGGTTCTTTCGCATACATAATGGACGCATGGCACTATCATGGTTTGCATTAAGGAGGTTAACTGAATTAGTAGACCGCCTGATTTTGCATTAGATAAGGAACATATACACACACTTCTTGCATATGTTCATACAACATTAGAAATTTTATAAGGACAATGGATGCCCGTATTTGATGGTTGTTTGGATGGTAGGATATACATTCTCCTTAACTTGGAGATTTCGGGGGTGAAATCCATTAAGGAGGGGAGAATGTAACACCCCGGATTTTTGAATAATCGAATTAACTAAATTAAAGAATAAATAATCTCAGACATGAGAATTATGGGGATTAGGTTGCGCCATTGTGTTCGTCTCGGAATTCTAGTGGAGATAAAGTCCGAGTTTGCGGGAAACGAGTATCGGATGAAGGAGTTATGGATGAACGAAGATTGGTGGCCAAAAGTAGAAAAAAAATATAATGCACTGGCGCACTTGGGAAGTGCGCCAGTACATATTTACACTGGCGCACCTGCCAAGTGCGCCCAGGCCGAGGCAGAAGCCTGCACAGCTTTCTGGTTTAGGCTGACCCGTGTTGTTGAGTCCTTTCTGACTCCTTGCTGAGTCATTAGGGCTGACTCTTCACCCTATCATGATTGAATGGTTTTGGTTAACCCTACGAACATCCGACGGCTTAAATTAATTCATAACTCTATAAAAAGACCCATAGACTCAAACCCTAAATCAGAATTAAAATTGAAACTATGGCCGTCATGTTGTTGTCTTGAACCCTAGAGCAGCCGCCACCAAATTAAAGAAGAAAAAGAGCAACCAAATTAGAACTATTCAACCCTAACAGTGAATCTTCATCAAAGGAGAGCTAATTCAACTCCAGAAATCAGAATTTAGAAATCAAGACTGCTTTTGAGTTGTAAGTTCGATCACCTTAACAAAATAATTGCTAAATCAGTTATGATGTGATATACGTTGGATTATAAGTTGTGGTTGTGAATCTAATTCATATGTTTAATCATGTATGTTAACTTGATTCATATTATATGATGTTATGAAAGTTTCATATGCGATGTTATGCAAGTTTTATATATGATGTTATGCTGGTTTCACCTATGATGTTATGCAAGTTTTATATATGATGTTATGTCGGTTTCACATATGATGTTATGCAAGTTTTATATATGATGTTATGCCGGTTTCACCTATGATGTTATGAAAGTTTTATATATGATGTTATGCCAGTTTCACATATGATGTTATGCAAGTTTTATATATGATGTTATGCCGGTTTCACCTATGATGTTATGCAAGTTTTATATATGATGTTATGCCGGTTTCACACATGATGTTATGCCGGTTTCACACATGATGTTATGCAAGTTTTGTATATGATTTTATGTAAGTTTGGATATAAAATATATGCTAGTAGTTTATGATGTTAACTTGTGTTAATGAACCTTTTTTTTTATATAATCCAACCACCTAGGTTTATAACATTAGTTTTTATACGAATATGGATGTGGAACATATGCTAGTTCGTATAGGTATTATGTTCATATGCAAGTTTAAGTGATAATTGGATTCATATGTATATATACAAGTTCACACCTTTAAAGTTTAGATCCATATTCAAGTTGACATTTTTATGTTGAATCTATGACATGCCTAGTTATGAAAGTTTACACCTTTATGTGGATCCATAGTTTACTCAAGTTAACACCTTTATTGGATCCATAGTTATGCAAGATGACACATTAATGTTTAGGTTGACGACATACACAGTTTATGTAAGTTTGTGATAATTACTTAGGCTAGTTGGGTGTAAAATTATGTTCATACATGCAACCCCACACCTTTTAGATCTATGATTTTTGATCCTTGATAATACAAAGACTATGCAAGTATGTTGAAATTCTTAATTGCAAGTTTGATGCAAATTAGATCTATTATTGTGTGTATGTGAATTTGTGACGTTTATTCCTTTCTTTCAAGTATTAGACTAATTGCTAGTCTAATATGAATATGTCATGTTGAGCGAACGAATGACGGGGGTACGAAGGGGATAATATTAAAAAGATTTAATTGGCATGTAATGGCCTAAAAAGGCATGTAATTAATTTTAAGGAATAAAATTAATTAGTAATGAAATTGGTATAATTTATATACCATAAATAGATGAGCATAAATGCCTTAAAAGGCATAAAATATAATTGTGGTGAAAATTGGTATGATTTTACTTACCATAAATGGATGGACATAATTGAGTCAATTATGGACATCGTTAAATTTGGAATTGATTGATAATTTGAATAGGGAAAGTAATTCAAATTGGGGAATGATTAATTAGGAGTAATTAATCGTCTAAGACACGAGGTTAGGCTCTTTTGTGGTGTAAGACTGCCCGGACCCGCCCGGCAAATCCAGCTGCCACAAATGCCAGTCTAATGTGAGAGGTCTTAGGCATAAATTAAATACGTAACAATTGTAAAGACACGAGGTTAGGCTCTTTTGTGGTGTAAGACTGCCCGGACCCGCCCGGCAAATCCAGCTGCCACAAATGTCAGTCTAATGTGAGAGGTCTTTATGAGGTTACGGTCTTAATGAATTAAGAAACACTTAACCAGATAAGCATGTAGTGGTACATGAGGGGGTTAAGTGGGTGCCTTGGGTGGCATGTGGAATCTAGTGGGTGCCTTGGGTGGCATTCGGAAATACGATTAGAAACACTTAACCAAAATATGAAACATGTAATTGAAACATGAATAAGAAGTGGGTTAAGAGGGAAGTATTAGAGGGGGCCAAGCTTAGGTGGATAACTTGTGTCGCGTAATGGGGGCCCGTTTCAACCAGTAACCCATACGTATCTTTGTGGGCTCGACCCAAGTCGAGGACGGGACACGCATACTAGGATTGACTATAAGAGGCCAAACCGGGTTAGCGGTGGCAACGCAAGTCCAACGGGTTCATATGCGTGTGTGGACCCAGGCTGGTAGGTAAGACGTTGTTGCATCGTGTAGGTATAAGCCGTGCATTCTTGGTGGTATCGAGTTGCCACTTTGGGGAGTGATACACCCCACTGTGGGGCCAGCACGGGTATCTACGAGTTAGGGAGCCGATCGAATGGGGCAGGGTAATGGGTACACCTAGTGGAGATAGGAGCAGACGGCACCTATGTAGTCAGCTAGGGGTACACGAAGCTACCACTATTAATTATTAAGGGGGTACACCTAGTGGAGATAGGAGCAGGCGGCACCTATGACGTCAGCTAGGAGTACATAAAATTACCATTATTACTTATTGAAGGGGTACATCTAGTGGGGATAGGTACACGCTGGGTACCTATGATAGAAACTAGAGATATACAGTCAAACATGAAGGATAGTGGGTACATCTAGTAGTACACGGAGCTATCATCGTTCTATTTAGCCAAGAGAGATCAAATTTCTAGAGTGACTAGTAGGGGTGTAGTTAGTGTTAGTACAGTACGGTATGGTACAGTACGGTAGAGTATAGTAATTATTCTATATCGATTAGGAAACGCCATTTACGTTATCTCTGTTTCTCTTGATTGCCTTGCCATACCCATGTGGTTCACACAGTCATTACCTTATTCTCCAGCTTATATCTTATCATATTGCTTTAATAATTATGTTGTTAGAGTTATCGCACTTGCCAAACTTTATGTCTGACCCCCTTTGTTTCCACCTCATTTCTTCCTCCCCGCCCCCCCAGGTTCTAAGGGTGGGACTAGTACTAGAGGAGCCTGATTGGGATCTCTTTGGGAGCACTTGGATTTGGATTGCCGAAGTAAAGTTCAGCCTATCATTTTCTTTATGGCTATTTGTAGTAGTGGGATTATGTACTTTGTTTTATCAAGATGGATATTATGTACTTGACTTTGGTTTATGGTTTTTGATGATGTAACCAAACATATTTACCTTCTGCTGCAATAAATAAATTTTTAAATTTTCAAGTACTGCTTTATATCTATCTTGTTGTGATTTTCTGTTCTATATTCACTTAAAATTCTCCATGGAAGTTAATGCATTCCCTTTGCGAGTGACATTAATGGACGTGGGGTGTTACAGTATCTGAAATGGTTTCAGTAAAACAAAACTTTGTTTTTTTTATAGAATCCTGAATAGAATCGTGATTAGTATATATATGATATTAATTTTAGTTTACCACTTATCATATTTGATAATATGAATCTTTATATAATACTGGAATGATATAAATTGCATTCCTGATGCAAAATCCCTTTTGTAGACAACACTTTTATATTCGATATAAAGTGGGATATGAATCTATGGGTTAACATCTAGTATTAATCCTATTTCATATTGCTGATATGTAATATATAAGAATTATGGTAACCTGGGTTGTTTTATCTAAGTTAAGAACTTGAGTTTCGAATTTTGGTTCCTCCCATTGAAAACTTGAACAAAATTTTGTTTCGTTATTCGAGTTGAAACTTGAATTAATATTTGATAACTATTTTGTAGTAAATATCAAGATTGATAATTTTACTTATTAAACCGTGTAATAAGTATTATCTATTTTAACACAAGTATGAATTCATTGAGTCTGTCAATGAATACAACTCCCGTTATGTTTTGGCCTTCTTGAACGTACTAAAACGTAATCTGTATGTTTAATCGCTGAATCTGAAGAGATTTCAAATTGAACAAGTATGCTTTGTCTCACATTCTAAATTTTAATTATAAGTACTTTTGTTACTTATAATGTAATTTTATGTATATATTTGAAAATATATAATTTCTTTCAACACTGGATCAATGTTGTTTGATTTGTGAAATTGGATACCTTTGATTCAATATTTCTACTGAACTGGTTTGTTATGTTTCAGACATATATATAAATGTTTAGTGATGTGTTAATTGACATCAATTCATGTTGTTACAATTATAACATGTATATTAGTTTGGTGGTGTTTAAATACAAGATACTTGTTTAATGCCCCACTTGTTGTATTGATTAGTATATATCATAGTATGTAGATCCTATATTGATCCTTGTTTAACATTGTTGTATTAATATCTGCTCTGACCAGACTTGTGTTGATCAGCAGTGGCGAATAAAATTTGATTTTATAAGTCACCATCATATATGTATATATATGTAAATCATGCTAAAAGTTATTACAACATTCGTTTTTGAAATGAATTGTTTCATGCTAAATAAAATTATGTTCTTTTCCTATATCCGAGTTAATATTCGATATTAATTCACATGACTATACTGGAATGTCCAGTTCTTGTGTAGATAAGATATGATATAATTCAAAACTGAACAATGTTTGGAACCAAGTGTAGTTCTGAAATATGGTTGTTTAGAACTGTGTTTGATATTTAAGATGAAATCAAAAGCCATATTTTAAAATCAATTGAATAAATATCAAGGAATCTGCTAAGTTAAAAGTAGTTTATCTTACATATTCTTTGATATGAGGATATACATAGATATCCATTTAAATATTCTGACATGGGTATAAATCTTTTGTGCAAAAATAAAAGGATGAAATGTAGCATTTTTTTTTTGGTAATGTTCAACTGCTGTTTGTATATGTTTATACTGATAAACATACATATGAATGTTTGATTCATGTTGATAAATACGGTGCCTAGTTAAATTTAAATGCATTCGATGTGTTTGATTTAAATGCAGCAAGTAACATATATATTTGTTATATTAACACAACCTAACCCTGTGATCAAAAATTGTTTTATACAGGGGAGCAGCAGTTCCAACATAACCTGAAACTGTTTCAAGTTGAAAAAGGGGCAGTTCAATGGAATGATGGGTCATCCACTACCATGATTGTAGTTTTGAAAATTAAACAAGTTTGACTTGTTTTTCATTTTCAAAATGTTTTAAATATATAATATATAGTGCATTTTAATATAATTAAAACTGTATAGGACAGTGGCAATACAATTCCAATTTGTATACATTCTCGATGTAAACACAGTTGTGGAATCTGTAATATGTATTTGTAATTGTTACGCGTAATATACACATGTAATAATTACTGACATGAACTGTATGTCGGATATGCTAATTGCATAATTGTTTTACATTTGGGACTTAATGTATGTATATATGTAATCCCCTTCATGTGATTATAATGTATAGTTATTACTGCATAAGTTCATTTAAGTGGATATGTCCATATTAATATACCAATGTACTTGAATCTCTCATGAGTACTGTACTGTAGATGTAAAGTATATATATATATATATTATGATGACATGAAGCAGGCTAATTTTATGTTTGTTTTATGTCATGTTGGGTAAACTATTTCATAGATGGGCCTACTAGATCATTTGCATATGTTTTGAAATTATACGTGGACTTCAAGCATGTGGGTATAATATATATTACTATGCTTGTGTCGATTAAAGTTTTGAAATGTTCAAAAATTAAAAGATATGCTTCGCATATATATAACATTGAATTTAAGTATATAAAATACATGTATTTTGATGTATGTAAATAACTCTAATAATGTTCATCACTACGAATTATAAATTCCCTTTAAAGCAAATTATTTTGTTACATTAAGTCATGGTGGCGTCTTCCAATAATATACTCATCACTGTCCAAAATCACTGGATGTTACTAACGCCAAAGCGTTGTGCACCTTTTATTTTGGTTATATGCGATGGAGTAAAATGTGGTGCTCCAACCTATTATTGGGTCTGACTTAACTAGGCTGCATAATACGATTATGGCCTTAGAGACAATAGCGTGAATTATTCTATATTTGAGCAAACGAATAATACTGAACAAAATGTTCATCATGCGATCCAGGAATTATATACACGATATAATCGACATAAGATGTCTACCTAAAAGGTTGCGTTTTGGGGATTTGCCAAAGCAGAGTCAAAACATGATTAGATATGGATCTTGGAACACCATTATATATATATACTGATATATGTATATAAATAAAGGGATGTTAATTTGAGTGAGAGCATATTTTAGTTTGAATTACATGTTTATGTTAGTATACAATTTTGATTGTCAAAATTTATATTAAATAAATATTAAAGAATCAGTTATTATTTGTTATCTACTGTAGATATTAAATAATAAATTACTTCGATAATTTAAATTAATCCTTAAGAAGGATAAATTGAATTGAATCAAATTTCTTGACTAACATTGAAATTTGGGGGATTGTCCTCAAACAATTTAAACGTAATTATTTTAGAAATAAAGAGAGGATCTAAAATAAGTTAAAGTACGACTTCAAACAATTAAGATATAAATGTTATAAATTCTACTTATACATCTCTAGTATTAGATACTAGATATGAATCACATAAATGTATGTGAATTTACAGAAATTGCAGAATAAGTAGAGATCTGATAAAAGAACAAGTGGACTTACAATTGGAAATGAAGCAAATGTTGATAGATTATCCATGGTAAGTTGATTCTTGTTGAACATACTGGATTAATTAAATAAATAAAATAATTGTTATTACGAAATTTCACTTAAAATAAATGTTATAATATATCTTGTTTAGACAAGTTTTAATTTCATTTATAATAAAAGAACAATTGTTATTCATTTTATTTAAATGAAATAATTAATGGAATTTCACGAATAGTTAATGAATTTTATAGATCGTTAACTATAATGTACTTGACATAATTATATAGTGGATGATTTGAATCCAGCATACCTTTAGCATTACTAGTTAGAATATATAAACAAGAAAGTATATTAAAACTCCATAATGATGAAATTTTAAAATCATTTGATTTTGAATCATATGAAAATACTGATCTTGTTTATTAGGCAAATAACTGAATCACCTTTCACTTGACATAGTGAATGAGCGATAAGTATTGGGTCTCATACATAATGATGTACATGGAGCAATGAATACATAAGCTAGAGGCTGGTTTATTACTTCATTATATTCACTGATGATGTCAGTAGATACATATATGTGTACCTTATGAAACACATATGAGAATCCTTTGAAAAATTCAAAGAATTGAAAGTGAAGTTAGAAACCAATTTTAAATAGAAAGCCAAAACTTTTCGAACAGATCGAAAGAGAATATTTAAGCCAACTATATAATGACTATCAAAATGAGTTTGAAATTGTTCACAACTCGTTCTACCTAGAACATCATATTAGAATGGTGTATCTGAACGGAGAAATCGCACCTTATAAGATATAGTACGATTAATGATAAGTCATATAGATCATCCAATAAATTAAATTTAGAACAATTATATTAAATCCCATTAGAACGATTTAAAGACGCCATATAAGATATGCACTAGGAAATGTCCCAATGTGTCTAATACGATGATTTGGGATATAAGGCGTTTGTTAAACGTTCTTCCTCTGATAAGATCAGACCCAAATCATATAACTATTTTGTGTAATATCCACAAGAAACAAATGGATATTAATTTTATAAATCCTCTGAGAATAAAAATTTTATTGCTCGAATTGGTACTCATATAAAGGAGAGCTAGTCTCTAAGATACCATAGGAATGAAATAGAATTCAAAACGTTTCGAAACCACAAAATGCCACTGAATCTTGTATAGACAAGAAATTGAGTGGGAGTGATACAATAATTCAAATGTTATTTGATAACACATTAATTATTGAAAATAATGTTAGTTTAAAAACAAGAAATAAATACTGATTCTAAGAAAGAAAATGTTTGGATTAAGAAGTTCATGATTGAACTTAATTCATTGTTGATCGAATGATACACATTGCGATAACAATATGGCTGTTGCTCAGGCCTAAAACATTAAACTCATTAGTCCAAACATATATTTTAAGAAATATAAATCTTATGTGAAGTTGTTCACAGAAGAAATAAACATATCTGCAAAGTTACAAAAGTTGTAATGTGGCAGACCTACTGAATTAAACTCTGTCGCAGCAGAAGTTTAATAATCACACTAGTTTCATAAGTATAAGATACATAAATGATTGACTCTAGTGCAAGTGGGAGATTGTTAGAGTTTGTGCCCTAGAGGCAATTCATTTGATGAGATTGATAACACTGTTGATGTTATTATTTTATTTGGAATAAAATATTATTCTATTATAATGTATTTATTGCGTAATATAAATAATAATATAATAGAAGTCCTTAGAATAATAATATAGAATTATATAGTTCAAGTAAGACTGAACTTGAGATTATATAATTATTAAGTATTATAATTCTTAAATGTCCCTAGTCGAGTTTCATTGTTTATACAGGACAACAATGAGACATTGAGACTAGTATGTTGATTGACTGATGATCACATCTCATTGATCATTAATATACGTGATATTAATGTCAAAACATAAATACGTATTGGAGAATATCGTATTGGGCTGACCTACCATGAGATAACTCCACGGAATATAATTAACAGTATCATAAGTTATTCTCATAGTGATAGTGATGTAATGGTCCTCAGACCTGAAATAATTATAATTTTATTCGAGAATATTTGTGTTTTGATATCATCTAAAGTTATTTCGTAACAGAGTAACGATAACGGTGATTATTGGATACATCTTGAATCGAATGAAAATTATGAATGATCTAGATGGAATTTAACCCTACGATATATTCGTAGTGATATCCATGGGCCTCTTGATTGAGTGAGACTGTGAAATGCATGGTCGTGCTAAAATACTGATTTGTTTTTAAATAGTCTACTCATCGATCAAGAAAAACGGATTAAATTATAACGAGGATGATACGAACCATGCCTCTAGTTTAATCCTGGATATGTTGGTTAAAAGGAATATATTACATTGAGACACTTGTCACAGAAAGGTTTTATCGAATCGATAATTTTATTATAACTTGGGTAGCAGCGACGCATTGCTAGATGCCAATCACTGTTTATGATTTTAAATATGACTTAAAATCATTGCCAACGTTGTAATAACCTATGGGGTCACACAGTAGAACGTTTTAAAAGAGAAATTATTTTGGACAAACAAAATATGTTGATATTTTGGTTAAGGATGGAACAAGTAGTCGGTTTAGATCCTAATTTTGGTGTACTTCTATTTTAAAAAGGGAACTTACATTCCCTTTAAAAAGATATAGCGGCTAACCCTAATAAGGAAGGATAAGATCCAAAACAAAACCCGATCGATTTATATCTTCCTCCAACACCCTAGATAATGGCGGCTAGCACCAATCTTTTTAATCTCCCTTGATTCGATCAAAGGAAGAGGTGTTCTTGTGGATATCCATCGAGGCTCGATGCTAGGAGGGCTGAATACGACTCGATCAACCCAGATTTCGCAATCGATCTTGATAATCGAAGCAGAGGATGAAAGGTATAATTGTTAACCCAATTTCGAATTCATGTATGCTTTTAGGGCTGCTAAATTGTTTGATTCCGCTGTAACTGATCCTTAATTTCCTTCAAAAATTACAAAATTCATAACCTATCACACTTCAACCTTTTTTCATCTGCTTAACTTGATCCTACACTTTTCCTTTTTAAATTCGTATCCCTACTGACTAAACACCAGGGTACGAAGTATGCCTCCAAAACTAGGGATACGAAATACAAACTTCATATCACAAAACTTGAAAATTGTATCTAGGGCAGTCTCCAAGTCCTGGAATACGAAATACAAACTTCGTATCCCAAGACTTTGGGATACTATGCACTTCTGCAATACGAAAAACATTCTCGTATCCTCTGACTTGCCTCCTCAACGATCCTTTCGCCTTCGTCTCCAGTTCGAACTTCAAACTCTAAGTCTCCACCTCCTCTTCGGCCCCTTCAACCGCTCATACACACGAACCTCCATCACCGTGGCCAAGTCCCCCGACCAACAACCTCGCGACCAATCACCTTCACGTCCTTGCCTCTTCCATCCAATTCCACAACAATTCTGTTCGATTAACCAACCAAAAATCCACAAGAGGAATTGAACCTACCTTTTTGGTCACAAATCGAGTTGGCAAACGAGGCGTGGAGGGCTACAGTTAATCAAAAGAAGCACGGGCGGCGGTTCTCTGATGGGTTCGAAGGTCTAAAGTGTCTAGAGTTCAATGTTTTTGGGGTTCAAAGTTGAAAGTTTTTCAAGTACGAAATAAAAAATAGGCATGTACAGGGAAGTGAAAATTCTGATCCGACTTATATAGCGGAGCAAGGGTAAAATTTCATAACTTGGAAAATATTTCTAAGTAAGGGTATCGGTACCGATCCTGATAAGAAATGAAGGAAAAAGAAAGGGAAGGAAGAAGAAAAATGCAACTCTCGACGATTTCAAACTCAGTGAAACTCTTCAACTCCTGAATTCGGCAACAACTACGTACACATATTTTCAAAACTACAACTATCATCGCCCACTCGACTCGCTAAACAATTATATGCTTGCGAGTTTAGAAAACTCAAGATTGTATGTCAGGCGATCGAGTTTACAATTCGATATCGATTCCAAAAACTAACTCACGTGATCGAATGCCCGATATATTACTTACTTATTACATTTCATTATAAACTTCGAACGTAACACATGAAATCATGTGCAAACTTGTGCATGCATATGTGACACTATGTCAACAACGACTCGTTTACGTTTCGGTGTAAGCGGAAGTCGATCGTTGATGACTAATGTTTAATTTCTTGAGTCGACAGGAGTTACACACTTACTCAAGTAACCAAACAGGATTTCCAATTCAAGTAGTCAGAATTCTCAATGACTATAGAACTCCATGCTTGTATTGACAAGCTTCGACAAAGCGTTTTTACAGCTCAGAAGCAACATACTCAATAGGAAGGTCGCGACCAATCACTCGACGTAAATTAGAGATCTTTCCAACTTACAGAAATACTTATCTCAACACAAAGCACGTCAGGCTATCAGAAGACGTACTTTGGGGGGGAAGTGTTAACCGGCCTTTTGGTCCGGTTCCCAAAAACAATTCTGGCCCACACGACTCGGTCCATAGCATGGTTAAACTGACTGAAGTTTCGCCAAGATATTCAGGAACCAAACCGGCAAGAAGCTGCACAAGTGTGGTCGCCATAGCTCGTCGAAGCTGCTCGAATTTAGCAAAGTACGCGGGATTGGCATTAAGTACTTCACACATTCCATATCCCGTTATTGCCAAATTTGTATCCTAGACCTCGAACTCTCCTCAAAGAACCACCAAGTCCATTTTGTATCCCGCCTATCTCCAAAATTTTGTATCCCCCGCATGATCCATATTTCATATCCTTATTACTCACACCTCCAAGAAACAACTACCTCGCCAACTCGGTATATATGATGCGAAAACTAGAACATGAAAAGAGGTGACACTCCACAAATCTTCAAAGTCACTGGATCAGTAATCCGACATCCGAAAGTTTTGATACGAAATAATGTAGAAGCGAGAAGCTTGAAGACTTTGAAGAAAAACATAAGGAAATCGATCCCCTGGGATATGTACCGATCCCGGGGTACGAAAAATGGCCAGTGGGTTCTACTTCTCACATGCTCCTACCTACTCCACCACCTATCCCTCTGGTCTACTTTGTGAAGAGGGCTAGCTAGCTGATTTGACACTTTATGAAGGAATTGTTAACCTTAGACACCATTAGAGCATTTTGAAAGCTTTGGGAAGAGGAAATTGCATACTTCTCAAGGATTTGAACTCTTACACAACGAAGGAATCTTGGGAACAAGGACTATAACTGCATATTTGGACTTAATAGAAATTAATTACTACCATTACCTTTATAATCATTTGTAATGATGATGTCCACTATTGTACTTCAACAAGAGTGAATAAAATTAGAAAAGCCTTCAAAGTGGACGTAGGTTCGATCTGAACCACTATAAATATTGTGCTAATTACTTCCTGCATATAATTTCCTTACGCGAAATGCTATTTTTATTAATTCAAAAATCTTGGGCGTTACGCCAAATCTGCACACCAATAAATATATGTTTAAAGTGAGGGTTACTTATACTTGAAAAGATTTTGAGGTTTCAATATTTAAGAATTTAAAATACTATGTGAATTTAATTAAGAGAAGTTTCAAGAATAAATTTTTAATTATTGAAAAATCATCCTAGTCTATTGAAGCGTGCAGCGAATTTTTTGAAGCAAAAGTCTAGGATTCACAAACCTCACCTTACTGCCTGAACTTGAAGCTTACATCTTAGTGTTGGGGGTTATATGTATCTATATCCCTTTCCGTCTTCACAAAAAGGATCGTGTAGCTATTTTTGTACTTGATTGTCTTTTCCAATTGAATCTAGTTGGATTCCTTCTTCTCCTGCCGCTGTGTATTAAGGAGCCATAAAACTTTTTCAAAATCTATCTTATGTAGTCTATGATTGAGATATGTAGATTATTTGTGAGTTACTAAATCTTTGAAAGATTATAGATTAAAAGCTTAATTCTATTTTCTTTTATAGAAATTTAGAATTTTTTTTATTCATACCCGCCTGAATCAACGTGTATCATGATTTTCTTTTACGGGAATGTTATCAAGATTTTGATTTGGAATTTGATTCCAGTGCTTTAGAAAAGCTTGAAGTCTCACCCAAGTTTTCTTTGTGCTATATACATAGTATGTATCATTGCTTTAGAAGTTGCGTAGCTCCGGAGTCAAGAATGTGTCGCTCGTGGAGAAATTAAAGAATTTCCTAAACAATTTTATCCAATCATCCTTTCTTTTCATTGCAAGGGGTAAGAAAAATTAAAAGCTCAAGCTTATCTGCCTTTTCATTTGTCTTTTGTGGATGAATTAAATCGGGTTGGACATGACTTATCCCTAAGGAAATTGCAGGGACGTAATTTTTGTAAGGGGGAGTCTGTAACAACTCGAGTTTTAGGCGATTACCTGCTAATTAATAGCAGTCTATAAGATGGATATTAAAGTGGCAATTAAATTAGAAATATCCTTAGTATAGTGATTTGGCTTAGTTAACTAATTTGGAACTTTGGTATATATATATATACATTCTTGGAACTTAATTGAAGAAAAAGGGGAATATTAACCATTTAAAATAATTAAAATGAGGTTTGGTGAATCATGGTGTAAAATGGTGATTAGGGAAATTTGTAGATGCTTGGGTTGGTATTCGATCAATTTGTGGAAGCCAAAGTGTGTTTCTAATGTTATGTGTTAGAAATAAATTCTGATTCCACAAATGGATTTAATTAGTAACTTTAGTAAATTGTAAATTAAAAATAAAAGTTAAAATACATTATGTTGTAAAATCCTATTTAAATGTATATTTTAGATTTGTGTTTCAAAACAAGTATGGTTTTGTAAATTTAATAACAAGTGTCGAGTTTTATGTAAATGTTGAAAATCTATTTAGAATAAAGAGTAAAGAAGTGATAATTAAGTTGGATATATCACTAAATTGGTTGTTTAACTTAATTACTCGAGCTAATATTGGAAAATTGAATATTGTGGTTTAGTTGTGGAATTTAATCAGTTAAAAATGATTTAGTTGAGGCTTGGTGATAAATAAGTTAGAATTTGTAACAAATGGGTTAAAATTCTGGAAATTTGTATATTGGATTGATAATAAATTAATTTGGGTAGGATTCAAAATTTATTTCTAATACTTTGTGTTAGGAATAAATTGTGTCGTTACAAATTGGTGTAATAAGTAAGTTAATATTTTATATAGTAGAAAATAAGGTTTAAAATTTAATGTTGTGTGGAAATCCTCTTCAAAATACATGTTTAGGAATTGTATTAGAAATAAATGTGGTTTGTGATATTAATTATATTGTGCATTAAAGGGATTTTGAGAAATTTGTGTAAGTATAAATGATAGAATGTAATTTTTTGTTGAAAACAATGATAAATAAGGAAAATATTTATTTTTCAAGCCTTGATAATTTCATATGCTGAAATATAGATATTTGAAATATTTAGTTCATATGTGTTACAAAATTTACAAAAGTTTTAATAAATGTTCATATTTTGTATGTAATATAGAATTTACTGAAAATTGCTATTATTAATATTAAAATGATTTAAATGTGTTTTAAAATGTTGTTTACAATTTTTAATTAGGTTACTTAGTATTGGAATATGTTAATATGCATAAAAATGATGTAATTAGGTGTTTAACGGGCTAAATCATGTGTTTTCTAGCCTAAGTATCCACCATTTAGCCTAAACACTAGTTAAATTAGCCTAATTACCTAACTGTGGGCTTAATTACGTTCTTTTAGACCATTAATAGCTTGATTAATGGTGAAGGATCCTAAGAAAACTAGACATACATAATTTTCTCTAATTACAACTGTAACAACCCGGAAAATGCGAACCAATTTAAAATTTTTATTTTAGCGAATTTTGAACATTTAAAATGATTATTTTAAATAATATAGACGAGAAATTTATTTTGAATAGAATTAGAACGTATATTTATTTAGATCGTCGTTAGAATATTAAAAAAAAAAATTAATTATAAAAGGAAATGAAAATGGCGCGGTAGTTCGATAATTCGATTTCAAACTTCAAATGAACATACCGGGTGCAAAATAAACCGGATTTTAGCGAAACCAAAAATATTATAATCTATTTGAGAATACCTTTCCAACGAATCCGAAAAATCGAAATTTCATAGCGGGGATAAGAAGTTATGTCCAGTTGAAATTTCAGAATAGTCGCTATGGAATTTCGGCCCTTAAAAATGGAAATTTTGCAAATGACCTCGGTTTTCGACGAAACCACTTTTGTTGGATCCGGGATGTCAAATTATTGCTAGGTTCCAATTTTCATAATTTTTGAATTCAATATGTAAGCGTGGCAATGGGAAACGCGTTTGACCAGTTTCAGTTGATTTTAATCGACTAGAAAATGGTCATTTTTCAAACGGTCTCGGAATTGGACGAAATTAGTTTTGTTAGGACCGTATCGTCAATACGAAGCTAGAAAATATTTTTCTGGAATTTTTCGAGTCCGTATGTGACCCCGGTAATTTGAAATGTACGTTTAAAATTCAGTATAATGATTTAAACGTAAATTCAACGAAAACTGATCGAAACGATCGAATCGGCCTACGATCCATATCCCATTGTGTTCGGAATGGGGGTAATTAGCCATGGACGACAGGCAGTGGGCCTCGTTTAGAGGTCAAATGAAAAGGTCAACTTTTGAAGTTAAATAATTAAAAATAAAATAAATCTCCCCCTCTCTCCTTATTCCCTCTAAGCCCCCCCCCCCTTTTTTACTCAATCAAACTCGAAACGAAAAGAAAAAGAAAAAAATCCCTAACTATCGCCCGACGCTCCCCTTCCACCGCGCCGCCCACGCCCCTTCGACCTCCGCCTGCCGTCGCTCCTCCCCTCGTGGTCCACCTTCCCCCTCCTCTCGATTCTCCTCCGCCCCTCCCCGTTCCCCTGTTCCTTCCTGCGCCCTAGCCCCCTCGACGAGCAGAAACCGCCTCCTCCAGCGCCGCCTGGCCCCACCACCGACCGCCAAGGCCTCGCCCCCCTCCCCCCCGGTCGACTGCAGACTTCGGCGCCACCAACCCCCGCCACCTCCGTGAGCGCAGCCCCCTCCTCCGGCGAAAAAGTGAGTTTTTAGATTTTTTTAATATTATTATATAAATCTGAGATTTTTATATTGTAAAGCATAGATTTTTATTTATATGAAAGGCAAGATTTTTATTTATATGAAAGGCGAGATTTTTATAAAGTAGAAGTATTAAAAATATGGTTTTCATATAATGTAGATAATAAAAATACGATTTTTATATTATATAGATAGTAAAAATCTGATCTTTATTATATATACGTTGTAAAAATAGAATTTTTATCTATATAGTAGCGTTGTAAAAATTGAATTTTTATCCATATAGCATGGATATAAAAATGTGATTTTCATAGCCGTGATATAAAAATACGATCTTTATATATATAAAAATATAATATTTATATAGAGAATAGCGTGATAAAAATATAATCTTTATTATATGAACAGCGGTGTAAAAATAGAATTTTTGTCTATATAGTAGCAATGTAAAAATAGAATTTTTATCCATATGGAGTGATTATAAAAATATGATTTTTATATACATAGCAACAATATAAAAATGTGATTTTTATATATAGTGGTTATGGGTAACGAAAGTGACAAAATACGAAAAGGTGAAGATTTCCTACATAAGAAGAGTCGCGGTGAATGGATTTAGCTTGGGTGAGAATTTCTCACTTTAAATCTTCTTTTCTAGTTAAAAATATATACTAGGATGCAGACGGTGCTTAGTAGCACCCGACACCCGTCGTCCACAGACCATGGACGGCTTGTATGCTTGTTTGATGTGTTGTGAAATTTGTTTGTGATCTTGATGTGAAATCGATAATAAAATGTTGATGGTTGGAATAAATTAATTATCGTTAAAAATATAATTTTTAACGTGAATGTGAATAAATAAATATTCATTTACAAACCAGACGGTTTGTTTATGTACACCTATTTGAAGGATATTGATTGGGACGATAAATTTTACACATCGCCAAACTGCCCCAATAAAAATCTGTGTTCGTTGATTTGAAACCCCACACGGGTATTGGGATGATATTTGGCATACACTAATCCCAATTATTTAATTGTATGTCGATCGATTGGTCGACAGACTGTGTGAGCGTTAATTATCTATATTTAATGCTTATGCAGTTGTATAGTGCACTTTGGATGATGGTTGATTATTTATCATTGCTATTATATACATGTGTTGTATGGAATCCATATAATTAACATTATATAGTAATTGATTGGGCCTCATTCCAATTGGGAAAATAAAGAATATTAAGAAATATATATTCATGTGTTGAATAGGATAATAGTCATGTGTTGACAGTGCTCATGTGTTGAGAATATTCATGTGTTGAAAGAAATATAGATTCATGTGTTGAATAGAATAAATATTCATTTGTTGAATAGAATAACGAATTTATTGATATATATATATAAAGCCGTGTTGGTTAGAGTTGCGCCATTTTGACGTGAACGATATTTATATCGATTTTATTCAAATTGAAATGAATATTGAAGTGAATTGAAATTCGAATTAAATTGAAGTGAATTGAAATTCGAATTAAATTGAAATGATTTGAAATTCGAATAGAATTGAAATTTGAATCAAATTCGAATAGAATTGAAATTCGAATCAAATTGAAATAGAAATGAAACCATTTTGAATTGAATTTAAACGAATTGAAATTTAATTGAAATCGATTCAAATTGAAATCGATTTGAAATGAAATTAAAACGAAGTTATATTGAAAAATCCAATTTTGATTCGAAATTGAATATGAAGTTGAAATCGTTTTGAAAACAAATTTAAAGTGATTTATAAAATACGTTTTAAAAGGAAATCGATGAAATATATATAATATATATATTATATATATAATGGCCGGAATAGAACGCGCCGCGCTGCGGCAGTTCGTGAATTTCGACCATTGACTTCGAATGGACATTACGGGAGATCCGACCGTCGGATTCTCCTGAAACCGGAACCGTTGGGTTCGTATCGAAAAGAGCTTTCCAATGAATTTTAGAAATTTGAAATCTAACGGTTGGATTTGGAACTATGTCCAAATCAAATTTGCAAAAGGTCGCTGTAAGTGCAGTTCGATGGCCGTTGATGGAAATCGACTGTACGAGCCTTGATAAAATTATTAAAAATATCAATAATTTGTGTAAAATCATAAGAAATGATTTGGGAAGAATTGGGATGAAAAACTCCAAATTTGAAAATATAAAAATAGATTTTTATCGAAATGAACTAGTTTTGAACTAGGATTAAATTCAATTTATTTTTGAAATAAATAAATTGAATTTGAAATGGTTTTGAAAATAACCAGGATTTCCAATTTATAAAGTGGAAATGGATTTGAATCAAAATTATCTTTGGAATATTTCGATGTTGGGTTTCGTGATTATACAGATATGGTTGTGGAAATTTGAAAGATATATTTTATATCGTTATTTCCAATACGATATTTGTTGGTCGTAGAATTTGATATTGAATATAAGCCGATATATTTTCTATTTAGAGCCTTGTATTTAATATCAAACGTGATTTGGGTTTGTCGTGAATGGTGTCTTCATTAACACTGTTCTTAAGGCCAGTTGAGAAAAAGATTAAATCCTTCTATTTAGATTTAATGAGGTGTGCCAATTAAATAATATTAATTGGAATTGAATTTAAAGTGATTTTGGGTTTATTGTGAACCGTGTTTTAGATGACATTGGTTCTTTAACCCAGTTAAAGACAGGATATTGATTTTTGAAAAGATTAAAACTAAGTGGAGTTTTAATGAATCTTTAATTAGATTGAAATGTGAATTGATAATTTAAATTATCAAATCTGAAAGGTGATGGAGAATGGAGTACCACCAGTTTTTCTCTAAAGCGATAGTTAAATCTTTAATTAGATTTGAACGTGAAATGGTAATTAATTTTACCAATAACATCGTGGTGTTAGATATGGAGTATCACCAGTTTTGCTCCAGAGGATATATAGGTTGGGATTGGGAAATAAAATAAATAATTACTTCGGTGTGGTTCGCTACCCGACTAGTTTGGAAAACCATAATATGGTTTGAAATGATATCTAAAGGAAGATTAAAGAATAAATTTAGAAGAATTTATCTTTGATAAAATTAATGGGAACTTTTCCCTAAGAGTGTGAAAATTTGAATAAAAGAATATTCTGAATTGGAATGAGGCGTATGTTGTGTTTGTGTAACATGTGTTTATTATATACGCGGGTCATTCGGAAAGGCCGGGTTTATACCCATTCTGAATAACCGATTCGGCGATAAGTCGAAGACGAAGACGGTGTTCGAAGACCGGAAGTTTTCACATCGTTTGGGTGATTACTGATGATCTTGATTGGGTTGTACACCCAAGAGGAGAGAAACAGTTGGTGATCGTCCAGACATACTTGGAGATCGATGGATATGCGAGGAAAGTGCCTCCGGTTTCGACCCAGAACGAACTTGTAAATGGATTGTGTGTCTGACATTGGATTTTATTCTGTGTTGATTGATCTCTATTAAATATACATCTGTTTGGCGGCGGAGAATTTATTTTCTTGCTTAACGCCCTTCTCTGAGACGTACGAGCTCAGAGGTTGTATATCGATGGACATCAGTCGCATGGAGTGAATTGCCAGTGTGGCACGCGTAAGTGGCAATTGATCAAGGCTTCTGTTGAAAATCAAAGTCTTGTGGTTGATGATCAAAGCACGGCCTGTGTGGCGTAGCTTTGTGTATAGCGTGAATTCGCGAGCCTCACACCTCGGTATGAGTCAAAAACGGGATAAGGACCCAAGGAGTGCACGAGGTTTCTTTCTAGCTAGTGGTGGTGTCAGTGCTTAAACTGGCTGACATTTATATACTTTTCACCTGTGTGGTTGTTGGATGCGAGGCGCCTCGGATATAGGTCCTATAGGACCGGGAAACGTGTGTTCAGGAATTGCCAATCCTCAAAAGTAAGAGAGGACCGGCCTTGTAGGATCCAAGGGATCGCTGTGTGTGGTCCTGAGACATTTGCTAGAGTGTCTTGAATCGGAGAGGAGCTTGCCCCTTGCCTCGACTCATGACGGAAATCCAATTTCCAATACGTGATTTTGCGGTTTTATTTGTAGAGCCTAGTATGGCGACATGATAGATGGTACCCATGCCGCCTATGATTGATATTTATGATTGAAATTGTTTTGACACTATACACTTATAATAGTATCAAATGATTTGTTTTAAACGTATCAAGCATGTTTGGCTATTATAAGGGAAAACCCTATCCTCCGGTTTGCGTTGCATTGTGTGATGGGACCTGGGTCTTATAATAGCTTCATTTTTCCAAAAAGCATTGCGTTGTTTTGTTATATGCACTAGTATTATTGGGAGGAAACCCGTTCCGTGTTATACGGCGTGGTCCCTTGAATTACTCTCTTTTAAAGTAAAGTTTTAAATAACTGTTTTAGTTCTCACAACAGTCACATGACTGACCTGGAGTTTATTGTTTTAACCTAAACTCTGGGTGCCCTTATTTTCGACACGGGCAGCTAGTAGTTTTGGTTTTGCAGATTATATTCACAGGATCCTGATTTACAGCTGGAACGATGCTCGGAAAGCTCTGTATCCGTGTATTACTTTCAGTTGTGTTTTGTATTGTTTTTCCGCTGCTATGTAATTAATTGTAATCTCTGATATTTGTCGAATGTATATTTATTCATACTGTATATTCTTGTATTCTGATGGAATTGTTGTAATAAACAATGAAATGTTCTTATTTTTGCGTTCTTTTGTGTGTTGTTCTCAAAGTATCCGCTCTTTCCTTCACGGGAAAGTTACGGGTTCTGACAGTTGGTATCAGAGCTTTGGTTTACAGAGCTCAAGAACAAGACACATTAGAACCATACGAAAGAATTCATCAGATATTGGATTAGTAATATCCAATTAGGATAACTCGTTAGAGATAGGATCAGTAGTATCCTAGAACGAGTGTGAAGAGTTTATTTTTCAAATGAAAACAATATTGTTTTGAAAATTTAAACCATTTTATACGTATTTGAATATTTATTTATTTTGAATTTGGACAATCGAGTATATAAAAATTTCGCGTATACGCGTCATGAACGTATATTCGAAGTTTTAATATACTAGATAGATATAAAATCACACTCTAGTTGCCCGGGGATGATTCTGATAATGCTGCAGCGTTATCAATATTTATTTTCGTGTTTCGAAGGTGTGATATCTATATATTTCCATTAGACTGGTGTGAGAACCAAAACTAGATAGATTTATTGTTGTGATTTGGCATCAAAAACATGATTTTCTGTATATATATATATATATATATATATCAAAATTATGAATTTGAAACGTTAATCCACTAATTGATTGATGGTTGTGTTGTTTGTTTATTTGTTTGATATATTGAACCATTTAGCCTAATTGAACCAAATATTGAATTGTATTGAAAATTGGTCGCATTTGCTTGCATATACATGTACTTACATTGAACAGGTCATAGCAAGGAGGCTAGAGCAGAAGAATAAAATTGTTTGCCCGACAAATAGGTACATGTTTACCATAATTTACTGTTTTGTTTGGGTGATGATGATTTTATGAGCCGCTTGGCTTTTTTTTTCTTTTGGATTGAAGAAGGCCATGGGAGGCTATATGAAATATCCCGAAGTCCCCGATGCAGGGGAGGTTATGGCGAAATTTTTCGAAAATTTAGGGTGTTAGCCAAATTTTTGGAAAATTTGAAAAGTTCTTAAAACTGAAAAGTTAAAGAACTGAAGCCGTAGCGAAAATAGTGAAAGTTTAGTTGATTAGTTAAACAACTTTTGGCTTCGTTCCTTTTCGGGGACGAAAAGTTTTAAGTGGGTGAGAATGTAACAACCCGGAAAATGCGAGCCAATTTAAAAATTTTATTTTGGCAATTTTAGCGAATTTTGAACATTTAAAATGATTATTTTAAATAATATCGACGAGAAATTTATTTTGAATAGAATTAGAACGTATATTTATTTAGATCGTCGTTAGAATATAAAAAAAATTATTTTAATTATAAAAGGAATTGAAAATGGCGCGGTAGTTCGATAATTCGATTTCAAACTTCAAATGAACATACCGAGTGCAAAATAAACCGGATTTTAGAGAAACCAAAAATATTATAATCTATTTGAGAATACCTTTCCAACGAATCCGAAAAATCGAAATTTCATAGCGGGGATAAGAAGTTATGTCCAGTTGAAATTTCAGAATAGTCGCTATGGAATTTCGGCCCTTAAAAATGGAAATTTTGCAAACGACCTCGATTTTCGAAGAAACCACTTTTGTTGGATCCGGGATGTCAAATTATTGCTAGGTTTCAATTTTCATAATTTTTAAATTCAATATGTGAGCGTGGCAAAGGGAAACGCGTTTGACCAGTTTCAGTTGATTTTAATCGATTGGAAAATGACCATTTTTCAAACGGTCTCGGAATTTGACGAAATTAGTTTTGTTAGGACCGTATCGTCAATACGAAGCTAGAAAATATTTTTCTGTAATTTTTCGAGTCCGTATGTGACCCCGGTAATTTGAAATGTACGTTTAAAATTCAGTATAATGATTTAAATGTAAATTCAATGGAAACTAGTCGAAACGATCGAATCAGCCTACGATACATATCCCATTGTGTTCAGAATGGGGGTAATTAGCCATGGACGACAGGCGGTGGGCCTCGTTTAGAGGTCAAATGAAAAGGTCAACTTTTTGAAGTTAAATAATTAAAAATAAAATAAATTTCCCCCTCTCTCCTTATTCCCTCTCAAGACCCCCCCCCCTTTTTTACTCAGTCAAACTCGAAACGAAAAGAAAAAGAAAAAAAAACTAACTATCGCCCGACGCTCCCCTTCCACCGCGCCGCCCACGCCCCTCCGACCTCCGCCTGTCGTCGCTCCCCCCTCATGCTCCTCCTTCCCCTTCCTCTCGATTCTCCTCCTCCCCTCGCCATTCTTTCCCCTTTTCCCTTTTCCTTCCCGCGCCCTAGCCCCCTCGATGAGCAGAAACCGCCTCCTTCAGCGCCGCCTGGTCCCACCACCGACCGCCAAGGCCTCCCCCCCCCCCCCCCGTTGACTGCAGACTTCGGCGCCACCAACCCCCGCCACCTCCGTGAGCGCAGCCCCCTCCTCTGGTGGAAAAGTGAGTTTTTAGATTTTTTTATTATTGTATAAATCTGAGATTTTTATATAGTAAAGCATAGATTTTTATTAATATGAAAGGCGAGATTTTTATTTATATGAAAGGCGATATTTTTATAAAGTAGAAGTATTAAAAATATGGTTTTCATATAATGTAGATAATAAAAATACGATTTTTATATTATATATATAGTAAAAAAATCTGATCTTTATTATATATACGTTGTAAAAATAGAATTTTTATCTATATAGAAGCGTTGTAAAAATAGAATTTTTATCCATATAGCGTGGATATAAAAATGTGATTTTTATAGCCATGATATAAAAATACGATCTTTATATATATAAAAATATAATTTTTATATAGAGAATAGCGTGATAAAAATATAATCTTTATTATATGAACAGCGGTGTAAAAATAGAATTTTTGTCTATATAGTAGCAATGTAAATATAGAATTTTTATCCATATGGAGTGATTATAAAAATATGATTTTTATATACATAACAACAATATAAAATTGTGATTTTTATATATGTAGTGGCTACGGGTAACGAAAGTGACAAAAGACGAAAAGGTGAAGATTTCCTACATAATAAGAGTCGCGGTGAATGGATTTAGCTTGGGTGAGAATTTCTCACTTTAAATCTTCTTTTCTAGTTAAAAATATATACTAGGATGCAGATGGTGCTTAGTAGCACCCGACACCCGTCGTCCACAGACCATGGACGGCTTGTATGCTTGTTTGATGTGTTGTGAAATTTGTTTGTGATGTTGATGTGAAATCGATAATAAAATGTTGATGGTTGGAATAAATTAATTATCGTTAAAAATATAACTTTTAACGTGAATGTGAATAAATAAATATTCATTTACAAATCGGACGGTTTGTTTATGTACACCTATTTGAAGGATATTGATTGGGACGACAAATTTTACACATCGTCCAACTACACCAATAAAAATTTGTGTTTGTTGATTTGAAACCCCACACGGGTATTGGGATGATATTTGGCATACACTAATCCTAATTATTTAATTTTATGTCGATCGATTGGTCGACAGACTGTGTGAGCGTTAATTATCTATATTTAATGCTTATGCAGTTGTGTAGTGCACTTTGGATGATGGTTGATTATTTACCGTTGCTATTATATACATTTGTTGTATGGAATCCATATAATTAACATTATATGGTAATTGATTGGGCCTTATTCCAATTGGGAAAATAAAGAATAGTAAGATATATATATTCATGTGTTGAATAGGATAAATAGTCATGTGTTGACAGTGCTCATGTGTTGAGAATATTCATGTGTTGAAAGAAATATAGATTCATGTGTTGAATAGAATAAATATTCATGTGTTGAAAGAAATATAGATTCATGTGTTGAATAGAATAAATATTCATTTGTTGAATAGAATAATGAATTTATTGATATATATAAAGCCGTGTTGGTTAGAGTTGCGCCATTTTGACGTGAACGATATTTATATCGATTTTATTCAAATTGAAATGAATATTGAAGTGAATTGAAATTCGAATTAAATTGACGTGAATTGAAATTCGAATTAAATTGAAATGATTTGAAATTCGAATAGAATTGAAATTCGAATCAAATTGAAATAGAAATGAAATCGTTTTGAATTGAATTTAAACGAATTGAAATTTAATTGAAATCGATTCAAATAGAAATCGATTTGAAATGAAATTAAAACGAAGTTATATTAAAAAATCCAATTTTGATTCGAAATTGAATATGAAGTTGAAATCGTTTTGAAAACAAATTTAAAGCGATTTATAAAATACGTTTTAAAAGGAAATCGATGAAATATATATAATATATATATTATATATATATAATGGCCGGAATAGAACGCGCCGCGCTGCGGTAGTTCGTGAATTTCGACCATTGACTTCGAATGGACATTACGGGAGATCCGACCGTCGGATTCTCCTGAAACCGGAACCGTTGGGTTCATATCGAAAAGAGCTTTCCAATGAATTTTAGAAATTTGAAATCTAACGGTTGGATTTGGAACTATGTCCAAATCAAATTTGCAAAAGGTCGCTGTAAGTGCAGTTCGATGGCCGTTGATGGAAATCGACTGTACGGGCCTTGATAAAATTATTAAAAATATCAATAATTTGTGTAAAATCATAAGAAATGATTTGGGAAGAATTGGGATGAAAAACTCCATATTTGAAAATATAAAAATAGATTTTTATCGAAATGAACTAGTTTTGAACTAGGATTAAAATCAATTTATTTTTGAAATAAATAAATTGAATTTGAAATGGTTTTGAAAATAACCAGGATTTCCAATTTATAAAGTGGAAATGGATTTGAATCAAAATTATCTTTGGAATATTTCGATGTTGGGTTTCATGATTATACAGATATGGTTGTGGAAATTTGAAAGATATATATTATATCGTTATTTCCAATACGATATTTGTTGGTCGTAGAATTTGATATTGAATATAAGCCGATATATTTTCTATTTAGAGCCTTGTATTTAATATCAAACGTGATTTGGGTTTGTCGTGAATGGTGTCTTCATTAGCACTGTTCTTAAGCCCAGTTGAGAAAAAGATTAAATCCTTCTATTTAGATTTAATGAGGTGTGCCAATTAAATAATATTAATTGGAATTGAATTTAAAGTGATTTTGGGTTTATTGTGAACCGTGTTTTAGATGACATTGGTTCTTTAACCCAGTTAAAGACAGGATATTGATTTTTGAAAAGATTAAAACTAAGTGGAGTTTTAATGAATCTTTAATTAGATTGAAATGTGAATTGATAATTTAAATTATCAAATCTGAAAGGTGATCGAGAATGGAGTACCACCAGTTTTGCTCCAAAGCGATAGTTAAATCTTTAATTAGATTTGAACGTGAAATGGTAATTAATTTTACCGATAACACCGTGGTGTTAGATATGGAGTATCACCAGTTTTTCTCCGGGGGATATATATAGGTTGGGATAGGAAAATAAAATAAATAATTACTTCGGTGTGGTTTGCTAATCCCGACTAGTTTGGAAAACCATAATATGGTTTGAAATGATATCCAAAGGAAGATTAAAGAATAAATTTAGAAGAATTTATCTTTGATAAAATTAATGGGAACTTTTCCCTAAGAGTGTGAAAATTTGAATAAAAGAATATTCTGAATTGGAATGAGGCGTATGTTGTGTTTGTGTAACACGTGTTTATTATATACGCGGGTCATTCGGAAAGGCCGGGTTTATACCCATTCTGAATAACCGATTCAGCGATAAGTCGAAGATGAAGACTGTGTTCGAAGACCGGAAGTCTTCACATCGTTTGGGTGATTACTGATGATCTTGATTGGGCTGTACACCCAAGAGGAGAGAAACAGTTGGTGATCGTCCAGACGTACTTGGAGATCGATGGATATGCAAGGAAAGTGCCTCCGGTTTCGTTTAGACCCAGAACGAACTTGTAAATGGATTGTGTGTCTGACATTGGATTTTATTCTGTGTTGATTGATCTCTATTAAATATACATCTGTTTGGCGGCGGAGAATTTATTCTCTTGCTTAACGCCCTTCTCTGAGACGTACGAGCTCAGAGGTTGTATATCGATGGACATCAGTCGCATGGAGTGAATTGCCAGTGTGGCACGCGTAAGTGGCAATTGATCAAGGCTTCTATTGAAAAGCAAAGTCTTGTGGTTGATGATCAAAGCACGGCCTGTGTGGCGTAGCTTTGTGTATAGCGTGAATTCGCGAGCCTCACACCTCGGTATGAGTCAAAAACGGGATAAGGACCCAAGGAGTGCACGAGGTTTCTTTCTAGCTAGTGGTGGTGTCAGTGCTTAAACTGGCTGACACTTATATACTTTTCACCTGTGTTGTTGTTGGATGCGAGGCCCCTCGGATATAGGTCCTATAGGACCGTGAAACGTGTGTTCAGGAATTGCCAATCCTCAAAAGTAAGAGAGGACCGGCCTTGGAGGATCCAAGGGATCGCTGTGTGTGGTCCTGAGACATTTGCTAGAGTGTCTCGAATCGGAGAGGAGCTTGCCCCTTGCCTCGACTCATGACGGAAATCCAATTTCCAATACGTGATTTTGCGGTTTTATTTGTAGAGCCTAGTATGGCGACATGATAGATGGTACCCATGCCGCCTATGATTGATATTTATGATTGAAATTGTTTTGACACTATACACTTATAATAGTATCAAATGATTTGTTTTAAACGTACCAAGCATGTTTGGCTATTATAAGGGAAAACCCTATCCTCCGGTTTGCGTTGCATTGTGTGATGGGACCTGGGTCTTATAATAGCTTCATTTTTTCAAAAAGCATTGCGTTGTTTTGTTATATGCACTAGTATTCTTGGGAGGAAACCCGTTCCGTGTTATACGGCGTGGTCCCTTGAATTACTCTCTTTTAAAGTAAAGTTTTAAATAACTGTTTTAGTTCTCACACCAGTCACATGACTGAACTGGAGTTTATTGTTTTAACCTAAACTCTGGGTGCCCTTATTTTCGACACGGGCAGCTAGTAGTTTTGGTTTTGCAGATTATATTCACAGGATCCTGATTTACAGCTGGAACGATGCTCGGAAAGCTCTGTATCCGTGTATTACTTTCAGTTGTGTTTTGTATTGTTTTTCCGCTGCTATGTAATTTATTGTAATCTCTGATATTTGTCGAATGTATATTTATTCATACTGTATATTCTTGTATTCTGATGGAATTGTTGTAATAAACAATGAAATGTTCTTCTGTTTACGGTCTATTTTGTCGTGTTCTCAAGGTAATCCGGGCTTTACTTACCGAGGAAGTTACGGGTCACTACAACAATAAAAATACCCTATTATAACGTCCATTTTACAACGGGCGCAGGCTCCCCGTTGTAATAGAATGTTATCACAATAGCCACTTTTTGAACCGTTGTAATAAATGCATGTACAACATCATTTTACAACGGGCATAAATTGCCCGTTGTAATAGAATGTTATTACAACGGTCGTTTCTAGACAGTTGTAATAGATATCCTTTACAACGGGTAAAAACTGCACGTTGTAATATAATGTTATTACAACTGTCATTTCAGGCCCGTTGTAATAGATGTCAAGCATTCACAAATGTCTGTTGTAATAGAGGCCTCTTTTACAACGTTCACAAAATGCCCATTGTAATAGGTGCCAATTTTCAACATTCAATAATTACAATACTTACATAAAACTAGTACTGATTATATTTTATTTAATTAATCATTAATCATATATTACTAATTATTAAGTATAATATTATATTACTAATTACTAATCATTAATAATATTATATTATTTATTAATATTTAATAATTAATCATTAATAATATTATATTTAATAATTAACCATTAATAATAATTATTAACAATAATATTATATTATTTAAAACATGATTGTAAAAGTAATAGTATCTACAATGTCTACCCAAATAGCTGAATAATGACGTTTTCCTTATATTATTGTATACATATTAGATTTCATTCAATGATGCACTGCAGAATTACTGAATTTAGTGACGCAGTTTTTTCTGATGGAATTTTCCATCACTTTATTGGAATGGATTTCCTACGGATAAGCCATGGCTTTTATTTATAGAATAAAAGCTTGAAAGTAACAATAACGGTGACAGAAATAAATTCCATGGCAATTCCATCGCTAAATTGATATGGATTTGCTTTGCACTGCCAAACTGTAGCAGATTTTGGCACCAAACTCAGTAAAAAAGTAGCATAAGATTTTTCATAAATAATCCATCACAAATTAGCCATGGATTTGCGACGAAATTCAAACTATAGCTAAATTTTTCTATTAAATATGGCAAGAAATATGACTAGTTGGGGGAACAATTCCGTGGCTAATCTATTGCAAATTAGGCTCAGATTTGCGATGAAATATGAGGCAGTGGCTAAATTTGGCTATAAAATATGGAGGAAAATAGGAATAGTTGAAACTGTGGCTAATTCATCGCAAATAAGCTAAGGATTTGTGACGAAATTTAATACAATGGCCAAATTTAACTATAAATATGACGAAATTAAACATGAGAATTAAATATGACAATTGAAATGAACGACAGTCGACTTAAACGGCTGACGTCCCGAACGGCGGTCGACCTAGTCGGTTAGGTCACGGGGGTCCAAGAGCAGAGTCCCCGGCGGGGTGCGGGGCAGCGCCTCGCCATGGTATATCTGGGAACAGTTTCCCGCTATAGGATTCGTTGATTTCCATGTTCCCTCTATGCTCCTTCACTTCATATTAACGTTAAAAAATCCGAATGCATCTTCCCGATCCCCAAATTACCAAAACCTATATCTAAATCCAAGTTCCTTGCTTGTAAACAAATTCCTCCATCGTAAGCTCTCTCCATCCTTTTCTCTCTTTGTCAGCTCTGAATCCAATACCGGACCATAATCGACTTACCGCAAATTCATGGATTCGTCCCTTTCAAAATTTGTGATTTCAGATATAGTTGCTAAATCGAGTTTCGGATATTGGTTCCAGACTTCATGAATTTCGAGTATAATGACCAGATCGAGTTCTCGGACTTCATAAATCGCTATTGTAATTCGAGTATCGAGTATACGGATTTTGAATTATAAGTAATGGGTCAGTTTTCTGGTGTGAAGATGCTTAAGTGATAGTAAGTGAGGCTTACCGAATGAAGTGGAGATGAAGTGAACAAAGGAATTTGAGAATTCAGGTTGCTGACACGAAGATGGTGCATGTTCATGAAGAGACATCAGATCAGATCACTGAAACCATTTGGTAATGGATGGAGTTTGGATTACAATCTACTGGTTTGAGTCACGAATTCAATTTTCTATCAAAGCAGGCTTGGATGGATTTAGGATACTGGATAGAATGCTCAGCAGTACCATTTTCTGTCAATCTTGTTAGATTTTTTTGGCTTTTGGCTTTGATACCAATTTGTTGGTTTGTTTGAAGAAGCTTTGATACTAGTTTGATGGAGTAGAGAAGCACTGATATAGATTTGTTGGAGGAAGAAGACAATATTTTGTAGGAGGAAGAAGATAATATTTTATTTCTTAATTTCTTTTTCTTCACTTTTCATTCACTTTTTTCATTCACTACATTAAAACTAAAATGATAGGCTTTATATATATAGCCTTACATGACACTTCATTAATGGACATCACATTTTACTAAGAGACACATAAACTTTAATATGACTCTTAGACTTAAAGACATAACACTTCACCAATAGACATGACACTTCGTCTACTGGACATGACACTTCATTAATAGACATGACACTTAATGACCTTTTATTTTAATAGGCACTTAAGTAATTAATGGATTTTGGTTTATGTCAACAAATCTTCTATGCATATCTTCTATGATTTACTTGGTTATGATGGTACTTTGGTTACTCAGGGTGTTCCTGTATCTCAGTTTTTTCTGAAGTGAATCATGGCAAGAAGTCTTTAAACATAGTAAGTTGTTTTCTGTCAGCATTTCTTTATCTAATCGGTTTGCAGCTCTGTCTGAAATTGGTAACATTGATATGACAGGTTTTGAGCCTTTCTCTACAGTTGATATGCATGAGTTTGGTCACTTTCGATTATGTTGAGCGGTTTGTGGATTGTCTATCCACTATCACTGAGAAGAAGTTGAATAACGCTAAAACAAAGTTGAGCAATTGTTATGTTAATGGGTTTACATGTGCTCAGTTATCAGGTAGGAGAGGTATCAATAACGCCGGGCATGTTGTTTTAGTTCAAACTACATATGAAGGAGCAGAAGAATGTTGTGAAATTCTATTTGCTGGGCTCGAACCGCTTGTTTCTCAATTCACAGCATCTTATGGAGTGGTTTTAAATCTTCTAGTAGGATCAAAAATATCGAGTAAAATTAAAGAACAAGATGAAGCAAACACTTGACAGCCTGGAAGGACACTAGAAGAAGCTCAAAAGTCAGTGGAGCAACGCTTTGGCAATTATGTTGGAAGCAATATTATGTTTGCTGCTAAAGACGAGCTTGATAGGATACACAAAAATATCGAGTTACTTTCATTAGAAGTTGGTGATGATGTTATGCATAGGAAATGTAAAGAGCAGTTAATAGAGAGCGATTATGAAGAAATTACTAATCTCCAAGAAGAATTAAGAGTAGAGAAAAGAATATGCACTAAACCAAGACAAAAGATGGAGCTTAAAAGAATGGCTGCATGGAAATCCTTACTGGAAGATTCTGGAAAGGTCTATCTACCTTTTATGTGCTTGCAGTATAAGGATAATGAGTCTGTCCAACATACTGTTCCTGCTGTTTAAATTGGGAGTATCAATTCCTTCAATGCCACAATGATCATAAGTTGGACACATGTTCTTACCAAAGATAAACATAATGTTGGTGACAACAAGCCTACTTACTATGTTGCTTTAGGTTCAGACAACTCGTGGTACCTCTTCACTGAGAAATGGGTTAAAATGGTATACAAAACAGGTTTTCCCAGTGTTATGTCCGCCACTACCAATTTACTGCCGCGAGAGTTGCTTACAAAACTCCTTTCGAAGGAAGATTTTCCATGGGAAAAGCTAGCTGGTTCTGAATCTGGATCTATATGGTGCATGGAAGGCTCTTTAGATACACGTCTTGGAGTCTCAATGTGCCAGTATTGAGTAGTATGTTGAGAACGATGTGAAATATGGGTCCCAAGATTATGAAGATGTTGTTCGATGTTTCAAGGAGCAGAGAAGAACATTCTTACGTTTAAAGAGAAAAATAACAAGTAGCAAAGGATTCAAAGAATTTAAGAAAGTTATGGACAAGTGTAATGACCCGAGGAATTTGCGATCCTAGTTATCGACATAAACTCAATGTCGACTACCCAAGCATCGGAAAACACCGAATAGTCCATGAAAGAAATTAGAGGGTGAGAATAGATAAGATAGAAACTTAGAATAGAAGAAGAAGAACATACAACATCAGAGTAACACGAATCTCACAGCGGAACGAACAACATATAATAAATAACATATCTTTGAAATAAAATCAGTGTATGTATACAGTAAAATTATCAGAGTACAACACAGTGGAAATAACAATAGCTATAAAATCCGGAAGCCTCCTGCTCCAAGCTCTCCAAGTATATCTGTAAAATCCTGACTACTTGACTGCCCGTACAGAATTGGGCACCCAAGAGTTTAGGGAAACAAAACAAAACAAACTCTGGGTCGGTTATGGGACTGGTGTGAGTAAAATAATTTAAAACAGTTTGAGTAATTAAACGATATCTCATAAGACCATGCCATATAACGGAACGGGTTTTTCCCTTATGAGAATCCAAATCAATTTGATTTAACATTCAAATAATTTGAAAGAAACGATAATCTTTATATCAAAACTCATTGATATTATAATAGTGTCTATCAACCACAATATAATAATCATCTAGCAGAAACGCTTTCATCTCACGTTCTACATACATAGTATACAATCAAAACCGCTAGCACTTATTGGATAATGGATTTCCAACTATGACAAGGTATGGAACCACCTTCTGATAGTGTACCTCTAGATAGGAATACACTGGGTTCAACAAGAACATCTTGCAACCCGGCCACATATGACCGACCACTCATTTTGCTTGAGTGTATCGAATGTATATCACCAACGGTTGGGATCAGCAACCGTTTTCCCGAATGGGACAGCATCGAATAGATTAAAGAATGAAATGAATATCTCTATAAAGGTGGTAATACACCCTAATTGGTGGCCAACCACTTAGCCATGCTGCCTGCCCGATTTTTGTCATTTCCCGGTTGTGAGGCTAGAGGCCACGCTTATCTCTGACAGATCATACATTTATTCACTTTGAATGTCACATCGTTATACCCGCCAAAATCACAAATTGATTTCCTCAAAAATACAACAGGTATACAGCTAAGAGAAACGAATTCCTCCACCACCAAATGTAAATACGTTTGAAGAGATCGACTTACGCGATCCATTAAATATACTCTGTCAGACATTCTTCCATTCAGGGACTGGACAAACCGAATGTACTATTCTGTAAATCCATCTTAGGCAATTTCTACCTAAAATCGCTAGAAAAGTCCTTGCAAAACTCCGTCTTGAATTATCTTCATCATATTTGATTCACAACATTAATGCCCATACGGAGAGTGGCTTTCAGATAATGAATCTGATCCCGGTCTCTCCATATTGACGACGGAAAAATGGTCAAAAACTTCGATAGTCATTGAGTTAACTATCAAAGAAAAAAACGTGTATAAACAACGATATTATTTCCAGATGGAAATTTTATCGATCAATCATCATTGAACATTTATCTCTTTTGTTCATTAATTTATTCATTTTTCATTTCCTGTTTCCATATATTCAACATTTCTTATTTTCTAAATTTAGAAAGTATACGTTATTAACATTGGAAAACATTTCCATTTCATATTTCCTATATTAGAAAACAATTCTGATTCTTATTTGGAAAACATTTCCAAAACTCCTACATTTGGATTTAAACAGATGTTTAAATAAAACATTGTTATGCCAACTCAAAACATTACACCCATTAACTAAATTCACTTAACCAAACTTTACTATCAAACCTTAACCATTCCTTAGTTAAAAATGGAGTCAATCAAGTTGGGGTATAACTACCTCTCAGACCTTAACTGAACAACATTTCTAACTTCGAAACAGACAAGGTTCACCTTTTAAGCCTTTAACAAACTTACTTACGTAACTCTCGGATTCTATTTACGAATCCACTTCTTTTACAGAATATCATTTGATTTTAACAATAGGGTTATAATCCCATGCTTCTAAAGTATAATAACTTCAATATAACTTTTATTTGTTAATTTGGAAAAATAACAAACAACTAATTTATTAATGAATAAATAAATCATGATTTAAAACGGAAAGTGAATAGTACTTTCCCGAATTCGATATAATCGAATTCAACGTATAATTCTCTTTCGAATAATCTCTATTTGACAACTCCTTTTCGAATAGACTATATTCGATTAACTCTCTTCGAATAATTAATATTCAATAATCTCTCTTTTGAATAAACTATATTCGATAATCTTCTTTCGAATAAACTGTATTCGATTAACTCCTTTCGAATAAACTATATTCGATTAACTCCTTTCGAATAAACTATATTCGATTAACTCCTTTGGAATAAACTATATTCGATTAACTCCTTTCGAATAAACTATATTCGATTAACTCCTTTCGAATAAACTATATTCGATTAACTCCTTTCGAATAAACTATATTCGATTAACTCCTTTCGTATAAACTATATTCGATTAACTCCTTTCGAATAAATTATATTCGATTAACTCCTTTCGAATAAATTATATTCGATTAACTCCTTTAGAATAAATTATATTCGATTATGTAACACCCCACGTCCATTAATGTCACTCACAAAGAGAATGCATTAACTTCCATGGAGGTTTTAAGTGAATATAGAACAGAAAAATTACAACAAGACAGATAATAAGTAGTACTTGGAAATCTAAAACTTCATTTTATTGCAGCGGAAATTAAACATGTTTGTTACATCATAAAAACATAAATCAGAGTCAAGTACAATATCCATCTTGCTAAAACAAAATACATAACCCCATTACATAAATACCATTAAAGAAGATAAAAAGCTGGACTTTACTTCAGCAGTCCAAGCTTTCCCAAAGAGAGATGAAGCAATCAAACTCCACTAGAGCAGGGTCCACCCTAAGGACCTGGAGGGAGAAAAAGGATAGAAATGGAGGGGGTCAGACATAAAGTCTGGAGAGTATGATAATTCTAACAATACTATTATCAAAGTAACTAGACTAAGGCATAAGCTGGAAAACAAGGAAATGTCTATGAACTGTTGGGTATGGAAGAGCAGATAAAGATAACGTTAAAGACACACCTAATTACTAACGAATAATTACTACACTGCACCGCACCAGTCACCCTAAAGGTTGATCCCACTTGCTTCACACAGAAACTATATAAATAGCCTTGCGTACCCCTAGCTGACTACATAGGTGTCGTCTGCCCCTATCTCCGTTAGGTGTACCCCACTACAAACTTTCGATCGGCTCCCTACTCGTAGATACTCGTGCTGGCCCCACAGTGGGGTGTATCACTCCCCTAAAGTGGAAACCCGATACAACTTGAGAATGCACGGCTTATACCTACACGATGCAACAACGTCTTACCTACCAGCCCGGGTCCACACAGGCATATGAAACCCGTTGGACTTGCGTTGCCACCGCTACCCCGTTTTGGCCTCTTATAGTCAAACCCAGTATGCGTGTCCCTTCCTCGACTTGGGTCGAGCCCACAAAGATACGTTTGGGTTACTGGTTGAAATGGGCCCCCACAAGCTACCCACCTAAGCTTGTCCACTAGTACATCCCACTTAACCCTCTTAGTCATGTTCATTTGCATGTGTGTTTGGTTAAGTCTTACTAATCGTATTTCAAATGCCACCAAAGGCAACCACTAGATTCCTCATGCCACCCAAGGCACCTACTTAACCCCCATGTCCCACCTTACATTTTTATCTGGTTAAGTATTTCTTAATTCATTCAGGCCATAACCTCATAAAGACCTCTCACATTAGACTGGCATTTATGGCAGCTGGATTTGCCGGGCGGGTCCAGGCAGTCTTACACCATAAAAGAGTCTAACCTCGTGTCTTTACAACTGTTATGCTTTAGTTTAGGCCTAGGACCTCTCACATTGGGCTGACATTTGTGACCACTGGATTTGTCGGGCCGGTCCAGGCAGGTTTACGTCACAAACGAGTCCAACCTCGTGTCCTAAGCATTGATTATCACTTATAATCTTTTACCCCAATTTTAATAATTCCCTACTCAAATTATTAATTAACTCCAATTTTAATGATGCCCATAATTGACTCAATTATGGCCATCCACTCATGGCATGCAAAATCATATCAATTGCACCCCAACTTATTAAATCCTTAATATTACCCCTACCCCACGTTATACGATCGCTTATTCAACGCAGAATATACGTTAGACTCGAATAGTCTAACTCATAGCACAAAGATAAATTATCAGAACATATAGACAAATAAAATAAATCTAATCATAATAGGGGTGAAACTTGCATAAAACTACACATGTTAAGGATCTAAAGGTGTCAACTTGTTTGGTAAAATGTCATTACTTAAATGATATGATCATAACCCAAATTCATGTATGAACTTGCATATAGGGTTTTATGCAACATAATGATGGTGTGAACTGGCATCTAATACATAGAATTCACATATGTCATAGCATAATTCTAGATGTCATAATCCTAGATCTAAATAGATGTCATGGAATATGTTCACAATCTTTACTAATCAATCTAAACTTGCATATGTGAATTGTCATATAGATCAACATAGCCCAAACATTATGATTCGATTAACATGAACTAATTAGCATAGATAATAACATCATGACTTTATAACATGTATGATTTATCACAACTTAGCATAGAAAATTACAAACTATACAATATCATCATAGCATGATTTACAACATATAGGATATCATCATCACATAACATAGGATTTACAACATACATGATAGCATAAGGTATACAACAACATATATGACAATTCACATCATTCACTCATAATCCATTCATAACTTAATCTAATTAGTTTAATAATAATCTTGTTAAGATCATCATACTCACAATTAGAAGAGAAAAGAGAGTCTTGATTTGCTTTAGAGTTCAGTAGAATTAGGGTTTTGATTAGCTTTCTTCCTTCTTAGTTGGCGGCGGCTAGACTGAGTTCCATGGCGGCGGTATGACGGTGGCTATTCTATTCTTCATGTGAATTAGAGTGAGAGACTACCTAGGTATTTATAGAGTTTAGGGTTTATTTAGACCGTCAGATCAACTCAGAACTAAACTGAACCGTTTAATTTGCCAACTCAGCCCTAAAAACACATCAGCCAAACCCTAGCCGCCTGGACAGGTCGACACCCAGGTCGACTGCCCAGTCGACCTGGGGGGGTGTCGACTGCCCAGTCGACTCCCCAGTCGACCTGGGGTGTTGGGCGGGAATTTTCCCGCCTAGCCTGTTTGACTTCGAATTTTGAATTTTAAATTTCTGAAATCTGTTTTGAATTTTCTGAAACTTCTGATGACCATAACTTCTTCATACGAAGTCCAATTCACGCAAACTCGGACTCTATTTCAACCAGAATTCCGAGACGAACACAATAGAGCAACGTGTTTCCCACAATTCTCACATCTGAGATTAGTTATTCTTTAATTTGTGAATATTAATATTAATAGAATTACGGGGTGTTACATTCTCCCCTCCTTAAAGGATTTCGACCCCGAAATCTTTAAGTCAAGAAGAATGTGTATCCTAACATCCAATCGTCCATCTACTCAACCATCAACCACATGCATCCATTGTCCTTATAGACTTCTAATGCTTTCATGTTTAAATGCACAGTGTGTGTATATGTCTGTATCTAATGTGAAATCAGGCGGTCCACTAATTCAGTTGACCTCCTTAATGCAAATCATGATAGTGCCATGCGTCCATTATGTATGCAAAAGAACCCTATCGATACATATTATTTCTACATGCATGCACAACCATTCACCAAAATGCGGTATCCATATGATAGCACAACCATTATACATCCATTTTACTAAATACAGCCATTTATATGCAATATGCAGTATGAAGTGACTGAGCCGATCTAGTGCCTAATAGTGTGTGTATATGCGTCCACGAGCAACCACTAGCAAACACTTTCATCCACTTTTCATCCATCATACATAACATGTCTCAAACACATGTTTCAACCATAGGATTATCCTAACTAAAGGTCAAGAATACTAGCGAGAGGATACTCTAAAGATAAGATAAGTACAAGCTAAGCGATAAAGGAGAAATTAAAGGACATACCCTCAATAAGAAAAGGGTACAACGAACGCATCTTTTCTTCCGTCTCCCAAGTAGCGTTGCTCTCGTCATCTCCCCATTGTACTTTGACTAGTCTGACCTCTCGATTTCTCAGCTTCTTAATCTCTGACCCAAGAATGCGTGTAGGAGCTCATCGAATCGTCGCATCACGCTCTATCTCCACCTCTCTAAGCAAGTTCGGTTCTACCACCTCCACGGTTTCGTGCAAGCACTTCCTCAAATGTGACACATGGAATACATCGTGTACACCACTAAGTCTCTCAGGCAACTCCACTCTATACGCCATCTGCCTAATCCTTTCCTTAATAGGAAACGGCCCTACGAACCTTGGTGCTAACTTCCCAACGGACCCAAAGCGAACAACGTTCCGTAATGGAGACACTTTGATAAAGACCATGTCCCCAACATCAAACTCAAGATCTTTCCTCCTCTTATCCGCATAAGATTTCTGCATATCTTGCGCTGCTTTCATCCTCCTTCGAATCAAGTCGATCTTCTCCGAAGTCTCCCTAATCATATCGGGCCCATGTAAAATCTTATCCGTAGATTCCCACCAACATGTAGGTAAACGACAAGGTCGTCCATAAAGAGCTTCGAAAGGTGCCATGTCAATGCTAGACTGAAAGCTGTTATTATATGCGAATTCCACCAACGGAAGATGCTCTTCCCATGTACCCCCAAAGTCTAGGATACATAGCCTCAAAAGATCCTCTAGAATGTGATTCATCCTCTCGGTTTGGCCGTCCGTCTAAGGATGATATGTGGTGCTCAAACATAACTGAGTCCCTACCACCTCTTGCAAGCTTCTCCAAAATTCTCTAGTGAAAATAGGATCGCTGTCGCTCACTATGCTAGAAGGAACACCGTGCAAACGAACTATCTCTCGGACGTACACAGAAGCTAACCATGGAGCAGCCCTCTTACTCTTCACAGGAATAAAATGGGCGCTCTTAGTAAGTCTGTCTACTATAACCCAAATCCCCATATTACCCTTCCTTGATCTTGGTAATTCGTCCACAAAATCCATCGAGACACTTTCCCATTTCCATAGTGGAACTTCCAATGGGTGAAGCAACCCACCGGGTTTCTTTTGCTCCGCTTTTACTTGTTGGCACACCAAGCATCTAGCGACATACTCGGCTACATCCCTCTTCATGCCGGCCCAAAAGTAAACTCGTCTCATGTCCATGTACATCTTGTCCCTGCCGAGTTGAATGGTCATCTTCGAATGATGTGCTTCGTCAAGAATAGCCTTCCTCAGGTCATCGTCTTTTGGTATACAAAGTCTACTGTCCCTACGTAACCAACCCTTATCATCTAGGGTATACCTACGGAGATGGCTTGATGACTCCCATCTTTTGAGCTTTTCCACTAACTCAACCAACTGTGGGTCGTCTCGCTGTGCCTCGCCAATCCGTCCCAAAAGCGAAGGTCTGACCTCCAAGGATGCTAGCAAATAGGGTACGAAGTCAATGGAAGGTCTAAAGTCAAACATAGAGATGAATTCTAAGTTTCGCCACTCAACAAACAACGGACTCAAGGACAACCTTTTTCTACTTAAGGCATCTGCCACCACGTTACCCTTGCCAGGGGTATATGCTATCTCGAAATCGTAGGACGCTAAGAACTCCATCCACCTTTGCTACCTTAAGTTCAAGTCCTTCTGAGAGAATAAGTATTTTAGCGATTTGTGGTCAGTGAACAATTCAAATTTCTCCCCAAGAAGATAATGACGCCAAGACTTAAGCGCGAAAACAATAGCGGCCAACTCTAGGCCATGTGTAGGGTAATTTTTCTCATTCGCTCTCAACTGCCTTCCAACATAGGCTATTACCCTACCCTCTTGCATTAAAACTGCGCCTAGACCTGTCGCACAAGAATCGGTATAAAAAGTAAATGGCTTACTCTCGACTGGCAGCACTAAGACTGTATCTGAAGTCAAAGCTCTCTTCAAACGTTGGAACGCATCATCACAATCTACGTCCCATGTGAAAACTAGGTTCTTCTTCGTCAAACGTGTTAATGGAGATGATATCTTTGCGAAGTCTTTGATAAATTTCCTATAGTAGCCAGCCAAACCCAAGAAATTTCTTACTTCGGTAGCATTTTTAGGGACCTTCCAATCTTGGATGGCCACCACCTTCGCGGGATCCACAGCTATCCCTTCCTTGGAAACCACATGCCCTAAGAATCGTACTTCCTTCCTCCAGAAGTGACACTTAGAAAATTTATCTTTAAGATTATGCGCTCGTAGGGTCTCCAACACTTCCCTAAGATGTAGGGCATGCTCTTCTTCATCCTTAGAAAAGATCAAGATGTCGTCTACAAATACTACCACGAATTTGTTAAGGTACTCCCTAAACACCCTACTCATCAAATCAACAAAGTATGCGGGGGCGTTTGTCAAACCTAAGGGTATCATTAGCCATTCATAGAAACCGTCCGGAGTCCTAAAGGCAGTCTTGTCTATGCTATCCTCGCCACTCTCAACTAATGGAAACCAATGGCTAAGTCCAACTGCGAAAACACTGAGGCGCCAACTAACTGATCGAAGAGATCGTCAATCCTCGGCAGTGGGTGTCTATTTTTCTTAGTAAGCTTATTATGTTCTCTATAGTCCACACACAGTCTAAGGGACCCATCCGCCTTCGTGGCAAATACTACTGGAGCACCCCACTCCGATATACTACGTCTTATGAACCCTTTCTCAAGCAGCTCCTTCACTTGTTTATTGAGTTCCCTCCTTTCACGAGGAGCCATGTGGCATACTGGAAAAGATACTGGTTTTGCATTATCCACAAGATATATTTGAAAATCTATCTCCTGCTTCGGAGGTAAGCCCTTCACCTCCTCAAACACATCCGAGTATTCTCGGACCACTCTAACAGATCGTAGATTTTCCACCGACGCGTCAAGCGATTCTAGATAACTTAGCATAACGGAATTTATGGGATTACAAAAGATTTCGAGAGCGTTACCAAGGCGAGTCATGAGCCTAACTACTCTCCTTTCACAATCAAGAACGGCCCCATTTCTGGATAACCAATCCATTCCTAAAATTAGCCCATAGCCCGTGAAGCCCAAAACATAAGCATCACATCTAAACTCAACGCTAAGTAGAGAAATTTTCAAATCTAAACACATCATGGACAAATAAGCTGAGCCCCCAATTGGATTCGAAACAACAAACGGATCCTCTACTAAACTGGTGTTTAAGTGCAGTGATTCAACTAATGATGTAGAGATAAACGAATGCGATGCGCCCGAATCGAATAAAGTACGGACAGAATTATCAAATAGAAAAACTAAGCTTTCAACAGAAATGGTTCTGCCTCGTTCTTGCAGCGGTGGGACCGCGAGAGCCTGAGCTTGTCCCCTTGCCTGCCCTGGTGCCATAAGAGCCTGCACCTGTCCTCCCGAGGTAGACCCTGCCCTCTGCCCCTTCTTTGGGCGTCCTTCACTAAATGTCCCGCTTCACCACAGTGAAAACAGCCAGTCTTCTTTTTCTTTCAGCAATCCTTGCTGAGATGGCCTGGTGTCCCACAGTTAAAGCATTTCTTCTTTCCCTTGCCATTATTGTCTTTACCACCCTTCTTGTTTTGTTGTTGTGGTTTCTTCTCATCCCCTTTCTTCTCGGGTGCCTTATCATCTTTAGCGCCTTTCTCCTCGTGCATGAGTGTCATGTCTACTAGCTTCTCAAAAGTGGCCCCCATAGGGATGTGGGTCATAGCCAACACTTGCAACGGTTCATTCAATCCATTAACGAACCTCAGAGCCTTCTTCTCCGGCGTGTTGACTAAGTCCAAGCCAAACCTTGCTAACTGATTAAATTTGTTGACATATTCTTTCACTGATGAGCTTCCTTGCTTCAATGTCAAGAACTTTTCCATATATAGATTCTCTTCTGCCCTTGAGAGAAACTTCGCCTCAAACCTACGCCTGAAATTCGCCCAAGAATCAACAGGACGCTCCCCATTAGTGACCTCCCACCAAAACGAGGCCTCTCCCTTCATTAACCAAGCTGCTAATTTGACTCTCCTCCCTTCTTCTACTTCAAAGATTTCTAGCAATTCTTCCACCTCCTTAAGCCAATCTCTAGCTTCCACAAACCTTTCTGACCCTTGAAAAGCTTTTCCACCCATAGCCTTAAACTCCTTGCACGTCTTTGCAAAAGTATCAGCGCGAGGAGGAGGAGGAGGAATGGGTGCAACTGGTGGTGGAGGAACATTGGCTGGACCTACAGCGGTCCTAGCCTCTAATAGCCTCCTATACCATCCTGGTATCGTTACACCGTCCGGAAGGTTAAGATCTTCAGCCATGCTGAAACGAAAAAGGAAAGATTCAAAATGGAGAATTCGAAAGATAAAGATATGGCTATTGGGGATTATGTTTTTCATAAAAACTTTCCTCTTTATATTACTCATTAAGACATGTTTTTGAAAACACTTCTTCCTAAAATACTTTAGAAAAATAGTTTTTCTAAAAAAATATCTGTTCTGGTAACCTTAAGCTCTGATACCACGTGTAACACCCCACGTCCATTAATGTCACTCACAAAGGGAATGCATTAACTTCCATGGAGGTTTTAAGTGAATATAGAACAGAAAAATTATAACAAGACAGATAATAAGTAGTACTTGGAAATCTAAAACTTCATTTTATTGCAGCGGAAATTAAACATGTTTGTTACATCATAAAACCATAAATCAGAGTCAAGTACAATATCCATCTTGCTAAAACAAAATACATAACACCATTACATAAATAGCCATTAAAGAAGACAACAAGATGGACTTTACTTCAGCGGTCCAAGCTTTCCCAAAGAGAGATGAAGCAATCCAATCAAACTCCACTAGAGCTGGGTCCACCCTGAGGACCTGGAGGGGGAAAAAGGATAGAAATGGAGGGGGTCAGACATAAAGTATGGCGAGTATGATAATTCTAACAATACTATTATCAAAGTAACTAGACTAAGGCATAAGCTGGAAAACAAGGAAATGTCTATGAACTATTGGGTATGGAAGAGCAGATAAAGATAACGTTAAAGGCACACCTAATTACTAACAAATAATTACTACACTGCACCGCACCAGTCACCCTAAAGGTTGATCCCACTTGCTTCACACAGAAACTATATAAATAGCCTTGCATACCCCTAGCTGACTACATAGGTGCCGTCTGCCCCTATCTCCACTAGGTGTACCCCACTACCCACTTTCGATCGGCTCCCTACTCGTAGATACCCGGACTGGCCCTACAGTGGGGTGTATCACTCCCCTAAAGTGGCAACCCGATACAACTTGAGAATGCACGGCTTATACCTACACGATGCAACAACGTCTTACCTACTAGCCCGGGTCCACACAGGCATATGAAACCCGTTGGACTTGCGTTGCCACCGCTACCCCGTTTTGGCCTCTTATAGTCAAACCCAGTATGCGTGTCCCGTCCTCGACTTGGGTCGAGCCCACAAAGATACGTTTGGGTTACTGGTTGAAATGGGCCCCCATAAGCTACCCACCTAAGCTTGTCCACTAGTACATCCCACTTAACCCTCTTAGTCATGTTCATTTGCATGTGTGTTTGGTTAAGTCTTACTAATCGTATTTCAAATGCCACCAAAGGCAACCACTAGATTCCTCATGCCACCCAAGGAACCTACTTAACCCCCATGTCCCACCCTACATGTTTATCTGGTTAAGTATTTCTTAATTCATTCAGGCCATAACCTCATAAAGACCTCTTACATTAGACTGACATTTATGGCAGCTAGATTTGTCGGGCGGGTCCGGGCAGTCTTACACCATAAAAGAGTCTAACCTCGTGTCTTTACAACTGTTATGCTTTAGTTTAGGCCTAGGACCTCTCACATTGGGCTGACATTTGTGACCACTGGATTTGCCGGGCGGGTCCGGGCAGGTTTACGTCACAAACTAGTCCAACCTCGTGTCCTAAGCATTGATTATCACTTATAATCTTTTACCCCAATTTTAATAATTCCCTACTCAAATTATTAATTAACTCCAATTTTAATGATGCCCATAATTGACTCAATTATGGCCATCCACTCATGGCATGCAAAATCATATCAATTGCACCCCAACTTATTAAATCCTTAATATTACCCCTACCCCACGTTATACGATCGCTTATTCAACGCAGAATATACGTTAGACTCGAATAGTCTAACTCATAGAACAAAGAAAAATTATCACAACATATAGACAAATAAAATAAATCTAATCATAATAGGGGTGAAACTTGCATAAAACTACACATGTTAAGGATCTAAAGGTGTCAACTTGTTTGGTAAAATGTCACAAATTAAATGATATGATCATAACCTAAATTCATGTATGAACTTGCATATGGGGTTTTATGCAACATAATGATGGTGTGAACTGGCATCTAATACATAGAATTCACATATGTCATAGCATAATTCTAGATGTCATAATCCTAGATCTAAATAGATGCCATGGCATATGTTCACAATCTTTACTAATCAATCTAAACTTGCATATGTGAATTGTCATATAGATCAACATAGCCCAAACATTATGATTCGATTAACATGAACTAATTAGCATAGATAATAACATCATGACTTTATAACATGTATGATTTATCACAACTTAGCATAGAAAATTACAAACTATACAATATCATCATAGCATGATTTACAACATATAGGATATCATCATCACATAACATAGGATTTACAACATACATGATAGCATAAGGTTTACAACAACATATATGACAATTCGCATCATTCACTCATAATCCATTCATAACTTAATCTAATTAGTTTAATAATAATCTTGTTAAGATCATCATACTCACAATTAGAAGAGAAAAGAGAGTCTTGATTTGCTTTAGAGTTGAGTAGAATTAGGGTTTTGATTAGCTTTCTTCCTTCTTAGTTGGCGACGGCTAGACTGAGTTCCATGGCGGTGGTATGACGGTGGCTATTCTATTTTTCATGTGAATTAGAGTGAGAGACTACCTAGGTATTTATAGAGTTTAGGGTTTATTTAGACCGTCAGATCAACTCAGAACTAAATTGAACCGTTTAATTTGCCAACTCAGCCCTAAAAACACATCAGCCAAACCCTAGCCGCCTGGACAGGTCGACACCCAGGTCGACTGCCCAGTCGACCTGGGGGGTGTCGACTGCCCAGTCGACTCCCCAGTCGACCTGGGGTGCTGGGCGGGAATTTTTCCGCCTAGCCTGTTTGACTTCGAATTTTGAATTTTAAATTTCTGAAATCTGTTTTGAATTTTCTGAAACTTCAGATGGCCATAACTTCTTCATACGAAGTCCAATTCACGCAAACTCGGACTCTATTTCAACTAGAATTCCAAGACGAACACAATGGCGCAACCCGTTTCCCACAATTCTCACGTCTAAGATTAGTTATTCTTCAATTTGTGAATATTAATATTAACAGAATTACGGGGTGTTATAGATTAACTCCTTTAGAATAAATTATATTTGATTAACTCCTTTCGAATAAACTATATTCGATTAACTCCTTTCGAATAAATTATATTAGATTAACTCCTTTCAAATAAATTATATTCGATTAACTCCTTTTCGACTAACTCTATTCAATTTACTAATACTCGACTAGCTCTAACTCGATTAACTCTATTTGAATAACTCTAGTTCGATCTAACTCTAATCGATTAACTCTAACTGATTAACTCTAACTGGTTAACTCGTACTGGTTAACTCTAACTGATTAACTCTAACTGGTTAACTCTAACTGATTAACCCTACCCAATTTACTCTTCGTCCATATTCAGTTTCAAATATCGATGTTGAAATCGATTCTTACTTCTCTATATAAGTCCTTATTCTATTTATCCAATGATAAATATTTTACTTAATTTATAAAACCTTATTTATAAATTAATCTTCTTACTTTATCTGTTAAAACATATTTCTCTTAAATATTCACTTTGAATTCATATTCTGTTATATCCATATGCGAAGCACGGGTCTAAACCTTCCTAGTGTAAAATTCTCTTTTTATATAATTCTATTCATTTTTCAAGTATTTCCTTTTATAATCTTTTTATTTTCTAAATAAATATTTCCTTTATAATTCTATTTATTTTCTAAATAAATATTTCTTTTTATAACTCTATCTATTTCATAAATAAATATTTCCATTTTATCTATTTGTAAATGTTTTACTAATATTTCCTTTCCAATTCTATTTGTAAATGTTTTACGAATACTTCCTTTTCAATTTTATTTGTAAATGGTTTACAAATATTTCATTTTCTAATTTGTTTCACAAATATTTTCCTTTTATATTTTTTCTATTTATTTTAAAACTGTTTCTTTTTATAAAATCTTTTGATTTTATAAATATTTCTTTTTTTCAATATAACATTGAAAATTTCCTTTTTAACATTTCATTATTCCTCATGGTATTTAACGTACCATATAATAATGATCGGTATCATTCAAACATACAAAATCAGCAACAGATTTCATATCACATCATATAACACAATATATGAAAAACAGTAAAATAAATGTTGAGGAATCTAGTTGGATTCCTCCGACCTGTTTCCCTGCATCCACAGATGTTACACAATATAATTAACATCAACTTTATTTCAATTTGAAATATTCTGATAAACAGAATCAATATTTGATTAACGATATATATAATTTCAACAAATCACTTAGCATTTCAACCAAACAGTCAATACACAGCAGTCTATCAGTATTTATCATTACTAGATTATATTTATAAAAATATAACTGATAGAGTTGGTGAGTTTTACTCACATTGGTAGTCTATCATTAAATAACGATAAATTATCCTTGATTCAGACGGACGTTTAATTCTGTCATAATTTGAGACGAGCTCCAAATCACTCCAAACCAATTCCATTTTGTAGTATCCGTCCCTATGATCCCAACGAATCCCGTTTTGCTGGATTTCGATAACGTATGACCAACTTATGACTTATACAAGTTAATATACATTTAAATAAAATAAAAACTTGGATTTTAATTACACATGGGCCTTAACCTTATTTCTTTTTCTCCGGCCCACTACGAAAACAAATCTGCTCCTCTTTATTACTCTTCTTCCCGAAATGCTCCAGTCACCGCTCCCGTATTAAACACCATTTCCACAAATTCGAACTCCCTTTTCTACCTCTTCTCTTCACGAAATTTCAAAGCAACTCCACCATTACGCTCCCCTTCCAAATCTCTCCCTCCTCATCCCTTAAATGGCCAACTTGAGCCTCTCGTCGAAAACGCGTCGCACAGTAGTTCTGTCGAGCCCCAAATTCTCGAGCTACATCTTTTGTGATGGATTCACACAATAAAACCCCAAACGAACCTACTCTCTTCACTGAATCCAAATACGGGTTCGATTTCATGAATTGAAGCTCTTAACTCTTTTGAATCCCAACGCTAGTCTCGCTGGTGCCAAACTGAGCACTGCAAAGTGCGTGCGCACCATCCAATAATTACACCAACGCGAAGAGAAACTATTGAGGATCTCATGAATAATCGTATCATGAATAATAGAATTTTCTTTAAATTAATATGAAGTTTGAAAGTGGATTTCTCATATTCACTGAAGAAAATGATGCGGCAGAAAAATGTTTGACCAACGAATGAAAAGTTTAGGGTTTAGTGAAAGGGGTAGGATATTTATAGGAAATTATAATATTTTTATATTAAATATTTTATTTTATTTTAAGCAATCGTTATGTGTATTTGTTGAATAAAAATTCCTAAAATCACATACGATACCCAAAAATCACGAGAATGGACATACACCTTCTGTTTAACATTACGGACCCAACGAAACTGGTTTCGTCGAATTCCGACTCTGTTTTCTCACACAGTGTATTTTTAAAGTCAAATTGTTGATTGTTTTTCACATTAAAAATCCATACGGCCATTCACTGACTCCAAAAATCACAAAACTTGAAATCTAACAATAATTTAATATTACGGATCCAACAAAATTAGTTTCATCGAAAACGGAGTTCGTTTGCAAAACTGGCTATTTTTAAAGCTCTAAATAAACCCTTTTTAAATATTAATTATATTTAAAAATAATTAAATTTAATATTTATAAATAAATATTATCGTATATATTCACAATAGAATATCATACAACTCCAGAATATTCCTATATGACTTTCTAGCTCGATTTTTCAAATCCCGATTAAATCGATATTCGATTTATATTGAAATTCCTTTTATATATCGTTATAAATTATATATGAATTCCATAGCGACCTTTCTAAAATTTGATTTGGACATAAATCAAAATCTACACAATGAAATCCTGATTTTTCTCTTCCATTAGAAAGATATACTTCACCAGCTCTGAAAGTTTCTTGTTTCACCGAAATCCAATTTAAAACGGATTATGTATATTCGTTTAAAGTTCAAATCGCCAATTTATGAACTGTAGCGCCATTTCGAGCTCGATTATAATATAATTATACGTTCAACTGTCGTTTAAATAATATATTCGTTATTCTAATTCAAATTCTAAGCTGAATTAAATATTTTAAATTGTCCAGTTCACATTATATTGTTAATTCACTATTTCCAACTATTTCGGAATTAAATATATTATTCTATTATTTAAATTAATTAAGTATCCAATATTATTTAATTAAACAACCATTAAATTCTTTGAATCGCTATTTAAATAATTAAATTAATTAATTATTACCTCATAAAAATACGGGACATTACAACAAGGCAAACTTTACTAAAGATTGCTCGTTTGGAAGCTAGAGCAAGTCGTTTGACAAAAATAATTGAGCAGATTAAATAATCTGGTTGGAAGGAATTTCTACAAATAAGCAGGGTGACACAAAGAAGCAAAAGCATTAGATATCGACAACCATTTTATGTTTCCACTGGGGGAAACAACGACAACAATCAGAGGGGAAAATGAACTATGGCTTGGTATGGTTCTTAGAAACAAAATCCTAGTAAACATTAAACCAACTCTTGTTGCAATGTATGGAGGTTTGGTCTCAGAAGGAATCAAAGTCCTCCCTTAGAGGTTTGGTAGGATATGTATTTTTTTTTAACTGCTTGTATGATCAAATTAGTCTCTAATTTTTTTCTAATACTTATATGGTGATTTGGCTTGGATGCAAGGAGACACAAACTAGATTGATAAAACAAAATTGAAGTTTGCAAATGTTAGCCTTGAGCTTATACACAATGCATCCTGGATGGAAAAGGTATCTTCCATTTTGTTCTTTTATACTGACCACACCCACTTTTATTCTTTATTGTACAATTGAGTTTAATTTGAGTTACCCATGCATGTAGTTAGGCTCTACATTCTGACAACAGTTAAGGAATCTGCGATAAACATACAAACAAATTTGGATGCCTGACGACGCATCACTTCCTTTGTGAATTCCCTGTTTATGAACATGTTAAATGCTCCAAAAGTTCGTAACATGCTCTCTTTCAGGCTCGATTTGTTAATTTCTCTATAGTGAACCATGATACTCCCTAATTTTTGGTCAATAATAGATTCCAGTTCACTATAGTATTACATTGGTAATGCCATGAAGTCTTTCCAAACTCAATGTTTTAGTACATGAGTGCGAATCCGTGCTCCGCATACCGCTTAGACCTAATATTTAGAGCTGCTTTATTTGATTATACTTATTTGAGTTGGTTATACTAAAGAACATATTTTGCTTATGAAGAGCACTTTTTTTATATATTATCATCAAAATTCAATTAACAAACAATATTTTATTATTTAAATCCTCAGTTTTAAACAATAGAATAATTATAAAAAGCACACCAAGACTAAAAATGTAAATAAAAAGATTTAAAATTAACTGATGCTACTAGGATGAACCTAACATGTGCAAACAAATTAGGCTATCATATAATAAATACCAGGCTGCATGCTTAGGCCTTATTTGAAGCAATGATCATAATTTATTGTTCACTAAATGCACTGTTGAATGATTATGAAGTTAAATGATAAAAACAACAAGTAATTAATGTGAACTTGTGGTTGTGGGATTGTAGAACTGTTGGCAAACTAGTAGTATTAAAATCTTTATGCAAGTTTAAACTTACATAAATATAAAAATAGCAAGTGCAATGAAACACCCCACCTTCGTTAAGGTCACTCACAAAGGGAATGCCTTAATTTCGGTGGAGAATTATAGGTAAAAGATGCAGATAAATTACAAGACAGACAATTAAAGCAGCGGCAAATAAATAAAACTTTATTTCATTGATAAACAACTTGTACAAAGATTGTTTTACAATACCAAAGTATCATGTCTTGTTTAACAAAAATAAAGAAGCATAAAATGATTTCCCTAAATAAAGCATGAGCCAGCCATAGCAGTAGAAGAGAGAGTCCAAGGCAACACGTCAAAGAGTCTTCAAGCTTGGAAAGAGTAACGGTCCAAACAAACCTGAGCTATTCCCTCCCTGACTACCTTAGGGGGAAACAGAAGAAAAGAGGCGAAAGCAAACTAGGTCAGACATAAAGTCTGGTAAGTTCAGTGATTCTTAGTATTTAAAAGAGGAAAAGGGTCATGACATGAATAAACTAAATATAAGACTAAACCACGGTAACAAGATAATATGGGATAAGCATGGGATATGGCAAGATAAACTAAATGTACCGATAAACTGAATGTACTGATAAACTGAATGTACTGATAAACTGAATGCGCTTCTACTCCTTCTCTACTTCGCAACTACCCTATTTATACCGATTTCTATATCTCTGCACTACCAAACTGGTGTCCAAACTAATAATCTATGATCATATGATAACGTGATCCCAATCCCCATATTTGCGGTTGCCTTCAGGTGTGCTTCTATTATGGGGATTATGTTTATTACCTAGATCTAATATAGGGCTTACTATCGAGTGCTTACTAGATTCAACCAGGGTTTACGCTACCCAGGGCCACTGGGGTTTATGCTACCTATTGAATGCTTCTCGGATTCAGGGTTTACGCGACTTAGGTCCTACTAGGGATTATGCTACCTACTTGTATTAAGTTTCCATGTGTCTGTGTCAGTCGGCCCTCTCTTGCGTGTAGATACTCTGTGTTGTCCCCACCATAAGGTGTACCAAGCCTTATGATAGCGACGCGACACTATTCAAGATGTACAGTGTATAACTACTGGTACCCAGTGCCTGCTTTCTCCACTCCGGAGTACGTGCGCGCCCATAAACCGTCGGAACCTACGCTGACGTACCCCCTGCCGCTATTTTTGACCGCTTATAATCAGCCTAGTAATCGTGCCCCACCCTGCCTAGTTTCAGGGTACCATGATACATCTATGTGGGTTACTACTGAAATGGGTCCCCGTTACTAGTTTTCCTGCTGGTTAAGTTTGTGGGCCTATATATACAAATATTACCCACCTATATGAGATGTACTTAACCCTCCCACTGATTCTAGCATGTTTTCTTAACGGTTAAGTTTTGTGGGCCTATATTTACTAATATTACCAACCAACCCGACGTGCACTTAACCATCCCACGGATTCAAGAATGTTTATTTAATGGTTAAGTTTTGTGGGCCTATATTTACTAATATTACCAACCTACCCGACGTGTACTTAACCTCCTACTCGTTTAGTCGTGTTGGTTAAGTGGTTCTTATTAACTTAACCTTTCTTGCTTATCATGTTGGATTGGTTAAGTGTGATTTATTAACTTAACCCTGTTCATTTATCAGATTATATTGGTTAAGTATTTACCATTTAACTTAACCCCATTCGCTCATCAAGTTATATTGGTCAAGTGTCATTAATCAATTCAAGTTGACTTAACCCATCCACTCGTCACGTCATGTTGGTTAAGTGTTTCCTTCTGGTGTTGACTTGACCCTACCTCAAAACATGTTATATTGGTTAAGTGTTGTTCTCGTGTTAACTTAACCCTTCCCATACATCATGTTACATAATTGGTTAAGTGTTTTCCTCTTGTACTACTTAACCCCACCACATGTCATTATATATTTTGGTTAAGTGTTACCTTAGTTAACTTAACCCTATCATCTAATTAATTAACATGTTACAACGGTTAAGTGTTCTAAATTTACTTAACTCACCCACTTGTCTAATTAACATGTTATAACGGTTAAGTGTTCTAATTTTACTTAACCTCACCCACTTGCCTAGTTAACATGTTATTACAGTTAAATGTTTCTCTAATTACTTAACCTCACCATTTCTAGCTTGATTTATTCATGAGCCTTAATTAATTAATTAAAGCACCAACCACTCACATTAGACAGATATTGTTGTGGTTACTGGATGTGTCGGTCGATTCCGGTCAGGTTTACACCACAACTCAGTCTAACCTCAGGTCTTTCTGGGCTTGATGCACTAACCACCCACATTAGACAGGTACTGTTGTGGTCACTGGATGTGCCGGTCGGTTCCGGGCAGTTTTACACCACAACTTAGTCTAACCTCGGGTTAGGCATATTCGTCTTTTACTAAATTTACATATTTACTATTTATATAAATTTTCCGTAAATCATTTCAGCCCAGATCATATTAATATGTCATGAAAATTTGCATATTTATATTCTATGCCCAAAACTTGATTTACCTATCAATCAGCCCAACTTGCAGTTTATGCCAATTTTAGATTTAATATTCCCCTTTTACAATTCATGCCCAATCTAGATTAATATTCCAACTTACGGTTCATGTCAAAACTAGATTTAATATTCTAGTTTACCGTTTATGTCCAAAACTTGGTTTACACACCAATTACACCCTTTGCGGCCAATTAAATTTATCAACTTATGCCCCAGTCTAATATGCCTGTAAATCATTCACTATTATAGCCAACTTAGACTATGCCAACATATTTATTATGCCAAACTAACTTAATTAAGCTACACCCAAATTTCAGCGCCGTAATCGTACGTATAACATGATTTCACAAGTTTCTAAGTACTCATGAAATGATACTAATAGTATCGAAGCAAGGAATATGGGATAAGCACGAGAATGGACATAAAAGAATAGCCATGCAAGAATGAACCAAATGCAAAAAATAATGGTTCCAAAGGGTTTGATGTACATAACAGTGAATAGGAATAAACTAGACAAGTTACACCCCAAAAAAGTGGGATCCAACATAATTATGGGAATGGGCATAGGTGATTTGGTCCAACATAATGCCAGTTTGAAGTACAACCTAATAGGTTAATGGGAATAGGCATAAGTCACTGACTACAATAGTTATAGGCAATTAACCACAATAGTCATGGGTGACTAATCACAGTAGTTTCTTAATCAATGTCATAGGCAATAGTCTCATAGTCATAAATCTTGGTAATAGTCTCATAGTCATGAATCATATGCAATAGTCTCAAAATTATGAATCATAGTCGTAGTCATAGGCAACAGTCTTATAGTCATAGTCATATGTAATAGTCTCTTTGTCATGGATCATAGTCATAGGCGATAGTTTCATGGGCAACAGTTTCATAGTCATAGTCTTAGGTAAAAGTCCCATAATCATAGTCATTGGCAATTAGCCACAATAAGTTCTAGGCCACAATCGAGAATCAGATCCAAAGGCATAGATAACGTTAGATTTGACATAAGCACGAATCAGAGATAATTAACTTGCAAATTGGTATAGTTCTATATTTTGATTCATTACATTCACAATTCCAATTACACGTTCAAATCTAAGGAATAACCGAACTTACAGTGATCAGTTTAGAAAAGGCGATTTGCTATGATTCGAGTGACGTTGCTTGAAGCGGAATGCCTATGGCCCAACTTGAAGCTTTATCTTGATTTGAATTTCCAATTTGAAGAAGAAATATAACTTGTTTTAATGGAGAATAAGATTTATTTTAATTAGGATTGAGGCAGAGTATAGGCGTAATGAAGTTGTGTGGAGAAAGTGAAGTTTGGGGGCGTTTATATAGCGTAGAACTCATGAATTTGGTCCAGAAATCAGCCCGGATACATAAAAATGAATTCTGTCTCGGATCTGGAAAAACAGAGCAGGTCGACCCCCAGGTCGACCTATAGGGGGAGGTCGACCCCCTGGTCGACCTGGGTCCTGGACGGGAAATTTCCCGCCCAGCCTGCTTCTGGGTTCTGTTTTGAATTTTGAATTCAGTTTCGAGCTGTTTTTAAATTTGAGCTGAAACTTCCGAAGGCCATAACTTCTTCATTCGAAGTCCGAATCATGCAAACTCGGAGTCTATCTCAAGCAGAATTCTGAGACGAACGCAATGGCATAACCCATTTCCCTTAATTATTCTCTTAAAAATTAAGTATACTTTGATTTGTTACATTAACGTTTACAGAAAATACGGGGTGTTACATTCTCCCCTCCTTAAAGGATTTCGTCCCCGAAATCTTCAAGTTAAGAAGAATGTATCCTAACATCCAGCATTCATCTACTCAACCATTCAATCACAGGCATCCATTTTCCCTAAAAGTATTTCTAATGCTTTCATGATTCTATGCATAGTGTGTGTACATGTCCTTATCTAATGTAAAATCAGGCGGTCTACTGATTCAGTTGACCTCCTTAATGTGAATTATGTCAGTGCCATGAGTCCATCATGTATGCAATTATCCCTAGTCATGTAAGTACTATATGCGTGCATATTCATTCATCCATATGCAACATCCATATGATAACACATCAGGTTTTAATCCATATACAAATACATATATGCATATGCAAACATGAAAGTGACTGAGCCGATCTAGTGCCTAATGTGTGTATATGCATCCACAAGCAACCACTGGCAACCACTGGGAACCACTTGCAACCATCAATCATAACATGTTTCTATTACATGTTTACATCCAAATGGGTTCCTACCTAAGGATTGAAGATACGAACTAGGGGATATATTTAAAAGATATTACAGAGAAAGTGGAATCAAGGATATATCCTCAAAAAGGGTATGATGCGCGTATCTGGTCTTCAGTCTTTTAAGTCGCATCTTCTTGAGCTCCACTCCACTGTACCTTAACTAATTTAACTTCACAATCGCGAAGCTTCCTAGCCTCCATTTCCAAAACCCACTAGTGAAGATAGGCCCTCGATCACTTACCATGCTAGAGGGTATCCAATATAGTCGAACTATCTTTCCAAGATAAACAGAAATTAACCATGATATCAAGTGTATATCCTAAGATGATTAGAGGTCTCTCCTCTACTTAGCTTATCCATCATGCTGCAAGTCTGAGGGTCTAAAGCTAATGGTTACTATGTGATTATTACCTCTCTTAAGGTCAGTCTAACTTAGGGTGCCAACCCCAACCATTTATTTCTCACGCAAACCATCCTAGTCGAACTCGACATCCCTCAAGTACAAGCCCCAAAGGCCTAAACCAATATCAGACAAGCACCCAAGGGATACCTCCTCTGAATTTGGACGATCTATGTGAGATGATACTAACAAAACAACCAAACAATTGAGCACTTTACCGACTTTGGCTATCCTTGCCAATCTTGCTCCAGAATTATCGTTGATCGCATAACTAGCTTTGCCGTGTCATCTAGATACATGCGGAAGTCTGTCTCAAGTTCTTAGGGGGAAAACTCCTACCCTAGTCAAAACATCTTACGTACTCATGGACTACCCCAAGGGATCAAAATCATCGATAGATAAGTAAAGTGATTCTAGGCAGCTAAGACAAACTGATCCCTTAGGATCATACGAAATCTCAAGGGTATTCTCGAGGCAAGTCGAAAGTCTAACTACCGTTGTTTCATAATTACTAGCTAACCAATCAATGTCTATAATCAACCCATAGCCCAAAAACATAAGCATAAATATAGCTATCCTCAAATCCTCACAAGTCAAAGATAAATGGGTCGAACCAGCAATTGGATTTGAGATTATAATGGGATCCTCTACTACACAATAAATAGGGTGCAGAGACTCAACTATGGAAGCAGATATATATACGGATGTGAAGCGCTAAAGTCAGAAGGAGTATTAACAGGATAATCAAGAAAAGGAAAAACTCTTCCAACAGAATTATTACTACCTCTCTCTTTCAGGTATGCTGGCAGTGAGAGCATGCGCTCATCTTCCGAAAAAATCTTGTCCCTTGTTCTTGCCCTTACCCTTAATTATACGACCCTTTATACCAAAATAAAGATACTTCCTCTTGTTTTAGGTTTTACTATTCTCTCCTCCACTCCTTTGTGAACCAAGTCCATACCCATGGGTTCTTCATCCTTGTGTTGTGCTCCTTAGCCAAACCCCCTCATTCTCAACTTTGCCACCCTTGTGTAACTTGTTGACATGTCTCTCGAAAGCTTCCTCCATCGCACGAAGAATCCTACAAAGCTCGAAAGAAAATTATGGCTACAGATGGAAGTTAGGCACTTATTTGCCCTTTGAAAAGTGTCGTAGTCTCATCAAGCCTACGGAACAATGTCGCGATGAGGTTACCTCCCAGAAAGCCAAGAGCCCCGGAGACTCAGGAAAGAAGGAAACAAGGACTCAAACAGAGGATCAAAAGATAGTGCATATGGCTTTGGGGAATATGCCTTTAAAACAAAACTTTTCTTTTGAAAATGCTTCTTTCGAAACCATTTTGAAAATAATTTTTCAAATCTTTTATCTGATCCGGTAACCTTCAACTCTGATACCAAGTGAAACACCCCACCTTCGTTAAGGTCACTCACAAAGGGAATGCCTTAATTTCGGTGGAGCATTATAGGTAAAAGATGCAGATAAATTACAAGACAGATAATTAAAGCAGCGGCAAATAAATAAAACTTTATTTCATTGATAAACAACTTGTACAAAGATTGTTTTACAATACCAAAGTATCATGTCTTGTTTAACAAAAATAAAGAAGCATAAAATGATTTCCCCAAATAAAGCATGAGCCAGCCATAGCAGTAGAAGAGAGAGTCCAAGGCAACACGTCAAAGAGTCTTCAAGCTTGGAAAGAGTAACGGTCCAAACAAACCTGAGCTATTCCCTCCCTGACTACCAGGGGGAAAATGGAAGAAAAGAGGCGAAAGCAAACTAGGTCAGACATAAAGTCTGGTAAGTCCAGTGATTCTTAGTATTTAAACGAGGAAAGGGTCATGACATGAATAAACTAAATATAAAACTAAACCATAGTAACAAGATAATATGGGATAAGCATGGGATATGGCAAGACAAACTGAATGTACCGATAAACTGAATGTACTGATAAATTGAATGCGCTTCTACTCCTTCTCTGCTTCGCAACTACCCTGTTTATACTGATTTTTATATCTCTGCACTACATAACTGGTGTCCAAACTAGTAATCTATGATCATATGATAACATGATCCCAATCCTCGTATTTGCGGTTGCCTTCAGGTGCGCTTCTATTATGGGGATTCCGTTTATTACCTAGATCTAATCTAGGGCTTACTATCGAGTGCTTACTAGATTCAACAAGGGTTTACGCTACCTAGGGCCACTGGGGTTTATGCTACCTATTGAACGCTTCTCGGATTCAGGGTTTACGCGACCTAGGTCCAACTAGCGATTATGCTACCTACTTGTATTAAGTTTCCAAGTGTCTGTGTCTGTCGGCCCTCTCTTGCATGTAGATACTCTATGTTGGCCCCACCATAAGGTGTATCAAGCCTTATGATAGCGACCCGACACGATTCAAGATGCACAATGTATAACTACTGGTACCAAGTGCCTGCTTTCTCCACTCCAGAGTACGTGCATGCCCGTAAACCATCGGAACCTACACTAACGTATCCCCTGCCGCTATTTTTGATCGCTTATAATCAGCCCAGTAATCGTGCCCCACCCTGCCTAGTTTCAGGGTACCATGATACATTTATGTGGATTACTGCTGAAATGGGTCCCCGTTACTAGGGTTTCCTGCTGGTTATGTTTGTGGGCCTATATATACAAATATTACCCACCTATACGAGATGTACTTAACCCTCCCACCGATTCTAGCATGTTTTCTTAACGGTTAAGTTTTGTGGGCCTATATTTACTAATATTACCCACCAACCCGACGTGCACTTAACCTTCCCACGGATTCAAGCATGTTTATTTAATGGTTAAGTTTTGTGGGCCTATATTTACTAATATTACCCACCTACCCGACGTGTACTTAACCTCTTACTCGTCAAGTCGTGTTGGTTAAGTGGTTCTTATTAACTTAACCTTTCTTGCTTATCATGTTGGATTGGTTAAGTGTGATTTATTAACTTAACCCTGTTCATTTATCAGATTATATTGGTTAAGTATTTCCCATTTAACTTAACCCCATTCGCTCATTAAGTTATATTGGCCAAGTGTCATTAATCGATTCAAGTTGACTTAACCCATCCACCCGCCACGTCATGTTGGTTAAGTGTTTCCTTCTGGTGTTGACTTGACCCTACCTCAAATCATGTTATATTGGTTAAGTGTTGTTCTCGTGTTAACTTAACCCTTCCCATACATCATGTTATATAATTGGTTAAGTGTTTTACTCTTGTATTACTTAACCCTACCACATGTCATTATATATTTTGGTTAAATGTTACCTTAGTTAACTTAACCCTATCATCTGCTTAATTAACATGTTACAACGGTTAAGTGTTCTAAATTTACTTAACCTCACCCACTTGTCTAATTAACATGTTGTAACGGTTAAGTATTCTAATTTTACTTAACCTCACCCACTTGCCTAGTTAACATGTTATTACGGTTAAGTGTTTCCCTAATTACTTAACCTCACAATTTCTAGCTTGATTTATTCATGAGCCTTAATTAATTAATTAATTAAAGCACCAACCACTCACATTAGACAGATATTGTTGTGGTTTTTGAATGTGCCGGTCGGTTCTGGGCAGGTTTACACCACAACTCAGTCTAACCTCGGGTCTTTCTGGGCTTGATGCACTAACCACCCACATTAGACAGGTATTGTTGTGGTCACTGGATTTGCCGGTCGGTTCCGGGCAGTTTTACACCACAACTCAGTCTAACCTCGGGTTAGGCATATTTGTCTTTTACTAAATTTACATATTTACTATTTATGTAAATTTTCCGTAAATCAATTTAGCCTAAATCATATTTATTTGTCATGTAAATTTGCATATTTATTTTCTATGCCCAAAACTTGATTTACCTATCAATCAGCCCAACTTGCAGTTTATACCAATTTTAGATTTAATATTCCCCTTTTACAATTCATGCCCAATCTAGATTAATATTCCAATTTACGGTTCATGTCAAAACTAGATTTAATATTCTAGTTTACCGTTTATGTCCAAAAGTTGGTTTACACACCAATTACACCCTTTGCGGCCAATTAAATTTATCAACTTATGCCCCCAGTCTAATATGCATGTAAATCATTCACTATTATAGCCAATTTAGACTATGCCAACATATTTATTATGCCAAACTAACTTAATTAAGCTACGCCCAAATTCCCGCGCCGTAATCGTACGTATAACATGATTTCACAAGTTTCTAAGTACTCATGAAATGATACTAATAGTATCGAAGCAAGGAATAGGGGATAAGCACGAGAATTGACATAAAAGAATAGCCATGCAAGAATGAACCAAATACAAAAATAATGGTTCCAATGGGTTTGATGTACATAACAGTGAATAGGAATAAACTAGACAAGTTACACCCCAAAAAAAATGGGATCCAACATAATTAAGGGAATAGGCATAGGTGATTTGGTCCAACATAATGCCAGTTCGAAGTACAACCTAATAGGTTAATGGGAATAGGCATAAGTCACTGACTACAATAGTTATATGCAATTAACCACAATAGTCATGGGCAACTAATCACAATAGTTTCTTAATCAATGTCATAGGCAATAGTCTCATAGTCATAAATCTTGGTAATAGTCTCATAGTCATGAATCATATGCAATAGTCTCAAAATTATGAATCATAGTCATAGTCATAGGCAACAGTCTTATAGTCATAGTGATATGTAATAGTCTCTTTGTCATGGATCATAGTCATAGGCGATAGTTTCATGGGCAACAGTTTCATAGTCATAGACTTAGGTAAAAGTCCCATAATCATTGTTATTGGCAATTAGCCACAATATGTTCTAGGCCACAATCGAAAATCAGATCCAAAGGCCTAGATAACGTTAGATTTGACATAAGCACGAATCAGAGATAATTAACTTTCAAATTGGTATAGTTTATTTTGATTCATTACATTCACAATTCCAATTACACGTTCAAATCTAAGGAATAACTGAACTTACAGTGATCGGATTAGAAAAGGTGATTTGCTATGATTCGAGTGACGTTGCTTGAAGCGGAATGCCTATGGTCCAACTTGAAGCTTTATCTTAATTTGAATCTCCAATTTGATGAAGAACTATAACTTGTTTTAATGGAGAATAAGATTTATTTTAATTAGGATTGAGGCAGAGTATAGGCGTAATGAAGTTGTGTGGAGAAAGTGAAGTTTGGGGGCGTTTATATAGCGTAGAACTCATGAATTTGGTCCAGAAATCAGCCCGGATACATAAAAATGAATTCTGCCTCGGATCTGGAAAAACAGGGCAGGTCGACCCCCCATGTCGACCTATAGGGGGAGGTCGACCCCCTGGTTGACCTGGGTCCTGGACGGGGAATTTCCCGCCCAGCCCGCTTCTGGGTTCTGTTTTGAATTTTAAATTCAGTTTCGAGCTGTTTTTAAATTTGAGCTGAAACTTCCGAAGGCCATAACTTCTTCATACGAAGTCCGATTCACGCAAACTCGGACTCTATCTCAAGTAGAATTCCGAGACGAACGCAATGGCATAACCCATTTCCCTTAATTCTTCTCTTAAAAATTAAGTATACTTTGATTTGTTACATTAACGTTTACAGAAAATACGGGGTGTTACATGCAAATAAAAGGATAACCAACGCATGTGTATTTTCAGGTACATATTGTGATGAATACTTTACTTTGCTCTAGCTGTATTTTATTTAAATGTATATACGATAACTATGGGACTGATGAATGTTATGAGACTGATGAAAGCCTTGCTTTTATTTATTTGTGAGATAGTAGTAGTTAGGGATTTATACTTGACCGAATACATTAACTATGCATTGCCTTCAATTTCAGGTGCTAATAATTTTTTGGTTTGAGTACAAATTTGAAGAGCGTTTTAGGCTGCATCAATTTCAGCAATTGATTCTGGGTCAATTAGTGAAGATGAAGACATTGAGTGTGAGAGTGAGTGTAACTAAATGTATGTAGTGAGGTAATGCTTGTACAAATGAGTATTTTGCGTAGTTATTGTGTAACAGAGATAAACAAAACTTTGTACAATTGAAAAGTGTAATAAAATATTTGTTTGAATAAAATATCTATTCAAAATTAGAAATTTTTATTTGAATATTTTAATTATTGCAATTATTTCATATTACAAAGGTAATCTATTACAACGGCCCATTAATTGTTGTCATAGAGTCTATTGCAATGACCAAAGATCATTGTAAAAAGGTGATTGATTACAATGTAGCTTAATACAACGGTCGAAATGTTCATTGCGAATCTCATATTACAACGGTCATTGCCTGTTATAAAAAGCCTTTTTACAATAGGCAATGACTGTTGTAAAAGGAGACCGATTATAACATGGGCTAATATAACGGTCGTAATTCCCGTTGCAAAAACCCTATTACAACAGGCATTACCCATTGTAAAAAGTCTGTTAAGAAGGTTATCTCCTCCTCCATTTTTCAGAATACAACAAAACAAATTAGAGAAAAATCCACAGCCATGAATACCAAGCTTCTAAACTCTTCAAATTAGCTAACTCTAGTTGCCAATCTACATCTTGAATAAGTAATCCATTCAAAAACATAAATTATTTCCATTTACTTCTCTATTTTGCTGAAGTGTTGCTGTATAATGAACATTGTTCCTTGTATGTTTCTGTAGTTTTATTTTCAGGTGAAAAGTAAGCTCCTTTTGAGTATTGAAGCCTTTAATTGTCTCAAATCGTGCCTAATCTTGTTGTGATTTGTTGTAGAGTGTTCGCTCACATATCTAGTTACAATAGTGATTTGTTAGATTGTGTTGATTATGTGCTTGAAAGATTAAAACCTATAACTTTTATCTTTGAATTTTCGTTCTTATGCAATCACAGCCAAAGATCAAATTTGAGCAGATGTAACTTGTCCATGTGACAACAAAATTGTGCCATTTCAGTTCCTATCCTAAGTTGAATTTGTTGTTAATGTGCCTGAAAAATTTCAATCCATTATGATAAGTATTGTTATGTCGAAACCCTCGCCGAACTTTCAATCAGAAGTTGTTTGCAACATAGAACAATCATGTAGGTTGGGTCGACCTAGGGGTCGACCCACCCCTTTAAGGGGTCAACCTAGTGGTCGACACCTATGAAGGGGGTGGTCGACCCCCTATAAAAAATTACGCACGCATATGTCTGCTTTGCTGTGTTTGTTGCTGAAGTTTTTATGAGTGTTATAACTTAATTCTAGTTGGATTTTCTGATGTGTTAACACTTGGTTTTGCTACTATACAAACCTGGCAAACCAAGCTACAATACACCCAATCTGAATCCCAGATTTTGGTAACTCTTGAATGAATTTGTTGTTGAGTTTTTATGATAAGCTTTGATAACCATGAACACGTGCACGATTTCGAACTAGTTTCTCCTATATATAATTAAATGTCGTTTTCTTTATAGTTTTGAGACTAAAATAATTTTATGATTTTAGTTTTAGTTATAAATGGCCTCTAAACGAGAGTATATATGTATTTTAGAAATAACAGAAGTTTTAAGAAAGAAATCAATCAATTTTAGAAAATCATTTTATAAACCTACCTTTTTATATAAGGCGTTTTCCGTATAAAAATACACGCTTTTCTACACCCTTCGAGAAGGCGTATTTGTGATTAAACAATATAGTAAACCTCATGATACGCGAGGTGAAGGTATATTTAATCGTTTAATTACAGAACCGTCTAATTGAAATCGTTGATTTGATGTTTTTGATGATTGATATTTCTTATGATTTCTATTGCAGAATTGACAAGCGACTAGTGAACCAATAGTAAAAACACGTGGTATGTAATGCATTGTTACCACGACTAGAATCATAGATCGTAAGTTGGTGACACATATTGTTGTCTGTTGATCCAGTACCAGGGAATGCGACCCTATACGTATGTAAAAATTCGTACAAAGGTGTTAGTTGTTAGGGGTTGTGTAACAACCCAGGGATTTTCGACCCCAAAAATCGACACAAATACCATGTCGACTATTCAAGCATCAGAAATACCAGATCATTAATAAAAAGGAGTTAAAGGGTGAGAAATAGAAAGAAAGTTAGAATAGATGAATAAGAAGATCACAACAGGACAAAATCAAAGTAACACGAATCTCACAGCAGAACGAATAAAATATATTATATATCATAACTTTGGAAATACAAACTTGTAACTATATATACATACCATTATCACATAACATCACATCGGAAGTAACTCTATATATAACTAATGTTGAAGCCTCCTGCTCCAAGCTCCTCCAAGTATATTTGTAAAATCCCGACTACTTGATTGCCCGTACAAATTTGGACACCCAAGAGTTTAGGGTAAAACAAAACAAAATAAACTCTAAGTCAGTCATAGGACTGGTGTGAGTAAACTCAAATCACTTGGTTTAACTTTTAAAAATCCTTTTAAAAGATATGATAATTGTAAGACCGACCTACACATAAATACGGATGATTTTTACCTTACGATCACTCAAAACATTTTCAAAATCCATACTATTCTGATATTATAATAGTGTTTAATACAAGTAAATAACAATCTAGCAGAACGGTTGCATCTTACGTTCTACGTACGTAATATACAATCAAAACCGTGGGCTCTTATTGGAGATTGGATTTCCAACTATGACAAGGTATGGAATTATCTTCTGATCAGTGTACTCTAGAGGAGATAAACTGGAGTTCAACAAGATCATCTTGCAACTCAGCCACACATGACCGGCCATTCATTTCGCTTGAATGTTTTGAATATATTGTCACCTTTCGGTTGGTATACCAACATAACCATTTGTGAAGACCCAAAGAATTAGTAATGGGAAATAATTAATGACGGAATTTAATTACAAGGATTTCTAAAGGGGGATTTTAGAAAAGCAAGAAAATGTTAATAAGGCAAAATTCTTAAACAAAGGGAGAATGATCAATACAATTTTTTTTTAGTGAATGCAAGAATAGTATATGTAAGGGGATAAGTACATATATAACACCTGATGGATTAAAGGGTGTATTTTTACACAAATGCAAAATTTACCAAAATGAATAGCATGTGAGAGTGAAGGGTCATGCAAAAAGTATGAAGCATGGAAATGATGCTAGAAATTTTGTTCAAAAATCAGATAACAAAACGTAGTAATTGGGAAAGACTAAAATGACAATACTGGACCACATATACACCCAAATAACTTGTTTTATGAAGAGAATAAAATGGGGCTTTCCCAAAATAGGAAACCCTATAAAATGCCAATAAATTAGTAGGTAGTAAGTTAGGGGTTATTTAACCCATTTGAGTATAAAACAATTGGCAGAAGGACAAGAAAGAGTGGTCAAAATTTATATATATTCTCGCTCGGGCCAAGTGAATACTAGGAGTACAAGGTAAGCATATATTATCCATTTATATTTAAGGCCAATAAGACCTAAACTAAGGCATCCATAAAGTTATCTTTCTATTTTTACTTGTTTGAGTTGATATGGATTAATTGACCGATGGATGCTTGAATATATGCTCATATGTGTGCATCAGTGGAAGGTGGTTGAATGTATATAAAATATGCTATGTAGTAGGGATTGGTAAAATATATTTATGGGGTACATTTGAATACAAAAATGACTGGACATGTTATATAAATAAATTGTTGAATCAAGAAATATGTTCTGTGCATATAGGATTAAAGAGTTAATAATAGGCAGTGTATACAAGTGGGTATATGCTTATGCTTATTTATTAGTGAAAAGGTGGATAGATCAGGAATGAATATATGATTTATTTAGCTAACCTAATCATATATTTATAGTAGATTAAAAATATAACAAGTCCAGTAGTAACAAAACATGATTATGAATATACCCTATTATTTGTATTTTACTGAGTAAAAAAACCATAGTATAATATATATGCATACTGCTAAATAAATTATTGCATGAATGTTTTAAAGGATGATTTTGATTGCTATAAAATTACTATGTGAAGATAGATAGGTGTGTAAATAGTGGTTTATTGGGTTTTGTGTCAGGAATATGAAATGAACACCAGGGAATAAGGGAGGGTACACATCAAAAGGATGCTAAAAAACAGTTGAGATAAACACATACATGGGTGATGTAATTCCAGGGTGTCTGTTATTGATCTACTTAACTTCAGGGTGTAGAAGTCAAGTATGTGCATGGCATGTAATGCCCTAAAGGCCTTTGTGTTTGGGGTAACAAGCTGAGGGGTCCCCAAACAATGCATACAAAGTGTTCGATAACAAAGAGGAATTAATCAATTTAGAAAAGAAAAACCTGAGTTAATAGGAGAAGGCAATACATAAAATGATGGAGAAGTATATGTTTTGCTATGGTTGATATTTGAATATATATATATATATATATATATATATATATATATTCTCTGTTTTTTCAATAAACTAATTGGAGTTCATAACTTATGCCTATACTAATTTGTGTAGTGTTTATTCATTATCAAATATGGTTAATAAGTGTTCATACCAGATATAGTCTGATCTGGTTTGATTGCCTTGCAATCTACTGGGTGTCTCATTGATAATGAGGCAACTCAGTGATTTGTTTCAGGTAGCAATTGAAGTTTATGCTGGATCTAATATCAAGAAGGACTAGAGACTTTCTATAATTAAGTAGAACAAGTAGGAGGAATTTTCTAAGATAATGCAGCAGTATTAGCTTGAGTTTATTCAGTAAAGTTGTATGAAAGAATCTAAGTTTGGTTTAACTTTGTACTTTTGTAGCCAATGAACAAATGTTAAGATGCTTGATGAAGTTTATTTATGTTTTTGGTTGAATTCTTATGCTAGAGTTCAAGGGTTTATGCCATATTTAGAAGCATGAGCAATTCATATAATCAATATATGTATGTGCAAATGCATAGGAGAAAGTCTGGCAATATCCTGTTATTCATGTGAAAGTAACTAGATAAAAGTTTATTTGATTTCAAATAAAAGGTTAAATGTGTAGTAGAATACATAACTATATTGTGTATAAACATGCAGGCCATATATGACACATAAATAATATGTATACATGTGTGTGTCAATCAGAACTGATAAGTGGTAGACTAAAAGCTAATTCATGTAAACATAAGTTAGTATTTCCATGTGTAAATCAAGATGCATAATTTTAGTGAGTTAAATATACTGATTATTTGGATCTAATACAAATCTTATCTGATTGTTTATGAGGATAAGTAATTATATGGAAACATATTGCCAAGCAATACCACTCAATTGTGCACCATTGGTTGAGTCAGGATGCACATAAAACTGCAATGTCAGGGTGTAAAAATGGAGTGTAAATAACCTGAATATAATCACTTATTCTCTCATTCATATGAACCATTCTATGGCCCCTTAGTTGATAAAATTAGTATAGTTTTAAATGTCATTTCCATCTCAAACAGACTATCCTGAGGGTTGTTTTGGATTAACTCTGGTTTCAATATCCATGTATGGAAAGTGATAATTAAATGTGCACAGATAACATTACACAATCGAGCATTAGTTGGTTTAGCCAAAGAACACCTAGTACTGAATAACTAGGGTAAAAACTGCACACAAGGCACGTGGTTTAAACACTTGTTTTCCTTACATGTGATACTACATTGTCAGAAGCTTTAAATTCTTCAATACCTAGGATACATGATTGCTTTTGTGTTTTCATAGATTAAAAATTAATTGCGCAATTCTTATCAATTTAATTAAGATAATTAAGGATAAATAGTCGATCACTTTCTTGAGGAATTCATAAGCAAATCTATCATTTTAAGATTACTTACTTTTGCATACCTTCACATATTCAAATGGACATTAAAGGGCTTTATACTGATATGTATAAAATAGTAAACATGATCTTGGGGTAACAAAGAAGAAAGCTGGTTTATAGAAGTACCCAAAAAAAAAAGTTTAAGATTTTGGGTCACTTCAGATTTGGTATCAGATCTATGTTAACAAAAACATAGCTATTTAAATCTGCACATACATAAATGAGTAGTTGTAATGCTGGTTAAGAGAAAATTGTACAAGTAGCTAGGGTTCAGACTACACATATATAATTATGTCTGAATAAAAGCTAACAAGATATATATGTGCAAGAATGGTAGGCATAGGATCAACCAGTGCACCCCCAACCATGGATATGAGGGAATTTGTGCAGGCTCTGAGAGATGGGGTTGGTCATAGACCAGAAAATCCCTATGAGGAGCTATCAAACCTGCTGAAAACATACTCAAACTTAGGAGGCAAGGATTTTGAAGGCACTGAATGGGTAATGGGAGTTCAAACTTGGTTGAGAACTCTAGATAGAATCTTTACTGACATGCAGATAAATAATCAAAGGAAAAGAAATAGCTTCCAGAAGACTAAAAGGAGCAGCATTAGACTGGTGGGAAGTCATCATAGCAGGTAGGCTAGAGCAGGAAATAATTTGGAATCAATTCAAATACATGCTTGAAGCTAGGTTTGTTCCACCATCAGCTAAGGAATCACTGCTTGAGGAGTTTATTAGGCTAAAATAGGGTACAATGAGTGTGACAGAGTACACACAAAGATTTGAAAGTCTCTCCAAGTATGGCACAATGTTAATAGGGGATGAAGTGGCTAAAAATGGTAGTTATATTATGGGGCTCAATGCCAGCCTGAGCAGAGCAATGCTACCATATAAAGAAAATACTTTTGATCAGGTGATATACTTGACTCTTACCTTTGAATAGCATGATAAAGAAAAGGAAAATTTTAGAAATTTCAAGGCTAACAATAACAAGAAAGGTAAAGAGAGAGCACATCCTTATGATAAGAAAGCTACTGAAAAAGAAAGCAAGAAAAATGAAGGAGCAACTGCCACTGGTACTAAGAAGAAGTTCACATGTTATAAGTGTGGAAAGGAAGGATATATGAAAAACCAGTGCCCATCTATTAATTCTATTTTCTATAACTGTGGTAAAGAAGGTCACATTAAAAAGAACTATCCAGAGCCAAGGAAGCCAGCTAAAATGGGAGCATTGAAAGGGAAGGAAAAGGCCACTGTGGAAGGCAACACTGAAGGCACTGGACAATTGGAAGGTATACTTTATGTTAAGACTCAACCAATTATAGTAATGTATGATACGGGGGCCACACATTCATTCATTCATATCCTATGATGTAGTTGAGAAATTGGGACTTACATGTGTAAGTATAGATATGCCTTTAATTATAAAAAGCCCTATAGGAAGCTCATGTAAAATAGGATTGAAATGTATTTGTGTGGAATTAAAAATAGGTGGGAAAATATTTCTAGCAGACCTATATATTTTAAAATATAAAGACATAGGTATCATACTAGGGATTGATTGGTTAAGAAAATATAAAGCAGTTTTAAACTTAGAAAAATTCACTATAACACTGCAATCTATAGGAGGCAATAAAATGTTTGTGGAGTGTGAATGGAGAAGAATGATCGTCTAGGAAGAATGTGGAGCCTGAATGAAGAAAAAGTGATATGGAGTTGGAGAAAATCCCAATAGTCAATGAGTATATTGATGTATTTGGGGAAGTAAATGGTGTGTCATATAGCAGAGCCGTAGAGTTTCAAATTAGATTAATACTAAGTGCAACACCCATTATCAAGAAACCCACTAGAATGGGGCCAAAAGAATTAATTGAATTGAAAACTCAACTTGAAGAGCTGGAACAAAAAGGGTTTATCAGACCCAGTAGTTCATGCTGGCGGGCTCCATTAGTATTTGTAAAGAAACGGGATGGTACCGTAAGAATGTGCATAGACTACAGAGAATTGAATAAGGTCATGTAAAAACCCGTAACTTCCCCGTAAAGGAAAGCGCGGATAGTTCGAGAACAAGCCACAACAGAACGCAGACGGAGGAACATTTCATTGTATATTACAACAATGCATCAGATTACAAGAATATACAGAGTTTAAATGAATATTACACAGAAATATCAGAGATTTAAATTACATTTAAATACATAGCAGCGGAAAAATAATACAATACACAACTAGAATGAGATATACGGATACAAAGCTTTCCGGATATCGTTCCAGCTGTAAACCAGGATCCTGTGAATATAAATCTGCAAAACCAAAACTACTAGCTGCCCGCGTCAAAATAAGGGCACCCAGAGTTTAGGTTAAAACAATAAACTCCAGGTCAGTCATGGGACTGGTGTGAGAACTAAAAACAGTTATAAATCTTTATTTTTAAAGTTAGGTAAATCAAGGGACCATGCCGCTAACGCGGAACGGGTTTCCTCCCAAGAATACCAGTGCATAAACCGATAGCGCAATGCTAAATAAAGAGAAATGAAGCTGTTATAAGACCTAGGTCCTATCACACAATGCAACGCAAGCCGGGGGATAGGGTTTTCCCTTATAACAGCCAAAGAATGCTTGATACGTTTAAAACAAATCATTTGATACTATTATAAGTGCATAGTGTATAAAACAACTTCAAATCATAAATATCAATCATAGGCGGCATGGGTACCATATATCATGTCGCCATACTAGTTCTACAATTAAAACCGCAAATGTCACGTATTTGGAAATTGGATTTCCGTCTATGAAATTTCGATTTTTCGGATTCGTTGGAAAGATATCATCAATTAGATCCTATTATTTTTGGTTTCACTAAAATCCGGTTTATTTTGCACCCGGTATGTTCAATTGAAGTTTGAAATCGAATTATCGAACTACCGCACCATTTTCAATTCCTTTTATAATTATATATAATTATTTATATTCTAACGACGGCGTATATAATATATACGTTCTAAATATATCCAAAATAAATTTCTCGTCGATATTATTTAAAATAATTCATTTTAAATAATCAAAATTCGCTAAAATCGCCAAAATAAAAATTTTAAACTGGCCCAGATTTTCGGGTTGTTACAGGTCACCATTAAAAATAAATACCCACTGCCAATAATAGATGATCTCTTTGATCAACTCAGTGGAGCAAGGTTGTTCTCAAGGTTGGATTTGGCCTCTGAATCTCATCAAATGAAGGTGGAGGAAGAAAAGGTTAAGTACACTGCATTCAATACAAGGTATGGATTATATGAGTTCATGGTTATGCCATTTGGCTTAACAAATGCACCATCCTACTTTGTAGATTTAATGAATAGAACCTTCAGGGATTTCTTGGATAAATTTGTATTAGTGTTTGTTGATGATATATTGATTTATTCAAAGACAGAAAAGGAAAATGAGAATCATTTACACCTGGTTTTGTCAAGATTAAGAGAGCATGATTTAAAAGCCAAATTTTCAAAGTGTACATTTTGGAGAAAAGAAGTTAAATTTTTAGGTCATATAATCTCTTCAAAAGGCATAGTAGTTGATCCAAGTAAAGTGATGGCAGTGCAATTATGGAGAAGGCCAACAAATGTCACTGAAGAAAGGTCATTTTTAGGAATGGCAGACTATTATAAAAGATTCATAAAAGATTTTGCAAGGATAGTTATACCATCAACCAAACTGACTGAGAAAGAGCAACCATATATATGGATAGAAAAATATGAAGAAGCTTTTGAACATTTAAAGAAAGCATTGATGGAATCACCCATTTTACAAGTCCCATAGGGGAATTAAGGCTTAGTTGTGTACAGTGATGCCAATGGATCTAGATTGGGAGCAGTACTCATGCAACATGGTCAAGTTATTGCTTATGCATCAAGACAACTTAAAGTGAATGAAACCAGGTATGCTACACATGATTTAGAATTAACTGCTATTGCGTATGCATTGAAACTATAGAGACATTATTTATTAGGGACAAAATTTGAGTTATATACAGATCACAAGTCACTTAAATATTTATTTTCCCAAAAAGATCTTAACATGAGGCAGCATAGGTGGGTAGAATTTTTAGCTGCCTATGATTTAGATATTTTATACACCCTTGGAAAGGCAAATAAAGTGGTAGATGCCATGAGCAGACAACGTATAAAATTGGCAAGATTAATGATAAATGAATTCAGGGACTTAACACTGCACAGTGGATTAGAGGTAGATAATAAGGAGAAGGGATTCCAGGAGAATTTATGTGACATGGTTGAATATGGGAAGTTAAGCCTGGTTTCCATAAAGTTAAAGTTGACAGAGAAAGTTGGAAAGATGCAGGAAAAAGACAAGCAAATGAAAGAGAAGAAAGAGTTATTGATGGAAGAAATGGCAATAGAAAATTTTGAATTAGATGATCAAGGGTATCTCAGGAAAAATGGGAGGCTTTGCGTACCAGATAATGATGAATTAAAGAAAGAAATTTTAGATGAGCATCATGAAACAAAGTATACCATACACCCAGGGCCAACAAAGATGTATCATGATCTAAAAAGAGTTTATTGGTGGTTAGGAATGAAGGCAGCAGTGGCAAGATATGTATCAAAGTGTATGACATGCCAACAAGTTAAGGTAGACTAGCAAAAGCCTTCAGGGATGATGCAACCATTGGAAGTGCCAAAGTGGAAGTGGGAGAGTATTTCAATGGATTTTATAGATGGGCTGCCAAGAACTCAAAGGGGTGATGATCGTATATGGGTAGTAGTGGATAGATTGACAAGTCTGCACACTTTGTACCCAAAAGATCTGATAGAAATGCAAACAAATTAGCAAAATTGTTTGTAAAAGAAGTGGTAAGACTGCATGGTGTAACGACCCGAGGAATTCGATGCCCGAATTCCAACAATAATACATAAGAACCCGTATTACTTGCCAGAACTCAAGTATCGAAAACACCACATAGTTAATGAAAGAAAATAGAGGGTGAGATAAGAAAGAAAGAAATATTAGAATAGAAGAATAAGAAGAACTAACTAACACGACACAGAGTCTCACATCGTAGCGGAACAAAATGTAGCATAGAAATAAACTTTATTGAGAGCTTTGAAATAAATACTTACAATCATCAGAGTACATCAACACATTTGGACAGTTATAATAATATGTCCTCATGTATAACACACAGCGGAATAAATATATGTCATACGTCTGAACTCCTCCAGCACATCTTTTTGGAATTCGCATCATCCTAACCTAAACCTGTACAACTCGGGCTAACTCGAGCATTACAAACGCCGGATCAGTCTGGTGAACCAGAGTGAGAAAACTCACTTAGTTTATATAACATCCATATTGATTTTAAAGTTAAAAATCCTTTTGAAGAAAAAGGATAATAGTAAGACCAGCCCATACATAAACACGGACGGTTTTTACCTTACTATAACCCAAAACATTTTTGAAATCATATATTTGTCTGATATTATAATAATGTCTAAATACAAGTAAATAGAATCTAGCGGAACGCTTGCATCTCACGCTCCACATATATAGTATATAATCAAAACTATGGGTGCTTATTGGAGATTGGATTTCCAACTATGACAAGGTATGTAACCACCTTCTGATAGTGTATCTCTAGAGGGGAATACACTGGGTTCAACAAGAATGTCTTGCAACCCTGCCCACACATGACCGACCACTCATTTCATTTGAGTGTATCGAATGTATATCACCAACGGTTGGGAGCTACCCACCGTTTCCCCAAAAATGGACAGCATCAATAGATTAAAGAAGCAAATGGAATTTCTCTAGATAGGTAATTATACACCCTAATGGGAGCGACCCACTTAGCCATGCTGCCTGCCCGATTTTTACTATTTCCCGGTTGATGAGACTTGAGGTTTAACATTTCCTTTTAAGAACATCACAATCACTTTGAATGCCACATCGTCAGATCCGCCAAATCACTAATTGATGCCCATAAAAGCACTCTGGGTGTTTATGCTAAGAGAAAGTGTCTTCTCTGCCACCTACAGAGATACGTTTGTAAAAATCAACGTACATGATTTTTAAGAAATACTCCGTCAAACATTCATCCATACGAGTCATCCAGGAATAGGATGAACGGAAGGCACCCTCCTACCACATTATAAGAATCACCCTATAGATCAGTAGCGAATAGTCCTGGCAAATCCGTAGATTCCAACCACGACAGAACCACAGTATATCTCTGGTTATAAAATATAGCTTAGTTAATATCTAGTAGACTTTGAAAACATATAGGGGTTAACCAGAGATTCAAGTAGTCTTCCGTTTTATGAAAATCTATGGTCTTCAGTGGCTCTGTCTTGATCAACATCTGATATCATCTAAATTTCGTATTTGCTAGTCGGAATGGTTCTTGAATATAATTCAATCTCGGTCTTTCTGTACCAACAATCGTATGGGTTAGATTTAATAGTCGGTTATTTAACTATCAAATAAACAACCATTCAACCATAACAATAAAATGAACTCACTAGTTCAGTATTCAGCATCATTTGGCCTTTTAAATTTAAAACTTCATAATCTTTACATATTTCAAAACACGGTATTTATTTCTTATAGGAATACCGGAAAACCATTTTTAAATACTTTAACATTAATTCATATATATATATATATATATCGAACATTTGAGTTCAATTAATTTCCATATAAAAACATTGTTACGAAATCACTTTAGTTTTCATTGCTGGTAAACAAAACGAACTCTTATTTCCTTTTAAATTTACCCATTCAAACTCATCTCATTTATTTCTTTATTTCATAATATCGTTATATTTTGACAAAATCTCCTTTTATTTCCTTTTCGCTGGAAATATCTTTTATATATTTTTAACTCCTTTTTAATTTCCTTTACTTTGGAATTATCATTATAATTCCTCGAACCCTTTTTCATAGTCAGAAATATTTCCATTTCTGTAATTCTCTTATCTGAACTACTTATCAACCTATATGATTCCCCTTAAAATTCATTCAACTGTTTCTACTTTGGAAATCTCGTTTCAATTCCAACCGTTTCGCTTAATTTAATTACTAAGTAATGTCAACTTAAAACTAATGTTTTAACGTCACTCCCCTTTTATAATCCTTATTAATACAACTCGGGTTTAATATAACTCCCTTTCTATCATGATTTCTTTTTACTTACTTCAACCTTAAATAAACATTTATTTAAGTTATCACTTCCGTTCAAAATCTCTTTTATAACTTCGTTATAAAAATCCGAGCTTTACCCTAAAATGCGATTTTAAACTCTTTTCAATTTCAACTTGATTCTATTTCAAACTTCGATTTCTTATTAAAATGAATTTCACTTGAAAAGAAATTTCTTAAATTATTAATAATTAATTAATAATTTATTTCATCACTAACTACTGTAAAAGTAGTTAAGTCCTTTATTACTAAAATAAATAATAATTTTATCTAACTAAATCTTAACAAATATTTGTTAAACAATTTCATTAGATCTATTTAAAAATAAACTAATTTAATAATTAATCTCAGTTAAAGCGGTTGACTTAGTCAATTCAAAATATGGTTATCTCGCTAACCAATTCCAATTTACTTCTTCCTTTAAGTTAGTTACTAATATAATTATTTAAATAAATCTATTTAATCTAACTCTTAACCTGTTAGGTTAATCTCTTCTTATCTCCTAATAATCCTTATTAACATAAGAATTTATTTTATAAAACAATTTAATGATTTTTTATAAACTTTATATATAATAAATAATATCTATTTATTTCCTTTAAAATAACTTTTATTCGAATAATAGATTTAAAAATCCCTATTCAGTTATAAACTAAATTTATAACTTCATATATGTTGATTCACCCCGCGGTAAATCAATATTTATAAAACAATTGATTTATAGGCCATATGCTGCCAATTACCCAACCAATAGTGTCCATTGGTTAATAATAAAGAAAATGTTGAATTTAGATTCAACGGTCAATAATCAAATCAATCAGCCAATCATATTGGTTAAACAATTCATATATTGGTGATATGAAATAAACAATAAATTTAAGGAATCCAGTTGGATCCCTCTAACCTGTTTTCCCTGCATCCAAATATGTTATCTCAAATTCAATTCAATAAAAAGATATAATATTCAACAATAAATGAATAACAGCAATACAAGCATTCAGATTTTTATTTAATTTGTTTATATTGTTATAAACGCAACCAATAAGGTAAATTACCTCGTTTGGAATTAATCGTTGAAAATAACAATTATATTTCAGTTAAATTAACTAACTTGTAAATCAGCCAATTCAATCAGTATGTAAATAAATAATCAGCAAACAACAAACAGTTATCAACCATAGCACACAAAATAAAACCCGATTTATATAAAATATAAATGGGTAAAAACTGAGTGAGTTATACTCACATTGATTTCCATTTGTTTTTGAATCGGTTCGGTTACCGTTAAATTAAATAGTGTTTAATTTAACAGTAAATTCCAGTTGTTTCCACTTCTGTCCAAATCAGTTTCAAAATGTAGTGATCCGCAATACGGACTCAACATCTATGGTTTAGTCCACTTTTGTTAACGTATGAACGAATTATATATAATATAAGTTACACGTTTAATTTATAACAAATTTTGAGTTCCTTAAGTATATATTTAATAAATTAATTACTTTTAGATATAACAAAAAAAGTCGGACTAAGTTTTATTTTGTTTAAAGTTGTCTGTTACCTCCGACTTAAATAGAAAGGACGACTTGACCCTTTTCCAACATTTTCTTTTCTTCCAATAGTCCAATACACTACCCAAACTATATTAACATTTATTCAAAATCCTTATGACCATTTAAGTAAGTTTAGGCGAACAAACTACCAGATAAATCTCACCTACTATAATATTCAACTAGACACGTTATGTTATTTAAATTGGGGTTTATATGGTTTAAGCATGTGTTAGTTGATTAGACACAGTAAATATAAACTAGGCATTTGTAAAAGTAGTTAATATATTGTAATCGAACCTTGGCACATTCGAATAAATACTGTTCCTCACCGTCTGTTAACTCACGCCCCAACTTTCCACCTCCTCCTTTGCAGCTCCGCCCACCCACGCATTCCTTCCTCTCCTTCCTACTCCACGCACTGCTTCATTCTACACATCGCCTACTATTTCCATGAGCTGCACATCTTTCTACTGTTTTGCCCGTCTTATACAATGAATTTCTTCCCTGTTTGTTTCGTTTCTACCCGTTTTTCTTTTACTTTATATGATGTGTTTCCTTCCCCAAAGAAAAACAGTGCCCATGCACCCTCCAACAATCCGCTTCACATCATCCTTTTACAACTTTTGCCATTTACCTTTGTATTATTTATTTTATTTGAAAGCTTTAAGCTCATCGGCCCACTTCCCTTTTAACAACTTATCCTTCTTCCCACGCCACTGCTTCTCTCCCTTAAACATTATTTTTTGGTCTACTACTGCATTTAATGCCTTTTGAGACTTGCTTCACTTCATGCTTCTGCATCACGTCCTCTTTCTTTCTGTTAATCCTCACTTCTTCTTTGTACTGCTTCGAGGAACCGAGAACCCAACTTCTTCCTTTAGTTCTTTGCCACGTCCAAAGAAATGAGCCCAACTTCTCTTTACGCCTTGGTTTTCTCCTTCCATTCAATGAACATGTGTTTCATACCAATTCCCTTCTCCTACTCATGCAATGAACCCCACGAACTATTTCAGTATTCAAAGCCACTCAACTATCTCTTCTAATCACGTGAATATACCTCTCCATAGCTACAATTTGGAATGTTGTACCTCACTGGAATAAGGACAATCCATTGCTTCATGCACAACGACTTCACGTAAAACGGATGCCCCCATGTTTTGAAAATGCGCAGCTCCAAAGAATTTCCTTACTGTTTCGCACTTGCTGTTCCGTTCTGACACCACGTGGAGCACCTTCCTCTGCCTCACCTCGTCTGAACACTTCGACGTCCGTGGCTCACGCACCACTATCTGCTCAACCAAGACTTCGACCCTCAAAGCGCCTTCCACACCATAGTACACCGCACCTCCCTATACTTCTTATGTTAACATCATGAGCTAACTTTCACTTGTTGAGGAAGTTTAATGGAGTTCGGTTTTATTGTTTGAAGGGGGCATTAGTATCATTCTGGTGGCGCTGGAAAAGCATGAGGCAAAGGCTTGTGGATTATAACTAAATAAGGTATTCGCAGTTTTCTCCATTTTTGCTAGCGGAGAATTAGAATGAGGGTATGATATATATATATATATATATATATATATATATATGAGAAATAGAATTGGATAGAAACAAGGTTAAGTCATAGGAATAGAGTAGCACGTCTGTTGGAATGTGAAATTACAAGCTGCTGAAGTGATAACACATGTAATTCATTTAGGTTAGCAGATAAATGGTTGACAAACTTTTATAAAAACTTAGCATGCAAGGAATAGCCTGTTAGGTTGACGCATAGAGTGGCTGTGCGAAAGTAGCTCAAATGAAAGAAAGAAAAAGAAATTGATAGAAGCTAGTTTGCAGAAATATGGATTGAGTTTTCTTTATCAATTGCCTGAATCCATTGTATTTTTAGGGTAGGAGTACCATGATCTTTTTGCTTAAGGGTGAAGGCTTTGGATAGGTACATACTAGGGTATGCGTGCAGACTTGCAGAGGATGTATGGGTACAATTTCTTAATGGTTAAGTTTTTATTATTTAATTTTGCCTTAATACGGTTACCGCTGACCGTTAAATACATGTACCGAAATACACGCACACCGAATGAAATGAAAACTAGCGTATCGCTACGCCTTGACGTTACAGACCCAATGAAATAAATTTCATTAAAAATTGACTTTGGTTGCACAACAGCGTTATTTTAATTTATCGGTTCACCAATAAATTTCGTCTACCGACAAAAACAACTCCGTTTGGCTCAAAACTGGAAGCCTAGCAATAACTAATTATACGTTTTCCAAAAAATTCGTTTCGTCGGAAACGGAGATCATTTGATAAATAAATCATTTTTAGGCCTATATAATATCGATATAGCATATTTAAATTCAAATAATTATAAAAATAAATAATAATAAACTATTATTATCATATCTCCCCTAATGAAATATTACATTGCTCCAGAATAAAACAATGTATATTTTAAACTCGATAATCACGAATTCCGAGTTAAACGAGACTCAAAATATATAACAGTCCTTTATATATTGTTTAATAAACGTTATCGTTTATCAATGAATTCCATAACGACTATTTGAGAATTTGAATTGGACATAACTAACAACCTATAATATGAAATCTCCATTTTTTCTCTTCCATTAGAAAAATATAATCAAATCGATTTCAGTGTTTATTGTTTCACAGAATTCTGACTAAAAATGGATTTCGTATATTCAATTGAAATTCAAATCGTAAATCCCGAACTACCGCGACCGTTACAGGCTCGAATTATTATTATTATATATAAATTATACGTTCAGTCGTCATTTATTAAACGAATTATATATTATAAATCCATATAAAAATCAATATTTAAAATAATAAATGTATTAAATATTCGACTACAAAAAAATACAGGATGTTACACATGGAGTTCCAAAGATAATCATAAGTGATAGGGATTCTTTGTTTACTTCCAGGTTTTGGGGGAGTTTTCAAGAGGCCATAGGAGTGGAGTTATGCTTGAGTACATCATATCACCACCAAACTGATGGCCAAACAAAAATAGTAAACAAGATTTTAGAAGATTTTCTTAGGGCATGTGCTTTAGATTTTGGAGGTAGTTGGGAAGACCACTTGTATTTGGTTGAATTTGCATATAATAATAGCTTTTAATCAACTATTGGGATGGCACCATTTGAGACTATATATGGAAGGCCTTGTTTGTCACCGACATGTTGGCTGGAAGTGGGAGAAAAAGTATTGCTTGGACCAGAGTAAGTGAAGGAGACTTCAGAAAGAATTTCATTAATAAGACACAGAATGAAGAATGCACAAGAAAGACAAAAAGCTTATGCATATAAGAGTAGAAGGACATTGGAATATAATGTTAGAGATAATGTTTTCCTTAAAGTTTCACCCATGAGAAAAATATTAAGGTTTGGCAAAGAGGATAAGTTGTCGCCCAAATACATTGGACCTTATGAAATTATTCAAAAATTGGTGCATTAGCCTACAAACTGCAATTACCAGAGGAATTGGGAAATATACATGATGTATTTCATGTATTCCAATTAAGAAGATGGGTTCATGACAAGGGAACTATTTTAGAATTTCCAACACAAGTCAAAATAAAGGAGAATTTTGTGTATGAAAAGAAGCCAGTGGGAATAGTTGCTAGAGAAGAAAAGAAATTGAGAAATAAAATCATAAGATTGGTAAAAAAAATCAGTGGACTTTAGACACTAATGACTGTACTTAGGAGGTTGAGGATAAGGTGAGAGCAAAATATCCTGATCTGTTCACCAGATTGAGGAAGCCTTGATGAAAAGCTGATCATAAGGAAGAAGGTGTGTTTTTCTTTTATGTTCATGGTTTTGTTTATAACTATGATTATATGAGGATGCTAATTGTGGGACACAATTCCTTTTAGGGGGAGAGTGTGTGATGACCCAAAGAATTAGTAAAGGGAAATAATTAATGGCTGAATTTAATTATAAGGATTTCTAAAGGGGGATTTTAGAAAAACAGGAAAATGTTAATAAGGCAAAATTCTTAAACAAAGAGAGAAGGATTAATACAATTTTTTTAGTGAATGCAGGAACAATATATGTAAGGGGATAAGTACATATATAATACCTGATGGATTAAAGGGTGTATTTTTACACAAATGCAGGTTTTTCCAAAATTAATAGCACGTGAGAATGAAGGATCATGCAATAGTATGAAGCATGGAAATGATGCTAGAAACTTTGTTTAAAATCAGATAACAAAATTTAGTAATTGGGAAAGACTAAAATGACAATACTGGACCACATATGCACCTAAATAACTTGTTATATGAAGTGGATAAAATGGGGCTTTCTTAAATAAGAAACCCTAAAAAATGCCAATAAATTAGTAGATAGTAAGCTAGGGGTTATTTTACCATTTGAGTATAAAATAATTGGCAGAAGGACCAGAAAGAGTGGTCAAAAATTATATATATTCTCGAGGCAAGTGAATACTAGGAGTACAAGGTGAGCATTTATTATCCATTGATATGTAAGGGCAATAAAACCCAAACTAAGGCAGCCAGAAAGATATCTTTCTATTTTTAATTGTTTGAGTTGATATGGATTAATTGACCGATGGATGCTTGAATATATGCTCATATGTGTGCATCAGTGGAAGGTTGTTGAATGTATATAAAATATGCTATGTAGTAGGGATTGGTAAAATATATTTATGGGGTATATTTGAATACAAAACTGACTGGACATGTTACATAAATACATTGCTGAATCAAGAAATATTTGCTGTAAAGATAAGATTAAAGAGTTAATAATAGACAGTGTATACAAGTGGGTATATGCTTATGATTATTTATTAGTGAAAAGGTGGATAGATTAGGAATGAATTTATGATTTATTTAACTAAGATAATCATATATTTACAACAGATTAAAAATATAACAAGTCCAGTAGTAACTAAACATGATTATGAATATACCCTATTATTTGTATTTTACTGAGTAAAAACAACATAGTATAATATATATGCATATCGCTAAATATATTATTGCAGGAATGTTTTAATGGATAATTTTGATTGCTATAAAATTACTATGTGAACTTAGATGGATGTGTAAATAGTGGCTCATTGGGTGTTGTGCCATGAATATGAAATGAACACCAGGGAATAAGGGAGGGTACACACCAGGAGGATGCTTAAAAACAGTTGAGATAAACACATACATGGGTGATGTAATTCCAGGGTGTCGGTTATTGATCTACTTAACTTCAGGGTGTAGAAGTTAAGTATATGCATGGCATGTAATACCCTGAAGGCCTTTGTGTTTGGGGTAACATGTTGAGGGGTCCCCAAACAATGCATACAAAGTGTTCAATAACAAAGAGGAATTAATCAATTTAGAAAAGAAAAACCTGAGTTCATGAGGGAGGGCAAAACATAAAATGATGGAGAAGTATATGTCTTTGCTATGGCTGATATTTGAATATATATATATATATATATATATATATATTCCCTGTTTTTCCAGTAAACTAATTGGAGTTCATAACTTACGCCTATACTGATTTGTGTAGTGTTCATTCGTTATCAAATATGGTTAATAAGTGTTTATACCAGACATAGTCTGACCTGGTTTGATTACCTTGCAATCTACTGGGTGTCTCATTGATAATGAGGCAGCTCAGGGATTTGTTTCAGGTAGCAATTGAAGCTTATGCTGGATCGAATATGAAGAGGACTAGAGACTTTCTATAATTAAGTAGAACAAGTAGGAGGAATTGTCTAAGATAATGCAGTAGTATTAGCTTGAGTTTATTCAGTAAAGTTGTATGAAAGAATCTAAGTTTGGTTTAACTTTGTACTACTGTAGCTAATGTACTAATGTTAAGATGCTTGATAAAGTTTATTTATGTACTTAGTTGAATTCTTATGCTAGAGTTCAAGGGTTATGCCAGATTTAGAGGCATGAACAATTCATATAATCAATATATATAAGTGCAAATGCAAAGGAGAAAGTCTGGCAATATCCTGTTATTCATGTGAAAGTAACTAGATAAAAGTTTATTTGATTTCAAATAAAAGGTTAAATGTGTAGTAGAATACATAACTATATTGTGTATAAACATGAAGGCCATATATGGCACATAAATGATATATGTACCTGTATGTGTCAATCAGAACTGATAAGGGGTAGACTGAAAGCTAATTCATGTAAACATAAGTTAGTATTTCCATGTGTAAATCAAGATGCAAAATTTTAGTGAGTTAAATATACTGATTGTTTGGATCTAATACAAATCTTATCTGATTGTTTGTGAGGATAAGTAATTATATGGAAACATATTGCCAAGCAATACCACTCAGTTGTGCACCTTTGGTTGAGTCAGGATGCACATAAAACTGCAATGTCAAGGTGTAAAAATTGAGTGTAAATAACCAAAATATAATCACTTATTCTCTCGTTCATATGAAACACTCAGTGTCCCCTTAGTTGATAAAATAAGTATAGTTTTAAATGTCATTTCCACCTTAGACAGACTATCCTGGGGGTTGTTTTGGATTAACTCTGTTTTCATTATCCATGTATGGAAAGTGATAATTGAATGTGCATAGATAACATTAAACAACAGAGCATTAATTGGTTTAACCAAAGAACACCTAATAGTGAATAACTAGTGTATAAACTGCATACAAGGCACATGGTTTAAACACTTGTTTTCCTTACATATGATACTTCATTGTATGAAGCTTTAAATACTTCAATACCTAGGATACATGATTGATTTTTTGTGTTCATAGATTAAAAATTAATTGCACAACTCTGATCAATTTAATCATAAGATAATTAAGGATAAATAGTTGATCACTTTCTTAAGGAATTCATAAACAAATCTATCATTTTAAGATTACTTACATTTGCATATCTTCACATATGCAAATGGACATTAAAGGGCTTTATACTGATATGTATATATTAATAAACAGGATCTTAGGGTAACAAAGAAGGAAGAAGCTGGTTTATAGAAGTACCAAAAAATAAAGTGTAAGATTTTGTGTCACTTCACCGTTCCCGGGAGATATAAAAATTAAAAGAAGTAACAAATATGAATATTCTCTAAATGGTGACAATATACCCTAATTGGGTGCGACCCACTTAGCCATGCTGTTAGCCCGATTTTTGTCATTTCTCGGTTGATGAGGCTTGAGGTCATAACGTATCATTGACAGATCACACCTTCATTTACTTGGAGTGCCACATTGTCATACCTGCCAAATCACAAATTGATTTCCCCAAAAATATCACGGGTATAAAGCTAAGAGAAACGAATTCCTCCGCCACCAACGTAAATACGTTTGAAGAGATTAACTTACGCGATTTGTTAGATATACTTTGTTAGACATTCGTCCATTCAAGTTGTCCTGGGACTAGACAAACCGAAGGCACTATTATATAAATCCGTCTTAGGCAATTTCTACCAAGGATTGCCAGAACAGCCCTTGCATAAACTTCGTTTTCAATTAACTTCATCATATTTAATTTGTAATGTTAATGCTCATACAGTGTGGTTTTCAGATAATAGATCTAATCCCGGTCTCTCCGTATTAACAACGGAAAATTGGCTAAAAACTTTGATAGTCGGTTATTTAACTATAAAAGGAAAACGTACATAGAAACAACGGTCATATTTCCAAATGGAAATTTTACCGATCAATCATCAATCCACATTTAGCCCTTCAAATTAACTTATCTTTTCCCAACTTCTTTTCAATATCTTTAGCTAAATATTTCTCTAACTCGTTCAACCTCTCACGATTCTTGGAAAACGTTCCCATATATTCACAACTCCTTATTTCCCATATTTCAAAAATATTCGTTATTAACATTGGAAAAAATTTCCATATCTTATTCACGTATCGCTATTCTTTCACGTCCATCAGTCCTTAACTGTAAACTAGTAAGAGGACAACTCCCTAAGTATCAACCCCGAAGGCCGAAACCAACATCAGATCAATACTTAGAAAGTTGTTCAACATAACTATTCTCCAGTCAGTTTCTAATTTCCTTAACTCCAATTTTAACTTCCAAATCATTTCATTTTCAATACTTAGAAAACATTACTGGTTATATTTGGAAAACATTTCCAAAATATTTTATAATAATTATTCCATCCCATTTCTATATATCGTTTATAAACCCATCTTCTTGTAAATTATATACCTTGACTACATACATAAATTTTCTTGTCCAATTCTGAATTATATAATATATAATTCATAAAAATAAATTATTCGACCTCATTGAATTCTAATTACAAATGCTTATATGTTTGTTTCAATTCCCTTTACATTTCGAATATTGAAATAATTTCATCATTTTTCTTTCTAAACGATTTCCATTTTTTTTTTTAAATAAATTCATTTCTTGAATTTATATTTTTAAAACTATTTAAAAATAATCATTTTTCTTCGTTTATAAATATCGTTTATGAATCAAACTACTTGTTTTTATATAATCAAAAACAAGTTATTATATTCTAGCTAATTGAAATTACAATTCTATTTTAAAATAGAAATTCCTTTAACCCCAATTTCTTTTCAAATATATTCGAATATATTTTACGGTATTTAAATACCAATTATTTCAGGCCAATGTTATTCAAACATCCCAACCACACAATAATCAACCACATATTATTTATCACATTATATAACGTAATATATGAAAAACAATAATATAATTATTGAGGAATCCAGTTGGATTCCTCCAACCTGTTTCTCTGCATCCACAGATGTTAATCAACATAAATAACACTAATTTCATATCAATATAAAATTATTAAATTAGTATTTAATCGACGACTTCATATAATAACCATCAACCAATTTGTTTGTAAATCACCCAAACAACCATCACACGACATTCAATCATTATTTATCAATATTATATAATGTTTATAAAATTATAAAACTGGACAGAGTTAGTGAGTTTACTCACCTTGGTCATTAATCTTTAAATAACGATAAACGGTTGATTAATCCAGCCAGTCGTTTTATCTTATCTAACATTATAACTAGCTCCAAATCGCTCCACTTGTTCCAGTATGTAGCCTGCGATTATACGATTCCAACGTGACAGACAACTCGTCAATATGAGTTCGTATAATATAAATATTCCGATTTTGAGTAAATACGTACATTTAATTGTCAAATATTTTCAGGTAATGGTATTTTCGCATGTGTGTACTGTCCCGATAAAGATTCAGATGTATAGAAGCTGTTATCAATTTCTAACTTATTTCTAAGAATTAAGTATTTTATTCAACCCTGTTTTTAATAATATTTTAGAAATTGTGTTCTTATATGTACAACCCTTAGATGATTATTCCAATACACCATTTAAACGTTCAATGTAACTTAAAACTGACCTGCATCCCATGATCCAACATCCTATGTTTCAAGCTATAAGTAGCTTTGTTCGATTCTGTTGATTTTTCTTTCCATTGTACTTTTGCTCCAACTCCTCTCAAAATAGATGCTAACTTCATTAAACGTAAAGTAAGATTCCAAGCTATATAGTAAGATTCCAAGCTAAAACGTCGCCTATAATTATCAAGTGAAGCAACCATAGAGTGCCAATGTTGACAAGTCAATATACTATTGAGCAAAGGGTTCGCTGCTTCATTCTACAGCACGTTGTGGCCAAGATTTTTTTTTTCTTTTCTTATACTTGGCCACACATATTTATTTTACCTCGGCCCAAACCCAGAAACGACCCAACGTCTCAAGTAACCAACCCGCTAGAACTTCTTCCTCCTCTAATAATATTTTCCGCAAGCTGCTGAAACAACTTGCACCATTTCTCGAGAACTCATGCTCCAACACTCCCCCCCTCCTAACGAAACTTTAAACAAAATTTACAGTTGGCTTTCTCTTTAACACTACCTTATACGACACGCTCTCCATTCTCAACTGCGCTTGCAGTAGCTTTTACACTGCCAGGAGCTTGCGACTTTTTTCCCCTTAAAACCAATAGCCATTGCCGAGTTTCGATGGCCAACACAACCTCCTACCATCCACGAATTCACACACAACCAACACCATTGAACTCCTCTTCCATTGCTCGATCTCTTGGACCCCACCGCTCTGAGCTCGACGCCACCCTGGTGGTGGTGGCTCCAGCACCCGTACCTAAATATACTAGCATGTATCGAATAAAAGAATCAGAGAAAACCCTAGGACTTTGCCAATGTACTCGAATTCACTTCGTGAGCTTGAAACCAACATCCAGATCGCCAAAAGCCCTCGTGAAATTCCTAGTATACGAACCCTAACTCGCACGGTGGAAAAGCGGAGCTTCTGGAAAATCATTCGAGTCTTATGAAACTCATACTACAGCGAAGCTATTGATTCAAGATCGTAAACATATAAGTTTCGAATTTTTAAAATGTGTATTTCATTTTATTTTTTATTTTTAGCAGCCATGAAAGACCACGACATTGTTCTCCCTGAAGCAAAACAGATGATTACTCATTGAGGTATTTATAAGCGAAGAGACTTACCCGTTAAGTATAATTATACCGACAGGCATGTGCATTATTTTGGTAGGTTCTGTTTTCAAAATATTAGCTGGGGAAAAAGTCGTCTGCATACTGTACGTGGTTTCTTAAGGATAAAGAAAAATAAGTTTTATTATATACACATATATATGATTTTAGGGTACCGTGATACACAAAATTTTATCATTTAAGAACCACCATCGACAAAATTAAAAATATCGTCGAGACGAGCAATATGTCACAACCCAAAAAGTATAATAAAATAAACAAGTTAACTATTTTTGTGAAACCCAAAAAATATTGATATAGGGTGTAAAATACTTCAAATAAAAATCTGCTTATTTTCTAAAATAAAAATTACAGAAAAATTATATAAATTAAAATAAGTACACGTCTCAAATATTTTGTCCAAATTCAAAACCAACGATTTATTATATAAAATAAATCGTAATGTTTTATAAATGATTTCACAGCGACTATTTGAAAATTTGATTTGGATATAACTCACAATATATAAGACGAAATCTCGATTTTTCACTCCCATTAGAAAATATAATCAATTAGATTCGAACGTTTCTTATTTCAAAGAAATCTGATTTATAACGAATCTTGTACACTCAGTTGAAGTTCAAAACTCAATATTACGAACTGCTGCGACGTTACGAGCTCGATTATAATTTATTTTATAATTAATATGTTCAGTTGTCGTTTAAATAATATATTCGTTATTCTAATTCGAATATAACTCGATTAAATATCTTAAATTATCCAGTTTACACAATATTGCCAATTCAACTAATTCCGATTATTTCAGAATTAAATATTATTATTCAACTGTTTATATTAATTGAATATTCACAATATTAAATTCGAACCATTAAATTACCAATCAATATTTGAATAATTAAATAAATTAATTATTTAACCGTCTAAAAATGCGGGACGTTACAGGTTGCGGTCCCGTACGTACGGTATACAGGTGTTTGTTGTTTGTTGTTATATATTATATGTAGTGAAAGTCGCATAGTTAAGCCTAACATATTAAATTGGTACTTGGCTAAGCTTAGGGGGAGCTATTTGCACGTGCACTAGTTTGTTGTTCAGATCTGAATTGTTGTTTGTTGATCTGTTGTTTCGATGGTTCAGACCTTAGGGTCATATATCAGAGATTTGTTTATTTTGTATCTATTCTATTTATATATTGATGATGGATCCATAAGTGTTGTTTTTGATTTGATCTCAAGATCATATATCGAGGTTTTGATGTTATTTGATTTCGTATCTATATATTATTTTGATTTTGATGTTTGATGATTGTTGTCCTCTTCGGAGATTACCTAACTCTTATAAGTTATATATGTTGTTTATGTTGTTTTGATGTTTTTGACGTTGCCTTCCCTTATGTTGTTTTATGGTGTTGTTCCCTGATGTTATTACTCCTCCAACTCTTTAAATAAAGATTTGTTCATCCTATTCTTATGTTATCCTCTTATATATATCGTTACTCATTGTTAGTTAGACTGATCCATGTGTGTTAATACTCGGGTCAGACTGAGCTTTTCAGTTATTTCTCTTTTGGTTGCTCTTGCTGTGGACCTTTCCTCACTTCTTGGACTTCGCTGTTGATGCTGTTTTGTAGTCTATATTTTGGATAGTCCCTCGTACTTTGTCCTATGTCTTATTATATAACTCGATGTATATGTATTATGGTTGTATCCCGCAGTTTTGAGACACTATGTATAACTCCTGTACTGATATATGTTACTGGGTTGTTTGTTACGTGAACTGCGATGTTTTATTTATTTGCTTTTGCTCCGAATTATAGCCATCATAGTATTGTATTGAGTAAAGATTAAGAGTGTGGATTCACATGAAAAAAAATTATGGAGCAATTATCAAGACTCTTGATGTTTATTTGATACAAGACTCATGGTTAGTCGCTCCTGACCAGTCCTATTCTCCGCATTAGTAGACGGTATTACCCGTTAGTACTCTTTACTATTGTGGATCTCGGGGTGGGGCGTCACAGATGAAATGAGATGTTAATGCATCAACGTGTATATAACATTTATTGTAAGCACAACACTAATTTAATTAGGTATTTATATAGATGATTATATACTGACACAAATTTTCATTCAGATTATGACTTTTGAGGCGATATGTTTAGTTCATTTTTTTCACTTTTAATTACTTCACTCATTTTGAAATACGGATTTAAAACATATTTCAGAATAAATTTTTGTGGAAGGCATATGTTATATTAGCATGTTACCATCCAAATATAATTAATACCACATTCGATCGTAAATAAGTAAAATGCAGAGATGGTTGTAATTATCACTCATAGTAATCAATGTAGTTTGTTAAGAGAAATTTTGACATACATGCCTTTGGTTATAAAAATATAGCATCATTCGCCCTTAAAATAATTTTCATATTTTTTTCACTTCTAACTTTTTATATGTACTTTTCGTTTTTTGAGGGGAAAAAAAAGAAGAGGCAGAAAAAAAATGAAGGGCAAAGATTTCACCAGCTAATCCTTCTTCGGTCTCTTCGCCATTAGTGATCTATTTTATTTATTTACATGCCACTTTCTAGCTTAATCGCATTACTTAATTCGAAAATATTTCTGTATAATCTATATAATTTGAGCTGACTTGATCTCCAATGTCACTGATCTCAGTGCCGTGCCCTAAGGCATCGCTGGTTGTGCACCATGTGGCAACTTTTGGGCACATTCCATCGCCGTTTGATGGACGTTTTCAGATTGCACCCTCGAAGGTTCCTAATTTATGTCTTTTTATATCGTTATATCAATTGAACTTATTAGATGCACAATTTGGAGTACATGATATGCATAATCTGGAATTGATACGGTGTTAGTGATCGTGCCATTGTTTATCGTTCTGACTGTTTGCTTTCAGTTTAAGTGTTTGCTATATTCAAGAATGAGGTTGAAATCTGTTATATAGATTATAGAGATTAATCTTGAAAACGTAGTTTACAATATCGAGAGGTTTTATATCCAGGCCAAAATATGTGTACTCCGAGATTTTAAGATGAACGTAGTAATAGACTATGATAAATACGGTACTACATTTGAAAGTTTTAATATTCTAAAGATTCTGGGTTGACCTTCAGGATTTTGAATTTCACTGTTTCAGCGTCCTTTGGTTTAAAAGGCAATGCCAAATGCTGAAATGCAATGCTTAACACTGAATGTTGTAATTCTGAAATATTGATCTTGGCTGGGGCTATTCAAACTGTCAATAATGCCGAGTTGCCTTCCTGTTTTTTCTTTTCTTAAAATCAAGGACAAAAATATATCTCTGATTATTTTTGTCTAAATTTATGTTTGTTTCTTTTCTTTTTCAAATTTTTTGTACACCATGCATAGCAACTACAAGGTGTGTTCAGGGTATCACGCAGCATATAGCAACCATGGGGAAGGGTAGCTCAGAATTTTTTTAAGAGGGACAACTCAACAAAATGAGTGGTTTTTCAATTTTTTGTTTCCTCAACATTCCAGGGTCAACTCAGCAAATTTATGGATTGGAATAAAATTTTCCATTTATCCTTCGTTTGCTGGAAAATTTCATTTATTAAAATAAGTTGTGTGTTGGCTAAACTACCCCTAATTTTTTAGTAAATGTATTCTTGTAAATAGTTAGGTAGTTAACATTTGTCAAATGAAAATATGGTAGCAATAACAGTACATTATGATTTAGTACAACAGTACTGGATGTCGTTTCTGTCATAGTAATTACAAAATCTGTTCGGCAAAGATGATTAGGATTGTTGTCAAATATCTTATTAGGTTGATCATTGCTAATAGATACATAAAATAATGTTTAATTTTTAACCACATCTATTGCCAAACATGTAAGATATCAAATTTCATATGTGCCATGTTTATTTTATCATAAATAAGAATGTTTATTACAATGATGGCTATTTAATATAGTAAAACAATGCATACACTAAAAAAAATTGCGCTGTACAGGAAAGTTTACGTTTCTTTCGAAAAATAGTGATCACAAATATAAAATCAAATTGACAACATGCACTTTGTAAATCAAATTAGTATCTTCCACTACCAGCAAAATAATAAACAATGTGCGTCGCATAGACACTTTTAAGGTTTGATGGCGTGATAGTAAAATATAAATGGTCTGAGAGTCAAAAGAGGATGAAAGTTCAAAACAACACAACATATGAAGGTATTTTAGGTAGATTACTCGCATAGACACTCCAAATGCACATATTCCATGTTGCTGGAGTATTGTTTGTACTTGATCTTTGCTGTAGGTTCATTGGTTCCTATAATGATAGCTTTGTACACAAAGCTTATGCATTACAATTTACAAGCCATAGCCCAAGAAAAGTTTATCCTGGTTTTGTTTGATTAATTTCTTGTATTTCACTCCAAATGCACTCTTTTACCGTTAAATAAAGAACTGGTGTAAATATCATAAATAATTAAGAAAGAAACTTTCCCAAGGGACAGTGGTATGCATCTTGATTATTGAGTGTCTCACTCTCTGGGTTGTCACTTGTGGTTCAGCTCCATCTAGTTTGTTCACTAGAAAAAGATGTTAGTGTTTTAAACGATAGTTACTTTATCAGCATATCTGAACGATTTCCCTGTTTTGCAGGGGCCTTATAATAAACAGTTTACCATTACCAAGGCCCAGGTAAGCGAGCTTTCATAACTCATGAAATATTGTGTCCTCATATATCTTCATCTGCTTGCTTTATACCGTACCTTATCTAATAAGTATTTTTTATAAAGGCTGCTCGAGAAAATGGATTAAAAACAGATACATCATATGCTAAAGTTGGAGATGGTAAAATGCCTGTTGTTCGATCTGAAATACCGGAATCTGTCTTATCTGCATTTATGACTGAAGTGTCTGATCTTGTTAAGTAAGCATCCCTCTTCCTTTCTTCTGTAGTTTAGATGGGTGATACTAGTTTCCATTTACCCCAACTAAACAAGATCATACCATCAGCCACAAGAAAGAAAAAAGAAAAAAAAAGGCAATCTGCGAGAGATTATTACTCATGTCATGGCATTGCCTTTGCCAAAAGTTAGGTTTAGTTATGAAGCATATTTTTGTAGCGACTGGAAAGATTTTATATTAGATGCTAGATGAGCATTTGTTATGATTTTTCTTTTTCTTTTTCTTGAACTACTAGAACTTTGGATGTTCAGTAAACTGTCAAACTTAAATGTTAGAAAAAATAAAATTATCTTGTCTTCTACCTATCAATCAATGACCAGTTGATCAGAATGCCTTTTTTTTGCTGGGTTAGGCTTGTTGATTCAAGAAATATCATGGAGCTACAACTGAAAAAGGACGATTGTGAGTTAATCATAAGAAAACAAGCAACGACCCAGCAAGCCCCTTCATGGGCAGTGACTCAGCCTCCTCAGCCTGAAATGCCGAGCCCATCTCCTCTTCCTCCTCCTCCTCCTGCACCTAAACCTGCGGCTGATGCTCCAACTCCTCCATCACAGGCTGACAAAGCATCATATCCTCCTCTCAAGTGCCCCATGGCTGGAACATTTTATCGGTGCCCTGCTCCTGGAGAGCCTCCTTTTGTTAAGGTACCATTCTATATTTTTTTCCTACCATTTAAGGAGGCGTCCCAAACTAAATTCTACCTAAACGCTGCGAAACTGTAATTGATTTAATGATATAAATTATGGCCTAGATATTTTGATTGGTCAAACTTAAGTGAGCAAGACACTCTTTTCTTTTTATCATTTTTGAATGAGATAAAGCCATTAGGTCAAAACCCGAAAACTTCAAGGTTGTAAAAGTTGGTAGGTGGATGTTAGATGTGACAATCCACCTTTTTGACCTTCTCGTTAAGCATCCTAATCGACACTCAAATAACAATGAAACAAAAACGAGACGTTAACAATAAGCAAAATAAATATTTTTACCTATATCTTTTAGACCTTACAGCGCACAGTAAAATTTATAATATTGTTAAATGTTATATATTCAGACTGCACTAATGTCAATTAAATCATTTCATAAGTTCATATAATACAATCCAAACTTAAACCTCAGTGTATACATGTCATATGGTATGTTTACAGCATATATAATATTTAGCTAACAAGGTCTTCATCACCATGTCCTCTACCCTCTACGTCCCCATTGTACATCAAAGTAAACAATAAAGTATAGAGAAAAATTGAAGAGTCGAACATGAGTATGAGGAGATGAAACATGCATGTTACATATATACCACACAGATGGTGGTATAATATAATGTAATCACATTGACCCTTCTGTGCACTACAGTACTTGCGTTACAATCAACCATCCAATACATATGCAAAAATGTTCTGGAACCATCATGTGCGCTCCAGGACCGTTTTACAACCAATTATTGAATACATGTAAGCACGTTTTGGACCTGTTGTATGCGCTGTATAATCGCTTTACAACCAACTCAATACTTCCCCGGACCTACCCTATGCGCTACAGGATCGTGTACCAACGATAATAATCATCTATCCCCTTTGCTCAATTGCCGAAGTCTGGTCCGTCGCCTCGCAGTCTAAATAGGTCAAACATTTAATAAATAGTTAAGGGAAGTTAAGAAAATCTCATCCTAACTCAATCGATATGGCATTTGGGGTCCAGGTTCAACCTGGCTTCAATATTCAACCATCGGCCGACGCCATAGTTCACCAATGATTGACCGGTTGAGATAACTGGTGAGCCTTGGTCGACCAGTGGTAACTTACACACACACACACCACACACACACACACACACACACACACACACACACACACACACATATATATATATATATATATATATATATATATATATATATATATAGTATCAGTATCACACATTATACATTCGATTAAACAAGAACACTCATTTTGTTCGAAGATCTAGCCCAAAAGAAGAAAGAAAGCCTCGATGTTCTGAAAGTGTGCCCAAAAATTTTGTCAATTTCCCTTAAACTCCATATCAGATCGTAATCGTCGGTTTAATGATCATTTTCATATCAAAATCGCCAAACTGAATTAAGTATTTAAAAAGTTACTAATTTGGAATGTTTGAAGAGAAAGAGGATTTGGAAATCGGCGAAGAAAAAAATAAATAAATTTGAAATTGGGGAAAGACCTACTTCTTAGGTTTAAACAGATGGAGGGGGATGGCACGACGTCCCTTAGAAAAATTGCTAAGCTCAAAGCTCTATATCTCTTCCGTACGACATTCGATTCGAATAAACCTATAGTTGAAATTGATCCAAAAATTATGCTCTACGCAATGGCGCAACTTTCATTGTCTAATTACAATGTTTATAAAATGATAACTTTCCCTTTATTATTTAATTTAATCAAAACATCACTTTTAATAGTTAATAAATTATTATCAAATTTTTATAGGGTATCATATTAGATGATAAGTACGAACTGGAGATTAATTGTTTTTGGCGGAGATTAACCGGAGTTAGACGTTTATAATTCATGTATTTAGGATAAGATATCGGTATTTGGTTTGATATCAATTACCCAAATTGGAAACTTAAGTTTGAGCTTCAAAACAACCAAGAAGGCAAGGTTGTTCACGTAGATGTTTATTATACAAGACATTAGACCTCAACTAATCAACTGAAGTCTAGCATGTGCCTAAATACTCATTTGAATCCTTTGATGACGCTGTAAGATTTTCCAAAGCGGATGTAGATGGGGATGTCAATGCGATAGGCATCGCCCAATGCCTAGACGAAGATCTAGAAAAATTTCTAAATCAGTGCTACATACTAGTTCCTTTTTTTTCAAAACCATTCTGCTAAAAAGCCACCATCGCCTCTTTTCACACATCAAGTAACACTAAAATGATTGCTTTTATGCTTCGCATATGTGATGCATGAAATATTTATAAAATACACCAACCATCTAACCTTTATTAGTCTGAGTCTTGGTTGGCTGTAGGTTAGTTGTCTAAGATATAGTGTGTCTCATCATTTATTAATGCTTGATACAAATGACGACTAATTGATAAATCTTGGTTCTCAACTGATTTTATCTTCGACCTTTTATAGGTTGGAGACAAGGTTAAAAAGGGACAGGTTGTTTGCATCATTGAAGCTATGAAACTGATGAACGAGATTGAGGTATCACAGCATATTTTGCTTCTTTAAAATTCTTTAATCGATGTTAGATTTGATCCACTAAAGCCTTAATACTGTACTAATGCTACTCAACCCAATGCATTTTATTGTCATTCCACCATCTTTTGGTACTAGTAAATTCCAGTTACCAGTATACCACTTGACCACTGTAACTCAGTACTAGGAATGGTTGTTATAAATTGAGCATAGCTATTCTGTTAATGGTGAATTTTCCGTTATTTCCACCATTGTCGATCAATTTGATTTTCTTTAGGTATGTTTGTATGCCATTTTTTAGGATAGTAAAAACTAAAAAATCAACATTTTTAATGAAAAAGCATGGCTAATACTTGTTGGAAATCGAGATAATGGTGATTAGCATGCATACGTACATACATAAACATACATACATATACATTCATACAAACATAGATACACACGTCTTATTTTCTTATTAAAAAAGTTCCAAAAACAAAAAGTAAAGTGATTTGATTTAGCTTTGAAATCCAACTTGAATGATACTGCTAGCATTTCCTTTTTTTCCTTGTTAACACCAGTTAGTCGGTGACACAATGAAATGTAAGATGACCATAACTACAAAATCTTCTAAATGAATTTGCTTTTTTCTCTTCAAACAAAATGATAACATAGCATCACCACTGGTTTATCTGTATGCTGAAATATAGAACAGATGGTTTTCCCTTATCACTTGGGAAATCTTGGTGTCATGGTTTCCTTGTTGACGAAGTTTTCTTGATGGGTAAGTTTCTTATCACTATAAAAGACAAAACATTTGGCTATTTTGGATCATCAGATCAAAAAGCATAATCAAAGACGAAGAAAAAAGAGTGAGAGAGTCTCTTCAATCATGAGAAGAGAATGAGAAAAATAGATAGAAAGCAAGGAATAGAGGTGGAGAAAAAGAAAACGTACAGGTCTCTTTATTACAATTCTCACTTAGAAGTTCTCCTTGCATATAATTTTTTGCATTTTTTTAATAATCCGCTATTACAGTATTGAGTTATTAATGATCCTCCTTGTGAAGAAGGTGTTTGTAATCTCATCATTATTGTAATTATTAATGTCCATTTTATTCATACAAAGACAAAAGTTGCTACAGTTTTCCCTAAACAAATGGTATTAGAGCTAGGGTATTCGAGTCTTGTGTGAATAGGTGGAAGAATCAAGCGAAGCCATGGGTAAGTTAACATCATCTAACCACTATATTTGTAACCGAGGATGGAGGATATTCTTTACACAAAGGATCTATATTTGCCAATCTATGGTGATGATAAGAAGTGATTAGAAGTCCGAGAGTATAGAGCCAGAAGAATGAGAGATCATACATAGGAAAGCCATTGCTCGAATACATAATTGGGTTGATCAGATTGTGTTTCATCACGTACCTCAAGAAACAAATGCTTACTCATTATGGTTGAAGCTAGAAGTACTATACGAATGGAAGACCATGTTGAACAAAGCGGGTTTGATTGAATGGATTGTGAATTTGAAATTCAAGGACGATCCGATATCGTCGAGCTAATAGCTAATTAATCGGTTGACGGCCATGAAGATGACAAGAGCTGTGGGCATTATAACTATTGAGCACGCTACCAGATATATGGGAAGCTCTGGTTGTAACAGCTAGCAATTCGTCTTTGAATGACGTTGTGACAATGGAAACGGTGAAAAATAGATTGTTAAACGAAGAAGCTAGAAGAAAAGAGCACGACAGTAGAGTCGAGTCAGAGGCATTAGTTACCGAAAGACAAAACAGAAGCAACAATAAAACTCCAACAACAACCGTGATAAGTCGCGAGGAAGATCCAGATCTAGAAAAGGGCATAAGTGTTATCACTATGGCAAACTGAACCATATAAAGAAAGAATGTCAACTATTGAAGTGCAAGCAGAAGAAAAACCAAGACGATCAGAAGAAAGAAGACACTGCAGCCACCGCATCAGAGAATAGTGAAGTCATCATTATTTGTGATGAGGCATAAGTTAGGTCAGACTAACTGGGTATGAAACCAACTAGGTAATAGACTTAGGTACTTCCTTCCGTGTCACCTCACAAGACTTTTTCAGGATCTACAGAGTGTGGTTTCCGTCATGTCTGAATAGGAAATGCTGGTGTGTCCAAGATCATTGTTATGAGAGATGTTTGTTTGGAGGCTAACACTTGGTGTATATTGGTATTAAGAGATGTCTGACATGTTCCTAACATTCGCCTAAGTTCAATCTCCATCGGAAAGCTCAACGATGAAGGATATAAGAGTCAATTCAGTGAAGGAAAGTGGAAGCTCACCAAAATCTCAGTGATAGTCGCATGGGGGAAAAAGAGTTCGACTCTATACACCTTAGAAGACAAGTTGTGCAAAGGCGAGGTCAATGCAATCTCGAAACAGACATCCACAGAACTTTGGCATGAGATGCTATAACACCCTGACTTTTCGAACATTCAAAGTCGAAGAGTCGACACTAAATACATCCACGGTATTCTTACACCGAACATCCAAGTGTCGAAAAGTCGAATTGTTCGGTAAAATAAAAGTAAAAAAGAAGTAGAACAAGGAAGAAAGAAAACACCAAAATCTCATAGCGAAACAGTGATATATAATATCAAAAACAGTACAAAAGGTTACTCCGAATGTAGAAATTCCAAAGTTATAAAAACCTAAGTACCATCATCAGCCTGCACAGTTATGACTGCATGTCCTCATAATGTTGATATGTACATAACTAATACAATACAACAAAAATAGAAATAGGTAGGTAGATAGTGCAAGCCTCTCGCTCGTCTTCCGACCTCTAAAGTATCCAGAATGAAATCTGCCTTACTCAGCCTACTCGAAAGAGCACGCGAGGATTTTTAGGAAAAACAAAAACTAAGCGTCAGACATAAGTCTGGTATGAGAAACTCAAGATACATGTAACATGTAACAGTAACTGATGAGACCATGTGAATTATCACTTCGATTTTCCCCTCAAAAGAAACCAACCATTCATTAAGTTTACTATAGTGATATAATAGGTAATGTCTAGGGTGTAGAATATAATTCATATCGAATAGCTGGGATGGTTACATTTATTACATTCAACAATATATTAAAGTGCATTCAAAACCGCTAAGACTCGTTCGTTTATTGGATTTTCCATTGGATACATCCTCGGATAAACTGGAGTCAGCCGCCTGACAAGGGTTAGAAAGAACCTTTGTGCATCGTATATCTCTAGATAAAACATACCAATAAGGTAAATACAATTGGTCCACACACGAAAACATCGATGTGCACCACGTGGAACTAAGTATCATCAACTCTCGCTAGCAACATGTATAAGCATACTTTAGATGATGAAGTTGATATACTTTGTTGTGAGTTAGCTAAATCCCAGGTTGTGCTCCTATTCATTTTTTATCATTTCCGATGTCGAGGTTGCGTTCAACATCCTTCACATGAGTCTTCATCACTCAAACATAACGCGAATCTGAAAATGGATCCCTACTTGAACAGATCAGGAATCACTACTGGATTTGAGCATTTTGAGAAGATATCAAATCTCTACATAGATTTCTCTTCATAACTGCTTCCAAAATATAGAACTCGTACGCTAGTTTTGAAGTGGTATTCGCTAAGTGGAACACTTATCAATCCTAGTCTTTTCAAAAACTAATCAATGAATTTCATGTTAACTCAATTTTAGTTCTTTCAAAAGCAAGTTAAATTTAGAGATGTTTTATACCAACATTTTTCCCAAGGGATTTTTATTGGTATGAAATCACGAAGCTTTATGATACTTCTCAAGTTACATTAGTATAGTTTGATAGTCGACTAATCAGCTATTTAGTCAAAATAATTGCTTATAGAAACATTGTTCGTATACTTAACTCATTTTTGACATTGCAACTTATACCATCCCTCGGCAAAAGTGGAGTTGGGTAAGTTAGAGCACTGGTTGCATATCACCCCTTTGCCTACACATCATATTCTTAACACTCATAGATTGCAAAGGCTACTCATCGGAATTTATTGTTAAGCATAATATTTATGATATCCGATAAATATATAAGTAATTAACATGATTAACACGTTTCTGATATTCCCAACTTATTTATTCCTCGACCACGAGGGAAACCGGTAGGGTAGAGCTATGTCGCTCCGTCTCTAACCATAGGCGGATTTACTAAGAGGCTAGCAGGGTCAATTGACCCCCCCTGAAATTTGAATATATATATATATATATATATATATATATATATATATATATATATATATATATATATATATATATATACTCCATTACCCCAGTTTCCTAATACAAAAAGTAACGCATTGTTTATTTCTTCCTTTCTCTCCACTAATTGCTCTCGTTACTTCTATTTATTCAAATCAAAATTAGGTCGTCTCGAGAGCTGAAAAAAAATTAGGTATTCCCTCGTCTTGAGAGCTGGGAAGAAAATTACGTCTTCCTCTCTCCGCCTGTGCGAGCTGCATCTCAGACTGAGAGCCGCCTCTTCATCTCTGACCCATCATCTCTTCATCGCCTTCGCTATTCTCCGACTGAGTGGCTGGAATAGAAAGGTATTTTATGCTTTATCTTATATTTGTTTGAAATTAGGGATGTTGAAATTGAAATTGGGTGTAATTGTATGTTTGTTAGAAACTTGGAATTGAGAATTAAAAAAAAAAAAAAAAACCATACAATTTGCTTCATCTTCCATATGCTCGTTGTTCAATAGCATTCTTATACAATTTGTATTAATTAGTAGTAGTAGCACTGCCTTTTGAAAATCATATTATTAAATATAAAGGCTTGTTATAATAAAAATAGAAAGAAATATGTGACATGGTAGGTAATTACTACACTGAAATGTTTGAACTTTTGAATTTGCTAAAAAAACAAAGTAGGTTCTTGTTAAAGCCTTAATTAAAAAAAAATAGAATTTGTTTATTTTATTTAATGATTAACTTTTTTTATAGCATGTTGAAATATTTTCAAAAAAAATCAAATGTTGGAGAATCTTCTTTAGTGAATCACAATAAACAACACAAAACAAATTCTTTAAAAAGATCGTCTCCAACAAACGACGAGTCTTCCAAAAAAATTGTAAATTATTTGTAGCAAACATTTAATTTCAATTCCAGATATGGATGATTTGTATGTTATTCGTGGAAGATCACGTCGTAAAGCTGAAGAGATGACAAATTTTCACAATTATCATATTGAATTATCCAACACCATCATAGATATGCAACTACAAGAGCTAAATAATTGGTTTAATGAAGCGAATACCGAATTGTTACTTTGTATTGCATGCTTGAATCCCTCAGGCTCTTTTCTTGCTTTTGACAACCAAAAATTGGCTCGATTGACTCAATTTTATCCCAAAAAAATTTCAACCATTGACATTTTAGCATTGTCAAATCAACTTGAGACTTATATTATGGATGTACGAACAAATGTTGATTCTTCAGATTTAAGGGGATTGAGTGATGTTACTCAGATGATGGTCAAAAGTAAAAGAAATATGACATATCCATTAGTTTATAAACCTTTTGCATTTGCTTTGATACTACTGGTTGCAACTGTAGAGCGAGTTTTTTCTGAAACGAAGATAGTGAAGAATCGACTCTGCAACCAAATGTGTGATCAATGGTTGAATGATGGTTTGGTTGTATACACTGAAAAGGATGTATTTAAGAATTTATCTAATGACCTTGTCGTGAATTATTTTCAAAAAAAATTAAAAATCGTAGAGGTCAGTTGTAAATCTATTTCAATATTTCTATGTAACTTACCAACTTTATTTAAACTATATTTCAATGTGCTACCGATGTTTAAATTTTTGTACTTTTTGATGTTATATTAATATTATGACCCCCCCCCCCTCCACCCGTTTGAATTTTTTGGATCCGCCACTGCTCTACTCGACATCAGTCTTAACTCTCACAAATAGATAAGCTTCTTCGTTGACGTATTAGTGCTAAACATTATCAATTACCGTTCAACCAAGTAACTTAAATAAGGTTTAGCCATTTAAGCAATTCATAACCTCTTCTAACCGTTGATTTGAAATATAAGATATTTATATAAGAAGATATTTTGGAAAGATATTTTAAGAAGATATATTGAGAAGGTATTTTGAAAAGATTTTCTATACTTTAGAATAATCTAGTAAGAGTTAAGAAATCATTGTAAAAAAATAAGGTAATTTACATAAACTTAAAGAGCTTTTGAAACCATTGAAATTCAAAAATCATGGTTAAACATTAGGCAGTTTCGCACTAGTAAAGTTTTGGCTATTTTCGATATATCACTTAACTTTTTACCATCCAATAATTTCAAGATAGTAGGTATGCATATAGTACAAGACAAATATGGCGAGAAACCACTTGGGCATCTCTACAAAATTCAATAGAAATTGCTGAATACAAGATAATTATAAAATGGGTTTGTAGTGACTATCGTTATAAGTTCACTTTCAATTTCAAGCCCAGTTTAAATCAATCCCCTACTAAACCTGATATGCTTTATTTCAAGACCTTTCTACTTGTCATACAAATCAATTTAAGTCCATTCAAATCTGTAATCATGGATCACATATGTTGCTTACTTTTAAAGTAAGAATCAAGTCAATGTTTTTAACATAAGTTAACACAGTTCAAGCAGCTTTAGCATCTCTAAGCACAAGCAAGCATGAGTTATATTTTCAATCTAAAGTGGTGAGTTAGCTCACATTTATCCTAACAAAACCAAGATCCAAGAACATGAGTCTAGATCCAAGCTAGCAACATCCTTTCTTTGCCTTCGTTTGTTTTTTCCTTTTATCTGCTGGCGGCCTCCTAAGGAAAATGGAGAGTGACTTGGAATTTCCCACTATTAACTACGTATGAGGTTTTATAATGTGTGGTAGAAAGGCTTCGCTCAAGTTTGAGTTGATTTGAAGTTGGTTTGAGTATAATTTTAAAAAGTTAGTAAGTAAGTGAGGAAGAAGAAGAAGACATTTAAGGAGCTTCATTTTTCATTTAGGTATTTGTGAGTTTATGATTATTCCTAATAGTTGCACCTCCTTTTATAAGCGTAGGATTGTGAATAGAAAAAGCCTCAAAGCGCTAATGGCATTCATGAGAGATGGATGGTGTGTGAGGTGATGTGAAAGGGAGTAATGGTGATGCTAAGTTTACTTTTCAAGGGTTAAGAAGCAAGCATTTATTTATATACATATAAGGAACTTATATGCACACACTTATGATATTTTCTACTTTCTTGATGTGTTGATTATAATACGCTCATATTTTGTATATTTATGTATATGCACGTATATGTATGTGCCTAACAACGCCGCACCGATTTGAAACAACTTCCGTTCGAAGAAGTGTTGTAAATCCAAAAGTTGGACGTCAGTCACATTTTTTGTTCTTTGTCAAATTATTTAAGTTAAAAAAATCTCAAAATAAAATCATTATCACCTTAAATAATAAAAACTAGCATATTTGAATTATAAAACAATTATATGAATATTTAAATACCCAAAATACAAAAACTTTCCTTAAATGTTCCTTTTTTTAAATGATGACATAATCAATATGTTAGCCATAAATATGGAAAATATTTTTATTTCTTGTTAACGTTCTCTTAACAAAATAAGTTTATGTAAAAAATTCTAAATAATTCTGACGGTTAAAAAGCTATTTATCGATAAAACCATTTTCGGTCATTTTATCAATATTTTTCCGAAGAAAATATTTTTTCAAAATAAGTTTCTTATCATTATTGTTCAATTAAATGATATTTTACAAGGTTATAAACTCATTTTTATAACATTTAAGCATATTTCAAATAGTTACGACGATTAAAGTCAAATTGTTCGAATTTCTGAATAAGTCATATGAGCACGAAGGGCATGCAGAATCTTTGCTAAAAACAAATTAATTCCTCAAATGAAAGGAGCAATCCTAAAAACTTGTGTTCATTGTTTAGTTGGAAGACAACAAGAAGTTTTATTTTGTAATTTCCCTGCATCTAGATTTCTTATGTTTTTGATTTAGTACATTCTGGTTTATGGTCTCGTGAATGTTAATTCACTCGATGAATGTTCTTATTTTGTCACTTTAATTGTTGATAACTCTCGACGAGTATGAGCTTACACATTGAAGACCAATGACAATGTATTATACGTGTTCAAGCAATTCCAGGCTAATGCTAAACGAAAAACAGGGAAACAGTTGAAGTGCATCTGCACATATAATGGTGGTGAGTATATGAGTCCGGTTGATGATTATTATAGAAAAAAAGGATCAAGCACAACGAACCATTCCATAGACACTTGAGCAGAATGGAGTAAGGGTGGGCATAAACTGCACCGCGGTATGGAAACCGCTCGGACCAAACCATAAAAATGGTACGGAAAATTGGACCGAATCCTCTCTGTAAAACAAGTACCCCAAACTGTACTGATCCGCAACGATACGGTTCGGTTGTTATTTGAACTGTTGACCCGACCATATTAAACCAAATCAAATACCAGCACTAGTAATTTTGTGATAAAAATATTACTAATTCCTATTTAATATATTATTTTAATGATGTTCATTCTATTTTCAATGTATGTTGTTTTTATATTAATAATAACTATTATCACAAAGAAAATTTTTATGGTTTCGGTATAATAGTTTCCATATCATTTTTTGGATAATGCTAATTATAATCTTATATGAGTTATCTTTCTTAATGTTTATGCAATAATTAACGTTGATGTCTGGTTAATGTACTAAAGCAATTTTACTCTTCATTAAACATAAAATTGAAGTATTCATACAGTTAGAAACCGATCTTTCAGTTTAGGGCAATATTGTGTGTTTTAACCTTTAAGTGACACGTCACATAATCGTAAATTGATCGTTAATGAAAGTAATTCTATTATTTTATATTTAATACGGGTTCAAATTGGACCGAATCAAAATCGGACCGAACTAAAATCAGACCGTATTACAATAAAATCAAACCGTTTGAACAGTCAGTATAATAGTTTGTATTTTTAGTCGACTGTTTAATGCGGTGTGGAAGCGCTTTGGACTCCAAACCGTGCCAAACCGAACCGCGTCCGCTCTTAGAATGGAGTAGCGGAGATGGTGAACCGAACAATCGTTCATTGGATTCAATGTGTTATTTCTCATGCTAAGCTGCTTGAACACTTTTGGGGCAAAGCAATGAGAACTATGGTTACCTTATCAATCTCTCTTCATTTACGCCACTTAATGGTGATATTCCAAGCAGGATATGTTTTGAAAAAGAAGTCTTCTATGATTATTTCAGGGTGTCTGGGTGTAGAGCATAAGTGTATGTTCCTAAATTTGAGAGATTGAAGCTTGATAGCAAAACAAAGCAATGCATTTTTTGAGTTACGGTCGTGATGAGTTTGAGTATGGATTATGGGATCTGGTTGCTAAGAAGATTGCCAGAAACAAGGACGTTGATTTCTTAGAAGACCAAACAATCGAAGACCTTGACAGGGAAGAAAAGTCTTCTCAGTCAAGAGAGTATACAATTAATATGGATTCGGTTTGTTCATTTACAAATCATGATGATAAAGGAAGAGACATGGCAAAAGATGCAGAAGATGAAGACAATCCTACGGTTGAAGATGAGACTCAAGAAGAGGATGAAGGTCATCAAAATTCACCATCGGAACCTGAGCGAAGAAGATCCATTAGAGAGCAAAAATCTTCTATGAAGTATCCTGTTGAAGAGTGGGTGATGCTCACTGATGAGGAAGAATCAGAGTGTTATATGGAAACAATGACAGATGGACGTAGAAATGAGTGGTTTAAGGTTATGCAAGAAGAGACGACATCCTCACATGAGATGTTTAAGGTCAACAATTTAAAGCAGAGCTCAGGAAATTCTTTTCTATGAAAGATCTAAGGTCGACGAAGCCGATACTTGGGATGAGGATCACTCGAGATAGGAAAGCTAGAAGACTTTGGTTTTCTTGGGAGAAGTACATCGAGAAAGTATTAAATCAGTTTAATATGTCTAATGCTAAACCCTTGAGTACTCCACTTGCAAATCATTTCAAACTCTGTTCTAAGCAGTATCTAGTAAGTGAGAATGAGTAAGATGAAATGGGAAAATATCATATTCATCAGCAGTTGGCAGTTTACTGTATGATGTGGTGTGTATCAGGTTAGGCATAACTCATGCAGTTGGCGTTATGCATGGATTCTCATCTAATTTGGATAATGAGCATTGTGCTGCAGTTAAATGAGTTCTTAGATATCTCTGGAGTACTTTCAAAATGTGCTTATGCTTTGAAAACGAAAAACCGTCATTTGTTGACTTTACGGATGCTGATATGGCAGGAGATATTGGTTCGATAAAGTCCATTTCAGGATACTTGATGATCTTCGCAGAGGAAGCCGTATGGTGACAGCCTAAATTGCAGATGTGTCGCTTTATCCACTATTGAAGAAGTACATAGCAATAGTGGATGGTCGAGAATGAGATGTTGTGGATGATGAATTTCCTACAATAATTAGGATTACAACAAGACAAATATGTTCTCTTTAGTGACAGTCAAAGTGGCTATCCATTTGAGTGAGAATTTGACGTTTCACTCGAGATCTAGGCATATTGAGATGGGGAGTTTGTTGAGTTTCACTCGAGATCTAAGCATCCATTTTTGGTTAACCGATTTAAAATAATAATAATTTAAGATAACTGCTTTTCCAATATGTTAGTGATTGCGATTACCATGGTAGTTTTACTTCTTCTTTTTTTTTTCTTAAAATTTTTGAGGTACAATAATAAGCTGGCCAAACATTACTTCGTGGAACTGCCAGACTGCCAGTGGGTACTATGTAGCAGTTAATTATGTAGAAATTAATACTTGCTATGTAAAATTCGATGATTTTCACTAAGAAAGGTGGCAAGTGAAGCTACCCTCTCATGTAGCGTTTCTTTTTTATGCAAACCCTTTAGTCCTACATTTTTGTGTTTGGTATATTTTTCAAGTTAAATTCATGGAAATCAGAAAACGTATGTGATGCACCATTGAAATTCAGATGACACATCAAACATGGAAATCTCAGAAGGATTTGAGCTACCTTCTGTATAGTGCTGTTAGATTTATACAAGTTGTCAAGTCAATTACTGATTAATAAACGAAAATTTGGGCTACTTCGCAGGCCGATCGAAATGGAACAATTGTTGATATCATGGCTCAGGATGGGAAGCCAGTTAGCATTGATACCGTACGTCTCTCGTACACACTAATATTATCATTACTATTTTAAAGTGTAATGCTAAAAGCACCCAAAAAAGTGCTACCTCCAACCAAAACCGCTGAACGGTTAAAAAATTAATTAATTTCGGTGGTGGTAGCGTGTAGCATCTTTTCGGGTGCTTTTAGCACCACACTATTTCGAATCCCCTGGCTCTGGGTAGGGTTCTTCAAAAAAGAAAGTTACTGTTATTATTGATTTCTCTTTTATTCTGGCTAATGTTGTTCTACTACAGCCTCTTCTTACAATCGCACCTAGCTGAATTTAGAACATTTTCCGGAGAATAAGGCCCAGTGCAAGCTGAGGGGTGATCTTTATTAATAATATGTTACCCGAGTTTCTTAGTTTTGCTGTTGTTAGTCTCTTTTGTAACCGTATTTTGTTTGATTTAACTCTATCGTTATAATCTAATTTTTGTTGGTATATTGTGCGTGTCAGTCATGTGCAATAGGTAAAAAGAAATAAGTAGAGATTTCTAATTAAGCGACTAATCTGAATGAATAATACTTATCTTATTTCCATGTTCGAATCTGTTTAGAGTTGGATTACACTATTTTTGATGTTTTGAACGATGGTAATCATGTTTAAATGATAATAGAATAAGTTCATACATGTTTGGATGTTAAACATTATTTCTAATACAATTAAGAGAATCATAGAGTTACTCACCTTCAAGTTGTTCGAAATCTTAGTATGCTGTTTATGGTATTGAAACAAGGATCTGTTTCAATTTTCGGAGAAGATAATTTATATGATTTTTAAAAGTGAAAGTTGGTAGCTTTTGCTGTGAACTAATATTTATAAGTATGAAGGTTGGTTCTGCTTCATAATTTGCGCTGAATGATCCAACTGCCAATGTAGTTCTGCTTCATGAGAAAACGGTGCGATGAAAAACTATTTCTAGTACTTTTAACAAACACTGTGAGTTGAGACACACCCATGCTCATATATTTGCTTTATTTGTTGTTCTACTAGGTAGAAATTTGATAGTCCGTAATGGTAAGATACTTTTACTAAATAGATAGATTATGTGCAAATATTTCTAGTTGAAACCTACCTAGAAGCCACTGGAGGCATTGTTTGCGTATTTCATTCTATATTTGATAGACATCTTTTGTATAAAGATGTACTTAAAACTTAATAAAGTTTTATTACATTTGCTACTAAAATTTTATTATATCTGCTGCTGCATTCACAGCTGCTGTCTATACATGTAACCTCTCTAGAGAGCTGACTATACACGGTTTTATATTTACTCCGTGACTGGTTAAACTTCTATTTTATGAGTTAATGAAAAGGTGGTTAGTTATGAAAGAGTATTGTGCAAAGCTGCTAGAACATCTGTGATCGTTATTATTATTGTGATTGTTCTATTACAATTGTTTTTTCTTTGTAATTATTTTATCAGTAATGTTGTCCTTGGATACACAATAAAAAAGTTTTGGATTTTTTTTTTTTTTTTTTTTTTTTTTTTTATAAGAATTTGTAGCGATTTTAATTCTCACAATGACTGTCTTAACATTCTCTATATAAACGCAGAGTCAATCCTATGAATTCTAGTATCTACAATTAAATCTGAAGTAAGGCCTATTTTAATTAGTCTTAAGTGTTACAGACACAATATATATATAAATTATCGATAATAAATAGATAAATAAAAAAGCTACACATTTCATGTTCTTTCAACTTTTTTTTTTTTTTTTTTTTTTTTGAAATGAAAAAAATATATACATCAAAAGTGAATGAAACCCTCTTTTTTGTGTGGTTTAAAAAACATCCAGCAATGTTCAAAAACGCTCCATTGAATTGAAACAAGCCACTATAGAAAACGAAAACAAAATCAACAAACTACAATGAGATGCAGTACCACGGTATATGGGATAGACAATAAAACAAAACACTCTCTGCTTGCTAGGAATACCACTAGCAAGCCAAAGTCTACGGTGCACCAGACACTAGTCTCCAAGCTGAGAACCCGCCACCAACCTCGTCAATGAACAGAGAAATCGAATAACACAACAATCCAAATCTCCAGTCCGACACCAGCTTCCCTAGTAGACAGGACTAAGTTACAACTTAAAATATAAATTGTATACCATGCCAAAACTGGATGATGAATTGTAATTAACTACGTATCAATTAAATTAAAATATTCTGTTTAAATAGTTAACTTGGAGTTGCAAACAATCGTTTACCTTTTAGCTCTGTTTAAATATCTCTTTAGCATATTCAGTTATTGTTATATGCAAATGTATTATATATTCCGTAAAGTTAAAACCTTAGCCCTTGAATTTGTGAATGAATCAAGGCCTTGTTCTCGGTATTATTTCCTTGTGTGCAATAAAATTTTAATTTTGAAAATCTCTTAGTTGGATGCATTTGATATGTTGATTTGTAATGATTCGATTTCTCTCGAAGATCGTGTTTGTGTTCTCCTAATAAAAACAGAGTTATTCCTACAAATTTTAGTATCTAAAACTAGATTTAAAACAAGGCCTATGCTCACACTCTGATGACTATAAAATACCGTTTTTCCAAAAAATTGTATTAAGTATCAATAATAAATATATTAATAATGTGTTATGTTTCAGTTCTTTCATTAAATTATAGTCATCAATGGTATTGTTTAGCATAGGCAGCATTTACATTTCCCTAGTGTGAGTATTCTTAACTTTAGTATTGGTAATATTATCAATGTTTTTCATTTTTGCGGTATTACTTATATATAAAGAAATCTTTTTTTTAAGTAAAAGATTTATTCTTGCTTTTAATAAATCTTTTGTTAGAAGTAATAAAATATGAAGTTTTTGTTTAAGTGTAGATTATATTACTTGTTGATAAAAATGAATAAATCAAAGATAATATTATATGTTTTAAAGTTGATCCTCACTTCTATTTAATAGTGAAGTGATATATGTCGTTCAATGTTACAAAAAAATAATAATTGATTATTGTATTTTAACAAACAAACACTGTTCTTATATTTATTATTGACGATCTAAATAAATTATTTATGGCGTTTTATATTTTACTCTTATTAGAATGTGTGCAAGGATCTTGGTTTAAATGTAACGTCCCATATTTTCTAACTGATTATTTGAATTATTTTATTATTTAAAATATTGATTTGAATTTAAATAATTTAATTTAAACATTTCATTTTGAATATGTTATTAAAATTAATAATATAATAATTTAATTGTAATCAATCTAAAGACGTTAACTATAATTTTATATTTTGTCCTTACAATCAAATTTAACATTTGAAATTATTTCCAGCGTGTTTTAAAATAATGGTCAGAGCTGAGAACGTTGGTCGTGGTGTTTTAATAGAGGCCTGTAACCGCGAGATATTTTATTGACGGTCGTTTTCGTATGGTGACCAAATCTGAATGAGTCGCTTTCAAAAGAAACTAAAGAAAATCTACTGTATACCCAAGTCGAAATGCAAACCAAATCTCACCATATGCCATCACAGTCTTTATCTCCTAATCTAACTTTTGTACAAATCGAAACAAATATGTGCAATCCTGTAGTCTGACAGGCCCATAAACTAGTGTAAAAATAGGTCAGCTAAAAGGAGATATTATATCAAAATCTTGGGCAGTGCGAATCACTGTATAAACACGGTTAAGAACGTAGAATTATAGGGCCAACTAAGCTTAACTAGCAGTACACCAATACTATTAAATGAATGTACAAACTCAGATCTTTGCAAATACTCACCATATCTTCAGCAAGTAAAAATCCGTATATGTATATGACTTCTTATCAAAGATCTGAGCAAATCCCCATACATATTTTCAGCGTTGCTTTACAAAATCCATGCGCAAACTCTAACAAAAGCCATGTGCAAATCTGAGAAAAATATCTCTGCATAATGTATCACCGTCTCGACAGAAGGTAAAACGGGGAAAATATTTATCTCATCTCGGTCAAAGGGGTCGGCAATTTATTTTAAAGCTTGTGTAGTATCTTCACACGTCTCAGTACTGCTAATCTCTAATATTATTCTTGTTTGTTTCCTTTCTTCATAAGTCTATGTACAACGAAGAACATAGCCTATCTTGATAGACACAGTAAAAATGTTAAAGAAAATATAATCAAATCTCATATTATTCAAAGATTTGCAGCTGGCACATGTTGGTACTATTCCAAATAATTTATATTCATCAACTTTTCAACGAGATATTTCTTTGTCGGTTCTCAGTTTATCGACTTCGTGGCTCTTGACTCATACATTATAAAAGAAAGATCAAGGCATGCAGTGAGTGGCCTTATCGAAATAAATATATACGCACGCCATGCTAAACAATACCACATGTCTTTTTTGGTACGTGACCTGAATTCTACTGCCTATATATATAAACGTCACTACCTCCTATGTTTTTTCATACCAGTAAACTAAACACTGTCTCTTCATCCTTCTTCAAAAAAAAATTCATCTCCTCTTCCCATCAAAAAGAAACACAGCAGCTTTATTTTCTCCTTCCCTGTTCGAGATTTTCAGTCTAAATCCACCTCACGTTCTGAAGTAAATACTTGAGCTTCACTCCGGGACTAGTTTTTAAGGAGGATCTCGGGTTGGCGTTGGTTTCTGGAGCAAAACAGTGGGATGCCTGGCGTGTACTGGGGGGAAGGACGTCGGAAAGTTGGTAAGGAGCTTTCGCGGAGGATGGTGACTGTTGAGGGATCGGGTGGCGGAAAGTCACGGTGGAGAGGAAACCAAATAGAGGACTGTCATGTGTGTATATTGTATGCATTGAAGAAGGAGACTGAAGGGAGAAGTTTTGAAGTGGGAAGAAAATAAGAAGGGACTGAAGAAAAGAAAATAACTGTGAAGGAGAGTTCGAGACATGAACTGGTACCATGGCAGTAGAGCACTATGGTTAGAGAAAAACGGAAGGGAGTATTGGGAAGGCAAAGTGACGAACAGTTTGCTCGATCTGGAAGGAAGAGCAGCAGACAACAACGTGGGCATTGGGAAGATGCAGTCGAGTTATATTTTTGCGGTTTTTGGTTGACGGTGAGGCCGAGGCGGTCACTGGTCTGAGGCAAAGTGATGGAGCAGAGTGTGGTCGAGAGGGTGGCGGTGGCGCGATCAACCCTCATCACTGATGATCGGATAAAACAGCCAAAGAGTGGTTTTCGTTCAAGTGGAGTCTCTGGCGCGTGGAGCGGTTCTGGGAGGCTGGTGCTTCGGGCGGAGGGGCGCCTCGTCGAGGTGGAGCGGATGACCAGGTCAGGTTCAGATGTTAGGAGGGAGGCGCGGTAGGAAGAAGAAGGTTGCGAGTTTAGGCGAGTTCGTGAAGGAGGTAGTGGGAATATCGGGCTCGAGGTTTACCAAAAGGAGAAAACGCGTTTGGGGGTAAGTGTTGTCTGACATGGCATGGAATTTTAAAGGTGATTAACCGTTTAACCTTGGTAACTAATAATATAATTAGATTTAATTTAATTTCATTATCGTATTATATATACAAGCTTATAACGAACGTATCTTCTTCATACGTTATCGGATTTCAGCAAAATTGGGCTCGTGGCGATGGACGCTATGTTGTCGAGCTGGCTTGATCTAAAATGGAAGCAGTTGGAGATTCACATAACTTTAAACACCATTTTAAAATTATACGATATAACACGACAATCATGAATAGACAAAATTGTGAGTTAACTCTCACACTTTTCTGGACTGTTATGATGTGAAAAATCCATGTAATTAAAATACCATTAACAATATATATTGGTTGATTGGATGCGTTGGTTGCTTATGGTTGATGTAATGATTGTTGTTAATTTGTCGTCGTTAAAATTATATGCTATCATGAAATGTTATAATAATCTGTGATGCAGGGAAGGACAGGTTGGAGGGATCGGATCGGATTCCTCAAATATCATGTGTGTTGTTTTTATATTGTTTACACATGAACTGATTGAACCCCCAAATGACATTGAAACCTGTTTGAATATTTATGGTTGAATGGATGTGATTGTTGTTGTAATTTTAATCAATCGACGGTACCAATTAAGTGATTGGCAGTGATGGTCTAAATCTAGTGTTCTATGACGTTGTTTTGCTGATAGGCAAATCGACGGAGTTTAAATTTATTTTATAAATAAATTAAAGATTTTTTTTTTGTATGAGTCGATTTAAAATCGAAGTTTTATAAATATATTTATGATTAAAATCATGTTTACAAATGCGATTATTAAAAATTTATATAATGAATTCTTAAGTAGTTTTATGAACAGAAGTCAGGAGCTAATATACAGATTAGTGAAATTGAATAATTATTTTATATAACAATTAAAGTAATGTTTTTAAATTAATTAAATTATTAATTAATGTAAGAAGGGAAAATGAATTGGAATCAGTTAGCAGCTTAACTGATGGTTACAGTTGGTAAATTCAACTGTTTAGAATTGAAATTAACGATTGGGTTATTAAATCCAACCAGTAGTTTTTGAATATTCCGATGTGGTTTAAAGTTGGTTAATCTTTGATTAACTATATTTTTAAGTAATTATCAAATTGTTAGTGTTAATTAAGTTAATTGTTATTTAAAAGCCTTTTTAAAATGATTTAATTATCCTGTCTTTATTAAATAATGAAGTCAACAATTTTAACTGTAATTAATAATGAAGTTAATTAAAGAATGATTAATTATTGAAATAAACTACCTTTATTCGGTTAATAATGAAGTTAATTATCATATTAATAATAATTAAAGTTATTGTTCCAATTATCGGCATTCCTTTCCAAAAGGGAATCGAATAATAATAAGATACTAATTAAGTAAAGGTTATAAAAGGATTTTGTTACAAATCCCAGAATTTTATAAAATTAAGTTTATAAAGGAAGGATCCAGCCACGACAATGTTTAAGATAATGTTTTAATTTATAAACGAAAAGAGATTTACAAAATAAAAGTGATGAAAATAGATTAGCATAAAAGGGTATGAAATTTAGTTTAAATCGTATAAACAAAGTGTAAATGGGATTTATAAGCTAATGTGGGCGTTGCTACATGATTTTATTAAGTAAAAATGAAGGGGATTAAGTAGGACGTCATAGAAGATGATTAAATGGATTCGTGCAAAAGAATATTGGATAGTGAATATTGTAAGTAAAGAGATTATAACGAAATTAAAAATGTAGGGTATAAAAATCATATTGAATTCAATTCATAGATAAGACTGGAAAGTTTACTCGATGAGAAGAAATGAATTAACATGAAAAGCGGGTTTTGAAATAAAGGAAAATGGTATGTAAAACCAAAATAAATGGGTATGGGAATAATATATTGGATTATTGAGATAATTAAATATTAGTTTTAAATTACAAGCTCTTATCTATCTTGAGATCAGAACATTGTCGATCAAGGTCTGAGAGGTAATTAGAATAACCCAACTTGAACGACTTCACTTTTATCGAGTGATAATATTAGTTTGTAACGGATAGGAAAGTGATTATCGAGTTATTTGCGGTTAATAAAATTTATCATTATTTAAATAACCTTTTTAAATGGATTAACTATGCTAGTTTTAGTTAATCAGAAAGGAAACTACTTTTATTTAATAATAATTAAATTGAATACTTTACGATTGGAACCCTTTTCTTAAACGAAATAAGGTTATGGGGTGGATTAGTATGTAGAGGATTTGAAGTTCAATTCAAATCATATAAATAAAGTTGTAAAAAGGGTTTTATCCAAGGCGATGATTTTAAAAATAAGCATTCACCTGGAAACAGAATTAAGAGAAATGGTCTAATCGAAATAAGAGAAAGATTTTGGTAATCAATCATATGTCGTTTGATTAAATAGAAATATAATGATATGCCCAAATGGTAAAAGAAATGGAAGGTGAGTTATGAAGCTATAACGATAATTTTTAATATAAGAAATATATAAAGGATTTTGAGAATAAATAAACGATGTTACAAGATAAAGATTCCAGACAGAGGAAATAAAAAGAGAAGCATGGTAAATACGTTGTTCTAAAGCGAGTAGCGATTAATGTTTTCAAGTAACGAAACAGAAGAGTTTTGTTAAGATAAGAAATATAAAACGATTATAAGAAATCGATGAAATGGTTTAATGGAATATTTCATATAAAGGACCTGAGCTGCCAATTCACTTAGATTTACTGTTATGATTTGAAAGTTAAACAAACGACTATCAAATGAATCATTTACTGGACCCTTTACGTGTTGGTACGGAAAGACCGGGATCGAATTTATATTCGAAAACCATTCCCACCAGCAAATACGTAACGTTAAAGAAATCGGAAAATGGTCGAGATGGAGCATTGAAGACCGTTGATCTTCATGAGCGGAAGAACTACTCGTCAAATTTCTCTAGCTAGCTACCAGAGTTATGATGACCTATGATTTTGTCGTGATTGGAATCTTCGAATTTGCAAGGACTTCTCGCTACTGATCCTTGGGGTGACTCCTATATAGGATGCGGTAGGAGGGTGCCTTAGGTTCATCCTGTTCCTGGAAGACTTGTATGGACGAATGTCTGACAGAGTATTTCCTTAAGAATCATGTACATTGATTTTTACAAATATACCAAGTCTGGTGGCGGAGAAATTCTCTTGCTTAACACCCAGAGTGTATTTGTGGACGTCAATTAGTGATTTGACGGGTCTATCGATGTGGCATTCAAAGTGAATGAAGATGTAGTAAACGTGACCTCAAGCCTTATCAACCGGGAATGGCACAAAATTGGGTAAGCAGCATGGCTATGTGGGTCGCACCCATTAAAAGGGTATATCATTATCTGATCTGGAGAAATCAAATGCCTTCGGTTGTCCCTTTTATTTTACGTGTATGCTATCGGTTCGGTTGGCTGGCCCCCCACCGTGGTAATGTTATATTCGGTACTCTCAAGCGAAATGAGGGGTCGGTCATGTGTAGCCGGGATGCAAGACGTTCTTTTTGAACCCCAATGTATTCATCTCCGGAGGTACATTGTCGGAAGGTGGTTCTATACCTTGCCATGAAATCAATTCTCCAGTAAGAGCCCGCAGTTTTGATTGTATACTATTTATGTAGAGCGTGAGATGCAAGCGTTCTACTAGATTGATATTTATTTGTATTTAGACACTATTATAATATCAGAAAAGATATTGATTTCAAAAACGTTTTGGGTTATAGTAAGGTAAAAACCGTCCGTGTTTATGTGTGGGCTCGTCTTACTATTATTCTTTCTTTCAAAAAGGATTTTTCAAAGTTAAACAAGTTGTTTGTGCTGTGAATTTATCACTGAAAGTATTCCAGACTGATCCGGGTGAATTTTGCTTTGCTTCAAATGTGCTCAGGTCAGACCGAGTATATTTACAGGTTAGGTTTTTGCTTGGAGTTTCAGAAGCTGGAAGAACCGTTAGTTATATAGAGTTATTTTCCGCTGTGACATATATATGTTGTACTCTAATAATTGGTATGTATATATACAGTTTCTTTTTGTAAAGAATTTGATATATTATATTTACTCGTTCCGCTGTGAGATTCTGATGTTCTTCTTTTCTTCTTTTCTTCTATTCTAATGTTTCTTTCTTTCTATTTCTCATCCTCTAACAACTTTCTTTCTATTAACAGTCTGGGGTTCGATACTTGGATTTTTGACAAGTAATACGAGATTATGTGTTATTGTTGAAGTTTCGAGCGTCGAATTTTTCGGGCCGTTACAGTTGGTATCAGAGTTATTGGTTTAGTGATAACCTTGGCTCTGTGGCGTAACTCAATAGAGATGGGGTTAGTAATACCTCAGACTGAGTTTGAATATATATATATGAGAGCGCGTTTTTGTAATTTATTATAAAATTATTTTTATATAGTTTTGCTCGGATTATATTTTTATATAAATATATTTTCGCAAATGATTATAATATGGCCTTGTTTGAGTGACTTGAATAAGAATTAAAATTAGAATATTGAACTGGAATAGATTTTTATAATAAAAAGAGATTTCACTTGTTAAATCGAGTAAATGATAATTGGATGGAAATTAATCAAATATTAATCAACTGATGTGAAACCAAAGTGAAAGCAAACGAGAAATGTGAATCAAAATGCTTTGGTTGAATTGTTATGCCTTGGTTGTTTGTTATATATTGGATGGTTTGCATAGAATTCACCAACAGTTGATTGAAAACCAATCTAGAACAATGAATTGAAACTATTGAGATGGATCAAGTATAATGTGGAAATCAAGGAATTGTTTGTTGAAATATATGGCATGGATATAGATTTGAACATTGGTTGGAAACCAGTAAATGAATTAATCCAAGATGTAGAATCTGAATGGATATTTAAATAAATAAATGGATTGCTAAGACTCGGTTATAATTAAATCCATCAGAATCGAATAAAGTGGTATGATTGTTCCAATTAGTTGGAATGAATGGTATGGATGATATGGGTATTTGGATCCGACTGACTTTGTTTTGAGAACTAATGAAATTCATTGGAGTTGAGAACAGGTGCAGAAGAGGTAGTTCAACTTTAAAATTCATCCAAGAGAATTCGGGAGTAAACTGAATCCAGTTTGGCATGATAATTCAACCGGCTCGAGTATAATTTATCACTTATCGCACAATAACGCTCGCAAAAAGGTACGCCTACGCAAAATATAAAATTTTGGTTTTTATTTGGGTTTTGAGATTGGATTTTTGATTTTTTCGACCGTGTTGGTCGATGTATATATTTCTTGAACTTGCAATATTGCAGATGTCCCTCCGTACAAGGGAGACTCTACCAAATTTTTCCAAAATTTAAGGTGTTAGAATATTTTTGAAGATTTTTGAAAAATTTCGTTATTTGAAGTGAATTGGTTTCAAAACCAATCGGGTTAGTTTGAAAATAAAACTGAGTTTTTATTTTTGTAAAGACAATGGACTGTAATGTTCTTTCCACTTTAGAAATTTCGGGGATGAAATTCTTTTAAGGAAGAAGGAATGTAACGTCCCGTATTTTCAGACTAATTATTTTAATTATTTTATTATTTAAAATATTGAATTGAATTTAAATAATTTAATTTAAACATTTTATTTTGAAAATATTATTAAAATTAATTAATAATTTAATTGTAATCAATCTAAAGACGTTAACTATAATTTTATATTTTGTCCTTACAATCAAATTTAACATTTGAAATCATTTCTAGCGTGTTTTAAAATAATGGTCAGAGCTGAGAACGTCGGTCATGGTGTTTTAATAGAGGCCTGTAACCACGAGATATTTTATTGACGGTCGTTTTCGTATGGTGACCAAATCTGAATGTGTCGCTTTCAAAAGAAACTAAAGAAAATCTAATGTATTCCCAAGTCAAAATGCAAACCAAATCTCACCATATGCCATCACAGTCTTTATCTCCTAATCTAACTTTTGTACAAATCGAAACAAATATGTGTAATCCTGTAGTCTGACAGGCCCATAACCTAATGTAAAAATAGGCCAGCTAAAAGGAGATATTATATCAAAATCTTAGGCAGTGCGAATCACTGTATAAACACAGCTAAGAACGTAGAATTATAGGGCCAGCTAAGCTTAACTAGCAGTACATTAATACTATTAAATGAATGTACAAACTCAAATCTTTGCAAATACTCACCATATCTTCAGCCAGTAAAAATCTGCACATGTATATGAATTCTTATCAAAGATCTGAGCAAATCCCCGTACATATTTTCAGCGTTGCTTTACAAAATCCATGTGCAAACTCTAACAAAAGCCATGTGCAAATCTGAGAAAAATATCTTTGCATAATGTATCACCGTCTCGACAGAAGGTAAAACTGGGAAAATATTTATCCATCTCGGTCAAAGGTGTTGGCAATTTATTTTAAAGCTTGTGTAGTATCTTCACACGCCTCAGTACTGCTGACCTCTATTATTATTCTTGTTTGTTTCCTTTCTTCATAAATCCATATACAACGAAGAACATAACCTATCTTGATAGACACAGTGAAAATGTTAAGCAAAATATTATCAATTTTCATATTATTCAAAGATTTGCAGCTGGCACATGTTGGTACTATTCCAAATAATTTATATTCATCAACTTTTCAACGAGATATTTCTTTGTCGGTTCTCAGTTCATCGACTTCGTTGCTCTTGACTCATACATTATAAAAGAAAGATCAAGGCATGCAGTGAGTGGCCTTATCGAAATAGATATATACGCACGCCATGCTAAACAATACCACATGTCTTTTCTGGTATGTGAGAAAGCGACTTCGATCCTATCCTGAATTCTACTGCCTATATATATAAACATCACTACCTCCTACCTTTATTCATACCAGTAAACTAAACACTATCTCTTCATCCTTCTTCGAAAACAATTTTATCTCCTTTTCCCATCAAAAAGAAACATAGTAGCTTTATTTTTCTCCTTCCCCGTTCGAGATTTTCAGTTTAAAGCCACCTCACGTTCTGAAGTAAATACTTGAGCTTCACACCGGGACTAGTTTTAAGGAGGATCTCGGGTTGGCGTTGGTTTCTGGAGCAAAACAGTGGGATGTCTAGCGTGTATTGGGGGAAGGACGTTGAAAAGTTGGTAAGGAGCTTTCGCGGAGGATGGTGACTGTTGAGGGATCGGGTGGTGGAAAGTCACGGTGGAGAGGAAACAAAAATAGGGAGGACTGTCACGTGTGTATACTGTATGCATTGAAGAAGGAGACTGAAGGGAGAAATTTTGAAGTGGAAAGAAAATAAGAAGGGACTGAATAAAAGAAAATAACTGTGAAGGAGAGTTCGAGACACGAACTGGTACCATGGCAGTAGAGCACTGTGGTGAGAGAAAGGTTAACGGGAGGGAGTACTGGGAAGGCAAAGTGATGAACGGTTTGCTTGATCTAGAAGGAAGAACAGCAGACAACAACGTGGGCATTGGGAAGATGCAGTCGAGTTATATTTTTGGGATTTTTTGTTGATGGTGAGGCCGCGGCAGTTGCTGGTCTAAGGCAAAGTGATGGAGCAGAGTGTGGTCAAGAGGGTGGCAGTGGCGCGATCAACCCTCATCACCGATGATTGGATAAAACAACCGAAGAGTGGTTTCCGTTCAAATGGAGTCTCCGGCGCGTGGAGCGGTTCGGGAGGCTGGTTCTTCGGGCGGAGTGGCGCCTCGTCGAGGCAGAGAAGATGATTAGGTCAGGTGGGGTTTAGATGTTAGGAGGGAGGCGCGGTAGGAAGAAGAAGGTTGTGAGTTTGGGCGAGTTCGTGAAGGAGGTATTGGGAATATCGGGCTCGAGGTTTACCAGAAGGAGAAAACGCGTTGAGGGGTAAGTGCTGTCTGACGTGGCATGGAATTTTAAAGGTGATTAACCGTTTAACCTGGGTAATTAATAATATAATTAGATTTAATTTAATTTCATTATCGTATTATATATACAAGCTTATAACGAACGTATCTTCTTCATACGTTATCGGATTTTAGAAAAATTGGGCTCGTTGGGATCGTGGCGATGGACACTATGCTGTCGAGCCGGTTTGATCTAAAATGGAAGCAGTTGGAGATTTACATAATTTTAAACACCAGTTTAAAATTATACGATATAACGCGACAATTGTGAATCGACAAAATGGTGAATTAACTCTCACACTTTTCTGGACTGCTATGATGTGGTAAATCCATATAATTAAAATACCATTAACAATATGTATTGGTTGATTGGATGTGTTGGTTGCTTATGGTTGATGTAATGATTGTTGTTAGTTTATTATCGTTAATTTATTTGTTTAAAATTATATGCTATCATGAAATGTTATAATAATCTGTGATGCAGGGAAGGACAGGTTGGAGGGATCCGACCGGATTCCTCAAATATCATGTGTGTTGTTTTTATATTGTTTACACATGAACTGACTGAACCCTCAAATGACATTGAAACCTGTTTCAATATTAATGGTTGAATGGATGTGATTGTTGTTGTAATTTTAATCAATCGACAGTATTGATTAAGTGGTTGGTAGTGATGGTCTAAATCTAGTCTTCTATGACGTTGTTTTACTGATAGGCAAATCGATGGAGTTTAAATTTATTTTATAAACAAATTAAAGATTTCAAGTTTATTTTATATGAGTCGATTTAAAGTCGAAGTTTTATAAATATACTTATGATTAAAATCATGTTTACAAATGCGATTATTAAAAGTTTATATAATGAATTCTTAAGTAGTTTTATGAACAGAAGTCAGGAGCTAATATACGGATTAGTGAAATTGAATAATTGTTTTATATAACAATTAAAGTAATGTTTTTAAATTAATTAAATTATTAATTAATTTAAGAGGGAAAAATGAATTGGAATCAGTTAGCAGCTTAATTGATGGTTATGGTTGGTAAATTCAACTGTTTAGAATTGAAATTAACGATTAGGTTATTAAATCCAATCAATAGTTTCTGAATATTCGGATGTGGTTAAAAGTTGGTTAATCTTTGATTAACTATATTTTTAAGTAATTATCGAATTGTTAGTGTTAATTAAGTTAATTGTTATTTAAAAGCCTTTTTAAAATGATTTAATTATCCTGGCTTTATTAAATAATAAAGTCAACAATTTGTAATGTAATTAATAATGAAGTTAATTAATGAATGATTAATTATTGAAATAAACTACCTTTATTCGGTTTCTTGATACTAATTAAGTAAAGGTTATAAAAGGATTTTGTTACAAATCCTAGAATTTTATAAACATAAGTTTATAAAGGGAGGATCGAGCCACGACAATGTTTAAGATAATGTTTTAATTTATGAAAGCTATCCGATTGAAAAGAGATTTAAAAAAAAAAAAGTGGTGAAAATAGATTAGCATAAAAGGGTTTGAAATTTAGTTCAAATCATATAAACAAAGTGTAAATGGGATTTATAAGCTAATGTGGGCGTTGCGACATGATTTTATTAAGTAAAAATGAAGAGGATTAAATAGGACTTCATAGAAGATGATTAAATGGATTCGTGCAAAAAAAATTTAGATAGTGAATAACGTAAGTAAAGATATTAAAACAAAATTACAAATGTAAGGTATAAAAATCATATTGAATTCAATTCATATATAAGATTGAAAAGTTCACTCGATGAGAAGAAAGGAATTAACATGAAAAGCGGGTTTTGAAATAAAGGAAAATGGTTTGTAAAACCAAAATAAATGGGAATGGGAATAATATATTGGATTATTAAGATAATTAAATATTGGTTTTAAATTACAAGCCCTTATCTATCTTGAGAAAAGAACGTTGTCGATCAAGGTCTGAGAGGTAATTAGAATACCTTAACTTGAACGGCTTCACTATTATCGAGAGATAATATTAATTTGTAATGGATAGGAAAGTGATTATTGAGTTATTTACAATTAACAAAATTATCATTATTTAAATAACCTTTTTAAATGGATTAACTTAGTTAATCAGAAAGGAAACTACTTTTATTTAATAATAATTAAATCGAGTACTTTACGATTGGAACCCTTTTTTAAACGAAGTAAGGTTACGGGGTGGATCAGTATGGAAAGGATTTGAAGTTCAATTCAAATCATATAAACAAAATTGTAAAAAGGGTTTTACCCAAGGCGATGATTTTAAAAATAAGCATTCACCTGGAAACGGAATTAAGCGAAATGGTTTAATCGAAATAACAGAAAGATTTTGGTAATACATCATATGTCGTTTGATTAAATAGAAACATAACGATATGCCCAAATGGTAAAAGAAATGGAAGGTGAGTTATGAAGCTATAACGATAATTTTTAATATAAGAAATATGTCAAGGATTTTGAGAATATATAAACGATTTTACAAGATAAAGAAAATAAAAGATGTTCTATGAAATGTGGTAATATTTCTAGATAAAGGAAATGAAAAGAGAAGCATGGTAAATACGTTGTTCCAAAGCGAGTAGCGATTAATGTTTTCAAGTAACGAAACAGAAGAGTTTTGTCAAGATAAGAAATATAAATCGATTATAAGAAATTGATAAAATGGTTTAATGGAATATTTCATATAAAGGACCTGAGCTGCCAATTCACCTAGATTTACTGTTATGATTTGATAGTTAAACAACTGATTATCAAATGAATTATTTACTGGACCCTTTGACGTGTTAGTACGGAAAGACCGGGATCGAATTTATATTCGAAAACTACTCCGACCAACAAGTACGTAACGTTGAAGAAATCATAAAATGGTCGAGATGGAGCATTGAAGACCGTTGATCTTCATGAGCGGAAGAAGTACTCATTAAATTTCTCTGGCTAGCTACCAGAGTTATTATGACCTGTGATTTTGTCGTGATTGGAATCTTCGAATTTGCAAGGACTTCTCGCTACTGATCCTTGGGGTGACTCCTATATTGGATGTGGTAGGAGGGTGCCTTCGGTTCATCCTGTTCCTGGATGACTTGTATGGATGAATGTCTGACAGAGTATTTCCTTAAGAATCATGTACGTTGATTTTTACAAATATATCAAGTTTGGTGGTGGAGAAATTCTCTTGCTTAACACCCAGAGTGTATTTGTGGACGTCAATTAGTGATTTGACGGATCTGACGATGTAGCATTCAAAGTGAATGAAGATGTACAAAACGTGACTTCAAGCCTCATCAACCGGGAATGGCACAAAATCGGGTAGGCAACATGGCTATGTGGGTCGCACCCATTAAAAGGGTATATCATTATCTGATCTGGAAAAATCAAATGCTTGCGGTTGTCCCTTTTATTTTACATGTATGCTATCGGTTCGGTTGGCTGGCCCCAAACCATGGTAATGTTATATTCGGTACTCTCAAGCGAAATGAGGGGTCGGTCATGTGTAGCCGGGTTGCAAGACGTTCTTGTTGAACCCCAATGTATTCATCTCCGTAGGTACATTGTCGAAAGGTGGTTCCATACCTTGCCAGGAAATCCATTCTCCAATAAGAGCCCGCGGTTTTGATTGTATGCTATTTATGTAGAGCGTGAGATGCAAGCGTTCTGCAAGATTGATATTTATTTGTATTTAGACACTATTATAATATCAGAAAAGGTATTGATTTCAAAAACGTTTTGGGTTATAGTAAGGTAAAAACCGTCCATGTTTATGTGTGGGCTCGTCCAACTATTATCCTTTCTTTCAAAAAGGATTTTTCAAAGTTAAACAAGTTGTTTGGGCAGTGAATTTATCATTGAAAGTATTACAGACTGATCCGGGTGAATTTTGCTTTGCTTCAAATGTGCTCGGGTCAGACCGAGTATATTTACAGGTTAGGTTTTCGCTTGGAGTTTTAGAAGATGGAAGCAGGAGGCTTCACCGTTAGTTATATAGAGTTATTTTCCGTTTTGACAGATATATGTTGTACTCTGATGATTGGTATGTATATATACAGTTTCTTTTTGTAAAGAGTTTTGGTATATTCTATTTACTCGTTCCGCGGTGAGATTCTGATGTTCTTCTTCTTTTCTTCTATTCTAATATTTCTTTCTTTCTATTTCTCATCCTCTAACAACTTTCTTTCTATTAACAGTCTGGGGTTCGATACTTGGATTTTTGACAAGTAATACGAGATTATGTATTGTTGTTGAAATTTCGAGCGTCAAATTTTTCCGGGCCGTTACATTAAATTTGTCTTTAGGTACTAAATTATTAGCATCGATCGTGCCTTCATAACGCTCTTTTTTTAAATGTTGTAGAAACAATGCAAAAGTTCAAAGCTAATTTATTGTAGCCTCTTTGTTCCTTTTTTTGTTGCATCTTAGAAATAATAAAAACAGTTGTAGTAGGTTTTAATAACTTTAGAGGATTGTTTAAAAATTTAAAACAACAAAAAATTATGTTTATTTTTAAACTTGTGCACTGAAATTCTTAGTAAAATATTGGTTAACATTTTTCTTCATAAATTAATCGATTTTGTTTAGTCGGTTTTGGTATGTGTAATTTAGTTATGGTTAAATAGACTTTTGTAAAAGTTTCTGCTTAAATTTTTATCAAGTGCATTTTGATAACAAAATAGCTATATTACCGTTTATGTTTATTACTCCCAAATAGTAATGAAGTAGATGAATCTATGTTTAGTTTATTGGAAATCACCATCTTTAGACAATAGTGTACATAAAAATTAAGTTATTTTAACTCAATAGTAATTTTTCAATGATGACCTTAATTTTTGAATATAATGAAAGTATATTTCATAAGATATGTTTTATTTGATTGAATTAACATGGTTGAAGTGAAAATTATATAAAAATAAAATTTGTTTTGTTAAATCCTTTTAATAATAGAGATTGTGTGTTCACTTTTTGATTAAGATTATTTGTGTAGGTTTTGATTATGAACATGCGTATTGGCAGACAAATGAATTTGTGGTGTAAATATGTGTATATTTCCTCTTGGACTTTTTTTGTACAAAAGTATGCTTATTAGTTAGCTATATACTAAAATTTATACACGATATAATTTCATTCTCCAATTCAATTTTTTTTTGTCGAGAGCAAAGCCTTGAGGTAAGTTCTTTAGAGGCTATAAAGCGTGGTTGTAGCTCAAGCCCTAGAGATTGTGAATCGAGCAAAGCTTTGTTTTGGTTGCGACCAAATTCAAACTGTTGAATTTCGGTTAGTGGTTGCATTTGATGTATTGATTTGTAATTGTTACATTTCTCATGATAATTGTCTTAACATTTTCACTATAAAGTAATGGATATTTCAAATATTCTTGCATCGTTTTGTTTTCACTATATGCTAAACAGAGTACAATGGAGATTTTTATGTTGACTCAGAGTTACCTACATTCGGTCTTGTATAATTAATTGTAATTTCCTTTTAAGATGAAACTTCAAATGGGTAAAAGGAAAATCAAATGCAATTACGATTTTAAAGTTGCAAGACACACCCTTTAGGATTTTCAAGCTTATGGTATGCTCTTTGATTCAAACGAGACTCAGACACACTTGTGTGGATTTAAACAGGACATCAAATACACTCATTTTAATTCAACTGGGTTACCAAAAACACAACTACTTAAATCCAAATGGGACAACAAACATTTGGCGTAAAAGAGAAATCGTTTTAAGCTGGTGGTGTGGAAGTTTTTCATATTTAACACTAAAGGATCTAAATTATGAAATATCGTGTATAAATACAAGGATTTTATGACATGGTTACCATCATAGATGCTATAATATACGTATAGACTCATGTCTTTTTGCTTTTCTACGGAAAATGATAAGGAGATTTGTCCACTTATATGATTACAGGGTGCTCCCCACTCTTGTGTATTGTCTGAATATTTCCAAAAGAACCGGAGTTGTGCTCGCTAGAAAATCAATCATTTGGTTTCTGGAATGCCAGGTAAACGAGGGAGTGTACTCGAAGGTTGCCTTGAACCAAAAACATTAGGAAGACTAGTTATGTTTTTACTATAATACCCTAGCTAGTTGTGTACATTGCTTCGAATGGATATCCCTTGTAACGACCCATATTTTTAGGAAAATTGAAAATTCAAATTTCAAATAATTATGCATGATTTTGGATAATTTAAATATGATTTTACGTTGAATTCTGAATTTGGTTTAAATAATAAAGTAGTTTGTTTAAAACTATAGAATGTGGATGTAAAATATACCAATAAAAATATATCATCTTTTATCTAAAACAAGTTATTCAGAGCATTGTATTTACTAAACTAAGATATGCAATAGCTTTACATTATAGCATTTTTAAAGACCTACCACAACATTTTGGTGCAGCTATTAAAACTCAATCATAGCACTATATAAAATGTTGTGTTTTCCCATTCCCTTAGGCATAGACATGTGTCCCTACACATGTCTTCATGGATGTAAAGGAGAGGACATGTGTCCCTTGCCTAATTACCAATTTACCCCTAACTTACACCTATATAAGCACTCATTACCTTAACATTTTCATTCATCCTCACCACTTCTCTCTTAAGCTTCTTCTTCCTCCACCTCCATGGCTTCTCCCTCCATCTACTCCTTCCCTCTCTTCTTTCCCTCCCTGCTCACCTTATCCCCAATCTTTCGGCCTCCTCCTCCCCACGTCCTTCACATTATCTACACACTTCCAACCACTCTACCCTCCTCCACAAGCCATGACCATCAACTTACACAACCCGTAACTCCTACCAAACATATCCAAATCATGATTTTTTTTCAGATCATGTATTTTTCTAGTGGCTACTACACCTTTCATGTTGAGCACTTTTCTAGTTTTGAGCCTAGCTAGTCCAAAATTTCAGATCTTTAAAGACCATATTTTCTGGCTTTGTTGTATTAAACCTGAGAATACCACCACTGTTTTAACCATATCTTACTCAAAACTAAAATAAGTTGGGTGATTCTTTTTTTTAAAACCATAGAGAGAGAAAAAATCCTACAACTTTTTAGTTGTCCACTTTTCCAAATTCAAAGAATAGTTGGTCCAAAAATCTAAGGGAAGTTGGTCTATTTTTGGAGTTAAAAAATGCAGTGAAACTAAAGTTTGGCGGAGTGGAACCCTAAGGTGAGAACTATTTCATGTGAGTATAAGCGTTAATTACCGTAACGCTTATATTATAAATACTATGGGGGTAGATGAATGGTTGTTATCGATGTTATTATGTTTGTTATTAGTTATAATATAACACACTTCACATATTACACTCAAATATATGGAATTATATACATATTGGTTAAGTCTCATTCCAATTTGACAATATAAATGAATATTATATTCATTTAATGGAAATAAGGTGCAAAAATAAATTTGAAATTTTATATTTGAAACTGGATAGAAATGGAATTAAAGTGGTTATGAATAACCATTGTGAAGAAGGAAATTTATTTGAACAAGGATTTGATATGAAATGACATGTTCGATTTCAAGTAAATAATAAATCGATTTGAAATAATAATTTTGAAATTTAATTTGAGTTAGCTATGTGAATGATGTTTTAAACTCAAATTGAAAGTTCCATTAAATTCATATAATGTTTAATTTGAAATTTAGATTTCAAAATGTTAAGTTTTGATAAATATTAATGAAATAATAATTTAATATCCATTTAAAATAAATATTTGAGTTTAAATTTGAGATATCGAAATATTTTTTAAAATGAAGATATATGTATTTTAAATAAATTATAAACATAATTAGAGCAAAATGGATTAATTTCAAGTTGAGGTTGTAATACCGATAGAATAGAGATAGTCGCGCTATGACAGTTCGCAATTTTCGATCGTTAACTTCAAATTGACTTACAAAATGTAAATTAAGTCGAATTTTCCCAAAACAAAAACTGTTTGTTTTTAAATGATATTAGTTTTCAAATAAAAAGGAATTTTTCAGTTTTAAATGTACATATTTTAAAATATATTTAAATCAAATTTGAATAAAAATCGCGATAGTGCAGTTCGGTGACCAAATTAAGAAATCTTTCAAAATGGCTATTTTTAAATTAATAAAAATAGCATGCCTTGTGACAAGGCTGACTAGAGTTCAAGAGATCATGATCATGCGCGTTAATAGACCCAGAGTCACACCCATTCAAAGATCAGATCGAGTTAGATACAAACAAAGCTAAGTAGTTTCCCACCTTCAGGTTCGAATGGTTTCAGATCGAACGGAAAAGAAGACGTCGGGTTGAAGCTTTCAGATCGAATAAACCTGACTCGACCCAACTTTATCTTTGACCTAACGAAGATCTACTAACCACATCCTTAGCCATGAAACCCTAGATGCGTGGAACATTCGACATGTTTCCAATGACCCGATCAGTTCCCTTGCACATAACTGTTCCTACTATGCCTATGAACCCAGAGTCGGTGCCACATCACAATAACTATTACCGCCAAAATTATTGTAACGAACCCAGAGTTATTCTATAAATATTGGACCTAAAGGCTTAGAAGGGGGATTTTGGTATTTAAGTTACTGAAGCAATTGATACTCCCTCCACCGTTAAAACTCGACCCGTGAACAAAGATAGTCATTTTCGAGTGTTTCTTCGTATTTTTGAGAGAAATTCAATTGTGTTATGAGTGTTTGAAGGTTTCAATTTGTGTACTTGTAATTCTTTGTTGAATATAAGAATTATAAAGTGGACATAGGCTCGTTAACGCCAAACCACTATAAATCTCATGTGTGTTTGCTTGTCTTTTCTCATTTTTAATTTATATTTCTTCGTCAATCTCTTTAAATTCCGACCTATTGGGTATTAGTGCCATTTTTGGTCTAACATTTTGGTTCTTTCACTGTGAATTGAATTCTCCGCTTTCTGAATTGTTTTTCAACTATTCGATCAACAAGTCCAAAGGAATATTCCATATTTTCATCACTATCGACTATTTCAACAAGTTTGGTCAGTATGGCTCCAAAAAGAGATAGGAACCTGTAAGCTTCCTAAAGAACATAAGATTGCGAAGATCAACAGACCGAGATGTAGGTCGAAATAACAACAAAGGCCCCAGGGTCGACTGAGCCCGGGTAGAGCATGCCCGTGTCGAATTCAACCCGATGCGAAAGGATGACTTCTAGAGCTCATCCTACCACTGCCAATCAACCTCCATCCTCAGCGCCTATTTCGCAAGATGACTTTGCATGCCTATTACCCCGTTTGTAAGAGACCAATGAAGACCTGGAAGCTCGGAGATGGGATAACACTCCAATCTAAAATGACATGTATACGATGGCTCGACAATGGGAGGAATTCCAAAGACAAAGAAAACCATCTCCTCCCCACCGCCAAGGAGCAGAGGGTTCATCTTCATCTAAGGAGAATGGACGATCACCACGTCAGAGGAGACCTTATGAAAGGCCTGAGAATCTTTGACAACTTCGATTCGGTTCATTGGGTTCTCAAGAAGATGCAGCAGTTTGACTTGGTACTAATGAACCAAGCTTAGCAGAACCTATGCTCATGCCGATGTGTGGATCCCGAGTCCTTCCTAGGGTACAAGCTACATTCCAAACCGCTCGTGCTCCTGTTCTTCTGCCCACTCGTCCTGAGATTGACCGGGATCGTAGAGGGCAAGGAAGTTCTGCTCAGACAACGGATCAGGCGACGTGGCCTGAGACAGGGGCAGGAGGATCTTGGAGAGCTGAGAGTAGCAAGCCCGAACATGCTTTGAATAGTGCAGAAGTAGCAGTAATGGTGCGAAAGATAGTGAATGACAGTATAGGATACACCAGCGACATTTGGGGCATAGAACATAGCCACACTCCTTTTACGGATGACACCTTAGAAGCACGATACTCGAGGCGATTTAACCAGCCCATAATGAGTAATTATTCACGTAAGACTGATCCACGACAACATCTGATGTGTTACTTATGGTAAATGAATGCTGCCGCGGCTTCAGATGCCATCGTATGTAAAGCTTTTCCTATATATCTCGAGGGAATTGCTATGTTAAGGTTTGCCAGACTTCCTCCTCGATCGGTTCCCCACTTTAAGGATCTAAGTGAGAAGTTTTTAAACCGATTCCGACTACATGCGCTAAAATCAAAGAGTGTTATAGAACTCTCCATAGTTAAGCAGGCCCTTGGATAAACTTTTAGGCAGTATCTAATTCTCTTTAATATGTCTGTTACAAAAGTAAATAAGCCCAATCAAGAAACCGTCTTGATGGCAACAATCAAGGGGGTTGATAAAGATTTAGAATTCGGGAGGTATTTGGTTGGGAAACTACCTATGACTATCGCATTATTTTATGAGAAAGAGAATATACGTCTATGACAAGAAGATGTGTACTTGAATCGAAAAAGGAGATCCAACGAGGTTGTGAAGGAGGAGATTCAAAGAAACGTTGCTATCAGACAGTCTGGTGACAGTTCTGGCAAGGTGGAAGTTAATGTTGGAAATCAGAACGAAGGGGATGACCGCCAAGGCCAGAATGGAAATAGAAGAAATAAGAAGCGGAAGGGTGATTCCAAGAAATGACCCCAATTCCAGTCCTCTGAAAGTTATACACCATTTAATGACACCTTGGAGAACATTTACTTGGATACATACGATGCGATGGAGTACAAGAAACCACCTCCGAGAGACTCAACCGAGAAGGAATGAGAAACGTGAAAGTTTTGTTTGTTTCATGAAACCTATGACCATTCGACAAATGAATGTCGATGTTTGAGAGATGTGATAGAGAAATTGCTGCATGTAGGGAAGCTTGACGAATAAAAAGTGGCCACAAGGGACAGAGAGCAAGGAGGTTCATCCCCGAACAAGGGCCAGGTAGCTCCAAGAGCAGCAAAAAGAAATTGTTATTAACACCATTGTCAGAGGGCCTCATCCAGTAGGGTTTAGCACAAGAACGATGGAGCAGTACGTAAATGCTGCAAAGCATCTTGATGTGTGGGAGTGTAGTGTTCCCGAAGATGCATCACCAATCAAGCAGCAGAAAACAATGGTAGACGACATCGTTTTCCGCGACCGAGAAAGCATGGGAGTAGAGACTCTGAGTATAGATCCATTGGTGATATCAACCATTATTGGCCCAGCAACTGTACAAAAAGTCCTTGTGATTGCGCGAGTTCCATCAATATCTTGTTCAAAAAAAGCTTTCGATCAGATGAAGCTGGAAGCTAGAGATTTGAAAACATGCACCGGTTGGATACACGGGTTGAACAATTCGATGACCACGCCGATTAGAGTAGTTGATTTACCAGTGGATATCGGTGAGGGAGAATGCAGGAGAGTGAGAATCCTACCATTCCTTGTGATGAATATAGACTCTTCCTACAATGCCTTTTTGGGTCGGCCATCTCTGGTAGTATTTAGAGCATGCATTGCATCCGGGTGTTTACTCTTGAAGTTCCCAACTGAGTCTGAAGTGGGAATGGTCCGTGGAGACCAAAGGATGAGAAGAGCTTATTACTTAGCAGAATGGAAAGTCGTTCATGATGGAGTTGGCGAAGAGCCCAAGGATGCCTCCCTTTCCGCTAATGGGGCATCGGCATAGCAAGTAAAGGAAACACCCGGTCGGAGTCAACTGTTTATTAGTTCGAAGACATTGATCCTCGAGAGGATGAGGAACAGAGATGTAGAAAGGTGACACCTAATGAGACAACTGTGGATATTCTGATTGATAACGATGACCCGACCAAGGTCTTGAAAATCGAATCCCATTTAGACCCCCTCTGGATGATGGAATTGATAGACTTCGTATGACCCAATTTGGATGTATTTGCATTGTAACAACCCGTATTTTCAATAACCTGTTATAACATAAATCGAGACAGAATTTAATTCTAAAATCTGAATCAAGGGAAACGGGCTATGCCATTGCGTTCGTCTCGGAAAAATACGCGAAATAGAGTCCGAGTTTTCGAAAATCGGAGTCCGTATGACCCAGTTAAGGCCCATCGAAGTTTTCAGAAAATTCCTAAGTAAAAACAGATTTGAATTTCAAGTTCAAAATTGGGAATTAGGGCAAACTGGCGTCAGGCGGGAAAACTCCCGCCAAGACCCCCATGTCGACAGGCATGTCGACAGGGGTCTGAGGGTGTCGACAGCCCTGTCGACACGGGGTGGCCGGGCAGTTTTGCCTGGCGCACCATTTCTGATCTGGGCTTGGTTATGTTGAGCTTGGGGGCCAGATTCGGTTTAGAGGGCTGAGATTGGAACTAGGGTTTAATCCTATGGTCTAAATCACTAGCCTAATCTATAAATAAGACCCTAACCTACCCTAAATCACTCATTATTCATTCTAGCAACTAAACTATGTCAAAATCAAAACTCTCATGGCCTCCACTCTCTTCATACAATTCCTAAACAAATTCCTAAGAGATTTCCATGCATACAAGTGTATTTAGGCTTGTATGATCCTCTTTAGCTTGCATTAAAGTCTTATTTCTCTATTGTCATCATAAAGGAGGAGTCTTGATCAAGTTTGCTTGCATTTTGGGGTTTTATTTTGTTGCATAAGGGGTTTCTTACATTTGCTATACTCATTTGAGTCCGCATAAGCATTGTAAGCCCCTCTTACCTTCATTTTAGAAACTCTAAAGTTAATATGTGATGAAAGTTGGGATTTATGCATGTTTAATATGTTATGCATGCTTATGCGAGTTCACTATGCCATGATTTGCAAGTTTAACAAGTTATGCATGTTTATGCAAGTTCACTATGTCATGATTTGCAAGTTTGTTGAGTTATGCATGTTTATGCAAGTTCACTATGCCATGATTTGCAAGTTTGTTGAGTTATGCATGTTTATGCAAGTTCACTAAGCCATGATTTGCAAGTTTAACAAGTTATGCATGTTTATGCAAGTTCACTATGTCATGATTTGCAAGTTTGTTGAGTTATGCATGTTTATGCAAGTTCACTATGCCATGATTTGCAAGTTTGTTGAGTTATGCATGTTTATGCAAGTTCACTAAGCCATGATTTGCAAGTTTAACAAGTTATGCATGTTTATGCAAGTTCACTAAGCCATGATTTGCAAGTTTAATAAGTTATGCATGCTTATGCAAGTTCACTATGCCATGTTATGCATGTTTAATAGGTTATGCATGCTTATGTAAGTTCGCAATGACATGTTATGCATGTTTGACAAGTTATGCATGTTTATGCAAGATCCATATGCCATGTTAGGCAAGTTTAACATGTTATGCATGTTTGTTGTGATATGCAAGTTCATCATGTATGTTATGCCAAGTTCCCTCTTCCTATCCTTTATGCATTATTACGAATATGTAAGCGATAGAATGACGTTGGGAGGGTTTGGGTAAATTTAAAATACATGAAAATATAAGATTGGGAATTTACCTATTAAGTTAGGTCTACCCCTTGGGAATTTACCAATTAAGTTAGGTCTACCCAAGTATTTGTTGACGTGTAATTATGTTTTGAAATAAAGTGGACATGACACTTAGAAAACATAAGTGAGGCCAACTCGAGGTTGGGTTGAGTTTGTAGCGTAATTCTACCCGGAACCTACCGGCTTAACTAGTGGCTACAAACAATAGGACCCAATGTGAGAAGTTGGTCATGTGGTGCCAAGACCCGAGGTTAGACCAAGTTGTGGTGTAAATCTACCCGGAACCCACCGGCTTAACTAGGTAACCACAAAAAAGTCTAATGTGAGAGGTTAAGGTGCATTAAATTAATTAATGCCTCATGATTAGGGTTAAGTCAGGGTCCACTAATACTTAACCAATTTGGGGATTCGAGGGATTGAAATGGGGTTAAGTTGTGAACTGTCGGTTACACTTAACCAATTTAATCCATTTGGGGGTTTGAGGGATTGAAATGGGGTTAAGTTGTGAACTGTCGGTTACACTTAACCAATTTAATCCATGATTAGTGAAGGGTTAAATCGCACTTAACCCTCTTAGGAAACCCTAGCAACGTGGTCTGTTCCAGCAGTAATCCCAGTTTGGTATCATCACAACCCTAGAGGCTAGGCTAGGGCGGGGCACGATTACTGGACTGATGTAAGCGACCAAAGCGACGGCTGAGTGGTACAGCGGTGCGGGTCCAAGCGGGCTACGGACGTGCACGTAATCCGGTATTGGACAAACTCGAGGCACGGGTACCAGTAGGTTTAGACTGTGCATTATTGCTTCAGTGTCTGGGGTTGACACCCGAGGGCTTGATACACCCGAAGGTGGACCCAGCACAGTCTGACTACATCCATATGTGGGCCGTATGGACACCAACACTTGACGTGTTAGGCTTATAGGGAGCCGATCGACTAGACCGTTTGGTTGGACCTTATATTAAGGTCACTTCATGTTATTGGGTCAAAGCTTGGGCCAAGGGATCAATACCTGTTATGTTGGTTTGCTAGTACACCGTGGTGCAAAACTTAACCTTGTTTATGCGATGACACCTCTATCTATCTTGTAGTTAATTTATCATGCCAGTATGTTGTTATCTACGATCATCTCAGTTTCCATCATGTTGTTAACTTTATTAGTTTATAGACTGATCGTAGCAGGGCTTACTCAGTCTTTTTGACTGACCTGTTTTCTTTCGCCTCTTTTCTTCCGTTTCCCCCCCCCCAGGTTCTCAGGGAGGGAATACAGGATCCTAGCTTGGATCTTAGCTGCTTTCTTGGATAGCTCATGTATGCTTTGGACTTGAGCTCGCTATGGTTTTTCCACTTTGGGGATAGCTACTTTTATGTTTTCCTTTTCAGTTCCAGATGATGTTATTTTATGTACTAGACTTGTTTATTTGGGAAATTGACATTTTGATGTACCAGACTTGTGTTTTGAAATGGTTTAAAAATCTTCCGCTGTTTTATCTACTTACTCTGTTTATTTACATACATATATGTCATGTCCTGCCTTGTTATATCATTATGCATGTTTACCTTGTTTTAAAACGCCCCACCAAAGTCAGAGTTGCTTGCAAGAGCCACCCTGGCGGAGGTGGGGTGTTACATTTGGTATCAGAGCATATGGTTTACGAGAAGGGATAAAAAGGTTTTTTTTTAAACTTTTGAAAAACTATTTTCAAAACCAAGTATAGAGTATTTTCCAAAGAAAAGTCTAGTTATTTTTAAAGGCTATTCCCCAAAAGCCATTAGCACTATCCTTTGACCCCTCGTTTGAACTCTTTTCTTTTCGTTTCCAGCATGTCTGATAATCTCATCTTGCCCGAAGGAGTAACAATACCCGATTGGTTTCGTCGGTACTTGGAAGTCACGGCACCGGTCCCGGGTGTCTCTAATGTTGTCTTTCCAGTCAAGGCCGCTGTTCCTCCTCCTCCTTCCGTAGCTGATGTTCCTCTTCTCCCTCAGCCTCCACAAGCGGATTTTGCGGAAACTTGTAAGAACTTTAAGGTGATGGGTGGCAAGAATTTTAGTGGAACAGAGACTTTTGTAGAAGCAAGGAATTGGTTGAAAGAGACCGAAGATCTTTTAGCCACCTTTGATATAGGTGACCGCAGGAAGGTTTTATTAGCAGTATGGTTGCTAAAGGAAGAAGCTGCATGTTGGTGGGTAGTCACCACCGCTACTAGGCCAATTGAGACTTGGGATGACTTTAGAGGAAGGTTTGGACTGAGGTTCTTATCACTGAAGCAAGGGGACATGACTATTAGGGAATACATAGATAAGTTTAATCAACTGGCTCGGGTCGATTTAGACTTGGTTAATACAGCTCAGAAGAAGGCCCTACACTTTGCTCTAGGATTAAACGAGCCATTACATGGTTTGGCCATGTCTCATATACCCTTGGGGGCGACTTTTGAGAATTTGGTGAATATGGCCCTACTTCAAGAAGAAGATAACAATGACAAGGAAGAGGTCAAGGCGAATGAGTCTCAAGGCAAGAGGGTAAATTCCGGGAAACAAGGCAAGAATAACAACAACCGCAAGGACAAGCCAAGAGAGAATAGGAAATGCAACTTCTGTGGTAAAGTTGGACATATATCCAGGGAATGTAGGAAGAAGAAGAGAAAGCGGGGCGAATGCTTCCATTGTGGTGAGTCTGGACATCTCAGCAAGGATTGCCCGAGGAAACAAGGGCAAGGTCAGACTCAGTGTGCAGGACTATGTGGAGGGCGAGTTCATCCCCTCAACACCGCTCTTCCAGCTCATGATAGAGGTAGTGTTCCGTTGAAAGTCTTGTTTACATTTTCTGACTTTCCCTGTTCGTACTTTGTTTGATTCTGGCCCATCGCATAGTTTTATTTCATCTGATCTAGTTGAACGTTTGCACCTAAGTACTAGTCTAGTTGATGATCCCGTATGTGTTTCAAATCCAATTGGGGGTTCTGCCCGTTTGTCTGTGGTCTGAGTGGATTTGAAAATTTCTATCTTGAGTATAGAATTCTCGTGGGATGTTTATATTCTCGGCTTCAGGGGATATGGATTGGTTTTAGGCAAGGAATGGTTGTCCTGTTTTGGAGCCATTCTTGGTTTTTGTATATAGGGTTGTGAGGCTCATGACTCGCCTCGGTAATACCCTAGAAATTTCTAGCAACCCTATGGGTCCCGTCATGTTATGTTATCTTGAATCCCTCAACTCGTCTATCAATAGTTTGCAATCTGTGAGGGTGGTCCGAGAATATCCTGATATCTTGGGGGAAGTAAAGGGGTTACCCCTAGACGTGGGATAGATTTCCATATTATCTGGTTGGTAATACCAAGCCAGTTTCGTGGCCGGTTAGGCACATGACCTCGCGAGATGAGAATTGAGAAAGCAAGTCAAGGAGTTGCTTGAGAAGAACTTCCTGAGACGAAGCATTTTCGAGTAAGGTGCTCCAGTAGTATTCGTTACTAATGTGGACAGTTTGCTTCGCTTATGTGTTGATTATCGTGAGAAGAATAGACAACCGTTACCAAGGATCGATGATTTGTTTGATCAGCTTGTAGGAGCATCTGTTTTCTTTTGATCTAGCTACCGGATTCCATCAGCTTAGGATGGCTGAGGATGGAATTGACAAGACTGCGTTTAGGGCTCTAGATGGATTTTTAGAATGGCTAATCATGCTATTTGGTTTGACTAATGCACCCGCATATTACGTGAACTTGATGGGTAGGGTGTTTAGGGAGTCCTTGAACAAGTTTGTCGTGGTCGTCGTAGACGATATTCTGATCTCCTTAAAAGAACGAGGAAGAGCATGCTAGACATCTCAAGGAGGTGATGGATACGCTTAGAGCCACCAGTTGAAGGTCAAGTTCTCCAACTGTCACTTTGGAGGAAAGAAGTTGGATTTCTTGGGCACATAGTTCCTAAGTAAGGCTTAGCGGTGGATTCCGCTAAAGTGGTTGCGGTTTAAGACCGGAAAACTCTGAGGAGGGCAATTGAAGTAAGAAGCTTTCTCCGTTTGGCTAGTTAGTTAGCATTCCCTGAGCTTGGACTTACTCTTCTGGATCAAGAAGGGGGTTTCACAGGAAGAAGACCCGCAGTTAGTCAAGAACATGGACCAGTTGATTCGAGGCGAGATGTTAAGTCACCTCGCTAGATATATTATAGATGATAAGGGATGACTAAGGCGTGATGAGAGATTATGTGTTCCTCGAGTGGAAGACTTGGTAAAGAAGGTTCTTGAAGATGCGCATCACTTGAGGAGGTGGCCGAGTTGGTCTCAGGATGCATGTTGTGCCACCAGGTTAAGGCCAAGTCATAGAAGCCCAGCGGGCCATTATCTCCATTGGAGGTTCCGCAAGGGAAGTGTGAAAACATCTCGATAGATTATGAGGATAGATTACCTAGATCAAAGAAAGGGAATACGGGTAGGTGGGTCATAATAGGTAGACTCACGAAGAGTGCTCATTTCAGTCCGGTGAAGAGCGAGAGGACTGCATCATGGTTAGCAACGGTTTACCCTCAAGAAGTTGGCCAGTCTTGAAATAGCCTACAGGAAGCCATGGGTAGGCAACTGAATCTAGGTATGGCCTATCACTCATAGGCGGATGGTTCATTTCGATTAAGCATGAGTTATAGAAAATCACGTTTATAAGGGCAACTGGCAACGTGGATTGGTATTTTCAAGAAAAGTTCTGCTGTGTGGAATACTTTATAGACGAGATCCAGGATTCACTAGTGAATTTTGGAGAGCTTGCATGAAATCATGAGGTTACAGTTATGTTTAAGCCAAGTATACAGAAAGAAGAATAAGTGGAAAAGGAAGACGAGCGGCGATAATGAAATGAGTTCCAACTCGAATTTGGTAAATAGGAGTTAGGAAGCCAAGGAATCATGAAGTAAAAGACGGTCAAAGCACAGTGGAGTTAAGCTCAAGGAAACGTGACTAAGAAGAGTGAAGACTAGGTACGCGCATCATATCTCTTTTTAAGAGTGCATCCTTGATCCTTGTTTTCCTGTGGAGCTTGCTTGCAAGTTATCTTTTGTATATATCCTCTCGGTCCCATTCTCGATCTTATTTCTGTTGTAAACCCCATAAGGGGGTTATGACTCATCGGTTGGTACTATATGTCAGAGTTTGAATGGATTTCTTGTAATCCAAAAAGGAGTTTATCTCGCTTATCTTCTAAGATCTCTTTTTAGCATATCTCTTTGTCCATGTTTATCTAGTTTATCGTGTTTATCTTGTCATGAGAACCTTAGGTAGAAACCCTTTGGATGAAACATGTGTTTGAAACATGTTATGCTTGATGTTTACAGGTGGTTGCAAGTGTTTGCAAGTGGTTACTCGTGGATGCATTATACACATTAGGCACTAGATCGACTCACACACTCTTCATGTTGCATATGCATGAGTGCCTACAGTTATTCATGGTTGAAACTTGTTGTGCTACCACATGGATGTTGCATATGGATGAATGTTATGTGCACTCATATAGATACTATGAATTATGTTAGGAATTTGCATACATATGGATTCATTTCACTGACATACATATGCATTAAGGAGGTTTACTGTATCAGTAACCGCCTGATCTTTGCATTAGATAAGTACATATACACACACTTTTGCATATGTTCATACAACATTTAGAATCTTTTAAGGACAATGATTGCTCGTGGATGATGCTTTGAGTAGATGGATGATTGGATGGTAGGACACGTTCTTCCTGACTTGAAGATTTCGGGGACGAAATCCTTTAAGGAGGGGAGAATGTAACAACCCGTATTTTCAATAACCTATTATAACATAAATCGAGGCAGAATTTAATTCTAAAATCTGAATCAAGGGAAACGGGCTATGCCATTGCGTTCGTCTCGGAAAAATACGCGAAATAGAGTCCGAGTTTTCGAAAATCGGAGTCCGTATGACCCAGTTAAGGCCCATCGAAGTTTTCAGAAAATTCTTAAGTAAAAACAGATTTGAATTTCAAGTTCAAAATTGGGAATTAGGGCAAACTGGCGTCAGGCGGGAAAACTCCCGCCAAGACCCCCATGTCGACAGGCATGTCGACAGGGGTCTGAGGGTGTCGACAGCCCTGTCGACACGGGGTGGCCGGGCAGTTTTGCCTGGCGCACCATTTCTGATCTGGGCTTGGTTATGTTGAGCTTGGGGGCCAGATTCGGTTTAGAGGGCTGAGATTGGAACTAGGGTTTAATCCTATGGTCTAAATCACTAGCCTAATCTATAAATAAGACCCTAACCTACCCTAAATCACTCATTATTCATTCTAGCAACTAAACTATGTCAAAATCAAAACTCTCATGGCCTCCACTCTCTTCATACAATTCCTAAACAAATTCCTAAGAGATTTCCATGCATACAAGTGTATTTAGGCTTGTATGATCCTCTTTAGCTTGCATTAAAGTCTTGTTTCTCTATTGTCATCATAAAGGAGGAGTCTTGATCAAGTTTGCTTGCATTTTGGGGTTTTATTTTGTTGCATAAGGGGTTTCTTACATTTTCTATACTCATTTGAGTCCGCATAAGCATTGTAAGCCCTCTTACCTTCATTTTAGAAACTCTAAAGTTAATATGTGATGAAAGTTGGGATTTATGCATGTTTAATATGTTATGCATGCTTATGCGAGTTCACTATGTCATGATTTGCAAGTTTAACAAGTTATGCATGTTTATGCAAGTTCACTATGTCATGATTTGCAAGTTTGTTGAGTTATGCATGTTTATGCAAGTTCACTATGCCATGATTTGCAAGTTTGTTGAGTTATGCATGTTTATGCAAGTTCACTAAGCCATGATTTGCAAGTTTAACAAGTTATGCATGTTTATGCAAGTTCACTATGTCATGATTTGCAAGTTTGTTGAGTTATGCATGTTTATGCAAGTTCACTATGCCATGATTTGCAAGTTTGTTGAGTTATGCATGTTTATGCAAGTTCACTAAGCCATGATTTGCAAGTTTAACAAGTTATGCATGTTTATGCAAGTTCACTAAGCCATGATTTGCAAGTTTAATAAGTTATGCATGCTTATGCAAGTTCACTATGCCATGTTATGCATGTTTAATAGGTTATGCATGCTTATGTAAGTTCGCAATGACATGTTATGCATGTTTGACAAGTTATGCATGTTTATGCAAGATCCATATGTCATGTTAGGCAAGTTTAACATGTTATGCATGTTTGTTGTGATATGCAAGTTCATCATGTATGTTATGCCAAGTTCCCTCTTCCTATCCTTTATGCGTTATTACGAATATGTAAGCGATAGAATGACGTTGGGAGGGTTTGGGTAAATTTAAAATACATGAAAATATAAGATTGGGAATTTACCTATTAAGTTAGGTCTACCCCTTGGGAATTTACCTATTAAGTTAGGTCTACCCAAGTATTTGTTGACGTGTAATTATGTTTTGAAATAAAGTGGACATGACACTTAGAAAACATAAGTGAGGCCAACTCGAGGTTGGGTTGAGTTTGTAGCGTAATTCTACCCGGAACCTACCGGCTTAACTAGTGGCTACAAACAATAGGACCCAATGTGAGAAGTTGGTCATGTGGTGCCAAGACCCGAGGTTAGACCAAGTTGTGGTGTAAATCTACCCGGAACCCACCGGCTTAACTAGGTAACCACAAAAAAGTCTAATGTGAGAGGTTAAGGTGCATTAAATTAATTAATGCCTCATGATTAGGGTTAAGTCAGGGTCCACTAATACTTAACCAATTTGGGGATTCGAGGGATTGAAATGGGGTTAAGTTGTGAACTGTCGGTTACACTTAACCAATTTAATCCATTTGGGGGTTTGAGGGATTGAAATGGGGTTAAGTTGTGAACTGTCGGTTACACTTAACCAATTTAATCCATGATTAGTGAAGGGTTAAATCGCACTTAACCCTCTTAGGAAACCCTAGCAACGTGGTCTGTTCCAGCAGTAATCCCAGTTTGGTATCATCACAACCCTAGAGGCTAGGCTAGGGCGGGGCACGATTACTGGACTGATGTAAGCGACCAAAGCGACGGCTGAGTGGTACAGCGGTGCGGGTCCAGGCGGGCTACGGACGTGCACGTAATCCGGTATTGGACAAACTCGAGGCACGGGTACCAGTAGGTTTAGACTGTGCATTATTGCTTCAGTGTCTGGGGTTGACACCCGAGGGCTTGATACACCCGAAGGTGGACCCAGCACAGTCTGACTACATCCATATGTGGGCCGTATGGACACCAACACTTGACGTGTTAGGCTTATAGGGAGCCGATCGACTAGACCGTTTGGTTGGACCTTATATTAAGGTCACTTCATGTTATTGGGTCAAAGCTTGGGCCAAGGGATCAATACCTGTTATGTTGGTTTGCTAGTACACCGTGGTGCAAAACTTAACCTTGTTTATGCGATGACACCTCTATCTATCTTGTAGTTAATTTATCATGCCAGTATGTTGTTATCTACGATCATCTCAGTTTCCATCATGTTGTTAACTTTATTAGTTTATAGACTGATCGTAGCAGGGCTTACTCAGTCTTTTTGACTGACCTGTTTTCTTTCGCCTCTTTTCTTCCGTTTCCCCCCCCCCCCAGGTTCTCAGGGAGGGAATACAGGAGCCTAGCTTGGATCTTAGCTGCTTTCTTGGATAGCTCATGTATGCTTTGGACTTGAGCTCGCTATGGTTTTTCCACTTTGGGGATAGCTACTTTTATGTTTTCCTTTTCAGTTCCAGATGATGTTATTTTATGTACTAGACTTGTTTATTTGGGAAATTGACATTTTGATGTACCAGACTTGTGTTTTGAAATGGTTTAAAAATCTTCCGCTGTTTTATCAACTTACTCTGTTTATTTACATACATATATGTCATGTCCTGCCTTGTTATATCATTATGCATGTTTACCTTGTTTTAAAACGCCCCACCAAAGTCAGAGTTGCTTGCAAGAGCCACCCTGGCGGAGGTGGGGTGTTACATGCATGGACCCATGCTGACATGTGTGGGATATCTCCATATATCATGATCCAAACCCAAAGTGTGTCCCAGTGAAGCAGAAAAGACGTATGCTTGGCCCGGAGAGGTCGGCAGCTTTGAAGGAAGAGGTTGAAAAGCTGTAAAGTAATGGCTTTATTCAAGATGAAACATATCCTAACTGGATATCGAACCTATTCCTTGTAAAGAAAGCTAATGGGAAATGGAGAACATGCATCGACTCCTCAGATCTAAACAAGGCTTACCCCCAAAGATAGCTTTCCGCTTCCAAGAATTGATCAGTTGGTGGATTCAACAGTAGGACACAAACTTCTTTCATTCATGGGCGCGTATTCGGGATACAATCAAATTCCAGTGCATGTGCCAGGCGAGGAACATATGAGATTTACCATGGACATTGCGTTATACTGTTGCGTAGTAATGCCTTTTAGACTGAAGAATGTCGGGGTGACGTACCAATGCTTGGTGGATCGTATGCTTCATAATCAGATTGGGAGGTTTATGGAAGTTTATGTAAACGGCATGCTTGTGAAGTCCAATCAATCAGTTGATCACGTCTTAGATTTGGTAAAAATGTTTGACATTCTGCGTCATTACGGAATGAAACTCAACCTTTGAAATGTTCTTTTGGCATTGTGTCGGGGAAATTTTTTGGTTTCATCGTCAGTTCTCATGGAATTGAAATCAATCCGCACCAGATTGCAGCAATCAGGAATATTCGAGAACCGCGGAAAATCAAAGATGTACAGAGCTTGGCGGGAAAAGTCGCAGCCTTAAGTAGACTCATTTCCAGGGCCACTGATAGGTGCATTCCCTTCTTTGACCTAATAAAGCGAGGGAAGCACAACTTTGAATGGACCCCGGATTGTGTTGAAGCCTTTTAGAATTTTCTAAGTCATTTGGAGAAACCTCCAATATTATCCAAGCCAACTGATCATGAAGACCTATTCTGTACTTAGCGGTATTGTCACGTGCAATCGGTTTGCCACGTGCAATCGGTTCAGCTCTCGTCCGCAAAGAGGACAAAGTCCAAAGACCAGTATATTGCGTGAGTAAGAAGCTGGAAGCAGCAGAACACAATTACTTGAAGATAGAGAAGCTTGCATATAGCCTATTAATTGCCTTGAGGAAACTCCGCTGCTACTTCCAGGCTCATCCAATCACGATATACATAGACTAGCCGCTATGATAGGTCCTTTAACGACCTGAGGCATCTAGGAAATTGCTTAAGTGGAATATTGAACTAAGCCAGTTCGATCTTACTTTCCTTCCAAGGAAATCCATCCGAGGGCAAGCATTGAAAGACTTCATAGCTGAATTCAAAGTTCCCGAGGTTAATATTGGGTGATGAAGCCAATCCACCAAAATTCAAAGTGAAGCCGAGCATTTGGAAATTATTTACAGATGGTACTCGCAATGATCGACGTTCCAACACCGGGGTTACTCTGGTAAATCCTGAGGGACGATAGATCTATTATGCCTTGAAGCTTGAATTTCCCCTACCAACAATGATTTTGAGTATGAGGCCCTAATTTCCGGGCCGAAACTCGTGAAGGAATTGGGGATAGTTGCATTGTATATATTCTGTGACTCTCAGATTGTTGTATTTCAGGTTCGGAAAAAGTTTTAGACAAAGAGACCACGACTTGCAGCTTACCTGGAATAGGTCGAGGAGCTGTTAGAAGGCATGGAGTATTACAAGATTTCCCATAATCCACGAGCAGAAAATCAGAAGGCCGACAAACTAGCAAGCTTTGACAACCTAGAAGAGACAGAAATGGTTCTGATTGAAACACTGAACACCTTGAGCATTAATCAGATGGAAATTGACCAAGCTTTAAAAATTGAACCTGAGAGAGAGTCCTGGATAACCCCCATAAAGAACTTCTTGCAGCATAGAGCCCTTCCAGAGAAGAAAAATGGAAGGTGCACCATTGTCCGCAAAGCATCAAGGTACGTTATGTAGCGTGACGTGCTTTACAGAAGAGGGTTCTCGGTTCCTTTACTCTGGTGCATAGCCTATGACGACGTCAAGCGTGTATTGAGAGAAGTGGGCGACTGTGATGACCACACCAGAGGGTAGACTTTGGCAAAAAGATATTGCGGTATGGCTTTTTTTGGCCTGCAATAAACCGAGACGTTGCTGATTACTCATGACACTGCGACAAGTGCCGGAAGTTTGCTAAGATTCCTAGAGCTCCGTCCAGCCAACTCACCTCGACGGTGAGTCTGTGGTCATTTGTCGTGTGGGGAGTAGACATCATTGGAAGCCTTCCTATTGCCAAATGCGGGGTGAAATATGCAATTGTGGTTGTGGGCTACTTTACAAAATGGGAAGAAGCTGAGCAGCTAACCACAGTCACGACAAAGCGGGTAATCAACTTCATCATCAAGAAAATCATATGTCGATTCAGAGTTCCCAAGACTATCATAACTGACAACGAGACCCAATTTGACAGCACATAATTTAAAGATTTATGTCCATGATATCACATTGAGAAGAGATATACAACTGTTACACACCCACAATCGAATGGACAAGTAGAAGCCGTGAATAAGATCATTAAGTCCATTCTGAAAAAGCGATTGGAGCGGGCGAAGTCCAAGTGGGTTGATGAATTACCATTGGCCCTGTGGGCGTATAGAACAACCTACAAGTCAGCAAATAGCCATTATCATTTCTTTCTTTCATACGGCTCGGGGGCAATCATCACGGTGGAGCTTGAAGTCCCCTCTCACCAAACAACCTATTACGACCCTTTGACTAATAAGGATCTTCTCCTTGGGCCATTGGATATGATCGACAAGAAGAGAGATGAGCGGACTTGCGTGCTTCAGAGTACAAACATCAGGTTTCTCGATATTATAACTGTAGGGTTCGGCTTAGGACATTTGAACTTGACAACTTGGTATTGAAGTGTGTCTTCCCGACCCTAGTTTTTATGGGTCTAAAGTGGGAAGCACCGTACGTCATTCATCAGAGGCTTGATAACAGAGCTTTCAAGCTAATGACCGTTGATGGTGATCATCTCCCTAGAGCTTGGAATGCCGAACAACTACGTCACTATTTAACTTAAGCTTTTGTTCTATTTTTGATTATGTAATGAGGCATAGTTTGTTCGAAGCTATTGTTTATAAACAAAAACTTTTTCCATGCTCCGTGATTGTTTCTGTTAATTTTTATAAGTATTATACTCTGATTAGTTTGTGTTAGATATGAACGAAAGGAGTAATGATGTTCGCTCACTCACGTCTCGATGAGTTAATTCATTTCCACAGGACTTGAGTTGACCAAATTTGAGTTTGACGTCGATGCTTGATACAAAACCCCTTGCTTTGTAAACGAAAGTGACCAGACAACACTAAAAGAAACTTTGTCCATTGACTGGGGGAAAACCGACTTAATTAGAGCAAGCGGAGTCCGACCACTTGATCCCATTTCTCAAAGTTTGGAATGGGAGAATTGATTCAAAAAGAGTTCGATATCGACACCCGAATCCGTGAAATTCCACTCTAAGACTTAAAGTATAGACTGGATGCCGAAGCGAATAACATGATAATTCACACAACCAACTCTAACCCTCACGACTCGAGGGTGAGTATAAAACTAGGGTAGGCATGAAACGGTGCACCATGACTTGAGACTGCCTTATCCCTTAACTCTAACTTGGACTTATAACGGGAAAGTATAAAAGCATTTGGACCAAATATCTGGGGGACTCGACTCTTACCCGTACAGAAGGCTTAGGGGCATGGGTACAAACTGAGCCTGAAATCCCCACTGATGTTGGGAGCAATGGCATGATCCTGTAAATTAACCTCGAATTTGCCAAGGACTTGGCTTATAATTTGAGATTAATTGAGGGCATTTACACTATACCTCCAAACTACATGATTGAATGTATAAAAATTAAATTACAAGTGCATCGGTTGGGAAGCAATAAATAAACTTTCGAGTATATGGCATTGCAGAAACTTTTCTTTATTTACAGAATGCAGGTTTATACAAGATAACAAAACAAAAACACGAGGGTCGCATTCGCAACAACCACAGTAGGCCAATGGAAAGTAAGAAAAATCAAGCTAAACATTCACTAAGGCTTAGGAGTAATCTTGGATTTCTTGAGCTCTTCAAGATTCTTCTGCTCCTTTTTCTCGGTCTTCGTGAGAATACGCTTCTTCCTCTTAGATTTTTCGGACTAGGGATCTTACGGATCAATGATGGACTGGGAAGTCATATCCATTGAGACTGATAGGAGGGCTCGATAGATACCTTTGCTCTAGGAGGAGGAATCATTTGGATACATTTAACCGAGATAGGCAATTCCGAGGGTTCAACTTTAACCTTTACAAGCATTCTCTCATTCCTTGCTTTCAATTCTGCAAGGGTTAGCTCCTCAGTTTCACCAGACACTCCAGTGCATAAAGCATCATTATCCCCTTTGCCTTATTTGCCACCGAGATCCTTTAAAGCTACAATCATGTCACCTTCATTTGGAGCGTTATCGTCGGTAGGTGGTGCAGACTTGTAAGTAGCTTTAACCTTCTAATCCATGGCAACGTCAGAAGGTTTTGTACCTAAAGAAGGGAGATTAAAAATTGTTAGCTCCGAAGAAATAACGGGCCTCCCAGTTGGAAGCCTTATAACACGATGACATGCTCAAGTAGATTTAACGAACTGTGGAGAGAATGTAGAGATACCTTCGACTGATAGGTCTCAAAGAGTGGTAGGAGTAGTAGCCTCAATGATAGGAGAAAGGAGTGTTCGCGTGGTGAGCCCTGGACGTTCAGGGTCATATTTCTCTGTCTCCCCCAACTCGAGCACTGCTGAGGAAGAGCTAGAGCCACGTTCAATGCATTTTTACCCTTAACCTAGCGCTTGGCAACTTACTTTAGAAATCTTCTCCCTCTGCCAAATGCTCGGGCTCATCGCCCTTCAAAAATGTCCTCATCATCTCCTCTTCATCCACGGTTTTGACTTTCAGCCTGCGCTTCTCTTCGTCAATGAGTTCATCCCACGAATCGACTAATGTTGTGTGACAGTCCTGTACCCAGGATATGTCACGAGTTCGAAAACTTGTGCGAAAAAAGATATTAAGAGATGACCGAAACCCTCCAACTCTTCTTGGGCCTCGGTGAGCTGTGTCTTAGAATCAGGAGCAGACTCAAGGGCAATGTTGGTATTCTCCTTAGATGTTCTTGCCCTCTCCTCAGCCTCAACCAACTTGGCTTTTAAATTGGAAACCTCGTTATTACGGTTAGTCCTCTCATTCTCAAGATGAGTGCGGGTTAACTTTAAATCGGTATTCTCTACTATAATGCCCTCACATTGCTTCTTAAGGGTTGTACGTTTTTTTATTGTTGGTGTCAAGCTCATTATGAAAGCGTTGTTGTAACTCGTCGTGTAGTTTCTTATACTTCTCGGCTTCACGTTCTGCAAGTGCAAGCTTAGCCTGGGCATCCTCACACTCCTTCTAACCAGCCTTCTTAGCAGACATGTCGCACTTAGACATTAGTTTCTGGTTGTTTAAGTCTAGCTGGAGTTCCTTTATGATTTTAGATAGCTTTTCGGGTAAACTTGCAAGTTCCTTAGTATTACCGATCTACGAAATCTATTTGCATCTTGACACTATCAGTCCAGTTTGTAGGGATTGGTTTAAGATTCAGAACAAAATGCATATTCCCGAATGATATTTAGGGAATTGCTCCTTCAAAATTTTATTCCCTCAGTTAGAGCATCAAGAACCATAGGTTTGGTTGTGCAAATATCGTTGGATTTATGCTTGGAAGGAACGATGGATGCACTGTCCTTATCTTTGGATTTAGATGCACTGCCCTTGTCTTTAGATTTTTCCTTAGGGTTGGAGTGTTTCTTGGAAGGCCTTTCTTGAGAATATGACTCCTTTGACGGAATTGGATCTTTTGGAACCTGCTTATCCTCTTCACGGTGGCTTTAATAACTTTTATACTATTCAGAATCTGAGAGGACTGGTTATATTTTGATTGGTAACGCCTTCTGTCATCTTTCTCACGGTCATCTATATAGTCATGTTCGACATTAGAATAGGACCTTAGGAGACTGCCATTGATCTTTCAGGAATTGTAGCTTCGGTAAGACATCATCCCTGAAAATTAACATGAAGCAATATTAAAATCAGAAAATAGTATAGCGCACAAGTGATGTGACGTGCAGTGTTTACATTGTGTGTGTCCTAAGTGATTCCCCCTGACGGAACGGAGCCTAGAGTTTGGTTGGTAGGTGTCGTATTTGTATTCTTGATAGGTGTGACTTCTTCCTTAGAGGTAGGAAAGAAAGAACCAAAGCCGATATCTTAAGAAGAATATATTTTATCTAGGAGAGGAAGATCACTCAAGCCTTCAAATATAGACATTGTTTCCTCTTGGCGGGAATCGTGAGCTGGTGACTCACCAGGAGATGGGGTCTTAGGAGAAAGCTGCTTCTCGGAAGTAGATGTATCTTTCGGAGAAATACCCTTAGGATCCTCCATGGTTGTCTTGTCCAGGAGCTCCTCTATGAATATGTTTATTGGAGAGGGACTCTTGGGTATTTCGCTTTGCTTCTTTCTACGAGTTTTCTCTTTCTCCTCTTCTTGAGGTTCCTAACTGGAACTTGTGAGATCTTTATTTTTCAAGGCCTCCCCAGCCTCAGACGACACAATAGTGTGCCCCTCGACTAGGGGCATACTTCCAGTTTTCGCTGACACTAGAGGAATTCGAGCTGGGGGAACATATGTAGGAGCACGACCTCCACCAAGTCCTATGCTTCGTTGCGGACTAAGCAAGTTATATGATGAAGATATTGATCCACTAAGCAGTTGTTGACACTTAATAAAGCTAGTTCAGCATTTAGTAAAGTGTTAAGGAGATCTTCATATACTTGTCCTTGCGGTTTCTTCGGATTTGGAACTAAAAATAAGAAAGAGAGGTCAGTGAATCTGTAAGTAAAGTTGAAGCGATAAAGCTAAGGTATGAAACTCACTAGATTGAAGCCACCGCCTGGCACATCCAACCAGATGTCAAATATAAAACCAATTAGGCCTTTTGTTACCCACATTGTTGAACCCATCGATGATGATTTAACTTTTGGGCACAAATTTGAAATGGAGAAAAGGAGTCTTGAACTTTCAGTGCTTGAAGTGATAAAAAATGATTATGTCCTCGAAGGTGGGATCAACACCCAGAACCTATATGTATGCAATGTACAAGGTATACAAGTACGAGTGTGAAGTCAGATGAAGCTGCATGGTGTTATGCTCAATAGTCTGAGAAATTCAACGACGAAAGGGTAAAACGGAGGAATAACTCCAGCTGGGCACATATGCCGGGCTTATTGCCATATATCCCTCTGGAGGATTGTGAGGCCTATCTAAGATGCTATCGGCAACCAGAAGCTCATCCCAAGATATCCCATGCTTTAGACATAATCATCGTAGTCTTGGCTCGTGAGTAGTAGATACCCATGAGTCATTGGGTTGCTGCAGAATGATCGCATCGTCAAATATATTGGGATCTTGATTTTCTTCTACTTCTCTTACTTCTTTATCCATAGATATTCCTTCATCGAATGATTCAACATCCTCGTGAATATCGACTTCAAATTCTGGGTCAGTACTTCCCGAGTTAGAATCCGATGGAAGAATATTAGGATTGGTTGACATTTCTGGAGCTTTGCATTTCTAAGACTCAGAATATCTTGTAGGGTACCTTCTAGACATGCCTGTTGTACTACCCAAGAAACGTCGAAGATTAGAGTAAAGTAACTTGTGCCCCCTGTGTGTATGTGCGTGCGCTAAAAAGTACATGTGTAATGAATTGCATAGAAGAAGTAATGAAAGCAACGATATGTATCATAATGTTACAGACAAGTTATGTTATTAAGTCCGGGATTGCTGAGTATACATGTTGTACTATTAAATGCCAAACTCTGAAAGGCTCTGTCTTAACTGTCCACGAGAATATACGATGTATCGATATTGATCAAACTGCGTTATGGATTATGGTTATTGTAAGTTTTTTAATTGCTGACTTTGGGTACTTGCCTGTACATATAAAGTCCTTATATTGATTGCATAGCTTCGGGTCTAATTCCTGGGTCGGACTCTCTAGTTCCACCCTATTCGGATCGAACGGTTCGAGTGAGACAGCGCCTTGTCGAAAATTTCGACCTGACCCCATGAAGCTTTTTGAGGTTCATAGCCATTCATACTTTCAAAACCGCCCATCCATATGAACTGAGCCCAAAATCCCAACCTTATCTCCTCATTGTCATCGAGTTCCCATCACATTCATCTCCATTATCAAACCATTAAAAGGAAGACCAAGCTCTCAAGCCATCCCATCGATGCCATGAGCAACGACCAGTGAGCCTGATACGTCACAACAAAGTTGGTAAAAATTGGCATGATTTCATGGATTAATCCACACAAAATTACGAGTTAAGGCTTGAATTAAATGGTTTCGCAACCCACTTGTGGATTGAATTCGAGGAATCAAAGTGAACTTGTAATATTTGATGATTAGAGTTTGCGGGTTCAAATTGATTCAGTGATTGAGAAATAAAGTAAACGGAAAGAGAGGAATGAATGAGCCTACTATATATAGTATTAGGGAAACTATTCTTATTCCCTAAAAATGGTTGCACGTTAAGCAAGAGGAAACTGGGAAATGAGAGGCGGTTATGGTAGAGAATTATTTGGGTCAAATAAATTAACCTAGACCAAGTAGAATTTGTCGACCTAACTCGAAGAAATTGACGAAATAAAAATTCAAGAGAAATATGAAGGATTTTCTCGACAACTACTCCACATTCATTGAAATACATTATGTCCATGTGTTATGATTGAATTTCTATAATCAAAAGGAATCGTTCGGAACGACTTATGTATGGGTGATCATTTATGAGAACCGACCAAGTGACCCGACTCAAACATATATCCTTAACCTTTTTGACTCGACAAGGGTTGGAAAATTTGCCTATAAATTTGTCTATGCTCTAGTCGAAGATTTCAAATTATCAATTGCAACAAAGAAAATTATGGGTGTAAACTCCTATTTATACATGATGCACAAAATCAAGAAACAAAACTTCACAAAAAGACGTGACTGCTGACTGTTGTCTATACAGAAATGGTCGGCACTGTATTCAAAGCACATCTCACCTACGATAAGACGTACTTTAGAGGACAAAGTGTTGGCCTTTCTTGTGACAAGATCGTCTAGAGTCCAAGATACTACAATCATGTGCATTAAGAAACCTAGAGTGATGCCCATTCAAAGATCATAGATTAGAACGAGTTAGATGCAAATCAAGTTAAGTAGTTTCTCACTTTCCAGGTCGAATGGTTTCAAGTAGAATAGAAAAGAAGATGTCGGGTCGAAGCTTTCAGATCGAATTAACCCGACTCGACACAAATTTAGCATTGACCTCATGAAGAGCTGCTAACCACGTCCTTAGCCACGAACCCCTAGATATTCGGAACATTCGACACGTGTCCTATAACCCGATCATATCCCTTGCACATAACTGTTCCTGCTGTGCCTATGAACCTAGAGTCGGTGCCACACCACAATAACTGTTGCCACAAAAAATATTGTAACAAACCCGGGGCTACTCTATAAATATTAAACCCGAATGTTTAGAAAGGGGCTTTTGGGACTTAAGTTACTAAAGCAATCGATACTTCCTCCGCCATTAAAATTCGACCCGTGAGCAGAGATAGTCATTTTCGAGTGTTTCTTCATAGTTCCGAGAGAAATTCAATTGTGTTTTGAGTGTTTGAAGGTTTCAAGCCGTGTAGTTGTAATTTTTTGTTGAATATAAGAATTATAAAGTGTACGTAGGCTCGTTAATGCCTAACCACTATAAATCTCGTATGTTTGCTTGTATTTTCTCATTTTTAATTTATATTTCTTTGTTAATCTCTTCAAATTTCGATCTATTAGGTGTTAGTGTCGTTTTTTGGTCTAATAATTAAAAATAGGGAAAATTTATGATAAATCATAATTAATGATTTGAAAGTGATTTGGATTAAACATACGAAGTTTTGAATAATGGAAAGGTTATTTAAATCAAACATGCTTATTTAAGTTATTCAGTAACACTTTTAGTAATGCTTTTTCAACAACATTGAGACTAAAGGTTTTAAACTTTACAATTCTTATCCAAATCTTTAGTAAACATTTCCAAATGATAAATGAAGAGTTTTTGTAATGTCCTGTATTTTTACGGTATTATAATTAATTTATTTAATTATTTAAATAGAGATTTGAAATGGTCGTTTAATTAAATAATTTTGAATATTTAATTAAAATAATAATTAAATAATATATTTAATTTTGAAATAATCAGAATTAGCTGAAATGGAAATATGGTGTGAATTGGACAATTCAAAATATATAATTCAGTTTAGAGTTGAATTATATTAACGAATATATTATTTAAACGACAGCTGAACGTATAATTATATTATAATTATAATCGAGCTCGAAATGGCGCTGTAGTTCATAATTTGGCGATTCGAACTTTAAACGAATATATAGAATCCGTTTTAAATCGGATTTCTGTGAAACAAGAAACGTTGGGAGCTGGTGAAGTATATTTTTCTAATGGAAGAGAAAAATCGGGATTTCATTGCGTAGATTTTGATTTATGTCCAAATCAAATTTTAGAAAAGTCGCTATGGAATTCCTTTGAAATTTATAAATATATATTTATATTATAAAAGGATTTTAAATATAAATCGAATATCGATATAACTGGGAATTTGGAAATATCAAGTTATAAATCCAATTGGAACTGTATGATATTCTATTGTGAATATATACGATAATATTTAATTTTAAATATTAAAATTAATTATTTTTAAATATATTTATATTTAAATGGGTTTATTTAGAGCTTTAAAAATAGCCAGTTTTGCAAACGAACTTCATTTTTGACGAAACTAATTTCGTTGGATCTGTAATGTCAAATTTTTGTTAGATGTCAAGTTTCATGATTTTTGAAGTCAGTATGTGGCCGTACGGGGTTTTAATGTGAAAAAAAGACGATAATTTGACTTTAAAAATACACTGCGTGAGCAGACAAAGTCGGAATTCAACGAAACCAGTTTCATTGGGTTCGTAATGTCGAACTCTAGTTGTATGTCCATTTTCATGATTTTTGGGTATTGTATGTGACTATAGGAATTTTTATTCGACGATACATATAGCGTTTGACTATAAAAGGATATTACAATTAAAATATCTCCTATCCCTTATCCTATATAAACACTTTTAATCCTTCTAAACCTTACCCATTTTTTTCCGACCAAAAGAAGGCCATGCTTCATTTTTCTCAGCCGTGAGCTTCCTCATCTTAAAACAACAAACGTGAGTTTGTAAAATCATTTCAAAATCAAATATAATTCCATAAATCACTAAACATATGTTTCTGGATTCCTATGGATGAGCTCTTCAATTCCATATCAGCTTCATAGGGTTTAGATTTGTTTTTGTTCGGTGTATTGATTATAGCGAAGGGTATTTGTCCTAGGGTTCCATGATTTGGCAAAAACTGGAGCATTGTTTTGTAAATAGGACTTCGGAGTTGAGTTAGTGGTAGGATTTGGGGGTTTTTGTGCAAAGTTTGGATGGGATCGGTGTAATTTTCTGTCGTGAGTTCGTGGCGTGGTACTGAGCGACGGAAGTCATTGAGGGGGTTCGAGTTTGATGATAAGCGGGTCGTTGGATGGAGATTTGTAGGGGAGTTTAGTGATGATTTTTATTAGGGATTTAATGAAAAGAACCAGGAGTGGTGTGAAGTGGAAGATCGACTAATGGCTTTAGGGAGGTTGCGGTTCACAGAGAAGAGGAAGAAAGAGTGGAGAGCGGGTTGGGATTGTGAGGTTGGTTGTTGGGCCGATGCAAAAGGTAAAGGCCCAAATAAAGAAAAAAAATATATATAGTTAAATTTTAATTCAAACAACGTATATAAACTTGTAAAGTCAATATCTTTATCATACTATGTCAGAATTTCGAACCGTCAGATACGTTGGGATCGTGTGGATGGTGCATATCCAATGGAACTGACTGGAAGTCTATCGGAGCTCGTTACAATTTATAGCAAAATAAATTGTCTGTCTGAATCAAGCGATGGTTATCGTTATTAACGATGATCGTCCAATGTGAGTAAATCTCACTAACTCTGTACAGTTTATATTTTTAAAAATATAATCTTGTATTAATAAATGATGATTGATTGCTATGTGTTGATTGGTTGGTTTAATTGCTGATGTATTGGTTGAAGTTATAGATAACGATATATATATAAATCGTTAATCAAATGTTGATTCTGTTTATCAGAATATTTCATATCGAAATGAAATTGATGTTATTATATTGTTTAACATCTGTGGATGCAGAGAAACAGGTTGGAGGAATCCAACTGGATTCCTCAACATTTATTTTTACTGTTTTTCATATATTGTGATATATGATGTGATATATAATCTGTTGTTCATTATGTGTGTCGAATGATCTCGATCATTGTTATTTGGTATTTTAAATACCGTAAGAAATATTGGGATGTAGAAAAGGGGATTTTCAAAGTGTATTTTGAGAATAAATTATTTATATAAAATCAATGGATTTTATATATAAATAGAAAAGGAAATATTTGTGAAAACAATTAGAAAAGGAGATATTTGTAAACCATTTACAAATAGAATTGAAAAGGGAATATTTGTAAACCATTTACAAATAGAATTGAAAAGGAATATTTATTTGAAAAATAAATAGAATAGAAAGAGGAAATATTTGTAAAATAAATAGAAAAGGAAATAGTTAGAATATAAAAGGAATTACTTATAAAATCAATGGATTTATATAAAAAGGAAATATTTTATAAAAGAAATAGAATTACCAAAAGGGATTTGTTTGGTAAATAAATAGATTGTAAAAGGAAATACTTGAAAAATGAATAGAATTATATAAAAAGAGAATTTTACACTAGGAAGGTTTAGACCCGTGCTTCGCACACGGGTATAACAGAATATGAATTCAAAGTGAACATCTAAGAGAAATCTGTTTTAACAGATAAAGTAAGAAGATTAATTTATAAATAAGGTTTTATAAATTAAGTAAAATATTTATCATTGGATAAATAGAATATATAAGTCGGGACTTATACAGAGAAGTAAGAATCGATTTCAACATTGATATTTGAAACTGGATATGGACGAAGAGTAAATTGGACAGGGTTAATCAGTTAGAGTTAATCAGATAGAGTTAACCAGATAGAGTTAACTAGTTAGAGTTAATCAGTTAGAGTTAATCGATTAGAGTTAAATCGAACTTGAGTTATTCAAATAGAGTTAATCGAACAAGTGTTAGTCGGATATTAGTTATTCGAATAGAGTTAATTGAATTAGAGTTAGTCGGATTAGAGTTATTCAAATATAGTTTATTCAAAGAAAGAGTTATCGAATAACGTTATTCGAAGAAGAGAATAAATCGAATATAGTTTATTCGAAAAGGAGTTATCGAATATTAGTTATTTGAAAGGAGTTATCGAATATTAGTTATTCGAAAAAATATTATCGAATGTTAGTTATTCGAAAGGATTATCGAATATTAGTTATTCAAAAGGATTATCGAATATTAGTTATTTGAAAGGGTTATCGAATATAGTTATTCGAAAGGAGTTATCGAATATTAGTTATTCGAAAGGAGTTATCGAATATTAGTTATTCGAAAGGAGTTATCGAATATTAGTTATTCGAAAGGAGTCATTGAATATTTGTTATTCGAAAGGAGTCATTGAATATTAGTTATTCGAAAGGAGTCATCGAATGTTAGTTATTCAAAAGGGGTAATCGAATATAGTTTATTCGAATAGAGTTAAATGAGTTAATCGAATTATAGTTAATCGATTAGAGTTAGAGTTAAATCGAATATAGTTTATTCGAATAGAGTTAAAGGAGTTAATCGAATATAGTTTATTCGAAAGGAGTTAATTGATAGGAGTAAATTGATAAGAGTTAATTGATTAGAGTAAATCCAATAGAGTTAATCGATTAGGATTAATCAAATAGAGTTAATCAAATAGAGATAACTGATAAGAGTAAACCGATTAGAGTTAATCGAATAGTGTTAATTGAATAAAGTTAATCGAATATGGCTATTCGAAGGGAGTTATCGAATAGGGATTTATTCGAAAGAGAGTTACGTAAGGAAGTTTGTTAAAGGTTTAAAAAAGGTGAACCTTGTCTGTTTCGAAGTTAGAAATGTTTTTCAGTTAAGGTCTGAGAGGTAGTTATACCCCAACTTGATTGGCTTCATTTGTAACTAAGGAATGGTTAGGGTTCGATAGTGAAGATTGGTTAAGTGAATTAGTTGATGAGTGTAATGTTTTGAGTTGGCATAGCGATGTTTTATTTAAAACATCTGTTTAAATCCTAATGTAGGAGTTTTGGAAATGTTTTCCAAATAAGAATCAGAAATGTTTTCTAATATAGAAAACAAGAAATGGAAATGTTTCCCAATTTTACTAACGTATATTTTCTAAATTTAGAAAATAGGAAATGTTGAATATATGGAAACAGGAGATGAAAAATGACCTAAAGAGATAAATGTTAAATGATGTTTGATCGATATTGTTTTCTTTGATAGTTAACTCACCGACTATCAAAGTTTTTGACCATTTTCCATAGGGCTGAGCGTTCGGTCGGTTCGGTTAGTTTGGACGTAAAAAAACTCAAACCGAATTGAAATCGGAAATTTTCTAAATCGAACCGAACCAAATTAATTTTGGTTAATTCGGTCGATAACCGATTTAACCAAACTTGAAGCATGTATTATTATTCAAACGATGGATTCACTCAAAGTAAAACATAAATCCATGTTTGAAGAAATCTTATATAGTAAATTTTGTGTTTATGATAAGCTTTGATCTATTTACAACAAATGTCTTTGTATTGTATAACTAAACTAACTATTGAAAGTACTACAATACCGTAACGTTAGATAATAAATTAAAAGTTTGGTTTATTCGGTTAAACCGATAACTAAAAAAAAATTGCAAACCGAACTCAAACTGATTTAGTTTTAAAACCTAACCGAACCGACCAAAATGAACCGGTTTGGTCGGTTATTTTGGTTTGAACCGAATATTGCTCACCTCTAATTTTCCGTCGTCAATACGGAGAGACCGGGATCAGATTCATTATCTGAAACCCACTCTGTATGGGCGTTAGCGTTGCGATCAAATATGATGAAGATAATTGAAGACAGAGTTATGCAAGGGCTGTCCTGTCTACAGAATAGTTCCTTCGGTTCGTCCAGTCCCAGGACAACCTATATGGAAGAATGTCTGACAGAGTATATTTAATAGATCACATAAGTTGATCTCTTCAAATGTATGTACGTTTGGTGATGGAGGAATTCGTTTCTCTTAGCTGTATACCCGTGGTATTTTTGGGGAAATCAATTTGTAATTTGGCAGGTATGACGATGTGACATTCAAAATGGATAAATGTGTGATCTGTCAGAGATAAGCGTGGCCTCTAGCCTCACAACCGGGAAATGACAAAAATCGGGCAGGCAACATGGCTAAGTGGGTCGCACCCAATTAGGGTATATTGTCGCCATCTAGAGAATATTAATATTTGTTACTCCTTTCAATTCTGTATCTCCCGGGAATGGTTATGTTGCTAGCAACCGTAGGTGACAATATATTCGATACACTCATGAGAAATGAGTGGTCGGTCATATGTGGTCGAGTTACAAGATGCTTGTTGAACTCCAGTGTATTGCCTCTAGAGTACACTGATCGGAAGGTGGATCCATACCTTGTCATAGTTGGAATCCATTCCCTAATAAGAGCCCGCGGTTTGGATTGTGTCTTATATATGTAGAACGTGAGATGTGCAAGATTTCTATTTACTTGATCTAGACATTATTATAATATCAGACAAGTATCGTTTTAGAAAAATATTTGGGTTATCGTAAGGTAAAAACCATCCATGTTTATGTGTGGATAGGTCTACGATTATCCTTGGTTCAAAAGGATTTTGAAAAGTTAAATAAATGATTTGAGTTTACTCACACCAATCACATGACTGACCCGGAGTTTATTTTGTTTTGTTTTCCGTTAACTCTTGGGTGCCCAATTTTGTACGGGCAGTCAAGTAGTCGGGATTTACAGATACTTGAAGAGCTGAAGCAGGAGGCTTCAGGATTATATAGATTGTTATTTCCGCTGTGTTGCAAGTGTTGTACTATGATAATGTTACTGTACACATATACTAGTTTTATTTCAAAGTTATGTATCTATTATACATTGTTCGTTCCGCTGGGAGATTCGTGTTTATTCTGATGTTGTATGCTCTTCTTCTTTTATTCTAAGTTTCTATCTTATCTACTCTCACCCTCTGTTTTCTTTCTATTAGTTTTCCGGTTTCTAGTGTAATTTGGGTTGGACTTGTGTTATTTGGTCAGCTCAAATTGTACCGGAATTTCGGGACACTACAGTGGTATCAGAGCTTAAGGTTAAGTTATTACCTTGGCTCTGTGGCGTGACTCAGTAGAGATGGGGTTAGAAATACCCTAGATTGAGTTGAGTGTATATACGAGTGAACGTATTTGTTATTTGATATAAAGTGGTTTTATATTTTGGAGATTTATTGGTTGAGTTGTTTATGAGTTCTGGTCAATCAGTTTGATCCAATGTATCGGTAGGGGTTTATAAACACTTGAATATGATGAACCGACATGGTATGTTTTGAAAAGCGGGTAAATGAAATAATTTTACCCAAATATATTTTGTTATAAAAGGAATCTATATATTGGAATTATTATAATATATTGGATGTGTTAGTTGTAATTATAATCAAATAAAATTATAAATGAAATGGTTATATATAACCAATCTGAATTCATATAAGTGAAATATATGAAAGCAAATGAATTAAATCTGAATTTAAAATTAAAATTCCTGAAATATGGAAAATGTGTTTGTAAATGGAATTGAATTAAGTATAAGAGAAATTTAAAATCCTGGGAGATTTTAAATTTGTTACAAGCATTGAAAAAGGATATTTTGAAATGAATTTCAAAATGGAAGTGTTTAGATATGGTTTTGAAAGTGATATAGTATTGAACTCACTTCGATGGCTGGGAAATAACCCTGATGATGAATCGCGACATCAGTAATGTTCATTCTGAGTTCTAAGTGACGGATTACTACCAAAGATATTCATTTCGAATTGTTTTGGCAAAATAAGTTGTTTTAAATCCTGAAAAGGAGAGTTTGACTTTTGAGAAAAGCAAAGCTGTTTAAAACTCCCAGGAAGAGTCTGTTTGAATTAAAAACAAAATTAAATAAAAATTTGTGGAAATAAATTGGAATTGAATTGAAAACCAATTAAGTGGTAATTGAAATTGAATTGGAATGATATCGAGACAAATTGGATTTTTGAGATTTGAATTTGAAGGGTAATTTGATAATCGAGTTAAGAGTTTGGAATCGAGAATGAAACTCGAGTTTGAAATGATATTTGTCTTGGACATAAGCAAATGGTTATGTCGGAGATAAAAGTGATTAGAGTTTGATTGGGATGACATTGATATATGCTGAATTAGCAACAGATGTAAAGGATGTATTGATATGCCCAACAAAAAGGTACCAGTTTATGTTATATACGGGTTTGAGATTTTGATGAGCCGAATTGGCAAGCCGCTTGGCTGTTTGATTTTCTTTTGGGATTGGAGATGGCCCAGAGAGGCGAGTTGTAGTTGTACCAATTGACCAACACAATGGAGGTGCTGGCGAAATTTTTCAAAAAGTCAAGGTGTTAGAAAATTTTCAGGATTTTTGAAAATTTTCATTGATAAGAATTAAATAAATATTTAATAAAAATTAAATTGGTTCAGTTGAAACTGAAGTTAAGAAGAGAATAAATAATTTTTAACCCAGCTAATAGGGTTTGTTTTCTACCTAAGCAATTTCGAGGACGAAATTATTTTAAGGGGGGGAAGAATGTAATGTCCCGTATTTTTACGGTATTATAATTAATTAATTTAAATAGAGATTCAGAGATTTGAAATGGTCGTTTAAATTAAATAACTTTGAATATTTGATTAAAATAATAATTAAATAATATATTAAATTCTTAAATAATCAGAATTAGCTGAAATGGCAATATGGTGTGAATTGGGAAATTCAAAATATATAATTCAGTTTAGAGTTGAATTATATTAACGAATATATTATATATACGACAGTTGAACATATAATTATATTATAATTATAATCGAGCTCGAAATGGCGTTGAAGTTCGTAATTTGGCGATTCGAACTTTAAATGAATATACAGAATCCGTTTTAAATCGAATTTCTGTGAAACAAGAAACGTTGGGAGCTGGTGAAGTATTTTTTTCTAATGGAAGAGAAAAATCGGGATTTCATTGTGTAGATTTTGATATATGTCCAAATAAAATTTTAGAAAAGTCGCTATGGAATTCCTTTGAAATTTATAAATATATATTTATATTATAAAAGGATTTTAAATATAAATCGAATATCGATATAACCGGGAATTTCGAAATATCAAGTTATAAATCCAATTGGAGCTATATGATATTCTATTGTGAATATATATGATAATATTTAATTATAAACATTAAATTCAATTATTTTTAAATATATTAATATTTAAATGGGTTTATTTAGAGCTTTAAAAATAGCCAGTTTTGCAAGCGATCTTCGTTTCCAATGAAACTAATTTTGTTGGATCTGTAATGTCAAATTATGGTTAGATGTCAAGTTTCATGATTTTTGAAGTCAGTATGTGGCCGTACGAGATTTTAATGTGAAAAACAGACGATAATTTGACTTTAAAAATACGTTGCGTGAGCAAACAAAGTCGGAATTCGACGAAACCAGTTTCGTTGGGTTCGTAATATCAAACTCTAGTTGTATGTCCATTTTCATGATTTTTGGGTATTGTATGTGACTATAGGAATTTTTATTCGATGATACATATAGCGTTTGACTATAAAAAGGATATTATAATTAAATTTTCTCCTATCCCTTATCCTATATAAACACTTTTAATCCTTCTAACCCTTACTCTCTTTTTTCGATCAAAAGAAGGCCACGCTTCATTTTTCTCAGCCGCGAGCTTCCTCATCTCAAAACAACAAACGTGAGTTTGTAAATTCATTTCAAAATCAAATATAATTCCATAAATCACTAAACATATGTTTCTGGATTCCTTTGGATGAGCTCTTAAATTCCATATGAGCTTCATAGGGTTCGTATTTGTTTTTGTTCGGCGTATTGATTACAGCGAAGGGTATTTGTCCTAGGGTTCCATGATTTGGCAAAAATTGGAGCATTGTTTTGTAAATAGGACTTCGGAGTTGAGTTAGTGGTAGGATTTGGGGGTTTTGTGCAAAGATTGGATGGGATCGGTGTAGTTTTCAGTCGTGAGTTCGTGGCGTGGTACTGAATGACGGAAGTCGTTGAGGGGGTGCGAGTTTGATGATAAGGGGGTCATTGGATGGAGATTTTGTAGGGGAGTTTAGTGATGATTTTTATTTGGGATTTAATGAAAAGAAGCACGAGTGGTGTGGAGTGGAAGATCGACTAATGGCTTGAGGGAAGTTGCGGTTTACAGAGAAGAGGAAGAAAGAGTGGAGAGCGGGTTGGGATTGTGAGGTTGGTTGTTGGGTCGATGCAAAAGGTAAAGGCCTCTATAAAGAAATATATATATATATATATAGTTAAATTTTAATTCAAACAATGTATATAAACTTGTAAAGTCAATATCTTTGTCATATTATGTCAGAATTTCGAACGTCAGATCCGTTGGGATCGTATGGACGGTGCCTATCCAATGGAACTGACTGGAAGTCCAACGGAGCTCGTTACAATTTATAGCAAAATAAATTGTCCGTCTGAATCAAGCGATGGTTATCGTTATTAAGGATGATCGTCCAATGTGAGTAAATCTCACTAACTCTGTACAGTTTATATTTTTATAAATATAATCTAGTATTGATAAATGATGATTGATTACTGTGTGTTGATTAGTTAGTTGAATTGCTGATGTATTGGTTGAAATTATAGATAACGATATATATATAAATCATTAATCAAATGTTGATTTTGTTTATCAGAATATTTCATATCGAAATGAAATCGATGTTATTATATTGTTTAACATCTGTGGATGCAAGGAAACAGGTCGGACGAATCCAACTGGATTCCTCAACATTTATTTTTACTGTTTTTCATATATTGTGATATATGATGTGATATATAATATGTTGTTGATTATGTGTGTTGAATGATCTCGACCATTGTTATTTGGTATTTTAAATACCGTAAGAAATACTGGGATGTAGAAAAGGGGATTTTCAAAGTGTTTTTTGAAAATAAATTATTTATATAAAATCAATGGATTTTATATATAAATAGAAAAGGAAATATTTGTGAAAACAAATAGAAAAGGAGATATTTGTAAACCCTTTACAAATAGAATTGAAAAGGGAATATTGTAAACTATTTACAAATAGAATTGAAAAGGAATATTTATTTGAAAAATAAATAGAATAGGAAGAGGAAATATTTGTAAAACAAATAGAAAAGGAAAAAGTTAGAATATAAAAGGAATTACTTATAAAATCAATGGATTTTATATAAAAAGGAAATATTTTATAAAAGAAATAGAATTATCGAAAGGGATTTATTTGGTAAATAAATAGATTGTAAAAGGAAATATTTGAAAAATGAATAGAATTATATAAAAAGAGAATTTTACACTAGAAAGGTTTAGACCCGTGCTTCACACACGGGTATAACAGAATATGAATTCAAAGTGAACATCTAAGAGAAATCTGTTTTAACAGATAAAGTAAGAAGATTAATTTATAATTAAGGTTTTATAAATTAAGTAAAATATTTGTAGTGGCCCGAAAATCCGTACCAATTTGAGCTGATTAATATCCTACACATTCAACTCAAAGTGTACGAAAGTTCAGATCATTAATAGAAAGAAATTAGAGGATGAGATAGAAAAGATAGAACTAACAGAATAGAAAAAGAAGAAGAACTCAACTGAACAGAATCAGAGTAAACACGAAACTCACAGCGGAATGAATAAAATGTATTATATAACATAACTTTGAAATACAAATCTGAATTTGTATATACATACCATATCAGAGTATAACTCATTAACATCACAGGGGAAATAATCTCTAAATAACTAACGGTGAAACCTCCTACTTCGAGCTCCTCCAAGTGAATCTGCAAATCCTGAAACACTTGACTGCCCGTACAAATTTGGGCACCCAAGAGTTTAGGGAAAACACAAACAAAATAAACTCTGGGTCAGTCATGGGATTGGTGTGAGTAAACTCCAACCATATATTTTAACTTTGAAAATCCTTTTGAAAAAAAAAAAGCATAATAGTAAGACCATCTCACACATAAACATGGACGGTTTTTACCCTACTATAACCCAAAACACTTTGTTATCAAAATTCAGTGATATTATAATATTGTCTAATCACATAAATAACCAAATAGTGGAACGCTTGCATCTCACGCTCCACATATATAATATAAAATCTAAAACCGCAGAGCGGTTATTGGGGAACGGATTCCAACAGACAAGGTATGGGAGCACCCTCCGATCAGTGTACTCTAGAGGGTATACGTTGGGGTTCAATAAGAACGTCTTGCAACCCGACCACATATGACCGACGACTCATTTAGCTTGAGTGTATCGAATATATTGCCACCCACGGTTGTTGGCCATCCAACCGTAATCCAAAGATACAAAATTTGAAAAGAAAAACAAATATAAATTTTCTCTAGATAGGTGACAATACACCCTGCTTGGGGATGACCCAACTAGCCATGCTGCCTAGCCCAACTTTTGTTACTTCCCGGTTGTGAGGCTAGAGGCTACGTCTATCTTCAGAACATCAGATCACCATTCACTTTGAATGCCACATCGTCAAACCCGTCAATTCACAAATCGATTTCCAAAATATCATGGGTATAAAAAGCTAAGAGAAACGAATTCTTCCGCCACCAGGCGTAATACCTTTAAGAGATCAATTGTACGTGATTTGTTAGGTATACTCTGTCAGACACTCGTCCATACAAGTTGTCCTGGGAATGGACCAACATAATTCTGGAACAAAACGACCCTTGTACTTCACTATGTCTTCAATTATCTTCAGCATGATCTAATTCGCAGCGCTTAGGCCTATACATAGTGATTTTCGGATAATATATCCAACCGGTTTCTCCGTATTGACATCGATGGTCAAAACACTTCGATAGTCGATTATTTAACTATTGAAGTAAAAACAAACATCCATTCATATGTACACCGAATCATCACACAATCACTGGCCACTTTTTATTTATATAAATTTCAAACTTCTCATATCCCAGAAAATATACATTAATAATGTTTGAAAATATTCCTATCATTTTCCCTATTTCTATTTTCTATACTTCAGAAAATATATATTATTTACATTGGAAAAATATTTCCAATTTCTATTATAACCATTTCATCTTGCCCAACGTTTGCTTTTAACATTACACTCTGAAAGGTGAATATCCTTCCTTATAGAAATCTCATCTCGTTTAATCAATATAAACTGGGTTTTATAAATGAATATCATTACGGGTTATAAATTCATCTTATCCAATTATTTCCTATCTTTATATTCCAACTTTACTTCATAAACTCTGTTATCAAGTCCTCTCCTTCTCAACTACAATTCCAGTTTATAATTTATTTTCTACTTCCTATTTGGTTATACACTATGGGTTTCCAAACCAACTATACTGATCTTGTCAAAGATATATATATATATATATATATATATATATATATATATATATATATATGTATGTATGGTTTCAAAAATATAGGTTATATAATTCGACAAGTTGAATTCCAATTATATTCCTTATGAATTTTCAATTCTATTTGTATATCGAACATCGAATTGATTTTATCATTTATTTTGTAATGATTTCCCCTTCCCTTCTTTTAGATATATTCTTGAATTCATACTTCCCAAATTTCCAAGGATAATTATTCCGTTTCATTATAAATATCATTTTTAAATCAAACTGCTTTTATATAATTAAACAAGTATTGTATTCTAACCCAATCTAAATTAAATATCTATTATTTAAAATAATAAATAATAGATTTTTTCCCTTTTTAAACTCGAATCATTTTTCATATATTTTTACGGTGTTTAATTCTCAATCATTTCAGGGCCAGTGTAAATTCACATTTCAACATCCTAAACACACAACAATCAACAATATTTATCACATCATATAATGCAGTATATGAAAAGGGACAATGTAATTATTGAGGAATTCAGTTGGATCTCTCCAACCTGTTTTCCTGCATCCACAGACGTCAGTTGACATAAATAACACTAATTTCATATCGGTATGAAATATAATGGTAAACGGCATCAGTATTCAATCGGCATTAGTATTCAATCGATGGTTTATATATATAACGGTGTATATTTTTCAACCAAGTAAATTGTCCAAACAACCATCGCACACAACATTCAATCATTATTTAAAATATAATTATAATATTTTAAAATAAATCTGAATTTACTCACATTGCGCGTTAAGTGTTAAATAACGATTTACGTCAATTGATTTTATCACGAGATTTCAGTGGCTTTGTTCTCCGCGAAATATGTTGCACAATGTGAATTTACTCACCAGCAAACCCCTTCCACCTGACACACACAGTCATCATGCAGGTGACACAACCTCCTCCGCCTCAGTACATTTGCATGCCAAAACCGATACTCACGTATAAATTGCTTTACTCACACATAACACCTTTTTTCACGTACAGAACATATACTTGTCACCAAACTCCCCTTGGCCGATACACTTCACCGCATAATTACAAGATGAACCGCTTCAGGCACTTTCACTACCCTTCACGCACGCATGCTTAGTCCACCTTCCAATATTCCTCCATTTCCTTGCGTTGCCTTCCCATTCACATCAGTTGCCAAAATCTTTCGGCAACTCGCTCAATTAAAAAGCACGCTTTGCATTTTCAGACCACCCTCACATCCACTCGATAACCCACACACAAACTACAACATTTCCCTCCTAAGAGAAGATCACGTGCATATAAGCCAACACATGAACCCCATGCACTCATGTTACTCCCTACAGGCTTCAAAACATGCAGCTCATCTTCCTGTTTGAGCCTCTTCTATTTCCAGAAATTGAATGAGCAAATGCCCTACATCACCATTATCTAAACAAACAGCACTAGAACGACAGATGTCAATTTCCTTGACCATTCATGAAACAGTCTCCAACCGTTTATCACCATGTTTACCTCCGTCGCGAGCTTCAACCTTCCACCCGGTCATGTTGAACCCGCCCTCAGAGATCGTCGCGTGGAGCAGCGTCCGCAGTCCAGGATTTAACAGTATAGGTTCCATGATTTTCAAGCGAATGGTTTACTTGTTTATATTTTATTTGTATTTATCTCAAGCCATGAAAGCTTCCAAGTGTTCGTTTTGCTGAGAAGAGATGGAAAGAAGTGGAGACAACATAGTGCTTCTATTAACAGTGTTTTAAAGACCCAACCCAACCTCGGTTCGACCGCGGTTAACCTTTGATCTTGGAGCGCCACGACCCTTAAAATTAAATAACCTTACGCGTTTACAGACCCGTAATTTAACCTCAAAACCCTATAAAAACCTCTGATTCGACCTCTTTGAACCTCACGATTCTTCAAATTTGCGAAAATATAATTACTCCATTCTTTATTTTTTACTATAATAAATTTAACAAATAATTTTATAGCAATTGTTATTAAATTTTGGATTATATAATTCATTATTATGTAAATTTTACGAATTATTATTGAACCAATCCTCTTTTACTATAGAAAATTAGTAAATTTACAACTGTAGTTATTTCAATTAGGTAGTTTGGACACGGATGTTTGTCATAATTGCTTAAATTTTATATATATTTAAATTAATTTTACATTTAAGTCAAAAAATAAAAATAAACTATCAGCACGGTCTGATCGGTTGAACCACGAAAACTTTGGACCTTTCACTGTCACGGTTTGACGTACTGTTCGACCTTTACAACTATGCTTCTATAGAAGAAATAAAGATGTTTGGTTATATAGGCTGTAGGCGAGTCTTCCAGTAGAGGGAAAAATATATTTTATTTTAAATTTTAAACGAGAAAGCATGGGCACCTTGTTGCGTGATGGAATTGCATTTCTTGCTCATGGCCGTGATTTCCGGTTTGAGCTGTCAAGTAAATAGGACGTGCGGTTTTGCCAATAGGGTAATGGCCAAGTACTAGGAGTTTAAATATAAGATTTGTTACTTAAGTATGGTTATATTTTGAAAATGATTTTTCTTTGTTTTATATGAAAGCCTCATTATTTTACTGCTAAAATCCATGTAGAGATAAGTGGTAAGGTTTGAAAATAAGCGAGTAGTTTTTTTGAAAAATGTATGTTGTTTCGTTTTGTCGCTTTTCAACATTTAATGAATCGTACATTTATTCACAGTTGAAAGGGATGAATGATTTTCCCCTTTAAAGGACGATATTTAGTCATACAGTTAACCGTACCTTACAATATAAAATTTCAGTCACATATGATTCGTTATCGACAGAAATAAATATACCGTCGCGCTCAGCAGTGTGCCACGATCGTAAATATATAATAAAATAGGTCAGTTAATTAATTCTGTGAAACCCCAAAATACTGGTATAAGGTGTAAAACACTTCAAATAAAAAGTTTCTTATTTAATTATTTAAAAATTACAGTAAAATTCTAAAAATTAAATTATAACTACGTCTCAAAAGAATCATGTCCAGATTTGCAACTGGTATCTAGTTATATCAAATAAACCGTTACGGTCGATAAACGATTATATAGCGATTTTCTAAATATATAATTTGGATATAATTCACAATCTATAACGCGAAATCTTGATTTTCCACTTTTGTTAGAAAGATACGGTTCAATAGATTCCAACGCTTCTTGTTTCGAAGAAATCCGACTAATAACGGGTCATGTACACTCAGTTAAAGTTCAGAACGTTAAATTACGAACTGCCGTGATATTACGGGCTCGATCATATTTAATATATATTTTAATACGTTCAAATTCATTTTAATTAATATATAAATCAACTTATATTACGAATTCAATATTTAAACTGATTTAAATATTCATAAACAAACCGATAAAAATGCAGGACATTACAATATTTATCATTGGATAAATAGAATATATAAGTCAAGACTTATATAGAGAAGTAAGAATCGATTTCAACATCGATATTTGAAACTAAATATGGACGAAGAGTAAATTGGATAGGGTTAATCAGTTAGAGTTAATCAGATAGAGTTAACCAAATAGAGTTAACTAGTTAGAGTTAATCAGCTAGAGTTAATTGATTAGAGTTAAATCGAACTAGAGTTATCCAAATAGAGTTAATCGAACAAGAGTTAGTCGAATATTAGTTATTCGAATAGAGTAAATAGAATTAGAGTTAGTGGGATTAGAGTTATTCGAATATATTGTATTCGAAGAAAGAGTTATCGAATAAGGTTATTCGAAGAAGAGAATAAATCGAATATAGTTTATTCAAAAAGGAGTTATCAAATATTAGTTATTCGAAAGGAGTTATTGAATATTAGTTGTTCGAAAAAAGATTATCGAATGTTAGTTATTCGAAAGGATTATCGAATATTAGTTATTCGAAAGGATTATCGAATATTATTATTCGAAAGGAGTTATCGAATATTAGTTATTCGAAAGGAGTTATCGAATATTAGTTATTTGAAAGGAGTCATTGAATGTTAGTTATTCGAAAGGAGTCATTGAATATTAGTTATTTGAAAGGATTCATCGAATATTAGTTATTCAAAAGGGGTAAACGAATATAGTTTATTCGAATAGAGTTAAAGGAGTTAATCGAATTATAGTTAATAGATTAGAGTTAGAGTTAAATCGAATATAGTTTATTCGAATAGAGTTAAAGGAGTTAATCGAATATAGTTTATTCGAAAGGAGTTAATTGATAGGAGTAAATTGATAAGAGTTAATTGATTAGAGTAAATCCAATAGAGTTAATCGATTAGGGTTAATCAAATAGAGTTAATCCAATAGAGTTAATCAAATAGAGTTAATCAAATAGAGCTAACTGATAAGAGTAAATCGATTAGAGTTAATCGAATAGTGTTAATTGAATAAAGTTAATCGAATATGACTATTTGAAGAGAGTTATCAAATAGGGATTTATTCGAAAGAGAGTTACGTAAAGAAGTTTGTTAAAGGTTTAAAAAAGGTGAACTTTGTCTGTTTCGAAGTTTGAAATGTTGTTCAGTTAAGGTCTGAGAGGTAGTTATACCACAACTTGATTGGCTTCGTTTGTAACTAAGGAATGGTTAGGGTTCGATAGTGAAGGTTGGTTAAGTGAATTAGTTAATGAGTGTAATGTTTTGAGTTGGCATAACGATGTTTTATTTAAAACATCTGTTTAAATCCAAATGTAGGAGTTTTAGAAATGTTTTTCAAATAAGAATCAGAAATGTTTTCTAATACAGAGAACAAGAAATGGAAATGTTTCCCAATGTTACTAACGTATATTTTCTAAATTTAGAAAATAGGAAATGTTGAATATATGGAAACAGGAGATGAAAAATGACCTAAAGAGACAAATGTTAAATGATGTTTGATCGATATAATTTCCATCTGGAAATAATATCGTTGTTTTCACACGTGTTTTCTTTGATAGTTAACTCACCGACTATCGAAGTTTTTGACCATTTTCCGTCGTCAATACGGAGAGACCGGAATTAGATTCATTATTTCACTATAAGAAAAACAGGATATAGCAGTGGCAAAATCTGCTTCTAATCCGTCGCTAAACAGGCCTTAGCGACGGATTTCCTACATAACGGTGTGGTCGGTAAAAACGATAGCGGTATCTGTGTCAGATTTTGCGACGGAATTTAGCATGAGTTTTCCGACAGTTTTCCGTCATTTTACTAATTATATACTAAAAATAAAATTTTATTTATTAATTTAATTTTAATTTATGTACCGACTTTTTACTGACGGATAATTAATTAATAATAAAATATTATTTATAAAAAGGTTTAATTGCTAAGGGATTAGCGACGGATTTTAATTTATGTAAATATTTAAACTAGCATCATCTGTAAGTAATCTTTCGTTGTTCCCCTTCTAATCTACAAATATATATATGTACATATGTGTGTGTGTGTATACACACTCATAGATACATACATGTATATTTATCGAACTAAAAACACTAATGTTAGCCCACTTTGTGAACTGGGCAACACAAAGTCAAGATGTGAAATGTTGAAGAACTTGAAAAACTTGGTAAGTACTGAAGCAGGTCGGATCGGAGCAGCGCATTGGTTCGGATCGGATAAAGTTTTCTGTTCGGATCGGTGAACTATTGCTGTCGAAATCAGAAAGGCACAGCTGTTCGGATCGGAGGGCAATATATTCCCAATTGGATCGGAAAGCCACTTGATTGCTACAGAGATAGATCGGAGCGGAGCGGAGCAGAATAAAGAGAAGAAAGAATTGGTTCCAAGTCAATCCGGGTCGGATCGGGTACCCCGATCCGAACCCCTTGTGCATGCCCCTCCGATCCGAGCCTGTCTTCCACGTCACTCTCCTGCATGAGCGCCTGGTTATTCGGATCGGCAGTGACCAGTTCCTACCCTCAACGTCCACTACTCTGATGCGTTGTCAACATAGAAATTCATCCGAACCCGAGGCTGATGGGATGGATGACACGTGGCTCCGATCCGGATCAGATTCTGAGCAAATTCTCACCTATAAATACCCCGTCTGGAGACAAAGAAAAGGATCTTTTTTCTGACATTTGGAGAGTTCAACCACCTTCATTACCCGAATTCCAGCACTCCCGGAAAATCCAAATCTTCTTTCATTATTTGTTTTTAGACAATTGAGTGATTGTAAGTGAGTTGTGAGAGAAATCAAGTGAATATTTCATTGTACTTGCAACTGAATCATTGAGAATAGTGAAAAACAAGTGGACGTAGGCATTTCTTCACCGAACCACTATAAATCCTGTGTGTTCATTCTTATTTTTGATTTCATTTCATTTTGCTTTTAATCAATTTGGGTGTTAGAACCACTTTTTGGTCTAACATTTTGGTGCTTTCACTGAGAACTCATCTGAATTCTTTGTTTTCCGGGATTATCATTCTACTTTTTGGACCGTTGAGTTCAAAGAAGTTAATCCTCAAGTTTCAACGCCCTTGGATATTTGTTGAAGTGATTGTCGAAGAACCATGGCCAAAGGAAAAGGCAAAGAAATTTAATCTGTTCGAGAAAATGGAGCTGGCGAAGATCAGCAAAATACGGTTGTGACAAGGTCTCGTGGGCAGAGTTCAGCAGCAGGACGAACCGATGCAGGAAACCCGAACCGCCTTCAGGGGGAGAGCTCCGATCTGATCCGGGTAAGAGATTCTGAAGCAGTGCATTCCCCCAACCTGAACCGACCCAAGCAGCTTGCCACGTACCGACCCGACCAGGCTCCCCAGCTCCGAACCGACCCGACCTCCTATCTCCGATCCGATCCGACACTTGGTGATGTTGGAACCTCTACTCGAGTCCCTACGAATGCTCCGATTCCAGCCACCAGGGTCAGTGATCAGGTCAATCCATCTGCGCCCATTACTCAAGGAGATTTCTCGCGCCTACTTGACATGCTTGAGAGTACTAGGGAGGCTATGAAAGTCCGCGAGCGCACTAATCTCATGATGCAGGAAAATATGAAGCTCATGAGCAGGGAGATTAGCGAACTCCGTCGACAGAGAACCCCATCACCGGTTCGTCACACACCAGTGGATCAGTCTTCATCTTCCGAGGAAGAGCGGCCCCGTGAACGAAGGCCGCTCGAACGACCTCAGAATTTGGAGCAGCTGACATTCGGATCCTTGGGGTCTCGCGAGGATATTGCACGAGCACTAGGAAACAATGATCCCACTCAGGGGCAAAGGCTTCAGTCCCCCCCTCCCGAGATCGACCGGGAGCGTAGGGAACGGAATAGAGCAGAAGCAGCTCGAAGAAGAAGGGCATCTCCTGAACAAGAGCCCAGAAGGAACCCGGATACTAGGGCTAGGGAACCTGAACGGCCCCTAACTAATGCTGATGTACAGGCAATGGTTCACCAGATCATGTCCGAGAGCCGGAACTATACAAATGAAGATTATGGCATTGAGCGAAGCCATACTCCTTTCACCGACGATATCCTCGACTTCCAGTTTCCCCGGCGTTTTAACCTGCCACAGATGGACAAGTACAACGGGAGAACTGATCCGGGACAGCATTTGATGCGATACTCGTGGCTCATGAATGCTGCTGCTGCTCCTGATGCAGTAAAGTTTAAGGCATTCCCGATTTATTTAGAAGATGTGGCACTGTTCTGGTTTACCCGACTTCCCCCTCGTTCGGTTTCGAATTATAGGGAATTGAGCGAGCGTTTTATGAATCAGTTTCGACTCCATACCCGAAAGTCCAAAAGTGTTATTGAATTGTCAAGAATTAAGCAGGCGCCAGGAGAGTCTTTGAGGTCATATCTTGACCGTTTTAACTTGGTTGTGACTGAAGTTAGTGACCCACATGAGCCCACCATCTTGATGGCATTAAAGGAAGGAGTCGATCCTGAATCCGAGTTTGGAGATTACCTATCTGGGAAGACACCCTCCACAAGAGAGATGTTCTATGAAAAAGCCGATATTTATTTAAGACGAGAGGAGGCCAGGGCAAACCGAAAGAGAAAGTCTGAAGCGGCTTCAAAAGAAAATGTTCAGAGTAACGTCGCCGTGAAGCAGTCTGGGGAAAGTTCCGGAAAAGTTGAAGTAAATGTGGGAAACAAGGGTGGCAACAACAATTCTGGAAACGGGGGCAACAACAATAACCGTAATGCGAACGGTAACAGGAGAAATAGAAAAAGGGGAAGTGATCCTAACAAAAGACCCCGATTCCAAACCTATGAGGATTATACACCATTGAACGATACTCTGGAGAACATTTACCTGGGTACGTACAATGTGTTGCAATATAAAAGACTGCCACCTCGTGACTCGACAGAGAAAGAAATGGCAACTGGGAAGTTTTGTTTGTTTCATGGAACTCATGGGCATTCAACCAATGAATGTCGGCATTTGAGAGATGTGATTGAGAAGCTGCTGCGTGAAGGGAAACTGGATGAATATAAAGTTGCCCCGAGGGACAGGGGGCAAGGAGAGCAGGCTCCAAAACAGATTCTACCGGCTCCCAAGCCTACAGCGCAGCAGAAAGGCAAGGGAATTGTTATCAACTCCATAGTGGGTGGACCTCACCCGGCAATCCGTAGCTTTAGAGCAATGGATCAATATGTAAATGCTGCCAAACACGTAGATGTGAATGAAGGTGATGATTTGGAAGATATCGCCCCCATAAAACAACAGAAGACAATGTTTGACGACGTGGTATTCCGCAGCAGAGATAATACTGGGATTCAATCACCCACTGATGATCCGTTGGTCATTACTACCACCATTGGGCCGGCCTTGGTTCATAAGGTGTTAGTAGACAACGGAAGTTCCGTCAATATTTTGTTTAAAAAGTCTTTCGATCAGATGAAGCTTGAATCTGAAGATTTGAAGCCATGTGAAGGATGGATCAGAGGCTTCAACGGGGCGTCAACAGCTCCCATGGGATACATAGAATTGCCCGTGACCTTGGGGCAAGGAGAATGCAGAAGAGTGCGGATGCTTCAGTTCGTAGTGTTGGACGTAGATTCGCCCTATAATGCATTTTTAGGGAGGCCTGCCCTTGCTGAGTTCAGAGCTTGTATCGCCCCTTGGTGTTTATTGCTTAAGTTCCCAACCGAAGCCGGAACTGGAGTAATGAGAGGGGATCAAGTTTCCGGACGGGCCTGCTATGTTGCCGAATTAAAGATGTTGATGAAAGGACTTGACATCGAGAGTAAAGGTGCCTCGCCTCCCCCAAAGGGGGGCTCGGCGTAGCAATTAGAGAAATCGACCCCGAAGGAGTTGCCCAAAGGAACGCCTGAAGACCTGGATCCCAGAAAAGACGAGGAACCAGAGATTAGAAATGCAACTCCTAACGAAGCGACAGTGGAAATTCCCATTGATGAAGCTGATCCGACAAAAGTTTTGAAGATTGGTTCTCAATTGGATCCACGTCGAGCCAAAGAACTAACGGACTTCTTGAAGGCAAACTTGGACGTGTTTGCCTGGACCCACGCTGACATGTGTGGGATATCACCATCCATTATAAGTCACAAATTAAATGTAAATCCGAAACATCCTCCTGTGAAGCAAAAGAGACGTATGTTAGGCCCAGAGAGGTCGGCTGCTCTCAAAGAGGAAGTGGAGAAGCTGAAGCAGAACGGATTTATTCGAGATTCGACATATCCCGACTGGATATCGAATCCCGTCTTGGTAAAGAAGCCGAATGGAAAGTGGCGGACTTGCATTGATTTTTCAGATTTGAACAAAGCTTGCCCAAAAGATAGTTTCCCACTTCCCAGGATTGACCAGCTTGTAGATTCGACAGCAGGTCATGAACTTCTCTCTTTCATGGACGCATATTCTGGGTACAACCAAATTCCTATGTACGTGCCAGACCAAGAACATACGAGCTTCATTACGAATTTGGGATTATATTGTTATGTCGTAATGCCATTCGGATTGAAAAACGCTGGAGCCACTTATCAGCGCTTGGTGAACAAAATGTTTTATAATCAAATAGGGAAGACTATGGAAGTTTATGTGGATGATATTCTTGTCAAATCGAAACAGTCCTCCAGCCATACGCAAGACTTGGCGGAAATGTTTGGTATCATGCGAAAGTATCGGATGAAATTGAATCCTCTGAAATGCTCATTTGGAGTGGCATCGGGAAAGTTCCTTGGCTTCATTGTGAGCTCCCGAGGAATTGAAATCAATCCTAGCCAGATAGCAACAATTAGAAACATTGAAGAGCCGAGGAGAATTAAAGACGTCCAAAGTCTTGCAGGGAAAGTAGCAGCGCTGAGTAGATTCATCTCCAAAGCCACAGACAAATGCGTTCCGTTTTTTGATTTGATTAAAAGAGGAAAGAAGAACTTCGAGTGGACTCCGGACTGTGTTGAGGCCTTTAGATATTTATTGGAACTGCTAGAGAAACCGCCGATTTTGTCAAAGCCAGTGGATCACGAAGAATTGTTTGTTTACTTGGCAGTCTCGGCTCACGCCGTTAGCACAGCCCTGGTTCGAGAAGAAGACAAAGTACAAAGGCCAGTGTATTATGTAAGCAAGAAATTAGCAGCGGCAGAGCGCAACTACCCAAAGATTGAGAAGCTCGCTTACAGCCTCCTAATCGCATCCCGAAAACTTCGTCACTATTTCCAAGCTCATCCAATAATCATATACACCGACCAGCCCTTGAGGCAGGTATTGCAGAGACCCGAAGCATCGGGAAGGTTGATCAAATGGAATATAGAATTAAGCCAATTTGATTTAAATTTTCAACCACGAAAGTCGGTCAGGGGGCAAGCTCTGGCGGACTTTATAGCGGAGTTCACCATCCCAGAGGAGGAAGTAATCGATGACAAAGTAGTTAGGTCCGAGGATGACTTAAAGATAAATCCGTGGAAACTATACACAGATGGAGCCAAGAACGATCGAAGGTCCGGAGCTGGAATCGTCTTAGTTAGTCCTGAAGGACGGTCGTTATATTACGCTCTACGATTAGAATTTTCGGCGACTAACAACGACTCTGAATACGAAGCCCTGATTGCCGGGCTGAAGCTTGCTAAAGACCTCGGAATAAAAATGTTGGACATATTATGTGACTCTAAAATCGTTGTTTGCCAAGTGCGAGAGGAATTTGTGGCTCGGGGACCTCGACTTATCGCCTATCTCAGGAAAGTGAGAGAGCTACCGAGTAGCTTGGAGCGGTACAACATAACACATATTCCAAGAGCTGAAAACCAGAAGGCGGATAGGCTGGCAAAGCTAGCTAGTTCCGACAATCCAGAAGAGACTGAAATGATTCCAATTGAAACATTGGAATCGCCAAGCTTTGAGTCGATGGAAGTTGAGTTCGCTTTCGAAGCGGAACCGGAGAAGGAGTCGTGGATGACCCCAATTAAGAACTTCCTTAAGAATGGGACACTCCCATCAAAGAAGAGTGAGAAAAGGGTTGTGGTTCGCAAGGCTACCAGATATGTCATGCAAGATGATAGTCTTTATAGGCAAGGATTTTCTATGCCCCTGTTACGATGTATAGCACACGACGACATCAAGCGTGTACTAAGAGAAGTGCACGAAGGTGAGTGTGGAGATCATACAGGAGGTCAGACTTTAGCGAAAAAGATATTGCGATACAGATACTTCTGGCCCATAATTAATAAAGATGCAGCTGATTATTCACGACGCTGCGATAAGTGCCAGAGATTCGCCAAAATCCCCAGAGCACCGTCGACCCAACTTAAATCAATGGTGAGTCCTTGGCCATTTGCCACGTGGGGAATTGATATCATTGGAGTTCTACCGATTGCTAAAGGAGGAGCGAAATATGCAATAGTGGCCGTGGACTATTTTACGAAGTGGGTGGAAGCTGAGCCCTTGACCAAAATCACGGCAAGAAAGGTGATAAGTTTCGTGGTCAGAAATATTATATGCCGATTCGGGATCCCAAGGACGATTATAACTGACAACGGAACCCAATTTGATAGTACTGAATTCAGAAATTTCTGCCAGAAGTATAAGATCGACAAGCGATACACTGTGGTTGCTTATCCGCAGTCGAACGGGCAAGTTGAGGCAATAAACAAAGTAATAAAATTCATCCTCAAGAAACGGTTAGAGCGCGCAAAGGCAAAATGGGTTGATGAATTGCCCCTAGCTTTGTGGGCATATCGGACAACATTTAAGACGGCTACTGGTCATACCCCTTTCTCTCTCTCCTTTGGCTCAGAAGCAGTAATTCCAGTTGAGCTGGAAGTTCCTTCCCACAGGGTGACGTATTATGACCCGATGACGAATCGGGCACTCTTACTTGAGTCTCTTGATGAAGTCGAAGGAAAAAGGGACGAAGCAGATTTGCGTGCGGCAAGACATCGACGTCAGATGGCACGCTATTACGACAAAAAAGTTCGCCTCGGGACTTTTGAACCAGGAGATTTGGTGCTAAAGAGAGTCTTTCCATCCCTTCCTCACCTCGGTCCAAAGTGGGAAGGACCCTTTGTCATCCAACGGAAACTTGAAAAAGGAACCTTCAAGTTAACGACTGTAGATGGCGAAGAAGTCCCTAGAGCATGGAATGCCCAACACTTAATGCGATATTTGGATTAGAAATGTTGTACTCTTTGTTATTTTTCTTATGAACTCTGTAATAAGGCACGACTTGCCTTGGGAAAATCTGACGATATGAATAAAGGACTATAAAGTGGATGTAGGCTACGACTTAGCCGAACCACTATAAAAATATTGTGTGTTATTTACTTTTATGCATATACATTCATCAATTATTCTGTTGTGATTATGGAATACAGGATGATTCAAAACCAGAAAAGGTTGAGGACAATTTAAACATAAGAAAAAGCACAACGACTATTTGTGCGACAAGACATAAAAGAATGAGAAAACGACATTCTTAACTCTAACTCTCCATAGAGAGAGAGAGTATAAAAGCGTCTCCGACTGAGCGCTGAAAAAGAAATTCTGCCTCTAACTCTAACTCTCCAGAGAGAGAGAGTATAAAAGCGTCTCCGACTGAGCGCTGAGAAAGGGATCTTTCCCCGCTGAAAGACCGGGGAATGAATAGATTGCTGAGCACGAACTCTAACTCTCCAGAGAGAGAGAGAGAGAGTATAAAAGAAATGCCAAAAAAAACGACAGGCACTGACGACACAGGAAATGCTATCCCGTCAGAAAATCGGGAGCATTCAAATTGCTTGATTAAGCATTAAATAATTTGTGAGAACTGACTGGGGGCATATATGTTTACGCATATTTCCTCCCTCCGTAACTTCATTTCATAACTATAGTAAGACATGCATTTTTACATAAGTGCAGAACTATTGACAAACAGACATTGCATAAAATGAATTATTTTTTATTTATTTACGAATGAATGAATTTGTACAGGAGAGCAGCTAAAAAAGAAGGTGTAAGAGCCACTCTTGTAGCAGCAATTGTTGGTTCACTAAATGCTAAAATGACACAAGGCAATCCACTATTTAGATTTTGAGTGAGCCTTGGACTTCTTGGCGGCTTTCTCCGCATCCTTTGCTTCTTTCTCGGCCTCTGTCAAGATTCGTTTTGATTTCTTCTTTCCTGAAGATGTGGTGTTGGAACCGGCAGACTTCTTCCCAGAGGGAGGAGCGCTGGAATCAAGAGAAGATTTTTTAGCGAGTTCCTCTGTAATAGATCTAGTTGAGAGCTTAACAACTAACCTTGATCCCGCATCCACAACCACGAGGGGCTTGAGGGCTTCAGGGTCTAGTTCTTCGGCTTTCAATTGCAAGTGTTTGTCTTGATCAGCTTTCATTGCAGCCAAAGTAACATCATCAGCATTTTTTGACTCCCCGACTATTGCAACTTCTGGTTCCTCCTCATGACCTTCGTCACCGCCATCATCCTTTAAAGCTGCTATCATTTCTTCATCATGGGGAGTGGCGGCCTTAGTCGGCACACTTCCTTCTCCCAAGTCTATAGGAGCAGCTTTGTCCTCCCCTCCTTCTGCCTTTTCTGTAGGATCTGCCCCGGTGGTGGCTCCTTGAGTCACATCTGTCTTTTCGGATGGCTCAATACCTACAGAATGAGAAGCAACAGTTATCAACTCAGGAGAGAATAATGGGTTTTTCATCGATTGCTCAATCATGTGGCGAAAGGTAGAAATAGCCTTGAAAAATTGAGGAGAAAAGGTAGGGATACCTTCCGAAGACTTCTCGGCAGGGGTAACTACTGCCTCCGATGCTATTTCAGGAATAGGGGATAGTAGAGTTGTTCGGGGGATTCCCGGATTTTCAGGATCATACCCCTCTACTTCAGAAGTCGCAGGGGCAGCAGAAGAGGAACCAACTTCGAAAACATTCTTCTGTTTAGACTTCCGTCTCTCTTCTTCCATGGCCTCAGCAATGAGGCGGCGCCCTTCAGCTAGGCGTTCCGGCTCATCATCCCTCAAGTATTTCTCCATTAGCTTATCTTCATCGATGGAATCGACCTTAAGCTCCTCCTTTTCCCACTCGACGATCTGATTCCATACTTGAACTAGAGTGGATGGATAATCCTCGATCCAAGAAATGTTTCGGCGACGGATGATATGTGCGAAGAATTCAATCATTAATTCGCCGAAACCCTGAATATCAGCCTCCGCCTCTGACAGTTGTTTGCGAGCTTCCTCCGTAGATTTGATAGCACACTCCACATTGCCCTCAGTCAGGGCAGCTCTGTTCTCTGCCTCCAATAGTTTTGAAGCCAAGTCAGCATTCTTCTTTTCTAGTTCAGCGTTCCTCTTTGCTAACTCGGCATTTTTCCGTTCGAGGTCAGTATAAGCAAGGCGTGTCTTAGCAGCTTCTGACTTAGCCTCATCAGCTTGCTTTTTTAACTCAGATCGCTCTTGAGTGTGAGATTCAAGTAAGTCATGATAACGTTTTTGCATGTCCTCAAATTGTTGTTTGAAGTTGGTAGCGTCCCTCTGAACAATAGCAAGCTGGGCCTGTGTGTCCTCCAAATCTTTACCAAGGTTCTTTAAGGCCTTAGCATCTTCTTCTGCGGTTTTTTGCATTGAATCAGCATTCGTGATTAGAGTACGGATAATTCTGGAAAGATTGCGTGAATATTTAAACATCTCAGAGTACTGTTTTTCAACCGCGTCTATCTTCGCTTTGGCCTCATCTGCCCACTTAGAAGAAACAGGTTCAAGGGCCGGTAAAAAAGTCAGAGTCTCGAAGTAGTGTTCGGGAAACTGCTCCTCCAAATACGCTCGCTTTATTGCAGTTTCCGCATCTAGTGGGGGAGGAGTGGGGATCGTCAATTCAGTGTCCCTGTGTGTGGAGGATTCGGTAGTTTCTTTGTCTTCCCTAGGTCGTTTAGTAGCAGGGACCTTGCGCTTACTTCGAGACTCAGTATCCTTTGGAGGACTTCTCTCTCCGCTGCGCTTTTCGTGGGAAGAGGTGGAGTCTTTCGATTGTGGCTTGTCCTCTTCCCTACGGCTTTGATAACCTTTGTACTTCTCTTGATCCGACCGAACAGGAGAGCGAGAACCATAGGGATCATAAGGCCTTCTCTCCTCCCTACCGCGATCATCACGGCGATCATACTCGATATCCTGAGGTGGATTAGACATGCTGCGGCGAAGCTTCCTGATATCATAGTAGGATCGAGACATCGTACCTGCACAATAAGACAAACGAAATTCAGAATCAATGGATTCACGGAGAAAGAGGTGCAATGAATGCTAATGCTGTTGTATAAAGTGTGTCCTAAGTGGTGTGTTTCCCCCAAACCAACCCGAGTCTGAAGCTAGACTAGTACGGGCAGGCTCCTTGGCCTTAGCAGGAGTGGTCTATTCAGAAGAGGTGAAAACTAAAGGATCCTTCCTAAAATCCCCTGAAGTGTATATAGTTTCAGGTAAGGGGAGATCCCCCAAACCCTGAAATATTTGGTCATCAGTACTAGGGACATCCCCCTCGGAAGCATTAAGTGGCGACTCTTGGGAGGATGTTGACTTTTCCAGAGAAGTAGCCTCCTCGGGGGCAGTATATCCTTCACGATGCTTTTCGGCCAGGTTGGCCAATTCGTCATCTTGTGTAGAAGATGGAGAAGGTGAAGTTTGAAGAGGCACTGTAGGAACTCCCGAGCCTTCTCCTGTTTCTGGGGCTACCTCTACTGGAGGAATATATACGTATGGAGCCGTCCCATGACCAATACTACGAAAAATGGATAACAGCCCATGAAACTGAAGATATTCGTCTTTAAGGACTTCATCGATGGTCAAGAATTTCTGATCGCCATTAAGAAGTTGGTGCATCCGGTCAAAGAACACCTGATCTGATATTTGTTTGGGATTGTCGACTGCAAACAAAAAGGAAAACAAGTTAAGGTGATGATTCAAGTATATAGAGCCCGGATTTAGAAAATCAGTGCTTTACTTGATTTTTTCCACCTCCTGGCACATCTAGGCTGTCGCTTCACGTAGAACCATTCCAGTCTGGAATCTCCAGCTTTACTGCTGAATGGTGCCGAGATTATCTTCCTTTTCGGAACTGACTCAAAATAGCAGAAAGATGGAGTCTCTCGAGTCCGATGCTTGAAGTTATAGAAGAAATGAACGTCATCGAACGTGAGCTCTATGCCTAAGATCTCACGGTATGCTATGTACAAAGTGTGCAAGTAGGCATAAGAATTGGGATGCAGCTGCATGGGGGCAATCCGCATTTGTCTTAGAAAGTCAACGATGAAGGGAGAAAATGGAGGGATAGCGCCGACCATACACATCAACCGAGTGACTGCCATATATCCTTCTGGAGGGTTGTGGGGACGGTCGGAGCTTGAAGGCACTAGAGTGTTTCTTTTCATTATCCCATATTTCAAACAAATTCGGATAAGTCGATCATTGTCGATTGTTGATTCAACGGAATCTGGAGGTGATTCCAGTATGATAGTCGATTCAAACTCATCAGGAGCCCGGTCGTCGCCAACCCCTCCTTCTTCTTCAAACCCTAAAGAAACTTCATTCTCTGAAGACGCTTCGTCACTTTTACGATTTCCGACGTCGTAGTCCGAACCCTCATTATCCCATTCTGGATCCGACGGAGAAGATATGTCCTCGAGAGTAATCTTGTTAGAGGTTTCCGGGGCTTCTTTCCTCTCGGCTAATCTGGAAGAGCGTCTGGGTCTCATGGTCATAAAACTATTGAAGAAGCAATAGCACACATTAGAGAAAATTAGCCCGTATCCCCCCGTGCGTGTGTGCAAACTAAAGTGTAAACAGTGTATACGGAAAGTGCAAAGTAAATGTTTAAAAGTGCGACGAAAAAGTTTGGCAAGATATAAAGAATTGAAGTAATTCTTGATGTCCAGTTACGTTCGCAAGGCACTATCCTAACTGTCCATTAAATTGAAGATCATGCCAAAAGTTGATTGGGCCAGTTAGACGAGTTTTTATGCGTTAAGGTAGACTGTGCTTCGGTTCGGTTTGGATCCATTCATTGGGATCGGATCGGGGGCGTGGCCTTAGGCTTGAATGTTACATTGAAACTCAGAAATCAAAGACGGATCGGATCGGAGGCAAAGTCCCCTAACGGTTCGGATCGGATCACGTAGTTATACTTCTCCTCCGTCATCTTACGGTCCGACCCAATCCGATTAGGTAAGATCCTTTTCCCCTTCTTCAAATATTTGCTCCGACCCGATCCGATCTCCTGGATTTCTTTTCTTTTTTTCTTTCTTTGCGTGCCCCGACCCGGTCCGATTTCCTGAACTCCCTTCCTCTTCCCTTCATTTTTTCAACTTCCATGTCTCTCCGAACCGAACCGATTCTCCATCATCTTCTTCTTCTCCTTCACCCTCTTTCTTCCCTATCCAGTTCCAAGGCCAATTTCGTGCCATTTACCCAAATCGAAGCCAAGCAATTCTACGCTGGTGCACATAACAACGGATTATAGTCTCCTCCATTCCAATCTCGAGACAACGGCGAGTTTATTGGTGATGATGACGAGGGAGGGTCACGGCGGCAAGTTCATCAGAATTTCATGCTCAAATCATCCTAATCGTCTACGAATTCGAATCGGGAGTAATTAAAAAAAAAGGGATTGTTCAAAGTTTTATAACCTACCAGTGTGATTACTTCGAGAATTAAGAAGAATTTTGAAGTTTCACGGATTAAAATTTTCTCGTTTTGCAGAGCTCGAGCGGTAAAATAGTAAAAGTGAATGAAGGAAGGAGGAAGTGTTTATATAGAAGAGGAATGTGACTATTCGTCTCCCCATTCGGATCAGACCGATAGCCCAATAGCAAAACCCCCGTTCGGATCGGATAGGCAGTCCAGAAGTAAAGCTTGGCCCAATAATCCAGTGGAAAATAGAAAGGAGAAGGGGTCTGTTCGGATCGGAACCCGAACCGAACCGAGTTCTTTAGCTCAGCAACGAACTGAATTGAAATTTGAAGAAAAAGATGAAAACACAAGTAAAATCAAAAGAGAAATTACCTCGAAGAGCGCTATGCATTGATAGTCAAAGCATGCTCCGTCTCCAACAGAAGCATCCTTTGAGGGGGCAAAATGTTAGCCCACTTTGTGAACTGGGCAACACAAAGTCAAGATGTGAAATGTTGAAGAACTTGAAAAACTTGGTAAGTACTGAAGCAGGTCGGATCGGAGCAGCGCATTGGTTCGGATCGGATAAAGTTTTCTGTTCGGATCGGTGAACTATTGTTGTCGAAATCAGAAAGGCACAGCTGTTCGGATCGGAGGGCAATATATTCCCAATTGGATCGGAAAGCCACTTGATTGCTACAGAGATAGATCGGAGCGGAGCGGAGCAGAATAAAGAGAAGAAAGAATTGGTTCCAAGTCAATCCGGGTCGGATCGGGTACCCCGATCCGAACCCCTTGTGCATGCCCCTCCGATCCGAGCCTGTCTTCCACGTCACTCTCCTGCATGAGCGCCTGGTTATTCGGATCGGCAGTGACCAGTTCCTACCCTCAACGTCAACTACTCTGATGCGTTGTCAACATAGAAATTCATCCGAACCCGAGGCTGATGGGATGGATGACACGTGGCTTCGATCCGGATCGGATTCTGAGCAAATTCTCACCTATAAATACCCCGTCTGGAGACAAAGAAAAGGATCTTTTTTCTGACATTTGGAGAGTTCAACCACCTTCATTACCCGAATTCCAGAACTCCCGGAAAATCCAAATCTTCTTTCATTATTTGTTTTTAGACAATTGAGTGATTGTAAGTGAGTTGTGAGAGAAATCAAGTGAATATTTCATTGTACTTGCAACTGAATCATTGAGAATAGTGAAAAACAAGTGGACGTAGGCATTTCTTCGCCGAACCACTATAAATCCTGTGTGTTCATTCTTATTTTTGATTTCATTTCATTTTGCTTTTAATCAATTTGGGTGTTAGAACCACTTTTTGGTCTAACAACTAAAATATATATCATATCCAAAAATACAAAAATAAATTCGCAGTTTTGGTTTATTTCTTCGTTCGATACATTCAACTTTGACGACTGTGTATGTCTTGAGCTTTTTAATACATCCAAGCATACACTAGTAATATACATTTAAACAAAAGCAGTTTGATCGATAACCATCTAACATTACACCTAAAATTACAAGAGTGCTCTATTACCATGCAAAGAAGTTTTTTGATTCGGGATCTTGCTTCTAAAAGAACAAAAAATACAATAGCTCTTTCATTTTGTGCTTTCGTACCTCCAACATGCACAGTTGTCTGTCTCCCTTTTTTCGGTCCCAACTTCTTGAAGCATTTGCTCTACATCACCTATAGATAAGCAAATTATCCATCATTTACGCGGAGCATCAAAAGAAAATCAACAAGAAAAAAGAACATAAGAAAAATGAATATATTACCAGCTCCCTTTGCAGCAGCAGATGTAATTACAAGCAACGGATTATTGGTCGCAGCTTCTCAATTGCTATAAAAATCACTCTCGCTCCAATAAGTGAACTCATTAATGAGAAAATGAGTAGCAGTCATGTTTATTCTCAAATAAACTAAAAAAATTAAATGGGAAAGGATTAACTGTCATGTTACTTTAAAAAAAATGGCAACACGCTTTCTTTTTTTAATTATCATTACTCAGGACTTGCATAATCTATCCGAATTTTGCAATAATGAAATGGAAATCAATTAAACAGCTTTTAAATTGTCGAACATACATCAGCTAAAGAAACCATGTTATAATGAAATGTATGCTACCATTTTTAATTTAAACTAATTGAACAATTCTAGTAAGTAGAAAATGAAAAGAAAATCCAAACGCTACAGGTGCCACTTTGAAACCCAACCCCAACGAAAGATAAATAGATGATACTTGCGAGCAGGAACAAAAATAGAGATGGCATGTAACAATTATTTCTGAAACTAATTGGAACCAAAGAAAACACGGGTTACGGCTCTTCTGATGGAATTCTTCTGAGCACGCCTGGCTAGCCCTGGACGATGTACCGCTGATCAGCGATCTTGTCATAATATTTCAGAAACTAAACATTTTGGTGATTAATTTTTGTAAAAGAAATAAAATGATGTACATAACCACATGGATCTGATATCATTCATGTTCTATAAAAGTTACTAATATTTTATACTGATAAGAAAGCGACATGACTTGCATAATCTATCCGTACATTGGACGACCAGTCTAATTTAACAGGATACAGGAATTAGAGAAAATTTTATACATGCTAAAAAATAAAGAACATGAGAAGATTGCAGATGAACAAAGAGCTTACCTCATCAACAGGTGGTTTTCCCCAGCCACCGGGACGATAACCGAAGCTTGCACCAGGTGGTATGGGAGCATTCAATCTAGGTATTTTTAAGTGTGGATAAGATGGTGGAGGTCCATATCTCTGATCAAACGATTATTATACATAAGTTGGATATATGATTATTTTAAAAATGTTAACTTTTATACTGCAAATATGAAATATATAATGCACCTGCATATTGATAAGCCAGGGAGGAGGGGCACCATCAGGCATGCCAAGAGCTTCTTTCAGTGCATGTGACAACATCATTGGCTTCATTTCTCTCAACTTGGTCTGTTAAAAGAGCAATGGACGATTAATGCTACAAAAACCATTGTAATAACCCGGAAAATCCGAACCAATTTAAAATTTTTATTTTGGCAATTTTAATGAATTTTGAATATTTAAAATGGTTTATTTTAAATAATAATGATGAATAATTTATTTTGAATAGAAATAGAACGTACATATTTATTTGAATCGTCGTTAGAATATAAATATTTATTTATAATTATAAAAGGAATTAAAAATGGCGCGGTAGTTCAAAAATTCGATTTCAAATTTCAAATGAATGTACAAGATTCAAAATAAATCGAATTTTGGCGAAACCAAAAATATTAGAATCTATTTGAAAATATCTTTCTAAAGAATCCGAAAATTTGAAATTTCATAGCGGGAATAAAAAGTTATGTCCAATTGAAAATTCAGAATAGTCACTATGGAATTTTGGCCCTTAAAAATGGAAATTTTGCAAACGACCTCTGTTTTCGACGAAACCACTTCTGTCGGATCCGGGATGTCAAGTTATTGCTAGATTCCAAAATTTGTAATTTTTGAAAGCAATATGTGAGCGTGGCGAAGTAAAACGTGTTTTAACAGTTTTTGTCAATTTCGATCGACCAGAAAATGGTCATTTTTCAAATGATCTCAGAATTTGACGAAATTAGTTTTGTTAGGACCGTATCGTTAATATGAAGCTAGAAATAAATTTTCTAGAATTTTTAGAGTCCATATATGGCCCAGGTAAATTGAAATGTACGTTTAAAATTTAATATATTGATTTAAATGTAAATTTGATGAAGACTGATCGTAACGGTCGAATTGGCTTGCGAAACATATCCCATTGGACTCGGAATGAGAATAATTAGCTAGGGGCGACAGTCGTTGGGCTCGATTTGGGGTTTGATAGAAAATGTCAACCCTCTTTGGAAAATTTAATAATAAAATAAAATAAATTTACATAACCCCCCTCCCCACGTTCAGTCTCTCGTTCAAACTCCACTCCCCAAATCGAAAAATAGAAACCCGACTGCTCCCCCGTCGCCCTTCTCTCTAGCACCCACCACTGCATCGATCCGGCCCCCTGGCGATGGCACCTCCGTCCAGACCCCCTCCTCTCAGCCGACGCTCTCTCCCCCCTTTTTTCTGAAACGCGAGACCCAAACACCCTAAAACTAAACCCCAGACCCGCCGCCCATCCTACCAAAGGTTGAGCCATCCCCTGCGAGCCACCGCGAGCAGCAACACCTCATCCCCCCTCGATTGACGCAGACCCCCCTTCTTCAAGAAAAAAACTGTGAGTTTTCTTTTTGTTGTTTATATATATATATACTTTATTTTCAGTTATAAATGTTGGATCTTTATTGGGGTAAAATGTTTGATCTTTATTTGTGTAAAAAGATTAGATTTTTTATTGTAAAAAGACTTGATTTTTTTTATAAAGATTATATGAAGTTAGGATTTTTGTTAATATAAAGTTAGGATTTTTGTAGATATAAAGATTAGATATTTATTTGTTTGAATGATAGAAAAGATTGAATTTTCAGAATAGAGAGGATTGAATTTTTATAATAGGAAGAAAAGATTCGATTTTTATAAATTGAAAGGTTGAGATTTTTAACATTAGAAAGCTTTGATTTTTAACGTTAAAAAGATGATATTTTTAACATTAGAAAACTTTGATAAGAAAAAGTTTAGATTTTAAATTTAAAAAAAAAATGATTTTTATTTATATAGAAATGGGATTTTTATATATAAAAATATTATTTTTATATATAAAAATATTATTTTTATATAGATGAAGTAGCGATAAAAATTCGATTTTTATATATATGAAGTGAAGATATTATTTTTATATATGTAGCAAATTGAAAATATGATTTTAATATAAACTGCGTGAAACAGATTTTGTTGAAAACATAGTGAAGGGCACAACGAGCGGGAAACGAGTAGAATCCAAACCGTTCAGAAGTAAATAATGATGGGGTGGAACCCTAAGGTGAGAACTCCTTACTATCATTTTTCTATACAGTTATTTATTTTATAACTGCATATATGAACTGTTCCCCGTCGTCTATAGACCATGGACGACTTGTGTGGTAGTTTAGTTGGTTAAATGGATTGTTTGGTTGAAATTGGATTGTTTGGTTGAAATTGGTTGTTTGGGTGAAATGGAATTGATTAGATTGGGATGTGTATGGCGCAGGCCATTATTAGACTGGGGATAAGGCTAGGCCTTATCCCGTTTCTAGTATCGTGCCGTTATGCCGCCGAAAATTTCTAAAATATGTTAGAACAATAAAAATATTATTTTTATTGAGTAAATGAACCAAATGAATGTTTTATCGTTAAAAATATAATTTTTAAAGTGTATGTGAATAAAATAAATATTCATTTACAAATCAGACGATTTGTTTATGTACACACATTTGACTGATATTGATTGGGACGATAATTTTTACACATCGCCCAACTGCACAAATAAAACATGTCTTTGATTGTTTGAAACCCCACACGGGTATTGGGATGATATATGACATACACTAGTCCCAATAATTAGTTGTATGTCGATCAATTGATTGACAGGCTGTTATAAGCGTTAAATATTTTTATTTGATGCTTATACAGTGTAGAATGCACTTTGGATGATGGTTGAAAGTGTTTGATTGTAGTTGTGTACATATGTGTATGAAATCCATATAAATCACATCATATGGTAATTGACTGTGTCTGATTCCAGTTCAGAAAGAAAGAATAATTTAAAATAACAATTACGTTAAAATAATGAATTTTTTCAAACAATATTCAGAAAAGAATCAAAATCTGATTTTGATGTCTGATTTGGGATGGGCACGAATATATTTAAATATATATAGCCGTGTTGATTAAATTAACGCCATTTTGATGTGAACGATATTTATATCGATTTTATTCATTTTTATTATAGATATCGAAAAGGAATTGATTTCAAAATCTAATGTTTTGAAAATATTATCATTTATATATCGATGATATGGAATATTCAATTTTGATTAGAAATTGAATAGGAAGTTGAAATCGTTTTGAAAACGAATTTAAAACGATTTATAAAATACATTTTAAAAGGAAATCGACGAAATATATAAAATATATATATTATATATATTATATATACAATAGAACGCGCCGCGCTGTGGTAGTTCGCGAAATTCGACCATTGACTTCGAAAGGACATTACGGGAGATCCGACCATCCGATTCTCCTAAAACCGGAATCGTTGGGTTCGTATCGAAAAGAGCTTTCTAACGAACACAAGAAATTATAATCTAACGGTTGGATTTGGAATTATGTCCAAATAAAATTTGGAAAAGGTTGTTGTAAGTGCAGTTCGATGGCCATTGATGGAAATCGACTGTACGGGTCTTGATAAAATTATTAAAAATATCAATAATTAGTGTAAAATCATAAGAAAGAATTAGGATGAAAAACTCCATATTTGAAAAGATAAAAATAGTTTTTTATCGAAATGAACTAGTTTTGAACTAGAATTATAATTCATTTATTTTTAAAATAAATAAATTGGATTTGAAATGGTTTTAAAAATAACCAGAATTTCCAATATATAGATTGGAAATGGATTTGAATCGAAATTGTCTTCGGAATATTTCGATGTTGGATTTCGTGATTATACAGACATTGTTATGGAGATTTGAAAGATATATTTATATCGTTATTTCTAATACAATATTTGTTGGTTGTAGAATTTGATGTTGAATATAAGCCTATATACTTTCTATTCAAAGCCTTGTATTTAATATCAAATGGGATTTGAGTTTGTCGTGAATGGTGTCTTCATTAACCCTGTTCTTAAACCAGTTGAAAAAAAGATTAAATCTTTTTATTTAGATTTAATGAAGTATACCAATTAAATGATATTTAATTGGAATTGAATTGGAATTGATTTTTGGGTTTATCGTGAATGGTGTTTTAAATAACACTTGTTCTTTAACTCGATAATTAATGAAATGTGAATTGGGTTTGTTGTGAACTGTGTTTTAACGACATTCGTTCTTTAACCCGAGTTACAGTGAAATATGCTTTGGAATTTATAAATCTTTTGTTAAGATTTAAAGGAGATTTTCCAAAGTAAAATTTTCCAATTTAAATATAATAAATTGGAATGGAATGGAATTCGATTTGGTAATAATCGAAGTGAATTTCCGTGGATGAGGACTGCTATTATATATGGAATTTAAAAGTCTTTGTCGTTATTCCATTTAAATTATTAGTCGGATATGGAAGTTTATATCGATTATATATATTGATTTGTTTTCCATGAAGATTCCAATGTTAATGGAATGCGATTTTGGGTTGTCGTGAATGGTATCTTTAATAATACTGTTCTTAGACCCAACGGAGTTAAGAAAATCAGAAACTGACTGGGGATTAGTTAAGTTGAATGGTTTCCTGGGTATTGATCTGATGTTGGTTTCGGCGTTCGGGGTTATTACTTAGGGAATTGTTCACTTGCTAATTTACGGTTAAAGGCTGATGGAATAGAATGTGATTTCGGGTTTATCGTGAACCGTGTTTTAAATGACATTGGTTCTTTAACCCAGTTAAAGACAGGTTATGATTTCCCAAGTTAAATAATCATTAATATTGATTTTTGGGAAGATTAAAACCAGGTGGAGTTTTAATGAATCTTTAATTAGATTGAAATGATCGAGAATGGAGTATCACCAGTTTTGCTCCAGGCGATAGTTAAATCTTTAATTAGATTTGAATGTGAAATGGTAATTAACTTTACCGATAACACCGTGGTGTTAGATATGAAGTATTACCGGTTTTGCTTCATGGGATGAATAGGTTGGGATTGGGAAGTTTAAAACAAATGATTACTTCGGTAAGGTTCGTTAATCCTGACTAGTTTGGATAAACCATAATATGGTTTGAATTGATATTCAAAGGAAGATTAAAGAATAAATGTAAAGAATTTATCTTTGATAAAATTAATGGGAACCTTTCCCAAAGTAAAAGAATATTTGAATAAAGGAATATTCTAGATTGGAATATGGCGTATGTTGTGTTTTTATAACACTTGTTTATTGTATACGCGAGTTATTCAGAAAGACCAGGTTTATCCTATTCTGGATAACTGATTCGACGATATGTCGAGGATGAAGACGGTGGTCGAAGACCGAGGGTCGAAGACCAGGGGTCTTCACATCGTTTGGATAATTATTAACGATTTGGATTGGGCTGTACACCCAAGAGGAGGGAATCAGTTGGTGATCGTCCAGACGTACTTGGAGATCGATGGATATGCGAGGAATAAGGTTCCTACGGTTTCGTTCAGACCCGGAACGGACTTGTAAATGGATGTGTGTCTAACATTGGATTTTATTTTGTGTTGATTGATTTCTATTAAATATATATCTATTTGGCGGCGGAAAATTTATTCTCTTGCTTAACGCCCTTCTCTGAGACGTACGAGCTCAGAGGTTATATATCGATTGATATCAGTCGCATGGCATGAATTGCCTGTGAGGAATGCTGAGATGCAAATGATCAAGGCTTCTGTTGAAAAGCAGAGTCTTGTGGTTGATGATCAAAGCACGACTTTAATACAGCGTAGCTTTGTGTAGCGTTAGTTCGCGAGCCTTACACCCCGGTGTGAACCAGAAACGGGAGAGGATATTAGGCAGGGCATGCGTTTCCTTTTAGCTAGGAGTGGTGTTTTAGGTTGCCCGGACATTTTACCTATGTGGATGATGGATTGTGAGGCGCCTCGGTTATATCAGTCGATCCGGGACCGATGGAGTCATTTGGCTCATTGACGCCCCATAGGGCGGGGAAACGCAGTGTTCAGGCATTGTAATCCATATCGAGTGGACCGGCCCTGACGATCCAAGGCTTGCCTGCGCGCTTGCCTAAGACACGGGCTAGAGTGTCTCGAAGCGGTAAGGACGATCCCTTGCCTCAGTTCGTGGAAGGAAATCCAACTTCCAATACGACATTTTGAGGTTTTGATTATAAACCTACATATGGCGACATAGTGGTATGGGGCACTTAAGCCGTCTATGATTGATACTTATAATTGAAATTGTTTTATACACTATGCACTTATAATAGTGTCAAATGATTTGTTTTAAACGTACCAAACATGTTTGGCTATTATAAGGGAAAACCCTATCCCCCGGCTTGCGTTGTATTGTGTGATAGGACCTGGGTCTTATAATAGCTTCATTTTTCCAAAAAGCATGGCGTTGTTTTGATATATGCACCGGTATTCTTGGGAGGAAACCCGTTCCGTGTTATACGGCGTGGTCCCTTGATATATCTGATTTAAAGTAAAGTTTTAAATAACAGTTTTAGTTCTCACACCAGTCACATGACTGACCTGGAGTTTATTGTTTTAACCTAAACTCTGGGTGCCCCTATTTTCCGCACGAGCACCAAGTAGTTTTGGTTTTGCAGATTTATATTCACAGGATCCTGGTTTACAGCTGGAATGATATTCGGAAAGCTCTGTATTCGTATATCTCCTTCAGTTGTGTTTTGTATTGTTTTTCCGCTGCTATGTAATGTAATTTAAATCTATGATAATTTTCTGATGTATAAAATTCATTTATACTCTGTATATTCTCGTATTCTAATGAAAGTGTTGTAATAAGCAATGAAAGGTTCTTCTGTTTGTGTTCTGATTTGTCTTGTTCTCAACTCAATTCGGGCTTTCCTTCGCGGGGAAGTTCGGGTCGTGTCGGTTTGGTATCATAGCTTTGGTTTACAAAGCTCGAGAACAAGGCACATTAGAACCAAACGAAAGAATTCATCAGAGATTGGATTTGTAATGAGAATGACTCATTAGAGATAGGATCAGTAGTATCCTAGAACTAGTGTGAAAAGTGTTAAATTTTCAAAATAAAAAGGAAAACAAATTTTGTTTTGAAAATTTAAATCAATTATTCGTATTTGAATATTATTTTTATATTGATTTGGGAAATCAGGTATATAGAGGTTTTAATATACGTCTGATCCACGTGTATTTGAAGCCTTCAATATACTGGATGGATATAGAGTCACACTCTAGTCTCCCGGGGGTAATTCTGGTGATGCGGTCGCATCATCAGTATTTATATTCGAGTGCCGAAAGTGCGATATCTATATATTTCCAATTGACTGGTGTGAGAACCGAAATATATTTAGAACATATTGTTGTGACTTGGCATCATGATTTTCTGTATATATATCAAAATTATGAATTTGAAACGTTAATCAACTAATTGATTGCTGATTGTATTGTTTGATTATTGGTTGAGTAATTAAAATTTGAACCATTTAGGCCAAATTGAACCAAATTTTGAACTGACTTGAAAATTGTTTGGAATTACATGCATATACATGTATATACGTTGAACAGGTCATAGCAGGGAAGCTAAGAAGAGGAATAAAATTGTTTGCCCGACAAATAGGTACATGTTTAATGTATTTCTTGGGTTTTGGATGATTTTATGAGCCAATTGGCTGTTTTTTTTTTCTTTTTGGATTTGAGAGTCCTGTATGGCAATTTCGGGATTTTCCTGGTGCTCCCGTATAGGGGAGGTTATGGCAAAATATTTCAAAAATTTAGGGTGTTAGCCAAATTTTTGAAAAATTTGAAAAGTTCTTAGAAACTGAAAAGTTGAAGAACTTAAGCCGTAATGAAAATAATGAAAGTTGAGTTGATTAGTAAACAACTTTCAGCTTCGTTCCATTTCGAGGATGAAAAGTTTTAAGTGGGGGAGATTGTAATAACCCGGAAAATCCTAACCAATTAAATTTTTTTATTTTAGCAATTTTAATGAATTTTGAATATTTAGAATGATTTATTTTAAATAATAATGACGAGAAATTTATTTTGAATAGAAATAGAACGTACATATCTACTTAAATCATCGTTGGAATATAAATATTTATTTATAATTATAAAAGGAATTAAAAATGGCGCGGTAGTTCAAAATTCGATTTCAAATTTCAAATAAATGTACAAGATTCAAAATAAACCGGATTTTGGCGAAACCAAAAATATTAGAATCTATTTGAAAACATCTTTCTAACTGTAACACCCCACACCCGCTAAGGTCACTCACTATGGGAATGCCTTAACTTCGGTGGAGTATTTAAGTGAATATAGAACAGAAAAATTACAACAAGACAGATATAAATAATACTTGAAGTCTTAAAACATCATTTCATTGCAGCAGAAGGTAAACATGTTTAGTTACAACACCATAAAGAGTCAAGTACTAAATATCCATCCTGATAAAACATAAGTACATAATCCCACTACATAAACAAATAGCCATAATAGAAAAGATAAGCTGGGCTTTACATCACGGTCCAAGCTCCAAAAGATAGATAAAGAGATCTGATCAAAGCCCACTAGTGCTAGGCCCAACCTGAGGACCTGAGGGGGAAAAAGATAAAAACAACGGGGTCAGACATAAGTCTGAGTGAGCCCTATAACTCTAACAACACAATCATTAAAGTAATTAGGGTATGATATAAACTTGGTACGGGATGACTGGGGATAAATGACTACACTAAGTAGCCAACTAGACATAGGATGAACTAAGATAACGGTAAAGACGCATCTACCCACCCAAGGGTAATTACTAACTGCACCACACCAGTCATTCCTACTTAAAGGTTGATCCCTCCCAAGGACTTAGAAAATTTCCCAGTAGTTTCGTGTACGCCTAGCTGACTACATAGGTGCCGTCTGCCCCTATCTCCACTAGGTGTACCCACTACTCCCAAGCGATCGGCTCCCTACCGTAGATACCCGTGCTGGCCCCACAGTGGGGTGTATCACTCCCCAAAGTGGCAACCCGATACAACCAATGGTGCACGGCTTATATCTACACGATGCAACAACGTCTTACCTACCAGCCCGGGTCCACACACGCATATGAAACCCGTTGGACTTGCGTTGCCACCGCTAACCCGTTTTGGCCTCTTATAGTCAAGCCCAGTACGCGTGTCCCGTCCTCGACATGGGTCGAGCCCAATAAGATACATATGGGTTACTGGTTGAAATGGGCCCCCACAAGCTACCCACCTAAGCTTGTCACTTTATCTAGTGCATCCCACTTAACCCTTTAATCATGTTTAATTACATGTTTCCACTTGGTTAAGTATTCTAATCGTATTTTCTATTGCCACCCAAGGCAACCCACTAGATTTCCACATGCCACCCAAGGCACTTACATGCCACCCAAGGCACTTACATGCCACCCAAGGCACCCACTTAACCCCTCATGCCCCACTACATGCTTATCTGGTTAAGTGTTTCTTAATTGATTAAGAACGTAACCGTTGTAAAGACCTCTCACACTAGACTATCTTTTATGGCAGCTGGATTTGCCGGTCGGGTCCGAGAAGCCTTACGCCATAACCGAGTCTAACCTCGTGTCTTTACACTTGTCACGTATTAAGTTTGTGCCTAAGACCTCTCACATTGGGCCAATCATTTGTAGCCGCTGGATTTGCCGGTCGGTTCCGGGAAGTCTTATGCTACAAAAGGGTCTAACCTCGTGTCTTAGTCGATTAATCACCCCCATATTTCGAATTAATTTTCCCTAATTAATTCCAATTTTAACGATGTACATAATTGACTCAATTATGTCCATCCACTTTATGGTATGCATAATCATACCAACTTCACACCATTTCATTAACATGTATATTAACCCCATCGTTCCCCACGTAATTCGCTAACATGACATAAAAGGGAAGATTCATCACAAATACAATGGGTTCAACTTGCATAACATTAGCATCAACATGGGTTTAAAAGGTGTCAACATGCATATAGCATCAAACCCAACTAGCATAAATAACCAACCCAAACTTGCATGAATCACATATGTCATAAAGAGGTTAACTTGCATAAGTGACTTATGTCATACAAAGGGGTAAACTTGCATATATATGTATGACATACTAAGGGGTTAACTTGCATATGTATGCATATCATACTAAGGTGTAAACTTGCACATGTTACTTGCATATAATCATACACCAAACTTGCATAACATATCATATATGAACTTGCATATAATCAAACACCAAACTTGCATAACATATCATATATGAACTTGCATATAATCAAACACCAAACTTGCATAACATGGTGTCATAATGGATCAATGTTTATCATAGCAATTTGCATAACTAGAATCATGAACACATAGCCTAACACTTGCACAACTTGCATAACATCATGATCATGTTGCATATAACTTGCATAACATCATGAACATGTAGCATATAACTTGCATAACTTGCATAACATCATGATCATGTAGCATATAACTTGCATAACTTGCATAACATCATGATCACATAGCATATGACTTGCATAACTTGCATAACATCATGAACACATAGCACATAACTTGCATAACTTGCATAACATCACAAACACATAGCATATGATAACATAATCTTGCATTGATCCACATTCATAGCCATAACCTCATTATATCCTATCATAATCATTTCAACAATTGGTCATTAAGGCTATAGAAACTCACAACTTGTTGATTAACACTCCTATGAAGAAGATTAAGTTGCTAGAGTTGATTAGTAGTTGATTTGAGAAGATATCTTCCTCTTCAATTTGATGGAGGCTCCTTCAAGTTGCATTTTGACGGCATGACGACGTTGTATCTATTTTTAGTATGAGTTAGGGTAGTCTTAGGGTGTATTTATAGAGTAGTTAGGTGTTTTAGGCCATTAGATTAACCCTAAATCAGATTAGAGCCGTCAGATCTCGTCCTAGCCACCAAGCACAGCCCAAAAGCCATCAGGTTGCACCCAGGTCACACAGACCGACATGGGGGGGTCGACCCCTGGGTCGACCCCTAGGGAGGGGGTCGACACCCATGTCGACCCCTGGGTCGACTCCCTCAGCCTGGCGGGAATTTTCCCGCCTCTTCTGAAATGTTTAAATTTTTATATTTAAATCTGTTTTGAATTTCTGAAAACTTCTTCGGGCCTTAACTGGGTCATACGGACTCCGATTTTCGAAAATTCGGACTTTATTTCGCGTATTTTTCCGAGATGAACGCAATGGCATAGCCCGTTTCCCCTGATTCAGATTTTTAAATTTAATTCTGCCCTGTTTTATATTATAGAAAGTTATTCAACACACGGGGTGTTACATTCTCCCCTACTTAAAGGATTTCGTCCCCGAAATCTCTAAGTCAAGAAGAACGTATCCTACCAACCAAACAACCATCTACTCAAACCATCAAACACTGGCATCCATTGTCCTTTAAGTTTCTAATGCTGTATGAACATATGCAAAGAGTGTGTGTATATGTCCGTATACTAATGCAAAATTAGGCGGTCTACTGATTCAGTCGACCTCCTTAATGCAAACCATGATAGTGCCATGCATCCAATATGTATGCGAAAGAACCCTATCGACACATACTATTTCTACATGAGTGCATAGTCATTCACCAAAATGCATCATCCATATGATAGCACAACCATTATACATCCATTAATATAGCTACCTACACACAATTATATGCAATATGCAATATGAAGTGATTGAGCCGATCTAATGCCCAGAGTGTGTGTATATGCATCCACGAGCAACCACTAGCAACCACTTGCATCCACTCGCATCCATCAATTATAACATGTCTCAAACACATGTTTCAACCATAGGTTTTACCCTATCTAAAGGTCAAAGGTACTAATGAGAGGACATACTAAAGATAAGATAAGTACTAGACAAACGATAAAGGAGAAGTTAAAAGACATACCCTCAAAAAGGAATGGGTACAGCTAACGCATCTTCGCTTCTGTCTCCCAAGTAGCATTGCTCTCATCCTCTCCCCATTGCACTTTGACTAGTCGAACCTCCCTGTTTCTCAACTTCCTAATCTCTGACCCAAGGATGCGGGTAGGAGCTCGTCGAATAGTCGCATCACGCTCTACCTCCACTTCTATAAGCAAACTCGGCTCTACCACCTCTGCGGTCTCATGTAGGTACTTCCTCAAATGTGACACATGGAATACGTCATGTACCCCACTAAGTCTCTCGGGTAAATCCACTCTATATGCCATCCGTCCAATCCTTTCCTTAATAGGAAACGGTCCTACAAATCTTGGTGCTAACTTCCCAACGGACCCAAAGCGCACAACATTCCGTAATGGAGATACTTTGACAAAGACCATGTCCCCAACATCAAACTCCAGATCCGTCCTCCTCTTATCCCCGTAAGATTTCTGTCTATCTTGCGCCGCTTTCATCCTTCTTCGAATCAAATCAATCTTCTATGAAGTCTCTCTAACCATATCGGGCCCAAGCAAGATCTTATCCGTAGATTCCCACCAACATGTAGGTGATCGACAAGGCCTTCCATAAAGAGCTTCGAAAGGAGCCATGCCAATACTGGACTGAAAGCTGTTATTATACGCGAACTCCACCAATGGAAGATGCTCTTCCCATGTACCTCCAAAATCCAAGATACAAAGCCTCAAAAGGTCTTCCAGAACATGATTCACCCTCTCGGTCTGGTCGTCCGTCTGAGGATGATATGCGGTGCTCAAACACAACTGAGTCCCCACTGCTTCTTGCAAACTCTTCCAAAACTCGCTAGTGAAGATAGGATCTCGATCACTCACTATGCTAGAGGGTACCCCATGCAATCGAACTATCTCTCAAAGGTAAACTGAAGCTAGCTATGGAGCAGTCCTCTTGCTCTTCACGGGTATGAAATGGGCGCTCTTAGTCAGTCTGTCTACCACGACCCAAATTCCCGTATTACCCTTCCTCGATCTAGGTAACCCATCAATAAAATCCATCGAGACGCTATCCCACTTCCATTGCGGAACTTCCAATGGGTGAAGCAGCCCACCAGGTTTCTTTTGCTCCGCTTTCACTTGCTGGCACACCAAGAATCTAGCGACATACTCGGCCACATCTTTCTTCATACCGGCCCAAAAGAAAACTCGCTTCATGTCCTGGTACATCTTGTCCCCACCGGGATGAATGGTCATCCTAGAACGGTGTGCATCATCAAGAATAGCCTTCCTCAAACCCTCGTCTTGCGGTACACAAAGTCTACCGTCTCTACGCAAGCACCCCCTATCGTCTAGGGTGTACCTACTCAAATGGTTGGACGACTCCCCCCTTATGAGCCTCTCTACCAACTCAACCAACTGTGGGTCGTCCCGCTGTGCCTCGCCAACCCATCCCAAAAGAGTAGGTCTGACCTCTAAGGATGCTAGCAAACCGGGTACAAAGTCAACGGAAGGTCTGAAATCAAACATCGAGATAAATTCCAAGCTTCGTCGTTCCACGAACAATGGACTCAAGGACAACCTTTTTTTGCTCAAGGCATCCGCCACCACGTTACCCTTGCCAGGGGTATATGCTATCTCGAAATCATAGGATGCTAAGAACTCCATCCACCTTTGTTGTCTCAAGTTCAAATCCTTCTGAGAAAACAAGTACTTCAATGATTTGTGGTCAGTGAACAATTCGAACCTCTCTCCAAGAAGATAATGGCGCCAAATCTTAAGCGCAAAAACAATAGCGACCAACTCTAGATCATGGGTAGGGTAATTTTTCTCATGCTTTCTCAACTGCCTTCCACCGTAGGCTATTACCCTTCCCTCTTGCATTAAGACTGCGCCCAGTCCTGTCCCTCAAGCATCGGTATAGACAACAAATGGCTTACTCCCATCTGGCAACACTAAGACTAGGGCTGTGGTTAAAGCTCTCTTTAACCGTCGGAACGCATCATCACAATCTACGTCCCATGCGAAGACCAGATTCTTCTTTGTCAAGCGAGTTAATGGGGCTGATTTCTTCGCGAAGTCCTTGATAAACTTCCTATAGTAGCCAGCCAACCCCAAGAAACTCCTTACCTCGGTAGCATTCTTCGGAACCTTCCAATCTTGGATGGACACTACCTTCGCGGGATCCACAGCTATCCCTTCCTTGGAGACCACGTGCCCCAAGAACCGCACTTCCTTCCTCCAGAAGTGACATTTAGAGAATTTAGCCTTAAGGCTATGCGCTCGAAGAGTCTCCAACACTTCCCTAAGATGTAGGGCATGCTCTTCTTCACTCTTAGAAAAGACTAAGATGTCATCCACAAAGACCACCACGAACTTATTAAGGTACTCCCTGAAGACCCTACTCATCAAATCAACAAAGTATGCAGGGGCGTTCGTCAAACCAAATGGCATCACCAGCCACTCATAGAAACCATCCGGAGTCCTAAAGGTAGTCTTGTCTATGCTATCCTCAGCCACCCTCAACTGATGAAACCCTGTGGCCAAGTCCAACTGCGAAAACACTGAGGCGCCAACCAACTGATCAAATAGATCATCAATCCTCGGCAATGGGTGTCTATTCTTCTTTGTGAGCTTGTTGAGTTCTCTATAGTCTTCACAAAGTCTGAGGGACCCATCCGCCTTCGTGGCAAAAACTACTGGAGCACCCCACTCCGATATACTTCGTCTTATGAACCCCTTCTCAAGCAACTCCCCTACTTGCTTATGGAGTTCCCTCCTCTCACGAGGAGCCATGTGGCGCACTGGTAAAGATACTGGCTTAACATTGTCCACCAGATATATTCGGAAGTCTACCTCCCGCCTCGGAGGTAAGCCCTTCACCTCCTCAAACACATCCGAGTATTCCCGGACCACTCTAACAGATCGCAAACTCTCGACTGAAGCGTCAAGCGATTCAAGATAACTTAGCATAACAGAATCCATGGGATTACAAGAGATCTCGAGAGTGTTACCCAAGCGGGTCATAAGCCTAACAACTCTCCTTTCACAATCAAGAACGGCACCATTACTGGATAACCAGTCCATGCCCAAAATCAACCCATAGCCCGTGAAGCCCAAAACAAAAGCATCACATCTAAACTCAACGCTAAGTATAGAAATCTTCAAACCCAAACATATCATGGACAAATAAGTGGAGCCCCCAATTGGGTTTGAAACAACCAAGGGATCATCTACTAGACTGGTGTCTAAGTGCAGTGACTTAACTAATGATGATGAGATAAACGAATGCGATGCGCCAGAGTCAAACAAAGTACGGACAGGATGATCAAACAGAAAAACCAGACTTTCAACGGAAATAGTGCTACCTCTTTCCTGAGTCGGTGGAACCGCGAGAGCCTGAACTTGCCCCCTTGCCTGACCTGGTGCCATAAGAGCTTGCACCTGTCCTCCTGAGGTAGATCCCGTCCTTTGCCCCTTCTTAGGGCAATCCTTCACTAGATGCCCTGCTTCGCCACAGTGGAAGCAGCCAGTCTTCTTCTTTCGACAATCTTTGCTTAGGTGGCCTGGTGTCCCGCAATTGAAGCACTTCTTCTTTCCCTTGCCACCGTTGCCTTTCCCACCCTTGTTTTGCTGTTGCTGTTGAGGTCTCTTTTGATCTCCTTTCTTCTCGGGTGCCGTATTAGCATTGGGACCCTTCTCTTCCTCATGCATGAGTGCCATGTCTACTAGCTTCTCAAAGATGGCCCCCATAGGGATGTGAGTCATAGCCAATCCATGCATCGGTTCATTCAAGGCCTTAACGAACCTCAAAGCCTTCTTCTTCGGTGTATTCACCATGTCTATGCCAAACCTTGCCAATTGATTAAACTTGTTGACATATTCCTTCACTGATGGGTTCCCTTGCTTTAGAGTCAAGAACCTTTCCATATACAAGTTTTCCTCCGCCCTTGAGAGAAACTTTGCCACAAATCTCTGCTTGAAATCCGCCCAAGAGTCAACAGGGCGCTCTCCATTAGTGACCTCCCACCAGAATGAGGCCTCTCCCTTCATTAACCAAGCCGCTAACTTGACTTTCTTTCCTTCTTCCATCTCAAAGATATCTATCAACTCTTCCACCTCCTTAAGCCAATCTCTAGCTTCCACAAAAGTTTCAGATCCTTGAAAAGGTTTCCCTCCCATAGCCTTAAATTCCTTGCAAGTCTTAGCAAAAGTATCCGTGCGAGGAGGAGGAGGAGGAGGAGGAAGATCAGGTGCTACTGTTGGTGGAGGAACATTTGCTGGACCCGCAGTGGCGGCCCTAGCCTCCATCAATCTCCTATACCATACTGGTATCGTCACACCCTCCGGAAAGTTAAGATCTTCAGCCATGCTGAAACGAAAAAGGAAAGATTCAAAACGGAGAATTCGAAAGATAAAGATATGGCTATTGGGGATTATGCTTTTCTTTCAAAAACCTTTCTCTTTAAAGACATGTTTTTGAAAATACTTCTTCCAAAAATGTTTTTAGAAAAATAGTTTTCTAAAAAAATTATCTGTTCTGGTAACCTTCGCTCTAATACCACGTGTAACACCCCACACCCGCTAAGGTCACTCACTATGGGAATGCCTTAACTTCGGTGGGGTATTTAAGTGAATATAGAACAGAAAAATTACAACAAGACAGATATAAATAATACTTGAAGTCTTAAAACATCATTTCATTGCAGCAGAAGGTAAACATGTTTAGTTACAACACCATAAAGAGTCAAGTACTAAATATCTATCATGATAAAACATAAGTACATAATCCCACTACATAAACAAATAGCCATAATAGAAAAGATAAGCTGGGCTTTACATCACGGTCCAAGCTCCAAAAGATAGATAAAGAGATCTGATCAAAGCCCACTAGTGCTAGGCCCAACCTGAGGACCTGAGGGGGAAAAAGATAAAAACAACGGGGTCAGACATAAGTCTGAGTGAGCCCTATAACTCTAACAACACAATCATTAAAGTAATTAGGGTATGATATAAACTTGGTACGGGATGACTGGGGATAAGTGACTACACTAAGTAGCCAACTAGACATGATGAACTAAGATAACGGTAAAGACGCATCTACCCACCCAAGGGTAATTACTAACTGCACCATACCAGTCATTCCTACTTAAAGGTTGATCCCTCCCAAGGACTTAGAAAATTTCCCAGTAGTTTCGTGTACGCCTAGCTGACTACATAGGTGTCGTCTGCCCCTATCTCCACTAGGTGTACCCACTACTCCCAAGCGATCGGCTCCCTACCGTAGATACCCGTGCTGGCCCCACAGTGGGGTGTATCACTCCCCAAAGTGGCAACCCGATACAACCAATGGTGCACGGCTTATATCTACACGATGCAACAACGTCTTACCTACCAGCCCGGGTCCACACACGCATATGAAACCCGTTGGACTTGCGTTGCCACCGCTAACCCGTTTTGGCCTCTTATAGTCAAGCCCAGTACGCGTGTCCCGTCCTCGACATGGGTCGAGCCCAATAAGATACATATGGGTTACTGGTTGAAATGGGCCCCCACAAGCTACCCACCTAAGCTTGTCACTTTATCTAGTGAATCCCACTTAACCCTTTAATCATGTTTAATTACATGTTTCCACTTGGTTAAGTATTCTAATCGTATTTTCTATTGCCACCCAAGGCAACCCACTAGATTTCCACATGCCACCCAAGGCACTTACATGCCACCCAAGGCACTTACATGCCACCCAAGGCACCCACTTAACCCCTCATGCCCCACTACATGCTTATCTGGTTATGTGTTTCTTAATTGATTAAGAACGTAACCGTTGTAAAGACCTCTCACATTAGACTATCTTTTATGGCAGCTGGATTTGCCGGTCGGGTCCGGGCAGCCTTACGCCATAACCGAGTCTAACCTCGTGTCTTTACACTTGTCACGTATTAAGTTTGTGCCAAAGACCAATCACATTGGGCCAATCATTTGTAGCCGCTGGATTTGCCGGTCGGTTCCGGGCAGTCTTATGCTACAAAAGGGTCCAACCTCGTGTCTTAGTCGATTAATCACCCCCATATTTCGAATTAATTTTCCCTAATTAATTCCAATTTTAACGATGTACATAATTGACTCAATTATGTCCATCCACTTTATGGTATGCATAATCATACCAACTTCACACCATTTCATTAACATGTATATTAACCCCATCGTTCCTCCACGTAATTCGCTAACATTACATAAAAGGGAAGATTCATCACAAATACAATGGGTTCAACTTGCATAACATTAGCATCAACATGGGTTTTAAAGGTGTCAACATGCATATAGCATCAAACCCAACTAGCATAAATAACCAACCCAAACTTGCATGAATCACATATGTCATAAAGAGGTTAACTTGCATAAGTGACTTATGTCATACAAAGGGGTAAACTTGCATATGTATGTATGACATACTAAGGGGTTAACTTGCATATGTATGCATATCATACTAAGGTGTAAACTTGCACATGTTACTTGCATATAATCATACACCAAACTTGCATAACATATCATATATGAACTTGCATATAATCAAACACCAAACTTGCATAACATATCATATATGAACTTGCATATAATCAAACACCAAACTTGCATAACATGGTGTCATAATGGATCAATGTTTATCATAGCAATTTGCATAACTAGCATCATGAACACATAGCCTAACACTTGCACAACTTGCATAACATCATGATCATGTAGCATATAACTTGCATAACTTGCATAACATCATGAACATGTAGCATATGACTTGCATAACTTGCATAACATCATGAACATGTAGCATATAACTTGCATAACTTGCATAACATCATGATCACATAGCATATGACTTGCATAACTTGCATAACATCATGAACACATAGCACATAACTTGCATAACTTGCATAACATCACAAACACATAGCATATGATAACATAATCTTGCATTGATCCACATTCATAGCCATAACCTCATTATATCCTATCATAATCATTTCAACAATTGGTCATTAAGGCTATAGAAACTCACAACTTGTTGATTAGCACTCCTATAAAGAAGATTAAGTTGTTAGAGTTGATTAGTAGTTGATTTGAGAAGCTATCTTCCTCTTTAATTTGATGGAGGCTCCTTCAAGTTGCATTTTGACGGCATGACGACGTTGTATCTATTTTTAGTATGAATTAGGGTAGTCTTAGGGTGTATTTATAGAGTAGTTAGGTGTTTTAGGCCATTAGATTAACCCTAAATCAGATTAGAGCCGTCAGATCTCGTCCTAGCCACCAAGCACAGCCCAAAAGCCATCAGGTTGCACCCAGGTCACACAGACCGACAGGGGGGGTCGACCCCTGGGTCGACCCCTAGGGAGGGGGTCGACACCCATGCCGACCCCTGGGTCGACTCCCTCAGCCTGGCGGGAATTTTCCCGCCTCTTCTGAAATGTTTAAATTTTTATATTTAAATCTGTTTTGAATTTCTGAAAACTTCTTCGGGCCTTAACTGGATCATACGGACTTCGATTTTCGAAAATTCGGACTCTATTTCGCGTATTTTTCCGAGACGAACGCAATGGAATAGTCCGTTTCCCCTGATTCAGATTTTTAAATTTAATTCTGCCCTGTTTTATATTATAGCAAGTTATTCAACACACGGGGTGTTACACTAACGAATCTGAAAAATTGAAATTTCATAGCGGGAATAAAAAGTTATGTCCGATTGAAAATTCAGAATAGTCGTTATGGAATTTTGGCCCTTAAAAATGGAAATTTTGCAAACGACCTCTGTTTTCGACGAAACCACTTTTGTTGGATTCGGGATGTCAAGTTATTGCTAGATTAAAAAATTCGTAATTTTTGAAAGCAATATGTGAGCGTGGCGAAGTAAAACGTGTTTTAACAGTTTCTGTCAATTTCGATCGACCAGAAAACGATCATTTTTCAAATGATCTTAGAATTTGACAAAATTAGTTTTTTTAGGACCGTATCGTTAATACGAAGCTAGATATAATTTTTCTGGAATTTTTAGAGTCCATATGTGGCCCAGGAAAATTGAAATGTACGTTTAAAATACAATATAATGATTTAAATGTAAATTTGACGAAGACTGGTCGTAACGGTCGAATTGGCTTGCGAAACATATCCCATTGGACTCGGAATGAGGATAATTAGCTAGAGGCGACAGTCGTTGGGCTCGATTTGGGGTTTGATTGAAAAAGTTAACCCTCTTTGGAAAATTAAATTATAAAATATATTTACATAACCCCCCTCCCCACGTTCAGTCTCTCGTTCAAACTCCACTCCCCAAATCAAAAAACAGAAACCCGACTGCTCCCCCGTCGCCCTTCTCTCCAGCACCCACCACTGCATCGATCCGGCGCCTTGGCGACGGCGCCTCCGCCCAGACCCCTCTCCTCTCAGTCGATGCTCTCTCTCCCCCCTTTTTTTTGAAACGCGAGACACAAACACCCTAAAACTGAACCCCAGACCCACCGCCCATACTACTAGAGGTCGAGCCACCCCCTGCGAGCCACCACGAGCAGCAACACCTTATCCCCCCCTCGATTGACGCAGACCCCTCTTCTTCAAGCAAAAAACTGTGAGTTTTCTTTTTGTTGTTTATATATATGTATATTTACTTTGTTTTCAGTTATAAATGTTGGATCTTTATTGGGGTAAAATGTTTGATCTTTATTTGTGTAAAAAGATTAGATTTTTGATTGTAAAAATACTAGATTTTTTTATAAAGATTATATGAAGTTAGGATTTTTGTTAATATAAAGTTAGGATTTATGTTGATATAAAGATTAGATTTTTATTTGTTTGAATGATAGAAAAGATTGAATTTTCAGAATAGAAAGGATTGAATTTTTATAATAGGAAGAAAAGATTCGATTTTTATAAATTGAAAGGGTGAGATTTTTAACATTAGAAAGCTTTGATTTTTAACGTTAAAAAGATGAGATTTTTAACATTAGAAAGCTTTGATAAGAAGAAGTTTAGATTTTAAATTTTGAAAAGATATGATTTTTATTCATATAGAAATAGGATTTTTATATACAAAAATATTATTTTTATATAGATGAAGTAGCGATAAAAATTCGATTTTTATATATATGAAGTAAAGATATTATTTTTATATATGTAGCAAATTGAAAATATGATTTTAATATAAACTGTGTGAAACAGATTTCGTTGAAAACATGGTGAAGGGCATAACGAGCGGGAATCGAGTAGAATCCAAACCATTCAGAAGTAAATAATGATGGGGTGGAACCCTAAGGTGAGAACTCCTCACTATAATTTTTCTATACAGTTATTTATTTTATAACTGCATATATGAACTGTTCCCCGTCGTCCACAGACCATGGACGACTTGTGTGGTAGTTTAGTTGGTTAATTGGATTGTTTGGTTGAAATTGGATTGTTTGGTTGATATTGGTTGTTTGGGTGAAATGGAATTGATTAGATTGGGATGTGTATGGCGCAGGCCATTATTAGACTGGGGATAAGGCTAGGCCTTATCTTGTTTCTAGTTTCGTGTTATTATGCCGCCGAAATTTTCTAAAATATATTAGAACAATAAAAATAGTATTTTTATTGAGTAAATGAACCGAATGATTGTTTTATCATTAAAAATATAATTTTTAACGTGTATGTGAATAAAATAAATATTCATTTACAAATCAGACGATTTTTTTATGTACACACATTTGACTGATATTGATTGAGACGATAAATTTTACACATCGCCCAACGCACAAATAAAACCTGTCTTTGATTGTTTGAAACCCCAAAAGGGTATTGGGATGATATATGACATACACTAGTCCCAATAATTAGTTGTATGTCGATAGATTGATTGACAGGCTGTTATAAGCGTTAAATATTTTTATTTGATGCTTATACGGTGTAGAATGCACTTTGGATGATGGTTGAAAGTGTTTGATTGTAGTTGTGTACATATACGTATGAAATCCATATAAATCACATTATATGGTAACTGACTGTGTCTGATTCCAGTTCAGAAAGAAAGAATATATCAAAATAACGATTATTTTAAAATAACGAATATTCTCAAACAATATTCAGAAAAGAATCAAAATCTGATTTTGATGTCTGATTTGGGATGGGCACGAATATATTTAAATATATATATATATATATCCGTGTTGATTAGATTGACGACATTTTGACGTGAACGATATTTATATCGATTTTATTCATTTTTATAATGGATATCGAAAAGGAATTGATTTCAAAATCTAATGTTTTGAAAATATTATCATTTATATATCGATGATATGGAATATCCAATTTTTATTAGAAATTGAATAGGAAGTTGAAATCATTTTGAAAACGAATTTAAAATGATTTATAAAATACGTTTTAAAAGGAAATCGGCGAAATATATATAATATATATATTACATATATAATGGCCTGAATAGAACGTGCCGCGCTGCGGCAGTTCACGAATTTCGACCATTGACTTCGAATGGACATTACGGGAGATACGCCCGTCGGATTCTGCTAAAACTGGAACCTTTAGGTTCGTATCAAAAATAGCTTTCTAACGAATACAAGAAATTAGAAATCTAACGGCTGGATTTGGAATTATGTCCAAATCAAATTTGGAAAAGGTCGTTGTAAGTGCAGTTCGATGGCCATTGATGGAAATCGACAGTACGAGCCTTGATAAAAATAAATAATTAGCGTAAAATCATAAGAAATGATTTGGAAAGAATTAGGATGAAAAACTCTATATTTGAAAAGATAAAAATAGATTTTTATTGAAATGAACTAGTTTTGAACTAGAATTATAATTCGTTTATTTTTAAAATAAATAAATTGGATTTGAAATGGTTTTAAAAATAACCAGAATTTCCAATATATAGATTGGAAATGGATTTGAATCGAAATTGTCTTCGGAATATTTCGATGTTGGATTTCGTGATTATACAGATATTGTTATGGAGATTTGAAAGTTATATTTATATCGTTATTTCTAATACAATATTTGTTGGTTGTAGAATTTGATGTTGAATATAAGCCGATATACTTTCTATTCAGAGCCTTGTATTTAATACCAAATGGGATTTGGGTTTGTCGTGAATGGTGTCTTCACTAACCCTGTTCTTAAACCCATTTGAGAAAAAGATTAAATCTTTTTATTTAGATTTAATGAAGTTTACCAATTAAATGATATTTAATTGGAACTGAATTGGAATTGATTTTTGGGTTTATCGTGAACGGTGTTTCAAATAATACTTGTTCTTTAACCCGATAATTAATGAAATGTGAATTGGGTTTGTTGTGAACTGTGTTTTAACAACATTCGTTCTTTAACCCGAGTTACAGTGAAATGTGCTTCGGAATTTATAAATTTTTGTTAAGATTTAAAGGAGATTTTCCAAAGTAAAGTTTTTCAATTTAAATAAAATAAATTGGAATGGAATGGAATTCGATTTGGTAATAATCGAAGTGAATTTCTGTGGATGAGGACTGCTAATATATATGGAATTTAAAAGGCTTTGTCGTTATTCCAGTTATATTGTTAGTCGGATATGGAAGTTTATATTGATTATATATATATCGATTTGTTTTCCGTGAAGATTCCATTGTTAATGGAATATGATTTTGGGTTGTCGTGAATGGTATCTTTAATAATACTGTTCTTAGACCCAATGGAGTTAAGAAAATCAGAAACTAACTGGGGATTAGTTAAGTTGAATGGTTTCATGGGTATTGATCTGATGTTGGTTTTGGCCTTCGGGGTTATTACTTAGGGAATTGTTCACTTGCTAATTTACGGTTAAAGGCTGATGGAATAGAATGTGATTTTGGATTTATCGTGAACCGTGTTTTAAATGACATTGGTTCTTTAACCCAGTTAAAGGCAAGTTATGATTTCCCAAGTTAAATAATCATTAATATTGATTTTTAGGAAGATTAAAACCAAGTGGAGTTTTAATGAATCTTTAATTAGATTGAAATGATCGAGAATGGAGTATCACCAGTTTTGCTCCAGGCCATAGTTAAATCTTTAATTAGATTTGAACGTGAAATGGTGATTAACTTTACCGATAACATCGTGGTGTTAGATATGAAGTATTACCAGTTTTGCTTCATGGGATGAATAGGTTGGGATTGGGAAGTTTAAAACAAATGATTACTTCGGTAAGGTTCAATAATCCCGACTAGTTTGGATAAACCATAATATGGTTTGTATTGATATTCAAATGAAGATTAAAGAATAAATTTAAAGAATTTATCTTTGATAAAATTAATGGGAACCTTTCCCAAAGTAAAAGAATATTTGAATAAAGGAATATTCTGGATTAGAATAAGGCGTATGTTGTGCTTTTATAACACTTGTTTATTATATTCGCAAGTTATTCGGAAAGAACGAGTTTATCCCATTCTGGATAACTGATTCGACGATATGTCGAGGATGAAGACGGTGGTCGAAGACCGGGGGTCTTCACATCGTTTGGATAATTACTGATGATCTGGATTGGGCTGTACACCCAAGAGGAGGGAATCAGTTGGTGATCGTACAGACGTACTTGGAGATCGATGGATATGCGAGGAATAAGGTTCCTCCGGTTTCGTTCAGACCCAGAACGAACTTGTAAATGGATGTGTGTCTGACATTGGATTTTATTCTGTGTTGATTGATTTCTATTAAATATATATCTGTTTGGTGGCCAAGAATTTATTCTCTTACTTAACGCCTTTCTCTTTGACGTACGAGCTTAGAGGTTATATATCGATAGATATTAGTCGCATGGCATGAATTTCCGGTGTGGCATGCTGAGATGCAAATGATCAAGGCTTCTGTTGAAAAGCAGAGTTTTGTGGTTGATGATCAAAGCACGGCTTTAAAACAGCGTAGCTTTGTGTAGCATTATTTCGCGAGCCTCACACCCCGGTGTGAACCAGAAACGGGAGAGGACATCAGGGAGGGCATGCGTTTCCTTCTAGCTAGGAGTGGTGTTTTAGGTTTCGCACGCCCGGACATTTTACTTATGTGGATGATGGATTGCGAGGCGCCTCGGTTATTTCGGTCGATCCGGGACCGATGGAATCATTTGGCTCATTGACGCCCCCATAGGGCGGGGAAACGCAGTGTTCAGGCATTATAATCCACATCGAGTGGACCGGCCCTGACGATCCAAGGCTTGCCTGCGCGCTTGCCTAAGACACGGGCTAGAGCGTCTCGAAGCGATAAGGACGATCCCTTGCCTCGGTTCACAGATGGAAATCCAACTTCCAATATGACATTTTGCGGTTTATATATGGCGACATAGTGATATGGGGCACTTATGCTGTCTATGATTAATACTTATGATTGAAATTGTTTTATACACTATGCACTTATAATAGTATCAAATGATTTGTTTTAAACGTACCAAGCATTTTTGGCTATTATAAGGGCAAACCCTATCCCCCGGCTTGCGTTGCATTGTGTGATAGGACCTGGGTCTTATAATAGCTTCATTTATCCAAGAAGTATTGCATTGTTTTGATATATGCACTGGTATTCTTGGGAGGAAACCCGTTCCGTGTTATACGACATGGTACCTTGATATATCTGGTTTAAAGTAAAGTTTTAAATAACAATTTTAGTTCTCACACCAGTCACATGACTGACCTAGAGTTTATTGTTTTAACCTAAACTCTGGGTGCCCCTATTTTCCGCACGAACAGCTTGTAGTTTTTGTTTTGTAGATTTATATTCACAGGATCCTGGTTTACAGTTGGAATGATATCCGGAAAGCTCTGTATTCGTATATCTCCTTCAGTTGTGTTTTGTATTGTTTTTCCACTGCTATGTAATGTAATTTAATTCTCTGATATTTTTCTGATGAATAAATTTCATTTATACTCTGTATATTCTAGTATTTTGATGAAAGTGTTGTAATAATCAATGAATGGTTCTTCTGTTTGTGTTCTGATTTGTCTTGTTCTTAACTCAATCCGGGCTTTCCTTCGCGGGGAAGTTTGGGTCGTGTCATCCTTGGTCTATCAAAAAAGCAAACAATTAACACTACAAAAAGTTATTAATGATGCTAAGAAAAGACATAATCGGGGTCACTAATGTTTTGTTTAACTAGGATGTATTGTCAGTGGAAGAATAATGTATTTCTAATTCTACTGCATGGTAGAAGTTGAACTGTGTAAAATGAACCAGCTTTATGACAGGAGAACACTACAACACTAGAAGTAACAATTTTGTTAAGCTTTTTTGATTATATTACACATACAGTCAAGTTCAGATATCATAGCCGCGAGTAATTGTACAAAACTGAACAGAAAATTGCAATTTTTAACTGCCCCGGAGAATGTGAACATCAGCAAAAGTTTTTCAACAAAGCAATCAAATAACAGTCTAAAACAAGTAATTTCAGCAGCATTCAATAAAATCTTTCTAATAAGTGTAAGGCCAGTGTGATCATAACATTTAATGCTGAAGCCTTATGAAAATAAGTGGATTTTTTATTTTATCTTTTACAGAGAAGGACATGGTTAACTGAAATCAAATGAAGTAAATCATAAGTATGTGCACCTCGTATGCATTAGTTGGTCCCACAAAATTGAAACTGCTTTGAAACCATCATGTATACGATGACCATCACAAAAAACATATGTGTTTGGTACAATGGTGGTTGATCAAAACTTATTGCATTCCTTTATGCATTTGTCAATACTAGAGATATTCTTAAATCAAGCATATATTAATGATCAATTCAAACAATTGTTTATAAATTCACCGTGTTTATTATAGAACTATAATTTTTCCTTTAAGAAAAATAAATGATTTATTAATTAACTAAATTAATTGGTTATTATTTTGGTTTAACAGTCTAAATATAGAACTGGATTAGTTGAATATAAAATATATTTAAAGTTCAAATTGAATGGATTATTCAAAACCAGACAAGACAAAAAATTAAATTAAAACAGCTAATAAAAAAATTGAGAGGCTAATTAGTTAATTCATATTCATTCAATTATGCAAACTTTTCTCATGATTTAAAAAGTATCAAAAGTGTAAATATTACATAGTAGCATTATTCATACTGTAGTTATTCCACTAACTTAATAAATCAAAATCATACCATATAAAACCTCCAAATTCAAATCCAATTGCTAATTAGCGTAAAATGTATAAATGGGTATGAAAATAACATCGGATAAGATTCTTTTCCACTTAGGTATATGATTCTTTTCCACTTTACTAAATTTTCTAATGTTTGGATCAAACAAAAATGATTATTTACTTCAGAACTTTAATATATCATAGAAACTGCAGTTTGGTAGAACGTCATATGACTGCAGTTTGGTGGAACAGTTTTTATTGTTATTTTGCTTTCTTAATAATAAGCCATGTATAGATTCTCACCTTGTAAACATTGTAGGCATGTGTTAATCGAGAAGTAGAAGATGCCGCTATTTGATCATATCCCAAGCATACATTAAGTAACTGCTCTAGCTTCTAGTTTTCATCTAATGTGGAAGTGGAAAGCACTTGGAGATCTGGAATAAACTAACAATCAAGTCATTCACTTCTAAAGCATGGTATGACTATAAGATATCACTCAAGAAGGAAAGAAAAAGACATCTTGTATTATTATTATCACCGAATGCATATGAGTCCATAAAGGAAGATAATCTGTCCTCTTCAGTTTGAAACCAAGCGGAGTCTGGAAAAGATCAAACAGGAAAATCTTATATCAAAACGAATTGGAAACAATATATGACAATAATACATATTAGTTTACAACCACCATAAAAAATAGTTCATACAAAACGGGTGCAGCTAACATACTGTAATAAAACCATTAAAAATAAAAATTTAACCGCCATTAATTACAAAGAAAACTGCTTACTGTAATAAATTATTATCAGCACAAGCATCCGGCATAAAAAACAGTTCATACAACATGGGTGCAGATAACATCTAGAGAAAGTTCACAAAGCACTCAACATAAAAATATAGAATGTAAAACTCCCAAAACACGGGTACAACAACCCTAACACATAAGCAGTAAGCACCTAAACAAATACACAGAACCCACAACCCATGACCCCACCTATAACCGGTCACGCAAGCACCAAGAACCATAAAACATAGACCAAAAATACAAACAAAACCCCCATAACTCAAAATGATACACCCAAACCTGCTAGAACCTGAAGCCAAATTGAAGCACATAAAACGACCAGACCCTCAATACCCAATGCATCGAGCAGAGCACAGACAAAGCCCAAACTGAATTGCAATGATTACCTGCAACATGGAAAAAAGCAAGGGGAGCAGTGGTTTTTGATATTATAGTGATAGAACCCTGGTCAACAAATTCACCAAAAGTGAAGCAAGTCATAGTCGGACCAGGGGAACTTAACGAGAAGGAAGTAAAACATCAAAGAAAGGTAAATGGTCAAGAAAAATTAGGATCTAAGGAGGGTACATACAGAGGTTAAGTGGGAAGACTCTTACGAGTGAGAAGGAGTGGTGGAAGCGGAGTAAGTCGACTTCTGGAATGAAGGAGCTTCGAATGGAAATTAAGGTTATGAAATGGTGGCGGCTAAATGCAATAGAGGGAGAAAATGTAAACAAGGACACATGAAATCAATTTAAAAGCGAAGTGGGAGAATCAAGGAATGGGTGGAAGATTTTCAAGGCGGAGGAGTTGATAATAGATAGAAGAATTGGAGTGCCGCCATTGTTTTTTAGGAGCAGCTAGGGTTTGCGTTTCGTAACTTTGCGTTGTATTGTGTTTTTGAGGGTCACGGGTTGGGTTATTATTTCCTTGCCCGTTTGTAGTGCGTGATTTGGTCAAAACATCAACCTTAATTGTTATTTATCTCAGGTGATTATCAATTGTTACCTACTACTTGCATTAATATTAATTATCAAATTTAACAACATTTAATTACTAGTAGTTTTACTTCTTAATTATAATTGAATATTAATTGTTAATTACAATATATTGTGAATATTTTATTAATTATTTAATATTTATTGTTAATTAAAATTATTAAGTATAATTAATAATTTTTAAATATAATTTAATAATAAATAATTATTATAATAAACTGGTATTTTCATCTCTTGCAAATCTATTGGCATTCTGCTGCAAAATAACTTCGATAAATATTCGTCGGTATTCTCCCTGTATTTGCAGCGGAAAATAGCGACAGAAAATTTCTGTCGGTAATTTGTCGCTATTTGCAACAGATTAGTGAGGGACGACAGAATAAGACGGTAATAAATTAAAGAAAAAAGTTGATAAAACAAAAAATTATCTCTTGCCGATCACACGGAAATCCGTCGCAAATTAGCGATGGAAATTTCCGCTTCTAAATATTTGACGCTAAATCAGTGTTTTGAAACCCACTCTATATGGGCATTAGCGTTGCGATCAAATATGATGAATATAATTGAAGACGGAGTTATGCAAGGGCTGTCCTGTTTACAGAATAGGGCCTTCGGTTTGTCCAGTCCCAGGACAACCTGTATGGAAGAATGTTTGACAGAGTATATTTAATGGATCACGTAAGTTGATCTCTTCAAACGTATGTACGTTTGATGGCGGAGGAATTCGTTTCTATTAGCTGTATACTCGTGGTATTTTTTGGGAAATCAATTTGTGATTTGGCGGATATGACGATGTGACATTCAAAGTGGATAAATGTGTGTTTTGTCAGAGATAAGCGTGGCCTCTAGCCTCACAACCGGGAAATGACAAAAATCATACAGGCAGCATGGCTAAGTGGGTCGCACCTATTTAGGTTATATTGTCACCATCTAGAGAATATTCATATTTGTTACTCCTTTCAATTCTGTATCTCCCGGGAACGGCTATGTTGCTAGCAACCGTAGGTGACAATATATTCGATATACTCAATAGAAATGAGTGGTCGGTCATGTGTGGCCAAGTTACAAGATATTCTTGTTGAACTCTAGTGTATCGCTTCTAGAGTACACTGATCAGAAGGTGGATCCATACCTTGTCATAGTTGGAATCCATTCACCAATAAGAGCCTGCGGTTTTGTTTGTATCTTACATATGTAGAACGTGAGATGAAAGTGTTTCTGCTAGATTTCTATTTACTTGATCTAGACATTATTATAATATCAGATAAGTATCGTTTTAGAAAAATATTTGGGTCAAGGTAAGGTAAAAACCATCCGTGTTTATGTGTGGATCGGTCTTACGATTATCCTTTGGTTCAAAAGGATATTGAAAATTTAAATAAATGATTTGAGTTTACTCACACCAGTCACATGACTGACCGGAGTTTATTTTGTTTTGTTTTCCCTAAACTCTTGGGTGCCCAATTTTGTACGGGCAGTCAAGTAGTCGGGATTTACAAATACTTGAAGAGCTGGAGGCTTCAGGATTATATAGATTGTTATTTCCGCTGTGTTGTAAGTGTTGTACTCTGATAATGTTACTGTATACATATACTAGTTTTGTTTCAAAGTTATTATTCATTGTTCGTTCCGCTGGGAGATTCATGTTTACTCTGAAGTTATATGTTCTTCTTCTTCTTCTATTCTAAGTTTCTATCTTTTCTACTCTCACCCTCTGTTTTCTTTCTATTAGTTTTCTGGTTTCTAGTGTAATTTGGGTTGGACTTGTGTTGTTTGGTCAGCTCAAATTGTATCGGAATTTTGGGACACTATAGTTTTAATGATAATTTGGAAGTTTGAAATACTTAACAAGTTTAAATAGATGACAAAAACAACTAAATTGAGTATGTGGAAACCACTAGTACATTTGTCCTACCTTTGAGATCAGGAACGATAAATGGGGTACATAACTAAAGAAAGGGATGCAACAACCAGTCACCGAACTTACCTAGTCAGCATTTATTTATTTGTACGAGGGTTGGAACAAATCAAAAGGAAAGCCCGGATGCTTTGAAATGATATTTTTGAAGATTTAACTTTAATAAGATCAAAGTTTTCCAGTTATGAACTAATTGGATTTATATGGAAATAATCTTCAAATACTTGTTACTGAATTCCGTAGAAGAAACTCGTACTATTCAAGGAATTTAAAAGGCGATTATACTGTTATTCAGCACATAGTAATTGTTGAATATGGAAACAGATATTGAATATAAGTTGATACAATTTACGTGCAATTATGATACTCAATATTAATTGGTTTGGTATGATGTCTTAAACAACATCAGCTTAAATGTTAAGGAGTTAGACCACATCAATTTAACTCGTTTAAAGTTATGTATTTAAGAACTAAAATTTCTTTTAACTAATATTTAATGATGTAATATTGAAATGATTTCCCTAAGTAAAGTTGAGAAGGAATCTTCGTTAAGATTTGAATAATCTTGGTTCAGAAGATATGATTTAAAATAGGAAAGTAACGGTTGAAGAATTAATAAATCTTTGATTGAAGATTTAATAAAAAATGTTGAAATATTTCCATAAATCAAACTTAAGGTGAAATCAAGAATAAATCTTTGTTAAGATCTATTGAATCTTACTTTAAAGGTTAAATGGAACGAGTTTATAAATTCCTAAATTAGGAAATAAACAATTAAGAATTTTGTTTAATCCAATGGAAGGTTCTAATTAACCAATCTAAGTGGAAAGAGGCTTAGCAAAATTTTGTATTTCCATATTGTCTTTTCAAATAATGCTCACTATTCGGGAAAATCAGGATTGGATTTGAGTCCAAAACCATTTCGAATAATGATATGACGAAATGGAGCAAATGAAGATGATGGTTGAAGACTGGATATCTTCACATCGAAAGGACTTCTTGATGATGTCTCGGGCGACCACCCATTATGAGATTATTTATAGCAGCGGCCCTGATGTATTTGGAGAATTTCCTGATTTTCAAGGACTTCTCTCCTTTATTGTACGTGGAATAAAGCACCTTCGATTTCGTTCAGTCCCACAACGAATTTTTATGGATTGTATGTCTGACATTGCATTTTGTGACATAACAATGGATTTTGACTAAATATATATCTGTTTGGTCGCGGAGAAACTATCTTAGCTTAGTAGTCTTCTCTAAGATGTACGAGCTCAGAGATTATATATTGGTAGACGTCAGTTATGTGTTATAAATCGACAATGTGGCATGCTAAGTGACAAGAGCTATGGATGATCAAAGCATGGTTTTTGTGTAAAGTAAAACTTTGTGTAGCGTGGCTTCTTTAGGCCTCGCATCCCGTGAATGACCAAAACATGATAAATGTAGCAAGATTTAGTGGTTCGCTACCGTTAGGGTACAATCATTTCCTTCTAGATTAAAAGTGTATCAAGATATGGAGCCCAGGTATTTTACTTATGTGGAAAATTCTACTCTGTGTGGATGATGGAAGGAGCACGCTCGGTGAAGGTCGGTTACAACTGGAAATGACATATTCATGAGTGCTCTAAGTTATCCAGTGAGAGGGATAACCCGATCTTGTGTAGCAGTGTGTAGGTTGATGTAGAGGCATCCCTCTAGAGGTGTACCCATCAGACAAGGAATACCCTTTGCCCGGTTATTGTTGGAAATCCAAATGAAATACAATACGAGCCCTTACAGATTTAGTTTTATAACCTAATAGGAAATGGGAGGGCGTCAGCATAATATAATGGTACCTATGCTGGCTAAGATTAAAAAAATTATTTGCAAAATGTTTTTAACACTATGCACTAATAATAATATCAAACGATTTTTCGTATCAAAGGCATCTTTGGTCATCATAAGGAGAAACCTCACCCAATGTGTGTGATTAATTATGTGTGTGCCGCGAGACCTTATGGTAGCTTCATATTCTAAAAATCGTGTACGATTTTCTGTACAAACATCACCAACACCAATCTGATGACACTATCATGTATATATGGTATCTATTTAGTTCTCACGCTGGTTTATCCAAGCCTGATCCGAGTGTTTTAATGCTTATGTCAGATCCGAGTTGTTTTGAGTTTAGGTTGAAGACACGAAAAGTTTCCAGAGGAGAGTTGAAGATCTTCACTAACGTAGAAACATATTCTATTATCTATTATCATTTGTTGTAAGGAAAGGCATATATAACTATCTAGGTTATTCTTAACTCTGATTTTGTAAATGATCTTCCACTACAAAGATTATGTTTAATAATATATTCTATTCCATCTGCTATGAAACTATGTTTTGTTCTATTTTTCTTCTTATATTACTCCCTAACGATTCATATATCGATAGTTGAATTTCCAACATTTGATTCATCCAAGGATGCATTAGGTGTCAATTCCCAAGGGTCGAAAATCCAGGTCGTTGGTGCGGTTTGAGAATTTGTATCGTTTGGACCGAAATGGTGTGGTTTATAGTTGGTTCAAAAGGTATGGGTTTTTGAGTCGTCGCATTGTGGTTTCAGAGGTTTGGTCAGTGAATACCAAATCCTGTTATCAGAGATGAAGGTTAATCGAGAACATTGGATCTAGTGGGTAACTACTCATCAGAGATAAGATTAGTAATATCCAAGGATTAGTAACTCATTATAAATGGGGTTAGTAATGCCCTAGAATGAGTTTGATAGTATTATATATATATGAGAGGACATATTTGTAATTTCATATAAAAATGATTTTGGAAATTATATTTTGATTATAATAGAATATGTTTTGAAAGATATATATATAATTAGGTATATAATATAACTTGGATAATTAATTAATAATCAAGATTGTTAAAATCTGAAAATGGACATCTTGTTATTAGAATTTCATAACTTGTCTAAAGATGTTTGACATGGTACAATAACTGATTCTCACTAACTAATTAGGGTGAATAATCCAAATATTCTTACCTTGTGAATTAATTTCACAATTTGACTACAAGGTATTTGACGATATAAGAATAAGGAAGGTCTTGGGATTTTGATAAGATTATAACGACTATATCAGGTAAACCAATTATTAAGGAATAAGACAATAAACTTATGTAGGAGAGTAACCAAAACTTTTCAACAAATCTCATTATTAGAAAAGAGTCTAAAAGGATAGAATGATTAGAATAAAAGTTGAACAAACCAAGATAAAATAAGGATAGTCAAAAGTCAAGAACTTAATATTTGTAAAGTCATTATATGAAATTTTGAACTTAAATTAAACCATTAATGATCCTATGGATATTTGTATTAGGTATCATAATTCAGGACGATTTTTGCCAGTCGATAAATTCTGGGATATATTTGCATAAATGATGAAATACTTGAGTGCAAATACCTTGTGAATTAAGTTAACACGATTTAACTAAAAGGCGTTTGGTAAATATATGGATTTAAAATTAAGAAGTTTATCTAATTAAGATATTTAAACCAAGATATTTAAATAAGCTAAGTTGAAAGATAGTAAAAAAAATCCATGTTTGGGAAAATTAAAATATTTAAGTGTTAAATAGTAATGATTTTTGAAAACTTCAAATTCAAGGAATGAGAAATAAGTTTTATAACTTATAAATTTGAAAACGATAGTTAAAATTGTTAAAACTCCTAATCTAAAGATAAGGTAATCATGAATTGGAAAATTTATACCTTGAATAAGCTACAAAGATGAATTTGAGAAAGTTATAAGATGAATGAGAAAGAAAAGGGTATAAATTGAGTTTTAAATGTTAAGTTAAATTTAGGTGGAAACTTTGCAAATAATTCCTAAACGTACTCAACACCAAAAAGAGGGTACTAAAAAATGGATAAAAAAGAAATGAACAAGAATAATTACGAAATTCTACATGGATATCACTTCCTCCCATGAATTTTAATTCGAGTAAGAAATTTGAGGTGTCAACACCAATCCAGAAAAGGACTTATCACTTACTGCTTGAAAATGAACCTTGACAAGGATTGCGGTTAATTACTATCATAGTTGAGAGTTATGCAGGGAAGACTGAAATTTTGATCTAGAAACATGATCAAAGTCCATATTAAAGAATTAAGGGATCAACGCTAGTTTGGAAATAAAGTCATGAATTCGAATTAGTAATCAAAAATAAATATTTCACATCGATGATCTATGTATAACTTATGAATTTCATTTGAGAATGATAAGGTTAAGTCTGGGTAAGTTCAAAAATAAACCGCTTTGAGTGTGTGTGTGTGTATATATATATATATATAGAGAGAGAGAGAGAGAGAGAGATATTTTGATAATGATGAAGAAATTGAGATGTAGCCCAAGAAAGATTTTGACTTTCCGGGAAACATGGACTAAGAATGACCATAGGATGAGGAGTCTAATCTTTTGTATTCTTACCCTTCATTTTCATTTCAATTTCAAGGACGAAAATTCTTTTAAGTGAGAGGGAAGAATGTAACGACCCAGATTTTTAAGCAATTTAAAAATTCAAATAATTATGCACAATTTTAGGTAATTTAAATATGATTTTAAGTTGAATTCTGAACTTGATTTAAATAATAAATAATTTTTTTAAGGCTGCATAATGTGACTGTAAAATATATTGGTAAAAATATATTCGCTTTTATCTGAAACGAGTTATTCAGAGCATTGTATATACTAAACTAAGATATACGATAGCTTTCCATTATAGCATTTCTAAAGACCTACAGCTATTAAAACTAAATCATAGCACTATAAAAAATGAAATGTTTTCCAATTCCCTAAGGTGGACATGTGTCCCTACACATATCTTCATGCATGTAAAAGAGAGAACATGTGTCCCTTGCCTAATTACCAAATTATCCCTCCCTTACATCTATATAAACACTCATTCCCTCATCATTTTCATTCATCCTCGCCTATTCTCTCTTAAGCTTCTTCTTCCTTAACTTCCATGGCTTCTCCCTCCATCTCCTCGTTCCCTCTCTTTTTTCCTTCCCTCCTTTCCTTCTCCCCCATCTTTCAGCCTCCACTTCTCCAAGTCCTCCACACCTCCAACTACTCTGCCCTCCTCCACAAGCCACGACCATCAACTTCCATAAGCCGTAACTTCTCCAAAACAGATCCAAATCACGAATTTCATTTTATTGATTATGTATTTTTCTAATGGCTACAACTTTCATGTTGAGCACTTCTTCTAGTTTTGAGCTTAGCTGTCCAAAAATCCAGATCTTTGAAGACCATATTTTCTGGCTTCATTTTATTAAACCTAAGAATACCTCAATTGTTTCAACCATATCTCTCTCAAAACTAAACCAAATTAGGTGATTCTTTTTTTAAACCATAGAGAAAAGAAATTCAAACAACTTTTAGTTGGCCACTTTTCTAAATTTAGAGAGTAGCTGGTCCAAAAACCTGACGGAATTTGGTCTATTTTCAGAGTTAGAAAACGTAGCGAAACTAAAGTTTGGAAGAGTGGAAATCTAAGGTGAGAACTACTTATGCTATTTTGGGATGTTTATTATTATCAAAATCTGATTATATTGGTTGCTTTGTGGTTGATATGGATATTATTATAGTTATCATTATTCATGTGGGTATAAGTGTTAACTAACATAACGCTTATATTATAAATGCTATGAGATGGATGAATTGTTGCTATGGATGTTATTAGTGATAATATAACACATTTCACATATTACACCCAAATATATGGAATTATATAGGTATTGGTTAAGTCTCATTCAAATTTGACAATATAAATGAATATTAAATTCATTTAATGGAAATAAGGTGTAAAAATAAAAGTTCGAATTTTATATCTGAAACTGGATACAAATGAAATTAAAATGGTTATGAAAAACCTTTGTGAAGGTGGAAATTTATTTGAACAAGGATTTAATATAAAATGGCGTGTTCAATTTAAAGTGAATAATAAATCGATTTGAAATAGTAATTATGGAATTGAATTCTAGTTAGCTATATAAATGATGCTTTAAACTCAAATTGGAAGTTCCATTAAGTTTATATAACGTTTAATTTGTGATTTAGAAAAATAGAAATTCAAAAAGTTAAGTTTTGAAAAATACTAATCAAATAATAATATAATATTCATTTAAAATAAATATTTGAATTTAAAGTTTAGATATTGAAATATTGTCATAGAACTAAGTTATATGTATTTTAAATAAATCATAAACATGAATAGAGTAAAACAGATTAATTTCAAGTTGAAGTTGAAATACGGGTAGAATAGAGATAGTCGCGCTACGACAGTTCGCGATTTTCGACCATAAACTTCAAATGGACCTATAGGATGTAAATTAGGTTGGATTTTCCCGAAAGAAAAAGCATTTGTTTTCAAATGATATTAGTTTTCAAATAAAAAGGAAAGTTTTAGTTTTCAATGTACAAATTCTAAAATATGTTCAAATCAAATTTGAATAAAAATCGCGGTAGTGCAGTTCGGTGACTAAATTAAGAAATCTTTCGAAATGGATATTTTTAAATTATTAAGAAATAGGGAAAATTTATGATAAATTATAATAAATGATTTGGATTAAAAATATGAAGTTTTGAATAATGTAAAGTTATTTAAATCATACAAGCCGATTTAAGCCATATAGTAACACTTTTAGCAACTCTTTTTCAACAACATTGAGATCAAAGGTTTTAAACTTAACAATTCTTATCCAAATCTTTGGTAAACATTTACAAATGATAATTGAAGAGTTTTAATGATAATTTGGAAGTGAAATACTTAACCAAGTTTAAAAAGAAGATATAATCAACTAGATTGAGTATGCGGAAAACAATGGCACATTTGTCCTACCTCTAAGATCTAGAATGATAAATGTGGCACATAACTTAGGCTAGGGATGCAACAACCAGTATAATAAACTTACTTGACCAATGTTTATTTATTTGGGGGGAGAGTTGGAACAGATCGAAAGGAAAGCACATATACTTTTGAATTATATTTTTGAAGATTTAACTTTAATAAGATCAAAGTTTTTCAGTTATGAATTAATTGGATTTGGCTGGAAATAATCTTCATATACTTGGTATTAAATTGCGCAGAAGAAACTCATACTATTCAAGGAATTTAAAAGGTGATTATACCATTATTCCGCACATAGTAATTGTTGAATATAGAAATAGATATTGAATATAAGTTGATATAATTTATATGCATTTATGATACTGAATATTAATTGGTTTGGTATGATGTCTTAAACAACATCAGCTTTAACCGTTAAGGAGTTAGACCGTATCATTTTAACTCATTTAGAGTTATGTATTTAAGAACTAAGATTTATTTTAACTAATATTTAATGAGGTAGTACTGAAATGATTTCCCTAAGTAAAGTAGAGAAGAAATCTTCATTAAGATTTGAATAATATTGGTTTATAAATCTTGGTTTATAAGATATGGTTTGAAATGGGAAAGTAATGGTTGAAAAATTAATAAATCTTGGATTAAAGATTAAATAAACATTGCTAAAATATTTCCCTAAATCAAACTTGAGGTGAAATTAAGAATAAATCTTTGTTAAGATTTACTGAATCTTAGTTTAAAGGTTAAATGGAGCTAGTTTATAAATTTGTAAATTAAGGAATAAACGATTAAGAATTTTGTTTAATCCAACGGAAAGTTTTAATTTACCAATCTAAGTGGAAAGAGACTTAGCAAAAACCTGTATTTCCATGTTGTCTTTTTAAATAAGGCTTATTATTCAGGAAGATCAGGATCAGATTTGAGTCTAAAAACCATTTCGAATAATGATACGACAAAATGGAGCAAATGAAGATGATGGTTGAAGACCAGATATCTTCACATCGAAAGAACTGCTTGATGATGTCTCGGGTGGCTACCCATTATGAGATTATTTATAGCAGTTGTCCTGACGTATTCGGGGATTTGCAAGGGCTTCTCTCCTTTGTTGGACGAGGAATAAAGCGCCTTCATTTCATTCAGCACGACGAACTTGTATGGATCATATATCTGACATTTCATTTTATGAAATAGCAATTGATCTTTACTAAATATATATTTGTTTGGTGGCGGAGAACTATTCTCTTAACTTAACTCCCTACTCTGAGACGTACGAGCTTGGAGGTTATATATTGGTAGCCATCAATTATGTGTTATGAATTGGCAATGTGGCATGCTAAGTGAAAAGTGCTATGGATGATTAAAGCATGGCTTTTGTATAAGGCGAAGCTTTGCGTAACGTGACTTCTTCAGGCGTCACATCCCGTGAATGACCAAAACAGTATAGATGCAACAAGATTTAGTGGTTCACTACCATTAGGGTATGATCATTTCCATTAGATAAAAAGCGTATCATGGTATGGAGCCCAGGTATTTTACTTATGTGTAAAATTCTACTTTATGTGGATGATGGAAGGAGCGCGCTTGGTAAAGGTCGATTACGATCGGAAAATGACATATTCAGGAGTGCTCTAAGTTATCCAGTGATAGGGATAACCCGGTCTTGTGTGGCAGGGAGCAGGGTGCTCTGGGGATATCCCTCTAAAGGTGCACCCATCGGACAAGGAAGATCCTTTTCCTGGTAATTATGGGAAATCCAAACAAAATACAATACGAGCCCTTATGGTTTTAGTTGTATAACCTGCTGGGAAATTGGATGGCGTAAGCATAATATAATGGTACCTATGCTAACTAAGATTAATAAATTTATTTGCAATTTTTTTTTGTTGATTATAACAATATGATGTTTGTTTGATGATATATTATATAAATGTATTTGTAATTGTATTATTCCATATTTCATCTCACACAAAAATAAGTATTAATTGAATGGAATACTATTGCACACAATTCAATATTCAAATAGTATTTTATTTAAACAAATACTTTATTTCAACATTTGAATTGGTGCAAATTTCCGGCTTCACTATTGTACATTTCACTATAATATAATACATTCAATTTCATATACATAGTTTCCTCAATACAGTTCGCACATTTCACCTAGTCATACATATACACTTTGTCATTTGCACTCATATACACACACTGACATACTTTGCCTTCAATTGTCTCAACATCCAGTTAATTCACCAGCATACCTGTTATAGAAACACACACATGGTAAACTGGAACAAAAAAGAATTAACTGTAGACAAATATAAATTTATTTTAAATTTTATTTGCCTCAAATTTTTGGTGTATTTCTCATCATTTTCTAGACTTGGTTTGACGCATATATATATATTTATTTATTTGAGTCTAGACTGCTTGTGATATTCAAAGTAATTTACTATAAATACCACAACGTAGACTGTAATCTCTAGTGCTTGCGAACCAGCCTCAACTTAGTTATAGTAGTCTGCTGATCAAGACCAGTCTCAACACAAATACGTGGTCTGTTGATCTTGACCAGCCTCAATACAACCACAATTGGTTGCTAGATTAGAAATAATAAATATATGTATATGCACAAAGGCATTTTTTTCAGATGAACATGGGAAATATGGTCAAACACCAGTTCATGCACAGTTTCGAGTCAAACCTGTAGTGCACAATACAAAATACACAATGGCACTAGAATCCTTCAATTTTTAGGTTTAAGCCGAGCAAAGACAGGAGAACAAAACTCAAGCATGCATCAAAGTGCAATTGCAGATACAAGAAGCAATAAGGCAAAGCAATTTTAGGTCAAGAATTCCATGGTCAAACATATATAAAGTGCATTGTCACAAACCAAAGTCAAGCATGCAGCATAGGAATACAACCGCCCAAAACAATCAAAGAACGCATAAGACATCAAATAGACACATGAATGGTGCATAAGATCAACATGCACCTTGGCAGCATGCGTCGTGGTCAAGGGTAACAAATACATGACCAAGGCAGCACTGAATATTGCAAATACACAAAAACTCAGATATGCCAAATGAAGAAGAAGCATGTAACAAATGCAAAACATATGGCAAGCACGACATGCACAACAACATCAAATTATAGCTCCAAGTTCAAGCAAGTGATGAATACACACGCAAGTGTAACAACACTGGTACAACAATGTACATGCAGCACCAAATGCAATAAGCAATGTTTAAATCAAAACAAACAAATGTTAAAGCTTCAGAGCAGAATCACACAAGCATATAGAATGAAATTGTGCTATTTATTCAAGTATAAGTGACAACACCAAGCCAATTGAATTAGATACAAGCAGGCAGTAAACAAGAAGCACATAACACAAACACACATACACATAAACACACACACACACACACACACATATATATATATATATATATATAGGGAAAGTCTATTTGAACACAACAAATAGACACAAATAAGGGAACACAAAATCTACACCATTGGATCTCCCCCTGAATTCCACCTCTCCACATAAAGACAAAAAGATCCAATGGTCATGATTCTGCGTCTCTATGTTTGTGTCTAGTTTTGTGTCCCAATAGCCACCCCCATATATATATATATATACATATATATATATATGCATGTGTATATGAATCATGTTATCAAACATTAGTCAAAATGAATGGCACAGTAAACACTACAGGCACTAAAAGGCAAAAGCATAAGTGGAAGGAAATGTATATGGAAGCACATTAATATAGCATCGAGAAGGAGCCATAAAATGGAGCAAGCTAGCAATGTTCAAGATCAGAAGAAACCAATGCATGCATTCATATACAAATCATACATTCCATTAGACAAAAGGAGCAAATTTCTTTTGAGCAGAACGTATATGATAGGGACAGAGTATGCATTTAGCAACTGTCGATCTGTTTCTCTTTTGTGCCGAGTCAATACTTTCTATAAATTGTTTTGAATAATATAGGAAAGTATCAACAATGTTATAATCGACAAGGAGTAAATATTCCAAATATCATGAAATATATTTTGCAAGAACCTTCCAAAATTTCTAGAAATCGTTTCAAGAATATATGGCAAGATGATTTTGAAATACATGGAAAATATCTCAATCCAATTCAATACCATGGTCAATTATGGAATGTATGGAAAGTAATTTTCATAGTTGTTGTTTACATCAACAAGTTAGAGCAAAAAAAATGTCAACCTCGACTATGCATATATATAACAAACTAGGCATGCATAGCAAGGAATAAATGGCAAGAGATCAGGCAATGCTAAACATGGAAGAATTCTAGTGTTGTGCATATAGAAATTAATAGTCGTGCATACAAAGAAAATGGGAATGCACATGTATGGCATTAAATCAAGTTATACTCAAATGCAGATTGTCTGAATATTTCAACATGTAAGGACCGAGCGCAATATCGGGAAATCAAGGGAAAGAATATTTGGAAAGTATCAATTTTTAAATCATGTTGAAAGTGTGAACAAAATCAAGCCAATATAAAGTTCCATACATAAACAAATTCAAAATCTTTCCAACATTCCTAAGCTATATTTTTTGTGAAGTTTATTTCAGGGGTATATTTGGCAAAATTAATTCAAAACATTCCAGATATACAAAGCCAATTCAAGGACGTGGAAATCAAGCAAATATCCAACATGCAAATACCACAACCAAGTCATAATTGGCAACTGCGAAATCAGAGATTTTAAGGGTTTTCGAGCACCCTATAAATAACACCAATTTCATTATATGCAAATGCATCGAAAACCAAGCAACCGAATTCGAGCATAAGAGAAATCAAATCAGAGAACTCACATTGTTTTCGATCATCCCTTGACATAAACAAATTCGCATATCGAATCAATGAGTAAGGAGCAACATGCAATCAATGAAGCCACATAGATTCATCATCGATCAACATAGTCGCGATTCGATTAAGAGGAAGCCGACATTTTTAAATGTCACAGCATAAGAAAAGGGGCCGGTCGTTTTATTTTATATGTCATAGTTTTTAAATAGGGTTTGTGTTGTTTTTGTTTTAGTTGTTCTTTCTTTTGTAGTCAATATATAGTTTTCTTGTTTTCTTTGAACTAGGTTTTGTGACAACCCCAAACCCCCGTACGACGGTGGAAAGGGTAATATTTGGAATATAACACATAAACAGATAACAGCAGAACCGAAATATAGAAATACACCCTATAATGTACAACAGAATACACTGGATAAATATAAACATCAGAGTTTGTAATAACCCTGAATTTTGGGGGTAAATTTAAAAATTTATTTTAAGTTATTTTAATGAGTTTTGGTTGTTTAAAATAATTTATTCTGAAAAATTAAATATATTCTTTTTAATGTAAATACGAAACGTATACAATTTGCGTGTAATAAAATTTATTCTGTAATGTAATGTAATGTGGGAAACATTAAAACAAAAGATTACGTAATATGTGTTTATAAGATGGTATAAAATAATACATAAGAGTCTAATTATATTAGTGGTATAAAATAGAATACAAGACTTTATTTGTGATAATTGAATGTCAATTAGAATTTTTTGGATTATTAATATGAAAGAAAGAATATTAGCCATAAACATTAATGCTAATCAATCACTCCATTATTTAAGGTTCTGCGTAATAATTAATTACTGTTTAATATTTCTCAGTAAGCATCATTCGATTACACCTTTGATTATATACAATAAAATTCCCTTGTATTCCCTCAATTACTTAAAAGAAAAATAAGTGAAATAAAACTAATATGCAGAAATATGCCAATACGATCAACCTTATGGAATTACACAATGGTTATGTGCTAACAATGGTAAACTATTAATAAATCAAAATCTTTAGAAACATGGAAAATAAATGTCTACACGGTATTCTTTCTACAAATCAGTGTCTATCCTAATAAATGGAAATGAATAAAATTTGGAAGAAAAAGAAGAAGATTTATTCATTCATTAGAAAGTTAGGTATTTTACTTAAAATCGCTTTTCATAATTCAAAGATAATTGCAGTTATAGGAAACATACTTTATCTTAAGTTAAAAAGGAATGCTTTAATAACTTAATTAATTGATTTTGGAATTATATGCTAAGAGATTATATATATATATATATATATATATATATATATATATATATATATATAACAACATAAGAAATGAAATGTACATTTCTAGAAACAAATGCATGCGTGAAATAAATGAGTGTTTTCCTTGATTGTTTCGGTTTAGAATTGAAAGAGATTCCATATCAAATTAATGGTAGGTTTATTTCTGAAAATCATTTAAATTTTGCCACTTAAGATACAGTCAAAAACAGGAAAGATTTTGATTGTTCCCATGATTTATTAATTTGCAAAACTTCTGCGCAAGGACTAAAAAGAAGAGAAACTAAATAAAACACAATTTAAGGACAAGGTGGTTTTGTTAAAAAAACCACAACCCCTGTATAATATCTCATAGCCTAACCCTAACCATTTTCCAAAACCTAATATGTCATCCTCCTTCTTCATATGGCCATGGCGGCTACTCTCTCTTCCTCTAAAATTTCTTTCTACCTACATCAATCTCCTCTTCCACCTCCAACAAGTTTCGTCTCCTCTAGTGCCCTGTATCTTGAGAACCGCGCCACCCAACCCGCCGACTTCATTGCCCCGCCGCACCTCAGCCACGCCACCGCACCTCCCCCTACTCCCGGCGTGGATGCGCCTCCCCTAGGCCTTCCATCTCCGACAAGCCGCGCCTCAATCCATACATCGTAACTCGAGATATCTTGAATCAAAGATTGGAACAAACTCAGAGGTTAAATTAATTTAATTTTAACGATTTGCAACACTTGATTTCATTGCTATTTTTAATTTTATAATTAAAAACATGTTTTTTTATTCAAATCGATACAGATTCTGACAAGTTTGACAATATTGGAACAGGGACACATAACACCACACCCTAGATCTGTTGTGCACAATTCTGACTTTCTTTCATTTCTAGATCTGAAAAATCCCAAGGTGAGAATTATGAATCTATTCTTGAATTAAATTTAAATTTAATTTTTAATTATTCTCTTGAATAAAATCTGTATACCTGTAGGTGTGCAAAAATTTAGATCTGTGTTTGAAATCAGTTTTGCTGTTTATTCAGATTTGCGTTTACGCTGCTGTTATTTATTTTCAGATCTGAGATTTGCGCTGCTATTATTTTGTTGTTATTATTCCAGATCTGTGATTAAGTTGATTACTTATGTGTTGAAATAAAATGAACAAAATAGAAATGCTATTTATTTTGTTGAATCAGAATAAGCAAAAAAATAGGATTTTCATTTTATTTGTGTTATAATTGATAAATTTGAGTATAAATATTGTTTATGTTAGAATTGATAAATCAGAATATAAATATTGTTTATGTTAGAATTGACAAGTTAAAATAATAACACCGTGCAATTGGCAAATACTACATTATAATAAATAGAGTAAATTTTAATGTCTTATTTTTGTCAATAAAAAGGGACTAGCGACAAAAATCATATTTTTTGGTCAATTAAAAGTAGTAGTGACAAAAATCATACATTTGTGTCAATTAGAAAGGGATTAAACAAAGATAACTAGAATTGCCAACTATATGAATTAAAACACACATTTTGTTAGTAATGTCATATATGAATAAAACTACATCACTTATGTTATAAAAACATATATGTAATTAAATATATCACTTATGTTAGGAAACCTATTTGAAGATAAATACATCACCCATGTTAGAATGTGCTTTTGTCATATAAATAAAGACATCATCTTTAGTAGAAAAGTTGACGGTAGAAAAGGAAAAGACTTTACCGTTGTAATGAAATTACATTTTTAAGTGTAATTAAAGATATGATTTTGTACGGTAATAAAAAAATCTTACACTTTTATTAATGTAATTAAAGTAGAATAATCATTTTTGTTGTAATAAAAAAAAATATTTTTAATATTCTTTTGTTAAAATGAAAGTCATATTATTTATCACTGTTTTTGTCAAAATGAAAAGATTTTAACTTTAGAAATAAAAAGATTGGATTTGATGTGGTGTTTTTAGTCAAATTAAAAGATAGAACATGACGATGTAATTTTCATCAAATTTTTATTGAAAATAAAAGAGTATTATTAACGATGTAGAAAGAACCAATTTTTTTTATTATTGAAGTTTAGTGTTGCGTTTTTATCTACATGTTTAATGTAAATAAAATATTAGAGTTTAATGTCTCATTTTTTGATGTAAACAAAAGATGAAATTTAACATAGCATGTTTATTCACATTTTCAATGATAAAAAAAAGAAACCTCTTTTATGTCATGTTTTGTGTAAAATAAAAAGGTAGAATTGAACATGCATTTTTATTGTAAAATATAAAGGTATTATTGAACCATGTTATTGCATATGAAATATATTCGTAGTATTGAACCAAGTCATTGCATATGAAATATATTCATATTATTGAACCGAGTCATTGCTTATGAAATATATTCATATTATTGAACCAAGTTAATGCATATGAAATTAAGTCATATCTTTTTGTAACAATATTACATATGAAGGATAATCATTTACATTATTAATGTAATAAGCAAAATTTTACATTTTTATGTAACTAAGATGAAATGGAAGATTTACATTTTTATTAATGTAATAAAGAAAAGAAAAGGAAAGATTTGATTTTAATGTTATTTATTTACAATAAAAGAATTGAGAGAGAAGTATATTTTTATCAAAATGAATGCTCACACGTAATCTTGTTATGAGATAAAACTATATATTTTAAAGTATGAGAAGTAATGATATACATTAATGTGTGTAATGTAATGATATATTTTAATGTATGAAAGTAAATGATACATTTTAACGTATGAATTACATTTATAATGTAATTAAGATGATGAGGTATGAATCTTACCTTTATTAAGGTACTAAGATATGAATACTTACATATTTATTATGTAATTTAAATGAAACTTACATTTTTATCAATGTAACAAGAAGGGAATGAGAAAAATACATTTACAATGTATTAAATAAGAAAAGAATTTACATTGTAAATTAAAGTTACATTTTATTATGTAATTTAGAATAGGATATATACATTGTAAATTAAAAATACATTTTATATGAAGTTAAAGAATGGGACTTGCATTGTAAATGAAAAGTACATTTTTAATGTAATTAAAAAGTAGGATTTTACGTTGCCAATTAAAAAGACAAAATTTGACATGTAATGTTAATTACAATTTACATTGTAATTAAAAAGGAGATTTTACATTGTAATTAAAAGAAAGGAATTTTACATTATAATGTTGATTACAATTTTAATGTGATTTAAAAAGAAGATTTTGGCATTGTAAATTATTACATTTTCATTGTGATTAAAAGAATGGATTTCCCATGAAATCATAAGAATAGAATTAAAAGAGTAGAACGCAACGTTGAAAAATAATTTACATTTCTATGTAAATAAAAGAATAATGAATGGAATGTAACGTTGAAATATAATCTACATTTCTGCGATGACCCCATTTCCCGTACAGACGGTGACAAGGGTTATCTTTGGAATATAACACATAAACAGATAATAGCAGAACAGAATTAAATAAATACACTAGATAATGAACAATAGAATATACTGGATAAAAGTAATCATCAGAGTTACACAGTTTACAGGATCATACTTAGTACAAATACAGTTCAAACATACATATATGTCTACAGTGGAAAACGAACATAATATGTACAATAGGAGCTGAACAGCATAAAAAGAGATAAATGATAGAATTCATCTTCAGCTCCAGCTATCCGAATTAAGCCTGCTAAACCTGAATACAAGGTTGCCCGTGTAGAAAAAGGGGCACCCGAGTTTGAAAGTGAAACAAACTACGAGTCAGTCATGGGATTGGTATGAGAAATCAACTCAACATATTTAAAATATGGCTAATCACTGGACCACGCCACTTTCGTGGAACGGGTTTACTCCATTGGATTGCCAGTGCTTTAAAACAAATCATTCCTTTAAACATCGCAATGCTTTTTATCAAAATGAAGCCATTATAAGACTCAGTTCCCATCACACAATGCAGCGCAAACCGGAGGATAGAGTTTTACCTTATAATGGCCAAAATATGGTTGATACGAATAAAACAAAGCAATTGATATTATTACTAGTGTTTACATGTTTCAAAAACAATTTCGAATCATAACTATCAATCATAGACAGCATGGGTACCATATATCATGTCGCCATATATATATATATACAATCAAAACAGCACAGTCACGTACTTGGAAATTGGATTTCCGTCATGAACCAAGGCAAAAGATAGTCCTTACCGAATTCGAGACGCTCTAGGCCGCCCCTCAGGCAAGTACTCAGTCAAGCCTTTGGATCGTCAGGGTCGGTCCACCGATGTGGATTAAAATTCCTGAACAATGCGTTTCCCCGCCCTATGGGGCGTAGGAGAGCCAACGAATGACCCCCTCGGACCCGGATCGTCCGATCAAACCGAGGCGCCTGAGACGACCCGAAATCCCGTTCAGACGGAGACCAGGGTTATCTTTGGAATATAACACAGAAACAGATAATAGCAGAACAAAATTAAATAAATACACCAGATAATGAACAATAAAATATACTGGATAAAAGTAATTATCAGAGTTACACAGTATACAGGATCTTACTTAGTACAAATACAGTTCAGCTATACATAAAAGTCTACAGCGGAAATAAACAAAATATGTACAATAGGAGCTGAACAGCATAAAAAGAAATAAATGATAGAATCCATCTTCAGCTCCAGCTATCCAGAAAGAACCAGCTAAACCTGAATACAAGGCTGCCCGTGTAGAAAAAGGGGCACCCGAGTTTGAAAGTGAAACAAACTACGAGTCAGTCATGGGACTGGTATGAGAAATCCACTCAACACATATATAATTGGCTAATCACAGGACCACGCCACTTTCGTGGAACGGGTTTACTCCATTGGATTGCCAGTGCTTTAAAACAAATCTTTCTTTTAAACATCGCTATGCTTTTAACAAAAATGAAGCCATTATAAGACTCAGTTCCCATCACACAATGCAACACAAACCGGAGGATAGAGTTTTTACCTTATAACGGCCAAAATATGCTTGATACGAATAAAACAAAGGCATTTGATATTATTGCTAGTGTTTATATGTTTTGAAAACAATTTCAAATCATAACTATCAATCATAGACGACATGAGCGTCCCATGCCACTATGTCGCCAAATATATATATACAATTGAAACCGCACGATGTCGTATTTGGAAATTGGATTTCCGTCATGAACCAAGGCTAAAGATAGTCCTTATCGAATTCGAGATGCTCTAGCCCGCCCCTCAGGCAAGTACTCAGTCAAGCCTTTGGATCGTTAGGGCCGGTCCACCGATGTGGATTAAAATTCCTGAACACTGCGTTTTCCCCACCCTTTGGGGTGTAAATGAGCCAACGAATGACTCCATCGGACCCGAATTGCCCGATCAAACCGAGGCGCCTCGCAACAGCAACAACCACATAGGTGAAAAGTATATAAATGTCAGGGCTGGTAGGTCACTGACACCACCCTAGCTAGAAAGAAACGCATGCCCTCCCTGAGGTCCTTCTCCCATTTTAGGTTCATACCAGGGTGTTAAGCAAAAGAATAAAATCCAATGTCAGACACACAGTCCCTTTACAAGTCCGTTCTGGGTCTGAACGAAACCGGAGGCACTAAATACCTCGCAAACCCTTCGATCACCACGTACGTCTGGACGATCACCACTCATTATCCATATTTCGGGATGCCTCCCAATCAGGACCTCGGTTACCATCCAAACGAGGTGAAGATCTCCGGTCTTCGACCACCGTCTTCATCTTCGATTTTCAATCGTCGGTCAATTATTTGAAATGAGAATTAACTCGGCCTTTTCAAATAATTCACGTATATTTAGAATTTCAAATCAATTTATTTTAATGGTTAAATTATTCGACAACACCAATATTGTTCTTTAATGTAATTTTCACACCAAACACATTCAACCATCAAATACAACATTAATCGAGAAAATTCAGTTTATTTCCATTCCATATCGCTTATGATATTTTATAACGATTTATCGCTATTTTTATTTATTTTAAAATAGCTAATTTATTCAAAACGACGCTTCGGGCCATAAAGCGGCCGTGGCGCTGTTTTTCTTCAGATTTGATTTACACATATCTGAAAATCTAACTGTTGGATCCTCACAAAATTTACATCATTAGAAAGGTCTTTTCAAAACGAATCCAACGGTTCCAGTTTCGGGAAAATCCGACGGTCGGATCTCCCGGTACAATCGTTTGAAGTTTCGATTTCAAAATACGAACTGCAGCGTCGTTATTCGATTAAATATATAACTATATTTATATATATATATATATAAATATAATCGCTTCTGGCGCTGTTTTTCTTCAGATTTGAATTAAACATTCCAGACAATCCGACCGTTGGATTTTTACAAGGTTGGTGCCGTTGGAAAGATATTTCCAAGGCGAACCCGACGGTTGCGGTTTCGGGAAAATCCAATGGTCGGATTCCCCGTACTAGTTGTTTGAAATCACGGTTTCAAAATGCGAACTGCACGGCCACGTTTCGTTTTAATTTTATTTATATTTATATAATTATATAAATATAGTTCATTCAATGATTTCAATATCGTTTTCACTTCAAATATTTCACTAACGCCTTAAAATTTTGGAAAATTTCGCCATAACCTCCCCTGCACCGGGAGCATCGGGAAATCGCAAATAGCTTTCCCGGTCCTTCTAATCTCAAAAAGAAAAAGAAAAAGCCAAGCGGCTAGCCAACAGGCTCATAAAATCATCACCCAAACAAAACAGTAAATGTGTACCTATTTGTCGGGCACACAATTTTATTCCTCTTCTCTAGCCCCTTTGCTATAACCTGTTCAATGAATATGCATGTACATATATATAGTTCTTATCATTTATCCTTTTTTATTCAACTTCATATTTGATTTCTATTTGGTTTAAAAACACCATTCATTCTAATGTTACATACATAGGTACAAATCATTTCATTAGCTAATTAATGAATATTTTGAACAAGTGGCTATTTTTAACACTTCACATTTCAACGATTCATGCATACAATAAAAATGTGATTTTTATTGTAAAACAATTCATTTCAAAACACTATTTTTCTATATAGTTCATATAGGTGACAAAAATAGGATTTTTATCATAAAACAATTTCTTTCAAAACGAGATTATTTTACACAGTTCATATAGTCGATAAAAGGTGATTTTTATTATCAAACAATTTATTTCAAAATATGAATACCATTCAACACATGAATTTCTAATCAATGAATGAATATCAATTCAACACATAAAGGTTTTCTATAGTTTCTATATATAGATAAAAATGTGATTTTTATATTTAAAACACGAATACCATTCAACACATGAATTTCTAATCAACGAATGAATATCAATTCAACACATGAAGGTTTTCTATAGTTTCTATATATAGATAAAAATGTGATCTTTATATTTAAAACACGAATACCATTCAACACATGAATTTCTAATCAACGAATGAATATCAGTTCAACACATGAAGGTTTTCTATTCAATGAATAAATATAGTTTAAGCAGACGAAAATAATTCAAACACACGAATATTATTCAAAATTTCGGCAGCATAACGGCAGGGTAGTTAAAACCGGGACCGTCCCTAGTACGGCTCCTCGCTCTACCTTAATACCTCGCGGTTTTTGACAATGGGGTTCATGCATCTAGTTCGCACGCAGGCGGCATGTATATATTTATTTCATTTCCACAAACTAATCCTATGTGATTTCAACCAAATATTTTTCAACCACAAACGGGTATTTTTCAACCACAATCAAATCAATATCAACCACAAACAATCCCAAACAACCATTCGCTATCAATCAATTTTCACAACAAATTCAACCAATAAATATCGTCCATGGTTTGTGGACGAGGGGCGTATATATATATATATATATATATATATATATATATATATATATATATATATATATATATATTTATATTTATATATAGCAATTCACTTTTATTTCAACACATATATATATAGCTAGAAAAAGAGATTGAAGAGTGAGAAATTCTCACCAATAGCTATCCAACTTCACGACACATCACTTAGAGAAATCTTCGCCTTTCTCGCCTTTTGTCGCTTTCGTCCGTAGCCACTACCTATATAAAAAAAACCCGAATTTTTACTATGCTATTTAATATATAAAACTCATATTTTTATTTCGCTATTATATAAATAAAAATCCCATTTCTATCCTGCTATTCTTCATATAAAGATTTCATCTTTTCAAAAATATAGATTTCATCTTTTCAAATATATCATTATAAAAATCACATTTTTATTTTTCTACACATATAAAGATGCTATTTTTAATATTTCCATCATGTAAAAATTATATTTTTATTACATTAAAAATATAAAAATCATATCTTACTTCTTCTACTTAATAAAAATTCCGTCTTTTCTATTTGAAGTTCTGATCCATTCTATTCTAAAAATCTGATCTATTCTATTCTAAAAATCTGATCTTTTTCTTTTTAAAGTTCAAATCTTTTTCTTTTTATATCTTAAAATAAAATCAGTTTTTAAACCTTTTAAAATCAGTTTTTAAACCTTTTAAAAATTTTCAGAATTAAAATAAAAATAAAATCAAACAACTTACTGTGCCTGCGCAAAAGGGGGGGTCGTCAGGGTCGGCGGCAAGAGGAGGAGCAGGCGGTGGCTCGACGTCGGAGGTTCTAGGTTAGGGCGTGGGTGGGTTTGGTTTCGAGCGGCTAACAGGGTGGAGGGAGAGAATTGAATAGAGGAGGGAGGAGCGAACGGGGTGGTGGGCTCGTGGGTGGTGGCGCCGCCACGATGGGCGTCGGCGGTTCTTGAAGGGGCTCGAGCGCTTCTTCTTTTTTTTTTTTTCTGAGTCAACGGTTCTGAGGAGAGAGGGTGGAGGTGAGTGTATATAATAATATATTTATTATTTTATTTTAAATTTTCCTTTATAAAGCCACCTTTAATTTCGACTTCGAAACGAGACCCACCGCCTGTCGTCCCTAGCGTTTCACCCCCATTCCGAACACAACGGGATATGTATCGCAAGCTGATTCGATCGTTACAATCAGTTTTCTTCAAATATACATTTAACTCTATATATTGAATTTGAACGCGCATTTCAAATTACCGGGGTCACATACTAACTAGAAAAATTCCAGAAAAATATTTTCTAGCTTCGTATTGACGATACGGTCCTAACAAAACTAGTTTCGTCGAATTCTGAGACCATTTGAAAAATGGCCATTTTCTAGTCGATTAAAATCAATTGAAACTGGTCAAACGCGTTTTCCTTTGCCACGCTCACATATTGATTCGAAAAATTATGAAATTTGAAACCTAGTAATAACTTCACATCCTGGACCCAACAAAAGTGGTTTCGTCGAAATCCGAGGTCGTTTGCAAAATGTCCATTTTTAAGGGCCTGAATTCCATAGAGACTATTCAGAATTTTCAACTGGACATACCTTTTGATTCCCGCTATGAAATTTCGATTGGTCGGATTCGTTAGAAAGATATCATCAAGTAGATCCTAATGTTTTTGGTTTCACTAAAATCCGGATTGTTCTGCACCCGATACAGTCCGACAAAGTTTGAATTCAATTTTTGAAACTGCAGCGCCTTTTCAAGCCCTGTTTATAATTATAATTAATTATATTCGTTTTCAATTGTTGATTCAAACTCAGTTTTCATCGCCATTATTTAAAATCCATTATTTTAGCCAATTTAAAAATTTTAAATTGGTTCAGATTTTCTGGGTCGTTACAATCTCCCCCACTTAAAACTTTTTCGTCCCCGAAAAGGAACAAAGTCGAAAGTGGTTTGATAAATCTACGATCACACAACACAACAACCAATCCAATTGTTTTTAATCTTCAAAAATATACTAATCAAATCCTATACCCTTTAAAAATCATTCAGACTATATAATTAAAAGTGTACATCCATGAAAAGAAAATAACAATAGAGTAGAGAATTGAAGGGTAGTGCAAAGTAGGGTAAATGTACCTTGCACCAGAGTCAATCAGAGATATCTACTTGGCATCTAGGATAAGCTTTCTGAATGCTCTCCTCAGTTTCCCAAGTACAATCTCGCGGATCTCCGCTCCATTGCACTTTGACTAAGCGAACCTTCTTGTTCCTCAGCTCTTTGGTTTCTTTGCCGATAATCTTTAGCGGCTCTCTTCTCACAGCCAATTCTGGAGTAATTTCAATGTCATGCTGAGCTGCTTCTTCCACGATCAAGTCTGGATCATGAACATGCTTTCGAAGTTGAGATATATGAAATACATCATGAACTCCAGGCAACCAATTAGGCAGTTTGACCCTATAAGCGAGCGTTCCAATCCGTTCCAGAATAGGAAACGGACCAATGAATTTGGGCGCTAACTTTCCAGTTTTACCGAACCGGATAACTCCTCTCATCAGCGATACTTTCAAATATACATAGTCGCCAACTTCAAAGGATATATCTCTTCTTCTTCTATCGGCATAGCTCTTTTGTCGGCTTTGAGCGGCGAGTAATCGCTTCTTAATAAAATCGACTTTGTCGGCAGCTTCTCGAATCATATAAGGACCCAACACAAGTCTATTTCCGGGCTCGACCCAACAAGCAGGAGATCGGCACGGTCTACCATAAAATGCTTCGAATGGCGACATTGTCAGACTTGCCTGGTAGCTGTTGTTATAAGAGAATTCAGCCAAATGCAGATGGTCTTCCCATGATCCACCGAAATCTAGAACACAAGCCCGCAATAGATCTTCTAAAATGCGATTCACCCTCTCAGTCTGACCGTCTGTCTGAGGATGATAAGCGGTGCTCAAGTTTAACTTCGTTCCCAGCTCGACTTGAAATGCTTCCCAGAATTTGCTAGTGAATATTGTATCTCTATCACTTACTATACTGAGCGGCACTCCATGCAGTCTAACTATTTCCCTGAAGTATATCTGCGCCAGACTCTGAGCAGTTCTGTTTGATCTGACAGGTATGAAATGGGCGGTCTTCGTGAAGCGATCTACGATCACCCAGATACTGTCATTTCCTTTTCTGGTCCTGGGTAGACCATCAATGAAATCCATAGAAATATGTTCTCACTTCCAACCAGGAACTTCCAGTGGTTGTAATAATCCAGCCAGTTTCTGTTGGTCGCTCTTGACTAGTTGGCAAGTAGGGCATCGACTAACATATATTGAGATGTCTCTTTTTAACGACTTCCACCAGAATGTGCGTTTGATATCGTTATACATTTTATTCACACCCGGATGGATACTGAGCTTAGATTTGTGGCATTCATCAAGCACATCTCTTCTGAGTTCAGGAATATCTGGAACGCAAATTCGCCCTTCTAACCTCAGAATCCCTTCGCTGTCTAGCTGGAAATCCGAAGCATTGCCTTCACGAATTCGCTGACTCATTCCTTTGATAAATTGGTCGTCTTCTTAGAGAGTCGATATCTTATCAATCAACGAAGTCGCAATGATGAAACTGGCGATCATTTCATTCTTTCGGCTTAACGCATCGGCCACGACATTGGCTTTCCCTGGAGTGTATAGAATTTCAAAATCATATGCTGCAAGAAACTCCAGCCAACGCTGTTGCCTCAGATTCAGGTCTTTCTGAGTGAACAGATACTTTAACGACTGGTGATCTGTAAACAGTTCAAATCTCTCACCCAGCAGATAGTGCCTCCAGATTTTCAAGGCGAATACGATAGCCAATAACTCAAGATCATGAGTTACGTTGTTTTTCTCGTGCGGCTTCAGTTGACGGCTAGCATAAGCAATCACTTGGCCTCTTTGCATTAACACTGCCCCAAGGCCTTCTCTAGAAGCATCAGTCCAGACTTTTAGATCTTGGTTGCCATCGATGATGGTTAACACTGGGGCTGTGGTTAATCTCAACTTTAGCTCTTCGAAAGCCTCCTCACTCTCTTGAGTCCATTTGAATTTAGAATGCTTCTTTGTAAGCTTCGTTAAGTGACCAGATATCTTAGAAAAGCCTTTAACGAACTTTCGATAATAGCTAGCCAATCCGAGAAAACTGCGGACTTCCGTGGGAGTACTGGGCTGTTTCCAATTTTGAATGGCTGTGATTTTTCTTGGGTCCATAGCAATTCCTTCTTTCAATACAACGTGGCCTAGAAATTTTACCTCATCTTGCCAGAAGATACATTTGGAAAACTTTGCTTTCAACACATTCTTTCTGAGAATTTCTAACACTTGTTGCAAATGTTTTTCATGTTTGGCCTTTGATTTAGAGAAGATTAGAATATCGTCAATGAAAACCAGAACAAATTTATTCAAAACCCCTCTGAACACTCTATTCATCAGATCGACGAAGTAAGCTGGAGCGTTACATAAGCCGAACGGCATTACTAACCACTCGTAGAATAAGTCGGGGCCTCTGAACGCTGTCATTGGAACACACTCTTCGGCAATTCGAAGTTGATGGAAACCTATAGCTAGGTCCATTCGTGAAAATACTTGTGCGCCATTCAGACGATCCAACAAATCATCAATCCGCGGCAATGAATATTTGTTCTTTATTGTCTGTTTGTTCAGATCACGATAATCCACACATAGACGTAGAGTACCGTCAGATTTTGGGACAAACACCACTGCTGCACCCCAATCAGAGAAACTAGGCCTGATCAGACCTTTCCATACTAGCTGTCGTGTTTGATTGTCTAATTCTTCCTTCTCTTTCAAGGACATTCTTTGAATAGCATGAACTATCGGCCTTGCATTCAGAATTAAAGCAATTTTGAAATCTATTTCTCTCTGCGGAGGTAAGCGAACAACTTCTTCAAACACATCCGTATAATTTTTGACGACAGGGATGTCTTTCACTAGATCGGGAATATTCTCTATGACTTCAGGGACATTTTCTATTTGGGATGGAGAAACATTCAAAGCTGCCCAGAAGTCTTTTCTATTAGCATTCTGACCTTCACAGGGAATGGTTATATAATTGCCTGATTTAATCTTCGCCTTTACGACTCTGTCGGCGCATTTAACTTCAGCTTCATATTTGGTCAACCAATCTAACCCTAAGATAAGATCAAACTCTTTAAAATTCATAACGGCTGCGATGGTAGGGAACCGATAACGAGAGAAAGAAACTGGGACTCCACAAATCCAACTGAGATCAATTGAACCCCCAACCGGATTCTGGACATTCATTGGTTCCTTGAGCTTTTTCAAATTCAAATCTAGTTTCTTAGCTGCATCCTTTGCAATGAAGCTTCGCGACGCGCCAGTGTCAAACAGTACTTTAACTGGAATATCTTTGACAGTTAGCGTGCCTTCTAAAACATCTGGCCTTTACTGAATAGTTGAGGGCACAGGAGTTTCTGCCACTTCATTCACTTGAACTATTTCAGTCTTTTTCAACTGCCAGCAATCTTGCTTTACGTGACCAGTCTGATGACAGAGATTGCATTTTCTATTTTCTTGAAGCTTTCCACCCGATTAAAATCCATCATTTTTTCGTTTCTTCGAGGATTTACAATTTCCTTGCAAATGCCCTTTCTTATGGCAGTTATTGCATATGGCAGTCGTTGCTGGTTCTTTTTCGGATCTGGCCCTTTTTCGATTTACTTCGGGCTCCTTACCGACTTCAGACATTGTACTGGCCTCAGGACGATCAGTTTCAGACTCAATTTTATTACTAGAGCTGACTTCCTCTTCGTACTGTAGCATACCTTTCTTATCTAGATCTTCATATTGATAAGCCATATAAATCATTTCTGAAAAAGAAAGCTTCACATGCCCCAATACTTTATTCTGGTATTTCCTTTGAAGCCCATTGATAAATCTCAAATTCTTCCTCTTTAGATTTTGAATTAGATGAGGAGCAAAGTGAGAAAGCTCATTGAATTTCTTATGATATTCGGGAATGGTCATGTCTCCTTATATCAGATAAGAAAATTCATCGCATAATCGCTCAGTTGCTTCGGGAGGAGTAAATCTTTCCAAGAAAATCACTTTGAATCTATCCCAGGTGATATCACCTTCTGGATTATCCTTAATAACTGAATCCCACCAGAACAAAGCTTCTTCTTTGAGCGCCCAGGAGGACAGTAATCTTTTCTGGTCATCCCTCAACTTTAATGCTTCAAAGATTTTCTCAGCCGAACGAATCCAAGCTTGTGTCTTCATAATAGATTCTTCACCAGAGAACGGTATTCCACCCATATTTCGATATTTGATTAATAAGGCCTCAATATCCGGTTCTGCATTCCTTCTGCTTCTAACACTCATTTTTCTAATACTTCTGCAAATGACAGATCAAGTGTCAGGTCACAGAAAAGAAAATTTAAAATATAGAAACATATACTTCAAGTGTAAATGTGTCTATCAAGGTGTTATTTCATTCTGCTTTACTCATACTAGGATATTACTGATCCTATCTGTATTGAGTTGCCAGTCCTAGAAAACTACTGGTTCTATTTCTGACGAGTTCGTTCAAATGTTATATTCCAGAACTAAGTTTAACCAAAGCTCTGATACCACGTTGAGACGACCCGAAATCCCGTTCAGACGGAGACCAGGGTTATCTTTGGAATATAACACAGAAACAGATAATAGCAGAACAAAATTAAATAAATACACCAGATAATGAACAATAAAATATACTAGATAAAAGTAATTATCAGAGTTACACAGTATACAGGATCTTACTTAGTACAAATACAGTTCAGCTATACATAAAAGTCTACAGCGGAAATAAACAAAATATGTACAATAGGAGCTGAACAGCATAAAAAGAAATAAATGATAGAATCCATCTTCAGCTCCAGCTATCCAGAAAGAACCAGCTAAACCTGAATACAAGGCTGCCCGTGTAGAAAAAGGGGCACCCGAGTTTGAAAGTGAAACAAACTACGAGTCAGTCATGGGACTGGTATGAGAAATCCACTCAACACATATATAATTGGCTAATCACAGGACCACGCCACTTTCGTGGAACGGGTTTACTCCATTGGATTGCCAGTGCTTTAAAACAAATCTTTCTTTTAAACATCGCTATGCTTTTAACAAAAATGAAGCCATTATAAGACTCAGTTCCCATCACACAATGCAACGCAAACCGGAGGATAGAGTTTTTACCTTATAACGGCCAAAATATGCTTGATACGAATAAAACAAAGGCATTTGATATTATTGCTAGTGTTTATATGTTTTGAAAACAATTTCAAATCATAACTATCAATCATAGACGACATGAGCGTCCCATGCCACTATGTCGCCAAATATATATATATACAATTGAAACCGCACGATGTCGTATTTGGAAATTGGATTTCCGTCATGAACCAAGGCAAAAGATAGTCCTTACCGAAATCGAGACGCTCTAGCCCGCCCCTCAGGCAAGTACTCAGTCAAGCCTTTGGATCGTCAGGGCCGGTCCACCGATGTGGATTAAAATTCCTGAACACTGCGTTTCCCCACCCTTTGGGGTGTAAATGAGCCAACGAATGACTCCATCGGACCCGAATTGCCCGATCAAACCGAGGCGCCTCGCAACAGCAACAACCACACAGGTGAAAAGTATATAAATGTCAGGGCTGGTAGGTCACTGACACCACCCTAGCTAGAAAGAAACGCATGCCCTCCCTGAGGTCCTTCTCCCGTTTTAGGTTCATACCGGGGTGTGAGGCTCGCGAATTCACGTTATACACAAAGCTACGCCACTCAGGCGGTGCTTTGAACATCACCACAAGACTTTGCTTTTCAACAGAAGCCCTGATCATTGCGTCTTAGCATGCCACACAGGAAATTCATGCCATGCGACTGATGTCTATCGATATACAACCTCTGAGCTCGTGCGTCTCAAAGAAGGGCGTTAAGCAAAAGAATAAATTCTCCGCCGCCAATCAGATGTATATTTAATAGTGATCAATCAACACAGAATAAAATCCAATGTCAGACACACAGTCCCTTTACAAGTCCGTTCTGGGTCTGAACGAAACCGGAGGCACTAAATACCTCGCAAACCCTTCGATCACCACATACGTCTGGACGATCACCACTCATTATCCATATTTCGGGATGCCTCCCAATCAGGACCTCGGTTACCATCCAAACGAGGTGAAGATCTCCGGTCTTCGACCACCGTCTTCATCTTCGACTTTCAATCGTCGGTCAATTATTTGAAATGAGAATTAACTCGGCCTTTTCAAATAATTCACGTATATTTAGAATTTCAAATCAATTTATTTTAATGGTTAAATTATTCGACAACACCAATATTGTTCTTTAATGTAATTTTCACACCAAACACATTCAACCATCAAATACAACATAAATCGAGCAAATTCAGTTTGTTTCCATTCCATATCGCTTATGATATTTTATAACGATTTATCGCTATTTTTATTTATTTTAAAATAGCTAATTTATTCAAAACGACGCTTCGGGCCATAAAGCGGCCGTGGCGCTGTTTTTCTTCAGATTTGATTTACACATATCTGAAAATCTAACCGTTGGATCTTCACAAAATTTACATCATTAGAAAGGTCTTTTCAAAACGAATCCAACGGTTCCAGTTTCGGGAAAATCCGACGGTCGGATCTCCCGGTACAATCGTTTGAAGTTTCGATTTCAAAATACGAACTGCAGCGTCGTTAATCGATTAAATATATAACTATATTTATATATATATATATATATATATATATATATATATAATCGCTTCTGGCGCTGTTTTTCTTCAGATTTGAATTAAACATTCCAGACAATCCAATCGTTGGATTTTTACAAGGTTGGTGCCGTTGGAAAGATATTTCCAAGGCGAACCCGACAGTTGCGGTTTCGGGAAAATCCAATGGTCGGATTCCCCGTACTAGTTGTTTGAAATCACGGTTTCAAAATGCGAACTGCACGGCCACGTTTCGTTTTAATTTTATTTATATTTATATAATTATATAAATATAGTTCATTCAATGATTTCAATATCGTTTTCACTTCAAATATTTCACTAACGCCTTAAAATTTTGGAAAATTTCGCCATAACCTCCCCTGCACCGGGAGCATCGGGAAATCGCAAATAGCTTTCCCGGTCCTTCTAATCTCAAAAAGAAAAAGAAAAAGCCAAGCGGCTAGCCAACATGCTCATAAAATCATCACCCAAACAAAACAGTAAATGTGTACCTATTTGTCGGGCACACAATTTTATTCCTCTTCTCTAGCCCCTTTGCTATAACCTGTTCAATGAATATGCATGTACATATATATAGTTCTTATCATTTATCCTTTTTTATTCAACTTCGTATTTGATTTCTATTTGGTTTAAAAACACCATTCATTCTAATGTTGCATACATAGGTACAAATCATTTCATTAGCTAATTAATGAATATTTTGAACAAGTGGCTATTTTTAACACTTCACATTTCAACGATTCATGCATACAATAAAAATGTGATTTTTATTGTAAAACAATTCATTTCAAAACACTATTTTTCTATATAGTTCATATAGGTGACAAAAATAGGATTTTTATCATAAAACAATTTCTTTCAAAACGAGATTATTTTACACAGTTCATATAGTCGATAAAAGGTGATTTTTATTATCAAACAATTTATTTCAAAATATGAATACCATTCAACACATGAATTTCTAATCAATGAATGAATATCAATTCAACACATGAAGGTTTTCTATAGTTTCTATATATAGATAAAAATGTGATTTTTATATTTAAAACACGAATACCATTCAACACATGAATTTCTAATCAACGAATGAATATCAATTCAACACATGAAGGTTTTCTATAGTTTCTATATATAGATAAAAATGTGATTTTTTTATTTAAAACACGAATACCATTCAACACATGAATTTCTAATCAACGAATGAATATCAATTCAACACATGAAGGTTTTCTATTCAATGAATAAATATAGTTTAAGCAGATGAAAATAATTCAAACACACGAATATTATTCAAAATTTCGGCAGCATAACGGCAGGGTAGTTAAAACCGGGACCGTCCCTAGTACGGCTCCTCGCTCTACCTTAAAACCTCGCGGTTTTTGACAATGGGGATCATGCATCTAGTTCGCACGCAGGCGGCATGTATATATTTATTTCATTTCCACAAACTAATCCTATGTGGTTTCAACCAAATATTTTTCAACCACAAACGGGTATTTTTCAACCACAATCAAATCAATATCAACCACAAACAATCCCAAACAATCATTCGCTATCAATCAATTTTCACAACAAATTCAACCAATAAATATCGTCCATGGTTTGTGGACGAGGGGCGTATATATATATATATATATATATATATATATATATATATTTATATATAGCAATTCACTTTTATTTCAACACATATATATATAGCTAGAAAAAGAAATTGAAGAGTGAGAAATTCTCACCAATAGCTATCCAACTTCACAACACTTCACTTAGAGAAATCTTCGCCTTTCTCGCCTTTTGTCGCTTTCGTCCGTAGCCACTACCTATATAAAAAAACCCGAATTTTTACTATGCTATTTAATATATAAAACTCATATTTTTATTTCGTTATTATATAAATAAAAATCCCATTTCTATCCTGCTATTCTTCATATAAAGATTTCATCTTTTCAAAAATATAGATTTCATCTTTTCAAATATATCATTATAAAAATCACAATTTTATTTTTCTACACATATAAAGATGCTATTTTTAATATTTCCATCATGTAAAAGTTATATTTTTATTACTTTAAAAATATAAAAATCATATCTTACTTCTTCTACTTAATAAAAATTCCGTCTTTTCTACTTAAAGTTCTGATCTATTCTATTCTAAAAATCTGATCTATTCTAAAAATCTGATCTTTTTCTTTTTAAAGTTCAAATCTTTTTCTTTTTATATCTTAAAATAAAATCAGTTTTTAAACCTTTTAAAATCAGTTTTTAAACCTTTTAAAAATTTTCAGAATTAAAATAAAAATAAAATAAAATCAAACAACTTACTGTGCCTGCGCAGAAAGGGGGGGGGGTCGTCAGGGTCGGCGGCAAGAGGAGGAGCAGGCGGTGGCTCGACGTTGGAGGTTCTAGGTTAGGGCGTGGGTGGGTTCGGTTTCGAGCGGCTAACAGGGTGGAGGGAGAGAATTGAATAGAGGAGGGAGGAGCGAACGGGGTGGTGGGCTCGTGGGTGGTGGCGCCGCCGCGATGGGCGTCGGCGGTTCTTGAAGGGGCTCGAGCGCTTCTTTTTTTTTTTTTCTGAGTCAACGGTTCTGAGGAGAGAGGGTGGAGGTGAGTGTATATAATAATATATTTATTATTTTATTTTAAATTTTCCTTTATAAAGCCACCTTTAATTTCGACTTCGAAATGAGACCCACCGCCTGTCGTCCCTAGCGTTTCACCCCCATTCCGAACACAACGGGATATGTATCGCAAGCTGATTCGATCGTTACAATCATTTTTCTTCAAATATACATTTAACTCTATATATTGAATTTGAACGCACATTTCAAATTACCGGGGTCACATACTAACTAGAAAAATTCCAGAAAAATATTTTCTAGCTTCGTATTGACGATACGGTCCTAACAAAATTAGTTTCGTCGAATTCTGAGACCATTTGAAAAATGGCCATTTTCCAGTCGATTAAAATCAACTGAAACTGGTCAAACGCGTTTTCCTTTGCCACGCTCACATATTGATTCGGAAAATTATGAAATTTGAAACCTAGCAATAACTTCACATCCCGGACCCAACAAAAGTGGTTTCGTCGAAATCCGAGGTCGTTTGCAAAATGTCCATTTTTAAGGGCCTGAATTCCATAGCGACTATTCAGAATTTTCAACTGGACATACCTTTTGATTCCCGCTATAAAATTTCGATTGGTCGGATTCGTTAGAAAGATATCATCAAGTAGATCCTAATGTTTTTGGTTTCACTAAAATCCGGATTGTTCTGCACCCGATACAGTCCGACAAAGTTTGAATTCAATTTTTGAAACTACAGCGCCTTTTTAAGCCCTGTTTATAATTATAATTAATTATATTCGTTTTCAATTGTTGATTCAAACATAGTTTTCATCGCCATTATTTAAAATATTTATTTAAAATATTTAAAATCCATTATTTTAGCCAATTTAAAATTTTTAAATTGGTTCAGATTTTCTGGGTCGTTACAGCGCCTCGCAACAGCAACAACCACATAAGTCAAACTCGTCAGGGCGTGTAAAACCACTGACGCCACTTCTAGCTAGAAGGAAACGCATGCCCTCCCTGATGTCCTCTCCTGTTTCTGGTTCATACCAGGGTGTGAGGCTCGCGAATTCACGTTATACACAAAGCTACGCCACACAGGCGGTGCTTTGATCATCTCCACAAGACTTTGCTTTTCAACAGAAGCCCTGATTGTTTGCCACTTAGGCATGCTACACTAGCAATTCATGCCATGCGACTGATGTCCGTCGATATACAACCTCTGAGCTCGTGCGTTTCAGAGAAGGGCGTTAAGCAAAAGAATAAATTCTCTACCGCCAAACAGATGTATATTTAACAGAGATCAATCAACACAGAATAAAATCCAATGTCAGACACACAGTCCATTTACAAGTCCGTTCTGGGTCTGAACGAAACCGGAGGCGCTATATACCTCGCAAAACCATCGATCACCACGTACGTCTGGACGATCACCACTCATTATCCATATTTCGGGATGCCTCCCAATCAGGACCTCGGTTACCATCCAAACGAGGTGAAGATCTCCGGTCTTCGACCACCGTCTTCATCTTCGACTTTCAATCGTCGGTCAATTATTTGAAATGCGAATTAACTCGGCCTTTTCAAATAATTCACGGATATTTAGAATTTCAAATCAATTTATTTCAATGGTTAAATCATTCGACAACACCAATTTTGTTCTTTAATGTAATTTTCACACCAAACACATTCAACCATCAAATACCACATAAATCGAGCAAATCCAGTTTATTTCCATTCCATATCGTTTATGATATTTTATAACGATTTATCGCTATTTTTATTTATTTTAAAATAGCCAATTTATTCAAAACGACGCTTCGGGCCATAACGCGGCCGTGGCGCTGTTTTCCTTCAGATTTGATTTACACATATCTGAAAATCTAACCGTTGGATCTTCACAAAATTTACATCTTTAGAAAGATCTTTTCAAAACGAATCCAACGATTCCAGTTTCGGGAAAATCCGATGGTCGGATCTCCCGGTATAATCGTTTGAAGTTTCGATTTCAAAATACGAACTACAGCGTCGTTATTCGATTAAATATAATTATATTTATATATATATATATATAGATATATATATAAATACAAATATAATCGATTCTGGCGCTGTTTTTCTTTAGATTTGAATTAAACATTCCAGACAATCCAACCGTCGGATCTTCACAAAGTTGGTGCCATTGGAAAGATATTTCCAAGGCGAACCCAACGGTTGCGGTTTCGGGAAAATCCAATGGTCGGATTTCCCGCACTAGTTGTTTGAAATCACGGTTTCAAAACATGAACTGCACGGCCACGTTTCGTTTTAATTTTATTTATATTTATATATTTATATAAATATAGTTCATTCAAAAATCCCTATATTGTTTCCACTTCAAATATTTCACTAACGCCTTTAAATTTTGGAAAATTTCGCCATAACCTCCTTTGTACGGGAGGGGCTGGGAAAATTCCCAAATAGCCACACGGGCGTCTCATGTCAAAAAGAAAAAGAAAAAGAAAAAGCCAAGCGGCTAGCCAACAGGCTCATAAAATCATCACCCAAACAAAACAGTAAATGTGTACCTATTTGTCGGGCACAAAATTTTATTCCTCTTCTCTAGCCCCTTTGCTATAACCTGTTCAATAAATATGCACGTACATATATACAGTTCTTATCACTTATCATTTTCCATTCAACTTCATATTTGATTCAATTTGGTTTAAAAACACCATTCATTCTAATGTTGCATGCATAGGCAAAAATCATATCATTAGCTAATTAATGAATATTTCAACTCATGCATATTTATTTGAACGAGTGGTTATTTTTAACACTTCGCATTTCAACAATTCATGTATATGATAAAAATGTGATTTTTATTGTAAAACAATTCTTTTCAAAATACTATTATTTTATATAGTTTATATAGGTAATAAAAATAGGATTTTTATTATAAAACAATTTCTTTTAAAACGAGATTATTTTACATAGTTCATATAGATGATAAAAAGGTGATTTTTATATTTTAAAACACGAACACCATTCAACACATGAATTTCAATTCAACGAATGAATATCGATTCAACACATGAAGGTTTTCTATTCAACGAATAAATATAGTTTCAACAAATGAAAATAATTCAAACACATGAATATTATTCAAAATTTTGGCAGCATAACGGCAGGGTAGTTAAAACCGGGACCATCCCTAGTACGGCTCCTCGCTCTACCTTAAAACCTCGCGGTTTTTGACAATGGGGATCATGCATCTAGTTCGCACGCAGGCGGCATGTATATATTTATTTCATTTCCACAAACTAATCCTATGTGGTTTCAACCAAATATTTCTCAACCACAAATGGGTATTTTTCAACCACAATCAATCAATATCAACCACAAACAATCCCAATCAACCATTCGCTACCAATCAATTTTCACACCAATCACAACCAATAAATATCGTCCATGGTTTGTGGACGAGGGGCGTATATATATATATATATATATTTATAGAAATTCACTTCTATTTCAACACATATATAATTTTTACAACGCATATATAACTTATACATTGAACGTACAACTTATACAACGCTTATACATGAGATGTACAACGCTTATATAACTCATACATCGACTATATAATTTACACATCGTCGTTTTCCATATCGTTTATAAATTAGAAATCTCACATTGGGTTCCACTCCACCAAAAATAGCAGAAGGCTCAGAAAATTACGCGGTCTCTTCTAAAATGTAGAAGACGTCCACACGGTCATGATGTTTCCTGTTTCATCGAATTTCATCAAGAAAGGAAAAAGATATGATTTTTCAAAGTTTGCAACACTTTAAAACTGTTGAAATCAGTTTAAATAATATAAACCGTATACCTTTCAATATGGTTCAAAAATAGGGTCTAGATTTTCGCCAAATCTGTGAAGTATGAAGAGGATCGGAGGGCGCTGCATCGAAGAGGATGGAGAGGAGTACCTGCGCCAGAAGGGGGACCCACTCCGGTGGCTCCAGTCGATCGTGGCGGAGCTCGAAAGTCGAGCACTTCCCGGGCTTGCAACTCGACGAATACTGAACGATAATTGCCAAACCTCACATGGATTTGAAGAGGACGGCTATAGCTTCAAAATGGATCCGAGTTTGCTTGATTTCATTTGGAATTGAAAGAGAACTCGAGTTGGGAAGTTTTGAAGGCCTTCCGCCGTATATCGGGGGGGGGGGGGGAAGAAAGAGAAATTCTATTTTTTTTTTTAATTTATTCTGATTGGCCGGGAGGTTTTATAAGAGGTTTTCTGACTCGACCACCAATCCAAACCCAACGACTGTCGTTCCTAGCGTTTTACCCCCATTCCGAACACAATGGGATATGTTTCGTAGGCCCATTCAACTGTTTCAGTCAGTTTCCATTCAATTTAAAATATATAACATTCAATATTCGATTTGAACGTACATTTCAATTTTCCAGGGCCACAAATTAATTCGAAAAATTCCAAAAAAATAAATCTAGCTATGATTTGACGATACGGTCCCAACAAAACTAGTTTCGTCGAATTCTGAGACCGTTTGCAAAAAGGCCCATTTCTGGTCGATCCAATTTAACAATAATTGACCAAAACACATTTTCCTTTGCCATGCTCACACACTAGCTTCAAAAATTATGAAATTTGAAATCTAGCAATAACTTCACATCCCGGATCCAACAAAAGTGGTTTCGTCGAATTCTGAGGTCGTATGCAAAATGATCAATTTCACGGGCTATATAAATTCCATAGCGACCTTTCTGAAAATTCATTTGGCCATAACTTTTGCTCTCCGTTATGAAAATTCGATTTTTCAGATTTATTAGAAAGGTATTCACTAACAGATTTAAATATTTTTGGTTTCACTCAAATCCGTTTTGTTTTGCACCCGGTACAGTCCGACAAAGTTTGAATTCAAATTTTGAAACTACCGCGCCATTTCAGGCCTTGTTTATAATTAGAATTAATTATATTCGTTTTCAATTGTCGATTTAAACTCACTTTTCATCGCTATTATTTAAAATATTTATTTTAAATATTTAAAATCCATTATTTTGGCCAATTTAAAAATTTTAAATTGGTTCAGATTTTCTGGGTCGTTACCATCTCCTCCACTTAAAACTTTTCGTCCCCGAAAAGGAACAAAGTTGAAAGTGGTTTGATTAATCAACTCTACGTTCAATCTGGCTTCAATTCTCCAACTTTTCAGTTTCTGAGAATTTTCAAATTCTTCAAAAAATTTGGCTAACACCCGAAATTTTCGAAAAATTTCGCCATAATTCTATCGTTGATTAAATTAACTATGGTTTCAATAATTCAATTAATCAAATCTACATTCACCCAACACAACCAACAATCAAATTGTTTTTAACTTTTCAAAATCATGCAAATTAATTCCTATTCTCTTTTAAAGTCATTCAGACTATAGAGTTAAAAGTGCACATCCATGGAAAGAAAATAACAACAGAGTAGAGAATTAAATGGTAATGCAAAGTATGGTAAATATATCTTGCACCGGAGTCAATCAGAGATATCTACTCGGCATCTAGGATAAGCTTTCTGAATGCTCTCCTCAGTTTCCCAAGTACAATCTCGCGGATCTCCACTCCATTGTACTTTGACTAAGTGAACTTTCTTGTTCCTCAGCTCTTTGGTTTCTTTGCCGATGATCTTTAGCGGCTCTCTTCTCACAGCTAATTCTGGGGTAATTTCAATATCCTGTTGAGCTGCTTCTTCCACGATCAAGTCTGGATCATGAACGTGCTTTCGAAGTTGAGATATATGAAATACATCATGAACTCCAGGCAACCAATCTGGCAGTTTGACCCTATAAGCGAGAGTTCCGATCCGTTCCAGAATAGGAAATGGACCAATGAATTTGGGCGCTAACTTTCCAATTTTACCGAACCGGATAACTCCTCTCATTAGCGATACTTTCAAATATACATAGTCGCCAACAACAAATGATATATCCCTTCTTCTCCTATCGGCGTAGCTCTTTTGTCGGCTTTGAGCGGCCAATAATCGCTTCTTAATAAAATCGACTTTGTCGGCAGCTTCTCGAATCATGTCTGGCCCCAACACAAGTCTATTACCGGGTTCGACCCAACAAGCAGGAGATCGGCATGGTCTACCATACAATGCTTCGAATGGTGACATTGTCAGGCTCGCCTGGTAGCTGTTGTTATATGAGAATTCAGCCAAATGCAGATGGTCTTCCCACGATCCACCAAAATCTAGAACACAAGCCCGCAATAGATCTTCTAAAATACGATTCACCCTCTCAGTCTGACCGTCTGTCTGAGGATGATAGGCGGTGCTTAGATTCAGCTTTGTTCCCAGCTCGACTTGAAATGCCTCCCAGAATTTACTAGTAAATATTGTATCTCTATCACTGACTGTACTGAGCGGCACTCCATGTAGTCTAACTATTTCTTTGAAGTATATCTGTGCCAGACTCTGAGCAGTTCTGTTTGATCTGACAGGTACTAAATGGGCGGTCTTCGTGAAGCGATCTACGATCACCCAAATACTGTCATTCCCTTTTCTGGTTCTGGGCAGACCATCAATGAAATCCATAGAAATATGTTCCTACTTCCAACCAGGAACGTCTAGCGGTTGTAATAATCCAGCTAGTTTCTGTTGGTCGCTTTTGACTAGCTGGCAAGTAGGGCATCGGCTAACATATAAAGAAATGTCCCTCTTCATCGACCTCCACCAGAAAGTGCGTTTGATGTCATTATACATTTTGCTTACTCCCGGATGGATACTAAGTTTTGACTTGTGGCATTCATCCAGAACTTCCTTTCGGAGCTCAGCAATGTTAGGAACACAGATTCGACCCTTCAGCCTTAGAATCCCCTCATTATCAACCTGAAAACTCGAGGGTTCGCCCTTCTGAATTATCTCACTGATCTTCTGAATGAAGTGATCATCCTTCTGAAGAGCAGATATTTTATCTATCAGTGAAGTCGTGATAATAAAACTGGCGATCATTTCATTCTTTCGGCTTAATGCATCGGCCATGACATTGGCTTTCCCTGGAGTGTATAGAATTTCAAAGTCATATGCTGCAAGAAACTCCAGCCAACGTTGCTGGTTCCTTTTCAGGCCTGGCCCTTTTTCGATTGACTTTAGGCTTTTTACTGACCTCAGATCTCGTACTGGCTTCAGGAATATCAGTATTCGATTCTGCTTTGTCACTAGAACATACTTCTTCTTCTTCGCGCAACATTCCTTTCTTATGGAGATCTTCGTGCTGATAAGCCATATAAATCATTTCAGAGAAAGAAAGCTTCACACTCCTCATTACACTGTTCTAATACTTTCTTTGTAGGCCATGAATAAATCTCAGATTTTTCCTCTTCGGATTTTGAATCAGATGAGGAGCAAAGTGAGAAAGTTCGTTGAATTTCTTATGATATTCTGGGATAGTCATATCACCTTGTATCAAATAAGAAAATTCATCACATAATCGCTCAGTCACTTCAGGAGGAGTAAATCTTCCTAGGAAAATCTCTTTGAATCTACCCCAGGTGATATCACCTTCTGGATTATCTTTGATGATTGTTTCCCACCAGATTAAAGCTTCTCCATTTAGCGCCCAAGATGCTACTAATCTTTTCTGGTCGTTTCTCAGCTGGAAACGCTCAAATATTCTTTCTGCAGAGCTCACCCAAGCTTGGGTTTGAATAATAGATTCATTGCCCGAGAATTGTGCTCCACCCAGATTTCGATATCTCTTAAATAGAGCTTCTAGATCAGGTTCTGCATTCCTCCTGTTTCTGACACTCATTTTTCTAGTACTTCTGCAAACAGCAGATCAAGTGTCAGGTCACATAAAAGGTATTTTAAAATATAGAAACACATACTTCAAATGTAAATGTGTCTATCGAGGTGTAATTTCATTCTGATTTACTCATACTAGGATATTACTGATCCTATTTATATGAGTTACTCGTCCTAGAACACTACTGTTTCTATTTCTAACGAGTTCGTTAATATGTTATATTCCAGAACTAAGCTTAACCAAAGCTCTGATACCACGATGCGACGACCCCATTTCCCGTACAGACGGTGACAAGGGTTATCTTTGGAATATAACACATAAACAGATAATAGCAGAACAGAATTAAATAAATACACCAGATAATGAACAATAGAATATACAGGATAAAAGTAATCATCAGAGTTACACAGTTTACAGGATCATACTTAGTACAAATACAGTTCAAACATACATATATGTCTACAGCGGAAAACGAACATAATATGTACAATAGGAGCTGAACAGCATAAAAAGAGATAAATGATAGAATCCATCTTCAGCTCCAGCTATCCGGATAAAGCCTGCTAAACCTGAATACAAGGCTGCCCGTGTAGAAAAAGGGGCACCCGAGTTTGAAAGTGAAACAAACTACGAGTCAGTCATGGGACTAGTATGAGAAATCAACTCAACATATTTAAAATATGGCTAATCACTGGACCACGCCACTTTCGTGGAACGGGTTTACTCCATTGGATTGCCAGTGCTTTAAAACAAATCATTCCTTTAAACATCGCAATGCTTTTTATCAAAATGAAGCCATTATAAGACTCAGTTCCCATCACACAATGCAGCGCAAACCAGAGGATAGAGTTTTACCTTATAATGGCCAAAATATGGTTCATACGAATAAAACAAAGCAATTGATATTATTACTAGTGTTTACATGTTTCAAAAACAATTTCGAATCATAACTATCAATCGTAGACAGCATGGGTACCATATATCATGTCGCCATATATATATACAATCAAAACCGCATAGTCACGTACTTGGAAATTGGATTTCCGTCATGAACCAAGGCAAAAGATAGTCCTTACCGAATTCAAGACGCTCTAGCCCGCCCCTTAGGCGAGTACTCAGTCAAGCCTTTGGATCGTCAGGGTCGGTCCACCGATGTGGATTAAAATTCCTGAACAATGCGTTTCCCCGCCCTATGGGGCGTAGGCGAGCCAACGAATGACCCCATCGGACCCGGATCGTCCGATCAAACCGAGGCGCCTCGCAACAGCAACAACCATATAAGTCAAACTCGTCAGGGCGTGTAAAACCACTGACGCCACTTCTAGCTAGAAGGAAACGCATGCCCTCCCTGATGTCCTCTCCCGTTTCTGGTTCATACCGGGGTGTGAGGCTCGCGAATTCACGTTATACACAAAGCTACGCCACACGGGCGGTGCTTTGATCATCTCCACAAGACTTTGCTTTTCAACAGAAGCCTTGGTCGTTTGCCACTTAGGCATGCCACACTAGCAATTCATTCCATGCGACTGATGTCCGTCGATATACAACCTCTGAGCTCGTGCGTTTCAGAGAAGGGCGTTAAGCAAAAGAATAAATTCTCTGCCGCCAAACAGATGTATATTTAACAGAGATCAATCAACACGAAATAAAATCCAATGTCAGACACACAGTCCATTTACAAGTCCGTTCTGGGTCTGAACGAAACCGAAGGCACTATATACCTCGCAAACCCATCGATCACCACGTACGTCTGGACGATCACCACTCATTATCCATATTTCGGGATGCCTCCCAATCAGGACCTCGGTTACCATCCAAACGAGGTGAAGATCTCCGGTCTTCGACCACCGTCTTCATCTTCGACTTTCAATCGTCGGTCAATTATTTGAAATGAGAATTAACTCAGCCTTTTCAAATAATTCACGGATATTTAGAATTTCAAATAAATTTATTTCAATGGTTAAATCATTCGACAACACCAATTTTGTTCTTTAATGTAATTTTCACACCAAACACATTCAACCATCAAATACCACATAAATCGAGCAAATTCAGTTTATTTCCATTCCATATCGTTTATGATATTTTATAATGATTTATCGCTATTTTTATTTATTTTAAAATAGCCAATTTATTCAAAACGACGCTTCGGGCCATAACGCGGCCGTGGCGCTGTTTTCCTTCAAATTTGATTTACACATATCTGAAAATCTAACCGTTGGATCTTCACAAAATTTACATCATTAGAATGATCTTTTCAAAACGAATCCAACGGTTCCAGTTTCAGGAAAATCCGATGGTCGGATCTCCCGGTATAATCGTTTGAAGTTTCGATTTCAAAATATGAACTACAGCGTCGTTATTCGATTAAATATAATTATATATATATATATAAATATAATCGATTCTGGCGCTGTTTTTCTTCAGATTTGAATTAAACATTCCAGACAATCCAACCGTCGGATCTTCACAAAGTTGGTGCCATTGGAAAGATATTTCCAAGGCGAACCCAATGGTTGCGGTTTCGGGAAAATCCAATGGTCGGATTTCCCGCACTAGTTGTTTGAAATCACGGTTTCAAAACATGAACTGCACGGCCATGTTTCGTTTTAATTTTATTTATATTTATATATTTATATAAATATAGTTCATTCAAAAATCCCTATATTGTTTCCACTTCAAATATTTCACTAACGCCTTTAAATTTTGGAAAATTTTGCCATAACCTCCTTTGTACGGGAGGGGCTGGGAAAATTCCCAAATAGCCACATGGGCATCTCATGTCAAAAAGAAAAAGAAAAATCCAAGCGGCTAGCCAATAGGCTCATAAAATCATCACCCAAACAAAATAGTAAATGTGTACCTATTTGTCGGGCTCAAAATTTTAATCCTCTTCTCTAGCCCCTTTGCTATAACCTGTTCAATAAATATGCATGTACATATATACAGTTCTTATCACTTATCATTTTCCATTCGACTTCATATTTGATTCAATTTGGTTTGAAAACACTATTCATTCTAATGTTGCATGCATAGGCAAAAATCATATCATTAGCTAATTAATGAATATTTCAACTCATGCATATTTATTTGAACGAGTTGTTATTTTTAACACTTCACATTTCAACAATTCATGTATGTGATAAAAATGTGATTTTTATTGTAAAACAATTCTTTTCAAAATACTATTATTTTATATAGTTTATATAGGTAATAAAAATAGGATTTTTATTATAAAACAATTTCTTTTAAAACGAGATTATTTTACATAGTTCATATAGATGATAAAAAGGTGATTTTTATATTTTAAAACACGAACACCATTCAACACATGAATTTCAATTCAACGAATGAATATCGATTCAACACATGAAGGTTTTCTATTCAACGAATAAATATAGTTTCAACAAATGAAAATAATTCAAACACATGAATATTATTCAAAATTTCGACTGCATAACGGCAGGGTAGTTGAAACCGGGACCGTCCCTAGTACGGCTCCTCGCTCTACCTTAAAACCTCGCGGTTTTTGACAATGGGGATCATGCATCTAGTTCGCACGCAGGCGGCATGTATATATTTATTTCATTTCCACAAACTAATCCTATGTGGTTTCAACCAAATATTTCTCAACCACAAATGGGTATTTTTCAACCACAATCAATCAATATCAACCACAAACAATCCCAATCGACCATTCGCTACCAATCAATTTTCACACCAATCACAACCAATAAATATCGTCCATGGTTTGTGGACGAGGGGCGTGTATATATATATATATATATACATATATATATATATATATACACATAGCAATTCACTTCTATTTCAACACATATATAATTTTTACAACGCATATATAACTTATACATCGAACGTACAACTTAAACAACGCTTATACATGAGGTGTACAACGCTTATATAACTCATACATCGACTATATAATTTACACATCGTCGTTTTCCATATCGTTTATAAATTAGAAATCTCACATTGGGTTCCACTCCACCAAAAATAGCAGAAGGCTCAGAAAATTACGCGGTCTCTTCTAAAATGTAGAAGGCGTCCACACGATCACGATGTTTCCTATTTCATCGAATTTCGTCAAGAAAGGAAAAAGATATGATTTTTCAAAGTTTGCAACACTTTAAAACTGTTGAAATCAGTTTAAATAATATAAACCGTATACCTTTCAATATGGTTCAAAACTAGGGTCTAGATTTTCGCCAAATCTGTGAAGTATGAAGAGGATCGGAGGGCGCTGCATCGAAGAGGATGGAGAGGAGTACCTGCGCCGGAGGGGGGACCCACTCCGGTGGCTCCAGTCGATTGCGGCGGAGCTCGAAAGTCGAGCAGTTCCCGGGCTCGCTACTCGACGAATACTGAACGATAATTGCCAAACCTCACATGGATTTGAAGAGGACGGCTAGAGCTTCAAAATGGATCCGAGTTTACTTGATTTCGTTTGGAATTGAAAGAGAAATCGAGTCGGGAAGTTTTGAAGGCCTTCCGCCGTATATCAGGGGGGGGAAGAAAGAGAAATTATATTTTTTTGTTATTTTTTTTTAATTTATTCTGATTGGCCGGGAGGTTTTATAAGGGGTTTTCTGACACGACCACCAATCCAAACCCAACGACTGTCGTCCCTAGCGTTTTATCCCCATTCCGAACACAATGGGATATGTTTCGTAGGCCCATTCGACTGTTTCAGTCAGTTTCCATTCAATTTAAAATATATAACATTCAATATTCGATTTGAACGTACATTTCAATTTGCCAGGGCCACAAATTAATTCGAAAAATTCCAGAAAAATAAATCTAGCTATCTTTTGACGATACGGTCCCAACAAAACTAGTTTCGTCGAATTCTGAGACCGTTTGCAAAAAGGCCCATTTCTGGTCGATCCAATTTAACTTTAATTGATCAAAACACATTTTCCTTTGCCACGCTCACACACTAGCTTCAAAAATTATGAAATTTGAAACCTAGCAATAACTTCACATCCCGGATCGAACAAAAGTGGTTTCGTCGAATTCTGAGGTCGTATGCAAAATGGCCAATTTCACGGGCTATATAAATTCCATAGCGACCTTTCTGAAAATTCATTTGGCCATAACTTTTGCGCTCCGTTATGAAAATTCGATTTTTCAGATTCGTTAGAAAGGTGTTCACTAATAGATTTAAATATTTTTGGTTTCACTCAAATTCGTTTTGTTTTGCACCCGGTATAGTCCGACAAAGTTTGAATTCAAATTTTGAAACTACTACGCCATTTCAGTCCTTGTTTATAATTAGAATTAATTATATTTGTTTTCAATTGTCGATTCAAACTCACTTTTCATCGCTATTATTTAAAATATTTATTTTAAATATTTAAAATCCATTATTTTAGCCAATTTAAAAATTTTAAATTGGTTCAGATTTTCTGGGTCGTTACAATTTCTATGTAAAATAAGAATAAAGAAACAAAGGTTACATTTTAAAGTGCTAAGATAAAGGAGGAAAATTTACGTTTTTATATAATTAAGTTAAAGAAGGTAAAGTTTACATTTTCATGTAATTAAGATTTAAAGTAAGAAGATTACATTTCTATGTAATTAAAAATTAGATTTTGACATTGCAAAATTATTTACATTCTTTTTATGTAAATTAGATTGAAAAGGAAAAGTCACATTTTTAATGCACATTATATTAAAAAGAAAAGTTTACATTTATAATGTGAATAAAAATAATATAAATGAAATGTATATTTTTATCGTCACTTTAGATGCGATAAAAGAATAGAATAAAAATCATATATTTTTATCGTCATTTTAGAGGCGGTAAAAGGAAGTTACATTTTTCAATGTAAATAAGGATAAAATAGAAGTTATATTTTTAAAGAATTTACATTTTTCAATGTAAACAAAGGAAATAGAATATGAAATAAAAGTTACATTTTCAATATAATAATATATTGAAATATAAGTTTACATTTCTCAATGTAAATTAAAATAGGAATAGAAATTTACATTTTTCAATGTAAATAATAAGATTAGAAATTTACATTTCTAAGGAATAGATTTTCATTAGGAAAAAAAATGAAACCAAATATACATTTGTTGAAATTGAAGGATGGAAGAAGAAAATATACATTGTTGTGTTTAGGATGTGTATGTAAAGTAAAATGAAAATAGCTGTAGATCGTTATAAATTATTAACAACAATATGAAATGGTTTTCAAATTTATATATGCGAGAGTTATTTGGAAAGTCCGAGTTTACTCTCATTCCAAATAATGATACGACGTTCGAAGAATTGAAGACGGCAATTGAAGACCGATGGGTAACTAGTGTTGAGGCCCTTGATTGATTTGCTCCCAAGACGGGGATAAGATGGTAGTTGTCCGGACATAGTGTTGATTTGTACGGATTTGGCTTTTGCTCAGACCCAGAGCATAAGCTTATAAATGGAATGTGTGTCCGACATTGTACTCCTTTATATTGTATTTATTGATTTGTTGTCGAATGTATGAGTGTTTGGTGGCGGAGAATTCATTCTCTTGCTTAACACCCTTTCATATATTTCGGCAAAGGATTGGTAGTGTGATATGGAGTGACAGTGTGGCATACTAAGATGCAATGATCAAGGTTTCTTGTTGAAAAGCAGAACCTTGTGGTTGATGATCAAAGCACGGTCTGTTTAGGCGTAGCTTTGTGTATGGCGTGACTTCGCGAGCCTCACAACCCGGTTGGAGTCTAAAACGGGAGAAGGGAACGCAGGGAGGACAACACATTTCTTTCTAGTTAGAAGTTGTGTAAGTGCTTAAACTGGCTGATATTTTACTTATGTGGATGATGAAATGAGGCGCCTCGGATGATAGGTCCTATAGGATCGGGAAACGTGTGTTCAGGAATTGCCAATCCACGAAGCTGTATGTGTGGACCGGCCCTGCAGCTATCCAAGGGTTCTCTGCGGGGAATCCTGAGGCATTAGCTAGAGTGTCTTGAATCGGTAAGGAGCTCCTCCCTAGCCTTGACTCATGATGGAAACCAAATCTTAAATACGTCCCTACGAATTTGGTTGTATTACTAGTACGAAGGCATAGTATATGGCAGCTATGCTCCTAGGATTGATACATTTACTTTAAAATGTTTTTGAAACATATATACACTAATAATAATATCAACTTCGTTTGTATCGTATCAAGCATTTTTTACCATTATAAGGTAAAACTCTATCCTCCAGTTTGTGTTGCATTGTGTGATGGGACTTGAGTCTTATGATGGTTTCATTTTTCTAAAAAGCATTGCGTTGTTTAACGATTTACTTTAACTTATGCACCGACAATCCATTGGAGTAAACTCGTTCCATGTTAGCGGCGTGGTCCTTGGATTTGTCTTATTACTATTAGTCAAATTAGTTTAGAATTCTCACACCAGTCCCATGACTGACCCGTTGTTTGTTTCCACCTTTACAAACTCGGGTGCCCTCTTTCCACACGGGCAGTCGAGTAGTTCGTCTATAGGTTCTTATCTCGAGCAGGATTCTGTATTGAAGCCTAAAGCTGTGTCCAGAGCATGGTTGTCTTCCGCTGCCTTAGTTATTTTATTTCCGCTGCAATGTATTAAAATATTGTAATTTATCTTCCGCTGTAATTTTATTCGATGTACTCTGATATTCTGTACTCTGATGTAACATTATTGTAATGTTTATAAAAGTCTGCTGTTATTGTTCTGATGTTGTTGTACTCCCAAAGTTAACGTGTTTGGGTTTTGAACGGTCTTGGTCGATCAAGCGATCGATCGGGTCGGGCGAAATCGCCAGCCGTTGCAGTTGGTATCAGAGCTTTGGTTAGCTCAAATCTTTGGGGATACAACTCATTAGAACTGAACAAAAGACTCATCAGAGATTGGATTAGTAATATCCAATAAGAATACTCATTAGAGATAGGATCAGCAGTATCCTAGAATGAGAAAACTCATTAGAGATGGGGTTAGTAATGCCCTAGAATGAGTTGAGAGTGAAAAGTACATAATTAACGTATTTTGATTATATATATAATCCGCTATTAGGAATTATGATTTTTGAATATATATAAAAGTTATATATTTTAAAAGCTAATTAACCAATCGATTGATGATTGTGTAGTATAATTATTAGTTAACCTATAAAATTATTTAAACCAATGAATGGATATAAAGAATTTAAAAAAATTGAGTAGGATAATTAAACATTTTTACCTTCGTTCCTTTTCGAGGACGAAAAGTTTTTAAGTGGGGGAGACTGCAACAACCCTGAATTTTGGGGGTAAATTCAAAAATTTATTTTAATGAGTTTTGGTTGTTTAAAATAATTTATTTTGAAAAATTAAATATATTCTTTTTAATGTAAATACGGAGCGTATACAATTTGCGTGTAATAAAATTTATTCTGTAATGTAATGTAATATGGGAAACATTAAAACAAAATATTACGTAATATGTGTTTATAAGATGGTATAAAATAATACATAAGAGTCTAATTATATTAGTGGTATAAAATAGAATACAAGACTTTATTTGTGATAATTGAATGTCAATTAGAATTTTCTAGATTATTAATATGAAAGAAAGAATATTAGCCATAAACATTAATGCTAATCAATCACTCCATTATTTAAGGTTCTGTGTAATAATTAATTACCGTTTAATATTTCTCAGTAAGCGTCATCCTATTACACCTTTGATTAAACACAATAAAATTCCCTTATATTCCTTCAATTACTTGAAATAAAAATAAGTGAAATAAAACTAATATGCAAAATTATGCCAATACGATCAACCTTATGGAATTACAGAATGGTTATGTGTTAACAATGGTAATCTATTAATAAATCAAAATCTTTAGAAACATGGAAAATAAATGTCTACATGGTATTCTTCCTACAAATCAGTGTCTATCCTAATAAATGGAAATGAATAAAATTTGGAAGAAAAAGAAGAAGATTTATTCATTCATTAGAAAGTTAGGTATTTTACTTAAATCGTTTATCATAATTTAAAGATAATTGCAGTTGTAGGAAACATACTTTATCTTAAGTTAAAAAGGAATACTTTAATAATTTAATTAATTGATTTTGGAATTATACGCTAAGAAATTATATATATATACATATATACATATACATATATATATATATATAACAACATAAGAAATGAAATGTACATTTCTAGAAACAAATGCATGCGTGAAATAAATGAGTGTTTTCCTTGATTGTTTCGGTTTAGAATTGAAAGAGATTCCATATCAAATTAATGATAGGTTTATTTCTGAAAATCATTGAAACCTTTCCACTTAAGATACAGTCAAAAACAGGAAAGATTTTTATTGTTCCCATGATTTATTAATTTACAAAACTTCTGCGCAAGGGCTAAAAAGAAGAGAAACTAAATAAAACATAATTTAAGGACAAGGGGGTTTTGTTAAAAAAAAACCACAACCCCTGTATAATGTCTCATAGCCTAACCCTAACCATTTTCTAAAACCAAATCTGTTATTCTCCTTCTTCATCTGGCCATGGCAGCTACTCTCTCTTCCTCTAAAATTTCTTTCTACCTACATCAATCTCCTCTTCTACCTCCAACAAGTTTCATCTTCTTTAGTGCCCTATATCTTGAGAACCGCGCCACCCAACCCGCCGAATTCATTGCCCCGCCGTGCCTCAGCCACGCCACCGCACCTCCCCCTACTCCCGGTGTGGATGCGCCTCCCCTAGGCCTTCCATCTCCGATAAGCGGCGCCTCAATCCATACACCGTAACTCGAGATATCTTGAATCAAAGATTGGAACAAATTTAATGTTAAATTAAATTAATTTTAACGATTTGCAACACTTGATTTCGTTGCTAATTTTAATTTTATAATTAAAAACATGTTTTTTTATTCAAATTGATACAGATTCCGACAAGTTCGACAATATTGGAACAGGGACACATAACACCACACCCTAGATCTGTTGTGCACAGTTCTGACTTTCTTTGATTCCTAGATCTGAAAAATCCCAAGATGAGAATTATGAATGTATTCTTGAATTAAATTTAAATTTAAATTTAAATTATTCTCTTGAATAAAATCTATATACCTGTAGGTGTGGAAAAATTTAGATCTGTGTTTGAAATCAATTTTGCTGTTTATTCAGATTCGCGTTTACGCTGCTGTTATTTATTTTCAGATCTGAGATTTGCGCTGCTATTATTTTGTTGTTATTATTCCAGATCTGTGATTGAGTTGATTACTTTTGTGTTGAAATAAAATCAACAAGATAGAAATGCTATTTATTTTGTTGAATCAAAATCAGCAAAAAAATAGGATTTTCATTTTATTTATGTTAGAATTGATAAATCCGAATATAAATATTGTTTATGTTAGAATTGATAAATCATAATATAAATATTGTTTATGTTAGAATTGACAAATTAAAATAATAACACCGTACAATTGGCAAATACTACATTAGAATAAATAGGGTAAATTTTAATGTCTTAATTTTGTCAATAAAAAAGGACTAGCGACAAAAATCATATTTTTTGGTCAGTTAAAAGTAGTAGTGATAAAAATCATACATTTGTGTCAATTAGAAAGGGATTAAACAAAGATAACTAGAATTGCCAACTATATGAATAAAAACACACATTTTGTTAGTAATGTCATATATGAATAAAAATACATCACTTATGTTAGAAAAACATATATGTAATTAAATATATCACTTATGTTAGGAAACATATTTGAAGATAAATATATCACCCATGTTAGAATGTGCTTTTGTCATATAAATAAAGACATAATCTTTAGTAGAAAAGTCGACGATAGAAAAGGATAAGACTTTACCGTTGTAATGGAATTACATTTTTAAGTGCAATTAAAGATATGATTTTGTACGGTAATAAAAAAAATCTTACATTTTTATTAATGTAATTAAAGTAGAATAATCATTTTTTTGTAATAAAAAAAATATTTTTAATATTCTTTTGTTAAAATGAAAGTCATACTATTTATCACCGTTTTTGTCAAAATGAAAAGATTTTAACTTTAGAAATAAAAAGATTGGATTTGATGTGGTGTTTTTAGTCAAATTAAAAGATAGAACATGACGATGTAATTTTCATCAAATTTTTATTGAAAATAAAAGAGTATTATTGACGATTTTGAAAGAACCAATTTTTTTTAATGGAAATTTAGTGTTGCATTTTTATCTACATGTTTAATGTAAATAAAAGATTAGAGTTTAATGTCTCATTTTTGATGTAAACAAAAGATGAAATTTAACATAGCATGTTTATTCACATTTTCAATGATAAAAAAAAGAAACCTCTTTTATGTCATGTTTTGTGTAAAATAAAAAGGTAGAATTGAACATGTATTTTTATTGTAAAATATAAAGGTATTATTGAACCATGTTATTGCATATGAAATATATTCATAGTATTGAATCAAGTCATTGCATATGAAATATATTCATATTATTGAACCGAGTCATTGCTTATGAAATATATTCATATTATTGAACCAAGTTATTGCATATGAAATTAAATCATATCTTGTTGTAACAATATTGCATATGACGGATAATCATTTACATTATTAATGTAATAAGCAAAATTTTACATTTTATTGTAACTAAGATGAAATTGAAGATTTACATTTTTATTAATGTAATAAAGAAAAGAAAAGGAAAGATTTGATTTTAATGTTATTTATTTACAATAAAAGAATTGAGAGAGAAGTATATTTTTATCAAAATGAATGCTCACACGTAATCTTGTTATGAGATAAAACTATATATTTTAAAGTATGAGAGGTAATGATATACATTAATGTGTGTAATGTAATGATATATTTTAATGTATGAAAGGAAATGATATATTTTAACGTATGAATTACATTTATAATATAATTAAGATGATGAGGTATGAATCTTAACTTCATTAAGGTAATAAGATATGAATACTTACATATTTATTATGTAATTTAAATGAAACTTACATTTTTATCAATGTAATAAGAAGGGAATGAGAAAAATACATTTACAATGTATTAAATAAGAAAAGAATTTACATTGTAAATTAAAGTTACATTTTATTATGTAATTTAGAATAGGATATATACATTGTAAATTAAAAATACATTTTATATGAAGTTAAAGAATGAGACTTGCATTGTAAACGAAAAGTACATTTTTAATGTAATTAAAAAGTAGGATTTTATGTTGCCAATTAAAAAGACAAAATTTGACATGTAATGTTAATTACAATTTACATTGTAATTAAAAAGGAGATTTTACATTGTAATTAAAAGATAGGAATTTTACATTATAATGTTGATTACAATTTTAATGTGATTTAAAAAGAAGATTTTGGCATTGTAAATTATTACATTTTCAATGTGATTAAAAGAATGGATTTCCCATGAAATCATAAGAATAGAATTAAAAGAGTAGAACGCAACGTTGAAAAATAATTTACATTTCTATGTAAATAAAAGAATAAAGAATGGAATGTAACGTTGAAATATAATATACATTTCTATGTAAAATAAGAATAAAGAAACAAAGGTTACATTTTAATGTATTAAGATAAAGGAGGAAAATTTACATTTTTATATAATTAAGTTAAAGAAGGTAAAGTTTACATTTTCACGTAATTAAGATTTAAAGTAAGAAGATTACATTTCTATGTAATTAAAAGATTAGATTTTGACATTGCAAAATTATTTACATTCTTTTTATGTAAATTAGATTGAAAAGGAAAAGTCACATTTTTAATGCATGTTATATTAAAAAGAAAAGTTTACATTTTTAATGTGAATAAAAATAATATAAATGAAATGTATATTTTTATCGTCACTTTAGACGCGATAAAAGAATAGAATAAAAATCATATATTTTTATCGTCATTTTAGAGGCGGTAAAATGAAGTTACATTTTTCAATGTAAATAAGGATGAAATAGAAGTTATATTTTTAAATAATTTACATTTTTCAATGTAAACAAAGAAAATAGAATATGAAATAAAAGTTACATTTTTAATATAATAATATATTGAAATATAAGTTTACATTTCTCAATGTAAATTAAAATAGGAATAGAAATTTATATTTTTCAATGTAAATAATAAGATTAGAAATTTACATTTCTAAGGAATAGATTTTCATTAGGAAAAAAAATGAAACCAAATATACATTTGGTGTAAATTGAAGGATGGAAGAAGAAAATATACATTGTTGTGTTTAGGATGTGTATGTAAAGTAAAATGAAAATAGTTGTAGATCGTTATAAATTATTAACAACAATATGAAATGGTTTTCAAATTTATATGTGCGAGAATTATTTGGAAAGTCCGAGTTTACTCTCATTCCAAATAATGATACGACGTTCGAAGAATTGAAGACGGCAATTGAAGACCGATGGGTAACTAGTGTTGAGGCCCTTGAATGATTTGCTCCCAAGACGGGGCTAAGATGGTAGTTGTCCAGACGTAGTGTTGATTTGTACGGATTTGGCTTTCACTCAGACCCAGAGCATAAGCTTATAAATGGAATGTGTGTCCGACATTGTACTCCTTTATATTGTATTTATTGATTTGCTGTCGAATGTATGAATGTTTGGTGGTGGAGAATTCATTCTCTTGCTTAACACCCTTTCATATATTTCGGCAAAGGATTGGTAGTGTGATATGGAGTGACAGTGTGGCATACTAAGATGCAATGATCAAGGTTTCTTGTTGAAAAGCAGAACCTTGTGGTTGATGATCAAAGCACAGCCTGTTTAGGCGTAGCTTTGTGTATGGCGTGACTTCGCGAGCCTCACAACCTGGTTGGAGTCTAAAACGGGAGAAGGGAACGCAAGGAGGACAACACGTTTCTTTCTAGTTAGAAGTAGTGTTAGTGCTTAAACTGGCTGATATTTTACTTATGTGGATGATGGAATGAGGCGCCTCGGATGATAGGTCCTATAGGATCGGGAAACATGTGTTCAGGAATTGCCAATCCACGAAGCTGTATGTGTGGACCGGCCCTGCAGCTATCCAAGGGTTCTCTGCGGGGAATCCTGAGGCATTAGCTACAGTGTCTCGAATCGGTAAGGAGCTCCTCCCTAGCCTTGACTCATGATGGAAACCAAATTCCAAATACGACCCTACGAATTTGATTGTATTTCTAGTACGGAGGCATAATATATGGTAGCTATGCTTCCTAGGATTGATACATTTACTTTAAAATGTTTTTGAAACATATATACACTAATAATAATATCAATTTCGTTTGTATCGTATCAAGCATTTTTGACCATTATAAGGTAAAACTTTATCCTCCGGTTTGCGTTGCATTGTGTGATGGGACTTGAGTCTTATGATGGTTTCAATTTTCTAAAAAGCATTGCGTTGTTTAACGATTTACTTTAACTTATGCACCGACAGTCCATTGGAGTAAACCCGTTCCGCGTTAGCGGCGTGATCCTTGGAAATGCCTTATTACTATTAGTCAAATTAGTTTAGAATTCTCACACTAGTCCCATGACTGACCCGTTGTTTGTTTCCACCTTTACAAACTCGGGTGCCCTCTTTCCACACGGGCAGTCGAGTAGTTCGTCTATAGGTTCTTATCTCGAGCAAGATTCTGGATTGAAGCCTAAAGCTGTGTCCAGAGCATAGTTGTCTTCCGCTACCTTAGTTATTTTATTTCCACTGCAATGTATTAAAATATTGTAATTTATCTTCCGCTGTAATTTTATTTGATGTACTCTGATATTCTATACTCTGATGTAACATTATTGTAATGTTTATAAAAGTCTGGTGTTATTGTTCTGATGTTGTTGTATTCCCAAAGTTAACGTGTTCGGGTTTTGAACGGTCTTAGTCGATCTAGCGATCGACCGGGTCGGGCGAAATCGCCAGCCGTTACAGAGTTACACAGTATACAGGATCATACTTAGTATAAAATACATTTCAGCTATACATAAATGTCTACAGCGGAATCAAAACATAATATGTACAATAGGAGCTGAACAACATAAAAAGAGATAAATGGTAGAATCTATCTTCAGCTCCAGCTATCCAGAAAGAGCCTGCTAAAACCTGAATACAAGGCTGCCCATGTAGAAATAAGGGCACCCGAGTTTGCAAGTGAAACAAACTACGAGTCAGTCATGGGACTGGTATGAGAAATCTACTTAACTGGTTAACCAATAATAACAAGGCAAATCATAGGACCACGCCACTTTTGCGGAACGGGTTTACTCCATTGGATTGTCAGTGCTTTAAAACAAGTAAATCTTTTAAACATCGCAATGCTTTTTATAAAAATGAAGCCATTATAAGACTCAGTTCCCATCACACAATGCAACGCAAACCGGAGGATATAGTTTTACCTTATAAAGGCCAAAATATGCTTGATACGAGCAAAACAAACCCTTTGATATTATTACCAGAGTTTATATGTTTCAAAACCAATTTCAATCATAACTATCAATCATAGACAACATGGGTACGTACCATATATCATGTCGCCATTTATAGGTATACAATCAAAACTGCATGGTGTCGTATTTGGAAATTGGATTTCCGTCATGAACCAAGGCAAAAGATAGTCTTTACCGACTTCGAGACTCTCTAGCCCGAGCCTCAGGGTCAGAGCGCATCGACCTTTGGATCGTCAGGGCCGGTCCACCGATGTGGATTAAAATGCCTGAACACTGCGTTTCCCCGCTCTTTGGGGGCATAAATGAGTCCTATGACTCCATCGGCTCCACATAGTCACCGATATATCCGAGGCGCCTCGCAATCCAACAACCACACAGGTGAAAACAATATAAATGTCAGGGCTGGTAGGTCACTGACACCACCCTAGCTAGAAGGAAACGCATGTCCTTCCTGATGTCCTCTACCGTTTCTGGCTCATACCAGGGTGTGAGGCTCGCGAATCAACGCTATACACAAAGCTACGCCACACAGGCGGTGCTTTGATCATCAACCACAAGACTTTTCTTTTCAACAAAAGCCTTGATCATTTGCCACTTAGGCGTGCCACACAGGCAATTCACAACATGCGACGGATGTCTATCAATATACTACCTCTGATCCCATACGTCTCCGAGAAGGGTGAAGTAAGGGAATGAATTCCCCTTCACTAGGCAGATGTATATTTAATAGAGATCAATCAACACAGAGCAAAATCCAATGTCAGACACACAGTCCATACAAGTTCGTTCTGGGTCTGAACGAAACCGGAGGCACCTTATACCTCGCATATCCATCGATCTCTAAGTACGTCTGGATGATCACCACTTATTATCTATATTTTGGGATGCCTCCCAATCAAGACATCAATAATCATCCAACCGATGTGAAGATCTCTGGTCTTCAACCACGTCTTCATCATCGACTTCTTATCGTCGATCAATTATTTGAAATGAGATTTAACTCGGCCTTTTCAAATAATTCACGTATATTTAGAATTTAAATCAATTCATTTCAATGGTTAAATTATTCGACATCAATAATTCTGTTCTTTAACGTAATTTTCACGCCAAACACCTTCAACCATCAAATATCCAATAAGCCGGGTAAATTCAATTTATTTCCATTCCATATTGTTTATAATGATTTATAACGATTTATCGTTATTTTTATTCATTTAAAAATAGCCAATTCATTCAAATGATGCTTCAGGCCATATGGCGGCCATGGCGCTGTATTTCTTCAGATTTGATTTACACATATCTGAAAATCCAACCATTGGATCTTTACAAATTTTATATCATTAGAAATATCTTTTCAAAACGAATCCAACGGTTCAAGTTTTGGGAAAATCCGACGGTCAGATCTCCCGGTGCAATCTTTTAAAGTTACGATTTCAAAACACGAACTGCAGCATCGTTATTCGATTTATTTTAATTATATCTGTATATATATATAATAGATTCTGGCGCTGTTTTTCTTCAGATTTGAATTAAACATTCCAGACAATCCAACCGTTGGATCTTTACAAAGTTGGTGTCGTTGGAAAGATATTTCCAAAGCGAACCCAACGGTTTTGGTTTTGGAAAAATCCGATGGTTGGATCTCCCGCAATAATCGTTTGAAATTAAGGTTTCAAAATACGAACTGTAGCTTCGTTATTCGATTTAATTTAATTATATATATATATAATCCATTCTTCGATTTCAAAACCGTATCCACTTCATATATTTGATAAAAATGATATTTTTATCCGACTTATATTTATTTCAACACATCACTATTTTTAACAATTCATATTTATAATAAAAATGTGACTTTTATTGTAAAACAATTTATTTCAAAACACAATTATTTTATATAGTTCATACATAAGGTAAAAATGTTATTTTTATCTTTTAAAGAATTTATTCAACACATGAATATGGTTTCAACACATGAATGTTTTCTGTAGTTTATATATATAATAAAAATGTGATTTTTATTGTTAAAACAATTTATTTAAAACACGAATAATTTATATAGTTCATACATAAGGTAAAAATGTTATTTTTATCTTTCAAAGAATTTATTCAACACATGAATTTCTATTCAACACATGAATATGGTTTCAACACATGAATGTTTTCTATAGTTTATACATATAATAAAAATGTGATTTTTATTGTTAAAACAATTTATTTAAAACACGAATAATTTATATAGTTCATACATAAGGTAAAAATGTTATTTTTATCTTTCAAAGAATTTATTCAACACATGAATTTCTATTCAACACATAAATATGGTTTCAACACATGAATGTTTTCTATAGTTTATATATATAATAAAAATGTGATTTTTATTGTTAAAACAATTTATTTAAAACACGAATAATTGATATAGTCTATATATGTGATAAAATGTTATTTTTTTTATCTTTCAAAGAATTTATTCAACATATGAATATGGTTTCAACACATGAATACAGTTTCAACACATGAATATAGTTTCAACCCATGAATATAGTTTCAACACATGAAAATAAATCAAACACAGAAATATTTCAGAAAATTTTGGCAGCATAACGGCAGGGTATTTAAAACCGACACCGTCCCGAGTATGGTTCCTCGCTCTACCTTAAAACCTCGCGGTTTTTAACAAGGGGGTTTCAATATCTAGTTCGTACGCAGATGAATTTTCCCATATACTAATCCTGTTGGGATTTCAACCACAATCAATCATTTCCAATCAACCATTCATGATATTCACTAAATTTCACATCAATCAATAATCCAAACAATATCACAACCAATATATATCGTCCATGGTCTGTGGACGAGGGGAGTATATATATATATATATATATATATATATATATACGTATGTAACTATATTTCGATTCCGTTTCAATATCATTTCAATTCATTTCAACACATTTATCATTTTTACAACGCATATATAACTTATACATCGAACATACAACTTATACAACGCTTATACATGAGGTGTACAACGCTTATGTAACTCATACATCGACTATATAATTTATACATCGTCTTTTCCATATCGTTTATAGTTCAGAAATCTCACATTGGGTCCCACTCCTCCAAAAATTGTAGAAGGCTCCGAAAAATATCTGGTCTCTTCTAGAATGTAGAAGATGTTTTCACGGTCCCGGTGTCTCTTGTTTCACTGGATTTCGACCACACATGAAAAAGATATGATTTTTAGAAGTTTGCAACACTTTTAAATGTTATAAGCCTTTAAATCTATACTCAGCCGTTACCTGCCTGTTTGGTTCCAAACTAGGTTTCAGTTTTTCATGAAAACCATTGCTCAAGAAGCCGATCTGGTTGTACCATGTGATAGGGCTTGGACTGGCGAGCAAATCGAGGTATGGCGTGCTCAGATCGATCAAGGCAGGAGGGAGAATCGGCGGCTCGAACGTCGGCCCTTCAGGGCATTGGATCTCTTCAACCGCTCAACGAAAATTTTCAAACTTTATATGGATTTGTAGCTCTTGAGAAGATCTAGAAAAACCTTAACTGCGGCACTGGATTTCGTGGAGCATGGAAGAAGCAATCGGAGGGGGAAGCAAAGAGGCGGTTTCCGCCTTCGATCTGGAGGTTAATAGGGAGAGAAAAAACATGTATAAAATAAATTAATATTTATAAAAAATCCTATCGGCCCATCTATATATTTAAAATTTTAAAGGTATTTTCACATTCGAACTCCAATCCAAACCCAATGACTGTCACCCCTAGCTAAATACCCCCATTCCGAACATAATGGGATATGTTTCGTAGGCCCATTCGAGCGTTTCAGTCAGTTTTTCTTCAAATTAAAATATAAAACATTCAATATTTGATTTGAACGTACATTTCAATTTGCCGGGGCCACATACTGATTCTAAAAATTCCCGAAAATTTATTTCTAGCTTTGTGTTGACGATACGGTCCCAACAAAACTAGTTTCGTCGAATTCTGAGACCATTTGAAAAATGGCCATTTTCTGGTCGATCCAATTTAACTAAAATCAACCAAACACATTTTCCTTCGCCACGCTCACATATTAACTTCAAAAATTATGGAATTTGAAACCTAGCAATAATTTGATATCCCGGATCCAACAAAAGTGGTTTCGTCGAAAACAGAGGTCGTTTGCAAAATGTCTATTTTCAAGGGCTATATATACTCTATAGCGACCTTTTTGAAAATTCATTTGGCTATAACTCTTGACTCCCTCGATGAAACTTCGATTTTTCAGATTCGTTAGAAAGATATTCATAAAAGATTTAAATATTTTTTGTTTCACTAAAATCTGTTTTATTTTGCACCCGGTATAGTCAATCAAAGTTTGAATTCAAATTTTGAAACTGCCGCACCATCTCAGGCCTTGTTTATAATTAAAAATAATTATATTTATTTTCAAACATCGATTCAAACATACTTTTCATCGTTATTATTTAAAATAATTTATTTTAAATATTTAAAATCTACTGAAATAGCCGAATTAAAATTTTTTAAATTGGTTTAGATTTTCCGGGTTGTTACAGGTTTTTAGTTGCAGGGGTTGTAGTTAGGAAAAATCTGATCTTGGGGTTTGAGATCAGTGCAGGGTTTTGAGCATAGAATTAGAATAATAGCGAGGGGTCGCAAGTGTACAGGTGTTGTATGCAGGATATTGTTTTTAATACCTAGTAGAAACCTTGAGGAATGTAGCAGTTGGCAGTGGTTTGCCGAAGCTGGGCAAATTCTATGTCATTTATTTTCTGCACTTATTTATTCTACTATGATCTATGCTGCGATAATTTTTATATTCCGCAAAACTGCAGTAAACTCTATTCACCCCCTCTAGGATTAATTTAAATCCTACAAGTGGAATCAGAGCCAGGTAATTTTTTTAAAAATAACTCTAGACTTATAGATTTCCCGAACGATGATTTTTCTAGTTGTCAAACTAGCGAGAATTTTTCCAGCATAACCCCAACAATTTTTGATGGAACAAACTTTTTAAATTGAAAAATGGAATTTTATTTAAAATTTGCTGATATTAGAAATGTTATTAAAAATGTATGTGATATGGTAGATAAGAAAGATATTGTAAATAATTCTCTATTACGCATATTTTATATTCATATATTAATGATGACCAGTTTAACCATATCTCCCATTGTTTAAATGCACAGGAAATCTGGAAAACTCGCGATGCGAAGTATGGAAGAAAATACAACAGGACCTCAAAACCCTCGTAAATCAACTCAAATTCAAAATTGTGCTTGACAAGATTTACATATGATGATTCAGATGAATCGGATGGTCGAGACTCAACAAATTATATGCTAAATAAATTTTCATTTAAAGAATTAGTTCTACTTTGTGATAAATTAATTAACACTGTTGATAGTCTCAAATTAAAGAATAAAAATTTGAAATTTGAAAATCTTGAGTTGATTTGCAAAAATAATTTTTTGGAACTTGAAAAAGTCGAGAAATTTGGAAACTCCGATTGCAAAAATTATTCAAATTCAGAAAAGGATTTTGCTCATCTTAATAAAAAAAAATTAGACAGCTTGAAAACGAAGTTTCGATTTTGAAAAATCACTAGGATAAGCTAATTCATAAAAACAATGTTTTGCAAAAGGAGTTAGAAAATTTTAAGATGGCTATAAATTACAAACATGAAATTGTTGAGAAAGAAAAGTTGTTGAAAACTGGATTGATTTTGAATGTGCTTGAAAATGAAATCAAGAAAATCAGAAATCTCAAATACGAAAATTGTGCGACTTTTCAGAAGGAATCGATTGAAATAAAAGAGAATTTCAAAACTCTTAAAAACAAAAATGTGATTTTGAAAAATAGCGAATCTGAAATTTCTCAAATAAATCACAATTTGAAAAATGGAATTAATAAATTCAAGGATTTTAAAAAACTTCAAATTGAAAAGCACAAACAATTTGAAATTGAGATTTCTGAGTCAAAAGCTAAAAATCAAAATGCTTGAAAAAGAAATTTTTGTTTTAAAACAAACTGATGCTGAAAAGAGAATTGTTCAAACTTGATGACGGAAAATAGAGATCTCAAATCTAAAATTTAATGACTTGAATCAACTTTGGCTAAGTTTTCTAATAGAGAAAATCGATGAATATGCTGTTGTAAACCAATTTTTTATTTGAAATAAGAGTGGACTTAATTTTTGGATAATTGATGAAGTTGAAAAGTGGAAATCAAATAATTTAAAAAACCTTACAAATAGATTTGGAAAAGATCGAATTGGAAATTCGGACTCTAATAATTTTGAAAGATTTTTTTAATCATAAATGAGACGGGAATGTGTTTAGAAACAATCAAATTAAATGAGTTTGGATCCCAAAGAATAAGAAGATGAATTCGATTAAGATTAAACGAATTTGGGTTCCTAAAGGTACTTTAGTGGATGCTAATGAATTTTTATATAAAAGGGTTTGGGCACCAAAACATTCAAATGAAGTTAAGAGTGGTAAAACATTTTTTGTTAGAGCACTCGATCCTATCAACAATTAGGTACCAAAGGAGGCTAAGGAACAACTTTGCAAAAGAGAGTTAAAATTCAAGTTGTTCCATATTTTTGATTGAATCAATTATTCAGAGTTCCTTAGCCAAGAGTGGTGAGTTGGAGACTCATTGGTTTACATCAATTACGGTGAGTCAAATATGATCTCTAAACTCATGTTTCTCTTTCTATTCTTCCTTTCTGTTAATGATGATTCGCTTTGACACTACCATAGTAATTTTGACATATCTTGAGCTTCCTAACTTCAAATTGCAAAATTCTAGATTTTCTGGAATTAGATTCATTTATCTAAAACCTTCACGTTTTGATGATTTCTAGATTTTGAACTTAAACTTGTGAATAACTGCAATTCATTTGGAGTTGAACTTTTAGACAGTCTCTTGAATTTCTGGCGATGTTCTAGTATTTTGAGCATATCTTGATCTCTGTTACTTGAAATTCTAAAATTCTTGATGATCTGGGAAGCTAATGAAATTTCACACATCTTTGCTATTATGAGTTTCTACTAATAAATCTTGCAACGACTTGAAAATTTGCACTCAATACAGCACACTACTTGAAAACTGTTTTTGATAAGTTGTGATAATTTCAATGGTTTTTTTTGGTTGGGCTTGACTATATTGATTTGAAAATCATTTGACATGGGTTGATGTGTTGATAAGGTTGATGTTTTAAACTTCTAGCCCATCTATTTGACTTGAGTTGTTGATATGTTAATTCTCAAATTTTCATCTTGACTTGGATATTTGTTTTTGAAATCATGTACAATTGTTGATATATTGAATCTCATGGGTACTGTATTTGGATTTGAATTTTTTAAAATACATCTCATTAAATGATTTCAACTGAACTAATTTAATTTTGGATCATGGATTGTCTCTTGGGCTTGTTGTAAATGTTATGAAAAATTCTTTTGTGAATCATGCTTTGAAACTGTTATTTCTGCTGCTCTGATAAAGTAAATTGAATTTTAAGATTTGTACGCTTTGGCTTGGGCTTGGTGATTGGATGATTTATTGTAAATCCAGTGTCTGTGATATATCGTAGTGCCATTTTGGACAATTAGGACCTACAAGTGGTATCAGTCTTAGAAGTATTGAAAATTTTCACATTCAACTGATTGATTTTTGAAACTGATTTTTATTTGCATAGTTCTATCAAAATCCCTCTTTAAATTGATATTTTCAAGTTTAAAATTATTTTTGATTATTTATTCAAAAAACTGAAATGATTAACCAAATTGAACCTTTTTGGAACTCATCAAAATCATTATTAGGTTTATGAAATTGTGATGAGTTGTGACTATGTTATACTTCATAACAAGAGAAGATATTATTTAAATTCTCATGTCGATTAGACAAATTTTGTAATATCTTTGGATTGGTCCATGACCATATCTTTTTTCCACCATCTTTCTATCATTCATCTTAGTTTTATATAATGTGGGGAATTTAAATTTATTTGGACATCATTAAAGAAAGTACAATTTTAATTTTTAGTGATGGAAATGTGGCCATGCTATTTTTTTTTCAAAATGAGAAAGAGTTGAAAATTTTCAAAAATCTTGGTACGATTAAACATATTTCATAATATGATTAACTTAGAGATTAACTTCATGTCCATCTCTATCCGTACCATGTTTCTATCATTCATTATGGTTTTATATAATGAGGGGATGTTTATATAATAAGTGTTACTCTAATCTCATTTAAAAAACATCGCAGTCATGCATGGTTAGAGAATGCTTATAATTTTAAGTAACTTCTAAACATAGTTAAAAGTCCTTATGGTTATGCGCGATTAATGATTTCTTAAAAAAAGGAAAAGAAAATAAAGAGAGAGAAAATTGTGTATATATATACATGTGGATTATCCTCGTTATGTAAAAACCGACCTATCTTTCCATTTTCTGAAATGTGAAATGTGTTACTACGTTATGAAATATTATTATTTTTTGTTTGATTGTCTTAGGATTTGCGATTTTTTATTTTTGTTCTCTTGATTTGAATATGTAAATATAGTCCAAATCCAACTCTATTTTTTGTGCTTAATTTTATAATTTATTTGAATTTTTTTGGAATTCATATTCGTATATTTAAAGTTTTATGAATCTCTCCATTTTATAAAATCCATCATTCTGAAAAGTGAAATTTGCTTCTAATTTGAAGGATATTATAATTTTTATTTGATTAAATCTGATTTACGATATAATTTCTCTCTCTTAATTTGAATTTATATTTCTAGTCTATATTCATCACTATTTTGATATCGATTTTGATTACCCTTTTGATGATAACAAAAGGGGGGAATGGTTAAGATTTTGATTGATGAGCGAATAGTTCAAGAATATTTTTAATATTGGAAATTCAACTGTTTTTTTAACTCACTCATATGCACATATATAGGGGGAGTTCAAGTATAGAGGGAGCATACAAATAGGGGGTGTACTATATTTCATATTCAAACACATTTATCACATTCAAAATCTTTGTACATGTTGGTAAACATAAAAATGGGGAGATGGTTGAGTATAACAATATGATTTTTGTTTGATGATAACAAACATATATATTGTTATATAAATTTGTTTGTAATTGTACTATTCCATATTACATCTCACACACAAGTAAATATTTATTGAATAGAATACTATTACACACAATTCAATATTCAAATAATATTTTATTCAAACAAAAAATTTGTTTCAACATTTGAATTGGTACAAATTTCTGACTCCACTATTGTACATTTCACTGTAATATAGTACATTCAATTTCACGTACATAATTTTCTCACTACATTTCACTCATTTCACTTAGTCATGCATATACACTTTGTCATATACACTCATACACACACACCCCTAACACACTTTGTCTTCAATTGTCTTAACATCCAGTTATGTGACCTGCATACCCGCAACGGAAACACACATAGTAAACTGAAAAAAAAAAGAATTAACTGTAGATAAATATAAATTTATTTTAAATTTTATTTGCCTTAGAAATTTTGGTGTGTTTCTCATCATTTTTCTAGGTTTGTTTTGATTTTTTTTTTGTTTGGGTCTAAACTTCTTGTGATATTCACAGTAATTTACTATAAATATAACAACGTAGACTGTAATCTCTAGTGCTCGCAAACCAGCCTCAACTCAGTTACAGTGGCCTGCTGATCGAGACCAGCCTCAACACACATACTTCGTTTGCTGATCTTGACCAGCCTCAATACAATCATAACCGGTTTGTTGGATTAGAAATAATAAATATATGTATATGCACAAAGACAATTTTTTCAGGTGAATATGGGCAATAGCAATATGGTCAAACACCAGTTCATGCACAGTTTCGGGTCAAACATGCAGTGCACAAGACAAAGTATACAATGGCACTAACATCCATCAAGTTTCAAGCTGAGCAAAGATAGTTGTACAAAACTCAAGCATGCAGCATAGTGCAATTGCATATACAAGGAACAACAAGGCTATGCAATTTCAGGTTTAAGAATTCCATTGTCAAACATATATAAAGTGCACCGACGCAGGCCAAAGTCAAGCATGGAGCTTGGTCCAGGAATACAATCATCCAAAACAATCAAAGAATGCATAAGACAATAAATAGACACATGAATGATGCATAGAATCAGCATGTAGCATGACAACATGCTTTGTGGTCAAGGGTAATAAATACATGACCAAGGCAATACCAAACGTTGCAAATACACAAAAAGTCAGATCTACCAAGAGAAGAAGAAGCATGCAACAAATGCAAAACATATGGCATGCACGACATGCACTACAACATCAAATTACATCTCCAAGTTCAAGCAAGTGATGAATACACATGCAAGTGTAACAACATAGGTACAATAGTGTACATGCAAGTGATCACGCCAAGCTAATAGAATTAGATATTAGCAGGCAGTAAACAAGAAGCACACAACACAAACACACATACATATAAGTAAATATATTAATATATGCATGTGTGTGTGAATCATGTTTTCAAACAGCCATCCAAAATAATGGCATGGTAAACCTTACAGGTAGTCAAAGGAAAAAAGCATATGCGGAAGGAAATGTATATGGCAACACTTTAATATAGCTTGGAGCAGGAGCCATAAAATGGAGCAAGCAAGTAATGTTCAAGATCACAAGAAACCAAGCAGTAGTCATACTTACACATACGTTCATATACAAATCAGACATGCCATTAGACGAAAGGAGAAAATTTCATTTGAGAAGATCGTATATGAAAGGGACAGTATGCATTTAGCAGGTGCTGATCTATTTCTCTTTTGTATCGAGTGAATACTTTCTAGAAATTGTTTTGAATAATATAGGAAAGTATCAACAATGTTATTGTTGAGATATTAAGGAAAGATATTATGTTGAGATATTAAGGAAAGATATTAAGAATGAGTTAATGTTGAGATAAGGACAAATAAATACATTATCTTATATTTGGTGTTAGAGAATATGCCAAGAGATATGCCATGGAATATGCTCCAGAATAAAGAATGTGCTAGGAATATTCTAGAGAATAATTGACCCTATAAATATAGGGATTAGCATTGTAATAGCGAATCAATTCATATTAATAAAAATGTAGCCTTTTGATTGTTTACTGTTTCATCTCCCTCTTCTCTCTGATCTAAGTTCTTTCATGGTATCAGAGCAGGTTTAATTCGTGTGCACAATGCCACACTTATCCACGTCACCCAATATAAAGGTCCACGTGTTAGGCTCATGATATGCCACACGTGCGGGGGCGTGTTGAAACAAGTCCCACATTGGGGAATTTGTAAAATGAATCCTGTATAAGTATAATGAGTTCACCCTTCACATTGCCAATTGGTTTTGTGATAATTCGGGGTTCTCTAACATGGTATCAGAGCAGGTTAAAGGGAGGAAAGAGATATGTATATAATTATTAAAAAAAAAGAGGGTTCACTGTTGTGGCTATCTATGATGAGTTTTGTTGTGCTACATTTTTTTTCGTATTTGCTCATCCCTGAAGGCTATGAACTTGGTTAATTTGATTCTATTTGCTGCTCCTTGGCACATTGATCTTGTGATTTTTGTTTGGCATTTGTTATGCCTATTCATCCCCCTCAACTGATATATTCTTTTGCCCTGTTGATGGATCTACTGTAATAACTGCCAGTCATCTTCCATAAAACCATTACCTCTAGTGGTTGGTCCACTTTAAAAACCAATATATTCTAGTGGTTGGTCCACTTTAAAAACCATTATTTCTAGTGGTTGGTCCACTTTAAAAACCAATATATTCTAGTGGTTGGTCCACTTTAAAAACCATTATTTCTAGTGGTTGGTCCACTTTAAAAACCATTATTGAGTGTGGTCCACTTTAAAAACCATTATTGACTATATATTGAGTGTGGTCCACTTTAAAAACCATTGAGTGGTTGGTCCACTTTAAAAACCATTATTGAGTGTGGTCCACTTTAAAAACCATTATTGAGTGGTTGGTCCACTTTAAAAACCATTATTGAGTGGTTGGTCCACTTTAAAAACCATTTGTTAAAAGTGAAGAGTTGCTGATGACGTATGGAAGTTTGAAGCTGACTGTCATTTTGTTCGTGATGCAATCCAAGATGCAATCCAAGATGGGCATTTGTGATCCGCATGCTCCATCTTGAGGGGGGGTGTTGAGATATTAAGGAAAGATATTATGTTGAGATATTAAGGAAAGATATTAAGAATGAGTTAATGTTGAGATAAGGACAAATAAATACATTATCTTATATTTGGTGTTAGAGAATATGCCAAGAGATATGCCATGGAATATGCTCCAGAATAAAGAATGTGCTAGGAATATTCTAGAGAATAATTGACCCTATAAATATAGGGATTAGCATTGTAATAGCGAATCAATTCATATTAATAAAAATGTAGCCTTTTGATTGTTTACTGTTTCATCTCTCTCTTCTCTCTGATCTAAGTTCTTTCAGTTATTATCGACAAGGAGAAAATATCCCAAATACCAGGAAATATATTTGGCAAGAACATTTAGAAATTTCCAAAAATCGTTTCAAGAACATATGGCAAGATGATTTTGAAATACATGAAAAATATCTCAATCAAATTCAATACCGTGGTCAACTATTGAATGTATGGAAAGTAATTTTCATAGTTGCTGTTTATATCAACAAGTCAGAGCAACAAAAATGGCAACCTGAACTATGCAAATCTATAGAAAACCGGGTATGCATAGGAAGAAATAAATGGAAAGAGATCATGCAATGTTGAATATGGAAATTTTTTAGTGTTGTGTATATAGAAATTAATTGTCGTGCATATAAAGAAAATGGGGATGCACTTATATGGCATTAAATCAAGCTATATTCAAATGCACATTGTTTGAATATTTCAACATGCAAGGACTATGCCCAACATCGGGAAATCAAGGGTAGAAATATTTGGAAAATATCAATTTTTAAATCATGTTGAAAGTGTCAACAAAATCAAGCCAATATAAAGTTTCGACCTATAAACAAATTCGCAATCTTTCCAACGTTCCAAGCTTTATTTTTGGTGAAGTTTATTTCAGGAATATATTTAGCAAGATCAAGTCAAAACATTCCAGATATACAAAGCCAATTCAGAGCCGTGGACATCAAACAAATATCCAACATGCAAATACCACAACCAAGTCATAACTGGCAACTGCGAAATCAAAGATTTTAAGGGTTTTCGAGCACCCTATAAATAAAACCAATTTCATCACAGGCAAACGTATCGAAAACCAAGCAACCGAATTCGAGCATAAGAGAAATCAAATCATAGAACTCATAGTGTTTTCAATCATCTCTTGAGAGAAACAAATTCACATATCAAATCGAAGGGCAAATAATAGCAAGCAATCAACTGAAGCCACATAGACTCATCATCGATCAACATAACCGCGATTTGATTAGGAGGAGAAAAACTGTAATTTTGAATACGGTCACCATTGAAAGAGGAAGCCAACATTTTTAAGTGTCATAGCATAAGAAAAAGGTTGGTCTTTTTATTTTATACGCCATAGTTTTTAAATAAGGGTTTACGTTGTTTTTGTTTTAAGTTGTTCTTTCTTTCGTAATCATTCTATAGTTATGTAGTTTTCTTTAAACTAGGTTTTTAGTTACATGGTTTGTGTTAGGAAAAATCCGATCTCGGGGTTTGATATCAGTGTTGGGTTTTGAGTATCGGACTAGAATAATAGTGAGGGGTCACGAGTATACAGGTGTTGTATGCGGGATATTGTTTTTAATACCTAGTTGAAACCTTGGGGAATGTAGCAGCAGGCAGGGGTTTGCCGAAGCTGGGTAAATTTTGTGTCATTTATTTTCTACATTTACTTATTCTGTTGTGATCTGTGCTGTGATAATTTTTATATTCTACAAAACTGCAATAAACCCTATTCACCCTCCCTCTAGGGTTAGTTTAAATTCTACATTTTTAACACTATGCACTAACAATAATATCAATTGATTTTTCGTTTCAAATACATTTTTTGTTATCATAAGGAGAAACCTCACCCAATGTGTGCGATTCATTGTGTGTGTGCCGCGAGTCCTTACGACAACTTCATTTTCCAAAAAGCATGTACGATTTTCTGCACAAACATCACCAACACCCATCTGATGACACTGTCTTGTATGTATGGTTGCTATTTAGTTTTCACGCTGGTTTATCCAAGCCTGATCCGGGTGTTTTAATGCTCGGGTCAGATACGAGTTGTTTCAAGTTTAGGTTGAAGACACGAGAATTTTCATGAGGAGAGCGGGAGATCTTCACCAATGTAGAAACATATTCCATTATCTATTATCATTTTTTGTAAGAATAAACATCTATCTCTATCCAGATTATTCTTAACTCTTATTTTGTAAGTGATCTTCCGCTGTAAAGATTATGTTCAATAGTATATTTTATTCCATCCGCTGTGAGACTATATTCTTTTTTTCTTCTTATATTACCCTCTCACGATTCAGATTCTGACATTTGAATTTCCGACGTTTGATTCATCCAAGGATGTATTAGGTGTAGATTTCCAAGGGTCGAAAATCCATGTCGTTAGTGCAATTTGAGAATTTGTATCGTTTGGACATAATGATGTGGTTTATAGTCGGTTCAAAAGGTACGGATTTTCAAGTCGTCACAGCTCTGATCTTTGTGTAGGAGGAAATTGCTTGACATATCGAGGGCACCTCAGTGAATCCGTATATAATTTGTGTATGCGACATATCAATTTTTTATTATATTTTTTGTATTGTTGTGATGTGCACTCATTAACATCAAAGCTATATGTTTATTAGACACTCCTACGATATCAGTAGATTTTGATATGAAGTGTTTTGTTGATCGTAATGTAAAAATCCTTCAGTGCTTATGTGCAACGCGGCCTTACTATACCCTAATTTTGATAGCATAATTTTTTTTATTTATGTGCGTTTTCTCGCGTTGGTACCAGACCGATCCACGTGTTATTTTATTATAAAATTCGGGTTAGATCGAGCATATTTACAGATTAGATTTGGAGCCTCATGAGATAAGATGGATGCTAGGGTGCACTCTTGTACTTTTATTATTTCCAATAGCAATGTTGTTGTTGTTATTTATTAATGTTTGTGGGGACATGTTATTAACAGTGTCCATACTTATTTATAGTTTAATACTAATGCATCTCTATTTTGTTGTACGTCTTAAAGTCTTTCTATTAGTATGTGTTATTGTATATTTTAGATTATTTACTCCGTCATGAGATTTTGATTTGTATCTTCTTCCTTTTTCTCCAAACAATCCACCTTTCTAGCACTTGAATGTTTTGTATGTGAATACTATGAATATATTAGTGTTGAGTTTTAAAGGTGGAAAAAGCGGGTCATTATAATTAGAGTCGATGAAGGCTTTAGGGTCATGCATTGTGAGGTACGAAGCTCCATTGTGAAAGGAATTGGTACCGATTCCTGTATTTTGCATAATGGAGTTTCGGACCTGACGGACCGTTCTGTGACTTAGCACGGATCTTGTACCCTGTACCTTGATTTGTTCGTTGTTTAGTACGTTTACTATATCAGGAGCTTTGACAAGCTTGCGGCTTCAACTCTTCGTCTCATTGGATATTTGAGATTGATAGTTATAGCTCTGATATTCTACTTGATTAATTCGATTTGTTTGAAAGTGGCTAGGTCAAAAGACTAGATAACAAAAACTACTGTGCTTTGCGGGAATAGATCTTGGGTTAGAGCGTGATATTCAACTTGTGTTTAGATTTTGAATTTTGTATAATTTCTTTGTAAATTTGATTTTACGGAACTTTTAAAGAGATTCAAAATACAAAGTAGTCCCCTCTCAAAAAGTAGAATTAAAATAATACTTTACGTTTTAGCTTAAAATAAAATGCAAAAAGTTGCACCTTCAAAAAGTGCGGATCTTTACTGTTTAAACTGCAAATATTTGATAAATCTTGAATTGCAAATATCAACAATCTAAAATGCAGACGTTCATACTAAAATGCAAAATAACTACAATAAAAGTTGCAAATTTCTACAAAAAAAAGTGCGGGGTATTGTAAAAAAATACAAATACTTGCATTTTTCTCAGAAAAATTCAAAAGAAGACTTAGTTTTAATCATAAAATCTTGCGATTGAGTTTAAAATTTATTTCAAAGGAAAATTTCAAAATTAAGCTAAACGTATAATTTGAAATATGTTTTTGATGATGATTTCATATGTATTAAACTCGAAAATAGGATGCAAATCCTAATTTCAGCTTAATTTACCTATATAAATGCGTACACTTTTGTGCATCCAATAAATATTGCTGTTTAGTTTTTGTATAAAAAATATTTATGGAAAAATGATTTTATTACGATAACTTGTTTTTACTATCAACGATGAAATCACTACTTGTCACAAACGCTTTTATTTAAATCAGTCTTGTTGATAGTAAATGCTACAAATCGATAGAGAGATTATGGTAATAGGTGGTCACGAAAATGATGATGGTGCATGTTATAAATAGGTAACAAAAATTTCATTGATTAGTGATGAGAAAGAAACTCATTTGCCGCATTTTTTGAAATTTCAAAAACACAAGATCACATTGAACTTTCATATTAGCAAATAGTGTTTAGGGTGGGAAACATAGCTGTAATGGGAATTTTGGGCCGAAATATTAACTAATGTACCACGGTCCATTTATAAACAAAAGAACGATGGGTTGGTTCGTTTCAAACATAGCCCACCTTCGGATTTTAGGTCTGAAGTTTCATATAAATCCATCCCTATCCCTTCTCATTTATTTGTGGCGGCTCATAGCTGAGTAAGGTTTCGTTTCTTTTTACGTTTTCCTGGCATTTGTTTTGCTTTTATTCATCAAAAGAATTATCGATATCATGTTTTTGAGCAATGAGGAAGAATGCTTCGTTCTTAATGGTGATTTGGGTTTCAACCATGTGCATCTGAAATTTTAGATGAAATGAATGCATTCCGAGCTCTAAATCTGGTTTAATCGGTACATGATTGTAGTTAGATCATGACCAATTTGATTCCGATCGAACTGATAAATCGTGTTATCGTTTATTCATCATCTGTTCCCTTTAACAAGTATTGTACCTGGCATAAATTTCGAACTGTTTGTAGCATATCTTAATTCAATCGTTTAACTATTTTCATCAAAGAAAAATAATTTTCAGTCAGACGATCGGAAAACTAATTGTATTACTTAGCAGATCGTATTTTCTTGCCTTTTTTTTGTTACCTATTCTACTTAAAATAAAACGTATGTCAAATTTTTTTAAGCAATGAGGAGGTAGATTTGGGTTTTTACCATGCGCATCTGAGTTATTTGGATGATACTATCTTCAGCTAAAAATATATGATTTAATCAGTAGATTTTCTTAGTTAAGTGTTAAATTATTTCATTCCAGTTGAATTGTGAAACCGTGGTATTGTCTTTGTATCATTTGTTATTTATTTGACCCCTCTAGCTGGTACAGTACGTAGCATGAGGTATTAACGTTTTGTATAACACCCAGTTCAATCCTTGAATTGTTTTGGTCAAAGAAAAATAACTGTTATTTAATAGACAGTTAATATACTATGCCCGGTTCAATTCTCTTATGTTAATGCAGGATTGTGTGTATCAGTATTTTGCTTTCTATGCAATATAAACTGAAAGAATCTCCTGCTAAAGCAAATTTGGGGAAAATGGGCAGTTGGGTGTCTAACATGATAGACCATACCAACAATCATTTTCCTCATATTTTGTTTGTCGTTTTCCCGGCAAGAAATACGCAACTATATATGTGCGGCACATCTAGAAGAAAATGATTTGCATTAGCATTCAATCATACTTAGTTTGAATATTTCTATTTGAAGTATGTAACTTTTTTGTGAATTGAATATTGGCAAATTCTATTTAGACCACCAAAATAGCTGAGTTGTCTTCTTTTTTTGTTAAAAAAATTGCATGATTAAAATACCTTTTACCTCGTAGAGTCATTACGAGATTATGTCGTTTACCTCGTAAGGATTCCATGAGTTAATGTTGCTAACCTCGTAGGGCTCCTACAAGGTATTGGTATCAACTTTGTAGGCCTACTGACCATAATCCCTACGCATGCACTGCGTGGTTTATGAAAACATATAAAAAATATATTCAGCGAAGGGTATTTTTATCCAGCTAAATTTTAAGTTCAAAAAGAGGGCAATTTCGTCTATTTTGGTGGTTTAAGTAGAATTTGCCTTGAATATTTTGTTTTTACAAGCAAAAGAGTTTTCAATTTGTAGAAAAGGTTAATTGGTTAAATCATATTTTTAAGCAATATTAACATTTTATTTTTGGCCTAATATTAAGATCTAAAATTTAGTAATATGTGTAGTTGAGCCTATTTTGCGGTTCATGCTTAACTTAAAAGCCTTGTAATCATTTATAATATCTTCTGAACTAAAAATGAATAAGCCACTTCGTGCTTATGAGATCAAATATCAACGCACTTCAACTTTTGCAGAAAAGCATGACTAGACAAAATAAAATAACTCGAGTTGAATATCAATTTATAAGGTGGAAAAGAATCTAAAATTAGCTAAATAGAAATAGGCAAAAGCTCAAAAATAGATTGGTCTAGTTAGTTTTATTATTACATTAAACATTGGATCGATGGTTATACTTGAAATAGCTTTGCAATTATATTAACCAAAAAAAGGTTGACTCTAGAGGATTATATATATATATATATATATATATATATATATATATATATATATATATATATATGAGGCAGGTTCAATGACACTTTAACAGTTGAGCACCTTTTTAAGTCTTTCAATTTTTTTATCATACTTCTTTATCATTTTCTTTTCATTCTTTTATTTTGCACTAACTTAAACTAATATAATTAGATGGTGAAATTCCAAAGGGACAAAGGAATGCTGCATTTTTGGGGTGTCATTGATCGTGTGTGTGTGTGTATATATATATATATATATATATATATATATATATATATATATATACACATATATATATACATATATATATTGATTGATTGAGGAAGATCATATGGGTGTAATAAGTTTGATAAAAAATCTTAATCGATTAATACAAATTCATACCTTAAGTAATAAAGAAAATCACGTGCGTAGCCCTGTTCATGGAAAATATAACACGAATAGATTTGTTTTCAAATTAATTATAGATTTATGCCTGTTTGTTTTCCGAAGGCGAGTTTTGGAAACTCGCCTTCATAAAAATACGAAGGCGTGTTTCCAAAATTCGCCTTCGGAAAACCCTGCACACCGGAAAACCTGCATACACATACCTGTACATATTTGCATTCAACAAACACAAGCACTAGGTTCATACACAAAGCAAATCCATACTGTAACAACCCGTATTTTCAATAACCTGTAATAACATAAATCGAGGCAGAATTTAATTCTAAAATGGGAATCAAGGGAAACGGGCTATGCCATTGCGTTCGTCTCGGAAAAATACGCGAAATAGAGTCCGAGTTTTCGAAAATCGGAGTCCGTATGACCAAGATATGACCTCGCGAAGTTTCACGAAAATTCCCAAATTAAAGTATACTTAATTAAGTGAAATGGGTTGTGTAGATATATATATATATATATATATTGATATATATATATATATATATAATTGAAAATTTAATAAATAAATATGCAAAAATGCTCAAAACAGCGAATTGGGAGAGGGGAATAACCGAACCGGCCGATTTTTGAAGTCGACCCGAGCCCGCTGGGTCGACTAGGGGTTAATCCAGGGTGTTTGGCTGTCAACCCGTGGGCCGATTCGCTCAAGTGCAGATTTTGCATTTGAATGGTTCTCATGGTCCATCTTTAATCTAAAGGCCCTAGATGGTTCCTACACTTGACTTCTTCCCCAAGACATGCTTTGATGGCTTGGATTGAATCTAGGGTTAATCCTATGGCCTAAAACACTTGCCTAATCTATAAATAAGACCCTAACCTACCCTAATTCATTCATAATTAAACCTAGTGACTAAACTATGGCAAAATGCTAGCTCTCATGGCCTCCACTAATTTTATGAAGAGGGTTGCATACTAATCACTCTCTAATCAACTTCTAATCCCTTCTTAGCATCTTAATCTTCTTCATTTGGTGTTCAAAGTTGCTAGTTGTGAGTTTCTATCACTTTGATGATCTTTTGGTAAACTAATTAGATGAGATGTGATGAGATTTATGGTTTTGTATGTGGGTTAATGAGCTTTGAATCATATGATATGATGTTAGCATTAATCTTATGTTTATGCATGTTGAGTATGTAAGCTTATGCAAGTTTAATATGATGTATGTTATGTTTGCATGATGCTAAATATGCAAGTTGTGGGCTATGTAATCATATGCATGTTATGCAAGTTCATGGTAATATGCTATGCAAGTTACATGTATGTAAATATGCAAGTTACATGTTTGTTAATATGCAAGTTACATGTATGTAAATATGCAAGTTACATGTTTGTTAATATGCAAGTTACATGTTTGTTAATATGCAAGTTACATGTATGTAAATATGCAAGTTACATGTTTCTTTATATGCAAGTTACATGTTTGTTAATATGCGAGTTACATGTATGTAAATATGCAAGTTACATGTTTATTAATATGCAAGTTCATGATGACACATTATGCAAGTCTATAAGCTAATATGCAAGTTTGTTATGCAAAATGAATATGTAAGTTATGTGACATATTATATGCAAGTTATGTGACATGTTATGCAAGTTCATATGCAAGTTATGTGTTTGTTAATATGCAAGATGGCACCTTTGAAACATGTTCATTCATATGCAAGTTGACACCTTTTATATGTGTTATATCATGAACGAAATTACGTGGTAACGATGGGGTAATTAAATGCATAAGTTAATAAGATTGTGTGAAATTAATATAATTATGCATAACACAAAATAAATAAACATAGTATGGGAATTTGCCTATTTGGTTAGGTGTACCCATACTATGTGTTGGGAATTTACCTATTGAGTTAGGTCTACCCCATGGGAATTTACCTATTAAGTTAGGTCTACCCATGTTAAGAAAACTTGATTAATTAGGGATAATTAATATAAAATTATGAGGGTGATTAATTAGGTGTAATTAATTGACTAAGACACGAGGTTGGACTCAGTTGTAGCGTAAAACTGCCCGGACCCAACCGGCTTAACCAGTTGCTACAAATGTTAGCCCAATGTGAGAGGTCTTAGGCACAAACTAAATACGTAATTAATGTAAAGACACGAGGTTAGACTCTGTTATGACATAAGGCTGCCCGGACCCAACCGGCTTAACCAGCGGTCATAAAAGACAGTCTAATGTGAGAGGTCTTTACAAAGGTTACGTTCTTAATTAATTAATTAAGAAACACTTAACCACATTAGCATGTAGAGGGACATGAGGGGTTAAGTGGGTGCCTCGGGTGGCATGAGAAAATCTAGTGGTTGCCTTGGGTGGCAATAGAAAATACGATTAGAATACTTAACCAAAATGGAACATGTAATTAAAACATGATTAAAGGGTTAAGTGGGATATACTAGAAAAAGGGACAAGCTTAGGTGGGTAGCTTGTGGAGGCCCATTTCAACCAGTAACCCATACGTATCTTTGTGGGCTCGACCCATGTCGAGGACGGGACACGCATACTGGGCTTGACTGTAAGAGGCAAACGGGTTAGCGGTGGCAACGCAAGTCCAACGGGCTTCATATGCGTGAGTGGGCCCGGGCTGGTAGGTAAGCCGTTGTTGCATCGAGTAGATATAAGCCGTGCACCTTTAGTTTCATCAGGTTGCCACATTGGGGAATGATACATCCCACGGTGGGGCCAGCACGGGTATCTACGTTAGGGAGCCGATCGAATGGGAAGTAGTGTGTACACCTAGTGGATTGTAGGGCCCCGTGGCGCCTACTTGGTCACCTAGGGGTACGCAGGTACTAATTAGTAAATTTTATAAGTCCTTGGGTGGGATCAACCTTTAAGTTAGGAACGACTGGTGTGGTGCAGTTTAGTAATTTACCTTAGAGAGGGTAGATGCGTCTTTATCCTTTATCTTCGTTTAGTTGACTGCTTATGGTAGCCATTCATCCCTATATGTTACCGTATATCAGTTTATGTCTTCTCTGGTTACTTTAACGATTGTATTGTTAAAGTTATAGGACTCGCTCAGACTTATGTCTGACCCTGTTGTTTTTATCTTTTTCCCAACCCTCAGGTCCTACGGTGGATCCTAGCAGTAGTGGAGCTTGATCGGATTGCTGTTCCAGTCTTTAGGAGCTTGGATAGATGTAAAGCTCCAGTTATCCAGTTATCTTTTCTTTTGTTTGGCTATTGTATGAGAGTGGGATTATGTACTTCTTTATTTTGATGGATATTGTACTTGACCTTTATTGTGGTTTTATGATGTAACCAGACATGTTTTACTTCCGCTGTTATGAGATGATGTTTTAAAATTTCAAGTACTATTTATATCTGTCTTGTTGTAATTTTTCTGTTCTATATTCACTAAAATACTCCACCGATGCTATGGCATTCCCTTAGTGAGTGATCATAGCGGGAGTGGGGTGTTACACGTGGTATCAGAGCTTAAGGTTACCAGAACAGATAAAATTTTTGAGAAAAACTACTTTCTAAGAGTATTTTCGAAGAAAGTATTTTTAAAAGCATGTCTTCTAAGAGAAAAAGTTTTTGAAAAAGAAAAGCATAATCCCCAATAGCCATATCTTTATCTTTCGGAATCTCCTTTTTGAATCTTTCCTCTTTCGTTTCAGCATGGCTGAAGATCTTAACATCCCGGAGGGTTTAGTTATACCACTATGGTATAGGAGGTTGCAAGAGGCTAGGGCCGCGGCTGCGGGTCCGGCCAATGCTACTACACCAGAGACAACCGCTCCTCCTCCTCAGCCTAGAGTGGATAATTTTGCTAAGGTTTGCAAGGAGTTCAAGGCTATAGGAGGAAAACCTTTTCTTGGTTCAGAGACTTTCGTAGAGGCTAGAGATTGGCTTAAGGAAGTGGAAGAGTTGCTAGATATCTTTGAAGTGGAAGAGGGAAAGAAAGTCAAGTTGGCGGCTTGGTTAATGAAGGGAGAGGCCTCATTCTGGTGGGAGGTCACTAATGGAGAACGCCCTGTTGACTCTTGGGCAGATTTTAAGCAAAGGTTCGGGGCTAAGTTTCTCTCAAGGGCGGAAGAGAATCTGTTTATGGAGAAGTTCTTGAATTTGAAGCAAGGGAATCTCACGGTGAAAGAATATGTCAACAAATTCAATCAATTAGCAAGGTTTGGCATAGAGTTGGTGAATACACCGGAGAAGAAGGCTTTGAGGTTCGTTAGAGGCTTGAACGAACCATTGCAAGGAATAGCTATGACTCACATTCCTATGGGGGCCACTTTTGAGAAGCTTGTCTACATGGCACTTATGCATGAGGATGATAAGAATTCCAAGGCACCAGAGAAAAAGGGGGATCAGAAGAAACCGCAACAGCAACAACAAGGCAAGGGCGGAAAAGGCAATGGTGACAAAAAGAAGACGAAGAAGAAGTGCTTCAATTGTGGAACACCAGGACACCTTAGTAAGGATTGTCGCAAAAAGAAGAAGACCGGTTGCTTTCATTGTGGTGAAGCAGGGCATCTTGTGAAAAACTGCCCAAAGAAGGGGCAGAAGACGGGGTCTACCTCAGGAGGCCAGGTGCAAGCTCTTATAGCACCACCTCAGTCAGGGGGGCAAGTTCAGGTTCTCTCAGTTCCACCGATTCAGCAGAGAGGTAGAACTATTTCCGTTGAAAGTCTGGTTTTTCTGTTTGATCATCCAGTTCGTACTTTGTTTGACTCTGGCGCATCGCATTCTTTTATCTCATCATCGTTAGTTGAGTCACTGCACTTAGACACCAGTCTAGTTGATGATCCCTTGGTTGTCTCAAACCCAATTGGGGGCTCCATATATCTGTCTATGATATGTTTGGGTTTGAAGATTTCTATACTTAGCGTTGAGTTTAGATGTGATGCTTTTGTATTGGGCTTCACGGGCTATGGGTTGATCTTGGGCATGGACTGGTTATCCAGTAATGGTGCCGTTCTTGATTGCGAAAGGAGAGTTGTCAGGCTCATGACCCGCTTGGGTAACACTCTCGAGATCTCTTGCAATCCCATGGAATCTGTTTTGCTAAGTTATCTTGAATCGCTCGATGCTTCGGTCGAGAGTTTGTGTTCTGTCAGAGTAGTCCGGGAATATCCGGATGTGTTTGAAGAAGTAAAGGGTTTGCCTCCGAAGCGGGAGATAGATTTCCGAATTTATTTGGTGGATAATGCCAAACCAGTGTCTTTGCCAGTACGCCACATGGCTCCTCGTGAGAGAAGAGAACTTCATAAGCAAGTAGGGGAGTTGCTTGAGAAGGGGTTCATAAGGCGAAGTATATCGGAGTGGGGAGCTCCAGTAGTGTTTGCCACGAAGGCGGATGGGTCCCTCAGACTTTGTGTGGATTATAGAGAACTTAATAAGCTCACGAAGAAGAATAGACACCCATTACCGAGGATAGATGATCTCTTTGATCAGTTGGTTGGCGCGTCAGTATTTTCGCAGATGGACTTAGCTACAGGGTTTCATCAGTTAAGAGTGGCGGAGGACAGTATAGAGAAGACTGCTTTCCGGACTCCGGATGGTTTTTATGAGTGACTAGTGATGCCATTTGGGTTGACAAACGCCCCCGCATACTTTGTTGATCTCATGAGTAGAGTGTTCAGAGAGTATCTGAATAAGTTTGTAGTAGTTTTTGTGGATGACATCTTGGTCTTTTCCAAGAATGAAGAAGAGCATGCCTTACATCTCAAGGAAGTGTTGGAGACTCTTCGAGCGCATAGTCTTAAAGCTAAATTCTCTAAATGCCATTTTTGGAGAAGAGAAGTGCGATTCTTAGGGCATGTGGTCTCTAAGGAAGGGATAGCTGTGGATCCCGCAAAGATAGTATCTATCCAGGATTGGAAAGTTCCTAGAAATGCTACCGAGGTAAGAAGTTTCTTGGGGTTGGCAGGATATTATAGGAAGTTCATCAAAGACTTCGCGAAGATATCAGCCCCATTAACCCGCTTGACGAAAAAGAATCTGGTTTTCTCGTGGGATGTAGATTGTGATGATGCTTTCCGACGGTTAAAGAGAGCTTTGACCACCGCTCCAGTTTTAGTGCTCCCGGATGGGAGTAAGCCGTTTGTTGTTTATACCGATGCTTGTGGAACAGGATTAGGCGCAGTCTTGATGCAGGAGGGAAGGGTAATAGCCTATGGAGGGAGACAATTGAGAGTGCATGAGAAGAATTACCCTACCCATGATCTAGAGTTGGCCGCGATTGTTTTCGCACTTAAGTCTTGGCGCCATTATCTTCTTGGTGAGAGATTCGAGTTGTTCACCGACCATAAATCATTGAAGTACTTATTCTCTCAGAAGGATTTAAACTTAAGACAGCAAAGGTGGATGGAGTTCTTAGCATCCTATGATTTCGAGATAGCGTATACCCCTGGTAAGGGTAACGTGGTGGCAGACGCCTTAAGTAGAAAAAGGCTATCTTTGAGTCCATTGTTCGTGGAACGACGAAGCTTGGAGTTTCTTTCTTTGTTTGACTTCAGACCTTCTGTTGATTTTGTACCTGGTTTGTTGGCATCCTTGGAGGTTAGACCTACTCTTTTGAGACGGATTGGCGAGGCTCAGCGAGACGACCCACAGTTGGTTGTGTTGGTAGAGAAGCTTATAAGAGGGGAGTCGTCCAGCCATTTGGGTAGATACACCATAGATGATAAGGGATGGTTGCATAGAGACGGTAGACTTTGTGTACCGCAAGATGAGGGTTTGAAGAAGGCTATTTTGGATGATGCACATCGTTCAAGAATGACTATTCATCCCGGTGGAGACAAAATGTACCAAGACATGAAGAGAGTTTTCTTCTGGGCCGGTATGAAGAAAGATGTGGCCGAGTATGTGGCTAGATGCTTAGTGTGCCAACAAGTTAAAGTGGAGCAAAGGAAACCCGGTGGGTTGCTACACCCATTGGAAGTTCCACAGTGGAAGTGGGATAGTGTCTCGATGGATTTCATCGACGGGTTACCGAGATCGAGGAAGGGCAATACGGGAATTTGGGTTGTGGTAGACAGACTTACCAAGAGTGCCCATTTTATACCCGTAAAGAGTAAGAGGACCGCTCCATGGCTTGCTTCAGTCTATGTTAGAGAGATTGTTAGATTGCATGGCGTACCATCCAGCATTGTGAGTGATCGAGATCCTATTTTCACTAGTGAGTTTTGGAGAAGTTTGCAAGAGGCGGTAGGGACTCAGTTGTGTTTGAGCACCGCATATCATCCTCAGACGGACGGTCAGACTGAGAGGGTGAACCGTATCTTAGAAGATCTTTTGAGGCTTTGTATCTTGGATTTTGGAGGTACATGGGAAGAACATCTTCCTTTGGTGGAGTTCGCATATAATAACAGCTTTCAGTCCAGTATTGGTATGGCTCCTTTCGAAGCTCTTTATGGAAGGCCTTGTCGATCTCCTACATGTTGGTGGGAATCTACGGATAAGATCTTGCTTGGGCCGGATATGGTTAGAGAGACTTCAGAGAAGATTGATTTAATTCGAAAAAGGATGAAAGCAGCGCAAGATAGACAGAAATCTTATGCGGATCGGAGAAGGACGGATCTTGAGTTTGAGGTTGGGGACATGGTTTTTGTCAAAGTATCTCCATTGAGAAATGTTGTTCGCTTTGGGTCCGTAGGGAAGTTAGCACCGAGATTTGTTGGGCCGTTTCCTATTAAGGAAAGGATTGGACGGATGGCATATAGGGTGGAGTTGCCCGACAGACTTAGTGGTGTTCATGATGTATTCCATGTATCACATTTGAGGAAGTGCTTACATGAGACCGCGGAGGTGGTAGAGCCGAGCTTGCTTAGAGATGTTGAGGTAGAGCGTGATGCGACGATTCGACGAGCTCCTACTCGCATCCTTGGGTCAGAAACTAGGAAGTTGAGGAACAGAGAAGTTCAGCTAGTTAAAGTGCAATGGGGAGATGACGAAAGCAATGCTACTTGGGAGACGGAAGCAAAGATGCGTTCTTTGTATCCATTTCTTTTTGAGAGTATGTCTTTTAACTTCTCCTTTATTGCTTGTCTAGTACTTATCTTATCTTTAGTATATCCTCTCGCTAATACCTATGACCTTTAGATATGGTAAAACCTATGGTTGAAACATGTGTTTGAAACATGTTATGGTTGATGGATGCATATGGATGCAATTGTTTGCTAGTGGTTGCTCGTGGATGCATATACACACACATTAGGCACTAGATCGGCTCAGTCACTTCATGTTGCATATTGCATAAATGGATGTGGTAGTTAGATTGATGGATGTATCATGGCTGTGTTATCATATGGATGATGCATTTTTGTGTATGGTTGTGCACGCATGTAGAAATTTGTATGTGTCAATAGGGTTTCGCATACATATTGGATGCATGGCACTATCATGGTTTGCATTAAGGAGGTTTACTGTATCAGTAACCGCCTGATTTTCGCATTAGGTAAGTACATATACACACACTTTTGCATATATCCATCCAGCATTTAGAATCTTGTAAGGACAATGATTGCTCGTGGATGATGCTTTGAGTAGATGGATGATTGGATGGTAGGATACGTTCTTCCTAACTTGAAGATTTCGGGGACGAAATCCTTTAAGGAGGGGAGAATGTAACAACCCGTATTTTCAATAACCTGTAATAACATAAATCGAGGCAGAATTTAATTCTAAAATGGGAATCAAGGGAAACGGGCTATGCCATTGCGTTCGTCTCGGAAAAATACGCGAAATAGAGTCCGAGTTTTCGAAAATCGGAGTCCGTATGACCAAGATATGGCCTCGCGAAGTTTCACGAAAATTCCCAAATTAAAGTATACTTAATTAAGTGAAATGGGTTGTGTAGATATATATATATATATATATATATATATTGATATATATATATATATATATATATATATATATATATATATAATTGAAAATTTAATAAATAAATATGCAAAAATGCTCAAAACAGCGAATTGGGAGAGGGGAATAACCGAACCGGCCGATTTTTGAAGTCGACCCGAGCCCGCTGGGTCGACTAGGGGTTAATCCAGGGTGTTTGGCTGTCAACCCGTGGGCCGATTCGCTCAAGTGCAGATTTTGCATTTGAATGGTTCTCATGGTCCATCTTTAATCTAAAGGCCCTAGATGGTTCCTACACTTGACTTCTTCCCCAAGACATGCTTTGATGGCTTGGATTGAATCTAGGGTTAATCCTATGGCCTAAAACACTTGCCTAATCTATAAATAAGACCCTAACCTACCCTAATTCATTCATAATTAAACCTAGTGACTAAACTATGGCAAAATGCTAGCTCTCATGGCCTCCACTAATTTTATGAAGAGGGTTGCATACTAATCACTCTCTAATCAACTTCTAATCCCTTCTTAGCATCTTAATCTTCTTCATTTGGTGTTCAAAGTTGCTAGTTGTGAGTTTCTATCACTTTGATGATCTTTTGGTAAACTAATTAGATGAGATGTGATGAGATTTATGGTTTTGTATGTGGGTTAATGAGCTTTGAATCATATGATATGATGTTAGCATTAATCTTATGTTTATGCATGTTGAGTATGTAAGCTTATGCAAGTTTAATATGATGTATGTTATGTTTGCATGATGCTAAATATGCAAGTTGTGGGCTATGTAATCATATGCATGTTATGCAAGTTCATGGTAATATGCTATGCAAGTTACATGTATGTAAATATGCAAGTTACATGTTTGTTAATATGCAAGTTACATGTATGTAAATATGCAAGTTACATGTTTGTTAATATGCAAGTTACATGTTTGTTAATATGCAAGTTACATGTATGTAAATATGCAAGTTACATGTTTCTTTATATGCAAGTTACATGTTTGTTAATATGCGAGTTACATGTATGTAAATATGCAAGTTACATGTTTATTAATATGCAAGTTCATGATGACACATTATGCAAGTCTATAAGCTAATATGCAAGTTTGTTATGCAAAATGAATATGTAAGTTATGTGACATATTATATGCAAGTTATGTGACATGTTATGCAAGTTCATATGCAAGTTATGTGTTTGTTAATATGCAAGATGGCACCTTTGAAACATGTTCATTCATATGCAAGTTGACACCTTTTATATGTGTTATATCATGAACGAAATTACGTGGGAACGATGGGGTAATTAAATGCATAAGTTAATAAGATTGTGTGAAATTAATATAATTATGCATAACACAAAATAAATAAACATAGTATGGGAATTTGCCTATTTGGTTAGGTGTACCCATACTATGTGTTGGGAATTTACCTATTGAGTTAGGTCTACCCCATGGGAATTTACCTATTAAGTTAGGTCTACCCATGTTAAGAAAACTTGATTAATTAGGGATAATTAATATAAAATTATGAGGGTGATTAATTAGGTGTAATTAATTGACTAAGACACGAGGTTGGACTCAGTTGTAGCGTAAAACTGCCCGGACCCAACCGGCTTAACCAGTTGCTACAAATGTTAGCCCAATGTGAGAGGTCTTAGGCACAAACTAAATACGTAATTAATGTAAAGACACGAGGTTAGACTCTGTTATGACATAAGGCTGCCCGGACCCAACCGGCTTAACCAGCGGTCATAAAAGACAGTCTAATGTGAGAGGTCTTTACAAAGGTTACGTTCTTAATTAATTAATTAAGAAACACTTAACCACATTAGCATGTAGAGGGACATGAGGGGTTAAGTGGGTGCCTCGGGTGGCATGAGAAAATCTAGTGGTTGCCTTGGGTGGCAATAGAAAATACGATTAGAATACTTAACCAAAATGGAACATGTAATTAAAACATGATTAAAGGGTTAAGTGGGATATACTAGAAAAAGGGACAAGCTTAGGTGGGTAGCTTGTGGAGGCCCATTTCAACCAGTAACCCATACGTATCTTTGTGGGCTCGACCCATGTCGAGGACGGGACACGCATACTGGGCTTGACTGTAAGAGGCAAACGGGTTAGCGGTGGCAACGCAAGTCCAACGGGCTTCATATGCGTGAGTGGGCCCGGGCTGGTAGGTAAGCCGTTGTTGCATCGAGTAGATATAAGCCGTGCACCTTTAGTTTCATCAGGTTGCCACATTGGGGAATGATACATCCCACGGTGGGGCCAGCACGGGTATCTACGTTAGGGAGCCGATCGAATGGGAAGTAGTGTGTACACCTAGTGGATTGTAGGGCCTCGTGGCGCCTACTTGGTCACCTAGGGGTACGCAGGTACTAATTAGTAAATTTTATAAGTCCTTGGGTGGGATCAACCTTTAAGTTAGGAACGACTGGTGTGGTGCAGTTTAGTAATTTACCTTAGGGAGGGTAGATGCGTCTTTATCCTTTATCTTCGTTTAGTTGACTGCTTAGGGTAGCCATTCATCCCTATATGTTACCGTATATCAGTTTATGTCTTCTCTGGTTACTTTAACGATTGTATTGTTAAAGTTATAGGACTCGCTCAGACTTATGTCTGACCCTGTTGTTTTTATCTTTTTCCCAACCCTCAGGTCCTACGGTGGATCCTAGCAGTAGTGGAGCTTGATCGGATTGCTGTTCCAGTCTTTAGGAGCTTGGATAGATGTAAAGCTCCAGTTATCCAGTTATCTTTTCTTTTGTTTGGCTATTGTATGAGAGTGGGATTATGTACTTCTTTATTTTGATGGATATTGTACTTGACCTTTATTGTGGTTTTATGATGTAACCAGACATGTTTTACTTCCGCTGTTATGAGATGATGTTTTAAAATTTCAAGTACTATTTATATCTGTCTTGTTGTAATTTTTCTGTTCTATATTCACTAAAATACTCCACCGATGCTATGGCATTCCCTTAGTGAGTGATCATAGCGGGAGTGGGGTGTTACACATACATAAAGACTACCATTCAATTAATAAACGTACCAAAACAAGTTCATGCACAAAACAAAAATATGCACTAGGTTCATCCATGGATACGAAATAAGTAAACGTACCAAAACATAGTAAATTCATACATAAAGACTATCATCCAATGTATTAGACTGACCAATCTAACATGCATTAGGTTCGACTCGGCCTGACTAGTGGTGTGGAAGTTGAAGACGAACCAGTGTCGCTTCTGCTTCTAGTGTGTCGTGCACTTTTGGTACGTGGTAATGTAGGTGCAGGTTGAGATGGACCATGCACAAATTCTTCATGCACTGCTGAAGGTGGAGGAGAACGGGCAGGAGGAGGACCTGCAGGAGGAGGTGGAGGAGATGGTAGTTTCGGCTTATCTAGCTTGTTCCTGCATTGAAGCACGTCTAAAATTTTATGTGTGTTCGTGCACGTCGTCCGTCCCTTATCGTCAGTCTGCCTCTCTCTAAGCTTTTCTGCCTCTTTCTATGCACGGTTGATATTGGCAACCTGCAAATTTAAAAGTAAATTAGATAGAATGAATAAATGAAACTGATTGTATTTAATAGTACACACATCAACTTACCATGTTCCTCTCTAGTGGTGCTTTAGGAACATATGGTGCTAACGCAGTATCTACTCTGGGATTAATGATGTAGCGTCGTGTTATGTTCCAGTACCACCTCATGTATTGCGTCGTGGATATGGTGGGCTCCCTCTCGAACTCAATATGGTTATCGCGGTCATCTCACATAGCATGATGCAGGTGCGCACTGTAGTCCTCAATGTAAGGAGGTGCATCATCTGGTATATGCTGCCGCAAGCCGAACTGCCTCACAACCCTATCGGGAAGGTGCCAAGCGGTGAAGGTGTAGGCTATCATAGGTACTCTCGTCGTCCAAAGGTACCTATGAGCTCTGCACGTGATTGGTAGTGGGGCAAGTACCTCCGGAGTATACAGATACCATGTAACCTTTTCGTCTGAACTCATTGCGGTAAAAGTACAACTCTCGTCGTGGTGTATATAGCGTATCCTTTTTTCCAACCCACATGTTACATGATAATAAAAGGTACATACATTGGAAATGTTATGCGTTGTGTTTAATAAAATGATCAAATAAGTGTACCTAGCTCCAAGCGGCATCGATGGGTCGATGGGATCAGACGTCACTGCTAATCTTCCGACGGGAAGATAAGTCTAGAACCAAAGCTGTATACACAAAAATATACTATTAATAAGAGAATGATGCATCACAATGTGTAACAATAAATTGTAGACATTCGGTTCATACCTGAAGTAGCATCAGGCAGCCGACAAAACAGTTATACTGTTGCAGTGCGACCTTGGACAATTTCTGGTATGCATAGGTCGACACTGCACTACTCCACGAATATGATGCGCACTGTCCGAGATCAGCTAAAAACGGTAGCCATCTCAAATCTATACGGGTCTTGGCATGATTGACCATCATTCTGCAGAAAATAATATGTAGTAAAATGCAACGAGTCCGTTGCTCAACCTCTAACTGGGTGAATGCAGAAATATCATCTGCCAACCGATTACGAAACCATCTGATATAAATCAAATTTTGACGTCTTACTTGATTGGCTAGTGGATCCAGCCCTAATAGGTCGTGACATAGTTGCAAATAATCATGTCGCGCACCATCAAACGCAACAACATTGCCATCAATAGGCAATCCTAGCAAAACCGCAACATCTGCCAAGGTGATAGTCGTCTCACCGACTGGTAGATGAAATGTGGATGTCTCAGGCCTCCACTTATCCAGTAAAGCACCGACAAGGCCATGATCGAGCTGGATGTAACCTAAGCGAAAAATATGTATGAATCCAACCCTCTCGATCTCGGTGATGACGCGAGGATCCTCAAATGTCACTTTCGAAAGGGAGGATGAGCGGTCAGTGACAAACTCTGTACTGACACTCTGCAAATTTAATACATAACAAAATTTGGGGTTTGACGTCTAAAAAACTAAACATCAAAATATGAAAATAGTAACAAATTGCTATCTGCGTCCGATTAGCATTTGATATCCTGTCTTGGGCCTGCATATATAACACACTCGGATCTACTGGCTCGGGCTCCATCTCAAAATACTCTGCAAAAATGCAGGATTAACTTTATCAAACAATTCCAAACCAATAAATGATTTTCACAGTCATTCAATTAAATGCATAGGGGACAAGTTCAATATCATGTACTTCTTTTTGCCACATCTATACAGTATCACAGTGCAAAGCTTACATGCGTCGTCGTACACAAAAACCCGAATACCTCGATTCATAATATATCCAATACATGACATCCAATACCCATCATTTAATCAAAAAACTCAATTCAATAATGTGAACAATATATACACAAAAACCCCTAAATCGTAAATGCGAACAATGTACACAAAAAATGTACAAATTAGGTTTAGAAAATTGAACATGTATGACCTAATTTCAATGTTGTGTACACAAAATTGAACATGTATGACAACAATGTTAACAATGTACACAACATTGCTTTATGCCAAAACCCCCATAACCAATAATTCTTAAACGTGTATGACCTAATTTCAAAATTAAAATTTAGGGTTTAGAATCTTACCGATTTCATGTTGTACGCCAGATGTGCTAGCCATTATTGTCTTTTAGGAATAGATTGGATGAGAAATGGACGAAAATGAAGTTGATTTTTTTTTCCGCAGCAGTTCAAAGAAGAGAACGGGAGAAATGAACTGGAAAGGGGGAAGAAGAGTCTCGGATTGGGGTATTTTGTGTGCAGGGGTTTACCGAAGGCGTGTTTTGGAAACACGCCTTTGTATTTTACTGAAAGCGTGTTTTCAAAACTCTCCTTCAGTAACCCGATAGATCAAAACAGGTCTATTCGTATTATTATTTTTAAAACAAGTCTGTTCATGTTATTTTTTATAGAAACAAGGCTATGTATGTGTTTTATCCTAAATAGTATCTGGTGCACACATACATTATAAAAAATTAATAGAAAAAGCAGCATGGTTTTACAAACATTATCTTGGTAATACCACATATGAAATTTCTTATATAAACAAAGCTATGATATATGGAAGTAGTGTTTAAGATAGCAAATAACCATTTGATCCTTCGGAAGGAAGTTCCACATTGTACATTATAGCTGGAGTTTCATCCTAAATTACTACGGTAGAATGCTTAAAGTTTTTAAAACAATTTGTTTAGTTGTAATGTTTTTAAAACTTATTATCTTAAACTGAAAATCCTTGCGGTTTAATTTTCATCCTTTAATATGGTTAAGATTTCTATGGGAATATATCATCTATCTATATAATAATTCTCACTAATCTTACCTTTGGTTCGATTTTGAAATATTGAAATTGCCCTTCACTTTTTAAATATTACATAATATCATTTATGTGTTATTTCACATTTATATTCATCAAATGATGTTTACTACTTGAATACCTTTACAATTTTTCTCATATCACATTCCCTTTTTACATATCATCATAGGATTATTTTACCAACATTAACAGCATTAATTAACGAAATTAATAAATGATACTTGATTTGTAATTAAATGCAAAATGATATGCTAAAATTTTGGTATGAAATTGTTGATGCTTCATGATTGAACCTTGGATAATTCCTTCTTTCATCGCTTTTGCTTTCTTTCTTTTGGTAATATTCATTTATCATTTTTTGCCTTCAACTAAAAACTAGGAACATAGTTATTCTATTATTCAATTTGCTTAAATTATCTCTAAATTTCCTTCTATATTTAATTTTTTAGATTTTCTCTAGATTAACAACTGTCATAAATTGCCTTTGCTTAACAAAGTAAGAAACCTGACTACTTATCACTTTTGTATATCACAACAAATAGTAAATATTGTGCTTAACAAGTAAATATTTACTGTTTGTTGTAATACACAAAAGTGATAAGTAATCAGGTTTTTTACTTTGTTAAGTAGAAGCAATTTATGGTAATTGTTAGTCTAGTGAACATCTAAAATATTAATATAGAAGGAAATTTGGAGATAATTTAAGCAAATTGAATAATAGAATAATTATGTTCCTAGTTTTTAGTTGAAGGTAAAAAAAGGTAAATGAATATTACCAAAAGAAAGAAACTAAAGCGGTGATATAAGGAATCATCCAAGGTTTAATCATGAGCATCAACAATTTCATACCAAAATTTTAGCATGTTATTTTGCATTTAATTACAAATTAGGTAACATTTATTAATTTCGTTAATTAATGTTGTTAATATTGGAAAAATAATTCTATTGTGAAAGATAATCAGTAACATAGACTGAATATGTGAAAAGGGAATGTGATATGAGGAAAATTGGGAAGGTGTTCAAGTAGTGAATATCTTTTGATAAATATAAATATGAAATAACACATGTGATATTTAAAAAGTGAAGGGCAATTTTGATATTTCAAGGTCGGACCAAAGGTAAGATTAGTGATAATTGTTATATAGATAGACTTAGTAAACTTCTAATGATATCTTTTATTAATATGCTAAAATCAAAATTTTAAAATCATAATTTGACATAACAATTATTATTTGCATTTTATTAACAGACAGTTTGACTAAGGTTTCTATTAATTTTCAAAGTGCACAAAAACTCATTTCTTAAATTTTTATAAATTAGGTTTTTATTTTCTGAAAATCATTTTTTTTAAAAAAATCTCATAAAATCAACGTTTAAAATTATCAAACTTCAAAATTTAATTCAATACATAATCATTTTCGAATTCATGTAAGAAAACAAAACGCTGCTTTAAAAACATAAAAATAAAAACTATTCACATTTCAATAAAATCTTACAATTTTTTAAAAAGTTGTAGACATTGCAGTAATTATATTAAAATATTATAGGATTTTATGTAATTTTTGCTAATATCTTCAAATTTTCAAGTTTAATGCCTACACTTATTCAAACATCATATTATTGCAGAAAAATCATCAAAATAATGATAAACATTGCATACAATTGAAAAATATTCTGGTTTCAATAAAATAGCAAAAAAAAAAAAAAAACTATTTGCAAAAATTACAAATATATCTACAGTTTTTCTATATAAAACAATATATTATAAAATAGTTGCAGACATGTCTGTATTTATTCACAGTATGTGCAAACATAGTTGAACTATTTTTTATTTTTCATTATCTCCAATAACTATATGAATAATTGCAGATATGTCTGTATTTATTCTGAATAATTACATATATTTCTGCAATTTTTTTTAACAATCTTCTTTTAATATTTATAAATTTTCATGCATTAGCACAAAAAGTAATAGAAACTACAGAAATACGGATCTATTTTGAAGGTAAACTTATCGAAGAATGTTTAAAATAATTTTGATTTGAGAGAGTTATCACTAATATTAATAATGCTATTAAAAGCTACATTTTAAATAGGATAGTTTGAAATGCTCTACAAAATGCACTTAAAAAGTGCAATAATAAATGCAGTTTTAAATTGGATTTCTAAAATGTTGAAAAAATGAATGTAGTGCAGTTGTTAACTGTATTTAATTAGTGCAGTTTTCAGCTACATTTTTGAAATGCAGCTAAAAATTGGATCGTTAAAAATGCTGTTTAAGTATATTTTAATAACGCAGCAAAAAGAATTGATGTAATTGTTAGCTGAACATTAGTAATGCAGTAAAGGACTGTTGTAGTTTTTAAATGTATTTCTAAAATATAATTAGAAACTACAATACTTTTGTGCGGTTTTTATAGTATGCGTTTTAAAGATATAATGTTTCAGTTTGTAACCGTATTATAGAAATACAAGTAAAAATTATATTATACTATTGTAGTTTGTAACTGCATTATCGAAATACAATTAAATGTATTATACTAGTGTAGTTTTTAACCACATTTTAAAAATATAGCGTTGCGGTTTTAACTACATTATAGAGATGCATGTTGCACTTTTTAGTTCCATTTGTAAAATGTAGTTAATGCACCAACCTGAAGTCTTATACATGCACCAACCTGAAGGCTTATACATGTTTAAATGATAATGGAAAAAGCTCATACATTTTTGAATGTTAAACGTTGTTTCTGATACAATTAAGGGATAAACATGGTTTACTCACCTCTAGACTATTTGAAATTTAGAAAGGAGGACATCAAATGACATGCTAAGATCACTTTCCTCCTCGATAGTCTAACTCTCAAACAATCCAACACGTTCATTCCCCCTTTTTAGTTTTATTTCCATTTCCGTTGTTTTAATTTGAAAGGGGATGAATTTTCCATTTTAAGAATCCACATGAATTTTCCATTTTAAGAATCCACATGAATTTTCTTCCAATATTGTTTGTTTGGAGGTGACTCGTATTGCGCAAAGTATTCAGGAAACTGCGTTTTTTGTTCTACTTATACACATTTTCTTTTTCAGAAAAATCATCATTTCCTTTGTCTCTTCTAGGAGGTTTAGATTGGATTAAGCTTCTATCCTTTTGTTACAAGGTCAGATTCTGGTAATACTTATTTATTTAGGTCTTTGCACTTCATGTTTAATGTGCTAAACCTTTTGCTAGTTGCAAGTCTTTTTAGATTGTTGGAAATCTGTGCATTTATGGCTGCATTGTACCCTATAGCAGTACAGGTACTAATTCAGAGCCAGGGAGCTAATTCAGTCTTGCCAAAAAATAAGATCTTATTTTGAGCCCATGATGGTTGTTAGAGCACTTCTAGCAGTGCGGTTTTGGATGAAACTGTAGAAAATTCCCCTTTTTTTTCATCCTTCGCGCTTCAGCATTGCAGATTTGAGCGTCGGGAAAGAGAAAGAGTGGAAGTTCTTACGCTTTTTTTAGTGGGATCCCTAAACGGTAAACTGAAAACCGTTTAGGGATTAAATGGTATTCCAGTTTACCGTTTAGGATTAAAAAATTAATAAAAAAAATTACTAAATGGGAAATCGATTCCCGTTAAGTATATGTTTTTTTTTCTTTCTTCCACTTACTATTGGGCAAGTGAGGATTACTCACGATTTTTTTGTTCACTCCTCACCCGAAACCAACCATGTTGTTGTAAGTGCTCTTAGGGCTAGTTGAGTAGAAGCATTCATATCATCCTTAGAACTTGGGATGTTTGGAATGTTGCAAAGTTAATTTAGTCATGTGGTGCAAGGTTATGTTAAAATCAAGCTGACTAGGTGACAGCTTTTATTTTTTTTTTTCAAAAATGTTGAATGTGTTTGATGTTTTTCTTTGTACAATCAGATTACATGTGACTGTAATCTTGAAATTGAAGAAAACATCTCATTACATGATAATACAATGGACAGTATTTGGGTAATGAAGCGGAAGAGAAAAAGAGTTTCTTGTGGATTAGATGAATGCAAAGATAAGAGAAAGAATAAGGAAAGAGAATGGGTGCAGGAAGTAATTCCTCAAGATACAGAGAATGATTTCGTACTTGTGAAAAATGCCTCGGGTAGTAAGAAGTCAAGAGATGATGTTGAGTTTTTTAAAAGCCAAAGATTAAAGGACCAGATAGAGTAATGCCTTTCTTCTGAGATTTACATTCCTTCATATAATTGTTTATGGTGCTCATTGTAGATATACAATTTATATAATTTGCTCAGATGCATTTGATTGAATAGTTTAGTTAGTGCATGGTTCAAAATTTTGTTTGCTCAACTTAGGTTCACTGTTTTATCTCAGCATTTATTATTATTTTTTGTGTAGTTACTGACTAATTCAAGTACTGGTTGAAATTAAAATAAGATTAAGGAAAACATTGAAATTTCTATGTTTTTACTAGTGTTTCCATTTTTATATAATATGCTCTAGGTTGAATAGCTTAAGTAGTTTAAGTTCCACAGGTGGCTTTTGTTATTTTCATTCCATTTGCATTAGCCATCAAAATCATTGCACGTTGACTAATGTATTGCTTGCTAGTTCAGATTTTGCACGTGTCTTCGCTAATTATTATACAGTTCCTCAATCAGTCTCATAATGTCTTTTTTCTCAATTAGATATTTTTCTGCAGTGCATAGCTGAGTAAATTGAGTATACTATTACTCAATCAGTCTCATATTCTCTTTTTTCTCAATTAGATATTTTTCTCTAATACATATCTGGAAAAAGTCATTAGTCGTAATAAGTTGCATCAAGATGTTATAGGATAGCAGGCCACTACACCTAGCCAATTCTTAATTTCATCATCTGTGAATGTTGTTGCCGTCGAGATGTGTCCTATATGTTCATTAGTGTAAAATTCAGATTTTATGGCTATATGAAATCCTATAGTAGGAATAGCCATATAACTCAACATTTATTTGTGTACTATTTGCTTGCTATTGTTATCTTCCCTTTCAATTGCAGTATTATTTCGATTGTGAGGTGTGCTATCTTGGTGGTAATTTACAGTGTTGTGATACATGTGCAGGAACCTATCATCTGGAATGTCTTAACCCACCTCTCGAGGTATATAATAATTAAGCTTTTATGGTTGTACTGGTTGCGAATTTATGTTATTTTTTGCTTTTTAAGAGTACCACCTGGGATGTGGCAATGCCTGCATTGTGAGGAAGAAAATGTTGTAAAAAACAGTAATAAGGGCAATGGACATAAATTACCTAACCTTGACCTACACAACAACAAGTCAAGTAACAAGGGTACGCATATAATTTCCACTAAATCTCCCGCTGCTGTGGGGAAATCTAATCACTTCGAATAGCCTTCTAGCTCAAAATCAGGCTCACCAGGTGATACCTACGATAAAGATAGCATTTCCAGTGGAGAAGAATACACTACAAGAAGTGAAAGGAAACAGAAGAAACATGTACTATTAGTTACGCGATGAAAGTTTTGAAAGAAAAGCAGGCACACATTAAAGGGTGTTCATAAGAAGAAAAGTTCTCAATCTCACAAGAGCAAAAATGAAAAAATAATTTCCCATTGTAAAGCTATTGAAATTAGTGAGTTAGTGTAGTAATTGTAATTGCGTCTTCGCTGATTGTTATATATGTCCATGAAAAGTCGTGTGACTTAGTGTAGGATCTTTATATATGGAATATAGCGGAATTGACTATAAAATACTAACTTGTTTAATACAATAGTTATGCAAATAAATATTAACTGATATGATATATCACAGATAAGTAAAAGCAGTAAGTAAAGTGACACCAGGGCTTTTATACTGGTTCGGACTTCCCGTCCTACGTCCAGTTCCAGATTCCTTCTGGAATTCTATTATCAACACCCTCTCTTCACCCGGGGGAACATGTTCACAATGATCCGAGCCCCAACAAGGATCAATCTGAGCCCCTACAAGGATTCCTCGCATGAGCACCAACACAGGACTTTTACAAAGTACAAGAGTTTGACTTCTTCTTGTGTTCTTGAAACACCGAATAACCAATGATTGAGTACACCCTTTCTATAATCTTATCCTCATGAATATAACGTGCATGTGGAGATTGAAAGAAGTATATTACTTATTAATTGAGATATATGAAATAATTTCAATGATTCAACAAGTAATTTGAATATTTGAAAGCTTTTTTGAATGCAAGAGTCTAGAAATGTAGATCAGAAATTAGAATAGATTTGGAAAGATTCGGTGATTGGAAAACAACGTTAGTAGTGTATATATAGTAGTTGAAAAGAAGAAATCCTTCATGAAGGGTTTTATCAAAGAGATGCACCCATTTCTATCAGAAATGAACAGAAACCTTTACATGAAGAATGACAACCTTTCATAAAAATGATTGTTGTTACGAATCAGTCACTTGGTCCGTAAGTCACCAGTCAACTGGTTAAAAATACTGTAAATCGTATATATTTAATAGATGTCAAAAACTAGCCGTTACTGGGTAAAATTTCTCTGACCAGTCGACTGGTCTGTTTTGAACCAGTCGACTGGTTCAGATGAATTCTATCCAATCATGGCTATTTATAGCCATTTATATATATGTATATATATACACACACACTCACACACACACACACACACACACACACACACACATATATATATATATATATATATATATATATATATAATGTTTTGTTCATTCTTGTTATACTGTGAGGATAGATTTTAACAAATATCTAACACAGCTAAATACTCATATGTACATGAACTTAGCTCTTAAATATGATCTTCAGTGATCTCCATTCCTTTGTCGTAATGAATCAAAAATCTCGTGTCCCCCTTTTTTGATTGATGACAACACCTTGCATTTTTGTTGAGATAATGAATTGATCCCCCCGAATGTATGCATGTATATGTTTGTCTCCCCCTAACTAAAAAGCTTATCTGCTGCAATATTTTGTTATGTATGTGTATGTGTGTGTGTGTGTCTATAATCTATATATATATATATATATATATATATATATAGACTTACTGTTTCTTGTAACAAAATGTTACTGTATAAAATGATTATATATGTATATAATGATAACATATTTCTCCCCCTTTGCCATTGATTAAAAATAATAAATATAATGAGAAAGCAGTAATCGAGAATAGTAGAGAATCTATAATATAAACAATTCATGAATCTTTACAAGAGACAATCCTTAGTTCTCTCCGAAGCTTAATAAATGTATTCTCTAACAAGGGTTTAGCAAAAATATCTGCAATTTGATCTTTGATTTTATAAAATCTAAATTTATAATTTGCTTTTCAATATTGTCTCTCAAGAAATGATGTCGTATATCAGTATGTTTAGTCCGAGAATGGTTTGCCGGATTTTTGGATAAATTTATTGCACTTGTATTGTCGCAATAAATTGTTGAATTTTTAAGATTGACATTAAAATCTTTTAGTGTTTGGTGCATATATATTACTTGAACACAAGCTAATACCGCAAATATATATTCAGCTTCACATGTCGATAGTGAAACGCATTTCTGTTTCTTGCTGAACCAAGATATAAGTGATTTTCCAATGAAGTGACAAGTGCCACTTGTACTTTTACGATCCGTCCGCAACCCTCCGAGATCAGCATCACTGTATGAAACTAATTTAAAGGAACAATCTTTCGGATAGAAAAGTCCAAAATCTTTGGTACAACTAAGATAACATAATATATGGTTTACTGCTCACAAATGTGATTCTTTTGGATTAGCTCGAAATCGAGCACATAAACCAACACTCATCAGAATATCCGGTCTACTAGCAGTTAAGTATAGAAGTGAATCTATCATGCTTCAATATAATTTTTGATCGATACTTTTACCATTTTCATCATTTTCTAAATGTGTCATTGTACTCATAGGTGTTGGTTTACTTCAAGTATTCTCCATTTCAAAACGTTTTATTAGATTATTGCAGTATTTTTCTTGATTTATGAAAATCCAACTTGAAATTTGTTTAATTTGTAAACCTAAAAAGTAGGATCGTTCTCCCATATGTGACATTTCGAACTCACTAGTCGTTATTCTTGAGAATTCCTGACATAATTTTTCATTAGTTAAACCAAAAATAATGTCATTGACATATATTTGAACTATTAAAATATCTTTACTATCTTTTTTTTATAAAAAGTGTTTGATCAACCTTTCCAATTTGAAATACTGAATCAATTAAATAATTTTTAAGACGTCATACCAAGCACGAGGTGTTTGTTTTAATCCATATAGTGCCTTTTTCAATTTGTAAACATGATCAGGATATTTTTCATGAGCGAACAGTGGAGGTTGTTCAACGTATACTCTTTCTTTTATATAACCATTTAAGAAAGCACTTTTAACATCCATTTGATATAGTTTAAAATTATGAAAACATGCATAAGCTAATAAAATTCGAATTGCTTCTAGTCGAGCGACTGGAGCAAAAGTTTCTTCAAAATCTATACCTTCTTCCTGATTATAACCTTATGCAACAAGCCTAGCTTTATTTCTAGTAATATTACCTAACTCGTCTGCTTTATTTTTCTAAACCCATTTTGTACTAATAACAGTTTGATCACTTGGTCTTGGAACTAATTCTCAGACTTCATTGCGTTCAAACTGATTAATTCTTCTTGCATAGCAATTAACCAGTTTTCATCTGTTGAAGCTTCTTTGGGGTTTTTGGGTTCAATATTCGATAAAAAGGCAACATTACTTACTAAATTTAACTGGCTTCTTGTTCTAACATTTGGAGTTATTTCGCCAATAATATTTTGAGTCTGATGATCTCGTAATATTCTTGGTGGGGATCTAACTTCATTAGTATGAATATTTTGATTATTATTATCAGCATTATCTTGAGTTCCTGTAACATTGTTATCTATGTTATTATGAACAATGTTTTCATCTTCTCTATAGACTAAAACATCATCATCTTGAGTAGATTTATTTTTCACAATCTTTGAATCAAAAGAATTTTGAATAAAATTTTCATCAAAAGAGACATGAATTGATTCTTCAATTTTACCGGTTCTTTTATTGTAAATACGATAAGCTTTGCCACGTTTAGAATATCCTAAAAATATTCCTTCATCGGATTTTGAATCAAATTTTCCTAGCTGATCTTTCATATTTAAAATAAAGCATTCTGAACCAAAAACCTTAAAATATGAAATACTAGTGTGAACCCGTATTACGCACACGGGTTGCATTAATAGGTAGTGTGCAATGAAATTTAATTGCAAAAGCACTCCAAGATATAACCATTTATTTGATGTAATTTAGAGATTCGATAGTTGATATTATTCCATAAAATCTTCTACAATCAACGTTATTTGATTACAAATCAACTTTTTGGGATTTGACAACCATATACGCATATGGTAATTATAAACCTTTAAAGGGGTATCAAGGTAGAAGTCTTTGCTTGCATGACATAATTGGATTGAAAAGTTATGATATCGATGCAATTATACACTAAAAGGTGAATATGAGAATCCAAAATAACTCGGTCAACTTGAAAATTAGAAGAAAAAAATACAATGCTGAGCACGTCATCACCTAATGCTGAACAGAGAAATTTTAATATGAAAACTTGGATGGGTGATAAACTCATATATATATTATATATTATTCAATAGTAAAAATGTCATTTGATGCATAATTCATTAACAAAAACACAGGAATAAAGAATGTCTAATGTTGATCCTAAAAGAATTTGTTGGATAATTTTTGGGATATTTAGAGTTGAGCAATTATGAAATAGATGAACTTTAAAGTTAAAAAAAAATTACATTTTGGATATCAAAAGTATTTTCACTCAAAAGAACAAAACTTGCAAGAGAAGTTTAAAATACTAAGGTAGTGTTTGGTTTATTTGTGTTTTGAGTTTTTAGTTTTCAGCGTTAATTATGAGATTTGAGAAGATTTGAAGTATAGCGGAGATGCAGATCAAAGGCGGAGGGAGTGACGAAGGGGACAGCGGGATGATGGATAAATGAATTTGTCATCGTCCTTCCGTTGTTTCTTAAAATATGGAAAATAGTAAAAAAAAAAAATGTTGTTTTTTGGTTTTGTGTGTTAACTTTGTTTTGTAAAATGATTGTTTTACACAGTATGTGTGCGTCATCGGTATTTTTGTATATGATAAAATTCAAAATTAAAAAATACAAACCAAACGCAACCTAAAATTTTCATTGTTAATGCACACAGATGAAAATTGACTGCTATTTCAATGCCTTTTTATAAGCTATAAATAAATTATTATGATGCCAATGCAAAACAATGTTAATAATCATGAATCTTTAGAAGAAGATAGGTTGGTTTTTAAATAATAGTGTATCTTTCATATATAAATTATATATTTTCAAATTAAATATACGTGTCGGACATGTCAAGTAAGTCAACAATAGTGACAAAAAAAATTTCTATCAATTTTATCTCGCCATTATGTCTGTAAAATGTAACATTAACTATTTAATAATTTGGGCATTCGCAACTCCACCTAAATAGGTGCAACAACAGTCATTTATATAACCTACGATCCAAGATAAGTGGGCCCATTGTTCCAATTTCTAGTAAAATATTATATAACATTAGTTGAAAAGAATAATACTCGATCTAGCCTGATGATATAAATCATCCTTTTTAAAGACATCACCGGAAATAAGCTCAAGTGAAGCCCTTCATTTGTTTTTAATAACCCATCTGTATTCAATCATTGCCTCATATACACATACTACTGTAATGGTACGAAACCTTGCGTTGTTGGTTTCAATGATTCTCGATTGGAAAAGGCAAGTCATAGTAGGATAACATAAGGATCATCCTATGGAGATGCACTTCCTTCTAAAGAACAGCGGTACAGTTGATTTTGTATCCTTGGCTACATGGTAGTTTTGATTTGGCCCTCTCTATTTATTTGATGATACTAACATGATATTGAAAATTAGTATGTTCTCTCAATACATATTTCTATCTTGCAACGGGTCCATAAACCGATATATCCATTCATTCCTAGTGCCATATTACAGAGACTACTGCCCAACTGGAGAAGAATCCGTATGTACTTTTTACACCAAGATTTCTGGTAGGGTAAAAGAGGTTTGGCAGTTAGACTACAATCAGATTACATAAAGCTACACATTGATGCACATAAAAAAATACATGAGATTTTCATTTACTGCATTGTGAACTCAACCCAAGCCATGGGTGGTCTCTACAGGATTCTTTTGCCTTGTCTGGTAGATATAGCGCCCATGCATTCTCCCTGTATATGATATCCTAATCATAGTAAATGCAATTAGTCACAACAAAACAAATCAACAAACATGAACTGTAGTTTTTCGATTTGAACAATACATTTAGGTCAAAGTGGGCTACTCACTTTGCACCAAAGTCCAAAGTCAGAAGTGTCAATACAATACTTGCTTGGCTAGACTATAGAGGAAAAGAAAAAAACATGGCAAACGTTTATATTGCATATGCATGTCAATATAAGATATGAAAGATTAAAAGAAGATCATAGTTAAGATCCTTAGGCAGACCTCAATTTCCTCTTTATTTGTACATATGAAAAACAAAGCACATAGCCTATGTAGATAGTTACAAAACAGAATCTGTAATGCTAGTCAACCATCACTTTTTCGTTCACTGCAAGCTCACACCATGTAGTAATAAGTCCTCAAAGATGTGTACTTTTTTAGAGTCCATGTGCAAATAATATCCTTTTTGACTATAGTTAACAATCAGTTTTTAAAAATATACACAGAGTATAATAGCTCGTGAAACTGCATCTCCCTTCCATTCACGCATTTGTATAACTTAGAGTTCATGTTGAATGAATTAGCATGGCACTCCATGAACAATGAAATCTTCCACTTCCAGCTTCTTGATGAAACCCTTTAACACCACATCAGTTAATAATATTATGTAGTTTGCAGAAATAAACGTAAAGTATAAAATACTAAATATATTCCTAAGTAGTATGGTGCATTTGAATAGGTAATCAACATCCTACATGATTATTGGTTACAGTAAATAGATAATGAAAAATAAGTCCAGTATGTGATTTTTTTTAACTACGAAGTCAATCATGAGCATGTTAAAAAAAACATACTTCATCTTTAGAATTGCAAGCAAACTCATAAAGTACTGTCAAAATCATGCTTTTGGAATAATTTTATATTTCCAATAGGAAAGTAACTTGGACTCGGAAAACATGGAAAAGGCAATGCATAATCTAAAATAAAGGTATATAATATTCATCGAATAATATCTTAAAATATGCACTGGTTCATTGCTCCAACCATAATGCACACTAATTCACAAAAAGCTAAGAAATTATGAAGTAGATGATATCAAGTTAAATCATAAAGATACTATCAACTAAAAGTAGAAAATTACAGAAAGATAAATTCCAGGTGAACATATTAAGTTGATATTGGCTGACCCAAAATTTTTAACCCAATACAGTAAATTATTTGGCTCTGTCTTACCTTCAAATTTGTATTAATATGAATATAAAACAAAAATTGCAAAATCTTGTACTAAATTTTCGTAAAGATCTTACCATGAAGTAATGTAAACTATTTAACAACGCTTTTATCATTATATAATTTATACATATTGACATGTTGAATTTCCGAAGTTAGAAACACTATGAAACAATTAATAATGGAAAGCTAATGTCCTCGGTTCAGTATTGAAACTGATGTTCCATGCCTTCGTTTTATCTGACTGCACAATGGGTAATAGAAAGCTTTGCACAATGTGGGTAATAGGAAGATTGAATACTAAAATGACTGTTTGTCATTCCTACCTTCTTTGATGCTAATGTAGATGTACATTATATTAACTTGTATATAACATATGAACATGAGAACAACTATGAATATGATAGACCCAAATGATTGAATCTCATTCTATTTACATTTATTTTCATTATCGTTTGATCAGCTATTTATTGATTTAGCTCAAGTCTCGCATCATACAACAAATGCAATAACTTGGTAGTTCGCTCCATTTGTATGCGCAATAGCTCATCAACAGAAATGTAAATAAAACCTGTAAATTAATGAGAACAAATAACTCAAGCTTACATACCATTATAATCCATGTAACAGGGATTCCCATGGTTCCCTGCAATCATCATTTTTCCTGTGCAAAAGTCCAACATTTTGGAGATTACAAACAGTAATCGGTAACGAATATTTTCATCAGTTTAACTCGCTTTTAAAACTATATTGCAATTAGAGTTAGAAGTCCCATGTAATACTTTAACCTAGTTTGTATGATGAAAAAGTTTAAGTAGTGTAGTCCATTGATATCACTTGTATATAAACACAGTGACCCAATTAGTTAATTTTCTTAGATCATGATAAAAAAAAGTCAAGTGTAGGGAAAAACTAATTGTAATCAACTATCTGCATAAGATGATAATAATGGAATATATAACATTGATTATTGAAAAATCCAGTATAACCTTATAATCACTTAATCTTTTCCTCCTACAACGACAGATATTGTGTCGATAATTATGACTCAACCAACATGTTGCACGCAGAATATCAAGTTAACCAAATGAACTTTAGAGAATTAGCATAAGGGTTTAAACACAAATGTTTATAAATATGAAATAAGCTCTTGATTGATTTCCAATAAACATCTTCAATCCCTTGTTATTACTCATTTGATGCCATATAGACAACAAAGCTAAACATTCCATACAACATTATATTACCGACCAATCGACCACAGGCGTCAATAATAAGGCTTCAATATGTCATAAAAATATAGGAGGTTGATGACGACATCAGAAGATAGAATCCATAGAGTAAAGGACAATGACAGTTAAATTTGAAATATGGCATTAATTTGGATATTTACAAATGAAAATAAGCAAATGAATGCATTATAAATAAGAAATTTACTGAAATCTGACAGCCGCATATGTGCACAGGTTCCTCCCTTGACTTTTGCATAAACTTGCATTGTAAATGTACTTTACTGAAATAAAGGTCTAAGCTACAGAGTCATACACTGCAATGAAGACATAATATGATTTTAAACATAAGAAGGAAGTTAGAAATAAGTACAAAACATAGGTGACAATAGTTTACTTATTTTTTTTGTTAGAGTGACAATCACGAATCACGTGGAGGTAAATTAAAGTTTATGTAAATGCAACAGTCCCATGGTGGTTAAAATTAAAATGTGACCAACTTCATAATATATTTGCACCTCTTTATATGAATAAATCACTCAGTTTTCTGTTACTGAAAAGGACTGCTCAATTTACACAACCAAATTCACTCATGCATAAGCCCTTTGGTGGACAATACCCTGCAGTTGGAAAATATATCATTAGATATATAAATTTGTTGGCAATTTCACATGTGGTGGATACTCAGTGCTGAAGGCTCCCGTACTCAAGCATGAGGACTTCCTAGACAGTCTCCCATCTGGTACTATTCTCACGGCTTTCCGGGCTCTGGGGGTGGTCAATTAGCGCGCACAGCCTTTCCCTCACATTATGCAATTTCACACGTGTAACAAAAAATTAATATTAATAACAAAGGTTAAAAATATAATATGAAAATAATTTGTAGTGTGGCCGTGGTATAAGTATCCAAAAACTTACCAAAACGAATTGTGCTATAAAGCACTGTAAAAACAATTCAGTTTAGATCTTAAACGAATTATGCTATAACATTTAGACCTTAAACTCATTTTATTCATGCAACCAACTTTTTCAAGACATAGTTTTCAACATTTACTATTTTTCTTAATGCAATACAATTAATCTTAGGCTACAATTTAACTATTGATTAAGAAGGGATGTGGATATAATGTAGTAACTTGAAATTGTGCTTTACATGATAACCTGAAACAACTGTGATATTTGAGATGCAGATATGCAAAGATACAGATCTAATTTGCCAATGAAGACGAACCTTTGCAAATATTCACGACACAAATAAATCTCTTAGCTAATCCTCTTTGCTAATCCATCCATCTGCAGTTTATTTTAAATTGCAGAGATTAGTAAAAGAAAATTAAGTCAACGATGATATATAGTTATAAAGATGACAACAATATCCTTTCTTTTTGATCTAGAAACTCAACAACCAAGAACAATGTCTTTTTAACTTGGGATCAACCACATCAAAAACTACTTTACATTTTTAAAAAAATTGGTATTCATTGTCAGCTTTAATGCACATAATTTGGTATTCATAGTCAGTTTTAATGCACAAAATTTGGTCTTCATAGTCAGTGGATACAGTAGTTCAAGACTAACATAATGCGGCTAGTTTGTAAAACAAAACAGCAAGTGAAAAACTTTAGGGAATGAACACAGATTGCAAAGTGGTTAATATAACCCAGTGGAAACAGGGAATAAGGAAATGAAAGAGGAACGAAACTGATAACAAATAGTAGAAACATTTACGAAAAACATAAATCTAACTTTCAAATAAGAATCAGGGATCTAAGAATCAGGGATCCTTGTACAGTTCAACCATGTAAAGCATGTAAATTGATCTGAGATCAAATAAAATGGTAAAGTGGATGAAAAATTTACATACAAGTTACCTTATTTTAACGAATTTGCAATGGAAAACGAAGGTCTGAGTGGAGTCGGGTGTTTACACGGCAGTAGGACTGGAATGTTTTCCGTTCATGTTGAAAAGAGGGATAGATAGGCCTAGGCGATTAGGATACAGTTCGCAACACAAGAAACTGTTTTTTACATGAACTCATTTTCCGTTCAAGTAATCTGCTCACCATGAAACAAATTGAATTCATCCAAACACATCGCAAACGCAATCAGCATGTAAAATGACTGAACTGTATGGAAAATGAAGCATTAGTTAAGGGGTTGTGAATGGTAATACCTGACCATCTAAACTCCTATTTTGCAAATGCTTGTAGATACAGTCATATTTGCTCCACATCTAATCAGTCAACTGAAACGGATGTTAAACTGCAAGGAACAAAATCAGCGTAATAAAATGTTTGCGGAAAAATAAAAAATAAAATAAAAAATTGTAATTAAACAACTACTAACTTGTTTGATATGATAAAAAATGCAGTTAATGAATATAAGTTCTATGATGGTACTAAGTTCAATGGAGTAGTTAACATTTCGAAAATGAATGAATTGCCAAGCGACCACATATCTAAATAAAGTTAGCAGCAGTAATTCCATATATGAATTGGTCATTTTCTATAACAAATAATGCTCACTGCCATGTCAAAATATGATACTACTCAAACCATAGCACAGTAAATTTGCAGGCATGACAAAATTTGCAATGTCAAATGCTCGTTATTAACTTATTGTATGATCTTAAAAAAAACTTGGCAGATAAGTTTGCGTGGTCTGAAAAATCTAGAGTTAAACAGCGTGAAATGTAGGGTGTGTAGTAGGGAAGGCAAATACAACAGCATCCCTAAATTATAGTGCATAAATCAATGAATCGTCGTAGTTAGCAGTAATTAACCTCTGTTTGATTGGAATCGGTCACTAGAAGAGGTTAATAATGTTGTTATTGGACCGTTTGGGTGGAAGCGAATGAGCAGTGGCCCGGGTGTAGCAGCGGCGGCTGAAGTTAGATGTCAGAAGTGAGCGGCTGTAATTGGCAGTTTGTTAACGTAATGGAGAGGTGGATGAAGAAGGCGAGGAGCGGTTTGTGCACAGAAAAAACGAAGAAAAAAAACCTGGGACTCATGTTGTAACTTGCACACAGAAAAAACATGGATACCAGAACGTGGAAATGGAAAGCGGTGAAATTGGAAATAAGGAAAAAAGCGAAGAGCATCTAGGAGGCGAGAGAATATAACAGAGTGATTTTAAGCAGTTCACATCAGCAACGGTGATATTTTGTTTTCTATTATAGATAATAGATAGATTTGTGGCTAAGCGTATGAGAATCACTATAAAAACTTGTAGAGATGAAAATTAACAATCCATTGATATTATTATATATTAATACTGAAATTTAATAATACATCAACTGTTGTATTATATCTTATATATGTATTATTTTTCCATTGGTATTCTCTCGCATTCATAAATGAAGGGTTACGTATTCCTGCTGTAACATCCTGATATTTTTGACCGTTCAAATCGACAATGATCCTCAATGTCGACATGAGCAAATCAAAAATAAGGATAGTTATTGGGATTTATATAAGAAAAAAGAAGAGAAGAAGAAGAACAAATACAGAATCTCGCAGCGGAAGGACTAAATATAATAAATAAATAACAGTTTATAAAGCTGTTAAAAACATACATTTTATTTCATTTACAACAATTATCAGAGTAAATTAACATACAACATACCGATGCATTTGCAGCGGAATAATAATTATAGTACGTTTGTTGAATTCCATCTTCATCTTGTATCTTCAAAGTAAGAAATCTTCGCTAACTGCAACTCGGTCTGACCCGAGCGTATTGCATAAAAAGAAACACAACAAACACTCGGATCAGAACTAAATCATTCTCATATTAGTTAAATCAAATTTCATGTAATAATATGAATGCAATAACTTAAGAGATGTTACGGGAATTTCCATCTCCTAAGGATCCGTCAAACTAATACTATATAATATAATACGCTATTATAATAATGTCTATGGTTAAATATAACATAATAAAATAATGTAAGCGGGATTACCATTATTACCCTTACACCGTTTATACCGTTGCTGTACAGTTTGCATATAACACACCAGTACGTCGGCGGATAGGGATGCGCCGTGATACGACAACGTTAAATCAAAATCGTAGGGGGCTCGATCAGGAAAAATATGACAAGGCATCGAGGCAATACCCATCAGTAGTGATTCTACCGGATTGCTGACCCAGGCCGGTGGTAACGCATAGCCGCAACTACCGCCCACCCCAGACATACCCCCAAAATCAATCAAAGGCGCCAATCAATCACAAGTATATATGTGGAATCGAAGAAGTATGCCTGCTCAGAGTAGCTAACTCAATTAACCTGGGTATGGCTCCTGTTTTAGTCATTTTAATTATGACCCGAAGGTCAAGGCTATCCATCATCGTTCTCTTTCTTCAAATCCAGTAATCGCCTCCAAATCCATCCAACACCATTTCTGGAACTCCACCACGTACACAGTTGTTAAAGTGGTTTTCGGTATTGACAGAGAGTATGACAATATCCGATCCCGGTCTCTTTAACAACCAAACGTTTACATTTTTCACACCGGTCAGTTCTTTTACATTTCGAAGGGGTTCATACTTCATATCAAAATATTAGATTTTCAAAATCATTCAATATTCAAGATAGAATATTATTCATACTAAAATCTCCATTTAAACCAGTTAAAATCTTGAAACAATTCCAACTTTAATAATTTGAATATTAAAATAGTTAACAGTATATTTAAAATAGTTTAGATATATAATTGAAATAGTTTGAAAATAAATAGTTTGTAATTAAAATAGAATTTATCAAATTTATTAAATATATAGTTAAAACATTAAGTAATTTATAAAATAAATAGTAAATGTTAAAATGATTTATTTAAAGTAATTTATAAAATAAAATAGTGATAAAGTAAAATAGTTTATAAAGAAAAATAATTATTATTAAAATAGTTTATAAAATGATTTTGAAATACTATTGTTGGAATTAGAATCGTTTCTCTAACATTTTCAATTAAACTTGAAGTCAAATTTCAAAACTTCAATTCAACCAACTCAATTTTTAATAATTCCACCGATTAAAATTCCAATTTACATTCATTTCAATTCGATCAAATTAATTCAATAGTTACATAATCAAGTTCTCATTTTCAATGATTTCAATTTATAACAAATATCAAGTTCACAATTCATATATAATTCAAACCAATGTTGATTCATAACAAATTTCAAAGGTGGGTGAAACCATTCAATTTCAATAAATTCTATTTACATTTTATTTCACTTTATTTAGCTTCATTTACAATACTAATTTATTCTCCCTTTTTTGTTTATATTTCAAAATTCAAGGTTCAAGTTCAAGGAAAAATAAGTTATAAACATCGCTTATTTTGTCTTTAAAACAATATTTCAAAATTCATGGTTAAAACAAATTTTATTTAACCAACCGGTGTTCGTATATAATTTTCTATCCTACGGCCAAGTGATACTTAAATTTTAATTTTAGTATTTAGGGAAAGGATATATCATTTCAATCCAAATCAGGGTCATAGGTATTTATCATTTCAACCTACGTTCTTAATTCATTTTAATGATTAATCCCGGGTTTATTCGATGCCCGTAACATCTAAGGTAAATGATTGGGATAAATCAGCACAAACAATGATCATATATGAATAAATGTAAATAACAGGTAAATTCACCCAATTAACATCAATTTGTCAACATATCAAATTCAAGCCATTCATCACATCAGTACATACAACAGTCTAACATCGTATAAATTTACAAATTATCAGGTGTCAGGTTTTATACAGTAATTAAATGTCGAATTTTAACATAACGGTGAAATTTAAACTAACAGTCAAATTTAATTACGCTATCGATGCAAATCAATATAAATATGTAATTTAACTGTCAAACATCAATCCATACAATCATATCATGACATGATATTAATTTAACTAACAATCAAATATTTTAGTTAGGTGTGAGTTGAACTCACCTTCAGTGGCACAGAAATAGGGACGATAACAGAGAGACGCAGAAATGAATGGCACTGAAACTTCAACGAACTGGGCAAACAAATTATGGTTAAAATACGTACAATTTCAGCAGAGTTTGATTTTGAATATATATATATATATATATATATATATTAATATTAGGCTAAAAGGTCTGTGGCAAAATGGATAAAATGTTACATGCATTTGAATAGCACTTTGCCACCATATATGCCACATGTACAAACGCATGGAACCAATGGTTGCATGGACCTCTTTTTTTTTTTTTTTTTTTTTTTTTTTTTTTAGTGAAATACGCATGGCAAGCTGGAACAAATGGAAAAAATACTTTGATTCATAAAAGTTTAACAAAGCCCAGAACACTTGCAGTAAACTTATTTGAAAAGAGATTCCATATGTGTACCAGTTCATGGCTTCAAGCCATTCAATTAGCATATAGTTCTGGCACAAATGTTTCAGCAAAACAAAGTTTCAGTGAAGTTTAATATATATAAACTTACAACTAGTGTGCAGGCCAATGTAAATAAAACTTGAAATTTCCACCGTTGCCATTTTAATTAGTGCGCAGGCATCAACTAATAGTCCAGGTTTCAACTTATTTAACACTTTCAAAGTTGGCATAAAAAAACAAAACTTCATGCACTATAAACAACTAAAACTCTAACGTCAAGCACAACGGTTCGGCCATGAGGAGAGGTCGGCTGTAAGGGTTCGGTCGGACTAACATCGGCATGGGTTCAAGCCATCAAGCTGCTAATTTTTTTTCTTTTTCCAAATCCATACACTGAAATAAGGCTTCAACGTGGAATTAGGCTGATGTACATCTTCTCTAACTCCTATCCTACCACGCATGCCGTGACAGCAAACACACCCACATATTTTCCCTTTTTAAAATATAAAACCAAACTTATTTTGGTCCATAGCTACCAATGTAAAGTCTTGACACAACCATTCAGTAAAATATAGTTTTACACAAACTAGACTTTAATTCTCTAAACCCCAAAGTATGCAATATGTTTCAGCAAGCTAAAATGATTCACAGTACTAAATTTTTAAACATAATACACATATAAATTAAGCAAAACAAGAGTTTCATATCTAAAGTATTCATTACTAAAGTTTCAACCATTTTTGAGACAGTAAGAAAATTGTAAAAGGAGGAAAACATGGGGTTTCCTATTCTCAGTCTCGGCCAAGGGAATCTCAATTGTAGCAAGTTCTGATTTTTATTTTTATTTTTATTTTATTTTAAAACAACAGCTCGGTTCTAATCAAACAAGAAGAAGGATAAATAAAGAAATAAAATAAAAGAGAAGATCAGTAGATTTACCTTGCGAAGGATTTCTGAGTTTGGAAGAAGAAATGTTTGAAGGAGAGAGCAAACTGGTTTCTCAGCAAATGGAACGATTATACATAAGGGCGAATAGGTTTACTCATAAAAGGAATAAATAATGTATATAATGGAACCATCGTGTTATCAATTTTTCAAGACCTTTCGAATTTTCTAACGTCATTGATTCCTGAATTAATGGTTGAGTTGTCAAAAGCTTTCCTAATAAGCCAAGTTTTAAAAGGAAGGTGATAAATAAATTTTAAATGTTATTAATGTTCTCATTAACTATCAATCAAAATTTTTATGCGAACGTTAACATATTTTAAACGAAATAAATGTTCATAAATTTATACTTTCAAATTGCGCTAGGAAAATATGAAGTTCCCTATAATTCAACGTTCATATTTAGTTATTAATCATTCTATACTAGAAAAATGTCAACCGTACTTTGCATATACAAATTTCAAAATATTATCATACATACCATATTTTAATATTTCAAATTTATTAATTTAATTTTTTTCTACGTAAAAAAATATCATGTGAAATTATGGGATGTTACACTCTCCCCCACTTAAAACTTTTCGTCCTCGAAAAGGCGTAGTAAGAAGGTTGTCAATTCATATAACAAATCATATATATACATAGTAAACAATAGATGCAGAAATTATATAAGGCTTAACAAATACACCTAACAAACTTCCAACTAGTATTCATTCAAAATTTTAACAAAAATTTCATTCATACTTTTTAATATCAATATTAAATCTATTACTCTAAATTTCGTACGAATATACAATTGATTAACATTTATTGGTAGTATTCACTTTATTGCACATTAGTTGTTTTCATTCTATTTCAATTTGATTCATTTAAATTTTATTAGGTTTATATACATTTATTTTCTTACAATGAATTCATATTCAATTAACGCATATTACCTTATATCCAATCGACTCATTTACAAACATCTATGTTCACTATTTTTGTTTCACTTCACAAATTAGATTCATTACCATATTACATCAATTCCATTTCAATCGGCTTATTTTACCAATTTAAGCCTTTCCAAATTCATTTAATCATTTTCATTAATTTCCATAAATTAAATAAATTTAACAATACGTACACTAGTTTTAATTTATTTACCTTTCTTAGTCGAATTCAAATCCACAACATAACTAATTATATCATTTATTATCAGAATTTATATTTTATTGACACTTATAACCAATCAATTTTGCACGTTCATTATCCATTCTAATACGTGTGCATTATTTAATTGCTTATTCTTATAACATATAACTTCTTAATTAATTGGTAAGTTATTCATGCTATAGAAAAGAATTTATTATTACATAGGTTTCAATGGTTACCATTCATTTCAATTTATTATCCAATTCTTAAGAGTATTATTTTAATTATAACTTATTTTAATTATAACTCTCTTATATTCATAATATTCAGAAGTTTCAAAAGTTTAAGTTTATCTCATTTCATTAACTATTTAAGATTTCAAGAATTAAATTTCGGGTTTCTTTTCAAATCATTTTTTTTTGAAATGTTTCATATAATATATCATTTACATAAAACCATACTGTAAAACGATTTAAATAAAGTTCAATTTTGTAAAACAAAGTACAAAATATTAAATGTCTCCCTCCTTAGACTCTTGAAAATAAACATCGATGATGCGTGCACTCATCACCAAAATCATTTTCAAAGAAAAGAGGGTATACATTTTTTCCAATAATTCATTTAAAACAATTTCTATATGAAACACTTTTAAAATATAAATATATTATTTCAACCATTTGCAAATCACCCGAAATCAAATTCTCAAATTCATATTTTACTTCTTACTTCATTATCAATAAATTTTCAATATTTGATTTTTCTTAAACCAATCAACAACCAAAGGTTTGAATTATTAATTAATCGAGTAATAGATGATGAAAACTTAATATTATCATCACTAAAATCAAAATTCATATAATTTCAAATAATTATATATATGCATAAAATATAATTCAAAACAATATTATGTCCATAAGTCCTATTCGAGTGTTTAGAAATCCCTATCGATACATTGGCGTCCCAAGTACCGACCAAAATTCATAAATACTCAACAGAACAAATCAACACAACGCAAAGTCATTTTATATCAAAATTACAAGTACGCTCTCTCATATACACTCAAACTCATTTTAGGGTATTACTACCCTATCTCTAATGAGTAATCCCAAATAGAGCCAAGGTTTTCGCTGAACCAAAGCTCTGATACCAAATGTAACATCCTGATATTTTTGACCGTTCAAATCGACAATGATCCTCAATGTCGACATGAGCAAATCAAAAATAAGGATAGTTATTGGGATTTATATAAGAAAAAAAGAAGAGAAGAAGAAGAACAAATACAGAATCTCGCAGCGGAAGGACTAAATATAATAAATAAATAACAGTTTATAAAGCTGTTAAAAACATACATTTTATTTCATTTACAACAATTATCAGAGTAAATTAACATACAACATACCGATGCATTTGCAGCGGAATAATAATTATAGTACGTTTGTTGAATTCCATCTTCATCTTGTATCTTCAAAGTAAGAAATCTTCGCTAACTGCAACTCGGTCTGACCCGAGCGTATTGCATAAAAAGAAACACAACAAACACTCGGATCAGAACTAAATCATTCTCATATTAGTTAAATCAAATTTCATGTAATAATATGAATGCAATAACTTAAGAGATGTTACGGGAATTTCCATCTCCTAAGGATCCGTCAAACTAATACTATATAATATAATACGCTATTATAATAATGTCTATGGTTAAATATAACATAATAAAATAATGTAAGCGGGATTACCATTATTACCCTTACACCGTTTATACCGTTGCTGTACAGTTTGCATATAACACACCAGTACGTCGGCGGATAGGGATGCGCCGTGATACGACAACGTTAAATCAAAATCGTAGGGGGCTCGATCAGGAAAAATATGACAAGGCATCGAGGCAATACCCATCAGTAGTGATTCTACCGGATTGCTGACCCAGGCCGGTGGTAACGCATAGCCGCAACTACCGCCCACCCCAGACATACCCCCAAAATCAATCAAAGGCGCCAATCAATCACAAGTATATATGTGGAATCGAAGAAGTATGCCTGCTCAGAGTAGCTAACTCAATTAACCTGGGTATGGCTCCTGTTTTAGTCATTTTAATTATGACCCGAAGGTCAAGGCTATCCATCATCGTTCTCTTTCTTCAAATCCAGTAATCGCCTCCAAATCCATCCAACACCATTTCTGGAACTCCACCACGTACACAGTTGTTAAAGTGGTTTTCGGTATTGACAGAGAGTATGACAATATCCGATCCCGGTCTCTTTAACAACCAAACGTTTACATTTTTCACACCGGTCAGTTCTTTTACATTTCGAAGGGGTTCATACTTCATATCAAAATATTAGATTTTCAAAATCATTCAATATTCAAGATAGAATATTATTCATACTAAAATCTCCATTTAAACCAGTTAAAATCTTGAAACAATTCCAACTTTAATAATTTGAATATTAAAATAGTTAACAGTATATTTAAAATAGTTTAGATATATAATTGAAATAGTTTGAAAATAAATAGTTTGTAATTAAAATAGAATTTATCAAATTTATTAAATATATAGTTAAAACATTAAGTAATTTATAAAATAAATAGTAAATGTTAAAATGATTTATTTAAAGTAATTTATAAAATAAAATAGTGATAAAGTAAAATAGTTTATAAAGAAAAATAATTATTATTAAAATAGTTTATAAAATGATTTTGAAATACTATTGTTGGAATTAGAATCGTTTCTCTAACATTTTCAATTAAACTTGAAGTCAAATTTCAAAACTTCAATTCAACCAACTCAATTTTTAATAATTCCACCGATTAAAATTCCAATTTACATTCATTTCAATTCGATCAAATTAATTCAATAGTTACATAATCAAGTTCTCATTTTCAATGATTTCAATTTATAACAAATATCAAGTTCACAATTCATATATAATTCAAACCAATGTTGATTCATAACAAATTTCAAAGGTGGGTGAAACCATTCAATTTCAATAAATTCTATTTACATTTTATTTCACTTTATTTAGCTTCATTTACAATACTAATTTATTCTCCCTTTTTTGTTTATATTTCAAAATTCAAGGTTCAAGTTCAAGGAAAAATAAGTTATAAACATCGCTTATTTTGTCTTTAAAACAATATTTCAAAATTCATGGTTAAAACAAATTTTATTTAACCAACCGGTGTTCGTATATAATTTTCTATCCTACGGCCAAGTGATACTTAAATTTTAATTTTAGTATTTAGGGAAAGGATATATCATTTCAATCCAAATCAGGGTCATAGGTATTTATCATTTCAACCTACGTTCTTAATTCATTTTAATGATTAATCCCGGGTTTATTCGATGCCCGTAACATCTAAGGTAAATGATTGGGATAAATCAGCACAAACAATGATCATATATGAATAAATGTAAATAACAGGTAAATTCACCCAATTAACATCAATTTGTCAACATATCAAATTCAAGCCATTCATCACATCAGTACATACAACAGTCTAACATCGTATAAATTTACAAATTATCAGGTGTCAGGTTTTATACAGTAATTAAATGTCGAATTTTAACATAACGGTGAAATTTAAACTAACAGTCAAATTTAATTACGCTATCGATGCAAATCAATATAAATATGTAATTTAACTGTCAAACATCAATCCATACAATCATATCATGACATGATATTAATTTAACTAACAATCAAATATTTTAGTTAGGTGTGAGTTGAACTCACCTTCAGTGGCACAGAAATAGGGACGATAACAGAGAGACGCAGAAATGAATGGCACTGAAACTTCAACGAACTGGGCAAACAAATTATGGTTAAAATACGTACAATTTCAGCAGAGTTTGATTTTGAATATATATATATATATATATATATATATATATTAATATTAGGCTAAAAGGTCTGTGGCAAAATGGATAAAATGTTACATGCATTTGAATAGCACTTTGCCACCATATATGCCACATGTACAAACGCATGGAACCAATGGTTGCATGGACCTCTTTTTTTTTTTTTTTTTTATTTTTTTTTTAGTGAAATACGCATGGCAAGGTGGAACAAATGGAAAAAAAACTTTGATTCATAAAAGTTTAACAAAGCCCAGAACACTTGCAGTAAACTTATTTGAAAAGAGATTCCATATGTGTACCAGTTCATGGCTTCAAGCCATTCAATTAGCATATAGTTCTGGCACAAATGTTTCAGCAAAACAAAGTTTCAGTGAAGTTTAATATATATAAACTTACAACTAGTGTGCAGGCCAATGTAAATAAAACTTGAAATTTCCACCGTTGCCATTTTAATTAGTGCGCAGGCATCAACTAATAGTCCAGGTTTCAACTTATTTAACACTTTCAAAGTTGGCATAAAAAAACAAAACTTCATGCACTATAAACAACTAAAACTCTAACGTCAAGCACAACGGTTCGGCCATGAGGAGAGGTCGGCTGTAAGGGTTCGGTCGGACTAACATCGGCATGGGTTCAAGCCATCAAGCTGCTAATTTTTTTTCTTTTTCCAAATCCATACACTGAAATAAGGCTTCAACGTGGAATTAGGCTGATGTACATCTTCTCTAACTCCTATCCTACCACGCATGCCGTGACAGCAAACACACCCACATATTTTCCCTTTTTAAAATATAAAACCAAACTTATTTTGGTCCATAGCTACCAATGTAAAGTCTTGACACAACCATTCAGTAAAATATAGTTTTACACAAACTAGACTTTAATTCTCTAAACCCCAAAGTATGCAATATGTTTCAGCAAGCTAAAATGATTCACAGTACTAAATTTTTAAACATAATACACATATAAATTAAGCAAAACAAGAATTTCATATCTAAAGTATTCATTACTAAAGTTTCAACCATTTTTGAGACAGTAAGAAAATTGTAAAAGGAGGAAAACATGGGGTTTCCTATTCTCAGTCTCGGCCAAGGGAATCTCAATTGTAGCAAGTTCTGATTTTTATTTTTATTTTATTTTAAAACAACAGCTCGGTTCTAATCAAACAAGAAGAAGGATAAATAAAGAAATAAAATAAAAGAGAAGATCAGTAGATTTACCTTGCGAAGGATTTCTGAGTTTGGAAGAAGAAATGTTTGAAGGAGAGAGCAAACTGGTTTCTCAGCAAATGGAACGATTATACATAAGGGCGAATAGGTTTACTCATAAAAGGAATAAATAATGTATATAATGGAACCATCGTGTTATCAATTTTTCAAGACCTTTCGAATTTTCTAACGTCATTGATTCCTGAATTAATGGTTGAGTTGTCAAAAGCTTTCCTAATAAGCCAAGTTTTAAAAGGAAGGTGATAAATAAATTTTAAATGTTATTAATGTTCTCATTAACTATCAATCAAATTTTTTATGCGAACGTTAACATATTTTAAACGAAATAAATGTTCATAAATTTATACTTTCAAATTGCGCTAGGAAAATATAAAGTTCCCTATAATTCAACGTTCATATTTAGTTATTAATCATTCTATACTAGAAAAATGTCAACCGTACTTTGCATATACAAATTTCAAAATATTATCATACATACCATATTTTAATATTTCAAATTTATTAATTTAATTTTTTTCTACGTAAAAAAATATCATGCGAAATTATGGGATGTTACACCTGCTTTTACAATAAGGACACGACTGATGCTCCTCACTATCCTAGTCATTCCCAATGTTTCGCGAAAGAGGGAAGTGCCTAATTTAAGGTGAAAATAATATTTCTGCAAAAATGTCCATGAAAAAAAGATCAGTTGATTATGCACCACTCCAAATGATTCGTATAACCTCAAAGGGTTGAAAGTTTACACAGTACCCTGTTGTGCATTTTTGTGATATTATTTTGATATTTTTTTGCATAAGAAACGGTATTCTTACATACAATGTATGCAAAGGTTCACAATTTGATTTTATTGCTTACTCTACTTGCAAAAGGATACTCGAATGAATAATTATCAACTTTTACTTTATTAAAACTTTGAGACACTATGAAAGAGCCAGGGAATGAAAAATATAAGTGCTTGACTATTTTTTTAACCCGGTTGCCTCATGTGATCCATATTTAGAGCAATACTATTTGGTTTACAGAAATTCCTTTTAAATATATGCTCAATAAAATAAAATAAAATAAAATAAAAAATTGTCATTCTGATGTCTGATCCATATTAACCCAGTATTTTATTATCTATTTTCATAGGACATAATACCCATATTATAACTAAGGTCCAAACATAACCAAACCAACTAAAGATAGAAAATTTTATATTATTATATTAAGGTCTATCTTCAACTGAAACAAAAATTCGTGTCTTTAAATTTCACTACTCAACATTTATACATTAAAATCATTTCTTCAACTATTAATCATATAGCAAGACTTTGTTGCGTTAAAGAATCCTGAATATTATATGTAGACCTATAGGGATGAAAAGCACACAAAATTCATGTTGAAAACTATCATTTGATAACGTTTTCCTCTTCAATAATTCTTTAGATTGTGACATTTCAAAAATTGACATTCACCGTAGAGGATGGTATAATACAGTAATAATTTTATTTAAATCCATAGTGATATTTGAAAAAGAGGTAGAAGTTCCCTCTAATTACTCTAGTTTTCTCTTTAGAGCCATAAAATGTGAACTAAGAATTTGCCATGTAAAAGAGATTTATTTTTAGTTAACAGGTTGTAAATCATCCAAATTCTTCATTTGTTCTTCAAGAAGAAACCAAACATAAACAATATTGCTACAACAGGTTGTAACTTCTTGAACTGAATAACCAGCGCTTATGATATTTTAAGTGTGGTGCTAGGGGCACCCCAATATGTTCTACCTAATACCGCAATTATATAAATAAAACTCATTAAATTTTGTATGCTTCCTAATACCACATTACCTCTACATTATAATCTCTTACTCTATCATTATTTGCCGAATCAATCACATACTAAGTAATCTAAATATCGTGATCTCTCGTAATCGCTGTTTTCTTCGCAACTCTCAGGAGAAAATTCAAATTTGTACAGCAATCTCTCAATTTTTTGATGATCTGAAAACCCTAATCTCTCACTTCCTCTTCTAGTTTGCTTAACTCAACCATTATTTACGGCTTTTATATATTACGGCGTCGAATTTGTTGATTGGTTATAGATCTAGGGTTTAGCTCGTTGATCCGTTTTACAAATGAGGACAAACGAATATCGAACGAAAGAGAAATAGGGTACAACAGTATAGTAGCCCCTATTTTTTAATTGTGTGGTATTAAGAAGAGTGTAATACGAATTCTTGTGATATTTTTTAGTCGCGGTATTAAGAAGAAAATATTGGGGTGCCCTTAGCACCACACTATTTTAGAGTTCGAGTTCAACATATATGTAAATAGGGAAAGTTAGGATGTTATTATATATTATACAATAGTAATTTTTTTATGAATATGCTAGTCTACGATTTAGGACAAAAATGCAACATTGACATCATGGATTCAGCATTAGTTTCAAGTAAAATTAAACTCAGATCCCGATTTGAGTAGAAATTTTAATCTACACAAATAATAATTAAATAAAAATTGATTAAAAATATGACAAAAGATTTGCAATAAAATTCATAAACTATAAATGATGTGAATTTTTGAAGATAGAGGACACATACCATTTAATCTACACTACCAATCTGTCGCATTCTTTTATTTTATTACTGTAAGAATAAAAACCGTAAATCAGAAGATATAAATAATAAAAGGGGGGAAAATGGAACATACTATAAATCAACGGGAGAGGCAGCGTCCAACAGAATCTGATTTGCAAAGAGCACAGGAAATCGAATTGCTGGTGGGAAATTGAAGCAGATCGGCGGAATGAACAAACGGTGAAACAGGCTTCCAAATCGGTCTGACTTTACTTCACAAAATGGCAGGTCATCAGAAATACAGACGGCTGATAAATTTACGGCATGAGCACGATGAACGGACGGAAGTCGAAATTGGGAATGAAAATTTGGTAAGCGGAGTAAGTTAAATTGACGGTGCGGAACGAAGGAAGTCAAAATTGGGGATGAAAAATTGATAAGCGGAGTTAGTTAAATTGATGGTGCGGAACGGAGTTGTCTATTTAGGGTTCATTTTGAGCGGAGCATTTCCTGCAGGGAGCGTGAGATGGGCATTTGGGCATGGTATTTAATTGTTAAATTAATTGTTTTGAATTAATTAAATACTAATTGCATAAAACAAAACAACTACATTTTTCAGTATACGATCAGAAATACAAACATAAAGAACACAACAAGACTGAAATTAAAACAAGTACATGAAAATCTAAAATAAACGATGATGAGGTAACAAGCTTAACTCCGATATAATAAATCCACGTATGCCCTCATCGATAAGCTCCTGAACAATAATCACATTTCACAGATCATTGCGGAAAATCGTCAGAATCTCCCAAAGCTCCACACGTGTACCCGGTTCCTGAACAAGCTCCAAGCAACAAGCAGCAAGCTGTCTCAGCTGGTCGGTCATAAACGAGCTGACACGCTCTACCTGTCTGCGCCTAGATGGTTGACCATAAGGGGGATCGCCCGAAGCCATCCAACCAGTATAGTAACCCGCTTCGGCAGGGGAGAAAGAAGCAGCTGGCACAGGAGCTGGTGGAGGTGCAGGTGCAATAGGAGGCGCAACCTGAGGAATCGGATACGCACAAGTATCTTTGCGCAAGAACCCTTGAACATAATGTCTTGCTGTCGAAACTTCAACGGCGAGTTCTTCCTGAATCGTTTGTAAGGTCTGCCACCTCCGGTACTCCAAAAATAATCTGGACCGTCCAGATAATCGAACTCTGCATTCCATACACCGTCAGGTGTTGTTAGCAATCTGTCCCAATCGCGAAAAGAGCGCTTCATGTTGTCCCATTTATTTTTGATCTGGGTTTCTGTGAACTCCAGATTAAAACGGTCGTTCATTGCTGTCGCGACTGTCGAGTAGAACTGACTGACGCCTGTATCGCGCTCGGCTAGAAACTCAACGCAAATATCTATGAAAGCGGACTCCCGGTCCTCCGTCCAATTCGCAAATGGCTGGGAGGTAGCAGAGGTGGAAGAGGAAGCCATCTGCATAACCAAAAAAAATATCCAAAAAAACATATGTTATAGGAAATTGAAAAATAAACACAACGGTATAAAAAAATACCTTTTTTGACACTTGAAATTGCTCAAAAAAATCGGTTTTGGCGGTTTAAAGGGGTGGTTTAAGGCTTGGGTGGGGGAGAATGACGGGGTGCGTGGATTTATAGGGGATGAATCGATACGTTGGAAAATTAACCGTTGGCGTCCGACGCGTCGGACGTCAACGGCTACTTTTCCAACGTTCGAGAGTCGTGGAATCTGGAAGGGGTAAAAGTTGTTGGCGTCCGACGCGACCAAAAATTTGAGCGTGCCAATTTTAACTGCGAACGCACCCTTAAAATAAATTACGCGATACTGTGAGGGGCTTCTTGTGGGCGACACGTCAGATATGGGTAAAAAAGAAATGGTCCAACTCAGCCTTTTGTCTATTCTACTTACTATTATACGTAATAGATTTGTTTTTCTTTCAGTAAAAAGTTCATATGGAGTATTTTTCATAAGTGGTTGAATGGAGACACGATTCAAAACATAACAAGCCGTCGCAACTGCTTCAACCCAAAATTGTTTTGGCAGTGTACTTCCATTTAATAACATTCTAGCACATTCCTGTAAAGTTCGATTTTCACATTCGACCACTCCACTTTATTGTGGAGTTATAGGAAACAAGATATTATGAAAAATTCCTTACTTTTGACATAATGAATCAAAATTTTCGTTCTCAAATTCTCCTCCATGATCACTTTGTATATTTTTAACTTTAAAATTATTTAAGTCTTGAATTTATTTGACAAAAGTTTTAAAAAGATCAAACATGTCGCTTTTATTCTTTAGAAAAATAGTCCAAGTAAATCTTGAAAAATCATCAACTATTACAAACACATATCTACTATGGTTTATGGAATGAACTTGAGTTGACCCGAATAAATCCATATGTGGTAATTCAAGTAGTTTTAGAGTTGAGACAACCTTTTTAGATTTAAAGGATGATTTTGTTAGTTTTCCAAGTTGGCACGCATCACACAAATTTTCTGTTTTGAATTTTATTTTAGGTAAACCTCTTACAAGTTCATTTTTATAAATTTTGTTTATAGTTTAAGATTTTGATCTGAATAAAAAATACTACATTTATTTTTAGAAAAGGATATTTTAAAACCTTTATCACATAATTGACTAATACTTAATAAATTATATTTCAAATTTTTAACTAATAACACATCAGAAATAAGAGGTAAATTAGATATATCGTTATTTCTCACATCGCCTTCGCCGATGATATATCCTTTGGAGTTATCTCCAAATGTAACAGTCCCTCCATTTGAGTAGATAATATTGGTTAACATTTCTTTGTTTCCTGTCATATGTTTTGAGCAATCACTGTCGAGTATCCATTTTTCTCTATTTTTGTTAAGTGGGACCTGCAAAAAAGTAAATAAAATTTATTGGTACTCACTTCCTCCGTTAGGGTCCTAAGAGTTAAATCTTAGGAAATTATAACCAAGAGGGTTCAAAGTCCCTTTTGAAAATATAATTAATATCATTATGAACAGTATCTAAAAATTCTCTAATATACTTATTCCTAATCAAATTTTTATTCGTTTAGGGAATGATATACTAATATTTTTAGATAATTTTTTTCTTTGAAACTTCTTTCTTTTTATTTGAAAAGACAAATTTGATAAATTCAATATTTTTCTTAGTGCTAACAGATTTGCTAGACTTTTTCTTAGCACTATTTTTTTTTTACAAATCCTAATCCTTTTTTACTATGAGAAGGTTAGAATTTTCTAATATTGTTGAAAGATTTTCTCTTCCTTTATTAAAATTATTGACATTTTTAGAAATGTCCTATAATCTTAATTTAAGACTAGAATTATCTAATTCAACAATTTTAATTTTTGAATTTAAATCATGATTTTCGAAAGCAAGCAAATCATTCTTTTCCTTTTGAATTTCAATTTCTTGACTCAATAATGGAATTTGAGAATTTGCATTAGATAGATTTACTTGTAATTTTCTGATTTCATCCTCCAAAATCTCTTTTTCATCTTTTAACAAATCACTTTCAAATTCTGCTTTTTTTCTTATCTTCGTTTGCTTGTTTATATTTTCTTTTAAAATTATTTCTAGACTCTAGATTCCGTGTATTAATTTCAACCATTTCTTCGTAAGTAAAATCACTAACCTCGGAGTCTTTTGCCATGAAGTATACATTTTCTTGTTCATTGTCATTATCGCTATCACTCTCAGAAGATGATGAATCTGAATTATCCCAAGTGACTGAGAAAGCTCGCTTCTTCAACTTCTCCTTTTTGTGATTTTTCTTTAGTTCTGGACAATTCTTATGAAAATGTCTAGTCTTGTGACAATTGAAACATTCAACCAAGGCTGGATCTGATTCTTTTGTAGAATTCTATTTCACATTCTTGTTTAGGCTCTTCTTATATTTCAGAAATTTTTGGCTATGAAGGCATTGTTTTCATCGTCTAAGTTGAAAAGCTAGATTTTTCTTGTCTTGATGTAACATCCTGGATTTTTAACTGTTTTATAATGATGATTTAAATTTATTTTAAATGTTGAATTGGAATAATAAGTGGGGTTTTATATTGAACTTACCGATTGAATAATCGATATACGATTTAATTTGAATATATCAAATTATCAACAAACAATTAGACTCTAAGTTAAAACTGAATCGAAATGGTTCAGTTGATCAATATTAATTTTATATTGAATTAGAACAATAATTATTATTTATTATTGATGAATTAAATTGTTTTGAAATCGATTTATATTTTAATCAATTGAATTTAATATCGACTGTCAATTTAAATTTGGTATCTTCGGCATACAATCGAATTTAATTTCAGAACCCGCTCCGCTGAATCCAGAACAACGTACAACATTGGTGATGCCGGCTGTTACGCTCAAATTGGAGTTCGAAACTTCGAAACATAGTATTATGAAATTGAAATAGATAAGATCAAAATCAAATCGCAAATACGAAATCAAATCAAATTAAATGTGTCGTGTACTTAGGGGGGCATTCATTTAAAATATTCATACTCTACTGTCCCCGTCTTCTTTTATATATTGCAACTCTCCCCATTTGTTCAACAATAATTAAAAATCGAAGCCTCAAATTAATCGCTCCTCTCGTTCGAAAACACCAATACTAAATCAACGTCATGTTTCCTTATTTTCCCAATTCGAAGTGAACAGCTTCAAAACGCGAAATCAAGAATGGCCGCTTCCTTGTACAATCAAAATCAAAGCTGTTTCTTTTTTCCCTTTTATACCGCAATCCTGGCTTCCTTGTTCCCTCATAATCAGTTCGAGCTCATATTACACAAAAAAGGGGGAAATCAAAAAGGGTATCGCGATCAGAAACTTCGAAGGATTTGAAGTTCGAGACTGAGCATGAACTGCTCGTGAATTACAGAAGATGAAATCGCGATTTAAAGCCAAGGAGTATTTTGCCGAAACTCGATAAACACTCGCGATGGGAGGGGATCACTGCGGAGTCAGGGAAGGCTGAACCTATGTGATCGATCGATGTGGTGTCATGATGAGGTCGGGGGGGGGGGGGGTGCGACTGGACTATGGCGTCTTTTCTGAAATCACCATTTGGGTAAGGGGGGTCCGGTCTCTTGTTATGGAGTGTTGAGATCATGATTGGAGAGGCGATACTATGGTGTATGGGGTTTAGTAGTATGGCGAAGTTGGAGTGGCGAACGACAGTGTGTGGAGAGAGTGGATCGAGGGTGGTGAAGTTATACGGTGGTATGTATTTTCGAAATTGGTAAAATTTATTTGTTCAAACTGTCGTTGCCTGTAAACGAGGTCGATTTCTTTGTAAATGTTGTAAGAAACACAGTGATGGGAAAAAGAAGGAATCAGGGTTCGCTTCTGGGTAATGGACTGGAAGGTACGTTGTGAAGGTGAGTTCGTAGAAGATGTTCAGTGTTTATTTCTATAGGGAAGATGGAAGTGAATGAGATGAATTGAGGTATGAATTTATTTTAAGATAGGTAATCAACTTAAATATTTTATTAGTATGAAATAGTTTTAATTTTAATGCGAGAAAATTAGTTTATAAAACTAGTTTATATAAAGGAAAATTAGTCAGTAAAGAAATATAAATTTTACACTAACCGTTGAGTAGGAAATTTAAGTATAATTTGGAATAGCTTTGCATGTGGGAAATTTATTAAATTAAATTAGTATAATCCGATAACTGAAATTTATTAATATTGTTTTACATAAAAAAGCAGGCGTATGGGAGAATCACTACGAAATCTATATAATAGGCTTCATCTGGATATTCTGCAATTAAAAAATCAAGGTGAGTAAACTCACTCTCTGGTTCGATTATAGTTTATTATAATCGAATTTTTATTTAATACAAATATTATATGTTGTTTGTTGGTTAGTTGATTGCATTGCTGTTTATTGATAATTTGTGGTCATCATATATTAGTTATATTAGGCTTAGTGGTTGTGGCTATTATATATATATATGTATGTATATATATATATGATATTTCTCGCGGTACCATTAGTGGATGCCCGCAGTATCATTAGAGGATGACCCTATCGCCCCACGATATATGAGTGGATGACCTTTTATACCGTGATATCCTGCCATGAAGCAGGATGAGTATTTATTTATGTTGTCTGACATCTGTGGATGCAAGGAGACAGGTCAGAGGGGTCCAACTGGATTCCTCAAAATTTATTTATTGTTGTTTATATATTTACATATGTGTAATGTGTTGAATTGAATGGATGGGGTGTGTAATTGGATGTTTAATATCACTAGCCCTAGATATTTATATTTAAAAATATCAAACAAAGGGATTTTAAATTTAAAAAGGGAGATTTAATTTTTGAAATAAAATTGAAATTTCGAATAAACTGAGAAGTATTAACTTGTTTTTAATAATAAAAACAAGTAGCTAAATTTATAAACGAAGTTTATAAATGGAAAGAAATATTGTCATTTGATAATATTAAATTCTAACTTCAAGTATGAATTTAAAAAGGAAAATTTATTCTCAGAAGAGGAAATTGGATTTCAATGAGATTTGAAATAGAAACTGGTTTTAATATTTAAAACAAGAAGTGAGATTTATAAACGATATTTATAAATTAAGAAAATAACTATTATTGGAAATTTTAATTCAAGCATGAATTTAAAAAGTGAATTTGGAACCGTTTCAAGAAGGAAACAGCGAAATTTATTCCAATATTTCAAAATGTAAATTGAATTAGAATAAATCCATCTGGATTTATGATTTGGAATTCGACTATGTCGAATTTATAAAAATAAAGTATTTTCAGAAGGAATATTGGAACAGTATTAGTTAGAAACTATAATCTAAATTAATTATGAAATAGATTTTATGTTTATACATATATAAGTTGTAATTATAAAATATCTTCGAAGGTATAATGGAAAGGGAAATTTACTTTCCGCAAAGTAGAATTTGGATTTTAATAAATTTTGAAATGGAAAGCCTGTTTTAAATTATACAAAAAGGAAGCTAATTTACAATCGATATTTATTGTCGTGGGATAATTTTGAAGTTTGTTTCAAATGGAGTTTAAATATGGAAGTTTGTTTAATATAAAATAAGGAAGTAATTTATAAACCTTGTTTATAAATGAAATGATGCAATTTTCATTGGATAAATTGGAAATACATTTTTCCAAATATAAGAACTGACATTTAAAAATCATATTATTATTTTTCTGAGAAAGAAGAGGGGATTTTTATGATAAGTAATGACAGTTTTTTATTACAAACTCTTATCCCTATCAAGATAAGAACGCTGTCGGTCAAGGTCTGAGAGGTAAATAAAATACCCCAACTTGAACGACTTCACTATTATGAAGGGAAGATATTAGTTTGTAATGGTAAGAGATGTTGAATTAATCAATTATTTGTATAAAGGAAAATTTATAATTGGAATTCGATGATATCGATATTTTAAAAATAATCTAATTCCATGTAAATTGGACTTGAATACATATATTTGAGTTTTGAACTGAGTTATGGATATGGAATAAAATAATCGCCGAGTTTGAGAAATCGATTTGGATAACAGGGCTATTTTAAAATATTGAAAGTGGAATGGGTGTTTATTTATAAATGAAGTTTTTAAACGTTTATATTTAATTTAATTAAACAAACTCGTCGTAGCATGATAGTTCATAATTTGGCGTTTTGAACTTCAATCGAGTATATATAACTCGGAACTCAATGAACCAAGAAACGTTCGGGCATATTAAATAATAGTTCTCACATAAAAGAGAAAAATCTTGATTTCGTTTTATAGATTTTGAGTTATGTCAAAATCAAACTTTCAGAAAAACAGCGCCATAATCGTTTTTAAACCATAATGGTTTATTTAATAAATTAAAGGGATTTTGAGTGAATAAAATCTGAACCTTTCCAAAAAAATCCAGATTTGAGTTATCAAATAAATATGAACTCAACAGAGTAAATGGAGAGATTTTTGATTAAAAAAAAAAATAAGATTGTTGGGTTGTGGTATAGTATTAACTAATTTGAAAATAAATTAGTTAATGGGATTTTGAATCGAACTTAACATGTGTTAAGTAAATCAGATTTATGAGTTCAAGTTTGAAATCAAATATGAATCTCTATAACGACTCGGAATTTGCCCGGACCTAATCGATCGCAAAATCGACCAAGACCGTTCAAAAATCCGGATACGCTAGCTTTGGGCATACAACACATCAGAACAAATAACAACAGACTTTTATAAACATCATAATAATGTTACATCAGAGTACATAATATCATAGTACATGGAATATAATACAGCGAAAGATAAATTTACAATAGATTTTAATACAGTGCAGCGGAATTAATAATCTGATACAGCTAAAATCTATCAATGCTCTAGACACAGCTTTAAGCTTTGATCTAGAATCCTGCTCAATATATCAGCAAAATAAGCTACTCGACTGCCCGTATGGAAAAGAGGGCACCGAAGTTTGCAAAGTGAAACAAACTACAGGTCAGTCATGGGACTGGTATGAGGAATCTTTACTTAACTAGAAATAAGGCTAATCACAGGACCACGCCGCTAACGCCGAACGGGTTTACTCCATTGGATTGCCAGTGCATAATTTAAATAAAGTACATCGTTAAACAACACAATGCTTTTTAGAAAAATGAAATTTATAAAACTCAAGTCCCATCACACAATGCAACGCAATCCGGAGGATAGAGTTTTACCTTATGATGGTAAAAAATGCTTGATATGATAAAAACGGATTTGATATTATTATTAGTGTATATATGTTTCAAAAACATTTCAGTCATAATGTATCAATCATAGACGACATAGTACCACATCCTACTATGTCGCCATGCTAGTTCTACAATCAAAACTGCATGGTGTCGTATTGGAAGTTGGGTTTCCATCACGAGTCAAGGCTAGGAACGATATCCTTACCGATTCGAGACACTCTAGCAATGTCTCAGGATTCGGACGCTGGCGAACCCTTGGATCCTGCAGGGTCGGTCCACAAATACTTTAGTGGATTGGCAATTCCTGAACACCCGCTTCCCGGTCCTATTGAACCTATAAAATGGTCACAATCGACCAATAAATCCGAGGCCTCGAAATCCATCATCCACATAAGTAAAATGTCTGGGCTTGCAAAACCATGATACCACTTCTAGCTAGAAAGAAACGTGTGCACTCCCTGCGTTTCCTTGTCCCGTTTTTGACTCATACCGGGGTGTGAAGCTTGCGAGGTAACGCTGTACACAAAGCTATGCCGAAATAGGCTACGCTTTGATCATCAACCACAAGGCTCTGCTTTAGGAATGACAATGGGGAGGGTTTCTCATTTCCCGGACCCAACCCGGACTTTTCAAACCTTGGCCCAGACCCGCCCCGCATACCCGGTGCGGGGCTGGAATTTTGCCCCGTACCCGAAACCCGTACGGGTCAGGGTAGACCCGACCCGCCCCGCGACCCAGTGATATTGTGTTTTAATGTACACAAATTTATATACTTATATTTTTATCACTAAATGATAAATTATACACATATTATAGTGTGTTCACAAGGATAAGAGAATTTAATAAAAGGAGTTGTAAGATAATAGTTCAAAATGTATGCAATTATTATTATATGGTTATCATTGATGCAACTTAACAATAAGAAAAATTTATAGTTTTTTGATTGGAAAAATATAATATTTAAATTATAACCATGTATATCTAAGAAGATTAACAAAAAATCACTATAGTTACAAAGAGTTTTAATGATGTTTCAATCATGCGGGTCGGGTTGGGGCGGGATAGTCATGACCCAGACCCGACCCTAGACACGGACCTCCAAAAGCGGGTCGCGGGTCTACCCGCCCCGAAGACCCTATGGGGCGGGTCTAAATGGGTCAAAACAGGGGAGGGTCAATGTAACGACCCGGGGAAAAGAACGACAATCGGGTTCTCGACAACAATACATAAACTCGTATCACTTGCCAAAACCCAAGTATCGAACCCCCAGATTGTCATAAGAAAGAAGTTAGAAGGTGAGAATAGAAAGAAAGAAGTATCAGAATAGAAGAAAGAAGAAGAACACATCAGAATCTCACAGCGGAACAGATAAAATATAATATCAAATCTCTTTACACAAAGAACTATATAAAACATGCCAATCATCAGAGTACACATACATTAGTCACAGCGGAATAATAACTTTGAATAACTAGCGGTGAAGCCGCCTGCTTCCAGCTCCTGAAACTCCAAGCGAAACCTAACCTGGAACATACTCGGTCTGACCCGAGCACATTTGATTTAAAACAAAATACACCGGGTCAGTCTGGAATACTTTCAGTGATAAATTCACAGAACACACAACTTTTTTAACTTTGCAAAATCCTTTCGAAACCAAAAGGTAATAGTAAGACCAATCCACACATAAGCACGGACGGTTTTTACCTTACTATAACCCAAAACACTTTTGAAATCAATATCTTTCTCTGATATTATCATAATGTCTAAATACAAGTAAATAATAATCTAGAGGAACGCTTGCATCTCACGCTCCACATATATAGTATACAATCGAAAAACCGTGGGCGCTTATTGGATATTGGATTCCAACTTGACAAGGTATGGGTCCACCTTCCGCACGTGTATCTCTAGAGGCGAATACACTGGGTTCAACAAGAACGTCTTGCAACCCGGCCCTCACATGACCGACCACTCATTTCGCTTGAGTGTATCGAATGTATATCACCGACGGTTGGGATCAGCAACCGTCACCCGAATAGGGTCAGCATCGAATAGATAAAGAAGCAATAGGAATTTCTCTAGATAGGTGATCATACATCCTAATGGGAGCGACCCACATAGCCATGCTGCCTGCCCGATTTTTGTCATTTCCCGGTTGATGAGGCTTGAGGCTAGAACTTGACTTTAACATCTGGTCATCATACACTTTGAATGCCACATCGTCAGATCCGCCAGATCACACTTGATTGACGTCCACAAACATACTCTAGCTATCTGGCTAGAGAATAACCATTTCTCCGCCGTCAACTATCGTACGTTTGGAGAAATCAACGCATGTAATTCCTTTGGAAATACTCTGTCAGACATCCGTCCATACAAGTCATCCAGGAACAGGATGAACCGAAGGTACTCTCCTACTGCATCTCATATAGGAATCACCCCATGAATCAGTAGCGAGAAGTCCTTGCAACCCGCGGATTTCAACCACGACAGAATCACAAATCAAAATAACTCTGGCTGCAGGCCAGAGAAATTCAACAAGTAGTCCTTCCGCTTATGAAGATCGACGGTCTTCACTTGCTCCGTCTTCAATCGACGTCTTCACGTATTTGATGGTCGGAATGGTTTTCGAATATAATTCGATCCCGGACTTTCCGAACCAACAATCGTATTGGTCTGGTTTGATAGTCGGTGTTTTAACTATCAATTAACAATAGTGTGAACACAATGAGTTTTCTGATTCAGTACTTGGTACAACTCGACCTCTTTAAAATATATTTAACCAAATTCCCTTTTGACTAACTTTAACTGATTTACTTTGATTGATTTACTCTAACTTGACTGACTCGACCTATTTAACTCGACAAACTTGACTTGATTACTTCTATTAACTAATACTCGACTTAACTCCATTTGCTCGACTCTAGATCGCAGCGATCACAATGGTTACGCCTGATTCCCTCAGGAAACATCCGACCGCCATAGGCTATCTGCAGCCCTGCGAATTACGCTAGCAGTCGTACGCCATGGAACTTTTTCCTAGATAACTTTGTTTGACTAACTCTAACTATATTCGATCAACTCTAATTAAATAACAAATGTTTAAAATAAATTTTAAAGCACCTATTCTTATTTCCTTTGGAACCATCATTGCACTATTATTTAATTCCCAAAATCTTGCGTTAGAGTTTGATGTACCTCGTATAGGGTAAAACAATTTCAACAACTTCACTCACTTCAAACTAATACTGTTCCTCGATAATAGCGAGGCCAACCGAGTTGGGGTATTTTAGTTACCTCTCAGACCTTGGTCAACCCGTTCTTATCTCGGAATAACATCAGTCTATCACTTAACCAATTTCCCAAATCTTATTTACCTTATCGATTCCAAATCGATCCCATAAATTGTTTCTTACATTTGAAATCTTCTTTTGAAGTCTTTTACTTAATTCCCTTATCTAAATTAATATCCATTTAAAACGTCACTTTAACTTCAAATACTCTTCCACTTAAAACCTTTTGATTGATAATATAAATCCCTCGTCACATAAATTGATTTTTATCTACTTGGACATTTATAATAAACCTTTATCGCCTCTTTGGCTAAACCTCATTGTCATTTGATCACTGGTTAAATGAATTCCATTATCAAATCTTGTTGAAACTTGGATTTTACAAATCCCTTTAATAAATTCTTACTTGGCATTAAAATTGAATTCACCACTTTAAATTATTTGAAATTTAAAGAATAACTTGCTTTAACATCTACTATATCAAAATATAGTTAACTTTAATCTTAACCCAAAATGTCATTACTATCATGTTTACACACTTACTTGATAATAAATCAAGGTTATTAACAATAACCAATTTAATTCCCTCTTTTAATATTATAGTTAATCGAAGGTTAACTAATACCCAATACTACCCGTTAACTCTAACGAATATTTAAACAAACATTTATTTCTTGTGTCCCTCCCACTCGAAATGGTGGGTTCACTAACCACACACACCAATTAACTATTAACTGGATGCCAATTGTCATTTCCCCTTTTCTTAAAATAATTACTTAACTAATTACAGTCAATTTCTAATTGTTTGAAACCGAGTATTTACTTTTTACCAATCCATGGAAAATCCTCGATTTCTGCTTCTCACTGAGCTAAGCCATTTAACTAAATTTCTTAATAACTCGATTTAAAACATTTATTCGCCCAGTTTCTCGTTTAATTAGTTATATAATATAACTAACTACTATAATCCAATTATAATTAAATTTATAACTTCTAAACCCCGTCAAACTACCTGACGATAGAACGACATTAAAACCCTACATTATAGGTCAACTACTGCCAAACACCAAATCAACACTGCCGGTTGATTTTGAACGTAACACTGGTGGATATATATTCAATCATCACATACAACCAGATTCTTGGTGTCAGTCAGGGTGTACAACTCATATATATGCACACCAAACAAAAATACAGTTAATTTGAGGAATCCGGTCGGATCCCTCCAACCTGTCCTTCTCTGCATCACAGATGTCAGTTGATAACAATATGCGAATAAATAAATAAACAACTGCAACCAGTCAAACCATATCAATTTGCATCCATCGCAACCAATCAGGCAATTTAAACTGTTAACTGTAAAATATATTTAACTGTGAGTGTACCACATCACAGTATTCCAGAAGGTGTGAGAATTAACTCACCAGAGTTTGTTCTGGTTCACGGTTGATGCGTTTGTCGCTTTTAATTTGGGACGACCGTTCAAAAATAGCTGAATTTTCAACTGCGTCGGATTGACTTCTACTCAGTGCCATCGGATAGGTCTCGTCCCTGCGATCCCAACGGATCTTATTTCGTTAAATTTCGTTAACGTATGCACAAGTTATGCTAATTCGAAGTTTAAACCAATTAAACGAGTTGAATTAATTAATTAATAAATTAATTTACCTTAATTATCCCTTAAACCATATACCACGTCAGCCTCCCCACGTTTTCCTCCCACCGCGTCACACGCTTCTTCAATTCCTGTAGCTTGAACCCGATTCCCCCTTTCAACCCAAAGCCTCGAAACATTACTCCACCCCCCGGCCGTCCGTCTGAGCCACCGGAGACCCTGGCGACCGCCCTACCAGAATCGCCTCACCTCGTTCTTCCTTCGCCAGCGATGCTGCCTCCCCTCGACGTCCCAAGCCGCCGGAATCCTCGTCCAAACCGAAGATGAACGGAGTAAAAATTCTCCGACCTGACAGCGTCTGAAACCGCCCCACCACCGTGATTCTGACCGGCTCCTCCCCTTCTTCCTTTTCCCCCTCAGGACCGACGCCAGCAATGGCCATCGACGCCGGAATTTGGCTAAACCCAACCGTGACTCAAAAGAACGAACCCAAAAATCGACCTCTTCAGTTCAACTTTGATTACTTCCACCTCAGTTCATCGTTTGACCTCAAACCACCGCCAAACGAAAGCCCTCTCTCCCCTCTTCGAAAGCCCCAAAGTCCCGTCACCTGAAATCAAGCGAATCTCTCCAATTTCTGCCAAAACCGAAAGTGGTTTTCTGGCTTTTAACCCCAATTCCGACCACCACACTTGTCGAAACCACCCCAACTTTTTACAGCATGTAGGGAACGAGCCGATCTACTACTTTGCTTTAGGTTGCCTTAGCGGATTCTTGACGGATCATGAGATATAATTTGTTTTGTAAATGAGGGCTTATTTGCAAATTTACATGAAAGAAGATGAAGCTTGGCTGGAAAATGGTGAGGGAAGGGGTTTATATAGTGTGAGAATAATTTATTTTAAGTTGACGTGATGTACGATGTTGACTAACGATTTTTATTTCGTACCTATCGCTATTTCGAACATCTTTTATTCGCTGCTGCGCTCACATACGAACCCCGTTCGAGACGCGACTGGACGACATAGTATATTTTGACGATACGGTCCTAACGAATCTTGTTTCGTCGAATTCCGTGCTCGTATGCTCAAATAGCGTTTGTACACGTCCAATTTGATCGATTTATTTCACATTTTATTTTGCCACGCTCACAGAATAACCCCGATTGACGCGCCGTTTGAAAATCTGGCAATAATTTACTGTTACGGTCACAACAAAATTTGTTTCGTCGAAAACAGAGGTCGTTTGAAAAATGTCCCCTTTTGAACTGGCCAATTTTGAATAAAATAACCCAATTTTAAAGTACTTCAATATAATAATATCAAAATATTGAAATTGGCCATACCCGACCAGAATTTGATGTATTATCAAGGAAAAATAACCCGGGTTGAATTCCAAGCCAATTCGATGTTTAAAATATTTAAAAACCATTATTTTATATAACTGCAGCGCTATATATATAAAAGGAATTATGGCGCTGCTTTTCCCAAAATTTGATTTGGACATAAAACAAAATCTACACGACGAAAACTGGATTTTTCTCTGCCGTTGGGAAGATATTGTCAAACTGGTCCCAACGTTTCTTGTTTCGATGAAATCCGACTTATTTTGAACCCGGTACGACCAATTTAAGTTCAAAACGCCAAATCGCGAACTACCGCGCCGCTGCAGCTTGTTATTTAATTAAATTATAAACTATATATATTCGTCGTCGTTTTCAAAACGAATTGTCACTAAAATTCCACCATAAACAATATTTGACCACTTTAAACTGTCGGATCACAGTATATTTCAATTTCGACAATTTCCCATATTTTGGAAATTAAAATAATATTTATTTTTTTATTTTATATAATATATTCACAATATAATCGTTAAATTCGATTATCCAACCTCAAACCAATATTTTAAATAATTAAAATATTTAAAATAATCCAATTAAATTGGCAGAAAAAATACGGGTCGTTACATTCCTTCCCCCTTAAAATAATTTCGTCCTCGAAATTGCTAAGTAGAAGAAATGTCGTCTATTATTGTCTTTTCAAAAGGAATTAATTCAAAAAAATTCGAATTTAATTTCAAACCGACCCAACTGGTTTTAAAACCAATTTATTTCAAAGGAAAGAATTTCCTAAAAAAAAAAAATTCCAAAAATTTTCTAACTCCTTGAATTTTAGAAAAATTTCGGCAGAGTCTCCCCTGTACGGAGGGCCATCTGCAATATCGCAGGTTCAAGAAATATGTATACATCGACTCTCATGGTCGGAAAATAAAAATTTCAAACCCAAAATCCAAACAAAATCCAAAATTTCATATTTTCGTAGGCGTACCTTTTGGCGAGCGATATTATGCAATAAGCGATATATTTATTCGAGCTTGCTTAATTGATTTTGCAACTCTACTCAACTGGATTCAAATAACTCCAGATTTTCTCCTTTGGTTGGGTTTAAAGCTGAACTGGCACCTTACACCTGTTCTCAACTCAAACAAACTCATCAGTTATCAACAAATGTCAATTATGTTCGATACATCCATATCATTCCACACCAACCAATTATATACACAGTTCAACCCACACGAGATTATAATTATTTATATCACTTCGCTTATTTCTTAAATTATCCATTCAGATCTGTTAAATTTGGATTGATTACCCAACTTGTTTATTTCATCTTTGGTTTTTCAACCAAGTCTATCTATTTCAAGTTCAGGTTATATTCAAACAATCAACCATGCACCACAAACATATTATACAACCAACATTAACCAATCAAGATGATTGCCCATACTATAATAACTTTTACTTTTATTTTATTATAAAATAAAATTGGGCAAAAATAATCATTAAAAATAATTTTATATCAAATCACAAATACGCTCTCTCGTATATCTACTCAAACTCAATCTAGGGTACTGCTAACCCCATCTCTATTGAGTCACACCACAGAGCCAAGGTTAATCATTAAACCAATAGCTCTGATACCACTGTAACGACCCGGGGAAAAGAACGACAATCGGGTTCTCGACAACAATACATAAACTCGTATCACTTGCCAAAACCCAAGTATCGAACCCCCAGATTGTCATAAGAAAGAAGTTAGAAGGTGAGAATAGAAAGAAAGAAGTATCAGAATAGAAGAAAGAAGAAGAACACATCAGAATCTCACAGCGGAACAGATAAAATATAATATCAAATCTCTTTACACAAAGAACTATATAAAACATGCCAATCATCAGAGTACACATACATTAGTCACAGCGGAATAATAACTTTGAATAACTAGCGGTGAAGCCGCCTGCTTCCAGCTCCTGAAACTCCAAGCGAAACCTAACCTGGAACATACTCGGTCTGACCCGAGCACATTTGATTTAAAACAAAATACACCGGGTCAGTCTGGAATACTTTCAGTGATAAATTCACAGAACACACAACTTTTTTAACTTTGCAAAATCCTTTCGAAACCAAAAGGTAATAGTAAGACCAATCCACACATAAGCACGGACGGTTTTTACCTTACTATAACCCAAAACACTTTTGAAATCAATATCTTTCTCTGATATTATCATAATGTCTAAATACAAGTAAATAATAATCTAGAGGAACGCTTGCATCTCACGCTCCACATATATAGTATACAATCGAAAAACCGTGGGCGCTTATTGGATATTGGATTCCAACTTGACAAGGTATGGGTCCACCTTCCGCACGTGTATCTCTAGAGGCGAATACACTGGGTTCAACAAGAACGTCTTGCAACCCGGCCCTCACATGACCGACCACTCATTTCGCTTGAGTGTATCGAATGTATATCACCGACGGTTGGGATCAGCAACCGTCACCCGAATAGGGTCAGCATCGAATAGATAAAGAAGCAATAGGAATTTCTCTAGATAGGTGATCATACATCCTAATGGGAGCGACCCACATAGCCATGCTGCCTGCCCGATTTTTGTCATTTCCCGGTTGATGAGGCTTGAGGCTAGAACTTGACTTTAACATCTGGTCATCATACACTTTGAATGCCACATCGTCAGATCCGCCAGATCACACTTGATTGACGTCCACAAACATACTCTAGCTATCTGGCTAGAGAATAACCATTTCTCCGCCGTCAACTATCGTACGTTTGGAGAAATCAACGCATGTAATTCCTTTGGAAATACTCTGTCAGACATCCGTCCATACAAGTCATCCAGGAACAGGATGAACCGAAGGTACTCTCCTACTGCATCTCATATAGGAATCACCCCATGAATCAGTAGCGAGAAGTCCTTGCAACCCGCGGATTTCAACCACGACAGAATCACAAATCAAAATAACTCTGGCTGCAGGCCAGAGAAATTCAACAAGTAGTCCTTCCGCTTATGAAGATCGACGGTCTTCACTTGCTCCGTCTTCAATCGACGTCTTCACGTATTTGATGGTCGGAATGGTTTTCGAATATAATTCGATCCCGGACTTTCCGAACCAACAATCGTATTGGTCTGGTTTGATAGTCGGTGTTTTAACTATCAATTAACAATAGTGTGAACACAATGAGTTTTCTGATTCAGTACTTGGTACAACTCGACCTCTTTAAAATATATTTAACCAAATTCCCTTTTGACTAACTTTAACTGATTTACTTTGATTGATTTACTCTAACTTGACTGACTCGACCTATTTAACTCGACAAACTTGACTTGATTACTTCTATTAACTAATACTCGACTTAACTCCATTTGCTCGACTCTAGATCGCAGCGATCACAATGGTTACGCCTGATTCCCTCAGGAAACATCCGACCGCCATAGGCTATCTGCAGCCCTGCGAATTACGCTAGCAGTCGTACGCCATGGAACTTTTTCCTAGATAACTTTGTTTGACTAACTCTAACTATATTCGATCAACTCTAATTAAATAACAAATGTTTAAAATAAATTTTAAAGCACCTATTCTTATTTCCTTTGGAACCATCATTGCACTATTATTTAATTCCCAAAATCTTGCGTTAGAGTTTGATGTACCTCGTATAGGGTAAAACAATTTCAACAACTTCACTCACTTCAAACTAATACTGTTCCTCGATAATAGCGAGGCCAACCGAGTTGGGGTATTTTAGTTACCTCTCAGACCTTGGTCAACCCGTTCTTATCTCGGAATAACATCAGTCTATCACTTAACCAATTTCCCAAATCTTATTTACCTTATCGATTCCAAATCGATCCCATAAATTGTTTCTTACATTTGAAATCTTCTTTTGAAGTCTTTTACTTAATTCCCTTATCTAAATTAATATCCATTTAAAACGTCACTTTAACTTCAAATACTCTTCCACTTAAAACCTTTTGATTGATAATATAAATCCCTCGTCACATAAATTGATTTTTATCTACTTGGACATTTATAATAAACCTTTATCGCCTCTTTGGCTAAACCTCATTGTCATTTGATCACTGGTTAAATGAATTCCATTATCAAATCTTGTTGAAACTTGGATTTTACAAATCCCTTTAATAAATTCTTACTTGGCATTAAAATTGAATTCACCACTTTAAATTATTTGAAATTTAAAGAATAACTTGCTTTAACATCTACTATATCAAAATATAGTTAACTTTAATCTTAACCCAAAATGTCATTACTATCATGTTTACACACTTACTTGATAATAAATCAAGGTTATTAACAATAACCAATTTAATTCCCTCTTTTAATATTATAGTTAATCGAAGGTTAACTAATACCCAATACTACCCGTTAACTCTAACGAATATTTAAACAAACATTTATTTCTTGTGTCCCTCCCACTCGAAATGGTGGGTTCACTAACCACACACACCAATTAACTATTAACTGGATGCCAATTGTCATTTCCCCTTTTCTTAAAATAATTACTTAACTAATTACAGTCAATTTCTAATTGTTTGAAACCGAGTATTTACTTTTTACCAATCCATGGAAAATCCTCGATTTCTGCTTCTCACTGAGCTAAGCCATTTAACTAAATTTCTTAATAACTCGATTTAAAACATTTATTCGCCCAGTTTCTCGTTTAATTAGTTATATAATATAACTAACTACTATAATCCAATTATAATTAAATTTATAACTTCTAAACCCCGTCAAACTACCTGACGATAGAACGACATTAAAACCCTACATTATAGGTCAACTACTGCCAAACACCAAATCAACACTGCCGGTTGATTTTGAACGTAACACTGGTGGATATATATTCAATCATCACATACAACCAGATTCTTGGTGTCAGTCAGGGTGTACAACTCATATATATGCACACCAAACAAAAATACAGTTAATTTGAGGAATCCGGTCGGATCCCTCCAACCTGTCCTTCTCTGCATCACAGATGTCAGTTGATAACAATATGCGAATAAATAAATAAACAACTGCAACCAGTCAAACCATATCAATTTGCATCCATCGCAACCAATCAGGCAATTTAAACTGTTAACTGTAAAATATATTTAACTGTGAGTGTACCACATCACAGTATTCCAGAAGGTGTGAGAATTAACTCACCAGAGTTTGTTCTGGTTCACGGTTGATGCGTTTGTCGCTTTTAATTTGGGACGACCGTTCAAAAATAGCTGAATTTTCAACTGCGTCGGATTGACTTCTACTCAGTGCCATCGGATAGGTCTCGTCCCTGCGATCCCAACGGATCTTATTTCGTTAAATTTCGTTAACGTATGCACAAGTTATGCTAATTCGAAGTTTAAACCAATTAAACGAGTTGAATTAATTAATTAATAAATTAATTTACCTTAATTATCCCTTAAACCATATACCACGTCAGCCTCCCCACGTTTTCCTCCCACCGCGTCACACGCTTCTTCAATTCCTGTAGCTTGAACCCGATTCCCCCTTTCAACCCAAAGCCTCGAAACATTACTCCACCCCCCGGCCGTCCGTCTGAGCCACCGGAGACCCTGGCGACCGCCCTACCAGAATCGCCTCACCTCGTTCTTCCTTCGCCAGCGATGCTGCCTCCCCTCGACGTCCCAAGCCGCCGGAATCCTCGTCCAAACCGAAGATGAACGGAGTAAAAATTCTCCGACCTGACAGCGTCTGAAACCGCCCCACCACCGTGATTCTGACCGGCTCCTCCCCTTCTTCCTTTTCCCCCTCAGGACCGACGCCAGCAATGGCCATCGACGCCGGAATTTGGCTAAACCCAACCGTGACTCAAAAGAACGAACCCAAAAATCGACCTCTTCAGTTCAACTTTGATTACTTCCACCTCAGTTCATCGTTTGACCTCAAACCACCGCCAAACGAAAGCCCTCTCTCCCCTCTTCGAAAGCCCCAAAGTCCCGTCACCTGAAATCAAGCGAATCTCTCCAATTTCTGCCAAAACCGAAAGTGGTTTTCTGGCTTTTAACCCCAATTCCGACCACCACACTTGTCGAAACCACCCCAACTTTTTACAGCATGTAGGGAACGAGCCGATCTACTACTTTGCTTTAGGTTGCCTTAGCGGATTCTTGACGGATCATGAGATATAATTTGTTTTGTAAATGAGGGCTTATTTGCAAATTTACATGAAAGAAGATGAAGCTTGGCTGGAAAATGGTGAGGGAAGGGGTTTATATAGTGTGAGAATAATTTATTTTAAGTTGACGTGATGTACGATGTTGACTAACGATTTTTATTTCGTACCTATCGCTATTTCGAACATCTTTTATTCGCTGCTGCGCTCACATACGAACCCCGTTCGAGACGCGACTGGACGACATAGTATATTTTGACGATACGGTCCTAACGAATCTTGTTTCGTCGAATTCCGTGCTCGTATGCTCAAATAGCGTTTATACACGTCCAATTTGATCGATTTATTTCACATTTTATTTTGCCACGCTCACAGAATAACCCCGATTGACGCGCCGTTTGAAAATCTGGCAATAATTTACTGTTACGGTCACAACAAAATTTGTTTCGTCGAAAACAGAGGTCGTTTGAAAAATGTCCCCTTTTGAACTGGCCAATTTTGAATAAAATAACCCAATTTTAAAGTACTTCAATATAATAATATCAAAATATTGAAATTGGCCATACCCGACCAGAATTTGATGTATTATCAAGGAAAAATAACCCGGGTTGAATTCCAAGCCAATTCGATGTTTAAAATATTTAAAAACCATTATTTTATATAACTGCAGCGCTATATATATAAAAGGAATTATGGCGCTGCTTTTCCCAAAATTTGATTTGGACATAAAACAAAATCTACACGACGAAAACTGGATTTTTCTCTGCCGTTGGGAAGATATTGTCAAACTGGTCCCAACGTTTCTTGTTTCGATGAAATCCGACTTATTTTGAACCCGGTACGACCAATTTAAGTTCAAAACGCCAAATCGCGAACTACCGCGCCGCTGCAGCTTGTTATTTAATTAAATTATAAACTATATATATTCGTCGTCGTTTTCAAAACGAATTGTCACTAAAATTCCACCATAAACAATATTTGACCACTTTAAACTGTCGGATCACAGTATATTTCAATTTCGACAATTTCCCATATTTTGGAAATTAAAATAATATTTATTTTTTTATTTTATATAATATATTCACAATATAATCGTTAAATTCGATTATCCAACCTCAAACCAATATTTTAAATAATTAAAATATTTAAAATAATCCAATTAAATTGGCAGAAAAAATACGGGTCGTTACAGTCAAACGGGTTTGGACCCTAGACCCGCCCCATTGCCATCCATACTCTGCTTTTCAATAAAAGCCTTGATCATTTGCGTCTTGGCATGCCACATTGGCAGTCCACGCCATGCGATCAATAACTACCAATATATAACTTCTGAGCTCGTTCGTCTCAGAGAAGGGTGTTAAGCAAGAGAATAAATTCTCCGCCACCACAGATATATATTAAATAGAAATCAATTTAATTTACATGGAATGAAACCCAATGTCAGACACACATCCATTTACAAGTCCGTTCTGGGTCTGAACGAAACTGGTGACACCATATTCCTTATCCCATATATCCAATACGGAAGAGAGGTTCTCGCATATCCGAACAATCAACAAGTACGTCCAAACAAACTACCACTTTTAACCCTTTATTGGGAGCTACCCAATGCCAGGCATCGGTAGTCGTCCATTCGATGTGAAGATCGCCGGTCTTCAATCACTGTCTTCAATGTCTTTGACTTTAATCGTCGTAGTAATTGTTCAGAATGGGTTAAACTCGGTCTTTCCGAATAACTCGCGTATTTTATAATAAAAAATCAAGTACTATAAAGACACATCATACGCCTCATTCCAATTCAGAATATTCTTTTAATAAAATATTCATATTATTAGGGGGTTCCCATCAATTTTATCAAAGATGAATTCTTTTAAATTTAATCTTTAATCTTATTTTTAAAGATTTATTAAAACTCCAATTTGGTTTTAATACCAAAAATCATTACTTTATGATTATTCAACTTTTAAGAAATTAATCTTTTCTTTAACTGGGTTAAAGAGCCAATGTCATTCAAAATATAGTTCACCATAAACCCAAAATCATCTTCCATTAAATATGGAATTTTCACAGAAATCAAATCAATATATAATCGATATAAATTTCCATATCCGACTAATAATATAAATGGAATAACATCAAAGCCTTTTAAATTCCATATATAGGAACAGTCTTCTTTTACAGAAGCCTATCTCGATTATTATCAAATCGAATTTCCACTTAATTTCAATTTAATATATTAAATTGGAAAACTTGGCTTTGGAAATTTTCTTTTTAAATCTTAATAAAAAGATTTATAAATTCTAAATCATATTTTCACTGTTAATTGGGCTAAAGAACAAATGTCAATTAAAACTCAGTTCACAATAAGCCTAATTCACATATCATTTTATTCCAATCACTAAATATAATTGGAAATTCTAATAATCTTAATTAAAAATTTATTCCTTTCATACGGGGTTTAAGAACAGTGTTATTTAGGACACTATCCACGACAACCCAAAATCTAACTCTGATTTAATTCTAATTAAATATTAATTAATTGGAAGACTTCATTAAATCTTAGTTTAAAAGATTTATTCTAGTTAATAACTAGTTCATTTTGATAAAGATATATTTTTATCTTTTGTGTCCGTCCAAAAACGGACATAGAAATCATCATTTTATTCTTCGTTGAATATTATTTTAAAATATTCGTTATTTAAAAATATTCTTTATATAAAAAGATTCTTTACATTACAATATTATTTATTTTAAAATATTCTTTATTTTAAAATATTCTTTATTTAAAAGATATTCTGAATCGGAATGCGACTCAATCAGTTACCATATAATTTTGGTTATATGGATTTCATACATCGTATGTATATGAACAATAATAATAAATAATCATTAAATCATCCATTCACATCCAGAGTGAAATTTATAACTGTGTGAAGCATTAAAACGAATAAATAACGCTCATCGCAGCCTGTCAATCCATCGATTGGCATTCAACTAAATATTGGGACTAGTGTATGTCAAATATCATCCGAATACCCGTGTGGGGTTTTCAGCCAACAACAGTTCATATAAATAAATAATTGGTTAATGAATTTAACCAATTTTTATTCCGCTAACATGTTGGTGATAATGAACAAACATGTTATTATATTCCTAATGTTGAATAAAAATGTATTTTACTCGCATAGTTTTCCTACATGTTTCTAATATCTAATAAAATGTAATTTATTTACATGCCATTATTGTTGATGACATATAAAAAGGATAATCTCTATTTTCCTTTCATTGTATGCAATTTCTATTTAAAATATTATAAAATAAAAAGAAATTGTTTAATTTGTATGTATAGTTTCAAATCATAACGTATGAAATGCCTCTTTATTCCGTACACAAGTTCTATTGTATAATTTAACAATAAAATGTCATTTTAATTTACATACAATTCTAATGTATGTTTTGACCAATAATATGATTCTTATATTTGCATATAAATTCTAACGTATGTTATGAAAATAAAAATGATTCTTATATTTGCATATAAATCCTAATGTATGTTATGCAAATAAAAATGATTCTTATATTTGCATACAAATCATATTTCAACAAAATGTATAAAAAATGGTACATCCATTTTGTTGACAATTCTATTTTATCAAAATGAATATTTTTGTTGTAACACAAGCCTATTTAACAAAAATGCTATTTGTGTTTAACACTTTTATTTAACCAAAAATGTAATTTTTGTTTTCAACCATCTTATTTTGACGAAATGTATATTTTTTGTTTTCAACTAATATAATTTGACAAAAATGAGCATTTTATTTCATCTAAACTATTTTGGCAAAAATGAGTATTTTATTTCAACTAACTATTTTGGCAAAAACGAGTATTTTATTTCAACTAAACTATTTTGGCAAAAATGAGTATTTTTGTTTCTCCCTTTTTAATTGAGAAAAATGTTCATTTTTGTTTCACCCTTATAATGAACAAAAATGTTTCATCCTTTTTAATGAACAAAAATGTTTCATTTTTGTTTTAAACCTTTTTAATGAACAAAGACGTTTCATTCTTTCTTAATCAACAAAAATGTATATTTTTACAAAAATGTGTATTTTGTTCAACAATTCTTATTTGACAAAATGAACATTTTTCTATTCTCTTACATTACATTAAAAATGTGAACGTTTAATGTAGACATGTTTTTATTTTAAAACATGAACATTCATCTATTTCCTAACATTACAATAAAAATGTGAGATTTTAATGTAAACATGTTTTTATTTAAAACATGAACCTTTTTCTATTTTTTTAATTTTGTTGGCAATTCTAATTTGACAAAACATATAAAATGATATTTTTTTTATTTTGTTGACAATTCTATTTCAACAAAACATATAAAATGATATTTTTTTATTTTGTTGACAATTCTATTTCAACAAAACATATAAAATGGTATTTTTATTTTGTTGACAATTCTATTTCAACAAAACAAATAAAATGATAAGTTTGTTTTGTCGACAATTCTATTTCAACAAAACAAATAAAATGATAACTTTGTTTTGTCGACAATTCTATTTCGACAAAACACTAAAAATGATTATCTTGTTTTGTCGACAATTCTATTTCAACAAAACAAATAAAATGATATTTTTGTTTTTGTTGACATTTCTGATTCCACAAAAATGACACTTTTATATTTGACATTTCTAATTCATAAAACGACATTTTTGTATTTTCATTTCTAATTCACAAAATAACAATTTTATATCGTCAATTCTAATTTCAATGAAATGACAATTTTATTTTGTCAATTCTTATTTCAAAAAATATGACACATTTATTTCCATACCTTTTTCCTATGTACTCTAATGACAAATAAAAGAATATTTTATTTGTTTACCTTTTTCTATGTGTTCTAATAACATATAAAGGAATATTTTATGTGTTTACATTTTTCTATATATTCTAATAACATATAAAAGAATACTTTATATGTTTACAGTTTAATAACAAATAAAAGAACAATTTATTTATTACAATTTCTAATCTAACTTAGCAAATAAAAATGCTAATTTTATTTCAAAAAAATGTGTAAAACTTGTTTCATCTAATTTATTTCAAACATGATATTTTTGTTTTCGCCTATTTTATAACAAACATGAATATTATTTATTTTATATATACAATAAAAATATGGTTTTTATTGTATACACAAAAATGCTGACAAATATGAATACACACAATTCAATTCAGTGGTTCATCGCAATCACAAACAATCAACATTACAATAGATATATATATAACACCAACAAGAATTTTATATAGAATGGGTATAAATTTCACAATGAAATAAATAAATAATTTTAATTTTAAAATAGAAATCTCACCGAAAGCTTTCTACTCTGCCAAAATTTTGACGAGCTTTAAATCAGTCTCAAACTGTTCCATCGTGTAGATCTCGCTGTTGCGGATCCAACGCAACTGATTTCGTTTAATTCTGATTTCGATTGCAAAAGATATCATTATTTAAAGATTCGATTACATTAATTAATAATTAATTTAAATAATTAAAAACCAATTAGTTAATCACGTTGACAAAGTGATGCCACTCCCTTCCTCTTCTTCTTCGTTTACTGTAAAAAAAACCGAACCCAAAACTGAAAATCTAAATCACCAATTGCACGCTGCCCGAGACCACCAACACCCGATCTGAGTTGACTACCTCGAGCGCAATCGAACGAGCCACCCACGCCGGTCCTACCTTGAAGCTCGCACCTCCCCTCAGCCCGGAAATCCGCTGCAAACATCCCCACTTCGAGCTCGAAATCCCACCAATCCGTGAACCCATACATGATCATCTTGATATAGGATTGAAGCTCAGATATTTCTCTCTAAATTTCCCTTAAGAACCGAGGTCTATTTCTTTGTTGATTGAGAATGATTAACGAAATGGTTTGGGACGTTTCTGGCCATTAAAGAATAGGCGGCGGCTGTAGGATAGGAAGAGGGAATTAGGGTTTGTTTTTTTCAAGGATATTTATAATATTTTAATAATTAAATTCTAGCTTTCACAAATAAACCCGTTAATTCTTTGTAGCTCCAATTACAACCCAATGAGAGTTGTCCCTAGGCAAATACCCATGTTCTGGATGCAATGGAATAGGTCATGTCAGCCCATTTGATCATCTCCAGCTTGTTTTCTTTAATTTAATATATAAATCATTTAATTATTTAATTTGATCGTACATATAAATTTACCGGGGCCAAATACGGACTCTAAAAATTACAAAAAAATTATTCCTAGCTTTGTTTTTATGATATGGTTCTAACAAAATTAATTTCGTTGAATTCCGAGACCATTTGAAAAATGGCCTTTTTCTAGTCGATCAAATTTGACTGAAATTGACAAAACACGTTTTCCTTTGCCACGCTCACACATTAATTTCAAAAATTATGAAAATTGGAATCTAGAAATATTTTGACATCCCAGATCCAACAAAAGTGGTTTCATCGAAAACGGAGGTCGTTTGCAAAATGGTTATTTTTAATATATATATATATATATAAATTCTACAACGACTATTCTGAATTTTTAACTGTGCATAACTTTTTATTCCCACTATGAAATTTCAATTTTTCAGATTCGTTGGAAAGATATTTTTAAATAGATTCTAATATTTTTCGTTTCACCAAAATCCGATTTATTTTGCATCCTCTACATCCAGTCAAAGTTCAAATTTAAATTTTCAAACTACCATGCTATTTCTAACTCCTTTTAAAATTAAAATAAATATATTCGTTCTAACTTCGATTTAAATAAATTTTTAATCGTTATTATTTAAAATAAATTTTTAATCGTTATTATTTAAAATATTTAAAATCCATTAAAATTTCTAATTTTTTTTAAATTGGTTCTGGTTTTCCGGGTTGTTACAATCTCCCCCTTAAAATCTTTTTGTACTCGAAAAGGAATGGAGCTGAAAGTTGTTTAATTAACCTACTCAATTTTCATTATTTTATTGGTTTCAATAATTTTATTAGTTGATTAACTTTTCAAATATATATAACTTTTATATATTCAAAAATCATAATTTTCTGAGATCGGATTATATATATAATCACAAATACGTTAATTATAAACTTGTCACTCTGAACTCATTCTTGGGCATTACTAACCCCATCTCTAACGAGTTTTCTCATTCTAGGATGCTACTGATCCTATCTCTAATGAGTATTCTTATTGGATATTACTAATCCAGTCTCCGATGAGTCTTTTGTTAAGTTCTAATGAGTTGTACCCCAAATATTTGAGCTAACCAGGGCTCTGATACCAACTGTAACGACTCAGATTTTTCTCGGACCTAATCGATCGCAAAATTGACCAAGACCGTTCAAAAACCCGAATACGCTAACTTTGGGCATACAACACATCAGAACAAATAACAGCAGACTTTTATAAACATCATAATAATGTTACATCAGAGGACAGAATATCAGAGTACATGGAATATAATACAGCAGAAGATAAATTTACAATAGATTTTAATACAGTGCAGCGGAATCAATAATCTGATACAGCTAAAATCTATCAATCCTCTAGACACAGCTTTAAGCTTCGATCTAGAATCCTGCTCAATATATCTGCAAAATAAGCTACTCGACTACTCGTGTGGAAAAGAGGGCACCCGAGTTTGCAAAGTGAAACAAACTACAGGTGTAATAACCCGGAAATCTGGGCCAATTTAAAATTTTTATTTTGGCAATTTTAGCGAATTTTGATTATTTAAAATGAATTATTTTAAATCATAACGACGAGAAATTTATTTTGAATATAATTCGAACGTATATATTCGTTTGAATCGACGATAGAATATAAATATTTATTTATATTTATAAAAGGAATTGAAAATGGCGCGGTAGTTCGATAATTCGATTTCAAACTTCAAACGAATGTACCAGGTGCAAAATAAACCGGATTTTAGTGAAACAAAAAATAATGGAATCTAATTGTGACTATCTTTCCAACGAACCCGAAAAATCGAAATTTCATAGCGGGGATCAAAGATATGTCCAGTTGAAAATTCTGAGTAGTCGCTGTGGAATTCAGGCCCTTAAAAATAGCCATTTTGCAAACAACCTCGGATTTCGACGAAACCACTTTTGTTGGATCCGCGATGTCAAGTTATTGCTAGGTTTCAATTTTCATAAATTTTCGAATCAATATGTGAGCATGGAAAAGGAAAACGCGTTTGACCACTTTTAGTTGATTTTAATCGACTGGAAAATGGCCATTTTTCAAACGGTCTCAGAATTCGACGAAACTAGTTTTGTTAGGACCGTATCGTCAATACGAAGTTAGAAAATATTTTCTGGAATTTTTAGAGTTCGTATGTGACCCCGGTAAATTGAAATGCGCATTCAAATTCAATATATAGAGTTATATGTTGATTTTAACGGAAACTGATCGAAACGGCCGAATCAGCTTACGATACATATCCCATTGTGTTCGGAATGAGGGTAATTAGCTATGGACGACAGGCGGTGGGTTTGATTTCGACTTCGAAATAAAAAGTTACTTTTTAAAGAGAAATTAAAATAAATTAATATATATTTTATTATATGCCCCCCTCATTCTTCTCCGATCAGAAATCAAAACAAAAAAAGAAGAAGAAGAAAAGGGGGGATCGACGCGCGCCTCCCCCTCGCGCTGCGCCATCGTTCACCGAAACCCCCATTCCGTTCATCTCCTCCCTCAGCCTACCCCCCTCCTCTCCTCCGCTACCCCCCTCTTTCCTCCCTATGAACCCGCGACCCCAATCCCCAAACCCACCAGCCCCAAAACCGCAAGCTCCCCCTTCAAAACCCCCCACCACCGTGAAATGCGCAGCCGCCGGTCTCAGGCACCACCCACCCACCTGCGTCGAGCTTTCCGAAACCCTAGTTTTTTTTTTAACACTGTAAGTTTTTTTTATTATTTAATTTCCTTGCTGTTTTCAATATGAATTCTTTGATTGGAGAAAAACTGTGAATTCTATGATCAGAACATTTTCTTTGAAGGAAAACTATCATTTTCTTTGAAGGAAAACTATCATTTTCTTTGAAGGAAAACTATTATTTTCTTTGAATAAGAATGAGATTTGTTTATGTACATGTAGAAGATTAAAAATATAATTTTTATAATGTAGAGATATTAAAAATATGATTTTTATAAAGTAGAAGTAATAAAAAATTTGATTTTTATATATTGAATAGCGAAGTAAAAATTCGATTTTTATATATTGAATAGCAAAGTAAAAATTTGATTTTTATATATTGAATAGCGAAGTAAAAATTTGATTTTTATATGTTGAATATCGAAGTAAAAATTCGATTTTTATATATTGAATAGCAAAGTAAAAATTTGATTTTTATATATTGATTAGCAAAGTAAAAATTCGATTTTTATATATTGAATAGCGAAGTAAAAATTCGATTTTTATATATTGAATAGCAAAGTAAAAATTCGATTTTTATATATTGAATAGTGAAGTAAAAATTTGATTTTTATATATTGAATAGCAAAGTAAAAAAATCGATTTTTATATATTGAATAGCGAAGAAAAATTTCGATTTTTATGTATTGAAAGGCAAAGTAAAAATTCGATTTTTACATATGTAGAGAATACGGTCAAAGGAAGTGATAAGAGGCAAGAAAGGCGAAGATTTCTGCATAAGAAGAGCCGTGGGATTGGATTAGCTAATCAGTGAGAACTTCTCAACTTTTAATTTTGTTTTTCTAGTTAAAATATATACTAGGATGCAGACGGTGTTTAGTAGCACCCGACACCCGTCGTCCACAGACCATGGACGGCTTGTATGCTTGTTTGTTTGATTTTGATGTGTAGTTGATTGTGTAATGTGATGTGAAATAAAATAAAATATTTATATAGTTGAAATAAAATATTTTATAGTGGAAAATGTTTTATAGGTAAAAATAGAATTTTTTTTAACGTGTATATGAAATGAAATAAAAATAAACAAATCGGACGATTTGTTTATATACACACATTTGACTGATATTGATTGGGACGATAAATTTTACACATCGCCCAACTGCACAAATAAAATCTGTGTTTGATTGTTTGAAACCCCACACGGGTATTGGGATGATATATGACATACACTAATCCCAATAATTAGTTGTATGTCGATCAATTGATTGACGGACTGTTATGAGCGTTAAATATTTATATTTGATGCTTATACCGTGTAGAATGCACTTTGGATGATGGTTGATGATTTATCGTTGCTGTTATATATGTGAGGTAGAAATCCATATAATTAACATTATATGCTAATTGATTGGGCCTCATTCCAGTTTTGAAATAGAAATATTTGAAATAGAAATATTTGAAAAAGAAATATTTGAAAAAGGAAATATTTGAAATAGAATATTTGAAAATAGAAATATATGAAGCCGTGTTGACTAGATTTACGCCATTTTGAAGTGAACGATATTTATATCGATTTTATTCATTTTATAATGAACATCGAAAGTGATTTCAAAATCTGATATTTTGAATAGAAATAAATTCGAATTAAATTGAAATAGAATTGAAATTCGAATTAAATTGAAATAGAATAGAAATTCGAATTGAAATGAATTCGAATTGAAATTGAATAGAAGTGAATTCGAATGGAAATTGAATAGAAGTGAATCCGAATTGAAATTGAATAGAAGTGAATCCGAATTGAAATTGAATAGAAGTGAATCCGAATTGAAATTGAATAGAATTAAATTCGAATTGAAATTGAATAGAAATGAAATTCAATTGAAATTGAAATTGAAATTGAATTAAAAATCGATTTGAAATGAATTTAAAACGAATTTATATTGGAATATTCAATTTTGATTTGAAATTGAATATGAAGTTGAAACCGTTTTGAAAATGAATTTAAAACGATGTATAAAGCACGTTTTGAATTGAAATGACGAAGTATATATATTATATATATAATATAATGGCCTGAATAGAACGCGCCGCGCTGCGGCAGTTCGCGAATTTCGACCATTGACTCCGAACGGATATTACGGGAGATCCGAACGTCGGATTCTCCTAAAACCAGAACCGTTGGGTTCGTATCGAAAAGAGCTTTCTAACGAATATTAGAAATTAGAAATTAGAAATCTAATGGTTGGATTTGGAATTATATCCAAATCAAATTTGGAAAAGGTCGCTATAAGTGCAGTTCGATGGCCGTTGATGGAAATCGACTGTACGGGCCTTGATAAAATTATTAAAAATAGGAATAATTTGTGTAAAATCATCAAAAATGATTTGGGAAGAATTGGGATGAAAAACTCCATATTTGAAAAGATAAAAATAGATTTTTATCGAAATGAACTAGTTTTGAACTAGAATAGTAATTTATTTATTTTTAAAATAAATAAAGTGAGTTTGAAATGGTTTTGAAATATAACCAGAATTTCCAATAATTGAATTGGAACGGATTTGAATCAAAATTGTCTTTGGAATATTTTGATGTAGGATTTCATGATTATACAGATGTTGTTATGGAAATTTGAAAGATATATATATCGTTATTTCCAATACGATATTTGTTGGTCGTAGAATTTGATGTTGAATACAAGCCGATATATTTTCTATTCAGAGCCTTGTATTTAATGTCAAATGTGTTTTGGGTTTGTCGTGAATGGTGTCTTGACTAACACTGTTCTTGAACCCAGTTGAGAAAAGATTAAATCTTTTTATTTAGATTTAATGAAATGTACCAATTAAATAATATTTAATTGGAATTGAATTGGTATTGATTTTTACGTTTATCGTGGACAGTGTTTTAAATAACACTCGTTCTTTAACCCGATAATTAATGGAATGTGATTTTGGGTTTATCGTGAACCGTGTTTTAAATGACATTGGTTCTTTAACCCAGTTAAAGATTAAAACTAAGTGGAGTTTTAATGAATCTTTAATTAGATTGAAATGATCGAGAATGGAGTATCACCAGTTTTTCTCCAGGCGATAGTTAAATCTTTAATTAGATTTGAACGTGAAATGGTAATTGAATTTACCGATAACACCGTGGTGTTAGATATGAAGTATGACCAGTTTTACTTCATGGGATGAATAGGTTGGGATTGGGAAATTAAAATAAATGATTACTTCGGTGTGGTTCGCTAATCCCGACTAGTTTGAATTGATATTCAAAGGAGATTAAAGAATAAATTTAAAGAATTTATCTAAGATAAAATTAATGGGAACCGTTCTCAAAGTATAAGAATATTGGAATAAAAGAATATTCTGGATTGGAAAGAGGCGTATGTTGTGTTAGTGTAACACTTGTTTATTATATACGCGAGCTATTCAGAAAGACCGGGTTTATCCCATTTTGAATAACAAATTCGACGTGGTGTCGAAGACGAAGACGATGGTTGAAGACCGGAGGTCTTCACGTCGTTTGGGTGATTATTGATGATCTTGAATGGGCTGTACACCCAAGAAGATGGAAACAGTTGGTGATCGTCCAGACGTACTTGGAGATCGATGGATATGCGGGGTACTTGGTGCCTCCGGTTTCATTCAGACCCAGAACGAACTTGTAAATGGACTGTGTGTCTGACATTGGATTTTAGTCTGTGTGATTGATTTCTATTAAATATATATCTGTTTGGCGGCGGAGAATTTATTCTCTTGCTTAACGCCCTTCTCTGAGACGTACGAGCTCAGGGGTTATATACTGATGGATATCAAACGCATAAAGTGAATTGCCTGTGTGGCATGCCTAAGTGGCAATTGATCAAGGCTTCTGTTGAAAAGCAAAGTCTTGTGGTGGATGATCAAAGCACAGCCTGGGTGGCATAGCTTTGTGTAGCGTTGATTCGCGAGCCTCACACCCCGGTTGTGAACCAAAAATGGGAGAAGGATCCAGGGAGGGCATGCGTTTCTTTCTAGCTAGGGTGGTGTCAGTGACCTACCAGCCCTGACATTTATATACTTTTCACCTGTGTGGTTGTTGCTGTTGCGAGGCGCCTCGGATATATCGGTCGATTTGGGATCGATGGGGTCATTGGACTCATTTACGCCCCAAAGGGCGGGGAAACGTAGTGTTCAGGAATTTTAATCCACGTCGGTGGACCGGCCCTGTGGCTCCTAAGGCTTGACAGAGTACTTGCCTGAGGCTCGGGCTAGAGAGTCTCGAATTCAGTTGAGGACTATCTTTTGCCTCGGTTCACAGACGGAAATCCAATTTCCAAATACGTGACATTTGCGGTTTTAATTGTAGAACTAGTATGGCGACATAGTGGTATGGGGCATTCATGCCGCCTATGATTGATACTTATGATTTGAAATTGATTTCTTCACTTATAGCGATAATAAAAGATTTGTTTTAACGTATCAAGCATCCTTTGGCTATTATAAGGTAAAACCCTATCCTCTGGTTTGTGTTGCATTGTGTGATGGGACCTGGGTCTTATAATAGCTTCATTGTTCTTTATTTAGCATTGCGCTGTTGTTTTATGCACTGGTGTTCTTAGGAGGAAACCCGTTCCGTGTTATACGGCGTGGTCCCTTGATTTACCTAACTTTAAAATAAAGATTAATAACTCTTTTAGTTCTCACACCAGTTCCACGACTGACCTGGAGTTTATTGTTTTAACCTAAACTCTGGGTGCCCTTATTTTGACATGGGCAGCTAGTAGTTTTGGTTTTGCAGATTTATATTCATAGGATCCTGATTTACAGCTGGAACGATACTCGGAAAACTTTGTATCCGTATATCTCTTCTAGTTGTGTATTGTATTATTTTACGCTGCTATGAATTTAAATGTAATTTAAATCTCTGATATTTCTGTGTAATATTCATTTATACTCTGTATATTCTTGTAATCTGATGCATTGTTGTAATTAACAATGAAATGTTCTCCCGTGTGCGTACTATTGTGGCTTGTTCTCGAACTATCCGCTCTTTCCTTTACGGGGAAGTTACGGGTTTTCACAGTTGGTATCAGAGCTTTGGTTTACAAAGCTCAGAGAACAAGACACATTAGAACCATACGAAAGAATTCATCAGATATTGGATTAGTAATATCCAATGGGAATGACTCGTTAGAGATGGGATCAGTAGTATCCTAGAACGAGTGTGAAGAGTATTCTTTTTTTTGAAAATGAAAACATGTTTTGTTTTGAAAATTTAAATCAACTATTCGTATTTGATATTTATTCTATATTGATTTGGACAATCCGATATATAAAGATTTTGCATATATGTTTTGCAAACGTGTATTCGAAGTTTTAATATACTGGATAGTTATAGAATCATACTATAGTTGCCCGGGGATAATTCTGGTGATGGGGCACCGTCACCAGTATTTATTTTCGAGCGACGAAAGTGAGATTTCTATATATTTCCAATTGACTGGTGTGAGAACCGAAACTAGATAGGGCTTATTGTTGTGATTTGGCATCAAAAATCTGATTTTTGACTATGTATCAAAGTTATGAATTTCAAAAGCTAATCAACTAATTGATTGATGGTTGTGTTGTTGATTATTGGTTGATTAATTAAAATTTGTACCATATAGCCCAATTGTATCAAATAGTGAATTGCATTGAAATTTGGTCGCATTTGCATGCATATACATGTATATCTATTGAACAGGTCATAGCAAGGAGGCTAGAGCAGAAGAATAAAATTTGTTTGCCCGACAAATAGGTACATGTTTACTATAATTTACTGTTTCGTTTGGGTGATGATGATTTTATGAGCCGATTGGCTAGCCGCTTGGCTTTTTCTTTTTCTTTTTGAGATCAGAAGGCCTATATGGCAATTTCGGGATTTTCCCGTGCTCCCGGTGCAGGGGAGGTTATGGCGAAATTTTTCGGAAATTTAGGGTGTTAGCCAAATTTTTGAAAAATTTGAAAAGTTCTTAGAAACTGAAAAGTTGAAGAACTTAAGCCGTAGTGAAAATACTGAAAGTTGAGTTGATTAATTAAACAACTTTCGGCTTTGTTCCTTTTCGGGGATGAAAAGTTTTAAGTGGGGGAGATTGTAATAACCCGGAAATCTGGGCCAATTTAAATTTTTTATTTTGGCAATTTTAGCGAATTTTGATTATTTAAAATGAATTATTTTAAATAATAACAACGAGAAATTTATTTTGAATATAATTCGAATGTATATATTCGTTTGAATCGACGATAGAATATAAATATTTATTTATATTTATAAAAGGAATTGAAAATGGCGCGGTAGTTCGATAATTCGATTTCAAACTTCAAACGAATGTACCGGGTGCAAAATAAACCGGATTTTAGTGAAACCAAAAATAATGGAATCTAATTGTGACTATCTTTCCAACGAACCCGAAAAATCGAAATTTCATTGCGGGGATCAAAAGATACGTCCAGTTGAAAATTCTGAGTAGTCGCTGTGGAATTCAGGCCCTTAAAAATAGCCATTTTGCAAACGACCTCGGATTTCAACGAAACCACTTTTGTTGGATCCACGATGTCAAGTTATTGCTAGGTTTCAATTTTCATAATTTTTCGAATCAATATGTGAGCGTGGCAAAGAAAAACGCGTTTGACCACTTTCAGTTGATTTTAATCGACTGGAAAATGGCCATTTTTCAAACGATCTCATAATTCGACGAAACTAGTTTTGTTAGGACCGTATCGTCAATACAAAGTTAGAAAATATTTTCTGGAATTTTTAGAGTTCGTATGTGACCCCGGTAAATTGAAATGCGCGTTCAAATTCAATATATAGAGTTATATGCTGATTTTAATGGAAACTGATCGAAACGGCCGAATCAGCTTACGATACATATCCCATTGTGTTCGGAATGGGGGTAATTAGCTATGGACGACAGGCGGTGGGTTTGATTTCGACTTCGAAATAAAAAGTTACTTTTTAAAGAGAAATTAAAATAAATTAATATATATTTTATTATATGCCCTCCCCCCTCATTCTTCTCCGATCAGAAATCAAAACAAAAAAAGAAAAAAGAAAAGGGGGGATCGACGCGTGCCTCCCCCTCGCGCTGCGCCACCGTTCACCGAAACCCCCCCTTCCGTTCATCTCCTCCCTCAGCCTACCCCCCTCCTCTCCTCCGCTACCCCCTCTCTCCTCCCTATGAACCCGCGACCCCAATCCCCAAATCCAGCAGCCCCAAAACCGCAAGCCCCCCCTTCAAAACCCCCCCACCACCGTGAAATGCGCAGCCGCCGGTCTCAGGCACCACCCACCCACCTGTGTCGAGCTTTCCGAAACCCTAGTTTTTTTTAACACTGTAAGTTTTTTTTTATTATTTAATTTCCTTGCTGTTTTCAATATGTATTCTTTGATTGGAGAAAAACTGTGAATTCTATGATGAGAACATTTTCTTTGAAGGAAAACTATCATTTTCTTTGAAGGAAAACTATCATTTTCTTTGAAGGAAAACTATTATTTTCTTTGAATAAGAATGAGATTTGTTTATGTACATGTAAAAGATTAAAAATATAATTTTTATAATGTAGAGATATTAAAAATATGATTTTTATAAAGTAGAAGTAATAAAAAATTTGATTTTTATATATTGAATAGCGAAGTAAAAATTCGATTTTTATATATTGAATAGCAAAGGAAAAATTTGATTTTTATATATTGAATAGCGAAGTAAAAATTTGATTTTTATATGTTGAATAGCGAAGTAAAAATTCGATTTTTATATATTGAATAGCAAAGTAAAAATTTGATTTTTATATATTGAATAGCAAAGTAAAAATTCGATTTTTATATATTGAATAGCGAAGTAAAAATTTGATTTTTATATATTGAATAGCAAAGTAAAAATTCGATTTTTATATATTGAATAGCGAAGTAAAAATTTGATTTTTATATATTGAATAGCAAAGTAAAAAAATCGATTTTTATATATTGAATAGCGAAGAAAAAATTCGATTTTTATATATTGAAAGGCAAAGTAAAAATTCGATTTTTACATATGTAGAGAATACGGTCAAAGGAAGTGACAAGAGGCAAGAAAGGCGAAGATTTCTACATAAGAAGAGCCGTGGGATTGGATTAGCTAATCGGTGAGAACTTCTCACCTTTTAATTTTGTTTTTCTAGTTAAAATATATACTAGGATGCAGACGGTGTTTAGTAGCACCCGACACCCGTCGTCCACAGACCATGGACGGCTTGTATGCTTGTTTGTTTGATTTTGATGTGTAGTTGATTGTGTGATGTGATGTGAAATAAAATAAAATATTTATATAGGTGAAATAAAATATTTTATAGTGGAAAATATTTTATAGGTAAAAATAGAATTTTTTTTAACGTGTATACGAAATGAAATAAAAATAAACAAATCGGACGATTTGTTTATATACACACATTTGACTGATATTGATTGGGACGATAAATTTTACACATCGCCCAACTGCACAAATAAAATCTGTGTTTGATTGTTTGAAACCCCACACGGGTATTGGGATGATATATGACATACACTAATCCCAATAATTAGTTGTATGTCGATCAATTGATTGACAGACTGTTATGAGCGTTGAATATTTATATTTGATGCTTATACCGTGTAGAATGCACTTTGGATGATGGTTGATGATTTATCGTTGCTGTTATATACGTGAGGTAGAAAATCCATATAATTAACATTATATGGTAATTGATTGGGCCTCATTCCAGTTTTGAAATAGAAATATTTGAAATAGAAATATTTGAAAAAGAAATATTTGAAAAAGGAAATATTTGAAATAGAATATTCGAAAATAGAAATATATGAAGCCTTGTTGACTAGATTTACGCCATTTTGACGTGAACGATATTTATATCGATTTTATTCATTTTATAATGAACATCGAAAGTGATTTCAAAATCTGATATTTTGAATAGAAATAAATTCGAATTAAATTGAAATAGAATTGAAATTCGAATAAAACTTAAATAGAATTGAAATTCGAATTAAATTAAAATAGAATTGAAATCATTTGAATGAATTCGAATTGAAATTGAATAGAAGTGAATTCGAATGGAAATTGAATAGAAGTGAATCCGAATTGAAATTGAATAGAAGTGAATCCGAATTGAAATTGAATAGAAGTGAATCCGAATTGAAATTGAATAGAATTAAATTCGAATTGAAATTGAATAGAAATGAAATTGAATTGAAAATCGATTTGAAATGAATTTAAAACGAATTTATATTGGAATATTCAATTTTGATTTGAAATTGAATATGAAGTTGAAACCGTTTTGAAAATGAATTTAAAACGATGTATAAAGCACGTTTTGAATTGATATCGACGAAGTATATATTATATATATAATATAATGGCCTGAATAGAACGCGCCGCGCTGCGGCAGTTCGCGAATTTCGACCATTGACTTCGAACGGATATTACGGGAGATCCGACCGTCGGATTCTCCTTAAACCGGAACCATTGGGTTCGTATCGAAAAAAGCTTTCTAACGAATATTAGAAATTAGAAATCTAATGGTTGGATTTGGAATTATGTCCAAATCAAATTTGGAAAAGATCGCTATATGTGCAGTTCGATGGCCGTTGATGGAAATCGACTGTACGGGCCTTGATTAAATCATTAAAAATAGGAATAATTTGTGTAAAATCATCAGAAATGATTTGGGAAGAATTGGGATGAAAAACTCCATATTTGAAAAGATAAAAATAGATTTTTATCGAAATGAACTAGTTTTGAACTAGAATAGTAATTTATTTATTTTTAAAATAAATAAAGTGAGTTTGAAATGGTTTTGAAATATAACCAGAATTTCCAATAATTGAATTGGAACGGATTTGAATCGAAATTGTCTTTGGAATATTTCGATGTTGGATTTCGTGATTATACAGATGTTGTTATGGAAATTTGAAAGATATATATATCGTTATTTCCAATACGATATTTGTTGGTCGTAGAATTTGATGTTGAATACAAGACGATATATTTTCTATTCAGAGCCTTGTATTTAATGTCAAATGTGTTTTGGGTTTGTCGTGAATGGTGTCTTGACTAACACTGTTCTTGAACCCAGTTGAGAAAAGATTAAATCTTTTTATTTAGATTTAATGAAGTGTACCAATTAAATAATATTTAATTGGAATTGAATTGATATTGATTTTTGCGTTTATCGTCGACAGTGTTTTAAATAACACTCGTTCTTTAACCCGATAATTAATGGAATGCGATTTTGGGTTTATCGTGAACCGTGTTTTAAATGACATTGGTTCTTTAACCCAGTTAAAGATTAAAACTAAGTGGAGTTTTAATGAATCTTTAATTAGATTGAAATGATCGAGAATGGAGTATCACCAGTTTTGCTCCAGGCGATAGTTAAATCTTTAATTAGATTTGAACGTGAAATGGTAATTGAATTTACCGATAACACTGTGGTGTTAGATATGAAGTATGACCAGTTTTACTTTATGGGATGAATAGGTTGGGATTGGGAAATTAAAATAAATGATTACTTCGGTGTGGTTCGCTAATCCCGACTAGTTAGAATTGATATTCAAAGGAGATTAAAGAATAAATTTAAAGAATTTATCTTTGATAAAATTAATGGTAACCTTTCTCAAAGTATCAGAATATTGGAATAAAAGAATATTCTGGATTGGAAAGAGGCGTATGTTGTGTTAGTGTAACACTTGTTTATTATATACGCGAGCTATTCAGAAAGACCGGGTTTATCCCATTCTGAATAACAAATTCGACGTGGTGTCGAAGATGAAGACGGTGGTTGAAGACTGGAGGTCTTCACGTCGTTTGGGAGATTATTGATGATCTTGATTGGGCTGTACACCCAAGAAGATGGAAACAGTTGGTGATCGTCCAGACGTACTTGGAGATCGATGGATATGCGGGGTACTAGGTATCTCCGGTTTCGTTCAGACCCAGAACGAACTTGTAAATGGACTGTGTGTCTGACATTGGATTTTAGTCTGTGTGATTGATTTCTATTAAATATATATCTGTTTGGCGGTGGAGAATTTATTCTCTTGCTTAACGCCCTTCTCTGAGACGTACGAGCTCAGGGGTTATATACTGATGGATATCAAACGCATTGAGTGAATTGCCTGTGTGGAATGCCTAAGTGGCAATTGATCAAGGCTTCTGTTGAAAAGCAAAGTCTTGTGGTGGATGATCAAAGCACAGCCTGCCTGGCATAGCTTTGTGTAGCGTTGATTCGCGAGCCTCACACCCCGGTTGTGAACCAAAAACGAGAGAAGGATCCAGGTAGGGCATGCGTTTCTTTCTAGCTAGGGTGGTGTCAGTGACCTACCAGCCCTGACATTTATATACTTTTCACCTGTGTGGTTGTTGTTGTTGCGAGGCGCCTCGGATATATCGGTCGATCTGGGACCGATGGGGTCATTGGACTCATTTATGCCCCAAAGGGCGGGGAAACGTAGTGTTCAGGAATTTTAATCCACATCGGTGGATCGGCCCTGTGGCTCCTAAGGCTTGACATAGTACTTGCCTGAGGCCCGGGCTAGAGAGTCTCGAATTCGGTTGAGGACTATCTTTTGCCTCGGTTCACGGACGGAAATCCGATTTCCAAATACGTGACATTTGCGATTTTAATTGTAGAACTAGTATGGCGACATAGTGGTATGGGGCATTCATGCCGCCTATGATTGATACTTATGATTTGAAATTGATTTCTTCACTTATAGCGATAATAAAAGATTTGTTTTAACGTATCAAGCATCCTTTGGCTATTATAAGGTAAAACCCTATCCTCTGGTTTGTGTTGCATTGTGTGATGGGACCTGGGTCTTATAATAGCTTCATTGTTCTTTATTTAGCATTGCGCTGTTGTTTTATGCACTGATGTTCTTGGGAGGAAACCCGTTCCGTGTTATACGGCGTGGTCCCTTGATTTACCTAACTTTAAAATAATGATTAATAACTGTTTTAGTTCTCACACCAGTCCCATGACTGACCTGGAGTTTATTGTTTTAACCTAAACTCTGGGTGCCCTTATTTTGACATGGACAGCTAGTAGTTTTGGTTTTGCAGATTTATATTCACAGGATCCTGATTTACAGCTGGAACGATACTCGGAAAGCTTTGTATCTGTATATCTCTTCTAGTTGTGTATTGTATTATTTTCCGCTGCTATGAATTTAAATCTCTGATATTTCTGTGTAATATTCATTTATACCCTGTATATTCTTGTAATCCGATGCATTGTTGTAATTAACAACGAAATGTTCTCCCGTGTGCGTACTGTTGTGGCTTGTTCTCGAACTATCCGCTCTTTCCTTTACGGGGAAGTTACGGGTTTTCACAACAGGTCAGTCATGGGACTGGTATGAGAAATCTTTACTTAACTAGAAATAAGGCTTATCACAGGACCACGCCGCTAACGCGGAACGGGTTTATTCCATTGGATTGTCAGTGCATAATTCAAATAAAGTAAATCGTTAAACAGCGCAATGCTTTTTAGCAAAATGAAACCATTATAAGACTCAAGTCCCATCACAGAATGCAAGGCAAACCGGAGGATAGACTTTTACTTTATAATGGTCAAAAATGCTTGATACGATAAAAAAGGGATTTGATATTATTATTAGTGTATATATGTTTCAAAAACATTTCAATCATAATGTATCAATCATAGATGACATAGTATCCTATCCTACTATGTCGCCATACTAATTCTACAATCAAAACCGTATGGTGTCGTATTGGAAGTTGGATTTCCATCATGAGTCAAGGCTAGGAACGGTCTCCTTACCGATTCGAGACACTCTAGCAATGTCTCAGGATTCGGACGCTGGTGAACCCTTGGATCCTGCAGGGCCGATCCACAAATACTTTAGTGGATTGGAAATTCCTGAACACATGCTTCCCGGTCCTATTGAACCTATAAAATGGTCACAAACGACCAATAAATCCGAGGCCTCGAAATCCATCATCCACATAAGTAAAATGTCAGGGCTTGCAATACCCTGATACCACTTCTAGCTAGAAAGAAACGTGTACACTCCCTGCATTCTGTTGTCTCGTTTTTGACTCATACCGGGGTGTGAGTCTAGCGAGGTAATGCCATACACAAAGCTATGCCGAAGTAGGCTATGCTTTGATCATCAACTACAAGGCTTTGCTTTTCAACAAAAGCCTTGATCATTTGCATCTTGACATACCACAATGGCAGTCCACGCCATGCGATCGATAACTACCAATATATAACCTCTGAGCTCGTGCATCTCAGAGATGGGTGTTAAGCAAGAGAATAAATTCTCCGCCACCACAAATATATATTAAATAGAAATCAATTTAATTTACATGGTATGAAACCCAATGTCAGACACGCATCCATTTACAAGTCCGTTCTAGGTCTGAACGAACCGGAGACACCTTATTCCTCGTCCCATATATCCAATACGGAAGAGAGGTTCTCGCACATCCGGACAATCAACAAGTACGTTCAGACAAACTACCACTTTTAACCCTTTACTGGGAGCTACCCAATGTCAGGCTTCAGTAGTCGTCCATTCGATGTGAAGATCGCCGGTCTTCAATCACTGTCTTCAATGTCTTTGACTTTAATCGTCATAGTAATTATTCAGAATGGGTTAAACCCAGTCTTTCCGAATAACTCGCGTATTTTATAATCAAAAATCAAGTGCTATAAAGACACATCATATGCCTCATTCCAATTCAGAATATTCTTTTAATAAAATATTCATATTATTAGGGGGTTCCCATCAATTTTATCAAAGATGAATTCTTTTAAATTTAATCTTCTTTTTAAAGATTTCAAATTTGGTTTTAATGTCAAAAATCATTACTTTATGATTATTCAACTTTTAAGAAATTAATCTTGTCTTTAACTGGGTTAAAGAGCCATTGTCATTCAAAACATAGTTCATGATAAACCCAAAATCATCTTCCATTAAATAAGGAATTTCCATAGAAATCAAATCAATATATAATCGATATAAATTTCCTATCCGACTAATAATATAAATGGAATAACGGTAAAGCCTTTTAAATTCCATATATAGTAACAGTCTTCTTTTACAGAAGCCTATCTCGATTATTATCAAATCGAATTTCCACTCAATTCCAATTTAATATATTAAATTGGAAAACTTGGCTTTGGAAAATTTCTTTTTTAAATCCTAATAAAAAGATTTATAAATTCTAAATCATATTTTTACTGTTAATTGGGCTAAAGAACAAATGTCGTTTAAAACCCAGTTCACAATAAGCCTAATTCACATATCATTTTATTCCAATCACTAAATATAATTGGAAACTCTAATAATCTTAATTAAAAGATTTATTCCTTTCATACGGGGTTTAAGAACAAGGTTATTTAAGACACTATCCACGACAACCCAAAATCTAACTCTTTTATTTAATTCTAATTAAATATTAATTAATTGGAAGACTTCATAAAATCTTAAGTCAAAAGATTTATTCTAGTTAATAACCAGTTCATTTTGATAAAAATATATTTTTATATTTTGTGTTCGTCCAAAAACGGACATAGAAATCATCATTTTATTCTTCGTTGAATATTATTTTAAAATATTCGTTATTTAAAATTATTCTTTATATAAATAGATTCTTTATGTAAAAATATTCTTTACATTACAATATTATTTATTTTAAAATATTCTTTATTTAAAAGATATTCTTTATTTTAAAATATTCTTTATTTAAAAGATATTCTGAATCGGAATGTCAATCAGTTACCATATAATTTTGGTTATATGGATTTCATACATCGTATGTATATGAACAATAATAATAAATAATCATTAAATCACCCATTCACATCCAGAGTGAAATTTATAACTGTGTGAGCATTAAAATGAATAAATGACGCTCATTGCAGCCTTTCAATCCATCGATTGACATTCAACTAAATATTGAGACTAGTGTATGTCAAATATCATCCCAATACCCATGTGGGTTTTCAGCCAACAATAGTTCATATAAATAAATAACCGGTTAATGAATTTAACCAATTTTAATTCCGCTAACATGTTGGTGATAATGAACAAACATGTTATTATATTCCTAATGTCGAATAAAAACGTATTTTACTTGCATAATTTTCCTACATGTTTCTAATGTCAACTAAAATGTAATTTATTTACATGCCATTATTGCTGATGACAGATAAAAAGGATAATCTCTATTTTCCTTTCATTGTATGCAATTTCTATTTTTAATATTAACAAAAAAAAGAAATTGTTTAATTTGTATGTATAGTTTCAAATCATAACGTATGAAATGCCTCTTTATTCCGTGCACAAGTAAAATGTCATTTTAATTTACATACAATTCTAATGTATGTTTTTACCAATAATATGATTCTTATATTTGCATATAAATTCTAACGTATGTTATGCAAATAAAAATGATTCTTGTATTTGCATATAAATTCTAATGTATGTTATGCAAATAAAAATGATTCTTATATTTGCGTACAAATCATATTTCAACAAAATGTATAAAAAGTGATATATCCATTTCGTTGACAATTCTATTTTATCAAAATGAATATATTTGTTGTAACAAAAACTATTTAACAAAAATGCTATTTGTGTTTAACACTTTTATTTAACCAAAAAATGTAATTTTTGTTTTCAACCATCTTATTTTGACGAAATGTACATTTTTTGTTTTCAATTAATATATTTTGACAAAAATGAGTATTTTATTTCATCTAAACTATTTTGACAAAAATGAGTATTTTATTTCAACTAACTATTTTGGCAAAAATGAGTATTTTATTTCAACTAAACTATTTTGGCAAAAATGAGTATTTTTGTTTCTCTCTTTTTAATTGACAAAAATGTTCATTTTTGTTTCACCCTTTTACTGAACAAAAACGTTTCATCCTTTTTAATGAACAAAAATGTTTCATTTTTGTTTTAAACCTTTTTAATGAACAAAGATGTTTCATTCTTTCTTAATGAACAAAAATGTACATTTTTACAAAAATGTGTATTTTGTTCAACAATTCTTATTTGACAAAATGAACATTTTTCTATTCTCTTACATTACATTAAAAATGTGAATGTTTAATGTAGACATCTTTTTATTTTAAAAATGAACATTCATCTATTTCCCAACATTACACTAAAAATGTGAGATTTTAATGTAAACATGTTTTTATTTAAAACATGAACCTTTTTCTATTTTTTTTTATTTTGTTGACAATTCTATTTCAACAAACATATAAAATGATATTTTTTTTATTTTGTTGACAATTCTATTTCAACAAAACATATAAAATGATATATTTTTATTTTGTTGACAATTCTATCTCAACAAAACATATAAAATGATATTTTTATTTTGTTGACAATTCTATCTCAACAAAACAAATAAAATGATAACTTTGTTTTTGTCGACAATTCTATTTCAACAAAACGAATAAATGATAACTTTGTTTTGTCGACAATTCTATTTCGACAAAACACTAAAAATGATTATCTTGTTTTGTCGACAATTCTATTTCAACAAAACAAATAAAATGATATTTTTGTTTTCGTTGACATTTCTAATTCCACAAAAATGACACTTTTATCTTTGACACTTTTATATTTGACATTTCTAATTCACAAAATGACATTTTTGTATTTACATTTCTAATTCACAAAATGACAATTTTATATCGTCAATTCTAATTTCAACGAAATGACAATTTTATTTTGTCAATTCTTATTTCAACAAATATGACACATTTATTTCCATACCTTTTTCCTATGTACTCTAATGACAAATAAAAGAATATTTTATTTGTTTACCTTTTCCTATGTGTTCTAATAACATATAAAGGAATATTTTATGTGTTTACATTTTGCTGTGTATTCTAATAACATATAAAAGAATATTTTATATGTTTACAATTTAATAACAAATAAAAGAATAATTTATTTGTTTCAATTTCTAATCTAACTTAGCAAATAAAAATGCTAATTTTATATCAACAAAATGTGTAAAACTTGTTTCATCTATTTTATTTCAAACATGATATTTTTGTTTTCATCTATTTTATAACAAACATGAATATTATATATTTTATATATATAATAAAAATATGGTTTTTATTGTATACACAAAAATGCTGATAAACATGAATACACACAATTCAATTCAGTGGTTCATCGCAATCACAAGCAATAAAAATTACAATAGATATATACAACACCAACAGGAATTTTATATAGAATGAATATAAATTTCTCAACGAAATAATTAATTTATTTTGATTTTAAAATAGAAATATCACTTAAAGCTTTCTACTCTGCCAAAATTTTGACGAGTTCTAAATCAGTTTTAGACTGTTTCACCATGTAGATCTCGCTGTTGCGGATCCAACGCAACTGATTTCGTTTGATTCTGATTTCGATTGCAAAAGATATCATTATTTAAAGATTTGATTACATTAATTAATAATTAATTTAAATAAATAAAAACCAATTACTTGATCACGTTGACAAAGTGATGCCGCTCCCTTCCTCTTCTTCTTCTTCGTTTACTGTAAAAAAACCGAAACCAAAACCGAAAATCTAAATCACCAATCACACCCTCCCCGAGACCACCAACACCCGATCCAAGTTGACCCCCTTGAGCGCCATCGAACGAGCCACTCACGCCAGTCCCACCTTGAAGCTCACACCTCCCCTCAGCCCGAAAATCCGCCGCGAACATCCCCACTTCGAGCTCGAAATCCCACCAATCTGTGAACCCATACATGATCATCTCCATATAGGATTGAAGCTCAGATATTTCTCTCTAATTTTCCTTTAAGAACCGAGGTATATTTCTTTGTTGATTGAGAATGATTAATGAAATGGTTTGGGACGTTTCTGGCCATTAAAGAATGGGCGGTGGCTATAGTATAGGAAGAGGAATTAGGGTTTATTTTTTCTAGGATATTTATAATATTTTAATAATTAAATTCTAGTTTTCACAAATAAACCCGTTAATTCTTTGTAGCTCCAATTATAGCCCAACGAGAGTTGTCCCAAGGCAAATACCCATGTTCCAGACGCAATGGAATAGGTCCCGTCAGCCCGTTTGATCATCTCCATCTTGTTTTCTTTAATTTAATGTATAAATCATTTAATTATTTAACTTGATCGTACATTAAAATTTACCGGGGCCACATACGGACTCTAAAAACTACAGAAAAATTATTCCTAGCTATTTTTGATGATAAGGTCCTAATAAAACTAATTTCATTGAATTCCGAGATCGTTTGAAAAATGACCTTTTTCCAGTCGATCGAATTTGACTTAAATTGACAAAACACGTTTTCCTTTGCCACGCTCACACATTAATTCTAAAAATTATGAAAATTTGAATCTAGCAATAATTTGACATTCCAGATCCAACAAAATTGGTTTCGTTGAAAACGGAGATTGTTTGCAAGATGGCTATTTTTAATATATATAAAAAAATTATAAATTCTATAGCGATTATTCTGAATTTTAAACTGGGAATAACTTTTTATTCCCGCTATGAAATTTCAATTTTTCAGATTCATTGGAAAGATATTTTTAAATAGATTCTAATATTTTTGGTTTCACCAAGATCCGATTTATTTTGCATCCTGTACGTTCAGTCAAAGTTCAAATTTAAATTTTCAAACTACCGTGCTATTTCTAACTCCTTTTAAAATTAAAATAAATATATTCGTTCTAACTTTGATTTAAATAAATTTTTAATCGTTATTATTTAAAATAAATTATTTTAAATATTTAAAATCCATTTAAATTTCTAAAATAAAAATTTTAATTTGGTTCTGATTTTCCAGGATGTTACAAACTCGAGTTAGAAATGGAATTCAACATGTGTATACACGAATTAAATTATATTTGGCTATGATATGTTCAAATCAGAAGTGAATTTGGCAAAAGAGCTAATGTGACGGCCGGGAATTTCGCTCGATCCGAATTAGTCGTTAAACCGATCTAGACCGTTCGAAACCCCTGATCGTTTGAGAACACGACAAATCAGGACGCAAACGGAAGAACATTTCATTGCTATTACAACAATTCCATCAGATACAAGAATATACAGAGTATAATTGAATAAATTACATTTGATATAAATATCAGAGATTACAATAAATTACATAGCAGCGGAAAAATAATACAAAGCACAACTGAAGGTGATATACGCATACAGAGCTTTCCGGATATCATTCCAGCTGTAAACCAGGATCCTGTGAATATAAATCTGCAAAACCAAAACTACTAGCTGCCCGTGCGGAAAATAAGGGCACCCAGAGTTTAGGTTAAAACAATAAACTCCAGGTCAGTCATGTGACTGGTGTGAGAACTAAAACAGTTATTTAAAACCTTACTTTAAAAGAGAGCGATTCAAGGGACCACGCCGTATAACACGGAACGGGTTTCCTCCCAAGAATACCAGTGCATAGAAAAGACAACGCAATGCTTTTTCAAAAAATGAAGCTATTATAAGACCCAGGTCCCATCACACAATGCAACGCAAGCCGGAGGATAGGGTTTTACCTTATAACAGCCAAACATGATTGGTACGTTTAAAACAAATCATTTGATACTATAATAAGTGTATAGTGTCGAAACATTTTCAATCATAAATATCAATCATAGGCGGCATGAATGTCCCATACCACTATGTCGCCATACTAGTTCTACAATTAAAACCGAAATGCACGTATTGGAAATTGGATTTCCGTCATGAGTCGAGACAAGGGGCAAGCTCCTCTCCGCTTCGAGACACTCTAGCAAATGCCTCAGGACTACACACTTTGGGTAACCCTGGGATCCTCCAAGACCGGTCCTCTCTTACGTTTGAGGATTAATTATTCCTGAACACACGTTTCCCGGCCCTATAGGACCTATAATCGAGGCGCCTCGCATCCAAACCACAAAGGTGAAAAGTATATAAATGTCAGGGCTGGTAGGTCACTGACACCACCCGTAGCTAGAAAGAAACGTCGTGCACTCCTTGGGTCCTCATCCCGTTTTTGACTCATACCGAGGTGTGAGGCTCGCGAATCCACGCTATACACAAAGCTGCCACGTAGGCCGTGCTTTGATCATCAACCACAAGACTTTGCTTTTCAACAGAAGCCTTGATCATTGCATCTTAGCGTGCCACACAGGCAATTCATGCCATGCGACTGATGTCCATCGTGTAACGTCTCGCATTTTTGTCGGTTGGTATTTGAATATTTAAATCAGTTTAAATATTGAATTCAGAATATAAATGGATTTATATATTAATTAAAACGAAGTTGAAACGTATATAAATATATATTAATTATAATCGAGCTCAGAACGACCCTGCAGTTCGTAAATTAACGTTCTGAACTTCAACTGAGTGTACCGGACTCGTTTTGAATCGGATTTCTTCGAAACCAGAAACGTTGAAATCTGTTGAACTGTATCTTCCTAATAGAAGTGAAAAATCAGGATTTCGTCGTATATACTGCAAGATATGTCCAAATCAAATATTCGAAAAGTCGCTGTGAAATCATATATCGACCGTAACAGTTTATTCGATATAACTAGATATCGGTTGCAAATCTGGACAAGGTTCTTTTGAGGCGCAGCGATAATTTAATTTTTAGAATTTTACTGTAATTTTTAATTAATTAAATAAGCAACTTTTTATTTGGAGTTGTGCACCTTGTATCGATATTTCGGGGTTTCAAAATATGAGTCAACCTACCGGTATTATTATATTTTTAGGATCATGACACCTCGTTGAGCATGACTGTACTCTTACTTCTGTCCGTGCGTGAACAGAATTTATAATTAAAACAAATAAGCCGAGTTGCTCTTGGCAAAGAGTTTGACTAACAATTGCCTTACGTTTAAAATAATTCAATCTTCATTTTCAAATGGAATGAACCCTCACCTAGGTAGCATTTCACTTCACGTGTAGCAATATATGCAATGTATGGTCTAAAGTGAGCCAATATGATGAATACTGCCAGACTTAGTTTCCACGGCATGATCTACCTACCTACACGATGACAACCAAAATTGCAAACCCACCTACAGTTAAAGACACAAAAAGAAATATCTCCATTTGCTTTGCCATGAAGCATCGTACCCATCTTATCACGTAAACTATAGATGAATTAGACTGCCTACCCTATGTAGACAACACATTAAATGCACCATAACCTATCCTAATACACCCTATATGTTGGAAAAGAAAACCAACCATAATCCTACCCCATACAGCTATATGTTGGAAATATAAACTACACGTCCTTATTAAAAACTTCACTATAAACTTCACTGAAATGACAATACTGCAGCCATACCTCTCAAGTTAAACGTACAGACCTACTCACGTTCAAAGAATTGATGGAAGTGAAGTGCACCCTACTCCTGAGCTCGCGCAAGATTTCTGGGAAATTCACCATGCTTTATTCTGTATGTTTTTCTTCCTTTGCCTATAAAAGTAAAACCAGCCTTCTTCACGCAAGTTCTCTTCTACGGTATCTCTGTTCTCCTCAAAATCTTGAAAGTCCAAATAAAATAGGAGGCCTGAGAAACGCGAGTAGTAGGAGGGGTTCACCGATATTTGTATCATGGAGCATGCAGCATTGGATCAGGAAGACGGCAAACATACACGTGAAGGAACCAAAGTGGACAACTCGGAGGGTGTGAAGAGCCGCATGTAGATGAGAGGATGAGTTGGCGTTGTTGCCTGTACATGCGTGGAAAACAAATGGTGTAGGAATGGGAGCGTGTAGGTTCATATGGAAGGATGGACGCGGAAATGAATGTACAGAAGTGTATATTCTGGGACATCAGAGTAAAAGAGAAGGTGGAGTGTGGGAGAAGCATGGCACGTGGATGGTTAATACTGGGAGCATGTATTTGTTGGAGCAGACTGTTCTGCGCATGCTATGAATATGATACCAGGGGATTTATATAAAGAATATAGGGAAGATGAACTGATGTTGAGTCTTTGAATACATGGAGGAGGGGGTGCAGGCGTACTGAGCAGTGGAGTTTGATGGAAGTATGGTTTCATGGAGGATCGAATGCTGAAAAGAATCACGAAGTCGGATGGTGAAGTCATGGAAGGGTTGTGTAGTACAAGTGTATACGTTGGAAGGGAGCAAATGTTTGGTGGGCTATCAACACTGGTGATGGCGTAAATTATGTGTTTAAGTAAGGAGGAGTGTCTAGCTAGGAAGTCAGGGCATGAAAAAGCGGGTGCGTCTTTCTGTTGGAAACAAGGAAATAACGGAGATATAAACGAAAGGACACATAATCGGGTTTAAAGAAAAGCCGGGAACAGAGGAGAACGATTACTCAATGATGACAGTGAACAGTTCTGTAACAGAAGGGAGTCGTTCGTAACGTTGGAGCCATATGCAAGAACGCTACACGATGACGATGAAGCTGTTCTGGAGCAGATTGGCGCTCGTTGAATTTATAGCAAAATAAAACGCTGGATTCAGATCAATCGACCGACGCAAATCGTTATTTAACGGTTAACGCGCCAATGTGAGTAAAATCACTAACTCTGATCTATTTAAATATTTTAATATATTTTAATGTTGTTGAATGTTGTGTGATGGTCGATTAGATAGATTACAATTTAATTGGTTAAATATCATATATCGTTGCATATGTACACATCACCAGTTAGATACTGATTCCGTCGATTATAAATATCCCCTAGTATAGAATCAGTGAAAAGTGTTTGACTAACATCTGTGGATGCGGAAACCGGTTGGAGGAATCCGACCAGATTCTTTGATATTTATATGTACTGTTTGTTTTATATGCACTGTTTGAACCCGAATTACATTTAGAACCCCCCATGTGAATATTGATGTTGAATGGAAATTCAACATTTGTTTTGATTAAATAAATAAACAGTATCGATTTAGAAGGTGACATCAGTCGACCGTAAACCCATCGTTTGGTTAAGGAGTTGATTGGCCGTCAGGCAAATCAACTAAGATAGTTATAAAAAAATATATTTTTATAATTAAAAGAAGATTTAAATTTATAATAGAAGTTCTATTATAAACCAATATTTTAGAGTTCGCTTTTATAAAATAAATAAAAACGATTGTTGACATTCAAATGAGTTTATAAAGCAGAAATTATCCGACGATTAAATATTTGGATAATTAGATTTAAGATAAACAATTTAGAAATATTATTAGATTAATTATATTAATCTAATGTTGAGAAGTAATTAAAATCAGTTAACGAATTTACTGATGGAATGGAGTTGATTTAATCAACTGTTATTTGGGAAAATGGTTATTAGATTAATTTGTCTTTAATTAATCTAATGAAACAGTTTAGAAATAAATTAATCCAAAGTAATGAGATTTAATTACCTTTTGGTTAAGAAGTTATAAATAGAACTGTGGGATAGAGAAAGCGAAGAGCTTATGTTTAATATAAATAATAGAGATTTCAAAGTAAGAATATGATGTTATAAAACCATAGTTAAAATTAAACAAGAAAATACGATTTGTGGTATAAGGGATTAGAATACAGACTTATATTTGTTCTAAGGTAAGAACGTTGTCGATCAAGGTCTGAGAGGTAAATAAAATACCCCAACTTGAACGGCTTCGCTATTACCGAGGAACGATATCAGTTTGTAACGGAAAGAGATGTCAAGATTTTTGTAATAGAAAGAGATGTCAAGATTTTTGTAACGGAAAGAAATGTCAAGGTTTTGTAACAGAAAGAGATGTCAAGATTTTTGTAACGGAAAGAGATGTCAAGATTTTTGCAACAGAAAGAGATGTCAAGATTTTTGTGACGGAAATAGATGTCAAGATTAGTATAAAAGGAATATGGCGGCGTATGCAAGTCTTAGAACTATAGCAATAAAATAACGCTGTTGATAAGATAAGTGTGACTGTTATGTCAAGATTAGTTATAACAAAGAATATTACAGCGTATGATAAGTTGAACTATAGCAATAAAATAACGCTGTTGATAAGGTAAGTGTGACTGTAATTAGTTATAAGGAGAATATTACAGCGTATGACAAGTTTAGAACTATAGCGACAAATTAACTGCTGTTAATTTGACTTAAGCGTGACTTTTATATATAGCAGCACTTCCTAGGAAATGTAGCAGTTGGTTTGAAATCCACTTATTCTAGAGTAATAAGTAACGACGTTTGTTCAAAGAAATATAAGAAAGAGTTTAGAAAAAGAATTGGGGAATCGTATTAGAAACTGATGACAACATTTCGATGTTCGAAATGTGATTAGAATTAAACCGTTAGGATTTGTAACTAGAATTCGACGATGTCGAATGTATTAAAAGTAAACTATTTTTAGGGATTATAATCTGATAGAATAATTAACATTTAGTTTAAACAAATAAATGTTAATAGGATAGGAGTCAGTATTTAGTTATAAATTTGATATCGATTTGATAAGAAGTTGACTTAGAAACAGAGTTTATAAAGTGGAATAGGAATGTAAAAAGTATGAAAGAGATTTCGGTAAAACAAGATGAAGGAATTTATTTCATGAATAAAGAGTTATATGATAAAGATGCTCAGATTTCTATAATAGAAATGATATTCACATTTTAAAGTGAATAATGCTTTAAAGTAAATGCTTGGCAGATTTAAATGTTTAAAATGAAATTGGAATTATTTTTCCAATGGAGCTAGGATATATTATCCAAGTGTAGAAAATGAATAACGTGAAAAGAATGGAAATGTTTCGAACGTTAATAACGCATGTTTTCTGAAACATGAAATAATAAGAGTGTATAATAACTGGAATGTTTTCCAAGAAGAAAGACTAAACGGGATTTGAGAAATATCTAGTAAGATATTGGAATGCGAATAAATAAAACGAATGTTAAATAAAAGTGCCTGTGGTTGTGTGTGTTTAGTTGATCATTTAAATGGATGTTATTTTTACTCCGATAGTTAAATAACCGACTATCGAAGTGTTTTGACCATCGTTGTCAATATGGAGAGACCGGTTGGATATATTATCCGGAAACCACTCCGTATACGCATAAGCGCTGCGAATTAGATATGCTGAAGATAATTGAAGATGGAGTTAAATGCAAGGGTCGTCCAGTTCCAGAATGGTGTTTTCTGTTTGTCGAGTCCCAGGACAACTTGTATGGACGAGTGTCTGACAGAGTATTTCCAACTGTCACGCCGTTGATTTTACGAATATACCAAGTTGGTGGGGGAGAATGTAACTTCTCTTTATTCTACACCCAGTGTGCATTTGTGTAATCAATATGTGATTACGGATTTGACAATGTGGCATTCAAAGTGAATGGTGATCAGATGTTCTGAAGATAGACGTAGCCTCTAGCCTCACAACCAAGAAGTAACAAAAGTTGGGCTAGGCAGCATGGCTAGTTGGGTCATCCCCAAGCAGGGTGTATTGTCACCGATCTAGAGAAAATTCATATTTATACTTCTTTTCGATTCTGTATCTTCGGATGACGGTTGGGTGGCCTGCAACCGTGGTGGCAATATATTCGCGACACTCAAGCTAAATGAGTGAGCGGTCATGTGTGGCCGGGTTGCAAGACGTTCTTGTTGAACCCTGAGTGTATCCCCTCTAGAGTACACTATTCAGAAGGTGCTCCCATACCTTGTTTGTTGAAATTCAATCTCCAATAAGTGCCCTGCGGTTTATGATTTTATACTATATATATGTGGAGCGTGAGATGCAAGCGTTCTGCTACTTGATGATTTAATTGAGTAGACATTATTATAATATCACTGAAGTTGATATAAAAATATGTTGGGTTATAGTAAGGTAAAAACCGTCCATGTTTATGTGTGGGTTGGTCTTACTATTACCTTCTTGTTTGGAAAAGGATTTTCAAAGTTAAACAGTATGGTTGGAATTTACTCACACCAGTCCCATGACTGACCCAGAGTTTATTTTGTTTGTTTTCCCTAAACTCTTGGGTGCCCAAATTTGTACGGGCAGTCAAGTGTTTCAGGCTTTGCAGATTCACTTGGAGGAGCTCAAAAGCAGGAAGCTTCACCATTAGTTATGTAGAGTTATTTCCGCTGTGATATGATGTATTGTACTATGATAATGGTATGTATATACAATACAGTTTTGTATTCAAAGTTATGTTATATAATACATCTTATTTTGTTCCGCTGCGAGTTTCGTGTTACTCTGATTCTGTTCAGTTGTGATCTTCTTCTTCTTCTATTCTATTAGTTCTATCTTTTCTTTCTCACCCTCTAAATTCTTCTATTAATGTCCTGGTGTTTTCGATGCTTGAATAGTCAACAATGTGTTTTTATGTTGATTTTCTGGGTCGAAAATCCCGCCGTTACAGATGGTATCAGAGCATAAGGTTAAGTGATTACCTTGGCTCTGTGGCGTAACTCAATATAGATGGAGTTAGTAATACTCTAGATTGAGTTGAGTGTATATATATGAGCGCGTATTTGTAAATCAATATAAAACTGTTTTATATTGTGTTGACTAGTCAGTCGAGTGGTTTATGAATTCTGGTCGAAACAGTAATGCAAACTGCGTCGATAAGTGTTTCTAAACTCTTAAACAGAGTAATTCGACACAGTATGTTTTGAAAAGAGGGTAAATGAAACAATTTTACCCAAAGTATATTTTGATATAAAAAGAAGTGTATATCTTGATATTAATATAATATATTGGATATGTGATCATTATTATGATCGAGCAGGATTATAATTGAGTTGGTTATATAAACTACCAATCGAAATATTATATAAGTATGATATGCAAAATCAGATGAGCTGAATCTGAATTAAAAACCAGAATTGAAATAAAACTCTAGAAACTTGGAAAAGAATTGAAATTGAATTTGAATTAAATATAAGGGAATTTTAAAATCCTGGGAGATTTGAAAATTTGTTTTCCAAGTACTATGAAAGATATTTTGAAGTAATTTCAAAAATAGAGTGATTATTAATGAGTTTTTAAAAGCAATATAGTATTGAACTCACTTCGATGGTTGGAAAATAAATTCCGATGATGATCGCGACAATATCGGTGTTCATTTTCGAGCTGGTAAGTGACGGATTACTACCAAAGATTTTGTTTTGTATTGTTTGAGAAACAAGTTGTCAGAAATTCAAATGTTTTGAATTATATATGATTTCAAACTGATTTGAAATAAATCCCAGGAATTTGAATTCTGAAATAAAAATTTAACTTATGGAGTTTAAATGGTAAAAATGGAATTTAAACAAAGATAACAAAACTGGACTGAATTTGGAAAGATCCAGAATGAAAATTATAAAAGAAAAATATTGGAGATTCGAGTTATTAAAAATGAATTGATTCTTGGAGAATAAGAATCGAATTTTGAATTAGAGATGGAGATAACTGATTTGAGAAATAAATCAGTAAATGGAATGTCATAATAAAACTTAACAAGGTTAAGAACTGAGAGTGGAATCGAAGTTGAAATAGAAATTTGGCTTAGTAAAAGCGAAAGACTGGTTTGAGAACGGATTGATGGGAGATCAACCGAGGATGCTTGGATATGCTGGTTTGATAGCAGATGGCAGATAGAGTTGAATGCCCAACAGAGAAGGTACACATTTATATACGAGTACAGGATTTCTATGAGTCGGTTTGAGAAAGCCATTTGGCTGTTTGATTTTCTATTGAATTGGAAAAAAAAAATCCCAGAGAGGCAAGTTGTTGTAGTACCGAGTGAGTCGTGCAGAGGAGATGCTGGCGAGATTCTCTGAAAATTTAAGCTGTTAGGAAATTTTCAGAAATTTTGAAAATATTCGAAGTAATAAGGAATTAATATTTTAATTGGAAATAACCAGTTCAGTGGAAACTGGAATTATGAAGTAAACCAAAAAGATTTTTAACCAGGTTATAACAGAGATTGTAGCATTTTCCCTATCTTAGCAATTTCGAGGACGAAATTATTTTAAGGGGGAAGGTCTGTAACGTCTCGCATTTTTGTCGGTTGGTATTTGAATATTTAAATCAGTTTAAATATTGAATTCAGAATATAAATGGATTTATATATTAATTAAAACGAAGTTGAAACGTATATAAATATATATTAATTATAATCGAGCTCAGAACGACCCTGCAGTTCGTAAATTAACGTTCTGAACTTCAACTGAGTGTACCGGACTCGTTTTGAATCGGATTTCTTCGAAACCAGAAACGTTGAAATCTGTTGAACTGTATCTTCCTAATAGAAGTGAAAAATCAGGATTTCGTCGTATATACTGCAAGATATGTCCAAATCAAATATTCGAAAAGTCGCTGTGAAATCATATATCGACCGTAATAGTTTATTCGATATAACTAGATATCGGTTGCAAATATGGACAAGGTTCTTTTGAGGCGCAGCGATAATTTAATTTTTAGAATTTTACTATAATTTTTAATTAATTAAATAAGCAACTTTTTATTTGGAGTTGTGCACCTTGTATCGATATTTCGTGGTTTCAAAATATGAGTCAACCTACCGGTATTATTATATTTTTAGGATCATGACACCTCGTTGAGCATGACTGTACTCTTACTTCTGTCCGTGCGTGAACAGAATTTATAATTAAAACAAATAAGCCGAGTTGCTCTTGGCAAAGAGTTTGACTAACAATTGCCTTACGTTTAAAATAATTCAATCTTCATTTTCAAATGGAATGAACCCTCACCTAGGTAGCATTTCACTTCACGTGTAGCAATATATGCAATGTATGGTCTAAAGTGAGCCAATATGATGAATACTGCCAGACTTAGTTTCCACGGCATGATCTACCTACCTACACGATGACAACCAAAATTGCAAACCCACCTACAGTTAAAGACACAAAAAGAAATATCTCCATTTGCTTTGCCATGAAGCATCGTACCCATCTTATCACGTAAACTATAGATGAATTAGACTGCCTACCCTATGTAGACAACACATTAAATGCACCATAACCTATCCTAATACACCCTATACGTTGGAAAAGAAAACCAACCATAATCCTACCCCATACAGCTATATGTTGGAAATATAAACTACACGTCCTTATTAAAAACTTCACTATAAACTTCACTGAAATGACAATACTGCAGCCATACCTCTCAAGTTAAACGTACAGACCTACTCACGTTCAAAGAATTGATGGAAGTGAAGTGCACCCTACTCCTGAGCTCGCGCAAGATTTCTGGGAAATTCACCATGCTTTATTCTGTATGTTTTTCTTCCTTTGCCTATAAAAGTAAAACCAGCCTTCTTCACGCAAGTTCTCTTCTACGGTATCTCTGTTCTCCTCAAAATCTTGAAAGTCTAAATAAAATAGGAGGCCTGAGAAACGCGAGTAGTAGGAGGGGTTCACCGATATTTGTATCATGGAGCATGCAGCATTGGATCAGGAAGACGGCAAACATACACGTGAAGGAACCAAAGTGGACAACTCGGAGGGTGTGAAGAGCCGCATGTAGATGAGAGGATGAGTTGGCGTTGTTGCCTGTACATGCGTGGAAAACAAATGGTGTAGGAATGGGAGCGTGTAGGTTCATATGGAAGGATGGACGCGGAAATGAATGTACAGAAGTGTATATTCTGGGACATCGGAGTAAAAGAGAAGGTGGAGTGTGGGAGAAGCATGGCACGTGGATGGTTAATACTGGGAGCATGTATTTGTTGGAGCAGACTGTTCTGCGCATGCTATGAATATGATACCAGGGGATTTATATAAAGAATATAGGGAAGATGAACTGATGTTGAGTCTTTGAATACATGGAGGAGGGGGTGCAGGCGTACTGAGCAGTGGAGTTTGATGGAAGTATGGTTTCATGGAGGATCGAATGCTGAAAAGAATCACGAAGTCGGATGGTGAAGTCATGGAAGGGTTGTGTAGTACAAGTGTATACGTTGGATGGGAGCAAATGTTTGGTGGGCTGTCAACACTGGTGATGGCGTAAATTATGTGTTTAAGTAAGGAGGAGTGTCTAGCTAGGAAGTCAGGGCATGAAAAAGCGGGTGCGTCTTTCTGTTGGAAACAAGGAAATAACGGAGATATAAACGAAAGGACACATAATCGGGTTTAAAGAAAAGCCGGGAACAGAGGAGAACGATTACTCAATGATGACAGTGAACAGTTCTGTAACAGAAGGGAGTCGTTCGTAACGTTGGAGCCATATGCAAGAACGCTACACGATGACGATGAAGCTATTCTGGAGCAGATTGGCGCTCGTTGAATTTATAGCAAAATAAAACGCTGGATTCAGATCAATCGACCAACGCAAATCGTTATTTAACGGTTAACGCGCCAATGTGAGTAAAATCACTAACTATGATCTATTTAAATATTTTAATATATTTTAATGTTGTTGAATGTTGTGTGATGGTCGATTAGATAGATTACAATTTAATTGGTTAAATATCATATATCGTTGCATATGTACACATCACCAGTTAGATACTGATTCCGTCGATTATAAATATCCCCTAGTATAGAATCAGTGAAAAGTGTTTGACTAACATCTGTGGATGCGGAAACCGGTTGGAGGAATCCGACCGGATTCTTTGATATTTATATGTACTGTTTGTTTTATATGCACTGTTTGAACCCGAATTACATTTAGAACCCCCCATGTGAATATTGATGTTGAATGGAAATTCAACATTTGTTTTGATTAAATAAATAAACAGTATCGATTTAGAAGGTGACATCAGTCGACCGTAAACCCATCGTTTTGTTAAGGAGTTGATTGGCCGTCAGGCAAATCAACTAAGATAGTTATAAAAAAATATATTTTTATAATTAAAAAGAAGATTTAAATTTATAATAGAAGTTCTATTATAAACCAATATTTTAGAGTTCGCTTTTATAAAATAAATAAAAACGATTGTTGACATTCAAATGAGTTTATAAAGCAGAAATTATCCGACGATTAAATATTTGGATAATTAGATTTAAGATAAACAATTTAGAAATATTATTAGATTAATTATATTAATCTAATGTTGAGAAGTAATTAAAATCAGTTAACGAATTTACTGATGGAATGGAGTTGATTTAATCAACTGTTATTTGGGAAAATGGTTATTAGATTAATTTGTCTTTAATTAATCTAATGAAACAGTTTAGAAATAAATTAATCCAAAGTAATGAGATTTAATTACCTTTTGGTTAAGAAGTTATAAATAGAACTGTGGGATAGAGAAAGCGAAGAGCTTATGTTTAATATAAATAATCATAAATAATAGAGATTTCAAAGTAAGAATATGATGTTATAAAACCATAGTTAAAATTAAACAAGAAAATACGATTTGTGGTATAAGGGATTAGAATACAGACTTATATTTGTTCTAAGGTAAGAACGTTGTCGATCAAGGTCTGAGAGGTAAATAAAATACCCCAACTTGAACGGCTTCGCTATTACCGAGGAACGATATCAGTTTGTAACGGAAAGAGATGTCAAGATTTTTGTAACAGAAAGAGATGTCAAGATTTTTGTAACGGAAAGAAATGTCAAGGTTTTGTAACAGAAAGAGATGTCAAGATTTTTGTAACAGAAAGAGATGTCAAGATTTTTGCAACAGAAAGAGATGTCAAGATTTTTGTGACGGAAATAGATGTCAAGATTAGTATAAAAGGAATATGGCGGCGTATGCAAGTCTTAGAACTATAGCAATAAAATAACGTTGTTGATAAGATAAGTGTGACTGTTATGTCAAGATTAGTTATAACAAAGAATATTACAGCGTATGATAAGTTGAACTATAGCAATAAAATAACGCTGTTGATAAGGTAAGTGTGACTGTAATTAGTTATAAGGAGAATATTACAGCGTATGACAAGTTTAGAACTATAGCGACAAATTAACTGCTGTTAATTTGACTTAAGCGTGACTTTTATATATAGCAGCACTTCCTAGGAAATGTAGCAGTTGGTTTGAAATCCACTTATTCTAGAGTAATAAGTAACGACGTTTGTTCAAAGAAATATAAGAAAGGGTTTAGAAAAAGAATTGGGGAATCGTATTAGAAACCGATGACAGCATTTCGATGTTCGAAATGTGATTAGAATTAAACCGTTAGGATTTGTAACTAGAATTCGACGATGTCGAATGTATTAAAAGTAAACTATTTTTAGGGATTATAATCTGATAGAATAATTAACATTTAGTTTAAACAAATAAATGTTAATAGGATAGGAGTCAGTATTTAGTTATAAATTTGATATCGATTTGATAAGAAGTTGACTTAGAAACAGAGTTTATAAAGTGGAATAGGAATGTAAAAAGTATGAAAGAGATTTCGGTAAAACAAGATGAAGGAATTTATTTCATGAATAAAGAGTTATATGATAAAGATGCTCAGATTTCTATAATAGAAATGATATTCACATTTTAAAGTGAATAATGCTTTAAAGTAAATGCTTGGCAGATTTAAATGTTTAAAATGAAATTGGAATTATTTTTCCAATGGAGCTAGGATATATTATCCAAGTGTAGAAAATGAATAACGTGAAAAGAATGGAAATGTTTCGAACGTTAATAACGCATGTTTTCTGAAACATGAAATAATAAGAGTGTATAATAACTGGAATGTTTTCCAAGAAGAAAGACTAAACGGGATTTGAGAAATATCTAGTAAGATATTGGAATGCGAATAAATAAAACGAATGTTAAATAAAAGTGCCTGTGGTTGTGTGTGTTTAGTTGATCATTTAAATGGATGTTATTTTTACTCCGATAGTTAAATAACTGACTATCGAAGTGTTTTGACCATCGTTGTCAATATGGAGAGACCGGTTGGATATATTATCCGGAAACCACTCCGTATACGCATAAGCGCTGCGAATTAGATATGCTGAAGATAATTGAAGATGGAGTTAAATGCAAGGGTCGTCCAGTTCCAGAATGGTGTTTTCTGTTTGTCGAGTCCCAGGACAACTTGTTTGGACGAGTGTCTGACAGAGTATTTCCAACTGTCACGCCGTTGATTTTACGAATATACCAAGTTGGTGGGGAGAATGTAACTTCTCTTTATTCTACACCCAGTGTGCATTTGTGTAATCAATATGTGATTACGGATTTGACAATGTGGCATTCAAAGTGAATGGTGATCAGATGTTCTGAAGATAGACGTAGCCTCTAGCCTCACAACCAAGAAGTAACAAAAGTTGGGCTAGGCAGCATGGCTAGTTGGGTCATCCCCAAGCAGGGTGTATTGTCACCGATCTAGAGAAAATTCATATTTATACTTCTTTTCGATTCTGTATCTTCGGATGACGGTTGGGTGGCCTGCAACCGTGGTGGCAATATATTCGCGACACTCAAGCTAAATGAGTGAGCGGTCATGTGTGGCCGGGTTGCAAGACGTTCTTGTTGAACCCTGAGTGTATCCCCTCTAGAGTACACTATTCAGAAGGTGCTCCCATACCTTGTTTGTTGAAATTCAATCTCCAATAAGTGCCCTACGGTTTATGATTTTATACTATATATATGTGGAGCGTGAGATGCAAGCGTTCTGCTACTTGATGATTTAATTGAGTAGACATTATTATAATATCACTGAAGTTGATATAAAAATATGTTGGGTTATAGTAAGGTAAAAACCGTCCATGTTTATGTGTGGGTTGGTCTTACTATTACCTTCTTGTTTGGAAAAGGATTTTCAAAGTTAAACAGTATGGTTGGAATTTACTCACACCAGTCCCATGACTGACCCAGAGTTTATTTTGTTTGTTTTCCCTAAACTCTTGGGTGCCCAAATTTGTACGGGCAGTCAAGTGTTTCAGGCTTTGCAGATTCACTTGGAGGAGCTCAAAAGCAGGAAGCTTCACCATTAGTTATGTAGAGTTATTTCCGCTGTGATATGATGTATTGTACTCTGATAATGGTATGTATATACAATACAGTTTTGTATTCAAAGTTATGTTATATAATACATCTTATTTTGTTCCGCTGTGAGTTTCGTGTTACTCTGATTCTGTTCAGTTGTGATCTTCTTCTTCTTCTATTCTATTAGTTCTATCTTTTCTTTCTCACACTCTAAATTCTTCTATTAATGTCCTGGTGTTTTCGATGCTTGAATAGTCAACAATGTGTTTTTATGTTGATTTTCTGGGTCGAAAATTCCATCCATTACACATCGATATACAACCTCTGAGCTCGTACGTCTCAGAGAAGGGCGTTAAGCAAAAGAATAAATTCTCCGCCGCCAAACAGATGTATATTTAATAGAAATCAATCAACACAGAATAAAATCCAATGTCAGACACACAATCCATTTACAAGTTCGTTCTGGGTCTGAACGAAACCGGAGGCACTTTCCTCGCATATCCATCCATCTCCAAGTACATCTGGACGACCACCAACTATTTCCATCCTCTTGGGTGTACAACCCAATCAGGATCGTTAGTAATTACCCAAACGATGTGAAGACTTCCGATCTTCGACCACCGTCTTCATCTTCGACTTATCGTCGAATCGGTTATTCAGAATGGGTATAAACCCGGCCTTTTTGAACAACCCGCGTATATTAAAAAAAACAAATGTTACACAGACACAACATACGCCTCATTCCAATTCATTAGTCACTAACCGTAAACCAGTAAGAGAGCAATTCCCCAAATATTAACCCCGAAGGCCGAAACCAACATCAGATCAATACCCAGGAAACCATTCTTCTTAGCCAACCTACAGCTAGTTTCTAAACTCCACATTCTTAGGGAAAGGTTCCCATTAATTTTATCCAAGATAAATTCTTTAAAATTTATCCTTTAATCTTCCTTTGGATGTCGTTTCAAACCAAATTATGGTTTTCCAACCTAGTCGAGATTAGCGAACCACACCGAAGTAATTATTTACTTTATTTCCCAATCCCAACCTATTCATCCCATGAAGCAAAACTGGTAATACTCCATATCTAACACCGGGGTGTTATCGGTAAAATTAATTACCATTTCACGTTCAAATCTAATTAAAGATTTAACTATCGCTTTGAAGCAAAACTGGTAATACTCCATCCTCGCTCGCTTTCTAAATTTGATAATTTAAATTATCAATTCACATTTCAATTTAATTGCAGATTCATTAAAACTCCTTTTACTGGGTTAAAGAACTAGTGTCATTTAAAACACAGTTCACGATAAACCCAAATCACATTCTATTTATTATCGGGTTAAAGAACTAGTGTTATTTAAAACACAGTTCACGATAAACCCATGAATCAATTCTATTTAAACCCATTTCAAATCCAATTTATTTATTTAAAAATAAATGGGTTTTAATTTCAGTTCAAAACTAGTTCATTTCGATAAAAATCTATTTTTATCTTTTCAAATATGGAGTTTTTCATCCCAATTTTTCCCAAATCATTTCTTATGATTTTACACAAATTACTACTATTTTTAATAATTTTATCAAGGCCCGTACAGTCGATTTTCAACAACGGCCATCGAACTGCACTTATAACGACCTTTTCCAAATTTGATTTGGGCGTATCTCCAAATACAACCGTTAGATTTTGAATTTCTAATATTCGTTAGAAAGCTCTTTTCGATACGAACCCAACGGTTCCGGTTTTAGTAGAATCCGACGGTCGGATCTCCCGTAATGTCCGTTTGAAATAAATGGTCGAAATTCACGAACTGCCGCCGCGCGGCGCATTCTATTCAGGCCATTATATTATATATATAATATATATAATAAATATTTCGTCGATTTCTATTTAAAACGAATTATATAGATAGTTTTGAATTCGTTTCAAAAACATTTTCAACTTCCATTTCAATTCAAATCAAAATTAAATTTTGCTTTATAAATTCGTTTTAAAATTCATTTCTATTTAATTCAAATTTCAATTCAATTTGAATTCATTTCAAATTGATTTTTCTTCTATTTCAATTCGTTTTCAATTCAATTTAATTCGAATTCGTTCTCTATTCAATTCAATTCAAATTGGTTTTCTATTCGATTTAGTTCGAATTCGTTTTCTTTTCAATTCAATTCAAATTCGTTTTCTTTTCAATTCAATTCAATTCAAATTCGTTTTCTTTTCAATTCAATTCGAATTCGTTTTCTATTCGATTCAATTCAAATTCGTTTTCTTTTCAATTCAATTCGAATTCGTTTTCTATTCGATTCAATTCAAATTCGTTTTCTTTTCAATTCAATTCAAATTTCATTTCAAAATATTCGACTTCGAAATCACTTTTCAATATTCATTTTAAAATGAATAAAATCGATATAAATATCGTTCACGTCAAAATGGCGTCAATCTAATCAACACGGCTTCATATATTTCTGTTTTCAAATATTCTATTTCAAGTATTTCTATTTCAAAATATTTCTATTTCAAATATTTCTATTTCAAATATTTCTATTTCAAATATTTCTATTTCAAAATATTTCGATTTCAAATATTTCTATTTCAAATATTCTATTTCAAATATTTCGATTTCAAATATTTCTATTTCAAATATTCTATATCAAATATTCTATTTTCAAAATGTTTCGTTCAACACATGACTAATCTCAACGGATGAGTACTGTCAACAGGTGAACCTTTATTTTATATTGATAAAGATGTAAATTTTATTATTAAAATATTTCGTTCAACACATGACTAATCTCAACGAATGAGTACGGTTAACACGTGAACCTTTATTTTATATATTCTTTATTTTTCCGATTGGAATGAGGCCCAATCAATTACCATATAAAGTTAATTATATGGATTCCATACAACAAATGTATATAATAGCAACGATAAATAATCAACCATCATCCAAAGTGCACTACACCGTATAAGCATCAAATATAGATATCTAACGCTTATAACAGCCTGTCAATCAATCGATCGACATACAACTAATTATTGGGATTAGTGTATACCGTATTTTATCCCAATACCCGTGTGGGGTTTCAAACAATCAAACACAGATTTTAATTTGTGCAGTTGGGTGATGTGTAAAATTTATCGTCCCAATCAATGTCAGTCAAATCAGTGTACATAAACGAACCGTCCGGTTTGTAAATGAATATTTATTTATTCACATTCACTATATTCATATTCACGTTAAAAATTATATTTTTAACGATAAAACATTTGATTTTAACATATGAATTTCTATCCAGTTCATTCTTTAAATAAAATGATATTTTTATTTTTCTAACTTATTTTAGAAAATTTCGGCGGCATAACGGCACGATACTAGAAACGGGACAAGGCCTAGCCTTATCCCCGGTCAAGTGAAGGCCCACGCCATTCACACATCAATCAAATCCATTCATTTCACCAAACAATTCAATTCAAACCAAATAATCTAACCAACCACACAACCAAACAAACAAGTCCATGGTCTGTGGACGATTGTGTCGGGTGCTACTAAACACCGTCTGCATCCTAGTATATATATATATAACTAGAAAAGAAATTGAAGAGTGAGAAATTCTCACCGAAAGCTATCCCAACTTCACGACACTTCATTTATAGAAATCTTCATCGTTCTCGCCTTTTTGTCATCTTCGTTGCCCGTATTCACTACATATGTAAAAATCGAATTTTTACTTCGCTTTTCAATATATAAAAATCGAATTTTTACTATGCTATTCAATATATAAAAATCGAATTTTTACTATGCTATTCAATATATAAAAATCGAATTTTTACTATGCTATTCAATATATAAAAATCGAATTTTTATATCGTTATTATATAGATAAAAATTCTATTTTTACTACGCTATTACATATAAAGATTTCGCCTTTTCAACCATAAAGATTTCGCCTTTTCAACCATAAAGATTTCGCCTTTTCAACCATAAAGATCTCGCCTTTTCAAAAATAAATATTTTTATTTCGCTATATCTATAAAGATGATATTTTTACTATCTATATAATATGAAAATTATATTTTCTTCGCTTCACATAAAAATAATACCTTTGCATATAAAAATCCTTATTTTTATCTAATGCTATTTATTTTCAAAAATCATATCCTTTTGCTTTCAAAGGTCATATCTTTTTATTTTTATCGCTACACCATATATATATAAAACTAATTTTTATCTCGCTAGTCATTTAATAAAAATCTAATCTTTTATTTAAAGAAAATCTAATCCTTTCTATTTTAAAAATCTAATCTTTGGCAAGATCATATTTTTACATCTACAAAAATCAAACCTTCTTGTATTTGAAAATATAAACTTTTAAACATGATTTAAATAAACAAAGTAAATCAGATCTCATAATGTATTATTAAAAAAAACATTACTCACAATTTTCGATCGCTAACAAGGTTGAAGCTCGTTGGTGGTCGTAGTGGAGTCGATGGGGTGTTTTGGGGCGGGGACAGCGGTGTTCGTTTTAGGGCCTGAGGGTTTCAAATGGGAAAGGAGGGAAGCAGGGAGGGTTGGAGGGAGGAGGAGGGCGCAGCGATGGCCAGGGGGCCAGGGAGGCAGTGCTGATGCGGGGGTGGGCGGTGGGTGATTGGCGGCGGCGTCTCGTCGGTTTGGGGATCGACTGGTCGGAGAGGAGAGGAAGAAGAAGGGAGGGGGAAGAAGAGGAGGAGGGGGCGGCATGTGGTGGCTGCGCCGCCCAGGGGCGCGGCGGCTCATCGGGGGGGGGGGGCATCGATCGCGTCCCCCCTTCTGATTTTTTTTTTCCTTTTACTGAATGTCGATTTGGTTTATACAGGGGGGGCAGAATGAATTAAGGGGAGGAGAGAAGGATATATATATATATATATATATATATATATATTTCTTAATTCAAAAAGTTGACTTTTATTTTCCTCAAAAAAAAGTTGACTTTTATTTTCGACCTCGAAACGAGGCCCACCGCCTGTCATCCATAGCTAATTACCCCCATTCCGAACACAATAGGATATGTATCGTAAGCTGATTTGATCGTTTCGATCAGTTTCCATTAAAATCAACATATAACTCTATATATTGAATTTGAACGCGCATTTCAATTTACCGGGGTCACATACTAACTAGAAAAATTCCAGAAAAATATTTTCTAGCTTTGTATTGATGATACGGTCCTAACAAAACTAGTTTCGTCGAATTCTGAGACCGTTAGAAAAATGGCCATTTTCCAGTCGATTAAAATCAACTGAAATTGGTCAAACGCGTTTTCCTTTGCCACGCTCACATATTGATTCGAAAAATTATGAAATTTGAAACCTAGCAATAACTTGACACTGCAGATCCAACAAAAGTGGTTTCGTCGAAATCCGAGGTCGTTTGCAAAATTTCCATTTTTAAGGGCCTGAATTCCATAGCGACTATTTAGAATTTTCAACTGGACATATCTTTTGATTCCCGCTATGAAATTTTGATTTTTCGGATTCCTTGGAAAGATATTCACGAATGGATCCTAACGTTTTTGGTTTCACTAAAATCCGGGTTGTTTTGCACCCGATATGTTCAGTTGAAATTTGAAATCGAATTATCGAACTACCGCGCCATTTTCAATTCTATTTATAATTATATATAATTATCTATATTCTAACGACGATCTATATAATATATACGTTCGAATATATTCAAAATAAATTTCTCGTCGATATTATTTAAAATATTCTATTTTAAATATAGAAAATTCGTCGAAATTGCCAAAACAAAAATTTTTAACTGGCTCAGAATTTCCGGGTTATTACAGCTAATTAGCGAATTGATTAGAAAATTGAGTTGAAAAGGATTAAATTGATTGAAATAAATTGGGAATTGGCGTATGCATGTTAAATAGGTATGGAATGAGGAGAATGAAGATTATTATTTGAGTGCCCGACAAAAAGGTACATGTTTCAATTCCATATGACAATTTATAAGCCTATTGGCCAAGCCGCTTGGCCTTTTGATTTCTTTTTGAATGGAAAGGGCCTAGAGGGGCGTGTTGATGTTTGAGCTATTGACCAGTACAAAGGAGGTGCTAACAAAACTTTTTGGAAATTTAAGGAACTCGAATATTTTAAAGAAATTTGAATAACTAGAAATCAATATATCAATATATAAATTTTGATAATGAATTTGGGAAGTAGTTTAATTAATATAAGAAAGGGCCAGTGATTATTTGATGGATGTTGTTTTCCTTTGATAGTTAAATCACCGGCTATCAAAGATTTTTTATCATCGTTGTCAATACGGAGAGACCGGTTGGATTTGTTATCCGGAAACCACTTCGTATCGGCATAGGCGCTGCGAATTAGATTATGCTGAGGATAATTGAAGACAGAGTAAAATGAAAGGCTGTTCTGTTTGTCCAGTAAAAGATTAACTTATATGGACGAATGTCTAATAGAGTTTGCCTAATAGATCTGGTATTACGTTGGTGGCGAAGGTATATGTTTCTCTTAGCTTTTTATGCCCATAATATTTTGGGAAGATCAACTAGTGATTTGATGGGTTTAACGATGTGACATTCAAAGTGGATAGTGACAGATGTTCTAAAAGTTAATGTAGCCTCAAGCCTCACAACTGAGAAATGATAAAAATCGGGCAGGCAACATGGCTAGTTGGGTCCTACCCAAGCAAAGTGTATTATCACTGATCTAAAGAAATATTATGTTCTTCTTTCGATTCTGTATCTTACGGGTTATGGTCAGATGACCAATAACCATTGGTAATAATACATTCGGTACACTCAAGATAAATGAGTGACCAGTCATGTGTGGTCGGGTCGTAAGATGTTTTTGCTGAACCCCAGTGTATCCCCTCTAGAGTACACTGATCGGGAGGTGGTCCCATACCTTGTCATAGTTGGAATCCAATCTCCAATAAGCGCCCTGCTGTTTTTGATTTTTATACTATATATGTAGAGCGTGAGATGCAAGCGTTCTATTAGATGGTTATATATTTGATTAGACATTATTATAATATCAATTGATTTTGATATCAAAATGTTTTGGTTATAGTAAGGTAAAAACCATCCATGTTTATGTGTGGGATGGTCTTACTATTACCCTTTCTTTCAAAGGATTTTCAAAGTTAAACAATATGGTTGGAGTTTACTAACACCAGACCTATGAATGACCCAGAGTTTTTTCCTAAACTCTTAGGTGCCCAAATTTGTATGGGCAGTCATGTGTTTTAGGCTTTTACAGATATACTTGAAGGAGCTTGAAGCAGAAGGCTTCACCGCTAGATATTTTAGAGTTATTTTCCACTGTATCAAATGTTATATTTTACTCTGATGAAGGTATGTATATACAATAAAGATTTGTATTTCAAAGCTATGATATATGATATTATATTCTGTTCATTCCGTTGTGAGATTCTGATGTTATCTTTGTTTTATCTTTTATCTGTTTCTATGTCCTTTAACCCGAATGACTCGTATTTCTGTATTATTTGGGTTGGACGTGTGTTGTTTAGTCAACTTAGATAGTACGGATTTGCGGGCCACTACACTTGAGCTTGAATCTTTTTGGCCTGCAAATTCACTTCATACGACATAAGATTACCAATTAACTCTTTGGGTTTCATGGCTAAAAGATCATTAGCCTCTTCGATAGCTAAAACCTTTCTTTCCCATTCATCTGTTAAAGAGTTTAATATTTTTGAAACAATATCAAAATCAGAATATTTTTCTCCTAATCCCAATAGAGAATGTTAAATGTTTTGAAACCGTGACTACGTGTCATTTATAGACTCATTTTCATTCATCCTGAAATTTTGAAATTGGTTCTTAAGCATGGATATCTTGCTTTGTTTGATCTTGCTAGTTCCTTCGTGAGTTACTTTGAGTGTTCACCAAATTTCATATGCAGTATTGCACATACAAATCCAGTTAAATTTGTTTCTCTCCAAGGCACAATGTAACATATTCATAGCTTTAGCATTGGCAGTAGCCTCTGCTTTTTCATTTGCATACCATTCAGTATAAGGTGTAGTGGGTTGTGCATATTCTTTTTGTGTAATATTCCAAGCATCAAATCCATTAGCTTGCATATATATATATTCTCATATGTGTAGCCCAATAACTATAGTGCATGCCATTGAAAAAGGGTGGTCTTGCAGTAGATTGGCCTTCTGTGGATTCATTGTTTATGCTAGTACTAGTGTTATTTTCTATATTAAATAAGTATCAAATAACGGTTGTACGGTTAAATGATGTTCTACTCTGATACCAAAAGAAAAGTCGTGTTACTTAGTGTAGGATCTTTATATATGGAATATAGAGGAACTGACTATGAAATACTAAATTGTTTAATATAATAGTTATGCAAATAAGTATTAACTGATATGATATATCACAGATAAGTAAAGGCAGTAAGTAAAGTGACACCAGGAATTTTATACTGGTTCGGACTTCCCGATCTACGTCCAGTCCTAGACTCCTTCTAGAATTCTATTTTCAGCACCCTCTCTTCACCCGAAGGAACAGGTTCACAACGATCCGATCCCAAACAAGGATTCCTCGCCTGAGCACCAACACAGGACTTTTAAAAATTACAAGAGTTTGACTTCTGCTTGTGTTCTTGAAACACTGAATAACCAATGATTGAGTACACCCTTCCTATAATTTTATCCTCAAGAATATAATGTGTATGTGAAGATTGAAGGAAGTATATTACTTATTGGATCAAGAGATATGAAATAATTTCAATGATTCAACAAGTAATTTGAATTTTTGAAAGTTTTTTGAATGCAAGAGTCTAGAAATGTAGATCAGAAATTAGAATAGATTTGGAAAGATTCGGTGATTTGAAAACAACATTAGTAGTGTACATATAGTAGTTGAAAAGAAGAAATCATTCATGAAGGGTTTTATCAAAGAGATGCACCCATTTCTATGCAAAAATAAAGAGAAAACTTTTCATGAAGAATGACAACCTTTAATAAAAATGACTGTTGTTTCGAATCAGTCAACTGGTCTGTAAATCACCAGTCAATTGGTTAAAAATATCGCAAATCATATATATTTAAAAGATGTCAAAAACTAGCTGTTACTGGGTAGAATTTCTCTGACCAGTCGACTGGTCTGTTTTGAACGAATCTACTGGTCAGATGAATTCTGTCCAATCATGGCTATTTATAGCCATTTACATACATACATACATATATATATATATATATATATAATGTTTTGTGCATTCGTGTAATACTATAAGGATAGATTTTAACAAATATCTAACACGACTAAATACTTATATATATATATATATATATGAACTTAGCTCTTCAATATGATCTTCATTGCTCTCCATTCCTTTGTTGTCATGAATCAAAAATCTCGTGAATCAACATACCATTTCACATTATTATAGTCAAAAAGCGAACCTTTTCAACTTTTGTGGTTCATAAAGTTGACATATATTGAAGACATAGCAGTTATCCTTTTTAAGTTATTTAATCTATGCCCTACCTCAAGTTGAAATCTAGCTCTGCCACTTAACTAGTATTTAAAAGTATCTTTAAGGGTAGTTCTTCTTCATAATTTGCACTGAATGTTCTAACTGCCTATGTGGTTCTGCTTCATGAAAAGAGTGCCCAATGAAGCATAAGGTTCTTGGTCCATCTCGTTGATAAATTGTTCACATACAATTTAACAACTCTAAGGCGGTCCTATCCCATAAGATATGTAACAACGAATTGGCTAACCATTATCATTATGTACAAATCTTACGACACCTTCTTTGTGTTTGAGATTTTTTTTAAAATAATTATATAAATGTACATCCAAAAAGAAAATAATTTGTATAAATATTTAGTTACATTTATCGAGTTTGAATATTTGTATTTGAATTTTGTTAATTTTCATTTTTATTATTAATTAATAAAGGTTAAAAGAGTTTTGAATTTATAAAGAAGTTTAGAAGAAAATGACGTCAAGGATAAAATTCATCATTTTTTTAAACGAGAAAAGGACAAATTTTTTAATTTAAAATACCACAAGGACAAAAACTCGATGAAAAGGACAATATGCATGATATAAGTTTTGCGTAACCTTTTCATATAATGATACTGTATAATTTCATTTTTTATATGTTGTCCTTATGACAAAATTTTGAAGAGTCTGTCATTGAGATTAAAAAAATTAGAAAGTTTGTCCTTCATAATAAAATCCTCATATTTGTTAGAATATATTTTTAAGTAATATCAAGATTCTATTTTTAATGTGACATCAAATTCTAGTAATATCCATAGAGGAACACATTTTGTAGTTTATGCTAACACTGAAAACAGTGATAGACTAGAAATATTATAACTATTATTATAAAAGATATGTAAAACTATAATGTGACTTGCTTAATAGTTAGTTTTTTAATTAGTAAAATCGTTATCAACGTAAAAAATGAATACTTAAAGTACAAAGCCATATCATCATTTATGATATCTTGTGAAATAAAAATAAATAAGCCACTCCGTATTATATAAGGTCAAATATCAATGGACTTCAGCATTTGCAGAAAAGCATAATTACATAGAACATAATAACTTGAACCCGATATCAATCTTTAAGGTGAAAAAGAATACAAAACTAGCAAAAAAGGCAAAAGCCCAAAATGCAACGCAAGTCATCAATGATGATATCAAGCATATTGGTCTAGTGAATATTGCGTTAAACGTAAATGAAGTTGAATGATAATTATACTTGGAATAGTAATGCAACTATATTTTTTATTTAAAAAAGGAAAGAGAGAAAGGGGGAGAAGTTTTCCTTTGTCTCTTGGGTACCTTATATATTAGGATTTTTTTTTATTTGGGCCACTTTTCATAAGTTATAACTACATTAGACCATCTTACAAACAGTTTACAAAAATATCCCACTTTTGACTATAACTGGCGACATCTCAAATGCCGTTAGTTATTCTTTTCGAAGGAGGCATCCGAAATAACGCCTTTGGACACTATCTCGGATGCCGCCATGTTCTGTAGGCTAAAACTAGCCTCCCCTTCTTTTCCTTTCACTTCCGCTCAAACCCAAATAACATCAAAATGAAAATATACCTCTCCGTTTTGAATTTAGTCCAATAAACACACTTTTTCATATACATTTGGTTGAATGACTTCCTCATCTTATGAAGTTCCTCCTATTGGTAACTACTCTTCACTTTTTTTTGATTAAAATTGTTATTTTTCATATTTTATGGTTTTGCATATTTTAGGGTTTTAGAAAGTAATGTTGTATATGTTTAATTGATCTGTTGTATAGTTTCTATAATGTTCAATTTAATGTTTACATTAACAAATTGATAAATTGTATGCCTTTATATGATAATTGTATAGAAATTATGATAAATGTGAATGTGTTTATTGTATGTGTATATTAAGTATGTGTGGAAAGAATATGTGACATGTAGTATGTTGAAAATCTGAAAATACAGCCTTACTATTATTTAGTTTCATTAAATTTTATTTGTATACTGAAAACTTGTTTTTTTTGGGTAAAACTTGTATGTATGTAAATGTTGTTGCGAAGTTGATAGTGAGAAAGAGTTATGACATTTGAAAAGTGTATGAATGTGCGGAATGTTAACAACATTTGAATAGCTTTTAAAAATTGGTTGAGTGTTTGTTGATGGATTATTGGATTATTTGTGTTTCTTAATTTTTGATACACTACAAGAAATAATGCTTTTGGTTACATTATTTGGTTGCGTTTATTGGTAAGTGCAACTAATACTACTTAACTTATATTATCAACACAACCAAATTTATCCCTATACCCTGAATAGGCAGGATATGAAAAATTAGGCAGTCACATTATGGTTTCCTTTTAATTTCTCTCTTCCTTCAAACTCTCACCACCATCAAATCTCCCGTAAAATTACAAAACCCAAATTTGTTCTGCTCGACTTTCCATATCGATTTTAAGTTTTGGTTCTAGTTAGGGTTAGTATGCATCTTCGTTTCAATCTTTCCAAACATCAAGATCCTTTTTCTTTACAATTAGGGTTCATTGTATATCTTGAGCTAGCTCGACAGCCTAGGCAGCCAAGTCCTCATCGCAACATCTAAAACCACTATAGTGGGCTTTCGGCCTCTAATCCTGGATCGCTCGTACGACCTTGTAGGGGTTGCATTCTTTGGGGATGGAACATGTGCTGTTATGGTCAAACGTTCTCTTCGAGGATAGAACAGGTGTTGTTATGGTAAGAGTTCTATAGTTTTTAGTGCTCTACTCCTAATTTTTTGGCAACTTTTTTTTTTGTATATTCTAGTCTTCTATTACAGGTGCGTTAATCTTATGCTTGCTAGGATTAGGATTTTACCACAAGGAAAAAGGATTATGTTGTGGTTCAAATTCCATTGAGGATCATGGCCGTCTTAACCAAGTTGGGGATCTAAGTGGCACTTCATAGTTAGATCCATAACAATATTTGTATAACAAACTATTCAACTTCAGTTTTGATATTAGTTTATTTTATAGTACCAAAATTATTGCCTCGCATTCCATATAATGATGATAGAATTTTATATTAAGATTTGAACTCTTAGAATTAGAAAATACAAAGTCTCTATTGGATATTATTTATAAAATGAAGATAAACTATCTAACTTTTGAGCTACTATAAAGAAAAACGAAATAAAAGAAGTAAAATCAAAATCAAAATTACAATGCAATCTGGACCCATGCTAATGCACATAATATTTAGTAAATACTTTTTATTCATTATTCATTTTTTCAATGCACATGATGTATATATACACTGTAGTGCCATTGTTGTTTTAATTGTATTTTAGTTCTGAATACCAAACAATTATAATTACACACACACACACACACACACACACACATATATATATATATATATGATCTCAATTAGATGAGTAAGGGTGCGTTCTTAACCAATGCGAGCGGGGTATTTGAGCGTGGCATTTGAGCGGGGTATTTGAGCGTGGTACTGTAGCGAACGGGGAATGTGTTTTTAGCAGCGAACGGAGTATTTGAGCATGGTATCTGAATGGGGTAATTAGTTGTTAATTTGTTTGTTTTGAATTAATTAACACTAATTTTTAAATAGAGGGTACTTAGTTGTTAATTTATTTGTTTTAAATTAATTAAAAATTAATTTTTAAATGGGGTTAATTAGTGTTCTTAACGAATGTTAGCATTAACAAATAGGCCAAAACTTCAAAACAATGAAAAATAAGCATTTTGCTGTAGCATGTAGGACTTGAACCCAGGTCTATGTGCAGCAAAGCAAATGCATCGACCAACTAAGCTATACACATTTTCATTCATAAACAGGTTTAGGCATTTTAATATCTTTGCGTCGGACGCGTCCGACGCATGCACCTCGATTTCTCACTTCCAACAAACGTTCCATTTGGACGGGGAGAAATGTGTTGGCGTCCGACGCGTCGGATGCCACTGAAATCTCCAGCATGCCAAAATCTTACTGTGAACGCACCCTAAATGGAATCTGTTGCACATAAATATATGGCCTCGAGCTCCATGATTCCATCTACATCAATCATCTATGCGTGGCCCACACAAGTGCTTTAGTTATTTTCTGTCAATGAACGAGAGAAGCAGAACTTTTTTCCATAATGTTTAGCATTTTCTTCGCTAGATTATTGAACAAGGGGATTGATGAAAGATCATAGAGGGTAAGGAACTGATTTTCTAGTTATCACAGTGCAGAAATTTTAAAATTTAAAAGTTCAAAATAGCCATTATCCAGAAAGCAAAACATGATAAAATTTTAGATTTATTGGAGAAAATTGTATTTAAAAATCGAAGAACTACCTGCTAATTTTAGAGCAATTAAACTTTGTGATTCAACCACACGCACATATAACTTTGTATTAGTTTAGCACTTCAAAGCAGAATGTTTGTGGGGACCAACACAAGTAAAATTTCCAATTCTTTGTAAGTAGGCTTCTTACTTCATCCTATGGAGCTAACCTCATATGCCTATGACAGACTAGTAAGCTATGAATAAAATGAAATATATCCAACAATGTGAATTAATTAATACCAATAATTTGTAAACATCCATTAGATAACACAATTAAGATATAGAAAAAGAACATCCATTAGATAACTTATACTATTTTCACTAGATAAAAACCCGCTAGATTTGGATATCCATGGGTGAAAATGAGCAACAACAAGTTATTACAAACAAGGAAGGTCACTGCCAGCATTTCTGTTTTCAACTTTTCATACCTTAGTATTCTAAAGACAAAGCGATTTCTATTGACATGATTTAAGGCACTACAGGTGTGCATTGACTATAATATGAGGCTATATTTTCTATTGGAACATCAACGCTCAGGATACCAGTTAATGTGCAAGCTAACATCAGTTTAACTATGACGTTAGCGTGGAAATTGCGAAGGCTTACCGATACTCGTATATTTATACAGGTTTGCATTGAATTTTATGCCAATATTAAAGGTTTGCATTGAATTTTATGCCAATTTTAAAAGTTGGGCCCAGAAGAAAGATTTAATTATGAGAGCTTGAACAGTAGAGGAGATATTATCATTTTTCATTTCAACTCTTTACTAGGAGGTTGGCTATGGATTTTAATTTGTATTAGTTAATAGGATAAAATCGGATTTTCTTTTTCTATTTGAACATGACTGAAACAATGATTGATATACAAGTTATGTCCACTTCTATTTCTTCTTTCATGCGATTGCACTACAATTAAATTTTAAGAGGAATGCTTCGTGAAGATAAATAAATGTATGTACAAACATATAAATATGAATTTCATATTGGTTAAATATAAGTCACAATAACATAAGTTATTGGTGATCGTTGAATACTTTACATTGTTAAGGTTAGTTGCTGAACCTGTAATACAAGGATTTAGTTCTTACTAAATCCTTAAGCTCGTATCTTATTATTGGTGTGAAACAACCAAAACATATTTAGTTTGTAAAATATTTATGTGTTCCTACATTATGCCTTAGATGTTATGCTATGGAGGTTACTTTTGACTTTTTTTCCAACATACTATATCATGGTGTGTATTGTTCAAACTTTTGTTGGTGCAGGGGTTGTTAAGATATGAAATAAGGTGTTATTATATTCATTTACATTATATCGTTAAAGTGTTGCATATGCTTATATGTACGGTTATCAGAGAAAAATAGTTTGGATGGGCCATCACACATATACTAGGCATAACATGCTAACTCCATTTGTACAGATTCCAAAAATTCCGGTTAAAAGAATATATGGTGTTGAGAAGTGAATATATGTATCCAATATTAAGTACATGTTTTAACCAATCCTTTTGAAAACTAACCACTGAATTAGTCTAGTTTTAAAAATTATTATGGTCGTAGCCTGGTTTTGGCCATGCAGGCAAAAACAGTTATTTAGTACGTGTGACATTCAAGATAACGTAAATTGCGCTATATCATAAGCGCATGATTGATTCTGAAACAAAATAAATATATTGGCGTTATTTGAGAAGTCGCATTCTTGCATTATTCTGAATAGCACAAAGTGAAAACAGGAAGTTAAAATGTAAATCACTGTGCGACTTTTAGTATGTCACAATATGCGCTTTTACAAATGGCGCTTATACGTGTATAATAGCACCAACCCATCCCTTTCTTCCTTACTTTCTAACTCTTTAAAAAAATGAAAAAAGAAACCCAAAATCTCCAATCAGATTCTAAAATTAAATCCTTTATAATTTATAGCTAAAATCGTCAACAACTTTAGACTTACGCCAATGGTATCCTACTCTTCGTCATTTGAACCATTTCAAGGTATGAATTTCAAAACCCTAATTCCTTTTTGGATGTTAACTTTGAGTAATATATTCACTTTTGTGGTTGTAAATCAGAATGGCTCCTAATTTTATTGCGAGTATATGCTATTTGATGATGAGTTGGTTGTTGATGATCAAAAGTGTGGAAAATACGAAGGTGGATCTTACAAATTGGTAAAAGTTCTCAAAGGTTGTAACTTGAAGCTATTTAAAGCGTCGATTTATAAGTCAACAAATATTAATCTAGAGCAATTTGATATTGATTTAGTTTGCAACTGGCCAACTGATTCTGGTTCTAAGGAAATTAAATTTGTAGATGATGATGATGTTGAGTTAATGTTTCAGCCGCTTGTAAATCTATATAGTCATTCATTGTGAAAACGATTAAGTTAGTGGTAGAACCACATACCGCTTCAACAAAGGTGGAAGCAGTATCGTTGTGTCCATCTCAACCGAGTTCATCCCCAAATAGTATTCCTTCTTCGAATGTACCACAATATGGGCAACAACAAACATTCTATGCTTATCCTCCATTTGCGAATTATACACAAAATCCTCATTGTAGTTTTCCGTATCCCCACACAGGAAGTTTTACTTGCATGAATCAAAGGTAAGGCCAACTTGGTATTATATCTAAACAACATATATTGTGTTTCCTCTAATTTATGATATCGACGATCTTGTATTGTATAATTTGGTTCCGTACTATCATCCCACACAAAATATTGCAGGACCGTCTGCACAAGTACCGGAGCTGATGCTGCCAACGCCTTCTGAGTTATATCATATGAGTCAGAAGTAAGTTTTTTTTGAAATGAAATGTGATTTGAGACAAGTTGAACTGTATTCTTCAGGTTTCATATTTTCAGTACACAGCTTTCCGCTGTAGTTCATGGAAGAGCAATCACACTTTGAAGAGAATGCATTAGATGGAAATGTAGACATACAAATGAATACCAAATGTGCTTCTGATAGCATGACAGTTGCTTCGGTACCCGATAACGGTCACACATGGACTGACAGAATGCAAGTAAATAATGATCCACTGAACTTTGATTGCGGAAGTGAAGAGATGGATGATGAAGAAGAAGATGATAGTAACAAAGAACCTGAAATGGAGATTCCTTTAGACGAGGACCCGTGTACTGCGAAAATTTATGTAGATCTGTTGTTGCGAACTTGCAATGCAATGAAGAATTATTCTTGTCTTCATGCGTTCAGATTAGCTTTAAAGCTGGTTTTGTCTTTGAGAGCAAAGCTAAATTTCTGCAACAACTAAGTGAGTGGTCAATTTTACATGTCGTTTCTTTTAAGCCCATCAGGTCAAACAAAGAAATGTATACCACCATTTGCAATGTCGACGATAAATGCCAATGGAGAATTCATGCCATTGATTCTAAAAAATCATAGTCCGAAATGCGGGTTGTGAAAAAATATAGGGGGGACCACATTTGCGTTAATCCAACAGTAAATTCAAGCCGCCGGCAAGCCACATCTACATTTTTGGTTTCAAAGATTATACCTTTTGTGAAGTCAGATTTAAACATTACAGCTAGAATGGTTCAAGTATCGATGGAAGAGCAATTGTTTATTAAGATTAGTTATATAAAAGCTTGGAGATTACTAAGTAAGGTAATTGTGAGGATTTATGGAGATTGAGCCGAGTCATATTCATTATTACGATCATATTTTGAAGAAATTAATAGATCAAATCCCGGTAGTGTAAGCCATATAGTAACAGATGTTGTTAGTGTATTTGAACGTGCATTTTGGGCATTTGGCCCTTGCATAGAAGGATTTCTACATTGTTGCCCTTTGCTTTGTATCGCTGGCACACATTTATATGGCAAATACAAAGGTACACTACTTGTGGCAACTGCAGTTGATTCGAGTGATAAACTTTATCTGCTGGCATATGCAATTGTTGAGGCTGAATCAACTGACTCATGGGGTTACCTTTTTTCATGTATGCTGCAGATTATACATGGTGTAAACAACCAACGTATAATATTCATATCTGATAGAATGAAAGGAATGCCAATCGCACTACAGGAAAGATGATTGGCACCACATAAGCATATATTTTGTGCTAGGCATCTAAAAGAAAATTTTCAGGCTGTAGTCTTTAGAGATAAATGCTTGACGAGTTTATTCTATGCGGCGTCATATGCATCAAAAGAGGTTGAGTATCGAAAACTTCGGGAGGAAATAAAGACGACTAACATTAGAGCTCATAATTAGATTGAGAGAAGTTTAGGCTGCAAAGAGGAAAATTGGGCGTTGTTTAAAGATGATGGTGGATGGTTTCATGTAATGATAAAAATGCATATGAACGCTTCAACAGTGTTCTTAGAGGTGCAATATCACTTTCCGTTAAGTCGTTCATTGCGTGTACCTTTATAGATTGGTGGATTATTTCCATAGTCGAAGGGAAAATGTTGTTGGTTCCATATGCAAGTTAACTCCAAAATGGGAAGCAAAAATAACTGAGAGAGCAGAAGAAGCGAGACACTGTAGAATAGTTTGACTCGGCCAAAATGAATGGGTGGTAATATACTACTTCGGTGATAAATTTACAGTAACGATTGATGGTAATAATTGTTCTTGTACATGTAATATACCATTGCTGCAACAACTTCCATGTTCGCATGTTATGTCTGCTTGTTCTATAGTGGCCAATGGTGCCAAAAGAGTTCATTATGATTTTGCCATTGTTTGGTACACAGTTCAAAGTTATCACGTAGCTTATACATTGGAGTTTCATCCAGTTCATGATAAACGGTATTGGCCAACACCATCAGGGATTATAATACCACCGCAAGCTCAGAAAGCATCACGAAGACCTCGATCAACGAGAATCAAAGGCACCATGGATGAGGGGTAGTCTAAAAGCGAATAGGTGCAGCAAATGTGAAGTTCGGGGCCATAAGAAGAGTCATTGTACTATAGTAACATAGAGTTTACTTGTATTATTTAGTAACTTTCTACCCGGTTTTGTTATATAAGAGACTTACTGTACTGCAGAATTTGATCTATTGTTTCATTTGTGTTACTGCTGGTGTTATAACTTATGAAGCAGGATACAACATTGGAAGCCAAAATAAACCTACAACATAATAATCCATACCATACATAGAACAATACAACATTGGAAGACAAAATAAACCTACAACATAATAATCCATACGATACATAAAACAATACAACTTTCGTACATGCACTACTCATTAGGATATCTAGGAAAGGTAGACTCAAGCGAGTCATATTTTTCCCTCAACTGGTAAATTTTGGTCTTTAGTCAAGTATTCTCTTCTTCCAACTCCAATGAATACTCATGTCCTCTACGACACATTGGAGGATCTATCCACTCCGTATAATGACAACATGTAACCAAGTGTGTTACTTGTAACCAAACCAGATATCGTTCGCAAGGGTAGTATCGACTACCTGCGTTTGTCTTGCTTTTCGCAGCATGCACATCACACTAGACATTACAAGTGCAATATTGTCATGGTACTTCCTCCCTAATATCTAACGGTTTCCCCTATTTATGCCGCCGTCGCCATCCACTGCAGAAAGGTGTTTTTGCCGCATTTCGCTAGGTATTAAAGCTTCCATGCGTGGTTCTTTTCCCGGTCTATGTTGGTTTGACTCAAACTCGTCCATGTACTTTGCTGAAGTATCATCATCAATCTCCCATTGATCCATCTCTAGTACATTTGCATAAATATTAGATTTTTTTATGGAGTACATTTGCTAAAAAACCAAATTCCATAACACAGAATTATTAGAAGATTAGTTGAAATTAGTAGGATTACCTTCAACTGCAAACAAATTCCCCAACAAACAAACAATTTTGGCTTTAGGTAACTAGATTGGTGGTCGAAATTTAGGACTTTGGAAGTGTGAGGGTATTTGGGTTTGGTTTGGTAAAGTTACAAATAGGAGACTGTGCTGGTAGAGAAGGCACATCTTTTAATATTATAGTACACTGTAAAGAACCTGGGGCAGCATCTGAAATGACACAAGTTTGCATCATTTCAGATAATGCAAAGAGCTCTATTTAAAATAGTGCGTAAAGTAACGTAGATATGGCATTTCATATAACGTATGTTTGCGTTATTTGAGATGATGCAAATTTGCATCATTTCATAAGCCACCACAGGTCTTGTACAAGCCATAATTTTCCAGTATCAAGCCTTACAACTACACAACAAATACACAAATTCATTTCTCGAACTGTAACCCCAACAAAGCATCTTAGCCAAACCAAAACGATGGAATAAAAAACCAAATAAGCATATGTTTCAACTACTTATCCAAGTTAACCACAACCACCAAAACAATACACACATTCAACGTACAATAACATTAAGTTCAATTACCTACATACCAACGACTAAACACTACAAGAAAAATGTTTTTTTTGTAGCACCTAGAAACTGCCACCAAGTATTTTTAGCGGAGTTTCGATAATCATTACAAGAAAACATGCCCCTAAAAATCGTTGAGTATTAGTTGCATATTTTATAAACGCCGCTAAATATTTATTTTAATAGTGTTTGTTAAACGTTACGAATATTTTTCCTGTAGCGTCTATAAAACGCCACTGAAAAGGTTTCTTCACTACGTTTTTTTCTAATGGCATTTAGTGAACGCCACCGCAAATGTTCATGATTACTTTAACCATTGATTTGTAGCGGTTTTTAAACACTATAAATAAAAATAATATCCTGTAGCTTTTTTCGCCACCATTTGTTCCCAGTTTGTATCATAATATTCCAAACTTACAACAACGTAATACACAAACCCATACACTTCTTAACATAACATATTAAACAACTACAAAATACGTACACATTCAAAGATCAACAAGATAAATATACATTCATATATACACAACATACATAAGTGTCAAGACAAAAAGTTAGCCATACATTTACTCATCCAAACTACCATTTGCAGTGTCATAACCAAACAACATGTAGCTAAAGTGCATTAAACACTGAAATAAATAGCTGAAATAAACAAGGTACCGAGCATATATCATTAACTAATGTTGCTATTACTGGTGTCTTCAAAAAGGTTGATCTACATGTAAACAAAATACCAAACAAAAGACTGAGAAAATTATGAAAATTAATTACTAAAACAAAACTGTTAATAATCAATTTTACTTGAAGTGCTCCACTGCTCCTTGTTTCAGCTCAGAGATGGAAAAACTAGTAGTCCTGCTTCATTGCCTGCATTTTCATGGACAGAAGCAAATAAATATACTAGTGATTTAGTTCATCTTATAAAAGAAATAAATTACATTTGAACTGAAAGAATAAAACATAAAGATACAAAACAAGAAGTTTAAGTAACCAGATTTCATATCAATAATGTGATATCGCATGTGTTTATTTTTTATATCCACACACACACACACAAAAAAAACACGCATGCATAATTCGGGAAAACAAAATGAAAATTAACCTGGATCGATAATGCTAAGGCAACAGACCCGAAAGTGCTTTCCACAGGCAGCTCCTAGATCAACATTATCTAACATAAGGACATTTTAAATGACCTATTAGTCAAACTGTATACACCAAAGTTAGCATCAAATTAAATGTAGGCTACCAATTGTTTATGTGAGAACTTACTTCCATTGAAATGGTGAACTCATCCATGTTTCTTGGTATCCACAAATTGATAAAGTACAAACATACATGAAAAACATTTTTAAGTTGTAGGTCAGATATTTTTAACAAAACCAATCAACAAAAAGTGTAAAAAAGGTAAACGGTGTACCAATAAATGATTTATTGTGCACTTATATTATAACAGAATGCAAACCAGTTTAAACACCAATAACTTTGGATTAGTTTTAGGATAAATGTGCCAACATGCAGCAATAAGATATATAACAATGGTAAATTAACAAAATAGACGAAGTTTTCATAAGTAATAAGCATGCCTGTAGAGTTCCCAGCGATGTGACAAACCTGTGACATTTGTATGAAGAGCCTTTTGAACTGCAGGCATATTCAGATAAGCAGAAACATAATTGTCCGATCAAGGATCTAAATCACCCATCTGAAAATCAATAGGAATATAGATTTTATATTATCACAAATCAATGCTTGGCTGATAAAAATAAACATAATGGTAAATACTAAATACTCATCGCAACACCAAATTTTGTATTTGTGCCATCGCAACACCATATTTTGGAAGTTGCATTAAGTATACTGAGAAGCAATTGTAAGACCAGATCTCAAACTCCCCTAGTACGGTATAACCATTTCTTTTATAACACCACCTTTCTCTCTAGGTTAAATACAAACTAAACCACCTATAAAATACTTAGGAGAAGATGGATTTCTCTGTTTAGATTCCCACATAAATTCAGGTTTCTCTAGCCTCAACAATATTTATAATCGAGATTGCAAATACGGTTCAGGTTCAACTTGATTATTGATGGCCTAACACAAATTTTTGCAATCTCGATTATTAATATTGATGGCGGAAGTGCTTAAAAATAATTGTCTTTGTCCCCTTTGGGGAATCAATTAAGAAGAAACCGAGTTGCCCTATGTAACATAATGCTTCTCCCTAGCCTACATGGAAATTTTGTATGAAATGTATCGTAATGTTTTATAATCCTTATACTGTTAACTAATGCAATGCTTGTTGGAACACTTTTATGATAAGTATGACATTTTTATGATATGTAACATTCAACACTATAGGAAAAAAGGCACAACCAAGATAAACTTTTGAAGATCCTGACACTGTTAAGTAATACTTCCAGAAAGTATATTCCAGAACCATGTCGATGAGGTGTTCAGTAACTTTAAGATATTGCAACTAAATTCCATGAATATGGAACATTCACATTTTATTAAGTACTAAATCACGAGTTATGTGCGTATATCTAAAGATAAAAGAGGTACTGAACAAGCATTTTGTGGGCTGGTTGAGGAAACACTTCAAAATGATAAAGTTGATCATATGGATGAATATTTTTATAGCTTACTATTTAATAATTTGGCCTGGTTAACAAACCAACTAACCTCGACTTATCTTGGGAGTTACTAAATTGATCTGTTGAAACTTACTGATCTTCTGAACTTGAGTTACTAAATTTCGAAGCTCTTTAATGACTGGAAACTTTATTTTAAAGTTTTCATCATTTTGAAGTGTTTCCTCAACCAGACCACAGAAAGCTAGGCCAATACCTCTCTTACCTCCACGTATACGCATAAAACTTGTGATTTGATTCTTAATAACACGTGAATGTTCCATTACCATGGAAATATGTCGTAGTATCCTAAAAATACTAAACACCTGCCGACATGGCTCTGGAATATACTTCCTGACAACACTACTATACACTAAGAATAAACTTTGATAAGAGATCCTACCATGTTAGTGTTATGTTTCAAATTAATTGTCAATCCATTGAATGTAGTCAATTAATTTAGTAACTCCCAAGATAAATTGAATGTAGTCACTTAATTTAGTAACTCTCAAGTCAAATTAACTTAATTTAGTAACTCCCAAGTTAAATTAATTATTAGCTCATATATTTTAGACCAGCTGGCCACAAAATTAACTTGCTCATATTTTTGAGAAACCTCGAAATGTTCACACACACTTGATATATCACTCATAAACATATGTGTTCATGCTGCACAAATACAAAACATAGTATCACCTGCACTATGTATGTCTGTATGCTCATAATCATTGTATGTTATATTTACACATGTGCATCCAGAAGTCGTACATTAAACATATATTTATCCAATTATATTTGCTACATAACATTCATATGAAAACTTTAAATGGACTAGTATTCCCAGATAATGTTTATATATAACAAGTTATCCACTTATATGTCCAGAAGCAACTAACATATAATTAAAGTAAAATAAATACCATTTTCGTATCCTAATGTCAAACACAAGGTAAGTAGATATACTAATTATAAAGTGCCACTCTTTTAGCCTATCATCATTTAATTATATTTAAAAGTAGTAATCTTTAATGTATATCACTATATGTGTGTGGGGGGGGGGGCCCGGATTTAAATGTTCAATCACAACAAATTTATGGCACATTTCAGTATTCATGTATACTTTTATACATGCAAATAAGATGGAATAAAAATAAATAAATTAACATACATAAACACATTCTGATTGCAAAGTAGGTGTTAACGATATTTTTCGCTAACACTAAAGATAGGTCTGATGAGGTGGACCTAGGAAGGAAAAAAAGATTATTCGACTCTCCCCAACTTGGGTTGATTCACCGCTTCCCATACATTAAAAAAACTCAAACTCGAAGGTTCATCATTCTTCGCTCAAGAGGTGAATGTCACATTTATGTAATTCATGGATCAATAATCCTCTTGGGAGAGAAGTTTCTTTGGGAAGAAAGTGTCAGGTTGTTGAAGCCTTAATGACCAACGTTGTGGTATTCCGGTAATCCTGTAGCGTAACAGAATACATGCGGTAATATGTTGAAGGACAACATATCGTGTAAAAGAAAGTAAATGCACATAGTTTATAGTGGTTCGGTTCGATTTGAACCTACGTCCACTTTAAGGATTTTGATGATTTTATTCATGGAGGAGGATACACAGGAGATCTCCAGATCGGTTTACAAATTAGGGATTCTTTTCACTGAAATATGAGGGGAAGACGAAGAAGAAAAAGCCCTCCACTGAGTGTGACCCCTAGGGTCTAATTTATAGTGAATTTGGGGTCCCTTTGTTATTGAACCATTGGGCCTACAGGGATCTTTGCTGATCGCCTTTTCCTTTGGCCTTGAATGTCCCTACCTTCGGTCGCTTGGTCACGTTTGTCATGGATCTTGTAGCACAGGTCTTGGTTGGTCGGTAGCCTCCTTGAAATTGGAATGAACTTGCTATTGTAGTAGGCTTTCGGAAGGCGCTATGAGTTTCCGGTTGTATGCTTTCGATCATAGATTGTTGGGCATAGGTTTCTGGCTTTCCCGCGAATACTTAAAGAAGCCTGCCCTCATTATGTACGTGGATCGCTTGTACCCCTCCGGGGTTCCGGTTTACCTTTTGGTGGGATTTCCATGTATAACTTGATCTTCCAGAAGTTTGCTCCTGGTGATCCATTCGTCACTTCATCAATGTGTCCTTTCGGTAGTTATACGACTGGTGTTTTCAGAAACTGGTTCTAGATGTGCTTCTGGCTTAATGCTTTTGGCATTTTAACCTCCTGGATGGCCTTTCGCTGCTGGACCCCTTGTTAGGTTAAAGCTATCGGAAGGCTCCTGTCGGTCCGACCCTGTCGGATGGACTCTGCCGGCTAGATCTCTCAGCTTCTATGGTCCTTTCTCTTTGATAGGTCTTGGCTAATGTCGATTTCGGGATCTTCCTCCCTATTTTTGATTCGTCTTTGCTTTTGTCCTTGTTTCCTGATGGATTTTCATTTCCTTGTGGTCATCCGATGCCCCTTCACCATCAACCTATTTCATTGTTAATTCTGGTAGTAACATTTATCCCCCTAGTGAAGGGGTATTTTCAACTTTCCAAGTCAAATTCTTTGTCCTTTACGAGGTATCATTTTGTTCCATTTGATTTCCCTCAACCAGGGCGTTGATTGGCCTCTCTTTGTGTGGTCCATATTAACTTTGAATTCTGAATGCAAAAATTATCATTTTTTTGCATACTTAAATATATGCCTATTCTCAACAAAGTTACATGCTATACTTAAGTACATGCAGCAGTCAAACAAAGAGTTACATTTAGTACAGTCCAAAATAAAACATATATGAACATTGCCCACATAGGAGCTAAATTCGTTCCATGCATACTAAAGAAAGCATTTAAAGTGAATTAAACCACATCATCCACTTGCTTTGAGTGCGGCCGCCAAAGCTACCGTCCAACGAGTCGGCGAACTCCCAACGATCGACTTCTTCCGGAGGGTGATCGACGTCAGAGATCCTCCCTGCTCTACGCCTCAAAGGTGACATACCAGAAGATCCAACCACCTCCTTACTATTACTGGACTTTCGAGCCATTCCCACGCTGTCATTAAGACCCACATTTTCAAGCACCACATCAATATCATTAACCCTCTTATCACCATCCTCAGAACTGAATACTTCCTCTTCATCTTCGTCTGACTGTTCCTCCTCTCCCTCATTGAGACTTGAAAGAGCCACAAATGGATTTGAAAAAGATGCCTCACCAACATCATCACTAACACTAACCCTCATCCTACTTTTTGGTTTCCAAACCTTCAGAAAGCCATCCCTATCTCTCCTAAACACCCAATTCTTAAAATCGGCTGGTTCCAAGGGATCGTTTGGATTCCCTAAAAAATTTCTAACTTCAATTTCGTGATACGTGGTCCTGGTAAAAAGCCTTATCAACGATGGAATATACATAAGAGGTGGAACTCATATTTCCATCCTAAGATATGAAAAGTCAGCTATGCTCCACGCACCTTCTTGTATTCTTAAAACCCTTCCTACTTTCGTAAATATGATTTTCACCATCTCAAGATTCCGAAACACAATGGGAAGGATCCTTAAGGTAATCTAAAGAGCAACCTCTTGTTTCGGGCATGAAGAACCAAAGTTGAGACTCCATGGCTGAATATGCACAGTGCCGCTGTCATTTGAAATAGAGTAGAAGTCCCCCCTAAAAAAATTCCTTGGAAATTTAGCAATAAAGACGTTCCCGAACTTCTTGACCTTCTATTCCCAAGAATGCAGATAACCAAACTCCTTCCTCAAATCCTGATCGATGCGATTGATGGAGAATTGACCCAAGAAAATTAATACAATTGCCCAAGAATTAAAGCTCTGCAAATCACTGTCAAATACAAATGGCGACATATTGACCTCATTTCCAGTTGTCAGGCTTTCGCTATTTGGAGAGAAAGAACTAGAGCATTGAAGTCCCTTATGCCCTTTCTTTATATATTTGAAACAAATAATCGGGTTCCTACAATCCTTGATCCACTGGTTAGAATCTCTACATCGAAAGCGTCATTTTACATTATTTGGCCTCGCTCAGAGCTTCAGAATACGAAAAGGCCTTAGGAGCAGACAGATTTTTTTACCTTGATCTTAGGAGTAATTTTTTTTAAATAATATTCGTCTACTAAGAGTATGTTTCGTAGTTCCTCGCGAAGCGTCACCTATCCTTAGTGTGATTAATTATACCTCGGCATGTTGAATATGAGATGTCTATAGCATTTGCTTGTGTTTTTTGTATCATAATAATTATTCGATAAGTTTTCAAATTAAACTGATAAATGTACTAGTTTACGATGCTTCCCCGAGCAACTTAGCAGGCCATAAAATTGCACCCAATACTGTTGAGAGTGTGTTTGCAAGCCAGATACTAGTTGACAAGTGGGTTGGACCACCTCATCTAGTTTAGTTTCGAGCGTTAGAGTTGATCTGGACTTTGGTATTGATAGAAGATCAGGAATCCGTTTTGATATTTGCATAGAGCTGAATTAACCCAGATTCGAGTATTAATAGATAGAAGACCAGAACCTCCTCCGGTATTTAATAGCAGTCCCGAACCTAACCCAAATTAAGGTATTTATAGATAGAAGACCGGAACCTCCTCCGGTATTTAATAGAAGTCCCGAACCTAACCCGGATTCGGGTATTTGTAGATAGAAGACCGGAACCTCCTCCAATATTTAATAGAAGTCCCGAACCTAACCCAGATTTGGGTATTTATAGATAGAAGACTGGAACCTCCTCCGATATTTAATAGAAGCACGAACCTAACCCAGATTCAGATATTTATAGTTAGAAGACCAGAACATCCTCCGGTATTTAATAGAAGTTACAAACCTAACCCAGATTCGGGTATTTATAGATAGAAGACCAGAACCTCCTCCGGTATTTAATCTTTGTTTTGAGTCACCGTTTCAGCATTTGAGCCACTCCCTGGGCTTTCGTTTTGGTTTGCAAATTACTTCTCAGAGCTTTGATCGGTCGTTTCGGCTTTGTTCTTTTGAGCGTGGGTTGCGTGTGCTTTTGAATGCTCTCTTCTAGTTTTGCTGTTCCCTTCTGCGGGACGATATTTGAGCAAAGGATGTGCATGCTCCAAGCGCTCCCTTCGAGATTTCGTTCCCTTCTACGGGATGGAATTTGAGCAGAGGATGTACATGCTCCAAGTGCTCCCTTCGAGACTTTGTTCCGTTCTGTGGGATGATATTTGAGCAGAGGATGTGCGTTTTCCAAGCGCTCCCTTCGAGCTTTCGTTCCCTTCTGCGGGATGGAATTTGAGCAGAGGATGTACGTGTTCCAAATGCTCCCTTCGAGATTTCGTTCCCTTCTGCGGGATGGAATTTAAGAAGAGGATGTACATGCGTCAAGTGCTCCCTTCGAGCTTTCGTTCCCTTCTGCGGGATGGAATTTGAGCAGAGGATGTACATGATCCAAGTGCTCCCTTCGAGCTTTCGTTCCCTTCTACGAGATGGAATTTGAGCAGAGGATGTACATGCTCCAAGTGCTCCCTTTGATCTTTCTTTCCCTTCTGCGGGATGGAATTTGTAGGCAGAGGATGTATGTGCCTACGATGCAAACACACAGTTCGCGGCGAGAACACATCTCGCGGGCGAGTACGCAATTCGCGGGTGCAAACACACGGTTCGCGACGAGAGCACATCTCACGGGCGAGTACACAACTCGCAGGTGAAAACACACAGTTCATGGCGAGAACACATCTCGCGGGAGAGTACACAACTCGCGTGATCACATAGCGCTTTAAGTACGAGCCGCACAGCTCGCATGAGTACATAGCTCAAGTTAAGGGGGGAGGGGGATGTTGACATATTTAAAATTGCAAGTATGTTCTAGATGCATGGATATATTGCTTGAACTAAAAGAGATGTTACCAGACCTTCATGATGTCTAGTTGTCCTTCCGAAGTTCATGGCACGATGATGCTACGTGACTGGGGATTCGGCTAATGCGACACGTGCGTGGCTCGCGGCATTGATTAGCGCAGTGATTCTTTGATCCACAATTGTAGCAGCTTCCGCGAGTAGGATTTGGAGCTTTTTCTTTGGAGGTTCTGCGCCTTCTCTTCACGTTTGAATGAGGCACAAGCTTCCTAGTGAGGTCTCCCTTATTGTTGGAATTTCCTTCCGAACAACCGAATTCTTCCATACGAATGAATTTTTCTACCTGGATATAGAAATCTTGCATGTTTCCACATTCACGGATATTAACTCCTTCCAGAATGGTGTGTTCTTAATTAATCCTAAACAAACAACGATGAGTTTCTCCCAGTCGTTCATGTCTTCTGCTTGAAGGGCCTCAGCCTTGAATCTTTTCAAGTAACTACTCAAAGATTCCCCTGGTTTTTGTTTTATATTTGCGAGGATTGTATAACCCACGGCTGGATCATTGCAAATGCAGAACCACATTGGGAATTCATGAGAGAACTAACTCCATGAATGGGTGGTATCCACTTGATGTTGTCGGTACCATTTACCGGCCCATCCTTGAAGTGTCATTGGAAATAGCCCGCATCGTACAACATCAGAAGCATCATACACGTCCATATAGCTATCGAAGGCCATGAGATGGTTGTCTGGATCAGAGGTCCCATAATGCTTCATGGTTGGGGTCTTCACATGTGGAGGTATCACTATATTCTTGATATTATCGAAAAAGGGCATTGTTCTGTCATCGTCACTAACATGCATGTCTAAGATTCTTATCCTTTTTGTTTCAAATAGATTCTTTACGGTTTTCTCCGCCATGTTCCTAAGATAGATTTCCATGTTCCTGTGGTTCGTTTTTTTTGGGATTAGACTCTCTAGTAGTTGAACTTCCAGATTGCTCTTTGCTTTCATCGTATTGGTTCTCGTCGCACCTTCTGTCTACAGGATTAGTTCTTCTTCTCTTGGAAGGAATCAAATAAGATTTCTCTTTTATTTCTGATATCTGCATGGCCATATTTTTCCTTGTAGATTTGGCCTTATTTTTCTGTTCTGATCCGATGTCCTTCGAAGAATCTCGTGATTGAGTACTGCCCTCCAAATCCTTCATTGCAGGTAGCTGTTGCTTCAGGGTCTTACTCCCCTCGACTTCCTTCTTTACCAAATTCAGATTCAAAGGTTGTGTTGGAATTGTAAACCGGCCTGCTCTCATAGCATGTTGGCTAAATGACTGGGCTATATTCCCTGTTAATGTTTAACTGCATATTGGTGATCTTAAGCTATCATGCAGATTTGGTGAGGATCTAATTCAACTATCAAACTCAGAAAATGTCTTCATCTCTGATTCTCCTTGATATAAGTCAAACATTGAGGTTCTTCGGGCTGAGTTCTCTTCAATATACTTTATAGTAGCATCAATACGCAAAGCCAAATGTAATGCTTCCATCTCATTATCCTTCTCTCCTATTAGGTTTGACAATCCCTTGATTTCCGAATTTATTGAGCTAATATTCAAAAGTGTGCTATTCTCCAAAGCAGTTGATGCCTTGGAATCTTGTTCCCAGATCCCTTTTGTCACAACCATTTTCGTTGGATATTAGGCATTTTTTTACGATATGAGGGAAGGCAAGGGTAAAAAGGTATTAGGGAAGAAGGTTTACGATAAGTATGGAGGGTTTACCATTAGGATAAAGGTTCAACATTACCTATCCTTTGAAAAGCAAAGATAAACAGTGCTTGAAGTAGTAATTTGGCACTCAGAAGCCCCTTTCCAAAACCCTTTGCTTATAATCTCGCTTCTTCAAAATTTAGTCCATATCCAGGACGAACAACTCAGGTAGATATGTGATGGGGTTAACCAAAGGATCGGAAGTTTGAGTCTTCCTTCTAGCACCAAAATGTTAATGATATTTTTCGCTAACACCGGAGATTGGTCTAATGAGGTGGACCTAGGAAGAAAAAAAGATTATTCAACTCTCCCCAGCTTGGGTTGATTCACCGCTTCCCAGACGTTAAAAAAACTCAAACTCGAAGATTCGTCATTCCTCTCTCAAGAGGTGAATGTCACATTTCTGTAAATCATGGATCAACAATTCTCTTGGGAGAGAAGTTTCCTTGGGAAGAAAGTGTCAGGCTATTGAAGCCTTAACGACCAGCGTTGTGGTATTCCGGTAATCATGTAGCATAACAGAATACATGCGGTAATACATTGAAGAACAAAAAATCGTGCAAAAGAAAGTAAATACACACAGTTTATAGTGGTTCAGTTCGATTTGAACCTACGTCCACTTTGAGGATTTTGATGATTTTTTTCATGGAGGAAGTTACACAAGAGATCTTCAGATCGATTTAAAAATTAGGCATTCTCCTCACTAAAGTACGAGGGGAAGAAGAAGAAAAAGACCCCCACTGAGTGTGACCCCTGGGGGTCTGATTTATAGTGAATTTGGAGTCCCTTTGTTATTGGGTCGTTAGGCTTGCAGTGGTCTTTGCTGACTGCCTTTTCCTTTGACCTTGATGTCCCTGCCTTCGATCGCTCAGTTATGTTTTTCACTGCTTTTGTAGCGTAGCTCTCGGTTGGTCGGTAACCTCCCTGAAATTGGAATAAACTTGCTGTTGTAGAAGGCTTTCAGAAGCTGCTATGAGTTTCCGGTTGTATGCTTTCGGTCGTAGATTGTTGGCCACAGGTTTTTGACTTTCCTGAGAATACTTAGAGGAATCTGCCCTCATTATGTACGTTGATCTCTCGTACCCCTCCGGGGTTCCGGTTTACCTTTTAGTGGGATTTCCAAGTATGGCTTGATCTTCCAGAATATTACTCCTGGTGATCCATTCGTCACTTCATTAATATGTCCTATCGGTATTTATACGACAGGTGTTTTTGGAAACTGGTTCTATATGTGCTTCTGGCTTAATGCTTTTGGCGTTTAAACCTCTTATATGGCCTTTCGCTGCTGGACCCCTTGTCAGGTTAACGCTATCGGAAGGCTTCTGTCGGTTCGACCTTGTCGGATGGACCTTGCCGGCTAGATTTCTCAGCTTCTATGGTATTTTCTCTTTGATAGGTCTTGGTTGATATCGCTTTCGGGATTTTTCTCCCTATTTTTGATTCTTCTTAGCTTTTGTCCCTGTTTCTTGAAGGATTTTAATGTACTTATGGTCATCCGGTACCCCTTCACTGTCACCTATTTCATCGTTAATTCTGGTAGTAACAGTTGGTGTACCTGTTTTGAACCTGCATCTCTGTTCAGTTTTCCACATCAATTCACGTTTTTATAGCCTCATTAATATCAATATCAAGATTGCAAATACGGTTCAAGTTTGACTTGATCATTTATAGCCTAACACAAATTTTTGCATTCTCTATTATTGATATTGATGGGACAAGAGCCTACAACAAATTGTATTTGTCCCTTAGGGCGATCAGTTAAGAAGAAACTGAGTTGCCGTATGTAACATAATGCTTCTCCAGAGCCTACAAGGAAATTTTGTATGAAATGTATCAGTTAAGTGTCACTCTTTTTGCTGCACAATTTCAGTATTCATGTATACTCCTATACATGCAAATCAGATGGAATAAAATAAATTAATTAACATACATAAACACATTCTGCTATACTTGCATAATATCACATATTGCAAAATTCATTAACTCCCAAGTCATATGCTGCACAATTTATATACTGTGTAACTCATATATATAATTCATGCATTGCAAGGTGTATAAGTATATATATCAGTGTAATATGTTTGCTGCAAGTACTCAATCAAGCAATTTAAATGAACATGTTAACATTTAAAATCAATGTCCATATTAAATTCCAATCCATATAACTCAGGCAATCAACACACACGCACAAAAAAAAGGTTCAAAACCCATTCAATTCAAATGCAAACAACATGGAAGATATTTAACAAGTATAAACACCATTTGCTTTCATACACACTATTATGAAACGTTTAAATGTGTAACTAGATCTAAATTTGAAGCATGCAAGGGGTCATAAGTATATAAATTTAATCTGGCATATTGTCAAACCCAGAGTTCAAAGTGAATTAAAAACCCAGATATAAAACCCATTTACAAACATTGTTTGCATAAATCAACTTTTTAGTTGGTGGTTACAGAAATCAACACGCAATGAATTTAACTATTCTAAACCCTAAACGATAGGATCCAAATAAAATTAGATAAATCAAGTTTGATTTTATACCTTTCTGGCTTTTACGATTTCACGAACATGAATATGATTAGGAATTGAATCAAATCACTTTGTAGCATCGCTGAGATGAACCACCTCTAATGGTATCCGTACGAACATTGAACGAGATAGCCTTTACAAAATTGAATTAAACTGAGTAATAATAAGTAGTAGATTGAAAGTGGTTAGAAGCTACGGTTTTTTATGGAAAAAGGAAGAAAAGGGAACGAGGGTTAAAAGATTTTAAGTATGAGGGAATAGGTAAAGAGAATAGGTCAGTTACGTTTACTTTGGACACGCGGACTTAAGTTTACGGAGAGGCGGGAATGTGAAATATTTTTTGTCGTGGTTATATTGGTATTGAAAACATTTTTGCTTGCATTTGATAACAAACACCACGAATTTTTGCAATAAAAATCATTTTTCTTGTAGTGAAACTACCAGCTAACATATTATCAAATGGATGAACTACTTTAAAATCCTCCACTGGTGAGGAGTTCTCTTTTTCTTCTGAAGTGGGGGTACATCTTCGAGTGTTGAGGATGAAGAACTTTTATGAACAGAACCTTGGGGCTGTAAAGGATCATGCTCAACATAGGGTGCTTAAGATGACTCCGAACCCTTACCTTTTCCATTTATCTCCACTTTCTTATGCCTCCGTGATGTATAAACCAATGTAGGTCGTGACGGAGGAATGTCGCCACCTTCTGTGCCTCCGAAGCTTCTACGGGTACCAAAGTATGAGGTTGCGGAGGAGGAGGAGGAGGTGGTGTCAGTCTAGTGAGCCTGTTCTTCCACAAAATAGTTTGCGAAATACGCTTGATGCTAAAGCATTTTCCTTTGCTATGTTCTGGCACCTCATGAGATAACTCATCAACCAATTCTATAGCCCGGTCCGTCCTCCAACAAATTAGAAGTTAACTTACATAAAAATCAAATTGGACAATAATTTAAGACAACTACACTTAGTAGCAAGTATTTCATACCACATTTCTCTCAAGAGGAGCTCTAGGCATGTACGGTTCCACTACAGCACGAAGAGGTTGTACGTCCGGAAGAATATACCGTCGGGTAATCTGCCAATACCATGTGCAATACTCATCGTCCTGCAAAGTAAACTCCTGATCCTGCTGTGTACGCATAAGCCAATGGTTCCATGTCTCAATGGTCATCTCGTACTCCCTGGCTACTGCTAAGTGAATCCTGTAAAGTGGGACTGGTTCAGGAAGGTGCTGTCTAAATCCGAACTGACGCATCACTCGGTCAGAAACATGGTATGCTACATCGTTCGAACATATAACGGGCACACGGGCAGTCCATAGATGAAAAGAAGCAGTATATAAGGCCAGAAGCTCCCCTAGATCATGTGCATATGGGTCCATGTAACAACATCCAGACTGACCATGTCAAACTCATTGCGGTAGAAAAGTAGATTATGCCTCGGAGTCGATGAAGTGCTCTTCCTTCCAACCCACCTGCAATTGCGACGTAATAAGAGATAGAGGAAATAACTAAACACACAAAATGTAAATAAGTGGCGGAATAAAAATACCTAGACCCGTACGACAAAGAAACATCAATATTTGGTTGCTTCAATTCGAGTCTACCAACAAGAAGATACGTCCAAGACCATAGCTACAAACAAAATTCATGAAAAAACACTACAACATATAGATATAAAATATATGATGCAAAAATTCGTATGAAAATAAATTACTTGTATTAAAGAAGGACAACCTCAAAGTGAAGCGTTCCCCATCAAAGCGACCATGGTAAGTTATGTGTACGTGTACGCTAATGTAGCACTTCCCCAAGACATTGATCAAAATCCTCCTGGAAATGCAACCATCTAAGCCACACACGAGTCTTCGATTGATCGCAAATCAAATGTGAAGTAATGATATGAAGTATGATAGCTCTAGCACGCTTTTCTATCTATTCCCGCGTTGCATCCTGTGGAATATTTGTCTGAAACTGCATTCTATACCAATTGGTCACAATTTTCTCAATTCCCTACCACTGCTTGGCGGGAGGAGTGATACCTAGAAGCCGCCGACACATCTCCATATAGTCTCCTGTCTTCGGATTCCTCAATGGAGCACCATCAATGGGCAAGCCAAGAAGGACTGCCACATCACCCAAAGTGATGGTCATCTCACCAACTCTAAGATGAAATATAGATGTCTCCGGTCTCCATTTATCGACTGATGCAGTGATAAGATAATGATCCAGTTGGATGTAACCCAACCTATGTACTAATAAGAATCCTGCACATCAAGTAAAGCTAGTACACCTGGATGAGTGGAGGTCACCATGTCAACGTATGACGTGTGATCTATGGTCTTAAATAGATTTTTACTCTATAAAAAAATTTAAGCACAACGTAAGAAACACATACAAAAAATTGAAAAATAAAATTACATCAAAAACCAATAAGGTAAACACACACCGATTTCAAATCAAAATTGCTTGTTCTATGTCTTTCTTGCAAGTATAGAACACTACCATCAATATGTCCTGGTTCCATCTCAACGATAGCTACACAAATCACATTTAAAACTACATAAGCACTACAAAAACGTAGCGAACAAAACTACATACATGCTGAAAACTATAAGCTTTCATCTACATTGATCACATGAAACAAATACTAGATTATTCACTAGTTTCCTCAATCATACAAAACCCTAGATTTCTGAAGAAAAAAAATTGATTTTTTTACCTTCAGGAGGTTCTTGGGCTGAGGAGCTTGCCATGGTATCGATTTTTGATCAAAAAAACTTAAATTTTGGTGTTATGGGCCAGAATTAGGGTTAGAAAGATTTTGGTTTCGCTTTTGGAGGAGTTGAAGGAGTGAACAAGTGAAGAGGAAGAGAGCTGCTGCTCTCTGTATATTACAACAGAGCGAAATTCGAGATGACGCATACATACGTTATCTCCAATGCCGCATGCCGAGTTTAAAAAAATCAATGTGCTATCTGATATAGCGCAATTGTGTCAACACGAATGTCGCACATAATAAATAACTGTTTTTGCCTGCGTGGCCAAAACCAGGCTGCGCGGCCAAAACCAGGCTACGACCGTAATAAGTTTTAAAACCAAGCTAATTTGGTGACTAGTTTTCAAAAGGTGGCCGAATTGAAAAAAATCCATGCATACTGTAAAGTCATTTGATGTCCACTTTTGTTTTGTTTTGTTTATTTCTATGTGATTTGCAGTAACTTTGTTGCTTTACTGTTCTAAACTCATTTTATTGATATCAATTTCCATTTGAGCATCTAATTCTTACCTCTTCTCATTCCTAACAAACATGTATAAATAATTAATAATTCAACAAATTGTAATTGATTAAAACAATATGGAATACATAATAAAATTATATAAATATTTGAGGATATTAAACAATTAACTTTTAGTTACATTGATGGGATGAATTAAATAAATTCTTATTATATTTGTTGTTTACAAAATTATATTCATATGTCAATGTTTAATGGCTTATTAGGAAAAGAAAACTATGATCGCACTTAGAACATGTTGCTAGAACTGCATCATCAAATTATTACTTTCACAGCTCAAAGCACGTTAAAATCTATTTTTTCAAACCAATTGGATATTTTTTTTAAACTCGTTGAAGAGTTAAATTTGTAAATGACATCTACGTTGAGTTAAATTTGTATATGGCATTTATGTTTTATTTATAGTATTTAGTACTACATGTAGGTTACATTCTTATTATGATCATGAATTGTTTTATCAACAAATTTGAACCAGCATTATAGCATTAACAAAATTCACTTTTGGAAAAGCGCATGATGTAACATAAGATGTAGCCTATTGGTCACACTAATTCAATTCATATTACAAGTTTGAATAATTTAAATCCTATATACATTGTTTATCTTACTCCTCCATGATGTGTACACAATTCATAAATGAGCTCATATGAGTTTTTACCGCATGTTTACTAAATCTATAAATGACGTGTACAGGTACCCATTGTTGCATTTAAGCATGTAAATTGACAATCGAGATGTTAATGCATGGTGTAAAGTAGTGAAAATCATTACTTAATAGCTATTCTTGTTAAGAATCTATAACGTTCCATTGTTTGTTTATTACTGTTTATTCAGCTTCATTTGAATCCATTTAGAAGTGGTACTTGTAGCGAACTGGGATTTTCAACCTCGAAAATCGACATAAAACCCATGTCAGCTATTCAAGCATCGAGCATAACAGATCATTAATAGAAAGAAGTTAGAGGGTGATAATTAGAAAGAAAGAAAGTTAGAATAGAAGAAGAAGATCACAATAGAACAGAATCAGAATAAAACATGAATCTCATAGTGGAATGCATAAAATATATTATATAACATAACCCTTGAATTACAAACTTATAACTGTATATACATACCATTTCAGAGTTTAACTCATAACATCATAGTGGAAATAAACAATAGCTACAAAATGCTGAAGCCTCCTGCTCCAAGCTCTTCCAAGTATATCTGTAAAATCCTGACTACTTGACTGCCCGTACAAATTTGGGCACCCAAGAGTTTAGGGTAAAACAAAACAAATTAAACTCCGGGTCAGTCATGGGACTGGTGTGAGTAAACTCCAATCACTTGGTTTAACTTTTAAAATCCTTTTTAAAGAAAGGATAAATCATAAGACCGATCCACACATAAACACTAATTGTTTTTACCTTACAATAAACCAAAATATTCTTTATATCAATACTCTTCTGATATTATAATAATGTCTAAATCAAATAAATATCAATCTAGAAGAACGGTTTCATCTCATATTCCACATGCATAATATATAATTAAAAACCACGAGCGCTTATTGGGTAATGGATTCCAACTAGCATGGTATGGGATCACCTTTCGACAGTGTATCTACATAGAGGAATACACCATGTTCAATAAGAACATCTTGCAACCTAGGCTAAACATGACCGGTCACTCGTTTTGCTATAGTGTACCGAATGTATTATCACCAATGGTTGGGATCAGCAACCGTTCCTGAAAGGGACAACATCGAAATAAATTAAAGAAGAAAATGGATTTTCTCTAAATCAAGTGACAATACTCCCTACTTGGGAGCTACCCATTTAGCCATTCAACCTACCCGATTTTATACCATTTCCCGGTCGTGAGGCATGAGGTCATAACGTATCTTTTTGACAGATTACACCTTTATTTACTTTGAGTGCCACATCGTCATACCCACCAAAACACAAATTGATTTCTCTAACAATACCACAGGTATAAAGCAAAGAGGACTGAATTCCTCTACCACCAAACATAAATACGTTGAAGAGATCAACTTAGGCGATCTATTAGATATACCCTGTCAAACATTCTTCCATACAAGTTGTCCTGGGACTGGACAAACCGAAGGCACTATTATGTAACCCATCTTAGGAGGATTTGCTAGAATAACACTTGCATAAACTCCGTCTTCAATTATCTTCATCATATTTGATTCGTAACGCTAATGCCCATATGGAGTGGTTTTCAGATAATAAATCTGATCTTGGTCTCTCCGTATTGATAACGAAAAATTGGTCAAAACTTTGATAGTCAGTTATTTAACTATCAAAGGAAAACATCCATACACACAATGGTCTTATTTTCAAATGGAAATTTTATTGATCAATCATCAATCAACATTTTTCAATTTAAATAAATTTATCATTAATGTATTCATTTTCCCATTTCTCATTTCCATATATTCATAAATTTACGTTATTAACATTGGAAAACATTTCCATTTCTTATTCACACATCACTATCATCCCACATCTATCAATCTCTAACTGTAAACTAGTAAGAGAACAACTTCCTAAGTATCAACCCCGAAGACCGAAACCAACATCAGATGGACACTCAGAAAGCTATTCAACTTAACTCAGTTTCTAATTCCCTTCACTCCATTTTAATTCCTATTTCAAGACCCAATTTCCTTTATAAAATTTTTATTTGCAAATATTTACTCCCACCCTTTATTCACTTTCAACGTGAATAATATTTCTTTTTATAAAATAAATCAGTTTGATTTCTCCTTTAAAATAATATCTCAAATCCAAATTCTTTTTATAATTCTATTTATAGACAATTCATAAAAATATTATTTTATTTCCAACACTTATAATCTCATTGATAATTCCCTTTATAACTGCTACGTTCACTTTCAATAACAAATATCGGTGTTAAAACTGACTTTTACTTCTCTATATAAATTCAGACTTATATTTTTATTTATCCAATGATAAATATTTTTTTATTAATTTATAAACATCGTTTATAAATTACGCTTCTCAATTTATCTGTTAAAAACGTATTTCTATTTAATATCTACTTTAAATCAATCTTCTCATAATTCTTTTATAACTTGCAAGTTCCCTTTTTTAATTCTACTAATTTTAAAACAAATCATTTCCATTCCATATAACTATTAATAACTTTCTACAGAAATTTCTTATTTAATTTCCAAATATTTCCTTTTTATAAAATCTATTAATTTTATAAAATTCTTAAATTTAATACCTACTTCAACCATTCCTTTTTATAATTAAATATTACTTATGGTATTTAAAATACCACATAAAAAAGCCCAGTACCATCCAAACACACATAATCAATTACAGATAATCAATCACATCATATATCATAATATATGAAAAATAGTAATATAAAAATTGAGGAATCCAGTTGGATCCCTCCAACCTATTTCCCTGCATCCTTAGATGTTAATCAACATAAATAACATAAATTTCATTTTAATATGAGATATCATAATAAATAGAATCAATATTTAACCAACGATTTATATATATAATCATATCTATAATTTCAATCAATTATTTAACAATCCATCCAAACAACCATCACACATCAATCAGTCATCATTTATCAAATTAAAAATACGTTTATAAGATTTTAAAATTGGAAAGAGTTAGTGAGTTTATTCACTTTGGTCGTTAATCGTTAAATAATGAATAACAGTCGATTGTTCCATTCAGGCGCTTTGTTCTGCCTTAAATTCCAATGAACTCCAAATCGCTCCAAACTTCACGTGCATGTAGTATTTGTTGATATGGTTCCAACAACAATTGTTTCGTCATATTATGATAATGTTTGCAAAAGATATGTATTTTACAAGTTTGAATGAAATAAACTGTCATTAACTAATTAATTTTAAACACTAATTACCCTTAAAAACAAATTACCCACCTGATACCTTTCTACATAAATGCTTCTTCCTCGATCATTCGAATATCAGCTGCTCATTTCAAAGCCATGACTGCTTATTTCTCTGACCCATCCTTCTTCGTTCGTCTATTATAAATTTAAATAAAATAATCAGTAACTCTCTTCCATCTAATACCAACTGTGCACAACTCGAATGCACCTCCTTCTAAGCGATTTCAGATCGAGCTTCAGGCGCAATACAAGAATCACGACATTTAGCATTGCAGAATTTCACCAAACATTGTTCCAAAATGTTAATTCCTCCTCGAATTCAACTATATTATATGCTTTGCAAATAGATGACCAATCGATCAAAGAAATCCAACCCTAGGTCTATTTTACCCACGCTGCTGTAAATAACAACGACCACAAATGTTTCGAACCCCATCATATTGTATATCAAATCATAGATAATTGCTTCACAATCCAAAAATATATATATATACACACATATATATAATGATTTAAGGGAATAAATTTGACTTTATTTAGTTTTTTCAAATACCTGATTTTTGCTGTGTGAAGAAAAATGGGGCAGTAGAAGTTTTGACCAAAGGAGAAAGTTGATTAGGGTTAGGGTATGGTGGTATATTTATAGATATAGAAAATATTATTTTATTCTATTTTATATTCAAATATAATCAATCGTTGTTTGTATTTGTCATTTAAAAATTATGTTCACCTATTATGTCCAAATTCGATGAAAATTGACATATAATTATATTTCAACATTATGGATCCAACGAAAATTATTTTGTCGGATTCAATGTTCATTTGCTCACACAGCGTTATTTTAAATTTTGAATTATTGATCTATTTACATTTAAATTACGCATGGTCACAAAACAACTCCAATTGGCACGAAATTTGAAATCTAACAATAATGAATCATTATGGATTTAATAAAATTTAATACATCAAAAACGACGGTCGTTTGCAAAATCGCTATATTTTAAGGTTTAAATAAACCAATAAAATATTAATATATTCCCAAAAAAATTAATTAAATAATAATAAATTTGTATTATCATATATATATATATCCAAATAGAATAGCATATACCTCCAAAATAAATATATCTAGATTTATAACTTGATATTTCAAAACAAGGTTAAATTGATATTTGATTTAAAATATAAATCCTTCTATTATATAAATAAATCGTTATAAATTATAAACGAATTCCATAGCGACTTTCTAAAAATTAGATTTGAACATAACTTACAATTTATAGGACGAAATCTCCATTTTCGTCTTCCGTTAGAAAAATATAGTCAAATATATCTAAACGTTTCTTAACTCAAAGAAATCGAACTTATATCGAGTCATGTATAGTCGTTTAAAGCTCAAAACGTAATATTACGAACTACCACGACGTTACGAGCTCGATTTAAATTATATTATAAATTATACGTTCAAACGATGTTTTTAAATAAATTGGTTATTTTAATTCAATTCTAAAATGAACTAAATATTTTAGAGGATCCAATTCACACAATATTGCAATAACAACTATTTCTGACTATTTCGGATATATATATTATTCCACTATTTATATTTATTTTATAATCTAACTTAAAATCATTTAAATCTCCAAATCAGTACCTAAATAATTAATTTAATTAATTATTATATCGCTAAAATTCCGGGATGTTACAGTACTTTTCCTCCCAGTAACGTTGGTTCAATAGCTCAAGCTCTGACATTAACAAAGAGCCAGCATGGTTTGGTAAATGTTTTGATTTGCTGGTTTTTAACTTTTGAAGACTGTTTGTTATTTTCGAATTAAAAATCTGGTATGACTTAACATGTTATCGTGAAACGTTCATATGGTCATTCGTTCATGTATGCAACACATTAAAAATAATCGTTAATTATAATAAAGTTATATCGAGCTATTAATTTTCATCAAGGTCATTCTTTTGCACTACTATTTGAAAATATGTTAATAAAATATACACCACTGGGAAATTTCATAGCATAATATGTTCACCTTTATCATGATCAACCACTAGTCATTGACCAAGTGTTGTTGCTTGTTAAAAAAATTCTGCATGTGTATTCCATGTGATTGCGTGTATTTTTGTGTGATCAGGAAGGATAAGTCAAACTTTGCACTTGTTATATATAGGTGTTGTATATATGGCATTATTATGACTTGGTGTTTGTAAGGAACTGTGTGGCTGGTGAGTGCATGTGATATTTTCAAGTGAGTGTATATATAAATTATTATGACTCGGTGTTTGTAATGCACTGTGTGGCAGGTGAGTGCATGTGATATTGTTAGGTGCGTGTATAATATATATGATCTAGTTAGGTATACGAACAACATTGATTAGTTTAGTATGTTACATTTCTGAAAAAAATATTTATCTCATATTGATCGACAACAATATCATTGGTAACCAAAAATGCTTTTATGTTTGGATCATTTTTCTTGTACTATGTAGGTTTTTATTTGGAAATATGTAAAAGTAAGTTCAAATCCAATTGCTAAGAAAATTATTGAGATCCTTTTTGCTTGTAACTAATATGATATATCTTTATTTTAATTCCCAGTTTAGTTCATATATTAATGGTGAACTATATTATTTATGAATGCCTTTGTCAATTTTATAATTGACAATTATCTTGATAATTATTAACCGTTTGCAGTTGATTCATCAATGGTTAGTTTTCTTTCACCAAACAACTTCGAGTTGCTGAGACAACTCTGAGTTGTTTTGCTGAAGCAAGTCAAAGTGCTTTACTGAAGCAACTTAGAGTTACTTTGCTTAAGAGTTGCTTCAGCAAAGTAACTCTAAGTTGTTTTGGTGAAATAACTCTGAGTTTCTTACAACTCTGAGTTTCTTTGCTGAAGCAATTCTGAGTTGCTGAAGCAATTCAGAGTTAAACTTTAAAACTGCGTGAGCTCCAATGTCCCAAAATAGTGTGCACATGTGTTGTAAATATTTGTGTTTTCTCTTTGTTGTTTTTAGGATAATATGATTACAGCAGTTACTTTATAATTCATGAAAAACTCCTATTGTTGATGGTACAAAAAATACATTATACTTGTCTTTTTTCGATGTTAATGGGAGAATTGATAAGAGTGGCAACATATTCTAGGTTTGATTATTTGTACATATGGTCTATTCAGTGCCACCCCACAGTATTCAATTTTTATCTTTGTAGTCATGATGACATTAAGGTAAAATTGGTTTTTTCCTTCCCATAGCAATCTCCATTGTTTAAGCAATCAATCAATTTTTTGTTTTTGTATTGATTGGCTAGGACATTAGTCGTTCGACTCACCATCATGTGTTGTATGATGAAAATGGTTTTTCTGCCGATGGCTTGTAGACTATAACAAATAACTTATATTATACGTAAGTTCATCTTAAAATTATTTGTACATGGATTCACTATTATCTGTCATTATTTTCTCAGTCTTGATTATAACTTGAGCCTCATTGCTAATTGTTGTTGTTTACATGTAGATCAATGTTTCTGAAGAAATCACCAATAGCAGCGCTAGTTTGGTATTTGTTAAGTAGTTTGGTTGTTTATTGTGCTTGCTTATTTCAGCTGTTTATGGAACTTTAGCTGCAATACTATATGAATGTTTTTACGGTAGTTCGATTGTGTAAAAGTACGGCTAACCTTTTGTCTTGGCACTACTGTTCGAGTACGACATAGTTATGTTTATGTTAGTGCTTTTATTTATGTATTTTGTGGTGCTTTGAATGTGTATGCATATATTTATTTTGTGGTTGTTTAATGTGTTATGTTTAAATGTGTATATGTTTATGTATTATGTTATCATATAAGTTTTAACAAACTGAATTAGAGGCTAAACCAGAGATAGAGGTGGAATATCATGAAATAAAATTGGAACAAAAGGTAGCGAAAAAATGCTACAAAAATGTAACGACCCAGATTATTCTATCATTTGAAATTGAATATTTAAATATATAGTGACCCGAACTTCCCCGGTAAGGAAACCACAGATTGCTTTGAGAACAACACACATCGGAACACAAACAGAAGAGCATTTCATTGTTTATTACAACAATTCCATCAGAATAGAAGAATATCACAGAGTATGAATAAATATTACAAATTTGAAAAATACCAGAGATTTAAATTACATTTAAATACATAGCAATGGAAAATTAACACGACAAATAACTGAAAGGAGATACATGGATACAAAGCTTTCCGAATATCACTTCAGCTATATACCAGAATCCTGTGAATATAAATCTGCAAAACCAAAACTACTAGCTGCCCATGTCGAAAATAAGAGCACCCAGAGTTTAGGTTAAAACAATAAACTCCAAGTCACTCATGTGACTGGTGTGAGAACTAAAATAGTTTTAAAACTTTACTTTAAAAGAGAGTAATTCAAAGGACCACGCCGTATAACATGGAGCGGGTTTACTTCCAAGAACACTAGTGCATATAACAAAACAGCGCAATGCTTTTTGGAAAAATGAAGCTATTATAAGACCCAGGTCCCATCACACAATGCAACGCAAGTTGGCATGACAGTGTTTTCCCTTATAATAGCCAAACATGATTGGTACGTTTAAAACAAATCATTTGATACTATTATAAGTGTATAGTGTCAAAACAATTTCAATCATAAATTTCAATCATAGACGACATGGGTACCATATATCATGTCGCCATACTAGGCTCTACAAATAAAACCGAAATATCTCGTATTGGAAATTGGATTTCTGTCATGAGTCGAGGCAAGGGGCAAGCTCCTCTCCATTCGAGACACTCTAGAAAATGTCTCAGGACCACACACAGCGATCCTTGGATCTTCAGGGCCGGCCCTCACTTACTTTTGAGGATTAGTTATTCCTGAACACACGTTTCCCGGTCCTATAGGACCTATATAATGGTCTGTACGCCGGCTCACATAGTGCCAGTTATCGACCATATATTCGAGGCGCCTCGCATTCCAACAACCACACAGGTAAAAAGTATATAAATGTCAGGGCTGGTATGTGACGACAAGGAATTTCGCTCGATCCGAATCAGTCGTTAAACCGATCTAGACCGTTCGAAACCCCTGATCGTTTGAGAACAGGACAAATCAGAACGCAGACGGAAGAACATTTCATTGTTTTTACAACAATTCCATCATAATACAAGAATATACAGAGTATAAATGAATAAATTACATTCGACAAATATCAGAGATTTCAATAAATTACATAGCAGCGGAAAATAATACAAAGCACAACTGAAGGTGATATACGGATACAGAGCTTTCCGGATATCATTCCAGCTGTAAACCAGGATCCTGTGAATATAAATCTGCAAAACCAAAACTACTAGCTGCCCGTGCGGAAAATGAGGGCACCCAGAGTTTAGGTTAAAACAATAAACTCCAGGTCAGTCATGTGACTGGTGTGAGAACTAAAACAGTTATTTAAAGCTTTACTTTAAAAGAGAGTAATTCAAGGGACCACGCCGTATAACACGGACGGGTTTCCTCCCAAGAATACTAGTGCATATAGAATAAACAGCGCAATGCTTTTTCGAAAAATGAAGCTATTATAAGACCCAGGTCCCATCACACAATGCAACGCAAGCCGGAGGATAGGGTTTTATCTTGTAACAGCCAAACATGCTTGATACGTTTAAAACAAATCATTTGATACTATAATAAGTGTATAGTGTCAAAACAATTTCAATCATAAATATAAATCATAGACGGCATGAGTGCCCCATACCACTATGTCGCCATACTAGTTCTACAATTAAAGCCGAAATACACGTATTGGAAATTGGATTTCTGTCATGAGGCGAGGCAAGGGGCAAGCTCCTCTCCGCGTTCGAGACACTCTAGCAAATGTCCCAGGGCTACGCACTCTGGGCAACCCCTGGATGCTTCAGGGCCGGTCCTCACTTACGTTAGAGGATTGGCAATTCCTGAACACACGTTTCCCGGTCCTTACAGACCTATAATCGAGGCGCCTCATCCAACAACCACAAAGGTGAAAAGTATATAAATGTCAGGGCTGGTAAGTCACTGACACCACCAAAGCTAAAAAGAAACATCGTGCTCTCCCTGCAGTCCGTATCCCGTTTTTGACTCATACCGAGGTGTGAGGCTCGCGAATTCACGTTATACACAAAGCTACGCCACAAAGGCCGTGCTTTGATCATCAACCACAAGACTTTGCTTTTCAATAGAAGCCTTGATCATTGCATCTTAGCGTGCTACACAGGCAATTCATGCCATGTGACTGATGTCCATCGATATACAACCTCTGAGCTCGTACGTCTCAGAGAAGGGCGTTAAGCAAAAGAATAAATTCTCCGCCGCCAAACAGATGTATATTTAATAGAAATCAATCAACACAGAATAAAATCCAATGTCAGACACACAATCCATTTACAAGTCCGTTCTGGGTCTGAACGAAACCGGAGGCACTTTCCTCGCATATCCATCCATCACCAAGTACGTCTGGATGACCACCAACTATTTCCATCCTCTTGGGTGTACAGCCCAATTAGGATCGTCAGTAATTATCCAAACGATGTGAAGACTTCCGGTCTTCAACCACCGTCTTCATCTTCGACATATCGTCGAATCGGTTAGTCGGAATGGGTATAAACCCGGCCTTTCCGAACAACCCGCGTATATTAAAAACAAATGTTACACAAACACAACATACGCCTCATTCCCATTCAGAATATTCTTAGGGAAAGGTTCCCATTAATTTTATCCAAGATAAATTCTTTGAAATTTATCCTTTAATCTTCTTATGGATGTCATTTCAAACCAAATTATGGTTTTCCAAACTAGTCGAGATTAGCGAACTACACCGAAGTAATTATTTATTTTATTTCCCAATCCCAACCTATTCATCCCATGAAGCAAAACTGGTAATACTCCATATCTAACACCGTGGTGTTATCGGTAAAATTAATTACCATTTCACGTTCAAATCTAATTAAAGATTTAACTATCGCTTTGGAGCAAAACTGGTAATACTCCATTCTTGCTCATTTCTAAATTTGATAATTTAGATTATAGATTCACATTTCAATCTAATTGCAGATTCGTTAGAACTTCTTTTACTGGGTTAAAGAACTAGGTGTTATTTAAAACACAGTTCACGATAAACCCAAATCACATTCTATTTATTATCGGGTTAAAGAACTAGTGTTATTTAAAACACCGTTCACGATAAACCCATTTCAAATCCAATCAAATATATTAGAGATTCCGATTATTTAAAACCCCTTTTTAAATCTAATTCATTTATTTAAAAATAATTGGGTTTTAAATTTAGTTCAAAACTAGTTCATTTCGATAAAAGTCCATTTTTATCTTTTCAAATATGGAGTTTTTCACCCCAATTTTGCCCAAATCATTTCTTATGATTTTACACAAATTATTACTATTTTTAATAATTTTATCAAGGCCCGTACAGTCGATTTCCAACAACGGCCATCGAACTGCACTTACAACGACCTTTTCCAATTTTGATTTGGACGTATCTCCAAATCCAACCGTTAGATTTCAAATTTCTAATATTCGTTAGAAAGCTCTTTTCGATACGAACCCAACGGTTTCGGTTTTAGGAGAATCCGACGGTCGGATCTCCCGTAATGTCCGTTTGAAATAAATGGCCGAAATTCACGAACTGCCGCGGCGCGGCGCGTTCTATTCAGGCAATTATATTATATATATATAATATATATTTCGTCGATTTCTATTTAAAACGAATTATATAAACAGTTTTGAATTCGTTTCAAAAACAATTTCAACCTTCATTTCAAATTCAAATCAAAATTGAATTTTTCCTTATAAATTCGTTTTAAAATTCATTTTTATTCAATTCAAATTTCAATTCAATTTGAATTCATTTCAATTCACTTTCAATTCAATTTGAATTCGTTTTCAATTCAATTCAATTTCAAAGTCGTTTTCTATTCGATTCAATTCAAATTGGTTTTCTATTCGACTTAAATCAAATTCGTTTTCTAATCAATTTAAATCAAATTCGTTTTCTATTCAATTTAATTCAAATTTGTTTTCTATTCAATTCATTTCGAAATCGTTTTATATTCAATTCATTTTGAAATCGTTTTATATTCAATACATTTGAAATCATTTTATATTCAATACATTTCGAAATCGTTTTATATTCAATACATTTCGAAATCGTTTTATATTCAATACATTTCGAAATCGCTTTATATTCAATTCATTTCGAAATCGTTTTATATTCAATTCATTTCGAAATCGCTTTTCAATATTCATTTTAAAATGAATAAAATCGATATAAATATCGTTCACGTCAAAATGGCGTCAATCTAACCAACACGGCTTCATATATTTCTATTTTCAAATATTCTATTCAACAAATGAATATTTATTTTTGTCAACACACGACTAATCTCAACGAATGAGTACTGTCCACGTGTGACTATTTTTGTTATTTAATATATTTTATAAAAATTAAGGTATCTATCGTTTGATATTGAATCAGACTCCAACCGTAATTTAGTGAGAGAACGATTTCATGAATATTAACCCCGAAGGCCGAAACCAACATCAGATCAATATCCAGGAGACCACTCATCTCATCTATTTTTCAGTTGATTTCTAATTCTATATATGATAAAGATGTAAATTTTATTGTTAAAATATTTCGTTCAACACATGACCAATCTCAACGAATGAGTACAGTCAACACATGAACCTTTATTTTATATTGATAAAGATGTAAATTTTATTGTTAAAATATTTCGTTCAACACATGACCAATCTCAACGGATGAGTACAGTCAACACATGAACCTTTATTTTATATTGATAAAGATGTAAATTTTATTGTTAAAATATTTCGTTCAACACATGACCAATCTCAACGGATGAGTACAGTCAACACATGAACCTTTATTTTATATTGATAAAGATGTAAATTTTATTGTTAAAATATTTCGTTCAACACATGACCAATCTCAACGGATGAGTACAGTCAACACATGAACCTTTATTTTATATTGATAAAGATGTAAATTTTATTGTTAAAATATTTCGTTCAACACATGACCAATCTCAACGGATGAGTACAGTCAACACATGAACCTTTATTTTATATTAATCTTTATTTTCTAAATTGGAATGAGGCCCAATCAATCACCATATAATGTTAATTATATGGATCTTCATACATCACACGTATATAATAGCATTGAGAAATAATCAACCATCAACCAAAGTGCACTACACTGTATAAGCATCAAATATAGATATCTAACGCTCATAACAGCCTGTCAATCAATCGATTGACATATTTAATCAATCATGATGAGTGAACTTCAAATTTCATCCCAACACCCGTGTGGGGTTTCAAACAATCAAACACAGATTTTTATTCGTGCAGTTGGGCGATGTGTAAAATTTATCGACCCAATCAATATCAGTCAAATCAGTGCATATAAACAAATCGGCCGATTTGTCTATAAATATCTATTTATTCACTTTCACGTTAAAAATTATATTTTTAACGATAAAATATTTTATTTTAACATATGAATTTCTATTCAGTTCATTTATTCAATAAAATTGATATTTTTATTTTTCTAACATATTTTAGAAAATTTCGGCGGCATAACGGCACGATACTAGAAACGGGACGAGGCCTAGCCTTATCCCCGGTCTAGTGAAGGCCCACGCCATTCACACATCAATCAAATCTATTCATTTCACCAAACAATTCAACTAATCTATGCAACCAAACAAACAAGTCCATGGTCTGTGGACGATTGTGTCGGGTGCTACTAAACACCGTCTGCATCCTAGTATATATATATATAACTAGAAAAATAAATTGAAAGGTGAGAAATTCTCACCAATAGCTATCCAATCATCTTGAATCTTCTTTTATAGAAATCTTCGTTGCTATCGCATTTTTGTCATCTTCGTTGCTGTAGACACTACATATGTAAAAATCGAATTTTTACTTTGTTGTTCTATATATAAAAATCGAATTTTTACTTTGCTATTCAATATATAAAAATCGAATTTTTACTTTGTTATTCAATATATAAAAATCGAATTTTTACTTTGTTATTCAATATATAAAAATCGAATTTTTACTTCGCTGCTATATAAAAAGATTTAGCCTTTTTACATATAAAGATCTCGCCTTTATAAAAATAAAGATTTCGCCTTTTTTAAAAATATAGATTTCGCCTTTATAAAAATAAAGATTTCGCCTTTATAAAAATATAGTCTTCGCCTTTATAAAAATATAGTCTTCGCCTTTATAAAAATATAGATTTCATCATTATAAAAATCACCACTTTATTTCAACGTATATAAAATAAAAATCAGATTTTTATTTCGCTACATATACAAAGATGATATTTTTATATTCTCTATCTCATAAAGATTACATTTTTATAGTTCCTACTATGTAAAAGTCATATTTTTAACCCACTACATATGTAAAAATCTCACCTTTCTCCATTTAAAAATATTGTCTTTCTTCCTTTAAAAAATCACGTCTTTTCTATTTTAATAATCACGTCTTTTCTATTTTAAAAATCACGTCTTTTCTATTTTAAAAATCACGTCTTTTCTATTGAAATCCAACCTTCTTATCGTTGAAAATCCCAACTTTTCATGTTCTAAAGGTCAATCCTTTCTTGCTATAAAAATCATTTCTTTATCTTCGTATTGTATACATAAAACTAATTTATATAACTGAATTAACTCATAAAAACAAAACGTACCTTTTCCTATTCGGTTTTGGGTTCGCAGAGGGGGGGGGGTTATCGACGTCGTCGGAAATGGCTGAATGGGAGGTGGAGTTGCGGCGAGGTCAGTTGGTGAGGCGGAATGGAGGGGCGGCGCATCGAAGGTGGCCGCTGGGCGTTGGCGGCATTGGTTGATTTTGGGAAGGGGGGGTTCGAGGCTCACACGTTAGAAGAAGAGAGAGAGGAGCGGGAGGAGCAGAGGAAGGGCAGGCGGAGTAGGTTGACGGTGGCGCGAGGTGGGGAGCGCCTCCGGCGGCTAGGGCTAGGGCTCCGACATCGTACGCGAGTTTGACCCCTTTTTTGTTGTTGTTGTTGTCGACGGGTTATGGGAGAAAGGGGGAAAAGGAAGTTATATAATATAATTAATTATTTAATTAATTTAATTCTCCACACAATTGACTTTCCATTCGAAACCCAATTCGAACCCAACGACTGTCGCCCCTAGCTAATCAACCCCATTCTGAACACAATGGGATATGCCACGTTGGCTGATTCGACGGTTTCTATCAGTTTCCCTTAAATTTACATTTAAATCACTATACTGAATTTTAAACGTACATTTCAAATTACCGGGGTCACATACTAACTCGAAAAATTCCAGAAAAATATTTTCTAGCTTCGTATTGACGATACGGTCCTAACAAAACTAGTTTCGTCGAATTCTGAGACCGTTGGAAAAATGGCCATTTTCCAGTCGATTAAAATCGACTGAAACTGGTCAAACGCGTTTTCCTTTGCCACGCTCACCTATTGATTCGAAAAATTATGAAATTTGAAACCTAGCAATAATTTGACATCACAGACCCAACAAAACTGGTTTCGTCGAAATCCGAGGTCATTTGCAAAATTTCCATTTTTAAGGGCCTGAATTCCATAGCGACTATTCAGAATTTTCAACTGGACATATCTTTTGATTCCCGCTATGAAATTTTGATTTTTCGGATTCGTTGGAAAGATATCATCAATTTGATCCTAATGTTTTTGGTTTCACTAAAATCCGGATTTTTTTGCACCCGGTACATTCAATTGAAGTTTGAAATCGAATTATCGAACTACCACGCCATTTTCAATTCCTTTTATAATTATATATAAATATTTATATTCTAACGACGACGCGTATAATATATTCGTTCGAATTATATTCAAAATAAATTTCTCGTCGATATTATTTAAAATAATTCATTTTAAATATACAAAATTCGTTAAAATTGCCAAAATAAAAATTTTAAACTGGCTCAGATTTCCGGGTTATTACAATCTCCCCCACTTAAAACTTTTCGTCCCCGAAAAGGAACAAAGTCGAAAGTGGTTTGATTAATCAACTCTACGTTTGATCTGGCTTCCATTCTCCAACTTTTCAGTTTCTGAGAATTTTCAAATTTTCAAAAATTTGGCTAACACCCTAAATTTTCGAAAAATTTCACCATAACCTCCCCTGCACCGGGAGCCACGGGAAAATCCCGAAATTGCCATACAGGCCTTCTGATCTCAAAAAGAAAAAGAAAAAGCCAAGCGGCTAGCCAATAGGCTCATAAAATCATCATCACCCAAACAAAACAGTAAATTATGTAGTAAACATGTACCTATTTGTCGGGCAAACAAATTTTATTCTCTGCTCTAGCCTCCTTGCTATGACCTGTTCAATGTAAGTACATGTATATGCAAGCAAATGCGACAAATTTTCAATACAATTCAATATTTGGTTCAATTAGGCTAAATGGTTCAAAATTAGCAAACAAATAGACAAACAACCCAAACATCAATCAATTAGTGAATTAGAGTTTCAAATTCATAATTTTGATACATATACAAAAAATCATGTTTTTGATGCCAATTCACAACAATGTGTTCTAACTATATAAGTTTTGGTTCTCACACCAGTCTAATGGAAATATATCGATATTACACCTTCGTCACTCGAAAATGAATACTAATGACAACTAGTCAATCATCAGAATCATCTTCGGGCCACTAGAGTATGATTCTATATCTATCCAGTATATTAAAACTTCGAATATACGTTCATGACGCATATATGCAAAATCTTTATATAGCGGATTGTCCATATGCAAAATAAATAAATATTCAAATACGTATAAAATGGTTTAAATTTTCAAAACAAAATTGTTTTAATTTGAAAAATATACTCTTCACACTCGTTCTAGGATACTACTGATCCTATCTCTAACGAGTCATTCTAATTGGATATTACTAATCCAATATCTGATGAATTCTTTCGTATGGTTCTAATGTGTCTTGTTCTCGAGCTCTGTAAACCAAAGATCTGATACCAAATGTGACGGCCGGGAATTTCGCTCGATCTGAATCAGTCGTTAAACCGATCTAGACCGTTCGAAACCCCTGATCGTTTGAGAACAGGACAAATCAGAACGCAGACGGAAGAACATTTCATTGTTGTTACAACAATTCCATCAGAATACAAGAATATACAGAGTATAAATGAATAAATTACATTCGACAAATATCAGAGATTTCAATAAATTACATAGCAGCGGAAAATAATACAAAGCACAACTGAAGGTGATATACGGATACAGAGCTTTCCGGATATCATTCCAGCTGTAAACCAGGATCCTGTGAATATAAATCTGCAAAACCAAAACTACTAGCTGCCCGTGCGGAAAATGAGGGCACCCAGAGTTTAGGTTAAAACAATAAACTCCAGGTCAGTCATGTGACTGGTGTGAGAACTAAAACAGTTATTTAAAGCTTTACTTTAAAAGAGAGTAATTCAAGGGACCACGCCGTATAACACAGACGGGTTTCCTCCCAAGAATACTAGTGCATATAGAATAAACAGCGCAATGCTTTTTCGAAAAATGAAGCTATTATAAGACCCAGGTCCCATCACACAATGCAACGCAAGCCGGAGGATAGGGTTTTACCTTATAACAGCCAAACATGCTTGATACGTTTAAAACAAATCATTTGATACTATAATAAGTGTATAGTGTCAAAACAATTTCAATCATAAATATAAATCATAGACGGCATGAGTGCCCCATACCACTATGTCGCCATACTAGTTCTACAATTAAAGCCGAAATACACGTATTGGAAATTGGATTTCCGTCATGAGTCGAGGCAAGGGGCAAGCTCCTCTCCGCGTTCGAGACACTCTAGCAAATGTCCCAGGGCTACGCACTCTGGGCAACCCCTGGATGCTTCAGGGCCGGTCCTCACTTACGTTAGAGGATTGGCAATTCCTGAACACACGTTTCCCGGTCCTTACAGACCTATAATCGAGGCGCCTCATCCAACAACCACAAAGGTGAAAAGTATATAAATGTTAGGGCTGGTAAGTCACTGACACCACCAAAGCTAGAAAGAAACGTCGTGCTCTCCCTGCAGTCCGTATCCCGTTTTTGACTCATACCGAGGTGTGAGGCTCGCGAATTCACGTTATACACAAAGCTATGCCACAAAGGCCGTGCTTTGATCATCAACCACAAGACTTTGCTTTTCAACAGAAGCCTTGATCATTGCATCTTAGCGTGCCACACAGGCAATTCATGTCATGTGACTGATGTCCATCGATATACAACCTCTGAGCTCGTACGTCTCAGAGAAGGGCGTTAAGCAAAAGAATAAATTCTCCGCCGCCAAACAGATGTATATTTAATAGAAATCAATCAACACAGAATAAAATCCAATGTCAGACACATAATCCATTTACAAGTCCGTTCTGGGTCTGAACGAAACCGGAGGCACTTTCCTCGCATATCCATCCATCTCCAAGTACGTCTGGACGACCACCAACTATTTCCATCCTCATGGGTGTACAGTCCAATCAGGATCGTCAGTAATTATCCAAACGATGTGAAGACTTCCGGTCTTCAACCACCGTCTTCATCTTCGACATATCGTCGAATTGGTTATTCAGAATGGGTATAAACCCGGCCTTTCCGAACAACCCGCGTATATTAAAAACAAATGTTACACAAACACAACATACGCCTCATTCCCGTTCAGAATATTCTTAGGGAAAGGTTCCCATTAATTTTATCCAAGATAAATTCTTTGAAATTTATCCTTTAATCTTCCTATGGATGTCATTTCAAACCAAATTATGGTTTTCCAAACTAGTCGAGATTAGCGAACTACACCGAAGTAATTATTTATTTTATTTCCCAATCCCAACCTATTCATCCCATGAAGAAAAACTGGTAATACTCCATATCTAAAACCGTGGTGTTATCGGTAAAATTAATTACCATTTCACGTTCAAATCTAATTAAAGATTTAACTATCGCTTTGGAGCAAAACTGGTAATACTCCATTCTTGCTCATTTCTAAATTTGATAATTTAGATTATAGATTCACATTTCAATCTAATTGCAGTTTCGTTAGAACTTCTTTTACTGGGTTAAAGAACTAGGTGTTATTTAAAACACAGTTCACGATAAACCCAAATCACATTCTATTTATTATTGGGTTAAAGAACTAGTGTTATTTAAAACACCGTTCACGATAAACCCATTTCAAATCCAATCAAATATATTAGAGATTCCGATTATTTAAAACCCCTTTTTAAATCTAATTCATTTATTTAAAAATAATTGGGTTTTAAATTTAGTTCAAAACTAGTTCATTTCGATAAAAGTCCATTTTTATCTTTTCAAATATGGAGTTTTTCACCCCAATTTTTCCCAAATCATTTCTTATGATTTTACACAAATTATTACTATTTTTAATAATTTTATCAAGGCCCGTACAGTCGATTTCCAACAACGGCCATCGAACTGCACTTACAGCGACCTTTTCCAATTTTGATTTGGACGTATCTCCAAATCCAACCGTTAGATTTCAAATTTCTAATATTCGTTAGAAAGCACTTTTCGATATGAACCCAACGGTTCCGGTTTTAGGGGAATCCGACGGTGGGATCTCCCGTAATGTCCGTTTGAAATAAATGGCCGAAATTCACGAACTGCCGCGGCGCGGCGCGTTCTATTCAGGCCATTATATTATATATATAATATATATATAATATATATTTCGTCGATTTCTATTTAAAACGAATTATATAAACAGTTTTGAATTTGTTTCGAAAACAATTTCAACCTTCATTTCAAATTCAAATCAAAATTGAATTTTTCCTTATAAATTCGTTTTAAAATTCATTTTTATTCAATTCAAATTTCAATTCAATTTGAATTCATTTCAATTCGCTTTCAATTCAAATTGAATTCGTTTTCAATTCAATTCAATTTCAAAGTCGTTTTCTATTCGATTCAATTCAAATTGGTTTTCTATTCGACTTAAATCAAATTCGTTTTCTAATCAATTTAAATCAAATTCGTTTTCTATTCAATTTAATTCAATTTTTTTTTCTATTCAATTCATTTCGAAATCGTTTTATATTCAATTCATTTCAAAATCGTTTTATATTCAATACATTTCGAAATCGTTTTATATTCAATACATTTCGAAATCGTTTTATATTCAATACATTTCGAAATCGTTTTATATTCAATTCATTTCGAAATCGTTTTATATTCAATTCATTTCGAAATCGCTTTTCAATATTCATTTTAAAATGAATAAAATCGATATAAATATCGTTCACGTCAAAATGGCGTCAATCTAACCAACACGGCTTCATATATTTCTATTTTCAAATATTCTATTCAACAAATGAATATTTATTTTTGTCAACACACGACTAATCTCAACGAATGAGTACTGTCCACGTGTGACTATTTTTGTTATTTAATATATTTTATAAAAATTAAGGTATCTATCGTTTGATATTGAATCAGACTCCAACCGTAATTTAGTGAGAGAACGATTTCCTGAATATTAACCCCGAAGGCCGAAACCAACATCAGATCAATATCCAGGTGACCACTCATCTCATCTATTTTTCAGTTGATTTCTAATTCTATATATGATAAAGATGTAAATTTTATTGTTAAAATATTTCGTTCAACACATGACCAATCTCAACGAATGAGTACAGTCAACACATGAACCTTTATTTTATATTGATAAAGATGTAAATTTTATTGTTAAAATATTTCGTTCAACACATGACCAATCTCAACGGATGAGTACAGTCAACACATGAACCTTTATTTTATATTGATAAAGATGTAAATTTTATTGTTAAAATATTTCGTTCAACACATGACCAATCTCAACGGATGAGTACAGTCAACACATGAACCTTTATTTTATATTGATAAAGATGTAAATTTTATTGTTAAAATATTTCGTTCAACACATGACCAATCTCAACGGATGAGTACAGTCAACACATGAACCTTTATTTTATATTAATCTTTATTTTCTAAATTGGAATGAGGCCCAATCAATCACCATATAATGTTAATTATATGGATCTTCATACATCACACGTATATAATAGCATTGAGAAATAATCAACCATCAACCAAAGTGCACTACACTGTATAAGCATCAAATATAGATATCTAACGCTCATAACAGCCTGTCAATCAATCGATTGACATATTTAATCAATCAGGATGAGTGAACTTCAAATTTCATCCCAACACCCATGTGGGGTTTCAAACAATCAAACACAGATTTTTATTCGTGCAGTTGGGCGATGTGTAAAATTTATCGACCCAATCAATATCAGTCAAATCAGTGCATATAAACAAATCGGCCGATTTGTCTATAAATATCTATTTATTCACTTTCACGTTAAAAATTATATTTTTAACGATAAAATATTTTATTTTAACATATGAATTTCTATTCAGTTCATTTATTCAATAAAATTGATATTTTTATTTTTCTAACATATTTTAGAAAATTTCGGCGGCATAACGGCACGATACTAGAAACGGGACGAGGCCTAGCCTTATCCCCGGTCTAGTGAAGGCCCACGCCATTCACACATCAATCAAATCTATTCATTTCACCAAACAATTCAACTAATCTATGCAACCAAACAAACAAGTCCATGGTCTGTGGACGATTGTGTCGGGTGCTACTAAACACCGTCTGCATCCTAGTATATATATATAACTAGAAAAATAAATTGAAAGGTGAGAAATTCTCACCAATAGCTATCCAATCATCTTGACTCTTCTTTTATAGAAATCTTCGTTGCTATCGCATTTTTGTCATCTTCGTTGCTGTAGCCACTACATATGTAAAAATCGAATTTTTACTTTGTTGTTCTATATATAAAAATCGAATTTTTACTTTGCTATTCAATATATAAAAATCGAATTTTTACTTTGTTATTCAATATATAAAAATCGAATTTTTACTTTGTTATTCAATATATAAAAATCGAATTTTTACTTCGCTGCTATATAAAAAGATTTCGCCTTTTTACATATAAAGATCTCGCCTTTATAAAAATAAAGATTTCGCCTTTTTTAAAAATATAGATTTCGCCTTTATAAAAATAAAGATTTCACCTTTATAAAAATATAGTCTTCGCCTTTATAAAAATATAGATTTCATCATTATAAAAATCACCACTTTATTTCAACGTATATAAAATAAAAATCAGATTTTTATTTCGCTACATATACAAAGATGATATTTTTATATTCTCTATCTCATAAAGATTACATTTTTATAGTTCCTACTATGTAAAAGTCATATTTTTAACCCACTACATATGTAAAAATCTCACCTTTCTCCATTTAAAAATATTGTCTTTCTTCCATTAAAAAATCTAATCTTTTCTATTTTAAAAATCACGTCTTTTCTATTTTAAAAATCACGTCTTTTCTATTTTAAAAATCACGTCTTTTCTATTGAAATCCAACCTTCTTATCGTGGAAAATCCCAACTTTTCATGTACTAAAGGTCAATCCTTTCTTGCTATAAAAATCATTTCTTTATCTTCGTATTGTATACATAAAACTAGTTTATATAACTGAATTAACTCATAAAAACAAAACATACCTTTTCCTATTCGGTTTTGGGTTCGCAGAGGGGGGGGGGGGGTTATCGACGTCGTCGGAAATGGCTGAATGGGAGGTGGAGTTGCGGCGAGGTCAGTTGGTGAGGCGGAATGGAGGGGCGGCGCATCGAAGGTAGCCCCTGGGCGTTGGCGGCATTGGTTGATTTCGGGAAGGGGGGGTTCGAGGCTCACACGTTAGAAGAAGAGAGAGAGGAGCGGGAGGAGCAGAGGAAGGGCAGGCGGAGTAGGTTGACGGTGGCGCGAGGTGGGGAGCGCCTCCGGCGGCTAGGGCTAGGGCTCCGACATCGTACGCGAGTTTGACCCCTTTTTTTTTTTTTTTTTTTTGTTGACGGGTTATGGGGAGAAAGGGGGAAAAGGAAGTTTTATAATATAATTAATTTAATTCTCCACACAATTGACTTTCCATTCGAAACCCAATTCGAACCCAACGACTGTCGCCCCTAGCTAATCAACCCCATTCTGAACACAATGGGATATGCCATGTAGGCTGATTCGACTGTTTCTATCAGTTTCCGTTAAATTTACATTTAAATCACTATATTGAATTTTAAACGTACATTTCAAATTACCGGGGTCACATACTAACTCGAAAAATTCCAGAAAAATATTTTCTAGCTTCGTATTGACGATACGGTCCTAACAAAACTAGTTTCGTCGAATTCTGAGACCGTTGGAAAAATGGCCATTTTCCAGTCGATTAAAATCGACTGAAACTGGTCAAACGCGTTTTCCTTTGCCACGCTCACCTATTGATTCGAAAAAGAATGAAATTTGAAACCTAGCAATAATTTGACATCACGGACCCAACAAAACTGGTTTCGTCGAAATCTGAGGTCATTTGCAAAATTTCCATTTTTAAGGGCCTGAATTCCATAGCGACTATTCAGAATTTTCAACTGGACATATCTTTTGATTCCCGCTATGAAATTTTGATTTTTCGGATTCGTTGGAAAGATATCATCAGTTTGATCCTAATGTTTTTGGTTTCACTAAAATCCGGATTGTTTTGCACCCGGTACATTCAATTGAAGTTTGAAATCGAATTATCGAACTACCGCGCCATTTTCAATTCCTTTTATAATTATACATAAATATTTATATTCTAACGACGACGCGTATAATATATTCGTTCGAATTATATTCAAAATAAATTTCTCGTCGATATTATTTAAAATAATTCATTTTAAATATACAAAATTCGTTAAAATTGCCAAAATGAAAATTTTAAACTGGCTCAGATTTCCGGGTTATTACATGGTAGGTCACTGACATCACCCATAGCTAGAAAGAAACGTCGTGCTCTCCCTGCAGTCACTATCCCATTTTTGACTCATACCGAGGTGTGAGGCTCGCGAATTAACGTTATACACAAAGCTATGCCACACAGGCCGTGCTTTGATCATCAACCACAAGACTTTGCTTTTCAACAGAAGCCTTGATAATTTGCCACTTAGGCATGCCACACAGGCAATTCACTCCATGTGACTGATGTCCATCGATATACAACCTCTGAGCTCGTACGTCTCAGAGAAGGGAGTTAAGCAAGAGAGTAAATTCTCCGCCGCCAAACAGATGTACATTTAATAGAGATCAATCAACACAGAATAAAATCCAGTGTCAGATGCACAGTCCATTTACAAGTTCGTTCTGGGTCTGAACGAAACCGGAGGCACTTTCCTCGCATATCCATCAATCTCCAAGTACGTCTGGACGATCACCGACTGATTCCCTCCTCTTGGGTGTACAGACCAATCAAGATCATCAATAATCATCCAAACGATGTGAAGACTTCCGATCTTCAACCACCGTCTTCATCTTCGACTTATCGTCGAATCGGTTATTCAGAATGGGTATAAACCCGGCCTTTCCGAATAAACCGCGTATAAAATAAACAAGTGTTACACAAACACAACATACGCCTCATTCCAATTCAGAATATTCTTTTATTCACAAAATCACATTCTCAGAGAAAGGTTCCCATCAATGTTATCAAAGATAAACTCTTCTAAATTTATTCTTTAATCTTCCTTTGGATATCTTTTCAAACCATGTTAAGGTTTTCCAAATTAGTCGGGATTAGCGAACCACACCGAAGTAATTATTTATTTTATTTCCCAATTCCAACCTATTCATTCCATGGAGAAAAACTGGTAATACTCCATATCTAACACCACGGTGTTATCGATAAATATTAATTACCATTTCACGTTCAAATCTAATTAAAGATTTAACTATCGCTTTGGAGCAAAACTGGTAATACTCCATCCTCGATCACTTTAATCTAATTAAAGATTCATTAAAACTCCACTTACTTTTAATCTTCCCAAAAATCAATATCATGTCTTTAACTGGGTTAAAGAACTAATGTCATATAAAACACGGTTCACGATAAACCCAAAATCACTTTCCATTGTTAATCGAGTTAAAGAATAAGTGTTATTCAAAACACCGCTCACGATAAACCCCAAAAAAACCAATTTAAATTCAATTCAATTTAAGTACTAATTAATTGGACAATTTCACTAAATCTTAATTAAAAGATTTATCCTTTTCTAAATTGGGTTCAAGAACAGTGTTATTCAAGACACCATTCACGACGAACCCAAAATCCCATTTGATATTAAATACAAGGCTCTGAATAGAAAATATATCGGCTTATATTCAATATCAAATTCTGAAACCAACAAATATCGTGTTGGAAATAACGATATAAATATATCTTTCAAATTTCCACAACCATATCTGTATAATCACAAAATCTAACATCGAAATATTCCGAAGATAATTTCGATTCAAATCCATTCCAATTCACATATTGGAAATTCTGATTATTTTAAAACCACTTCAAATCTAGTTCAAAACTAGTTCATTTCGATAAAAATATAATTTATCCTTTCAAATGTGGAATTTTTCATCCCAGTTCTTTCCATTCATATATTATGATTTTACACAAATTATTAATATTTTTAATAATTTTATCAAGGCCCGTACAGTCGGTTTTCAATAACGGCCACCGAACTGCACCTACAGCGACCTTTTCCAAATTTGGTTTGGACATAACTCCAAATCCAACCATTAGATTTCAAATTTCAAATATTCATTGGAAAGCTCTTTTCAATACGAACCCAACGGTTCCGGTTTCAGGAGAATCCGACGGTCGGATCTCCCGCAACGTCAATTCGAAGTCAATGGTCGAAATTCGCGAACTACCGCGGCGCGGCGCGTTCTATTCAGGTCATTTAATATATATAATATATATATTATATATGTTCCATCGATTTCAATTCAAATGTATTTTATAAATCGTTTTCAAAAAAATTTCAACTTCATATTCAATTTCAAAGCAAAATTGAATATTCTAATATTTTCAAAACGTTATATTTTGAAATCACTTCCTTTTCTATATTCATTATAAAAACGAATATAATCGATATAAATATCGTTCGCGTCAAAATGGCGCATCTCTAATCAACACGGCTTTATGTATTTCAATAACTTCGTTATTCTATTCAACAAATGAATATTAATTCTATTCAACACACGAATCTATATTTCTCTTTCAACACATGAATATTCTCAACACATGAGTATCGTCAACACATGACTATTTTTGTTATTTAATATATTTTATAAAATTATGATGAAGATGTAAATTTTATTGTTTAAAATATTTTACTCAACACATGATAAGTTTCAACACATGAATATTCTCAAAACATGAGCATCGTCAACACATGACTATTTATTCTATTCAACACATGAATCTTTATTTTATAATATTCTTTAATTTCCTAATTGGAATGAGGCCCAATCAATTACCATATAATGTTAATTATATGAATTCCATACAACACATTTATATAATAGCAACGATAAATAATCAACCATCATCCAAAGTGCACCACACAACTGCATAAGCATTAAATACAAATAATTAACGCTTACACAGTCTGTCAATCAACCGATCGACATACCACTAAACAATTGGGATTAGTGTACGTTAAATATCATCCCAACAAAAAAATTCTATATCGAGTTCAAAATAAAACAAAAATGGTGACCTACAAAACCCTAATGGAGAATTCTAAAAACGTGATTAACAATCTCACTTCCTCTTTCTCAAATCATGTTTCTTCTCCACTAGACGACAGACCAGATAAAAACAAAGGTGTACTTCCATCGTATAAGGAGATCTTGTTGCGGCCAGGTGTAAAGCGTAACGCGTTTCCTCGAAATAATATATTTAAATCTCACAATATTCCTCAGTCGTCGCCTCGTAATTCAATTAATTATTTTGAAAAAATAAAAAACATCAAATCTGATAATGGTTGCTTCAGATGCGGCTCTTCAGATCACTGGGCTAGGAGCTGTCGAAATCTTATGGTCTGTTTTCACTGTAACAAAATTGGGCATAAAGGTTTCAACTGCAAATCTCATCTCAAAATCCGAAAAAAATGGAGAACCCTAAATCGCTCCCCCCACTTTCAGCGATGTTTTACCCTGATGAATTTAAAAAGGCTAGATCGATGGTTGTTCTCTCCATCACTCGTGGTGCTTTCTCGATCAATGAAATGGAGACTTTATTGGGAACTCATTTTGGCAAGCGTGCGCCTGGATGGGTGTGGACGGTGCGTAGATTCGGCGATGATTTCATAGTGAAATTCCCCCCCTCTTTGTTGACTGAACAATTTACTACTCGCTCTTCGACTTGAAGGGAGTAGTTAATCTGAAGCGATGGAGCCCACAAATTGGGAATATGGTTAAAAAGAGGATTGAAGTTTGGTTTTCTCTTAAAAATATTCCATTAGTGTGTAGAAGTGTAGATTCCCTTAAGTCGGCGCTGGCGGAGGTAGGAGAAGTGATTAGACTCCAGCATGGAGTGTGGAACATAACTGATTTTTCCTCTTTGAGGGCGATGATGTGGATTGATGAGGATTTGGAGCTTCCACCTTCGATTGTAGTTCCTGTTGAGGGTTTTTTCCACAATTTTTCAATTACGAAAGTTGACGGTGAATCTTCTGAGGAAGTGGATAGACAAGAAATTCGTAAAACGGTTTTTGTCAGAGGGGAGAATGGTAAGATGAAAATGCTAAAGGCTAGAAGTGTTAGTGCTCCCATGGCTTATGTAGGGTTGGGTAGCAATTCTTTTGCTCCAATTTCAGTCAAAGGAGAGGGTGATGCTGTGGATCAAAATGTTGTAAATGATAACGTGGAAGCTTATGGTGTCGATGTTGATGATGTTGAAGGTGGTAATGATGATGCTGGTAGGGAGGAGAGTGGGTATGATGGTATGGGGAATATGTTTGGGGATGACAATGAAGAGGACTATGATCTTGGGGGGGACGATAATGATTATGATCTTGGAGGAGGGAGCAATGCTATGGCCATTTCAGATTCTGATGAACGCTCTTGTGCAACAAGTAGAAGGAAAGGCAAGAAGCCAGTGGACCCTGGTGTGGTTATCCTAAGGAGAAGTGCTCGTGGCCTTCCTCATCCTTTGGAAGGTAGCGTTTTTGTCCCTACTATCCTCAATTCTTTGTCCTCTGACCAACTGCATGCTATTGCTAGTAGCTCTAGTTTTTTGTTAAATGATTTTGTTGCTAGTGATATTAAAAGTAAAGAGTTAGATAGGGCTGACACACCCCAATGATGGTCTTAACTTGGAATGTTAGAGGTTTGGGTAATTATGGCAAACGTCTTAGAGTCAAAAATTACCTTAAATCTATTAAGCCCCACATTGTGTTGCTTTAAGAGACTAAACTTGACAATCCTGTTTTTCTTATTTTTAAAACTCTGGGTTGGGGGGGTTATTGTTGAATGGAGATTTATTCCGGCTGCTGGTAGTGCTGGAGGCTTGTTCACTGGTTGGGATAGTAATTTGTGGGGATTTAAACAAGAGATTTGTCAAACATATTGCCTGCATGTTTCTTTGGAATGTGTTGCGAATAAGAAGCTTTACTTTTTTTCAAACGTTTATGGTCCAAATTCTAGAAGTGAAAGGAAAATTTTGTGGAGAGAAGTGTTGGAATTTCATAGTTTGATGTACGGCCCTTGGGTTATTGGAGGAGACTTTAATGTTACTAGATTTGGTTATGAAAGAAGTAACTCAGGTGCTAATCATTATGGTGACATGGCTAACTTTAGTGAGTTTGTAGGGGAGTGTGAGTTGATTGACCTCCCTCTTGCTAATAGAAAGTTCACCTGGTCTGACGGCTGATCTCCACCGACACTTGTGAAACTTGATCGTTTTTTCTTTAACGCTCACTTTGAGGATCTTCATCCTTTAACCTCCCAAAAAGGTTTATCTACGATTATTTCTGACCATTGCCCTGTTGTATTAGACTCGGGAGACGCCATTAGGAAAAAACCTTTTTTTAGGTTTGAAAAAATGTGGTGCCTGGAAGATAACTTTGATGATTTGCTGTATAATAAATGGTCTGAATTTGGGGAGAGTGGCGATGCAGCGAGAGCTCTATGTATTAAACTCAAGTTTTTGAGGAAATTTCTTATAAAATGGAATATAGAGGAGTTTGGTCATATCAGAATTAAAAGGAGAAGATTGAAAAACTGATTCTTGAACTTAATGTACTGGACGAAGAGGGAGGACTCGATGCTGTTGAAAGAGATTTGCTTCATCAACGAGAGAGAGAACTCAACAAAGTCATGGATCAAGAAGAGATTTTTTGGAGATAGAGATCCAAATCTCAGTGGCTGAAGGAAGGGGATAGAAATACTGTGTATTTTCATAAAGTTGCTAATGGTAGACGTCGTACCAATTTGATACACAGTATTTGGAAAGATGGAGTGGAGATTTGTGAACAACAACTTTTGAGTGATACTTTCACTGAATATTATAAAAGTATCTTTGGTGCTCGCATTGAGAACCACATTTCTGTTGATTGGCGCAAATTGTATCCTGATGTTGTTGATCTCTCGGACATTGCAAGTGATTTTTCTGAAGAGGAAATACTGAATGCTTTGAAGGAGATGCCTGGTGACAAAGCACCTGGACCTGATGGATTTCCTACCTTTTTCTTCAAACACTATTGGGGCATGTTGAAAGATGATGTATTGCGTTTGTTTGAAGAGTTTCACAAAGGCTCATTAAGGTTGGATTTGATTAGTTATGCTAATGTGGTTTTAATCCCCAAAAAGGAAGGTAATGTTTCTGCCGCTGACTTCAGACCGATTGCCTCCTTAACACTAGTTTCAAACTAATCACGAAGGTGTTGGCCAATAGGCTGAAAACTAAGATGGATACGTTGATTGATAAGTCCCAAACTGCTTTTATTAAAGGAAGAAACATTCTTGATGGTGCTGCGTTGGTTGGTGAAGTGATTTCTCACTGTGATAGATTTGATGTCCCTTGTGCTATTCTTAAGTTGGACTTCGCCAAAGCTTTTGACATAGTTGACTGGCGATTTATGATTGAAGTGCTGAAGGCAAGAGGCTTCCCCACCAAGGGGATTGAATGGATTTCTATGATTCTTTCATCAAGTAGATCCAACATTTGTGTTAATGGAGTTGCTGGCTCTAATATCCACTCCAAGCGTGGTCTGAGACAGGGCGACCCACTCTCCCCTCTTCTTTTTGATTTGGCGGTAGATGTTTTTTCAAAAATTCTGAAGTTGGGCTGTGCAGATGGGATTATTGGTGTAATAACCCGTAAAATGCGAGCCAGTTTGAAATTTTTATTTTGGCAATTTTAGCGAATTTTGAATATTTAAAATGAATTATTTTAAATAATATCGACGAGAAATTTATTTTGAATTGAATTCGACGTATATATTTATATACGTCGTCGTTAGAATATATAATATTTATATATAATTATAAATAGAATTGAAAATGGCGCGGTAGTTCGATAATTCGATTTCAAACTTCAATTGAATGTACCGGGTGCAAAACAATCCGGATTTTAGTGAAACCAAAAATGATAGGATCTAATTGATAATATCTTTCCAACGAATCCGAATAATCGAGATTTCGTAGCGAGAATCAAAAGATATGTCCAGTTGAAAATTCTGAATAGTCGCTATAGAATTCAGGCCCTTAAAAATGGACATTTTGCAAACGACCTCGGATTTCGACGAAACCACTTTTGTTGGGTCCGTGATGTAAAGTTATTACTAGGTTTCAAATCTCATAATTTTTCGAATCAATATGTGAGCGTGGGAAAGGAAAACGCGTTTGACCAGTTTCCGTTGATTTTAATCGACTGGAAATTGGCCATTTTTCAAACGGTCTCAGAATTCGACGAAACTAGTTTTGTTAGAACCGTATCGTCAATGCGAAGCTAGAAAATATTTTTCTGGAATTTTTAGAGTCAGTATGTGGCCCCGGTAATTTAAAATATACGTTTAAATTTATTATAAAAGGATTCATAATTAAATTTAAAGAAAAACATATCGTAACAGCCGAATTTGGTTACGAAACATGTTCCATTGTGTCCGGGATGAGGGTTATTAGCTAGGGGCGACATTCGTTGGGTTTGATTCGGAGTTAGTATCAACGAACAAACATTTTCTTGAATTAAAATAAATAAATAGAATAAAATACATAAGAAAATACGGTATATATACAGCGTATAATACGCCCAACCCTAGTTCATATTCCCAGCCGCCGTCAGCTAGTAATCAAGGGCCAGAAATGGCGGAAATTCAATCTCAAATTTCTCCCTCCCTACATCGAATTAAAACTGAATTCATAACAAACAATGTTGAGATTCTTCCTAGCTTTCATTCTATACCGGTTTGATCATCTATTGTGGAGGGAGTAGCGAGTTCTTTGGACTCGAAGTCGTCGAGTTCGCGAAGGATTTCCGGCCTGTGGAGTTCACCGAGGTTCGTGGCGCTTCGGGCGTCGATGGAGGGACTGGAGCTCGACGAAGAGGCGCTGTTGGATCGGCCAACCCTGGCCTGACGCGGCGGCGATAGGCAACCCTAGGTTGCGTGAATCAAAGGGGAGCGACGGCCTGTGTTAAGGTAAGAGAAAAGGTTTTATTTTTATTTATTCTTTTTAAATTTTAAAAATCAGTTTTAAGCAATTTTAAAAATCAGTTTTAAGCAATTTTAAAAATCAGTTTTAAGCAATTTTAAAAATCAGTTTTAAGCAATTTTAAAAATCAGTTTTAAGCAATTTTAAAAATCAGTTTTAAGCAATTTTAAAAATCAGTTTTAAGCAATTTTAAAAATCAGTTTTAAGCAATTTTAAAAATCAGTTTTAAGCAATTTTAAAAATCAGTTTTAAGCAGTTTTAAAAATCAGTTTTTAACAGTTTAAATACAGTTTAAAATTCAGTTTAAATTCAGTTTAAATTCAGTTTAAAATTGTTTTGAAAATAGGAAAATATACTTTGTTTTGAAAATAATAAAAATATGATTTTTATATATTGAACTTCATAATAAAAATATGATTTTTATATATTGAACTTCATAATAAAAATATGATTTTTATATATTGAACTTCGAAATAAAAATAGGATTTTTATATATTGAACTTCGAAATAAAAATATGATTTTTATATATTGGATAGCGAAGTAAAAATTCGATTTTTACATAGGTAGTGAAAGCGGGCAACGAAGATGCGATGACGTTGAAGATTTCTCTAAATGAAGAGTCAAGATGTTTGGATAGCTTTCGGTGAGAATTTCTCACCTTTCAATTTCTTTTTCTAGTTATATATATATACTAGGATGCAGACGGTGTTTAGTAGCACCCGACACAATCGTCCACAGACTATGGACTTGTTTGTTTGGTTGCATAGATTAGTTGGATTATTTGTTTGAATTGAATTGTTTGGTGAGATGAAATTGATTTGATTGATGTGTGAATGGCGTGGGCCTTCACTAGACCGGGGATAAGGCTAGGCCTTGTCCCATTTCTAGTATCGTGCCGTTATGCCGCCGAAATTTTCTAAAATATGTTAGAAAAATAAAAATATCATTTTATTGAATAAAGGAATCGAATAGAATATTCATAGGTTGAATAAAATGTTTTATCATTAAAAATATAATTTTTAACGTGAATGTGAATAAATAAATATTCATTTACAAACCAGACGGTTTGTTTATGAAACACTGATTTGACTGACATTGATTGGGACGATATATTTTACACATCGCCCAACTGCACAAATAAAATCTGTGTTTGATTGTTTGAAACCCCACACGGGTGTTTGGATGAAATTTGAAGTTCACTCATCCTGATTTATTAAATATGTCGATCGATTGATTGACAGGCTGCTATAAGCGTTAGATATCTATATTTGATGCTTATACAGTGTAGTGCACTTTGGTTGATGGTTGATCATTTTCAATGCTATTATATACATGTGATGTATGAAAATCCATATAATTAACTTTATATGGTAATTGATTGGGCCTCATTCCAATTTGAAAAATAAAGAATATTATAAAATAAAAGTTCATGTGTTGACAGTACTCATCCATTGAGATTGGTCATGTGTTGAACGAAATATTTTAATAATAAAGTTTACATCTTTATCAATATAAAATAAAGGTTCATGTGTTGACAGTACTCATCCATTGAGATTGGTCATGTGTTGAACGAAATATTTGATAATAGAAATATTTGAAATAGAATATTTGAAAATAGAAATATATGAAGCCGTGTTGATTAGATTGACGCCATTTTGACGTGAACGATATTTATATCGATTTTAAAACGATTTCGAAATGAAATGAATTGAAAACGATTTCGAAATGAATTGAATTGAAAACGATTTCGAAATGAAATGAATTGAAAACGATTTCGAAATGAAATGAATTGAAAACGATTTCGAAATGAATCGATTTTAAAACGATTTCGAAATGAAATGAATTGAAAACGATTTCGAAATGAAATGAATTGAAAACGATTTCGAAATGAAATGAATTGAAAACGATTTCGAAATGAATTGAATTGAAAACGATTTCGAAATGAATTGAATTGAAAACGATTTCGAAATGAATTCAATTGAAAACGATTTCGAAATGAATTGAATTGAAAACGATTTCGAAATGAATTGAATTGAAAACGATTTCGAAATGAATTGAATTGAAAACGATTTCGAAATGAATTGGAAACGATTTCAAATTGAATTGAAAGCGAATTGAAATGAATTCAAATTGAATTGAAATTTGAATTGAATAGAAATGAATTTTAAAACGAAGTTATAAAAGAAGGATTCAATTTTGATTTGAATTGAAATGGAAGTTGAAATTGCTTTGGAAACGAATTTAAAACTATTTATAAAATTCGTTTTAAATAGAAATCGACGAAATATATTATATATATATTATATATATAATATAATGGCCTGAATAGAACGCGCCGCGCCGCGGCAGTTCGTGAATTTCGACCATTTATTTCAAACGGACATTGCGGGAGATCCGACCGTCGGATTCTCCTAAAACCGGAACCGTTGGGTTCGTATCGAAAAGAGCTTTCTAACGAATATTAGAAATTAGAAATCTAACGGTTGGATTTGGAGTTACGTCCAAATCAAATTTGAAAAAGGTCGCTATAAGTGCAGTTCGATGGCCATTGTTGAAAATCGACTGTACGGGCCTCGATAAAATTATTAAAAATAGTAATAATTTGTGTAAAATCATAAGAAATGATTTAGAAAGATTTGGGATGAAAAACTCCATATTTGAAAAGATAAAAATAGATTTTTATCGAAATGAACTAGTTTTGAACTAGAAATATAATTCTATTTATTTTTAAATAAATAAATTGAATTCGAAAAGGGTTTTAAAAATAACCAAAATTCCAATGATTGCATTGGAGTGGATTTGAATCGAAATTGTCTTCGGAATATTTCGATGTTGGAATTCGTGATTATACAGGTGTTGTTATGGAAATTTGAAAGATATATATTTATATCGTTATTTCCAATACGACATTTGTTAGTCGTAGAATTCGATATTGAATATAAGCCGATATATTTTCTATTCAGAGCCTTGTATTGAATATCGAATGTGATTTGGGTTTGTCGTGAATGGTGTCTTCACTAACACTGTTCTTGAACCCATTTGAGAAAAGATTAAATCTTTTTATTTAGATTTAATGAAGTTTACCAATTAAATAATATTTAATTGGAATTGAATTGATATTGATTTTTGGGTTTATCGTGAACAGTGTTTTAAATAACACTCGTTCTTTAACCCGATAATTAATGAATGTGACTTTGGGTTTATCGTGAACCGTGTTTTAAATGACACTGATTCTTTAACCCAGTCGAAGATTAAAACTAAGTGGAGTTTTAATGAATCTTTAATTAGATTGAAAAGATCGAAAATGGAGTATCACCAGTTTTGCTCTAGGCGATAGTTAAATCTTTAATTAGATTTGAACGTGAAATGGTAATTGAATTTACCGATAACACTGTGGTGTTAGAAATGAAGTATTACCAGTTTTACTTCATGGGATGAATAGGTTGGGATTGGGAAATTAAAACAAGTGATTACTTCGGTAAGTTTCGTTAATCCCGGCTAGTTGAATTGATATTCAAAAATAGATTAAAGAATAAATTCAAGGAATTTATCTCGGATAAAATTAATGGGAACCTTTCCCTATGAACGTGAAATTTAGAAACTGACTGTCGGTTAGCCAAGCAGAAGGGTTTTCTGGATATTGATCTGATGTTGGTTTCGGCCTTCGGGGTTAATATTTGGGAAATTATTCTCTTGATTAATTTACGGTTAGTGACTGATGAATTGGAATGAGGCGTATGTTGTGTTTGTGTAACACTTATTTAAAATATACGCGAGTTATTCGGAAAGACCGGGTTTATCCCATTCTGAATAACTGATACGACGATAAGTCGAAGATGAAGACGGTGGTCGAAGACCGGAAGTCTTCACGTCGTTTGGGTGATTACTGATGATCTTGATTGGGCTGTACACCCAAGAAGATGGAAACAGTTGGCGATCGTCCAGACGTACTTGGAGATCGATGGATATGCGGGGTACTAGGTGCCTCCGGTTTCGTTCAGACCCAGAACGGACTTGTAAATGGACTGTGTGTCTGACATTGGATTTTAGTCTGTGTGATTGATTTCTATTAAATATATATCTGTTTGGCGGCGGAGAATTTATTCTCTTGCTTAACGCCCTTCTCTGAGACATACGAGCTCAGGGGTTATATATTGAGGGATATCAAACGCATGGAGTGAATTGCCTGTGTGGCATGCCTAAGTGGCAATTGATCGAGGCTTCTGTTGAAAAGCAAAGTCTTGTGGTGATGATCAAAGCACGGCCTTTATGGCGTAGCTTTGTGTAACGTTTACTTCGCAAGTTTCACACCTGGTATGAACCAAAAACGGGAGAGGACATCAGGGAGGACTTGCGTTTCTTTCTAGCTAGAAGTGGCGTCAGTGGTTTTACACGCCCTGACGAGTTTGACTTATGTGGTTGTTGCTGTTGCGAGGCGCCTCGGATTGATCGGTCGTTCTCGAACCGATGGAGTCATTTAGTTGGCTCATTTACGCCCCAAAGGGCGGAGAGACGTATTGTTCAGGCATAATAATCCACATCGGTGGACCGACCCTGACGATCTAAAGGGTTGATGCGTTCTGATCCTGAGACATGGGCTAGATTGTCTCGAATCGGTTGAGGACTATCTTTTGCCTCGGTTCATAGATGGAAATCCAATTTCCAAATACGTGACATCTGCGGTTTTATTTGTAAACCTATATATGGCGACATAGTGGCATGGGACGCTCATGCCGCCTATGATTGATACTTATGATTTGAAGTGTTTTATACACTATGCACTTATAATAGTATCAAATGATTTGTTTTAAACGTATCAAGCATTCTTTGGCTGTTATAAGGGAAAACCCTATCCTCGGCTGCGTTGCATTGTGTGATGGGACCTGGGTCTTATAACAACTTCATTTTTCTTTATTTAGCATTGCGCTGTTGGTTTTATGCACTGGTGTTCTTGGGAGGAAACCCGTTCCGTGTTATACGGCGTGGTCCCTTGATTTACCTAATGATTTAAAATAAAGATTAATAACTGTTTTAGTTCTCACACCAGTCACATGACTGACCTGGAGTTTATTGTTTTAACCTAAACTCTGGGTGCCCCTATTTTGACACGGGCAGCTAGTAGTTTTGGTTTTGCAGATTTATATTCACAGGATCCTGGTTTACAGCTGGAACGATATCCGGAAAGCTTTGTATCCTTATATCTCTTCTAGTTGTGTATTGTATTATTTTCCGCTGCTATGAATTTAAATGTAATTTAAATCTCTGATATTTCCGTGTAATATTCATTTATACTCTGTATATTCTTGTAATCTGATGCATTGTTGTAATATACAATGAAATGTTCTTCTGTTTGTGTTCTGTTGTGGCTTGTTCTCGAACTATCCGACGCTTTCCTTTACGGGGAAGTTGCGGGTTTTCACAGTTGGTATCAGAGCTTTGGTTTACAAAGCTAGAGAACAAGACACATTAGAACCATATGAAAGAATTCATCAGATATTGGATTAGTAATATCCAATTAGAATGACTCGTTAGAGATAGGATCAGTAGTATCCTAGAACGAGTGTGAAGAGTATATTTTTGAAAATGAAAACAATTTTGTTTTGAAAATTTAAACCAACTATTCGTATTTGATTATTTATTTAATATTGATTTGGACAGTCCAGTATATAAAGAATTTGCATATACGCCTTGCAAACGTATATTCAAAGTTTTAATATACTGGATAGATATAGAATTACACTCTAGTCGCCCGGGGGTGATTCTGATGATTGATATATCATCATCAGAGTTTATATTCGAGTGACGAACGTGTAACATCTATATATTTCCTATTGACTGGTGTGAGAACCAAAATTAGATAGGGCCTATTGTTGTGATTTGGCATCAAAAATCTGATTTTTGACTATATATCAAAAGTATGAATTTGAAACGTTAAATTCACTAATTGATTGATGTTTGTGTTGTTTGTTTATTTGTTTGCTAATTTTTAGCCATTTAGCCTAATTGAACCGAATATTGAACTGTATTGAAAATTGGTCGCATATGCATGTATATCATTGAACAGGTCATAGCAAGGAGGCTAGAGCAGAGAATAAAATTTGTTTGCCCGACAAATAGGTACATGTTTACTACATAATTTACTGTATTGTTTGGGTGATGATGATTTTATGAGCCTATTGGCTAGCCGCTTGGCTTTTTCTTTTTCTTTTTGAGATCTGAAGGACCGGGGAAGCTATTTGAAATTCCCCGATGCTCCCGGTGCAGGGGAGGTTATGGCGAAATTTTTCAAAAATTTAGGGTGTTAGCCAAATTTTTGAAAATTTTAAAATTCTCAGAAACTGAAAAGTTGGAGAATGGAAGCCAGATCGAACGTAGAGTTAATTAATCAAACCACTTTCGACTTTGTTCCTTTTCGGGGACGAAAAGTTTTAAGTGGGGGAGATTGTAATAACCCGTAAAATGCGAGCCAGTTTGAAATTTTTATTTTGGCAATTTTAGCGAATTTTGAATATTTAAAATGAATTATTTTAAATAATATCGACGAGAAATTTATTTTGAATTGAATTCGACGTATATATTTATATACGTCGTCGTTAGAATATATAATATTTATATATAATTATAAATAGAATTGAAAATGGCGCGGTAGTTCGATAATTCGATTTCAAACTTCAATTGAATGTACCGGGTGCAAAACAATCCGGATTTTAGTGAAACCAAAAATGATAGGATCTAATTGATAATATCTTTCCAACGAATCCGAATAATCGAGATTTCGTAGCGAGAATCAAAAGATATGTCCAGTTGAAAATTCTGAATAGTCGCTATGGAATTCAGGCCCTTAAAAATGGACATTTTGCAAACGACCTCGGATTTCGACGAAACCACTTTTGTTGGGTCCGTGATGTAAAGTTATTACTAGGTTTCAAATCTCATAATTTTTCGAATCAATATGTGAGCGTGGGAAAGGAAAACGCGTTTGACCAGTTTCCGTTGATTTTAATCGACTGGAAATTGGCCATTTTTCAAACGGTCTCAGAATTCGACGAAACTAGTTTTGTTAGAACCGTATCGTCAATGCGAAGCTAGAAAATATTTTTCTGGAATTTTTAGAGTCAGTATGTGGCCCCGGTAATTTAAAATATACGTTTAAATTTATTGTAAAAGGATTCATAATTAAATTTAAAGAAAAACATATCGTAACAGCCGAATTTAGTTACGAAACATGTTCCATTGTGTCCGGGATGAGGGTTATTAGCTAGGGGCGACATTCGTTGGGTTTGATTCGGAGTTAGTATCAACGAACAAACATTTTCTTGAATTAAAATAAATAAATAGAATAAAATACACAAGAAAATACGGTATATATACAGCGTATAATACGCCCAACCCTAGTTCATATTCCCAGCCGCCGTCAGCTAGTAATCAAGGGCCAGAAATGGCGGAAATTCAATCTCAAATTTCTCCCTCCCTACATCGAATTAAAACTGAATTCATAACAAACAATGTTGAGATTCTTCCTAGCTTTCATACTATACCGGTTTGATCATCTATTGTGGAGGGAGTAGCGAGTTCTTTGGACTCGAAGTCGTCGAGTTCGCGAAGGATTTCCGGCCTATGGAGTTCACCGAGGTTCGTGGCGCTTCGGGCGTCGATGGAGGGACTGGAGCTCGACGAAGAGGCGCTGTTGGATCGGCCAACCCTGGCCTGACTCGGCGGCGATAGGCAACCCTAGGTTGCGTGAATCAAAGGGGAGCGACGGCCTGTGTTAAGGTAAGAGAAAAGGTTTTATTTTTATTTATTCTTTTTAAATTTTAAAAATCAGTTTTAAGCAATTTTAAAAATCAGTTTTAAGCAATTTTAAAAATCAGTTTTAAGCAATTTTAAAAATCAGTTTTAAGCAATTTTAAAAATCAGTTTTAAGCAATTTTAAAAATCAGTTTTAAGCAATTTTAAAAATCAGTTTTAAGCAATTTTAAAAATCAGTTTTAAGCAATTTTAAAAATCAGTTTTAAGCAGTTTTAAAAATCAGTTTTTAACAGTTTAAATACAGTTTAAATTCAGTTTAAATTCAGTTTAAAATTGTTTTGAAAATAGGAAAATATACTTTGTTTTGAAAATAATAAAAATATGATTTTTATATATTGAACTTCATAATAAAAATATGATTTTTATATATTGAACTTCATAATAAAAATATGATTTTTATATATTGAACTTCGAAATAAAAATAGGATTTTTATATATTGAACTTCGAAATAAAAATATGATTTTTATATATTGGATAGCGAAGTAAAAATTCGATTTTTACATAGGTAGTGAAAGCGGGCAACGAAGATGCGATGACGTTGAAGATTTCTCTAAATGAAGAGTCAAGATGTTTGGATAGCTTTCGGTGAGAATTTCTCACCTTTCAATTTCTTTTTCTAGTTACATATATATACTAGGATGCAGACGGTGTTTAGTAGCACTCGACACAATCGTCCACAGACCATGGACTTGTTTGTTTGGTTGCATAGATTAGTTGGATTATTTGTTTGAATTGAATTGTTTGGTGAGATGAAATTGATTTGATTGATGTGTGAATGGCGTGGGCCTTCACTAGACCGGGGATAAGGCTAGGCCTTGTCCCGTTTCTAGTATCGTGCCGTTATGCCGCCGAAATTTTCTAAAATATGTTAGAAAAATAAAAATATCATTTTATTGAATAAAGGAATCGAATAGAATATTCATAGGTTGAATAAAATGTTTTATCGTTAAAAATATAATTTTTAACGTGAATGTGAATAAATAAATATTCATTTACAAACCAGACGGTTTGTTTATGAAACACTGATTTGACTGACATTGATTGGGACGATATATTTTACACATCGCCCAACTGCACAAATAAAATCTGTGTTTGATTGTTTGAAACCCCACACGGGTGTTGGGATGAAATTTGAAGTTCACTCATCCTGATTTATTAAATATGTCGATCGATTGATTGACAGGCTGCTATAAGCGTTAGATATCTATATTTGATGCTTATACAGTGTAGTGCACTTTGGTTGATGGTTGATTATTTTCAATGCTATTATATACATGTGATGTATGAAAATCCATATAATTAACTTTATATGGTAATTGATTGGGCCTCATTCCAATTTGAAAAATAAAGAATATTATAAAATAAAAGTTCATGTGTTGACAGTACTCATCCATTGAGATTGGTCATGTGTTGAACGAAATATTTTAATAATAAAGTTTACATCTTTATCAATATAAAATAAAGGTTCATGTGTTGACAGTACTCATCCATTGAGATTGGTCATGTGTTGAACGAAATATTTGATAATAGAAATATTTGAAATAGAATATTTGAAAATAGAAATATATGAAGCCGTGTTGATTAGATTGACGCCATTTTGACGTGAACGATATTTATATCGATTTTAAAACGATTTCGAAATGAAATGAATTGAAAACGATTTTGAAATGAATTGAATTGAAAACGATTTCGAAATGAAATGAATTGAAAACGATTTCGAAATGAAATGAATTGAAAACGATTTCGAAATGAAATGAATTGAAAACGATTTCGAAATGAATCGATTTTAAAACGATTTCGAAATGAAATGAATTGAAAACGATTTCGAAATGAAATGAATTGAAAACGATTTCGAAATGAAATGAATTGAAAACGATTTCGAAATGAATTGAATTGAAAATGATTTCGAAATGAATTGAATTGAAAACGATTTCGAAATGAATTGAATTGAAAACGATTTCGAAATGAATTGAATTGAAAACGATTTCGAAATGAATTGAATTGAAAACGATTTCGAAATGAATTGAATTGAAAACGATTTCGAAATGAATTGAATTGAAAACGATTTCGAAATGAATTGGAAACGATTTCAAATTGAATTGAAAGCGAATTGAAATGAATTCAAATTGAATTGAAATTTGAATTGAATAGAAATGAATTTTAAAACGAAGTTATAAAAGAAGGATTCAATTTTGATTTGAATTGAAATGGAAGTTGAAATTGCTTTTGAAACGAATTTAAAACTATTTATAAAATTCGTTTTAAATAGAAATCGACGAAATATATTATATATATATTATATATATAATATAATGGCCTGAATAGAACGCGCCGCGCCGCGGCAGTTCGTGAATTTCGACCATTTATTTCAAACGGACATTGCGGGAGATCCGACCGTCGGATTCTCCTAAAACCAGAACCGTTGGGTTCGTATCGAAAAGAGCTTTCTAACGAATATTAGAAATTAGAAATCTAACGGTTGGATTTGGAGTTACGTCCAAATCAAATTTGAAAAAGGTCGCTATAAGTGCAGTTCGATGGCCATTGTTGAAAATCGACTGTACGGGCCTCGATAAAATTATTAAAAATAGTAATAATTTGTGTAAAATCATAAGAAATGATTTAGAAAGATTTGGGATGAAAAACTCCATATTTGAAAAGATAAAAATAGATTTTTATCGAATTGAACTAGTTTTGAACTAGAAATATAATTCTATTTATTTTTAAATAAATAAATTGAATTCGAAAAGGGTTTTAAAAATAACCAAAATTCCAATGATTGCATTGGAGTGGATTTGAATCGAAATTGTCTTCGGAATATTTCGATGTTGGAATTCGTGATTATACAGGTGTTGTTATGGAAATTTGAAAGATATATATTTATATCGTTATTTCCAATACGACATTTGTTAGTCGTAGAATTCGATATTGAATATAAGCCGATATATTTTCTATTCAGAGCCTTGTATTGAATATCGAATGTGATTTGGGTTTGTCGTGAATGGTGTCTTCACTAACACTGTTCTTGAACCCATTTGAGAAAAGATTAAATCTTTTTATTTAGATTTAATGAAGTTTACCAATTAAATAATATTTAATTGGAATTGAATTGATATTGATTTTTGGGTTTATCGTGAACAGTGTTTTAAATAACACTCGTTCTTTAACCCGATAATTAATGAATGTGACTTTGGGTTTATCGTGAACCGTGTTTTAAATGACACTGATTCTTTAACCCAGTCGAAGATTAAAACTAAGTGGAGTTTTAATGAATCTTTAATTAGATTGAAAAGATCGAAAATGGAGTATCACCAGTTTTGCTCCAGGCGATAGTTAAATCTTTAATTAGATTTGAACGTGAAATGGTAATTGAATTTACCGATAACACTGTGGTGTTAGAAATGAAGTATTACCAGTTTTACTTCATGGGATGAATAGGTTGGGATTGGGAAATTAAAACAAGTGATTACTTCGGTAAGTTTCGTTAATCCCGGCTAGTTGAATTGATATTCAAAAATAGATTAAAGAATAAATTCAAGGAATTTATCTCGGATAAAATTAATGGGAACCTTTCCCTATGAACGTGAAATTTAGAAACTGACTGTCGGTTAGCCAAGCAGAAGGGTTTTCTGGATATTGATCTGATGTTGGTTTCGGCCTTCGGGGTTAATATTTGGGAAATTATTCTCTTGATTAATTTACGGTTAGTGACTGATGAATTGGAATGAGGCGTATGTTGTGTTTGTGTAACACTTATTTAAAATATACGCGAGTTATTCGGAAAGACCGGGTTTATCCCATTCTGAATAACTGATACGACGATAAGTCGAAGATGAAGACGGTGGTCGAAGACCGGAAGTCTTCACGTCGTTTGGGTGATTACTGATGATCTTGATTGGGCTGTACACCCAAGAAGATGGAAACAGTTGGCGATCGTCCAGACGTACTTGGAGATCGATGGATATGCGGGGTACTAGGTGCCTCCGGTTTCGTTCAGACCCAGAACGGACTTGTAAATGGACTGTGTGTCTGACATTGGATTTTAGTCTGTGTGATTGATTTCTATTAAATATATATCTGTTTGGCGGCGGAGAATTTATTCTCTTGCTTAACGCCCTTCCCTGAGACATACGAGCTCAGGGGTTATATATTGAGGGATATCAAACGCATGGAGTGAATTGCCTGTGTGGCATGCCTAAGTGGCAATTGATCGAGGCTTCTGTTGAAAAGCAAAGTCTTGTGGTGATGATCAAAGCACGGCCTTTATGGCGTAGCTTTGTGTAACGTTTACTTCGCGAGTTTCACACCCGGTATGAACCAAAAACGGGAGAGGACATCAGGGAGGACTTGCGTTTCTTTCTAGCTAGAAGTGGCGTCAGTGGTTTTACACGCCCTGACAAGTTTGACTTATGTGGTTGTTGCTGTTGCGAGGCGCCTCGGATTGATCGGTCGTTCTCGAACCGATGGAGTCATTTAGTTGGCTCATTTACGCCCCAAAGGGCGGAGAGACGTATTGTTCAGGCATAATAATCCACATCGGTGGACCGGCCCTGACGATCTAAAGGGTTGATGCGTTCTGATCCTGAGACATGGGCTAGATTGTCTCGAATCGGTTGAGGACTATCTTTTGCCTCGGTTCATAGATGGAAATCCAATTTCCAAATACGTGACATCTGCGGTTTTATTTGTAAACCTATATATGGCGACATAGTGGCATGGGACGCTCATGCCGCCTATGATTGATACTTATGATTTGAAGTGTTTTATACACTATGCACTTATAATAGTATCAAATGATTTGTTTTAAACGTATCAAGCATTCTTTGGCTGTTATAAGGGAAAACCCTATCCTCGGCTGCGTTGCATTGTGTGATGGGACCTGGGTCTTATAACAACTTCATTTTTCTTTATTTAGCATTGTGCTGTTGGTTTTATGCACTGGTGTTCTTGGGAGGAAACCCGTTCCGTGTTATACGGCGTGGTCCCTTGATTTACCTAATGATTTAAAATAAAGATTAATAACTGTTTTAGTTCTCACACCAGTCACATGACTGGCCTGGAGTTTATTGTTTTAACCTAAACTCTGGGTGCCCCTATTTTGACACGGGCAGCTAGTAGTTTTGGTTTTGCAGATTTATATTCACAGGATCCTGGTTTACAGCTGGAACGATATCCGGAAAGCTTTGTATCCGTATATCTCTTCTAGTTGTGTATTGTATTATTTTCCGCTGCTATGAATTTAAATGTAATTTAAATCTCTGATATTTCCGTGTAATATTCATTTATACTCTGTATATTCTTGTAATCTGATGCATTGTTGTAATATACAATGAAATGTTCTTCTGTTTGTGTTCTGTTGTGGCTTGTTCTCGAACTATCCGACGCTTTCCTTTACGGGGAAGTTACGGGTTTTCACAATTGGCGGCTTTGGCAATGATCGTGTGGTAGGGGGCATCAATTCTCTACAATATGCTGATGACATTATCATTTCTAGTAAACCACACTGTAAATACCTAGCTGCACTTAAATTTATTCTCTATGCTTTTGAAAGCTTATTTGGCTTAAAAATTAACTTTCATAAGAGCAGTGTTTACACATTGGGTTGTAGTGATGATTTATGCAGGTCATGTGCTGAGATGTTTAATTGCAAGGCTGATGTTTTTCCTTTGAACTATCTGGGTATGTGCATTCGCCCTAAGAAATTAATGAAGAAAGACTGGCAGCACTTGATAGAGAAGGTGGACACAAGAATGGCGAGGTGGAAAGGCAACTCTTTATCAAGAGTTGATCATCTTGTGCTTGTCAATTCTGTTCTGTCGTCAATTCCACTGTACTGGATGTCCTTCTACCAATTTCCTGGGTGGGTGTTGGAGAAGATTGACGCTATTCGTCGTAATTTTTCCTGGACTGGTACTAAAGAGACGAAGAAGCTTAGCTGTTTGATTTCTTGGGATCAAGTTTGCAAGTCTAAAGAGCAAGGGGGACTCGATGTTATTAACTTGAAGACAATGAATCATGCTTTACTTTGTAAGTGGTTGTGGTTACTGATCTCTGACAAGCACGCTTTATGGAAAGAATGGATTATTAGTACATGTTACAATGGCAATTTTAGTTGGAATACTGATTTCTCATTGTGCTCCGTGTTTTGGCGCAATGTTATGGCTCATGCGCAGTGGATGAAGCTGGGTACTAAGATTGTGGTGAAGAATGGACACAACACATCATTTTGGTTAGATAGCTGGCTAACTAATGTCCCTTTTTGTGCGGAGTTTCCTGAGCTTTTTGGTATTGCATGCAACAAAAATTTCACTGTTAGAGAGATGTATGATAATGATGCAGCGGGTTTCAAATGGAGATTGTCTTTTTCGAGGCTGGTGGCTGGTAATGGATTGGTTCAGTTATGCAGTTTTTTTGTTTCGCTTGAAGGGGTGAATTTGACTAATGAGAGGGATGACTTTATTTGGATGTTGAAGGGAGAGAGAAAGTTGTTTAGCGTTCGAAGCATTTACAAGCTGTTCAACTTTGCTGGGATTAGGAGGTTGGGGTTCGAACATATGTGGCAGTTCAAAGTCCCTGATAAAGTTAAAATTCACATGTGGATTGTGATACATGGTAGATTGAACACGGTTAGCAGAATTCATCAGAGAGGTGTGTACGTTATGGATGGCTGTGTATTTTGTGGTCACGACGACGAGGACTATCATCATCTTTTTTTGGCTTGTGACTTTGCTTTTTTACATTTGGACGAAATGTTTGGTTGCGCTTTGCCTTGATTTGCACTAGAGCGACTTCATTGCTGACCAATTTGATTTTTGGCATAACATTTACCCGACCTTGCATGCTTCTCATGATAGTTTTCTTTTCGCTTTGTTGAACTTTGCTTACATTTGGTTGCTTTGGCATGAACGCAATTCCAGAAAATTTAACCGCAAATTGAAAGCCCCTAACAGTATCATTTACTCTATTCTCAATTTTGTCTATGACTGGGCAGGCATGGAGCGCAAGAGACAGGTCGAAAGCATTGCCGACCGAGTGCACAAGCGGGTGCGGAGCATCACTGGTCCACACGCTTGATGTGGATGTTCACTGGCCTTGGCTTTTGTTGTTATGTTTTTTGCTATGTAATGTAAACTATGATACTTGGTTCCTTTTTGTCAGGCTGTATGTAGTCGCTGGGTTGTAGCGATGGCCAGTTTTGGTTGTATATATGTTGTACATACACGAACTGCTACTTTATGCTACTTTATGGATGTTAATATATATTAGGCGTGAATCATGTTGATTCACTACCTTTTCCTTCAAAAAAATATCATCCCAACACCTGTGTGGGGTTTCAAATCAACAAACACATATTTTTATTTGTACAGTTGGGAGATGGGTAAAATTTATCATCCCAATCAATATCCTTCAAATAGGTGTACATAAACAAACCGTCCAGTTTGTGAATGAATATTTATTTATTCGAATTCACGTTAAAAATTATATTTTTAACGATAATTAATTTATTTCAACACATGAATGTTTTATTATCCATTTCACATCAATATCACAAACAAACTTCACAACACATCAAACAAACATACAAGTCGTCCATGGTCTGTGGACGACGGGTGTCGGGTGCTGCTAAGCACCATCTGCATCCTAGTATATATTTTTAACTAGAAAATAAGATTTAATGTGAGAAGTTCTCACCGACTAGCTAAACCAATACACCGCGACTCTTCATATGTAGAAATCTTCGTCGTGCTCGCCTTTTGTCAATTTCATTGTCCGTAGCCACTACATATATAAAAATCATATTTTTATACCGCTACTATATAGATAAAAATTCTATTTTTATACCATTACCATATATATTTACAACCCTTCTTTCTATATAAAAAAAAATTATATTTTTATATTTCTTCTTCTTATATGAAGATCGAATTTTTATATCATCGCTATAAAAATCACATTTTTATTTCAACATATATATAATAAAAATCAAATTTTTATTTCGCTACATATATAAAGATCAAATTTTTACTATCTATATAATATAAAAATCGTATTTTTATCCTTTCTATACTATAAAAATCATATTTTTACATTGCTACTTCTATAAAGATCACATCTTTATTACTCTACATTATATAAAAATTATATTTTTAACTTACTCCTTATATAAAAATTATATTTTTAACTTACTGCTTATATAAAAATTATATTTTTATCCTTCACATATAATAAAAATCCTATTTTTATTACTTAAAAATCGTATTTTTATCCTTTAAAAATTATACTTTTAAATCTCTACACCTATACAATCAGTTTTTAAATCGAAAAAAAATTCGAAATTAAAAACTTACATCACATTTGAAGGAAAGGGCTGATGGGTTTTGTCGAGGCTTGCGTTCAAGGCTAAGGCGTGGTGTATGGCTTGGGGGCGCGTTGTTGACTGGAAAGAGGGGAGGAAGAGGGTCGTGTCGTTCAATCGGAGGAGGGGAGAATGGAGCGAGAGGGGGAGGAAGAAGGGAGGAGGGCGGCGCTATAGGGGAGCGGTGGCGTCGATGGCGTGGCGGCGAGGTCAGGGAGGGCGGCGTCGATGGCTAGGGCAGGCGCGATTTGTTTTTTTTTCTTTTTAAAATGAATTGGGGAGAGAGAAACTGAAAAGGGGGGGTTATATAATAAAATATATTTTAATTTATTTTAATTTCTCTTCAAAAAGTAACTTTTTATTTCGAAGTCGAAATCAAGCCCACCAACTGTCGTCCATAGCTAATTACCCCCATTACAAACACAATGGGATATGTATCGCAGGCTGATTCGACTGTTTCGATCAGTTTCCGTTCAAATTAAAATATAAATCAATGTATATTGAATTCAAACTCACATTTCAATTTACTAGGGCCACATATCAACTCTAGAAATTCCCAAAAAATTATTTCTAGCTTAGTATTGACGATACGGTCCTAACAAAACTAATTTCGTCAAATTCTGAGACCGTTTGAAAAATGGCCATTTTCTGGTCGATCTAAATTGACTGAAACTGTCAAAACACGTTTTCCTTCGCCACGCTCACTTATTAGTTCAGAAAATTACGAGTTTTGAAATCTAGCAATAACTTGACATCACGGATCCAAAAAAAGTGGTTTCGTCGAAAACTGAGGTCGTTTGCAAAATTTCCATTTTTAAGGGCCAGAATTCCATAGCGACTGTTCTGAATTTTCAACTGGACATATCTTTTTATTCTCGCTATGAAATTTCAATTTTTTGGATTCGTTGGAAAGATATTCTCAATTAGATTCTAATATTTTTGGTTTCGCAAAAATCCGGTTTATTTTGAATCATGTACATTCATTTGAACTTTGAAATCGAATTTTCAAACTACCGCGCCATTTTCAATTCCTTTTATAATTAAAAATAAATATTTATATTCTAACGACGATCTATATAAATATATACGTTCTATTTCTATTCAAAAATAAATTTCTCTTCGTCATTATTTAAAATAATTAATTTTAAATAATCAAAATTCACTAAAATTGCCAAAATAAAAATTTTAAATTGGCTCAGATTTTCAGGGTTATTACAAAATATATTTTAAATAATATATTTGAAATATTAATTGTTTTTTAATATAAAATTCGTTTGTTAAACGACGATTGAACGTTTATATTTATATTAATTTATAAACGAACATGTAATGTCACGGTAGTTCGTAATATTGAGCTTTAAACTTCAATTGAATATACAGAATACATTTTAAGTCGAAATTTTGTGAAGCAAGAAACGTTAGAATCAATTAGATTATAATTTTCTAACGAAATAGAAAATTTGAGATTTTATCTTATATGTTGTAAGTTATGTCTAAATCAAATTTCCAAATAGTCGACATGGTTTTGTTAATAAATTATGACGTTTATTTAATAAAATATAAAAGGATTTCAATATAGTTTGGATATCGTTTAACTCAAAAATATTAATGTTGAGTTATAATTTCATATTTGGTTGGATTTGAAACTATACATTATTCTATTTGAATACACGATAATAGTAGCTTATTTTTATTAAATTTAATTGTTTTGGAATTTATTTAATTTTTATCGGTACTATATACTTTATAAACAACTATTTTTTCAAATGACCTCCATTTTCGATGAAATGAATTTTGTTGGAATACATATAACTAATCATTGCTAGATTTCCAGTTTGGAGCCAAACGGGGTTGTTTTGTGAGCGTGCGATATTAAAAATTAGGAACCGATATATAAATTGAAAATAAAATAATGTCTTTGTGCAAACAGAGTCGGTTTTCAATGAAATTAATTTCATTGGGTCTGGAACATCAAGACATAGCGGTATGCCCATTTTCATCGCATTTGGGGATCGTGTGGGGAGGTACGAATATTAGACAGTTAACATTATGTTACCGGTATTTTAATTATTAATAAATTAAAAGAAAATATTAAACAGTCCTTTCCCCTGCCTTGGAAGCTAAACTATCAGTGCCTTGCCAACCAAATTATCGATGCCTTCATCCCTACGTAACCATGCCTCCCACGCCTCTTCACTTATAAATATTGCCAATCCCATTCATTTTCTTCCTTTCAACAAATTGAAACATATCTTCAACAATTAATTTTAGTGTCGATATTCAACTAAATATCATGTAGCGAGTTGTAGTGTAACCCTAAAATCAAGCTTTATGCCTCTGCTATCTCAAAAATTTGAATCGCATCGTGTTACTATTAAAGTTTAGCCTCTGTTCTTGAAGCTCGTATGTGAGCACCATGACCTAGGGCAAAGAACGACGGGCGATTAGAGAGAAACCGAGTCGAATGGAGATTGCTGAGATGTTTCTAGTAGTGAGGAGATTCATGTGACAAACTTTGGTGGGATTTGGGGTTAAAAATGTGTGCAACCTTCACTGTATCTATGAGAGGAGTAGTTCCACGCAATTCCCAGGGTAATGTTGAGATTGAGGGTATGGTGGTGAATAGGAGTTGACGAGAAGGAGAATGATTTTGGTTTCATGGATTTTCATTGAGTGTGGAGGGAAAGAATGGGATTCAATATATGTTGTTGGCCATTTTTGCTTGTGTGATGAATACTGGAGTGGAGAAGATGACACTGTAAGAGGAGGGAACGGGTTCGTCGGTTTAAAGCATGGACTTGGGCCGATTGGGTAATATAATGCCCAATTAATTAAATAAAATTAAGTTAGCTATTTACGTATATACATTAATTTTTAAAAGTTATATCTTGTACATACATTATCAGATTTTCAAACGGTTGGACACTTAGAACCGTAGGCTACGTGATGGAGTTGGTCTGGTCAATATTGGAAGCAGTTGTAATTTTTAATTAAATTAAAAGCCCATTTAATTTAATTAAAACAAGCCGTTTTATTCAATGAATTAAACTAAGGTGAGTATAACTCACTCAGTTGTCCCGCTTATATTTATTATAAGTTGGGTTAAATATTTGTGTGCTACGTTTTCAGTTGTTGGATGATTTAATGATTGTTTGAATATATGTTGAATATTTTTATATAACTGATTAAATTAAACATTCTTTTAATTTAATAGAAACCAATAGTTATTTTTAATGATTATTTCCAATTGACGTAACTTACCTTATTGGTTACGTTTATAATAATATAAACATATTATATTTAATCGGATGCTTGAATTACTATTATTAATTAGCCGTTATTGGTTGAGTTGATTATTTATATTTATTTCAACAGATAATATATTGTCATATTGAATGGATATTTTATTTGAGGTAACCTATTTGGATGCAGGGAAAAACAGTTGGAGGGATCCAACTGGATTCCTTAAATTTATTGTTTATTTTCATATGATCATCATATGAATGGTTTAACGAATACGATTTGATTACTGATTAATATTTGATTGTTAAATCCAAATTCAACGTTTATTTTGTTATTAACTAATGGGAAATATTTGTTAAGAAATTAGCAGTATATGGCATAAATTATACATTGTTTTATAAAGATTGATTTACCATTAGGTGAATCAATAGAATTGAAGTTATAAAATTTATTTTATAACTAAAAATAGATTTTGGAATCTATTATTTTGAATGGAAGTTATAAACGGAAATAAATATTTATTATTTATTATTTAAATTTATAAGTAATTATTAAATGATTTTATAAAGCTAATTCTTATATTAATAAGATTTATGAGCAAGTGAGCTGAAATTATTTAAGGGTTAAGAGTTGGACTAATTGTTTCCAAGAGACGATTAAACAGAATTATTTAAATTAATTATATTATTAATTAATTTAAATGAAAGGACTAACTGGAATTTGATTAACGAGTTAATCATGATTAGAGTTGGACAAGTCAAATGCATTAACTAAAATTGATTATTAAATTAGCTTGTTAATTTAATGGAAATAGTTAATGGTGAAGTAAACCATTTATATTTTCCAGATTGTTGAAATTTGATTATTATTTATTTAATAAAAATCAAAGTAGTAATCTTGGAATTTAAAATTTATTAATGTAGATTTATGAAGTCTTAAAGCCTTGTTATAGTTTAATGAATGTATAAGCGATTTGATATTAATAGTAATATAAGTTAAGTTTTAAATTGAAGTTTAAATTCAATTATTATTGGAATTATATTTAGTTGGATTTTATAAACTCCAAAATTTTACAAGTTATTGGAAACCAAGTTTTATTAAATGTGATGTAAATGATTTCAATTACTGAATGATTGTTAAAGGTATAAACTTGAAAATGAATGGTATAAAAGCTCAGGATATGAAATTAAAGAGTTGGAACATAATGGGAGATCGGTTGAGTTAAATGATTTTTTGAGTATTGATCTGATGTTGGTTTCGGCCTTCGAGGTCGATACTTAGGGGATTATTTTCTTACCGATTTACAATTTGGAGCTAGTGGAGGTATGAAATGGAAATCCAAACGGGAACCTGAATTTGAACTAAAGTTGCTAGGCGAGTTAAGTTATAAAGACGCAATCTAAATTTGCTATTTTAAATTAGAGATGATGTTTTATCGAGATATAACTAAAATGGGTTTGAAATATACTTATTAGAAGTTTATAAAGGGTTCTATTTATAATAGAAGTAAGGCTATATATAATGTTTTAAAAGATTGCTAAAGTTAATATAGAAGGTTTTAAATAATAGTTTACTTAATACTTAAATTAAGTAAATGTGGTTACGACTCAAATAAAGTTTCCAAAAGGGAAGTGTAATGATACGGATTTCCGCCCGGACGTAATCAATCGTAAAATCGACCAAGACCATTCAAAACCCGAATACGCTAACTTTGGGCATACAACAGATCAGAACAAATAACAGAAGACTTTTATAAACATTATAATAATGTTACATAAGAGTATAGATTATCAGAGTCACTACACCATATATGATGATTAAGCTGTGTTTTTAGCCGTAACTAAAGTTGTTGGGCATGGTAAATAGCCGTATCAAAAAGTGGTGTGTTAAATTATTAGATACGGCTTTAACCCGTATCTCAATGGATTAACATACGGCTATTAGCCGTATCTAAAGTGTATGTAGATACGGCTAAAAACCGTATCTTATACACACACACACATATATATAAAAGCAGAAACTGCAGCACATATTATTCGTAACACAAAGCATATATAACACAGGATACACTAGTTCACAACTGTAATAGTAAACGAAACATTTGTATGAAATATTTCATTACATTACAATATATAATGATACATGCTATTTGATTACATTATAATACATAAGTACACACTGTTTCATTACACTAAAGAAGATACATAATGTTACATTACAATAAGCTATGATAAATACCCGAGCCGGCGTCGTGAGCTTGTTGAATCACTGCTTCCGTCAAGATGAACATCCACCAAAACATTGCATTCTATCCAAGACATGAAGGAACCCTTCAGGAAGATCAACACACTATTCTATCCAAGGCCTGGTAATAAGTTAGCTTGGATAGCATATAGCATGTACACTACAAAGACCTGTAAAAAAGTGCAAGCCGCATAGTTTAGGATAGGATATATGTCCACATTATTATTTTCATTAGTAGCTAAATATTGCAAGTCTACAACATTTTTACTTGTTCAGTCGAGACTGAGTCTCAATTAAAGACAGTTGTTATAGCCTAATTAAAGAGCAATATAGAGGATATGTCCACATTATTATAATTCTCATTATTGTCACTTAGCTGCAATGTAGATATAACATTGCATTAGCAAGTTCTACGAGTGGTTGCCCTTAACTAGCCCTATTCGCACTTAACCAGCCCTATTCAGAGCTTCAAACATGGACTCATACTCTAATTTTGACCTGATCTAAAATCGCTTCTGGTTATGACTTTGAGGCTAAAAGAATTAATGAATTCTGACTTGATATGAAAGAGTTATGGACACTCAAAAATGGACTCAGACCATGTTTGCAACAACAAAACGTGCACGTGCAAAATCTTGTGGCTGAACTGATCTCGCCGCAAAGGTTATAGATATCAAACAAAGTATTTTTGCACATAAATTTTCATGTATCTATACCATAACACATAAATTTTCATAGAAAAAGCGAGATATTACCTGAAGTTTAGATTAACAAACTCACATCCATGCTTATTAGCTTCATCCAAATGACGAAGGCTGCATGCTGCACACACATGTTATATTAATAGTCAACTTCTATTTTTGCACGTAAGTTGACTAACAAAAATGATTTGTTACATGAGCACAAAGCAACTTGGTTCAATGCAGCAAGTCATAAATGGAAAAGCAGTTTTACGCCATTACTCACATGCAGTGTGACACACATGACACACCAAACAAATTGACTAAATCACAACCTATAAATGCCATTCTATTTTCATTCGTGCATCCATCACTGGCTTTTCTACTCAATCACACAAATTTCCTAATATCAATTACCAGATACATGCAGCTCAGTCAACAGAACTTGTATGCTTTAGTTCTCAAATCAAATCATACACATGCACTTCAGATCAATTATAAGGATCGGTGTACATGGTGCAATAATACACACAAATGAGCAGGTCAGCATAATCAAAAGTGTCTGAATTCAAGGTAGACAAATACAGCACAAGTAAATGATAACAAATACACTGCCGCACTATAATATTGGGGATAATACCCAATTTAAACACAATAGCAGCATAGTAAACCTAATTTAAACCCAATTCGAATTCAAATTATACCCAAATTAAACCCAATTCATATTTAAATTTAACGATGATCTAGTACTCACCTCCAGAGGCGACGAGAAGTGTAACAACCCGCATTCTTCGCATTGAAGGATCGTAGAATATTTATTTCTTTCTCATATGAAGTCGTATGGTCATGTAACTTTGGGAAACAATCATTAGAGTCATTTCCCATGTTCATGATTTTTGTCGATTTTTAAATGACCATTTTACCCCTAGTTGGTACTGTTTTGGCCATAACTTTTGACTGGAAAGGAGTTTTGACCTAAAACCACTTCCATTGAATTCAAATGATGGTTTCTCTTTCCGTAGAGTGGTTACATTAGCCAAACGGACTTACCGTTTGGGAGATATGGCTGAAACAAGGTTTAGAAGGTGAAAAACAGCTAATCGGGCTTAACCGGGTGATTAGCAACTAGGCCCAATGGGGGATTTCAGAATTTGGGGGTATTTAAGGGCTGCTAGGATTAGGATTTCGGTTTTAGACTCATTTTTCCAGCCGCCACTTACCTCCTTCAAGCTCTAGCAATGGCCTCCACCTTCTAATTTCATCCCAAATCGTCTCTAATCACTTTCTAATCGAAGATTAAGCAAAACTACATCAAATCAAGGGAGGGTAGCACCAAATCAGAGAGAGAGCTGCTGGAACACATAGGGATTGGATCCAAATCAGAGATTATTTCAGATCTAAAGTTTGTTTGTGGCTAAGGTGAGTGATTTGCATAGTTCCTCACTAATTATGGTAATTAGCGAAGATTAGCGAAATTATGGCTCAGAAAAATCTAGAAAAATTCCTAAAATTCTAAAACATCATTTTATGCCTCTGATATGAATTTGGGTTAATTTCGACTAATTTTGCAAATCCCGGAATTTGGGGGATTAAGGGGTGATGGAAATTAGCGAATTTATGCATGTTAAAAATCTGAAAAAATATTCATAAATTCTGAAATATTGTTTTAGACCTCTGATGTGAATTTGGGATAATTTGGTTAAGTTTTGCTAACCATATCATAAGTTTCACCCAAACATGCTTAAGGGAAAATATGGGGTTTTGGCTATGTTTGATCCATCTTAACCTATCATATTGTTGTTTTGGTGTTTGTGGTTGATTATACATGTTGCTACGACTGTATATTATGCTTTGTGATTGATTAGAAAAGTTAGAATGGTCGAAAACGCCGTCGTATGGCGTAAAACAGTCGCTGGAAGAGTTGCAGGAAATATGAAGGACCCGGATCGGATCGCCTCTTTTTCCATGAGACGAACCGCTTCTTCTCAAGTTGCACGAGCTGAATACTCCGATCTGAACCGCCTTCCACGATCCAGAAGCACCGATCCGCTCGCGCTTCGCACCTCGATCTGACCAGAGGAAGACAGCATCCACGATCCACTTGTACTTGAACGCTCCGACCCGAATGCTCACCCACGAGTTGAAGGCACCACGAAAGAGCACCCGATCCGAACCGTGGCAAGCTGAAGACCCCGACCCGATCCGCCAGGGGTGATGACGGCCCGATCCGTATGGCGCGATACGATCCGATGGAGGGAGCACGACCGACCCGATCCGAGATGCTTGGACTTGAAGTGATGACCACGATCCGAAGCAAGGTGAAGTGAAGACCGATCCGCAGGAGATGCTGACCAAAAACCGAGATGCAAAGGTAGTCCAAATGGAAGTTAGAGCTCAGGATCCAGTTGGGAACCAATGAGTTCACTTCATGATTGGGCTTTGCTGCGGGACGTGTGCAAAGGGGTTGTCGGTATTCATAACTTTGGTTCACCACTGAGAGATGGATAGTGGGCTTGTAGTGATAGTTACACGGGATTGGATTCCGTCATGGCCCAAAGTATTAGGTGACCAAAGTAGTGGATATCGTATGCTTTACACACTGAGTGAGGGATGTGAGGATGATTGCTATGCTTGATTGTTTGACATCACTATGACATTCACACCCCCACCCCGTATTATTCACACCATGTGTTAGTGGCACCTTAGAGTATTGTACAGTATGTAGTGCTAACTCTTTGGTTGCAGGTCCAGGTTCAGGTATGATTGGATTATACCTGTTATTATTTTTTCTAGATGCTTATCGCTCATACCAGGCTTTATGTCTGACCCAGAGTTTTATGTCTCTTCTTATTACTCTGTGTGCTCACACGAGCAGACTAGAGACAGGTTGTGGTTAGCTGGTGATGCGCGTGTAGCTGATTCGGAGGCGAGCAGGAGGCTTCCACGTATGATATATAGATATTCTCCCTGTGTCGTTGGTGGTCGCTACTTGGGCATTAGTAGTGTACCTCCTTTATCTTACTTTTGCTTTTTGAGACAGTTTGGGAAGTTGTAATAAGTTGTATTTTGGATTTCCGCTGCTATGATGCTTAGTTTTGGTTTTCAGCTTATACACTGTCTCTCCTGTTTTATGTCAAGTATGTTATTATTATATTTTGTTCTATGCGCTGTGAGACATTCTACAGGTTCCTTGTTAGTTCATTCTCTTCTTCTTTCCTTTCTTCCGACGACCGTCCCGTGCTAGTCGGGCATGTGTACAGCGCACTTTCGGAGTAAATGCAGGCTGGTGCGGGGCGGGCCGTCACACTTGGTATCAGAGCTCTAGGTTGCGTAGTTAACCTAGGGAAAGACACTAGGGAGAGATAGTACGTATACGAAAGCGCGTATTTGTGATTACTTTGGTTTTTAAAAGCTATATATATATACTATTGGTAGTATAAGAATGAAGTCGTACTGCACTAGCACCAGTATGGGATCGTTAATCGTTTCCCCTTTTACAGATTAACGATGAGCCGATATCCTAGAGGTGCTGGTAGAGGGACCAACCATGGGAATGCTCCTGACATGGGGACAATGTTCACTAACTTCATGAGAGACATGCTTAGAGATGTTCAGGGAGCATTTCCCAATCCCAGAAATGGTGGTGGTCCAGTAGTGCAGGCGCCTTGGGTCGATTTCGCCAAGTTGTGCAAGGATTACACTAACCTTGGTGGGAAGCCGTTCCACGGAACGGAGTCGGCCACAGATGTTCAGGATTGGTTGGATAGCTGTGATCGTATCTTCGACGACTTGGGTCTTGAGGATGCGATGAAGAGAAGGCTAGCATCTCGTCAGCTGCAAGGGCGAGCGATGAATTGGTGGAATGCCATTAGAACAGCTACTCCAGAAGATCAAGTTACTTGGAATCAGTTTAAGACTCGCTTTTGTGATAAGTTTATTCCAGCTGCTCATAAATCAGAACTGTTCAGGAAGTTCTTGGAGCTTAAGCAGAACGGTAGAGCAGTCTCGGAGTATATCGCTGAATTCGACACTTTATCGAAATATGGATGGTCCCTTATCGATACAGTCGAAAAGAAGAACGAGAAGTTCATAACTGGCTTGGATGGGTACTCGGGGGAAAGACTTATAAACCATATCGATGAGACGTTCGAGTCTATTGTAGGAAAGGCATTAAGGTCAGAGAGCCTTTTCCCTAAGTCAAAGGCCGAAGTTGCTACGGCATCTGCAGAGGAGCCAAAGCCGCAAACAGGCGGTGAAGGCCAGAAGAATTCCCAGAATAAGAGGATGCAGAACCCGACCAAGGATGGTCAGAATAAGAAAAATAAGAAAGATGGCGAATGTTTAGTTGTGGCAAGAAGGGCCATTATGCCAGAGATTGTCGAGAAAAGCCTGGGGAAAGGAAGTGCTTTAACTGCGGCCAGGCGGGACATCACAAGGATGATTGCCCACAACCTCCTAGGGAGAAGCAGATTGTGAAAGCGTATGCTATCAACGCTGTTCCTTCTTCGCCAAATGCCCCAAATACGGCACAGAAGGAAAAAGGTGTCGTTATTCGAGGTATGCTTTCTATTTAAGATGTTTTGATCGGGTTTTGTTTGACAAACCCGTGATAGTCGATAGACCTCTAATTGTGACGAACCTGATAGGTGGTTCGACTGATCTTAGTATGATTTGTTGGGGTTTGGTCTTATCGAGTCATGGATGTATGTTCCCTTGTGATTCCTTTGTTTTGGGCTTTACTGGGTTTAGCATTATTTTGGGGAGTCGATCTACTCCAAAGGAATAGGGTGGTATTAGGTACCTACCTAGTGATGGCGATAGTAACTGGAGTTAAGGAAGCTAAGAGGTTATCGTTGTAATAAGTTCTAGTTGTCTCTGGGAGGCAAATGAGTACTCCAATGCTAGATTGTTTTGCTAGTATCACCTCATATGGATTGTCCGAACTCGGAGGAGATGTTCCTTGGGTGCTTGTCTGATATTGGTTTAGGCCTTTGGGGCTTGTGCTTGGGGAATGTCGATTTCGACTAGGATGGGTTGCGTGAGGGGTAAATAGTTGTTATGATTTTTCATTGGATGATATCTTGGTTCACTCGAGGAGTGACGGGCAGATGGAACATGATAAGACTGTTCAATGGTATAGACTGCCCAGGGTTGGATTCGATAGGGTTATGAGATTGCTCGAGTGGGACTCGAGAAAGATGCAAAGTAATGGATTGTTTAGGACCCTATGTTGATGTTCTCTATTGGATAGTAGAACTTTGAAGGAGTAGGATGTGTTCGTTGATCATGGAAGATACAACGAAGATTAGAGCGATTCAAGTTGGACTTGAACTTGTAAAAGAAAATGGGTGTTCGTTGATCTTGGAGATGCAACGAATAGGGAGACGACTCACGTTGGACTAGAGTTTGTCACTAATGGATACTCAAGACTGGGTCTGAGTTATAGATTGACTCGAGTTGGACTCGAGAAGGCTGCAAGGAATTGGATTCAGCTCGAGTTGGACTCGAGAGGGCAGCAAGATAATGGATAGACTTGGGTTGGACTCAAGTATTTTAGGAGAACTAAAAGCAGGGGTATCTGGGGACGCCCGTTACCTTGGATCCGTTACGTGATCTAGTTATCCTTGGAGGATAAACGTACGTTGGACGTACGGTAGTCCGATTGGAGGCTGGGCTTCCATTAGTTTAATTATCCTTGGAGGATAAACGTACGTTGGACATACGGTAGTCCGAAGGGAGGCGGGGCTTCCATTGGCCTGGGATTGGTTGGACGAGTCAAGTAGGCATCGGTGTATGTATGGAGGCTGGGCTTCCATTAGTTATTGATGTTGGTTGGACCAGACAGACTGGAATCGACATATTGGGATTGGTTAGACCAATCATGTAGGTGTCGATGTGTTTATGACTTTAGCAGGTGATAGATAGGATTTGTTTGATGGATGTTATGGTTGCTATGTTTGTTCCTATCTTTCTTCTCTTGAGTAGACTATCACCTGTAGGGTTCCAGCGATGGGGAACAAAGTGATTGTAGTAGGACTATGAGCTAGTGCAGTAGAGTCGTCATGACTTAAGGGGCAAAGTGGACATAGTAAAGGATTAGTAAGGCTATGAGCCAGTGCAGTGGAGTTGTTATGACTTCATGGGGGCAGAGTGGACATAGCAAAGGACTAGTGACTATGGATCAGTGCAGTGGAGTCGCCATGACTCCATGGGGGCAGAGTGATCATAGTAAAGGATTTGGGTGTAGTACTAGTTGCATTGAGTAGGAGACATGCCAGTTTAGGGGTTTTGTTTCTAGGATGGAAGCAACTAGAGTATGTCACAGGATATGATTTCAGACCCAAGACTGAATTGGATTCAGAAACGCTAGTAAACTTGACGATTAGATCGATTCTGATTGAGTGGATTGTTTCCAGTTAGAAGGACGATCCTAATCTATTGGGAACCATCTCTAGGGTAGAGATGGGTATCGATGGAAAGAGAATGATCAAGTAAGGATTTGATCGAGAAGGGTGGCTTCGAAAGAATAAGGGACTAGTTGTACCCAACGTAGACGGACTGAGAGGTGAAGTGCTTAGAGCATATCATCACTCGAAATTGACTATACATCCCAGTGGTAACAAGATGTATTGAGACATAGAGCAGATCTACTACTGGGAAGGGATAAAGATAGGCAGAAGGCTTATCTCGATAAGAGACGAAGAGATTTGGAATTCTTCGTTAACGACTTGGTGTTCGTCGAGATCTCTCCATAGAGAATGTGATTCAGATTGGTTGGAGAGGTAGGTTAGCACCAAGATTTGTTTGCCCATTCCCAGTCCTCGAGCAAGTTGGGAATTTGGCGTATGAAGTAGAGCTACCAGACAAGATGGCGGGAGTTCACAATGTATTTCATGTTTCCCAGTTAAGGAAATTCGTGCACGACCCTAGTGTGGCTATTTCACCTGATCAGTTGGATAACATCGAAGTTGAACTCGAGGCGGTTGGGAACCGCAAGCCTATGCGTATTGTTGGGAACGATACGAAGCAGCTTCGAAGGAAGGCGGTGAAACTAGTCAAAGTCCAGTGGGGGTGAGAATGAAAAAAAAAGATTGTACTTGGGAAACAAAGGAGGATATAAGGAAGAAGTATCCAGAACTCTTTGCCTAGTAAGGTTTTGGTAGTGATAGTTCCTTCCCTTGTTTGTAAACCGCATGCTAGGATAGACTTGTTTTGCATGTTGATTGTTGTTTTATGGTTGATAGGCATGCAGGACCCTTTGTGTGTTCTGGTTAGGGAATTTCGGGGGCGAAATTTCTTAAGGGGGGGGGGGGGGAGGGGGGGGGGAGAATGTAACAATCCGCATTCTACGCATTGAAGGATCGTAGAATATTTATTTCTTTCTCATATGAAGTCGTATGGTCATGTAACTTTGGGAAACAACCATTAGAGTCATTTCCCATGTTCATGATTTTTGTCGATTTTTAAATGACCGTTTTACCCCTAGTTGGTACTGTTTTGGCCATAACTTTTGACTGGAAAGGAGTTTTGACCTGAAACCACTTCCATTGGATTCAAATGATGGTTTCTCTTTCCGTAGAGTGGTTACATTAGCCAAACGGACTTACCGTTTGGGAGATATGGCTGAAACAAGGTTTAGAAGGTGAAAAACAGCTAATCGGGCTTAACCGGGTGATTAGCAACTAGGCCCAATGGGGGATTTCGGAATTTGGGGTATTTAAGGGCTGCTAGGATTAGGATTTCGGTTTTAGACTCATTTTTCCAGCCGCCACTTACCTCCTTCAAGCTCTAGCAATGGCCTCCACCTTCTAATTTCATCCCAAATCGTCTCTAATCACTTTCTAATCGAAGATTAAGCAAAAATACATCAAATCAAGGGAGGGTAGCACCAAATCAGAGAGAGAGCTGCTGGAACACATAGGGATTGGATCCAAATCAGAGATTATTTCAGATCTAAAGTTTGTTTGTGGCTAAGGTGAGTGATTTACATAGTTCCTCACTAATTATGGTAATTAGCGAAGATTAGCGAAATTATGGCTCAGAAAAATCTAGAAAAATTCCTAAAATTCTAAAACATCATTTTATGCCTCTGATATGAATTTGGGTTAATTTCGACTAATTTTGCAAATCCCGGAATTTGGGGGATTAAGGGGTGATTAGTGGAAATTAGCGAATTTATGCATGTTAAAAATCTGGAAAAATATTCATAAATTCTGAAATATTGTTTTAGACCTCTGATGTGAATTTGGGATAATTTGGTTAAGTTTTGCTAACCGTATCATAAGTTTCACCCAAACATGCTTAAGGGAAAATATGGGGTTTTGGCTATGTTTGATCCATCTTAACCTATCATATTGTTGTTTTGGTGTTTGTGGTTGATTATACATGTTGCTATGACTGTATGTTATGCTTTGTGATTGATTAGAAAAGTTAGAATGGTCGAAAACGCCGTCGTATGGCGTAAAACAGTCGCTGGAAGAGTTGCAGGAAATATGAAGGACCCGGATCGGATCGCCTCTTTTTCCATGAGACGAACCGCTTCTTCTCAAGTTGCACGAGCTGAATACTCCGATCCGAACCGCCTTCCACGATCCAGAAGCACCGATCCGGTCGCGCTTCGCACCTCGATCCGACCAGAGGAAGACAACATCCACGATCCACTTGTACTTGAACGCTCCGACCCGAATGCTCACCCACGAGTTGAAGGCACCACGAAAGAGCACCCGATCCGAACCGTGGCAAGCTGAAGACCCCGACCCGATCCGCCAGGGGTGATGACGGCCCGATCCGTATGGCGCGATGCGATCCGATGGAGGGAGCACGACCGACCCGATCCGAGATGCTTGGACTTGAAGTGATGACCACGATCCGAAGCAAGGTGAAGTGAAGACCGATCCGGAGGAGATGTTGACCAAAAACCAAGATGCAAAGGTAGTCCAAATGGAAGTTAGAGCTCAGGATCCAGTTGGGAACCAATGAGTTCACTTCATGATTGGGCTTTGCTGCGGGACGTATGCAAAGGGGTTGTCGGTATTCATAACTTTGGTTCACCACTGAGAGATGGATAGTGGGCTTGTAGTGATAGTTACACGGGATTGGATTCCGTCATGGCCCAAAGTATTAGGTGACCAAAGTAGTGGATATCGTATGCTTTACGCACTGAGTGAGGGATGTGAGGATGATTGCTATGCTTGATTGTTTGACATCACTATGACATTCACACCCCCACCCCGTATTATTCACACCATGTGTTAGTGGCACCTTAGAGTATTGTACAGTATGTAGTGCTAACTCTTTGGTTGCAGGTCCAGGTTCAGGTATGATTGGATTATACCTGTTATTATTTTTTCATGATGCTTATCGCTCATACCAGGCTTTATGTCTGACCCAGAGTTTTATGTCTCTTCTTATTACTCTGGGTGCTCACACGAGCAGACTAGAGACAGGTTGTGGTTAGCTGGTGATGCGCGAGTAGCTGATTCGGAGGCGAGCAGGAGGCTTCCACGTATGATATATAGATATTCTCCCTGTGTCGTTGGTGGTCGCTACTTGGGCATTAGTAGTGTACCTCCTTTATCTTACTTTTGCTTTTTGAGACAGTTTGGAAAGTTGTAATAAGCTGTATTTTGGATTTCCCTGCTATGATGCTTAGTTTTGGTTTTCAGCTTATACACTGTCTCTCCTGTTTTATGTCAAGTATGTTATTATTATATTTTGTTCTATGCGCTGTGAGACATTCTACAGGTTCCTTGTTAGTTCATTCTCTTCTTCTTTCCTTTCTTCCGACGACCGTCCCGTGCTAGTCGGGCATGTGTACAGCGCACTTTCGGAGTAAATGCAGGCTGGTGCGGGGCGGGCCGTCACAAGAAGGATGGACAGCGGTGGACTGTGGCTTCGCCGGTCAGCTGAAGGCATCGCGAGATGATGATATCTCATGGACTACGGTGGATCGATTATTGACAAAGGAAGTCGGTCAAGTACCAAAACCCTAATTTGGGTATTCGGTGGTCACCATTGCAAAATAAAAGGAGGGATTATTCGGCCGAAAGTTTTGATAAGGCAAAACTCGATCGTGCCTATGTACAGGTATGGAAGGGGGGGAGGGAAGGGGAAATTTGATACGAATTTCATACGGTCCAAAGCTGCATCAAATGAACTAATCCGGGACTTCGTTGATGGACGGTCAGATTAAGGGTGTTCGGGGTGGTGCGAATCACAAAACTTAGTTTGATATGGATTTGAGCACTGTCAAATTTGATACAGCTTGTAGCCCAATTTTACGCCCGCATCCTGGTGTGCCAAATTGGCTGATATGGTGTAGTGAGTAGATCAATAAATAATAATACAGTGAAATATTAAATTACATTAAATGTAATACAATGCACCGGAAGACTATCAATGCCCTGGACATAATGGACTAGGTCTCCTCAGCCCGTTTGATTGTTTCAGCTTGGTTTTCTTCAAATTAAAATATAAATCATTTAATTATTTAATCTTGTCGTACATTTAAATTTACCGGGGCCACAAACGAACTCTAAAAGTTCTAAAAAAATTATTTCTAGTTATGTTTTGACAATGCGGTCCTAACAAAACTAATTTCATCAGATTTGGAGACCGTTTGAAAAATGGCCAAGTCGATTAAATTTGAATAAATTGACAAAACACGTTTTCTTTTGCCACGCTCACATATTAATTCTAAAAATTATGACAATTGAAATCTAGCAATAATTTAACATTCCGGATCCAACAAAAGTGATTTCATCGAAAACGGAGGTCGTTTGAAAAATGGCTATTTTTAGTATTAAAATATATATAAAAATTCTACAGCGACTATTCGGAAAATTTAACTGGGCATAACTTTTGATTCCCGCTATGAAATTTCAATTTTTTGGATTCGTTGGAAGGATTTTTAAATGGATTCTAATATTTTTGGTTTTACTGAAATTCGATTTAATTTGCATCTTGTACAGTCAATCAAAGTTTGAATTCAAATTTTCAAACTACCGCGCTATTTTAAACTCCTTTTATAATTAAATTAAAAAAATTTCGTTCTAACTTCGATTTAATTAAACTTTTAGTCATTATTATTTAAAATAAATTATTTTAAATACTCAAAATCCATTAAAATTTCTAAAATAAATTTTTTAAATTGGTTTCAAAATTCCGGGTTGTTACAATCTCCCCCACTTAAAATCTTTTCGTCCTCGAAAAGGAACCAAGCTAAAAGTTGTTTAACTAACCGACTCAATTTTAATTTTTTTCTGTTTTCAATAATTTTATTAGTTGAACTAACAATCACACAACACAATCATCAATCAATTAGTTGATTAAATTTTCAAATATGTATAACTTCTATATATTAAAAATCATATTTTCGTAGATCGAATTACATATATATAATTACAAATACGATAATTATGAACTTGTCACTCTCAACTCATTCTAGGGCATTTCTAACCCCATCTCTAATGAGTTTCTCATTCTAGGATGCTACCGATCCTATCTCTAATGAATATTCTTTTATAGGATATTACTAATCCTACCTCTGATGAGTCTTTCGCTCAGTTCTAACGAGTTGTACCCCAAATATTACAGCTAACCAGAGCTCTGATACCAGCTGTAACGATACGGATTTTCGCCTGGACCTCATCGATCGTAAAATTGACCAAGATCGTTCAAAACCCGAATATGCTAACTTTGGGCATACAACACATCAGAACAAATAACAGAATACTTTTATAAACATTATAATAATGTTACATCAGAGTACATCGATAAATAATAATACAGCGGAAAATTAAATTACAATAAATGTAATACAATGTAGCGGAAGACTATCAATGCTATGGACACAATGGACTAGGTCTTCTTAGCCCGTTTGATTGCTTCAGCTTGTTTTTTCTTCAAATTAAAATATAAATCATTTAATTATTTAATCTGGTCGTACGTTTAAATTTACCGAGGCCACAAACGGACTCTAAAAATTCCAGAAAAATTATTTCTATTTATGTTTTGACAATGCGGTCCTAACATAACTAATTTCGTCAGATTTTGAGACCGTTTGAAAAATGGCCATTTTTAAGTCAATTAAATTTGATTGAAATTGACAAAACACATTTTCTTTTGCCACGCTCACATATTAATTCTAAAAATTATGAAAATTGAAACCAAGGAATAATTTGACATTCCGGATCCAACAAAAGTGGTTTCGTCGAAAACGGAGGTCGTTTAAAAAATAGTTATTTTTAATATTAAAATATATATATATATATTCTACATCGACTATTTTGAAAATTAAACTGAGCATAACTTTTGATTTCCGCTATGAAATTTCAATTTTTCGGATTTGTTGGAAATATTTTTTTAAATAGATTCTAATATTTTTAGTTTTACTGAAATCTGATTTAATTTGCATCCTGTACAGTCAGTCAAAGTTCGAATTCAAATTTTCAAACTACCGCGCTATTTTAAACTCCTTTTATAATTTAATTAAAAAAATTCGTTCTAACTTCGATTTAAATAAATTTTTAGTCGTTATTATTTAAAATGAATTATTTTAAATATTCAAAATCCATTAAAATTTCTAAAATAAAAATTTTAAATTGGTTCCAAAATTCCGGGTTGTTCAATCTCCCCCACTTAAAATCTTTTCGACCTCGAAAATGAACTAAACTGAAAGTTGTTTAACTAACCGACTCAATTTTAATTTTTTTTTTCTGTTTTCAATAATTTTATTAGTTGAACTAATAATCGCACAACACAATCATTAATCAATTTGTTGATTAAATTTTCAAATATGTATAACTTTTATATATTAAAAATCGTATTTTCGAAGATCGGATTATATATATAATTACAAATACGATAATTATGAACTTGTCACTCTCAACTCATTCTAGGGCATTTCTACCCCATCTCTAACGAGATTATCATTCTAGGATGCTACGGATTCTATCTCTAATGAGTATTCTTTTATAGGATTTTACTTATCCTACCTCTGATGAGTCTTTTGCTTAGTTCTAACGAGTTGTACCTCAAAGATTTGAGCTAAGCAGAGCTCTGATACCAACTGTAACGATACGGATTTTCGCTCGAATCTAATCAATCGTAAAATCAACCAAGACCATTCAAAACCCGAATATGCTAACTTTGGGCATACAACACATCAGAACAAATAACAGAATACTTTTATAAACATTATAATAATGTTACATCAAAGTACAGAATATCAGAGTACATCGATAAATAGTAATACAGCGGAAGATTAAATTACAATAAATGTAATACAATGCAGCGGAAGTCTATCAATGCTCTGGACACAATGGACTAGGTCTCCTTAGCCCGTTTGATTGTTTCAGCTTGTTTTTCTTCAAATTAAAATGTAAATCATTTAATTATTTAATCTAGTCGTACATTCAAATTTACCGAGGCTACAAACGGACTCTAAAAATTTCAGAAAAATTATTTCTATTTATGTTTTGACAATGCGGTCTTAACAAAACTAATTTCGTCAGATTTGGAGACCGTTTGAAAAACGGCCATTTTCTAGTCGATTAAATTTAACTAAAATTGACAAAACACATTTTCTTTTGCCACGCTCACATATTACTTCTAAAAATTATGAAAATTGAAACCTAACAATAATTTGACATTCCGAATCCAACAAAAGTGATTTCGTCGAAAATGGAGGTCGTTTGTAAAATGACTATTCTTAATATTAAAATATATATAAAAATTTTACAGCGACTATTCTGAAAATTAAACTGGGCATAACTTCTGATTCCCGCTATGAAATTTCAATTTTTCGGATTCGTTGGAAAGATATTTTTATATAGATTCTAATATTTTTGGTTTTACTGAAATCCGACTTAATTTGCATCCTGTACAATCAGCCAAATTCGAATTCAAATTTTCAAACTATCGCGCTATTTTAAACTCCTTTTATAATTAAATTAAAAATTTTCCTTCTAACTTTGATTTAAATAAATTTTTAGTCATTATTACTTAAAATAAATCATTTTAAGTATTCAAAATCCATTAAAATTTCTAAAATAAAATTTTTAAATTGGTTCCAAAATTCCTGGTTGTTACAATAGCTATTTTTAAGGGCTATATATTATATTAGAATATATATAAATTCTACAGCGACTATTCTGAAAATTAAACTGGGCATAACTTTTGATTCCCACTATGAATTTTCAAATTTTCGGATTCATTAGAAAGATATTTTTAAATAGATTATAATTTTTTGGTTTTACTGAAATCTGATTTAATTTGCATCGTGTACAGTTAGTCAAAGTTCGAATTCAAATTTTCAAATTATCGCGCTATTTTAAATTCCTTTTATAATTAAATTAAAAAAATTCGTTCTAACTTCGATTTAAATAAATTTTTAGTCATTATTATTTAAAATAAATAATTTTAAATTTTCAAAATCCTTTAAAATTTTAAATTAGTTCCAAAATTCCTGGTTGTTACAATGGCTATTTTTAAGGGCTATATATTATATTAAAATATATATAAATTCTAAAGTGACTATTCTGAAAACTAAGCTGGGCCTAACTTTTGATTCCCACTATGAAATTTCAATTTTTCGGATTCATTGGAAAGATATTTTTAAATAGATTATAATATTTTTGTTTTTACTGAAATCTGATTTAATTTTCACCCTGTACAGTTAGTCAAAGTTCGAATTTAAATTTTCAAACTATCGCGCTATTTTAAACTCCTTTTATAATTAAATTAAAAAAAATCGTTCTAACTTCGATTTAAATAAATTTTTAGTTGTTATTATTTAAAATAAATTATTTTAAATATTCAAAATCCTTTAAAATTTCTAAAATAAAATTTTTAAATTGGTTCCAAAATTTCGGGTTGTTACAATCTCGCCCACTTAAAATATTTTCGTCCTCGAAAAGGAACTAAGCTAAAAGTTATTTAACTAACAGACTAAATTTTAATTTTTTCTGTTTTCAATAATTTTATTAGTTGAACTAATAATCACATAATGCAATCATCAATTAATTAATTGATTAAATTTTCAAATATGTATAACTTTTATATATTAAAAATCATATTTTCGAAGATCGGATTTAATTACAAATACGATAGTTATAAACTTGTCACTCTCAACTCATTCGAGGGTATTTCTAACCCCATCTCTAATGAGTTTCTCATTCTAGGACGCTACTGATCCTATCTCTAATGAGTATTCTTTTATAGGATATTACTAGTCCTACCTCTGATGAGTCTTTCGCTCGGTTCTAACGAGTTGTACCCCAAAGATTTGAACTAACCAGAGCTCTGATACTAACTGTAACGATACAGATTTTCGCCCAGTCCCAATCGATCGTAAAATTGACCAAGACCGTTCAAAACCCGAATACGCTGACTTTGGTCATACAACACATCAGAACAAATAACAGAAGACTTTTATAAACATTATAATAATGTTACATTAGAGTACAGAATATCAGAGTACATCGATAAATAATAATACAGCGGAAGATTAAATTACAATAAATATAATACAATGTAGTGGAAGACTATCAATGCTTTGGACACAATGGACTAGGTCTCCTCAGTCCGTTTGAATGTTTCAGCTTGTTTTTCTTCAAATTAAAATATAAATCATTTAATTATTTAATCTGGTTGTACATTTAAATTTACCGGGGCCACAAACGGACTCTAAAAATTCAAGAAAAATATTTTTAGTTATGTTTTGACAATGCGGTCCTAACAAAACTAATTTCGTCAGATTTGGAGACCGTTTGAAAAATGGCCATTTTCAAGTCGATTAAATTTGACTTAAATTGACAAAACACATTTTCTTTTGCCACGCTTGCATATTAATTCTAAAAATTATCAAAATTGAAACCTAGTAATAATTTGACATTCCGGATCCAACAAAAGTGGTTTAGTTGAAAACGGAGGTCGTTTTAAAAATGGCTATTTTTAATATATGTATATATATTCTTCAGCGACTATTTTGAAAATTAAAATAGGCATAACTTTTGATTCCCGCTATGAAATTTCAATTTTTCGGATTCTTTGGAAATATATTTTTAAATAAATTCTAATATTTTTGGTTCTACTGAAATCCGATTTAATCTTCATCCTTTACAGTCAGTCAAAGTTTGAATTCAAAATTTCAAACTACCACGCTATTTTAAACTCCTTTTATAATTAAATTAAAAAATTCGTTCTAATTTTGATCTAAATAATTTTTTAGTCGTTATTATTTAAAATAAATTATTTTAAATATTCAAAATCCATTAAAATTTCTAAAATAAAAATTTTAAATTGGTTCCAAAATTCCAAGTTATTACAGAAAGTATGGTGTTAAAAAGCATGATTTAAATTGGATAGTAAAAATAGAATTTTTAGGATGGTTACTAGGATTGAGTTTCGTTAATAAACTTTTATCTATTCTGAAGATAAGAATGTTGTTGACTCAAGGTCTGAGAGGTAATAAAATATCCAAAGTTTAACGACTTCATGATTATTCAAGGATGATAGTAGTTTAGAAACAAGAGTAGCCCAAAGAAATAAATTAGTATTTCCACGAATGATATTATAAAAAAATGAAATATTATTGAATTTCTTGCTGTTTTTGATAGTCGGTTATTTAACTATATTTTATTATAAAAAGAAAAATTATTTTATCGAATTATTGGGATATCTTGCTGTTTGATTGTTTTGGATGGAATTAAAACCAAATATGGGAATACGGCTTACCTTGGTTAAGTCGAGTTAATCAGAAATGGATACGGTGTTGGAACTAAATGAAATACATCTGGAATTTGGTTATTGAACTAATAATTGGATAAGAAATCGATCTGATAAGAATCAATCGATCTTAAGGTATGTGAAACCAAGGTGAAAGAAAAATATTAATGTTGAATCAAAATGACTTGGTTGCACTGTATGCCTTGTTTGTTTGTTTGTTTTATGTTGGATCTTTGTATAGAATTCAACAATGGTTAAATTTAAAGGTTGAATAAATTGAAAAGTTGAGTATAATAAGAGTGATGGGAAACCAAAGGATTTAACCCAATAATGATGCCAAGTCTTTAATTTTGGGAATTTGTAATTGTAACGACCCGTGTTTTCGTCCATCATATATTTAATTTAATTTATTTAATTTAAATATTTTATATGGAATATCGATGGAATTTAATATTTAATTCGCTATTTAAACGAAGTTCGAACGTTATATATTTATATAATTATAAATCTAGCTTGAAAATGGCGTGCAGTTCGTAAATTCGAGTTTTGAACTTCAACTGAGAATACAGGGCCCGATATAAGTCGGATTTCTGTGAAACAAGAAATGTTGGGATCGTGTTGACGATGGTTTTCATATGAAAGGTAAAAATCCAGATTCCGTGTTATAGATTGCGAGTTATGGTCAAATCAAAATTTGGAATAAACGCTATGGAAATCGCTATCGGCCTTTAAATTGGTCATTTTGCAAACGAACTCTGTTTTCAATGAAATTAGTTTCATTGGAACCGTATCATCAAATTATTGTCAGAAAATCAAATTGCATGGCAAACCGATGTCATATGTGACCACGATAGCTGCAAACGCCCAATCAAATTCTATAGCGCGTAAGTGAATTAATCGAGAGATATTCGAGCATAACTTGAGCAGACGATCGAATTAAGTCACGAAACCAGTTCCGTTGAGTTCGTATCGTCGATTAGAGTCAAAATAGGTATATAGTTTGTTAGTTTTAGAGATCAGATAATTTGGTGTTAAAAAGGGTAATGCGGTGCGCGTAAAAATAGCCTACCGGGGAAACAGTCTCAGAATGCGACGAAACTGGTGTCGTAGGGTTCGTATTGAAATATTATTTTAGGATACCGTGGTTTCAAGTTGATTTGATTTATCTAGTGATCGTGAAAAATTTAAAAGCGTGTTGATTTCCGGTTTTATAAAGGAAATTTTTTCATACGACCTCGGATTTCGACGAAACTTGTCCCATTAGATCCGGAATATCTTTTTACATCAAGATTAGCCTTTTTATCAGTAGACAGAAATCATATGTAGTGGTTTCTAACAAGATTTCTCCGCATCAAAGTTTTATATATTATAATATGAATATTTCCATCCCACCACTTCACTTTTCTTCATTTCTTTTGCTTACGTCCTTCCAGTTAGCTTGCGCCCCACATTTTTCAATTACTTGCACCCCAATCCAATTTTTAACCGTGATAGCCAAGGATTTTATTTTTATTTTTTTTAGTCTCCACCTAATGTACAGCTACCCAAGTCTACCGTATATATAGCATGTCCTCAGCCGTGTATTTTCTTTTCAACAGATAAGAAGTTTCAGCCTCCCCCTATTTTGTACAGCTACCCTTTCAATAGACCATTCATGCACAGTCACTCTCTTATTTACATCGAGCTGAAAACACAAAACAACACAGGCCTATATTCTAATTCCTTGCATCCCAAACAAAGACCGTACATGCACATCGCATACACAGTTACCCAATATTTTTATGAACCAATGGAATACTACCGTGCCGACCACGTTCGGAAACATTCACTGTTATTCAACAGCTACCTAAATAAATTATGTAAACCTATATATCCTATTACTTGACGGCCACGCTTTTTATTCTATAAATACCATCGCTGTACCCACACTTCCCTCAAATAAATTAAAAATGGCAACCCACCAGGTAGTGAAATCAAAACAAAATTCTTCTTCAAATGAAACGCGAGCTTCCACCGACCAAATAAAATAAAATAAAAGGGGTTCAAACGCTATTTACAGGAAATGAAGGAGGAGAGGCTTGTGGAGTTGTTGATGTGCGTGGAGAGGCGCAGGCAAGGAGGGAAGGGAGTTCAATGGTATGTGCAGCGAGTTGGGGGAAACTTGCGCAAAGTCTAAGGGTGGTCAGGAGTGAGGTAAGAGGTATGTGCATGGAGTTTTCGGATGCGTGTAAACAATGGAAGGAGAAACATTTAGAAGTAGCGGCATCAGTTTAAAGGAAGCAACGGTGAATGCAGAGGAGTGTATGAACAGAACGTAAGTATGTTACTTAAGTTTTTGCCAATTGCCTAAATAATTAAGTATGCTTAGATTTGGGTCAAATATGTTAATACAACTAACCCTATATATTGCCTAATCCTATTTGTGTTCGCCTAATTAGATATTTAACATAGCCTATAGTATCTGCCTGGAAGAATCTTCGAACATGCCTGATAGTGTTAAGTATGACAAATCAGCAGTAATGTTTTATTTATGCCTAATAAGGATTTATATAAGGTAAGTAATTTTTATATAAATAATATATGATATTAGTAATACACGTTGCTGTAGAGTCTGCAATGGCGTAAGGGTTAATAGTATTCATAAATATACTATGAGCATTTTTACGTTACCCAGGTAAGTTAACCGAACATGTATTTGCCTAGCCATGTATATTTGTCTAATCTAGGGTCAACTTAACCTAACTAAACATTAAGGTGGACAGTAGCCTTCCAGGTTTCAACGTGCATAGATATAGACTTTTATAATATGCCTAACAAGATTATATAATATATTTAGAAATTAGGATTTGACATATATTCAAGTATTAATAAATTGATTTAAATAAGTAAAACCATATTAAATTTACATCATCGTCGTACAGTATCGGAATTGAATGGAACAAGAGACGATGGAACTATATGGACATAGACGACGCGATGAGACTGGTTCAGTCAGAATTGATAGCTACGGGGATTTTTAATTAAATTAAACTGCGGTTTAATTTAATTAAAACGAACGTGTTCAGCGACAAACGCGTCAACCGCCAACCGTAATAACCTGGTGAGTTAATTCTCACACCTTCTGGAATTCTGTGATGTGGTAAATGCATATTAAAATATAATTTACTTTTAAAAATATAAATTGGTTGATTGGTTGCTGTTGACTGTTATGGTTGATTGGATGCTGATAATTAGATTTAATCGATTATATGAAATTTATCTCATATATTATCATGGGATATGTAACGAGTTGTGATGCAGGGAAGGACAGGTTGGAGGGATCCGACCGGATCCCTCAAATATTTTATATGTTATTTGTTCGTTTTATATTGCTGATTTTGAACTGATTGAACACCATATAGTTGAATAACCTGGTTGAGCGTGATGGTTGCATAAATATTCACCTGTGTTGTGTTTAAAATCAACCGACAGCGTTGATTTGGTAATTGGCAGTGAATGGCCTAAAAGGTACTGTTTTCACCGTCGTTCTGCCGTCAGGCGAATTGACATAGATTCTAAGTATAAATTATTTTTACAACGGAACTGGAGTTTTCAGTTATTTTATATAAATAATAAAAATTGAAATTTATAAATATTTTAATCGAGTTATAAAAGAAGTTAGATAAATGGTTTATACAAGTTAGTGCAGAAAGCCAGCAGATATACCTACGGGTTACAAACCGTGATCATTTGTTTTAAACAATTAAATAGCGATTTTCAAGTGAATTAAGTTATTTAAGTAAGAAGGGGCGATAAGTGGTTTATAAATAAATTTATAATCTAAGTTTCCAAACAAGAAATGTAAATAAAATTGGTAAGTGAGTTGCAGGGATTTAAATATGACTTTACTTAATTGTTATATTCAGTAAAAGGAATCACATTGAATTATATTAAAGAAGGATGCAAATAGTTGTTGGTTACGAAATCAAATACCAAGGTTTATATTAAGAATGCCCATAGATTAAGGCAAGTTATTGGACAAGAGATTTTGATGCTAAATCAAGGTGTTATAAGAAAAATAATAGTTCAGGTTAGAAGTTATGTTTTTTTTGAGAATATTTACTTAATTAAAAGAATTAAGTAAAGGGGTTTGTAAACGAGGATTTCAAATGAAAGAAGCAGTTTATAAAACCAGATTTGAAACAAGATGGTAAACAAGATTTGAATATCAGTGTTTAAGAGGCAAACTGATATTGTTCTGAGATAAGAACGTTGTCAATCAAGGTCTGAGGGGTAAATAAAATACCCCAACTTGAACGACTTCATTATTATCGAGGAATGATATTCGTTTGTGGTGGATGTAAAGTGTTGGAATTAGTGTTCTATACAAGAAATATTAAAATGAATACGAGGTTTTGAATATAAATGTTGGGGAAATATGTTTTAAAGAGGCCAGATATTGCCAAGTACTGAATCAGCAAACTCAGTTTATTCACACTATTGTATTTGATAGTTAAAGCACAGACTATCAAAACCTGACCAATACGATTGTTGGTATGGAAAGACCGGGATCGAATTTATATTCGAAAACCATTCCGATCAACAAATACGTGAAGATATCAGAAGACGGTCGAGATGGAGCATTGAAGACCGGGGATCTTCATAAGCGGAGGAACTGCTAAGAATCTCTGGTTTAGCGGCCAGAGATAAACTGTGGTTTTGTCGTGGTTGGGATCCACGGGTTGCAAGGACTACTCGCTACTGATCCATGGGGTGATTCCTGTATGAGATGTAGTAGGAGAGTGCCTTCGGGTCATCCTGTTCCTGGATGACTTGCATGGACGAGTGTCTGACAGAGTATTTCCAATGGGATCACGTACGTTGATTTCTTCAAACGTACGATAGTTGGTGGCGGAGGACGACGGTTCTCTTATCAACTAGAGTATTTTTGTGGACGTCAATTAGTGATGTCTGGCGGATCTGACGATGTGGCATTCTAAGTGAATGGTGGCCAGATGTTCGAAGAAGAATTCTAGCCTCAAGCCTCATCAACCGGGAAATGACAAAAAATCGGGCAGGCAGCATGGCTATGTGGGTCGCTCCCATTAGGGTGTATGATCACCTATCTAGAGAAATTTCATTTGCTTCTTTAATCTGTATTCGATGCTGTCCCTTTTCGGGCAGGCGGTTGCTGATCCCAACCGTCGGTGATATACATTCGATACACTCAAGCGAAATGAGTGGTCGGTCATGTGAGGGCCGGGTTGCAAGATGTTCTTGTTGAACCCAGTGTATTCGCCTCTAGAGATACACATGCGGAAGGTGGTCCCATACCTTGTCAAGTTGGAATCCAATATCCAATAAGTACCCGCGGTTTCCGATTGTATACTATATATGGGGAGCGTGAGATGCAAGCGTTCCTCTAGATTGTTATTTACTTGTATTTAGACATTATGATAATATCAGAGCAAGATATTGATTTCAAAAACGTTTTGGGTTATAGTAAGGTAAAAGCCGTCCGTGTTTATGTGTGGACTGGTCTTACTATTATCCTTTGATTTCAAAAGGATTTTCCAAAGTTAAACAAGTGGGTGTTATGTGAATTTATCACTGATGGTATTCCAGACTGACCCGGTGTATTTTGTTTTAAATCAAATGTGCTCGGGTCAGACCGAGTATGTTCCAGGTTAGGTTTCCGCTGGGAGTTTCAGGAGCTAGAAGCAGGAGGCTTCACCGCTAGTTATATAAAGCTATTTCCGCTGTGCAGTTATATGTTGTACTCTGATGATTTGTATGTATATACAGTTTTTCTTCGGTATAAAGAGATTTGTTATATTATATTTTATTCGTTCCGCTGTGAGATTCTGATGTGTTCTTCTTCTTTCTTCTATTCTAATACTTCTTTCTTTCTACTCTCACCCTCTAAATTCTTTCTCATGACAATCTGGGGTCCGATACTTGGGTTTTCGGCAAGCGATACGGGTTTATGTATTGTTGCCGAAGGCCCGATTGTCGGTCTTTTCCCCGGGTCGTTACAGTGGTATCAGAGCTATTGGTTTAGTGATAACCTTGGCTCTGTGGTGTGACTCGATAGAGATGGGGTTAGTAATACCCTAGATTGAGTTTGAGTATATATACGAGAGCGCGTATTTGTAATTTGTTATAAAATTATTTTTGAAATCTGTTTTGCCCAATTTATTTTATAATAATAAAGTAATGATTTTTCAAATTATTATAATATGGGCAAATAGATTTATTTATTAAGGTTGATTTGTATGATATGTTTGGTTGGTGTGCTCGATCTCTTGAATATGAACCTGAACCTGAATCGATTTGGTTTAAAACCAATATGAAATAAAGAAGTTGGATAATCAATCCAGATAAATAAATCCGAATGGATAATTAAGGAATAAATGAAGTGATTATAAACCCGTATGGATTGAATTGTGTAATGGATGTTTTGAACCTAATTGATATTGGTTGATGACTAATGAGTTCGTTTGAGTTGGGAACAGGGGTAGAAGTGTCAGTTTGGCTTTAAAATTTCATCGAAGAGAAATTCTGGAGTTAATTGAACCCAGTTTGCGTAGAGCTGCATAATTGATTAAGCAAGCTCGAGTATGATATATCGTTTATCGCGTAATAGCGCTCGCAAAAAGGTATGCCTACGCAAATATGAAATTTTTGGTTTTTATTTGGGTTTTGAGTTTGGATTTTTAATTTTCCGACCATGAGAGTCGAGATATATATATTTCTTGGACCTGTGATTTTGCAGATGTCCTCCGTACGGGGGAGACTCTGCCGAAGTTTTTCCAAAATTTAAGATGTTAGATTTTTTTTTTTTTTTGAAATCTTTGGAAAATTCTTTTACTTGAAATAAATTGGTTTTAAAAACCAATTGGGTCGGTTTGAAATAAATTCGAGTTTTAAATTAATTATTATTATAAAGATAATGGAATATAACGTCATTTTCTTACCTTAGCAATTTCGAGGACGAAATTATTTTAAGGGGGAAAGAATGTAACGACCCGTGTTTTCGTCCATCATATATTTAATTTAATTTATTTAATTTAAATATTTTATATGGAATATCGATGGAATTTAATATTTAATTCGCTATTTAAACGAAGTTCGAACGTTATATATTTATATAATTATAAATCTAGCTTGAAAATGGCGTGCAGTTCGTAAATTCGAGTTTTGAACTTCAACTGAGAATACAGGGCCCGATATAAGTCGGATTTCTGTGAAACAAGAAATGTTGGGATCGTGTTGACGATGGTTTTCATATGAAAGGTAAAAATCCAGATTCCGTGTTATAGATTGCGAGTTATGGTCAAATCAAAATTTGGAATAAACGCTATGGAAATCGCTATCGGCCTTTAAATTGGTCATTTTGCAAACGAACTCTGTTTTCAATGAAATTAGTTTCATTGGAAACGTATCATCAAATTATTGTCAGAAAATCAAATTGCATGGAAAACCGATGTCATATGTGACCACGATAGCTGCAAACGCCCAATCAAATTCTATAGCGCGTAAGTGAATTAATCGAGAGATATTCGAGCATAACTTGAGCAGACGATCGAATTAAGTCACGAAACCAGTTCCGTTGAGTTCGTATCGTCGATTAGAGTCAAAATAGGTATATAGTTTGTTAGTTTTAGAGATCAGATAATTTGGTGTTAAAAAGGGTAATGCGGTGCGCGTAAAAATAGCCTACCGGGGAAACAGTCTCAGAATGCGACGAAACTGGTGTCGTAGGGTTCGTATTGAAATATTATTTTAGGATACCGTGGTTTCAAGTTGATTTGATTTATCTAGTGATCGTGAAAAATTTAAAAGCGTGTTGATTTCCGGTTTTATAAAGGAAATTTTTTCATACGACCTCGGATTTCGACGAAACTTGTCCCATTAGATCCGGAATATCTTTTTACATCAAGATTAGCCTTTTTATCAGTAGACAGAAATCATATGTAGTGGTTTCTAACAAGATTTCTCCGCATCAAAGTTTTATATATTATAATATGAATATTTCCATCCCACCACTTCACTTTTCTTCATTTCTTTTGCTTACGTCCTTCCAGTTAGCTTGCGCCCCACATTTTTCAATTACTTGCACCCCAATCCAATTTTTAACCGTGATAGCCAAGGATTTTATTTTTTATTTTTTTTAGTCTCCACCTAATGTACAGCTACCCAAGTCTACCGTATATATAGCATGTCCTCAGCCGTGTATTTTCTTTTCAACAGATAAGAAGTTTCAGCCTCCCCCTATTTTGTACAGCTACCCTTTCAATAGACCATTCATGCACAGTCACTCTCTTATTTACATCGAGCTGAAAACACAAAACAACACAGGCCTATATTCTAATTCCTTGCATCCCAAACAAAGACCGTACATGCACATCGCATACACAGTTACCCAATATTTTTATGAACCAATGGAATACTACCGTGCCGACCACGTTTGGAAACATTCACTGTTATTCAACAGCTACCTAAATAAATTATGTAAACCTATATATCCTATTACTTGACGGCCACGCTTTTTATTCTATAAATACCATCGCTGTACCCACACTTCCCTCAAATAAATTAAAAATGGCGACCCACCAGGTAGTGAAATCAAAACAAAATTCTTCTTCAAATGAAACGCGAGCTTCCACCGACCAAATAAAATAAAATAAAAGGGGTTCAAACGCTATTTACAGGAAATGAAGGAGGAGAGGCTTGTGGAGTTGTTGATGTGCGTGGAGAGGCGCAGGCAAGGAGGGAGGGAGTTCAATGGTATGTGCAGCGAGTTGGGGGAAACTTGCGCAAAGTCTAAGGGTGGTCAGGAGTGAGGTAAGCGGTATGTGCATGGAGTTTTCGGATGCGTGTAAACAATGGAAGGAGAAACATTTAGAAGTAGCGGCATCAGTTTATAGGAAGCAACGGTGAATGCAGAGGAGTGTATGAACAGAACGTAAGTATGTTACTTAAGTTTTTGCCAATTGCCTAAATAATTAAGTATGCTTAGATTTGGGTCAAATATGTTAATACAACTAACCCTATATATTGCCTAATCCTATTTGTGTTCGCCTAATTAGATATTTAACATAGCCTATAGTATCTGCCTGGAAGAATCTTCGAACATGCCTGATAGTGTTAAGTATGACAAATCAGCAGTAATGTTTTATTTATGCCTAATAAGGATTTATATAAGGTAAGTAATTTTTATATAAATAATATATGATATTAGTAATACACGTTGCTGTAGAGTCTGCAATGGCGTAAGGGTTAATAGTATTCATAAATATACTATGAGCATTTTTACGTTACCCAGGTAAGTTAACCGAACATGTATTTGCCTAGCCATGTATATTTGTCTAATCTAGGGTCAACTTAACCTAACTAAACATTAAGGTGGACAGTAGCCTTCCAGGTTTCAACGTGCATAGATATAGACTTTTATAATATGCCTAACAAGATTATATAATATATTTAGAAATTAGGATTTGACATATATTCAAGTATTAATAAATTGATTTAAATAAGTAAAACCATATTAAATTTACATCATCGTCGTACAGTATCGGAATTGAATGGAACAAGAGACGATGGAACTATATGGACATAGACGACGCGATGAGACTGGTTCAGTCAGAATTGATAGCTATGGGGATTTTTAATTAAATTAAACTGCGGTTTAATTTAATTAAAACGAACGTGTTCAGCGACAAACGCGTCAACCGCCAACCGTAATAACCTGGTGAGTTAATTCTCACACCTTCTGGAATTCTGTGATGTGGTAAATGCATATTAAAATATAATTTACTTTTAAAAATATAAATTGGTTGATTGGTTGCTGTTGACTGTTATGGTTGATTGGATGCTGATAATTAGATTTAATCGATTATATGAAATTTATCTCATATATTATCATGGGATATGTAATGAGTTGTGATGCAGGGAAGGACAGGTTGGAGGGATCCGACCGGATCCCTCAAATATTTTATATGTTATTTGTTCGTTTTATATTGCTGATTTTGAACTGATTGAACACCATATAGTTGAAAAACCTGGTTGAGCGTGATGGTTGCATAAATATTCACCTGTGTTGTGTTTAAAATCAACCGACAGCGTTGATTTGGTAATTGGCAGTGAATGGCCTAAAAGGTACTGTTTTCACCGTCGTTCTGCCGTCAGGCGAATTGACATAGATTCTAAGTATAAATTATTTTTACAACGGAACTGGAGTTTTCAGTTATTTTATATAAATAATAAAAATTGAAATTTATAAATATTTTAATCGAGTTATAAAAGAAGTTAGATAAATGGTTTATACAAGTTAGTGCAGAAAGCCAGCAGATATACCTACGGGTTACAAACCGTGATCATTTGTTTTAAACAATTAAATAGCGATTTTCAAGTGAATTAAGTTATTTAAGTAAGAAGGGGCGATAAGTGGTTTATAAATAAATTTATAATCTAAGTTTCCAAACAAGAAATGTAAATAAAATTGGTAAGTGAGTTGCAGGGATTTAAATATGACTTTACTTAATTGTTATATTCAGTAAAAGGAATCACATTGAATTATATTAAAGAAGGATGCAAATAGTTGTTGGTTACGAAATCAAATACCAAGGTTTATATTAAGAATGCCCATAGATTAAGGCAAGTTATTGGACAAGAGATTTTGATGCTAAATCAAGGTGTTATAAGAAAAATAATAGTTCAGGTTAGAAGTTATGTTTTTTTTGAGAATATTTACTTAATTAAAAGAATTAAGTAAAGGGGTTTGTAAACGAGGATTTCAAATGAAAGAAGCAGTTTATAAAACCAGATTTGAAACAAGATGGTAAACAAGATTTGAATATCAGTGTTTAAGAGGCAAACTGATATTGTTCTGAGATAAGAACGTTGTCAATCAAGGTCTGAGGGGTAAATAAAATACCCCAACTTGAACGACTTCATTATTATCGAGGAATGATATTCGTTTGTGGTGGATGTAAAGTGTTGGAATTAGTGTTCTATACAAGAAATATTAAAATGAATACGAGGTTTTGAATATAAATGTTGGGGAAATATGTTTTAAAGAGGCCAGATATTGCCAAGTACTGAATCAGCAAACTCAGTTTATTCACACTATTGTATTTGATAGTTAAAGCACAGACTATCAAAACCTGACCAATACGATTGTTGGTATGGAAAGACCGGGATCGAATTTATATTCGAAAACCATTCCGATCAACAAATACGTGAAGATATCAGAAGACGGTCGAGATGGAGCATTGAAGACCGGGGATCTTCATAAGCGGAGGAACTGCTAAGAATCTCTGGTTTAGCGGCCAGAGATAAACTGTGGTTTTGTCGTGGTTGGGATCCACGGGTTGCAAGGACTACTCGCTACTGATCCATGGGGTGATTCCTGTATGAGATGTAGTAGGAGAGTGCCTTCGGGTCATCCTGTTCCTGGATGACTTGGATGGACGAGTGTCTGACAGAGTATTTCCAATGGGATCACGTACGTTGATTTCTTCAAACGTACGATAGTTGGTGGCGGAGGACGACGGTTCTCTTATCAACTAGAGTATTTTTGTGGACGTCAATTAGTGATGTCTGGCGGATCTGACGATGTGGCATTCTAAGTGAATGGTGGCCAGATGTTCGAAGAAGAATTCTAGCCTCAAGCCTCATCAACCGGGAAATGACAAAAAATCGGGCAGGCAGCATGGCTATGTGGGTCGCTCCCATTAGGGTGTATGATCACCTATCTAGAGAAATTTCATTTGCTTCTTTAATCTGTATTCGATGCTGTCCCTTTTCGGGCAGGCGGTTGCTGATCCCAACCGTCGGTGATATACATTCGATACACTCAAGCGAAATGAGTGGTCGGTCATGTGAGGGCCGGGTTGCAAGATGTTCTTGTTGAACCCAGTGTATTCGCCTCTAGAGATACACATGCGGAAGGTGGTCCCATACCTTGTCAAGTTGGAATCCAATATCCAATAAGTACCCGCGGTTTCCGATTGTATACTATATATGGGGAGCGTGAGATGCAAGCGTTCCTCTAGATTGTTATTTACTTGTATTTAGACATTATGATAATATCAGAGCAAGATATTGATTTCAAAAACGTTTTGGGTTATAGTAAGGTAAAAGCCGTCCGTGTTTATGTGTGGACTGGTCTTACTATTATCCTTTGATTTCAAAAGGATTTTCCAAAGTTAAACAAGTGGGTGTTATGTGAATTTATCACTGATGGTATTCCAGACTGACCCGGTGTATTTTGTTTTAAATCAAATGTGCTCGGGTCAGACCGAGTATGTTCCAGGTTAGGTTTTCGCTGGGAGTTTCAGGAGCTAGAAGCAGGAGGCTTCACCGCTAGTTATATAAAGCTATTTCCGCTGTGCAGTTATATGTTGTACTCTGATGATTTGTATGTATATACAGTTTTTCTTCGGTATAAAGAGATTTGTTATATTATATTTTATTCGTTCCGCTGTGAGATTCTGATGTGTTCTTCTTCTTTCTTCTATTCTAATACTTCTTTCTTTCTACTCTCACCCTCTAAATTCTTTCTCATGACAATCTGGGGTCCGATACTTGGGTTTTCGGCAAGCGATACGGGTTTATGTATTGTTGCCGAAGGCCCGATTGTCGGTCTTTTCCCCGGGTCGTTACAGTAATCACGGGTATATCATTGAAATATTATTTCATGTATTGGGAACTTACCTGGTGATTGAGTTAAGTACATGTATGAGATGGCTTTGAAGATAGAATTTGAGTGTGTAGATTGCTATAAATTGAGAATTATGCTTGATAACGCTCGCAAAAAGGTACGCCTATGCCAAATATAAATTTTTGGGTTTTGGTTTGGGTTTTGACTTTTGATTTTGGATTTTCCGACCATGAGAGTCAATGTATACATATTTCTTGAACCTGCAATATTGCAGATGTCCCTCCGTGCAGGGGAGACTCTGCCGAAATTTTTCCAAAATTTAAGGAGTTAGAAATTTGTGAAGATTTTTGTGAAAATTTTATTATCAGAAATAAATTGGTTTTAAAACCGATAAGATTAGTTTGGAAATAAAACCATGTTTTAATTAAATATTTTTGTAAAGATAATGGGGTATAGCGTTCTTTCTGCCTTAGCAATTTCGGGACGAAATTATTTTAAGGGGGAAGGAATGTAACGTCCCGTTTTTTTTTGGCCAATTATTTATATTTATTTTATTGTTTTAAATGTTGATTTGAATTTAAATAATTGAATTTAATAATTTTGAATATTTTATTTAATAAATAATATAATATTTTAATTCTAAAATATTTGGGAAATCTTGGATTTGCAGTGTAATGTGAATTGGCAACACAAAAGGGGTTTAATATTGTTTCTATTGAAAATAAATTAGCATGTTTGTTTATTTAACGACAATTGAGCGTATAGTTTATAATTTAATCATATAACGAGCTTCAGCGGCGCGGTAGTTCGTAAAATAGAGTTTTGAACTTCAAATAGCTGTACAGGATTCAAAATAAGTCAGATTTCTTCGAAACAAGAAACGTCTGAATCTATAGGATAATATTTTTCTAATGGAAGAGAAAAATCGAGTTTTCATAGCGTAGATTTTATTTAATGTCCAAATCAAATTTTAAAATAGTCGATATGGAATTTCATTATAATTTAAATCGATTTATTTTATAAAATAAAGGGGTTTTTAAATATTTTGAATATCGATTTGGCTTGGAATTCAACCCGATATATTTTACTTTGAAAATGTATGCAATTCTGGTCGTGTTTGACCAATTATAATATTTTATTAATTTTATATTGAAGTATTTTAAAATTGGTTTATTTTAATTTAAACTGGACCCTTTAAAAGGGGCTTTGTCCAAATGACCTCTATTTTCAACGAAACAAATTTTATTGAGACCGTAACAGTAAATTATTGCTAAATTTCAATCTGCACATCAATCGGGGTTATTTTGTGAACGTGGCAAAATTAAATGCAAATAAAAACGACCAATTGGACGTGAACGAGCGCTGTTCGAGAAAACGGACTCAGAATTCGATGAAACAAGATTCGTTAGGACCGTATCATCAAATTATACTATGATGTCCATTTCCATCAAGAACGGAGCTTGTATGTAACCACAGTGACCAATAAACAACGTTCAAAATTGAGATAGACACGAAATAAAAATCGTTAGTCAACATCGCCTGTCATGTCAAGTTAAAATAATAATTTTCCCACTTACATAAACCCCCAAAAATCAGAATTCCGCAGCCACCTTTCATTTCCATCCATGAATTTTGCAGAAAACCCCCTCTTTACAAAATAATTTATATCTTCAAATCCGTGATGAATTTGCAAGGCCGAACAAAGGCAAAGTTGTACATCGGGATAAGGGAAAGCTCCAGTCAAAATTTGGGAAGGTTTTGTTGAGTGTGATGGTCTGAATTGGGCAAAAATAGCGAAAAACTGACTTCGGTTTTGAGGGATTTGGTGGAGTTTGGGTTGGCGATTGATGAAGGGCCTGAAGCGATGTTGTAGAGGAGAGAGAGGGCTTCGTTTTTGCTTCTAGCCGGAGGGTCAGATACTGACTGAGGTGATCGGAAATTGGGGATGATCGGAGTTGATCATTTTTGGGTGTTTTATGGAGTCACGGTCGGATTTGGGGCATTTCTGGTGGCTGCGGTCATCAAGGGGTCGGGAACCTGAGGCAAAAGGGAAGAGGGGTTGGCATCCTTTCGATTGGTGGTGGTCTTGTGGGTTTTGGTGCTGTGTAAGGGGAGAAATAGAGGTGGAAGTGGGGTACGGTCATGGTTTTTCCCCGATGTGGTGGAAGCGAATGGGCGGTCAGCGGTCTGGGCGGAGGCGCTGGAAGGACAGGCGGTTGCAGGGATGGGGTCACGGCGGTCTAATGTCATCGGAGGCAGTGGCAAAGGGTGGAGGAACGATGAAGGGCTGCTTGGGTTTCAGTGATATCGTGTTTCAGGAAGGATCGGTTTTCAGGAGGAGCAAACAAAGAAAACGCGTTACTGGTTGAGGATAGTATGACGTGGACTAGGAAGTTAATGACCCTGTTTTAAGGTAATTAATGGTTTAATTAACTAAAAATTTAATTAATCAGTAGTTAAGCTATTTTAGTTTAAACCAAAACTTGAAAACTCGATATCTTTTCCATGCGTTAACGAAATTCAATGAAACAGGATCCGTTGGGATCGTGGCGACGGAGGCTACGCATACGTGCTGGTGCGGTCAGAAAGGGAGCTATTGGAATATTGTGTAATTTTAAACGTTGTTTAAAATTATATGAAAGTGACACTGAAATCATCGACTGAAATAACTGGTGAGTTAATTCTCACACTTTTCTGGACTACTATGATGTGATAAATCCACATAAGTTAAAATATCACATATATTGGTTGATTGGCTGCATTGGTTGCTTATGGTTGATTTAATGGTGGTTGTTAATTATATTACCGTCGTTAATTTATTTAAAATATATTCTATCATGAAATGTTATAATAATCTGTGGTGCAAGGAAGAACAGGTTGGAGGATTCAAACCAGAATCCTCAAATAATTTGTATGTTATTTATTGATCACATATTTCATATATATGAATTGTTTACCCCCAAAATGATATCAAACCTGTTCAGATTGAATGGTTGTTTATCGTGTAGTGATTTTTTATCAATTGATAGTATTGATTAAGTAATTGGTAGCGACGGTGTAACACCCATTGTTTTAGAGCGTCGTTTTGCCATTGGCGAACTGACGAAGATTTTAGTTATAAATTTATTTTATAACTAAAAATAAAATATTAAGTGGTATTTAATTAAAGCATAAGTTTTTATAAATATATTTATATTTATAACCATGGTTTATAAAAGAAGTTATTAAAAGTTCTATAAAATGAATTATTATGTCATAAATGATTGGAAATGGTAAAATCTAATATAAAGATTAGAAAAATTGAATAAATGTTTTACGAAACAATCGAATGATATTTTTAAATTAATTAAGCTATTAGTTAATTTAAAAAGGGAAACGATGAATGAAAATCAGTTAATGGTTAACTGATGTTAACGGTCGACGGAAGAGACTGTTTAAATAAAGTTGACAATTGGGTTGATTTGATTTTAATTAATCAAATCGATAGTTTTTGAATGTTCATTAAACTTAATGAATATTGTTAGAAGTTAGTTAATTGTTGATCAACTATGTTTTAAAAATGATTATCAAGTTAATTATTATTTAATGAGCTTTTAAAAATGGTTAATTATCCTATTTTTAGTGAATAAATGAATAAACCACTTTTAAAGTGGCAAACGTTGAAGTAAGTTATTATTTTAAATAATGATAATTAAAGATATTTTTTAAGGGTAATTAAAAAGTGAGAAAATAGGAATAAGTTGATTAAGATTTAGTAAGAGTTTTATAAGAAGATTATAATCCGGGTTTACAAACAAAGTGGGTAAAAGTGACTCGTAAATTAATAAGAGAATTCCAAGAAAAAGTCTACTTAATTAAGTAAGGTCAGTTGGTTAAAATGAGACTAAAAGGCGTTGGTAAATATTTACTTAATAAATTAAGTAAAGGAGTACAATGGAATTACCAATGTAAGAAATAAGGGTATAATACCATATTGGGATCTAATGGCAAATAATATTTTGTCGAGGAAGTTACTTAATTTAGGGATGGGAATTTGAATGTAAAGTGGGTTTTTAAATCAAAGGAAATGGGTTTTTAAAATCACAATAAATGGGAATGGAAATGATATATGAGGTTTTCGAGTTGAAAACTTTTATTGTCTTGCGATGAAAGCGTTGTCGGGCAAGGTCTGAGAGGTAATTAAAATACTCCAACTTGGACGGCTTCGCTATTATCAAAAGATGGTATTGGTTTGTAGTGATAGAGGATGTTGAAAATAATTTGTTGAGGAAGATATTACAAATATTAATTTGTAAAGGTTTAGAAAGTGGAATAAAACCATTGGGTTTAAAATAAGCAGTGTACCATTTAGGGTCAGAAACGGAATATGATTTTACTTATATAATGTGATTAAAATGTGGTACTATTGACCAAGTGATAAAATGGTATGCTTTTGACAAGCGCGTGTGTTCGCAGAATTAAGTCGATGAAGTTTAGATTTCCTAGAAGCTGAGAATAAAGAGTGATATTGGGTTCGTAATAGAATTGTATATAAAATTATAATTTTCATATAAGCGCGGTAGTTTTAAAGATAATAAAATCATTTAAAGCAATATTATAAGAAGTATGTTACTTGGTGTTATGTTTACCATATAAAATTGGCAATGAAGCTATAGCGATGTGTTTTTCAAAGACAAGAGAATACAGAAAGGGTCTTAAGGATTGAAACGATGTTTTCAAAGATAAAGAGAAATAAAGATGATGTTATTGAATTATATAAAGAATATTTCCGAACAAAGGAAATAAAAGTAAACAAGTTATTCAAAAGCGAAGATTGATTAATAATTTCAAAATAATAATCAGAAATTTTTTGTCGAGATAAGATTATGAAATCAATGAAATAGTTAATGAAGTCTTTTAAATACAAACGACCTGAGCTGCCAATGTACTTAACAACACTGTTAAAGTTTGATAGTGAAACAACCGACTATCAAATAAATTATTCCACTGGACTTTTTGACGTGTTGTTTCGAAGAGACCGGGATGGGAACTAGACCCAAAACCACTTCGAATCAACAATACGAACGTGACTAACGTGCAAACGATAGAGATGGAGCATTGAAGACCATAGATCTTCATAAATGGAAGAACCACTTACAATCTCTGAGTCGACGCAGAGATATACTGAGGTTCTGTCATGGTTGAATTCTATGGGCTGCAAGGACTTCTCGCTACAGATCCTGGGGGTGATTCATATATTGGATGCAGTAGGAGAGTACCTTCGGTTCATCCTATTCCTGGATGACTTGTATGGACGGACGTCTGACAGAGTATTTCCAAAGAGGTCACGTACCTTGATTTCTCCAACCATACCAAGAGTGGAAGCGGAGAAGGAAACTTCTTTAGCTAACACATAATGTATTGTTGTGGAGGTCAATTAGTGATTTCGATGGATCTGGCAATGTGGCATTCGAAGTGAATCTGATGTGAAGATAAAACGCAGCCTCAAGCCTCATCAACCAGGAAATGAAAAAATCGGGCAGGCAGCATGGCTATGTGGGTCGCTCCCTGTAATACCCCACGTCCATTAATGTCACTCACAAAGGGAGTGCATTAACTTCCATGGAGCGTTATTAGTGTATAGAACAGAATATAACAAGACAGATACAAATATTGGTACTTGAAATTTTTAAAACAACTTTTATTGCAGCGGAGAAAAGGTTTGATTACAACAACTTCATAAACCAAGTACACTTAATATCCATCTTGACAAATTGTTTTCAGAGTACATAAAGTAAAAAAGCATAACCCCAAACACAAGTAGCCATAAAAGAGATGAGCTGAACTTTACTTTCAGCAATCCAAGCACTTCCAAAAGAGAGAGAAAGAGATCCAAATCAAGCTCCGCTAGTACTAGTCCCACCCTTAGAACCAGGGGGGAGGGGGGAGAGGAAGAAAAGAGGCGAAAACAAAGGGGGTCAGACATGAAGTCTGGCTAGTATCATAACTTTAACAATACAATTATTAAAGTAATTATGATAAGGCATAAACTAGTAAAACAAGGAATGACTGCGAAGCAAGTGGGCAAGACAAAGCAAACAGAGGAATATTTTGGCATTAACTGCGCTCCTAATCACTATAGGATAATAAATATACTGCACCAATGCTAATTACACCGCACCATTACTAGTCACCCTAAAAGTTGATCTCGCCCACTAAAAAAAGATGGTAGTTTCGTGTACCCCTAGCTGTCTTCATAGGTGCCGCCTACCCCTATCTCCACTAGTTGTACCCACTACCCTCCCCATTCTAATTACAATGTTTATTCATAATATGGTAGTTATGCTCTTAGCTGTCTTCATAGGTGCCGTCTGTTCCTATCTCCGCTAGTCGTACCCACTACCTTCCCCATTCGATCGGCTTCCTAACTCGTAGATACCCATGCTGGTCTCACAGTGGGGTGTATCACTCCCCAAAGTGGCAACCCGATACCACTAACGATGCACGACTTATATCTACACGATGCAACAACGTCTTACCTACCAGCCCGAGCCCACGCACGCATATGACCCCGTTGGACTTGCATTTCCACCGCTAACCCGTTTTGACCTCTTATCATCAAACTCAGTAAACGTGTCCCGTCCTTGACTTGGGTCGAGCTCACAAAGATACTTAATGGGTTACTGGTTTGAAAAGGGTCCCCACACAAGCTTTCCACCTATGCTTGGTCCCCACTAGAATTTCCCACTTAACCCCTTCTTAATTATGTCTTCTTACATGTTTTCAACTTGGTTAAGTGTTTATAAATATATCTCACATGTCACCCATGTTATTCACTAAGAAAATCAACATGTGTTATTGGTTAAGCTTGTCTTAACCCTATCCGCTTATTAGATCAATATATTATTGGTTAAGCTGGTCTTAACCCCATCCACTTATATCTTATTGGTTAAGTTGGTATTAACCCTATCCGCTTATCAAGTCAGTATACATTATTCGTTAAGTTTGTCTTAACCCTATTAGATCAATACATATTATTGGTTAAGTTTGTCTTAACCCTATCCACTTATTAGATCAATTAATTATTGGTTAAGCTGGTCTTAACCCCATCTAATTATCAGATTAATATATATATATATATATATATATATATATATTATTAGTTAAGTTGGTCTTAACCCCACCCACTTACCATGTTTTTTTATGATTAAGTACATCTTAGTTCACAGATACATTGGTTAAGAGAATAACTCCCTAAGTACCAACCCTGAAGACCGAAATCAACATCAGATTGTTACTCAGAGAATCACTCACTCAACCAAACTTCTGTTTGTCATTCACATTCGTCTTTGCTCTGCATTAATTAATTATTAATGCACAGACCTCTCACATTAAGTCTATTGCTTGTGGCAGCTGGATATGCCGGGCGGTTCCGAGCAGACTTCCACCACAAGCAAGACTTAACCTCGTGTCTAAGCATCTTTTAATTTATGCCTTTGACCTCTCACATTAGACTACCGTTTGTGGTTGCTAGATTTGCCGGGCGGGTCCGGGCAGTCTTACACCATAAACGAGTCTAACCTCGTGTCTTAGGCATTTATTATTACACATTATTATTCAACCCCAATTTGAATTAATATCCCTATTTCAAATTGCCAATAACTTCCAATTTTAATCGATGTCCATGATTGTCACTTAAATTATGTCCATAATTACTATGCATATAAATTAGGCAAATTAATGTCTCAAATTAATTATATGCCTTTATGCCATTTTATGCCAATTCACAATTATGCGTATTTAATATTTTCCCATTATCCCCACGTCGTTCGTACGTTGGACGTGAAATATGTTAGACTCGCAAATAGTCTAACTCATAAAAAGGAAAGAAACATCACAACTTGCATAACACACAAAATAGATCTAACTAGCATAACATGGATCAAAACTGGAATGACTATGATTCATATTAACATAAATTTGCATAATCAACACTTGCATAGGCAATAGTCATAAAACATAAATTTGTATAAATTATGTACTGTCATGGATCTAAATATATAGATTTAAACATGTAATTATGAACTTGCATATATGGATATGGTTTTCCTATGACTTGCATATGAATTTCATACAAACTTACATTCAAACTAGCATATGATTCACATACAAAACTAGCATAGGAAACATAAATTTGCATAAGTATGTTACTGCCTTGGATCTAAATATAGATCTAATATCAAAATGTGAACTTGCATATGGATCTAAACATAGATCTAAACATAAAAATGTGAACTTGCATACAGATCTAAACACATAAATTAATGTCACACTTTTCGCTTATAAACTAGCATATGTATATGCTTGATTCACATATGTTTTACATCCCAACATGCATAAGATTCACATATGTTTCAACATCCTAAACATGCATACATATGTTTTAACATGGCAAACTTGCATAAGATTCGCACATGATTTAACACATAAATTTGCATAAGATTCACATAACATAAACTTGCATATGATTCACAAATTAACATATGTAAACTTGCATAAAATGAATCAAGTTAAACATGTATAATTGTACATATAAATAGATCTACCAATCATACAACAACAAAACTGTTATATGTTCACAAACAGACAATAACATCACATGTTTCAACAGACATATTCTCATAATCCAGTTACAACCCATCATAATTAATTTATTAATTATATTGTGAAAGAAATAGCACTCACAATCAAAAGAACAATCTTGATTTTCTGGGATCTGTATTCTGAAACTGAATTGCTCGCCTTTGATGTAGACTAATTGTTATTCTAATTTGGATTTAGATTTGATTTTGATTCTTGCTTCTGTCTTGCTTTTAAGTTGAAGAAGGAATGGTGGATAAACTAGAAAGATCATGGATGACATGGTGGCTCCTTGGAATGAATTTGTGTGATTTAGGGTTTCAGGATTATGGTTGCTTTTATAGAAGTTAAATCTTATGTGAGCCGTTAGATCGTTTTAGGAGCAATCAGAGCCATCCAAATAAAGCAAGTGTCACTCAGCCAATCATAGCATGACACATAAGCCCTAACACCTCAGAATTTGTCACAAAGACAATTAGAGAAGGCCACGTAAAAAAGACAATCCTTGACCAACAAAAAATGCGCCACGTGCGCCACATGATGCGTACACGTCTTATATAAATATGTATATATGTATGTATTTGTACATATATATATATATTCTATATATATTTCTTTTTTTCCTTTTTATCTATCTTCCCAATCAACCATTTTCACACTAAACCACTTTTTGAACTGCGTTCACAGTAAGCCACTTTTTAACCATTCCCCTAAAACAAAAATATGGCGCTGGCGAGGATCGAACTCTGTACCTCTTGTATGCAGATCACATGTTCTAACCAAATGAGCTACTAAGTCTTTTGCTTACAAAACTTAGAATAATGATAAACATTTTTCTTTTTCATGTTTTGCTGCAATATTTAATTTAAAGATATCTTCTTCATACGGAGTCCGATTTACGCAAACTCAGACTCTATCTCAAGAAGAATTCCGAGGTGAACGCAATGACACAACCTGTTTCCCTTAATTCGCACTTTTGAAATTAAGTACTCCTTAATTCGTTGATTTTAATATTTAAAATCATGGGGTGTTACACTCTCATTAGGGTGTATAATCACCTATCTAGAGAAATTCCTTTTGCTTCTTTAATCTATCGATGCTGTCCCTTTTCGGGAAATGGTGGTTTGAGCCCAACCGTTGGTGATATACATTCGATATACTCAAGCGAAATGAGTGGTCGGTCATGTGTGGGCCGGGTTGCAAGACGTTCTTGTTGAACCCAATGTATTCGCCTCTAGAGATAGATTATCGGCAGGTGGTCCCATACTTTGTCATAGTCAGAATCCAATTTCCAATAAATGCCCGCGGTTCTGATTATATACTACATATGTAGAGCGTGAGATGCAAGCGTTCTGCTAATTTGTTATTTATTTGTGGTTTGATAGACATTATTATAATATCAGAAAAGATATTGATTTTAAAAATAATTTGGGTTATAGTAAGGTAAAAACCGTCCGTGTTTATGTGTGGACCGGTCTTACTATTATCCTTTTGTTTCAAAAAGAATTTCTAAAGTTAAACAAGTTATCTGTGCTATGAATTTATCACTGAAAGTATTCCAGACTGACCCGGTGAATTTTGCTTTGCTTCAAATGTGCTCGGGTAGACCGAGTATATTTCCAGGTTAGGTTTAGCTTGGAGTTTCAGGAGCAGGAAGCAGGAGGCTTCACCGTTAGTTATTCAAAGTGTATTTCCGTTGTGTCTGATATACGATGTACTCTGATGATTGGTATGTATATATACAGTTTCTTTTTGTAAAGAGATTTGATATATTATATTTATTCGTTCCGTTGTGAGATTTTGATGTGATGTTCTTCTTCTTTCTTCTATTCCAACATTTCTTTCTTTCTTTTCTCACCCTCTGACTTATTTCTATTAACAGCTGGGTTCGATACTTGGATTTTTGGCAAGTGATATAGGGTTATGTATTATTGTCAAAAATTCAAGCGTCAAATTTTTCCCGGGCAGTTGCAAATGTAATATAATCCTTTTAACCAATATATCCATAATTAAACTCGAGGCACGGACCGTATCTTCCTCTTTATAATTTAATCCTTTTATCTTGATCGATGAGTAGACTATATAAAACAAATCAGTATTTGACAACGACCATGCATTTCATTGTCTCACTCAATTAAGAGGCCCATGTATATCACAACAAATATATTGTAAATTCGAGATGTATCCGATAATCACCTTATTGTCTACTCGATTAAAAGTAACTTTAGATGATATCAAAACACAAATATCCTAGAATAAAATTATAATGATTTCAGGTCTTAGGATCATTACATCACTGTCACTATGAGAATAACTTATAATACTTTTAATTATATTCCATGTAGTTTTCTCATGGTGGTTCAGCCCAATATGTTATTCTCCAATATGTATTTATGTCTTGACATTAATATCACGTATATTAATGATCAATGAGATGTGATCATCAGTCAATTAACGTACTAATCTCAGTATTTTATTACAGTCCTTATAAACAATAAAACTTGGCCAGGGACATTCAAGAATTATAATACTTAATATATTATATAATCTCTTGTTCAAGTACTTGCTTGAACTATATAATTCCATATTATTATTCGAAGGACTTCTATTATGTTAATATTTATATTACACGGTAAATATAACATAATAGAATATATATATATATATATACTATTCCAAATAAAATATAACATCAACAATGTCATTAATCCCATCAAATGGGATTGCCTCTAGGTCATAAACTCTATGTGTTGACCAACTTTTTGGCAAAAGCCGCTCCAACCAATAGAAGAAGCCATAACCAGATATCGGCCCATTCCAGGCTTTATAGGATGTTTGATATCATGGGTCGACCAACTGCAAGCCGATCCCAAGCCATGACAACATCAAACCAGTCGGTTGTCAACCAATCGACCGACCAAGCCATCTACTGGTGGATCGGGTCGATCCCTCATTGCCACGTCAAGCCTAAGCTTCGGATCTCCCTTGAAGTGTCTCGAGAATTATGCGCTATCGTACAAAGTCCTACTCCCAAGGTTACTGATTCAGATAACCTTTTGACTAGCTCTCCTTTTTATACTCTAAATATCAGGCTCCACTTCGATCGCGATTTTCGAGGAGAACTATTTCAGTAGTAGTTCAGGTCCCCCTGCCGCAACTACTCAGCCGAATCGAGCTCCACGTGTCTAAACTCCAAAAAGATGCAAGCCATGTGGCATACAGATCCGCCCACCTTCTCCACCTATAAACACAACATTACTAAAAATGGAAAGACATGTTGGATTCTCCACAAGCAACCTACGCTTGGTGTACTGGAAACATCCAACTGCGCACTTCAAACAATACAAGGATATTGTAATCTCTACTTTCTTCCATTGAAAAACCACTGTAACCTGTAATCGCCAATGTAAACAAAGGTTATAAGTAGACATAGGCATTGATATAAGTTGAACCACTTTAAAATATTGTGTCTCCTTTGTTCTTTTACTTTTTCTTGCATCTCTATGATTGTTTCTCATGTGTGTTCAGCACAAATTGGGGGTTAATCGTCATTAGATCAACTTTTGATGTCAACACTTTGGTGCACCAGGTAAAGGGGGCTACAGACATACCCTATGTCCTTCGACCGCCTTCAGCTAACAATGGTAAACAAGCGGAAGAAGAATGCTTCATCTTCCCGTTCTTTACCTGCTGATGCAGTAGGAGCAACAACAACGGAAGCAAGCCTTGAGGCTTCCTCCTATGAAGACATGTCCCAATATCTCACCAGGGATGACATGGATAAAATTTTGGCTGAATTCAGAAATCAGATCGCATCTCAGGGTGAAATTCTCAAATATCAACATGAAGTGATGAACAACCTCCTCACTCGGATGGAAAAGGAACCATACATTGTAGTATCATTTCCTACACCGGGAGAGGATGGGGCAACAACTGATCTTCGGTCTGCGCAAATCCAAACCCCAGACCGGTCCACACCTTTGCTTCCTCCTGGCTTAACTTTACTTCCCAATCGACCACAACCAGGGGATTCACTTCCAGCACTAGATGGAGCCTTGGTAGTTGTAGATTCGCAGGCTGATCCTAGCTAGGTTCAGAACCGGTTGGTCAATCTGCTTTCGGTCCAGGGATCGACCCAATTCCATGAACCAACAACTCCTGATCCAGTGCAACCTTTGGGTTGGCCAGAACCAGAAATGTTGTTGCATCCAGTTCGACCTAACGTCTTACTGCAAACCCATCTTATGCCGCATCCCCTTCAATAAAGAGCTGGGGACAACAACCCGCTACGTCACCAAGAACACTCTACCATACGGTCCCCAACGTGGCCAAGTGAAACGCTTATATAAACCATTCTAACATCACTCTGAGTGGGGGCAATGTCGAGTCCCGAATGGATATCACTCTTCTGGGCCGATTACTTCCAATAGGAACGGATACGGTTCAGTCCAACAAAAACCAGACGACTTTAGCTACGACCGAACCGATTCCCAAGGTTGGGATACACCCTTACCCTCATCTTCACTCAAATCTCCGAGGTCAAACCCAACCGACCGTTCGCCTTCCAAGTATGCTTTCTTTGGATCCTAGTACTGGATCTCACCAATGCCCACAATGCGGAATTGGATTCATGGCACGACTCCTTGGAGATGGAAGCCAACTTGCAAGTATCATCAAACGCTTCACCCGAGGCACTTCTTCTCAACAAAATGTGGATGACATCCATCGCACTCCATTCACATGAAAAATCAGAAACTCCCGAAACCCACCAGTCTTCAAGTTTCCGGTCCTGGAGCCCTACAACGGCTGCACCGACCCAACCATTCAGCTCATGAGATACATGCGTCACATGAAAGTACTTTCTGCATCAACTAATGTTATGGATAAGTTCTTCCCTCTCTTCCTCACCGACATAGCTGGCATGTGGTTCCGACAGCTAACAACTGAATCGACCAAAAGCTGGAATATGTTGGTCAACCACTTCATTGAACAATTTAGAGTTCACATCTCTCGACCAAAGAGTGTCATGTTCCTTACCTCCATCAAGCAACGGTCCGACGAGACCCACTGATCCTTTTTAGAAAGGTTCAACGTTGCTGTAGCATCAGTCAATCGACCTGAGCCAACAATGGTGCTTATGGTCGTCATAGCTGGTGTCCGTAACTGATCAGAATTCAGGATCTCTTTACCATGGATCTCCCCAAGGACGTCGAAGACTTCTATGCTGAAGCAGACCGATTCCTCCAACAACAGGAAGCTAATATTGAGATGGAGAGCCTCGAGGTACTTGCTACCGAGGATAGAGGTCCATCCAACACCAATGACCAGAAAAAAGGAAAAATCTCGGAAAAGAGCAATCAGAACGTACGATCCCAAAGAGAAAACAAGTATAATCAATAAATCGAGCTCAATTCGTCTCTGCTCCACATCTACCTTGATGTACGAGGATCCCTGGCTTTCCCCAAGCCTCCTCGAACGGAGCTGACTCAAAAGGAACTCGACTCTGGAAAGCACTGCTTGTATCACAACATGGCATGCCATAGCACCAGCGAGTGTAGATATTTACGCGATCTCATCGAGGACAAGGTTAGGCGTGGGGAACTACCCGAATACATCAAGAAACCTACATTATCCATGCTGCCACAACCCTCTACACAAGCTCCTCAGGTCGGTCCTCGAGATCCTCGAAACAGAAAGGACCCGAGCCCAACAATTACAACAACATCATTAATTGATCTCTGTCGCCCATTTCTTAGAACATAAGAAATGTACTTTTATTATTTCTTTAAAGTGATTATGTTGAAGTACACATGTACCGGGTTAAGATTTAGCTCCTAGCCATGCTTTGGATTCGACTGTCACCTGCTTAAAATTTGTTTTCATTTTTCTGTAATAGCTCCCTAGCAGCATTCAAATAGATTATTTTTGAGCGATCCAAGCCGAGCATGATTGACGCTCGCTGATCCGAATATGGTCAGCGCTAGCCACTGTTTTCGAACTAACGGTCGATGCCCTCCACCATATCTAACCAGCTCCATGAAGCCGAGTATGGTTAATACTTAAGCCGAGTATGGTTAATAATCGCCACCTCCGTAAGCCGAGTATAATTGATACTCACCGATTATTTAATCCGAGTGTGATTGCCACTTGCCAAGCTTCACAAAACCCCATCAGGATTTGGCAAGTCAAAACTATCAATTCAAGAGCGTGGTTTATAATCAAACCTCCTAGTCACTCACTAAACATGGTCAAAGTCTAACCTTAGAAATCCCGGAACAACCGACTACACCGTCTCACCAGGTAAAAGCCGAGCATGATTGATGCTTGCCGATCCAAATATGGTCAGCATTAGCCACCATTTTTAAACCAATGGTTGATGCCCGCCACCATATCTAACCAACTCCATAGGCTGAGTATGGTTTATACTCGCCAGTTCTTTAAGCCGAGACTAGTTTACACTCGCTGATTCTCTAAGCTGAGTCTAGTTGATACTCGCCAATTGTTTAGGATGAATATGGTTGATACTCGCTAACTTTGCAAAACCGAACATTGCTTATGTTCATCCCCTAGAATATACCATCTTACCATATGAAACCAAGCACGGATTGTGCTCGTACCCTAGTTCTTTATTGGTACCATTTAGTTGACGAGATCCCGGTTCCTCTATTCCTATCAAAACCAACTCGGAATGATCAACTTATCCTCTGGCATTTACGAACTCCCAGCTTTAACACGATTGTCGATGGTTGTCAATGTTTCCTCCTTAATACGATCGTCAGCGGTCATCAGATTTCTAGCCTTAATACAACCATTACCGATTGTCGATTTTTTGGTCTTAATATGGTTCAGTGTAACCATGGTTTCATGATTTTATGCTATCCAACATCCTTCAGAAGATCCAGCACACATCTCCCTTTACCTAGAAAGATGTATTCTAAGGGGCAAAGTGTTGACCAACATTTTAGCAAAAGCCGCTCCAACTAATAGAAGAAGCCATAACCCAATATCGGCTCCTTCTAGACTTTTTGGGTTGTTTGATATCATGAGTCGACCCATTGTAAGCCGACCCCAAGCCATGACAGCATCAAACCAGCCGACCGAACCGTCAGCCGATTTACCGACCAAGACATCTACTAGTGGATCATGTCGATTCCTTAATACCATGTCAAGCCTAAAGCTTCGGATCTCCCCGGAAGTGCCTCGAGAATTATGCGCTAACAGACGAAGTCCTACTCCCAAGATTGCTGATTCAGATAACCTTTTGACCAGCTCTCATTTTTGTAGTCCAAATATTAGGCTACATGTCGACCGCGATTTCCGAGGAGAACTATTAATCAATAGTAGACTGGATCCCCCCGCTGTAACTGCTCAGCCGGATCGAGCTCCACATGTCTAAACTCCAAAAAAGATGCAAGCTACGTGACATACAGATCCGCCCACCTTCTCCACCTATAAATACACCATTGCTGAAAGTGGAAAGGCATGTTGAATTCTCCACAAACAACCTATGCTCGGTGTACTGGAAACATCCAACCACGCACTTCAAATAATAAAAGAATATTGTAATCTCTACTTTTTTCCACTAAAAACCACTGTAACCTATAATCAACAATATAAACGAAGATTATATGTAGATTAGTTCTTTTACTTTTTCTTGCATCTTTGTGATCGTTTCTCATGTGTGCTCAACAAGCTAGGGGTTGATCTTCATTAGACCAACTTTTGACGTCAACACCAATAATCTCCCACTTTCACTAGAGTCAATCAAATATGTATCATATACCTATGAAACTAGTGTCGCTATCAAACTTCTATCGAGACAGAGTTTAAGTCAGTAGGTCTTCAACATTGCAACCTTTTGCAACTTTGTAGACATGTTTATTTCCTATGGGAACAACTTCATATAAGAAACTATATTTCTTAAATATATGTTTAGATCGATAAAGATTTCAAGGTTTTAGGCTTGATCAATAGCCTCATTGTTATCACAATGTAAATCATTGGATCAATAATGTATTAAGTTCGATTATGAACTTCTTAACCCAAACATTTTCCTTCTTAGAATCAGTATCTATTTTATTTTAAAAACTAACATTATTCACAATAATCAATTTGTTATCAATATATAATGTTAGGATTATTATGACATTCCCACTCAATTTCTTGTATATATAAGATTCAATGGTATTTTGTGGTTTCGGAGACATTTCAAATTCTATTTTATTTCTATCGGTGTCTTAGAGACTGACTCTCTTTTAATAGGATACCAATTCAAGCAATTAACATTTTATTCTCAAAGTATTTATCGTACCATATCTTATCAGATGCGACTTCTCCTTTCAGACACACCATTCCAGTATAGTGTTCTAGGTGGAGCGAGTTGTGAAATAATTTCACACTTATTTGGATAGTCATTAAACTATTGGCTTAAATATTCTCTCGGTCTGTTCGAAGAGTACTTTTTTTTCTATCAAAATTGGTTTTGAACTTCATTTTTGAATTCTTTGAACTTTTCAAAGGATTTTGATTTGTGTTTCATAAGATAAACATATCTATACCTACTAATATCATCATTAAATGTAATTAAGTAATAAAACCTATCTTTAGCTTATGTATTCATTGCTCCATATACATCATTATGTATGAGGCCCAATACTTAATAGTCCATTCACTGTGTCAAGTGAAAGGAGATTCAGTTATTTTGCTTAATAAACAAGATTTGCATTCTTCATATGATTTGAAATCAAATGATCTCAAAATTCCATCATTATGGAGTTTTGATATGTGTTCCTTGATGGGTTAATCGATAATGCTAAAAGTGTGCTAGATTTAAATCATTAGATTTAATTCGCTCGGTATTTATGTCAAGCATATCATAGTTAAGGATAAAGATCATTAACTACTTGTGAAATTCCATAAGATATTTCATTTAAATAAAATGAACAACAATTGTTCTTTTATTACAAATGTAATTCACACTTGTCTAAACAACATACATTATAATATTTGTTTTAAATGGAAATTTCATAATAACAATTATTTTAATTATTCAATCAAACAATACATAGAACAAGAAGCAACTTCCTATGGATAATCCAACAACATTTGCTTCATTTCCAATCGTAAGTCCACTTGTCCTTTTGTCAGATTTCTACTTACTTTGCAATTTCTGCAAATTTACATACATATATGTGTTTCATATCTAGTATCTAATACTAGGGATGTATAAGTAGATCGTAACAACATTTATATCTTATTTGGTTGAAGTCATACTTCAAATCTTTTTTAGATCTTTTATGTTTGTAAGAACAATTACGTTTTAATTTATTTGAGGACAATCCTCAAATTCCAATGTTAGTCAAGAAATTTGATTTAATTCAATTTATCCTTCTTAAGGATTAATTTAAATTATCAGAGTTATGTTTTATTTAATAACTATAGTAGATAATAAATAATAACTGATTCTGTAATGTTTATTTAATATAAATATAAATTTTTGAGAATCAAAATTTATATTAACATAAATGCATAATTTAAACTAAAATACGCTCCCACTCAAATTAACATCCCTCCTTATATATACACACACGCATATATATATATATATATATCAGTATATATATAATGTTGTTCTGAGATCCATATCTAGTTATGCCTTGACCTAGCTTTGGCTAATCCCCGAAACACAACCTTTCAGGTAGACATCTTATGTCAATTATATCATATATATAACTCTTGGATCGCATGATGAACATTTTGTTCATTGAATTACTCATTTTCTCATATATAGAATAACACGTGCTCTTTGTCTCTAAGCCATAATCTTATTATGCAGCTTGGTTAAGTTGGAACCAAAAATACAATTCAAGTATCACTTTTACTCCGTCGCATATAATCATGTAACGACCCGGAAAATCTGAACCAGTTTGAAAATTTTAAATTGGTTGTTTTGGTGGATTTTAAATATTTAAAATAAACATTTTAAATAATAACAACGAAAAGTAAGTTTGAATCGACGTTTGAAAATAAATATAATTAATTCTAATTATAAACAAGGCCTGAAATGGCGCGGTAGTTTCAAAATTTGAATTCAAACTTTGACTGACTGTACCGGGTGCAAAATAAATTAGATTTTAGTGAAACCGAAAATATTTAAATCTGTTAGTGAATAACTTTCTAACGAATCTGAAAAATTGAATTTTTATAATGGGAAGCAAAAGTTATGGCCAAACGAATTTTCAGAAAGGCCGCTATAGAGTTTATATAGCCCGTGAAAATGGCCATTTTGCAAATGATCTCGGAATTCGATGAAACCACTTTTGTTGGATTTGGGATGTCAAATTATTGCTAGGTTTCAAATTTCATAATTTTTGAAGCTAGTATGTGAGCGTAGCAAAGGAAAATATGTTTGGTCGATTTCTATTAAATTGGATCAACCAGAAAAGGGCCATTTTTCAAACGGTCTCAAAATTCGACGAAACTAGTTTTGTTGAGACCGTATCATCAAAACATAGTTAGATTTATTTTTCTGGAATTTTTAGAATCAGTATGTGGCCCCGGCAAATTGAAATGTACATTCAAATTAAATATTGAATGTTTTATATTTTAATTTGAAGGAAAACTGACTGAAACAGTCGAATGGGCCTACGAAACATATCCCATTGTGTTCGGAATGGGGGTGTAACAACCCAGAGAATCAGAACTAATTTAAAATTTTATTTTAAGAAAATTTTGTTAAAAACATGCTATAAATGATAAACATAACTTAGAATGTATTGGTTTAGAGAATTCAAGACATGAAATTGATTTATAATTACCACTTAGCTTTAAAAATATGTTAATTAGCGTTTATTTGTAAACATGACATTTATTAAGTAAACATGCTATTTTACAGTTGGTATCAGAGCCAGGTTAGCTCAAATCTTTGGGATACAACTCGTTAGAACTAAACAGAAGACTCATCAGAGGTTGGATTAGTAATATCCAATAAGAATACTCATTAGAGATAGGATCAGCAGTATCCTAGAATGAGTAAACTCATTAGAGATGAGGTTAGTAATGCACTAGAATGAGTTCAGAGTGAAGAGTTAATAATCAACGTACTTGTAATTATATATATAATTTGATTTTAGAAAATATGATTTTCGAATATAAAAGTTATATATATTTGAAAAGTTAATCAACTATAAAATTATAGAAATCAATAAAAGAATGAAAATCTAGTTAGTTAATTAAACAACTTTTAGCTTCGTTCATTTTCGAGGACGAAAAGATTTTAAGTGGGGGAGATTGTAACAACCCGGAAAATCAGAACCAATTTAAAAATTATTTTTATTTTAAGAAATTTTAAACAGAAAATACGTCAGAAAAAAATGTAATCATTTTCATTATATAAAAATGTAACCCTTTTATATTACCTAAAAGAATGTAAACTATTTTATTACATAAAAATGTAAACCTTTTTACATTACATAAAATGTAAAAATTTCCTATTCCTTTATTACATTATATAAAAATTGTAATCTTTTCTTTTCTTATATTCCATTATAAAAAATAAAATTTGTCCTTTTATTAGGTAATGTCATGTTAATTGAAAATGTATGTACATATGTCATTTATGTAGTGATCATAATTCATCATAAATTTGTCATTTACATAGAAATCATATTTTGTCAATATACATGTCGTTTATGTTAGAGGACATATTGTGTAAATAAATATATCTTTATGTTAGATTAAAATAACATCTTTGATTAGAAAATATGATGTAGATTACAATAACATTTTTGGTTAGGAAATATTATGTTAGGTTAAAATATCATTTGGTTAGATAATATCATGTTAATTAAAGATATTATTTTGTTAGAATCATATCATGTTAATTAATGTCATTAATTGAAATGGGAATATGTTAACCTGAAATTTCACATTTTTATTGGGTATTAAGAATGATCATCTTTTAGGATGAAGAAAATGTTGACATGAAAATATGTCATTTATTACCATTCATATTTAGTAAATGAAAATATGTCATTCACTACATTCATATGTAGTAAATGAAATTATGCCATTTATTAGCATTTATATTTTGTAAATGAAAATATGCCATTTATTAGCATTTATTTTTTGTAAATGAAAATATGTCATTTATTAACATTCATATTTTATAAATGAAAATACGTCATTTAGTTAGAATATATATATATATATATATATATATTACATTATCACACATTTGTTTGAACATACGTCTATGTCACATGTTTGTTAAATCAAATGGATAATAAATGAAAGGTTTCTCTCTCTATACAAATAATATTCTCCCTGTTAATTAAATAATTTAAGGAAGGGAAATGAAAGCTTTCCTTCTCTAACTACCCTCATTGATTAAATAATTTGAAGAAAGGAAAGGGAACGTTTTTCTCTCCCCCTCATTAATTGATTTCATTAAACGTAAGGAAACGGGAAATTTCATCTCTAAATAAATTTAAGTAGTAAATAAGATAAAATAAAAAGGAATTAATAAAATAGTATTAATATATACATATACTCTAAGATTTAGAAAATCCTAATTCTAATTAGCATACAGTAGTCGCCCCTAACATTTCAATGGCCATTGATGCTCCAATCTTCTTCCTCTTCAATCTTCTAATCCACACAACAAAATTTAAATATAAAAACATGAAATCATAAGAGCACATTTAGATCTCGACGCTGGGTGGCGATGTCAAGGCGGTAATGGTGGACTTTGGGTGATGAACGAATGGGTTTGGTGCATCGACAAAACCTGGAAGTAGAAGATGAGGTTACGGCCTTTTTTTTTGGATTGGAGGATAATTAGCTTAAGCATATATTAGTTAATTAATTGTTTAATTACCAAATGGAATAACGATCATGTCTTTGTCATACCAACTCGGAATCAAGCAAGACGAAGTGCGTTGGAACCGCAGTGACGGGATCTACGCCGTGAAACTGACCGGAGTTGAAACGGAGACTGTTGGAAAATCCGATAAATACCATTGGTGAGATTTCTCAAATTTAAACTTTAAAATAAATATATTTATTTATTTTGATCATGATTGTGATGTTTGAGATTGTTTGAAGTGACTGTATTGTGGTGAATTTACTGTATTGTGTCTATGGATGGTATGAAATATATGAAATGTTACATCATGGAAAAACACCATTTTTGTTATATAAATTGTTAGAATAACATTTTTATTTATAAATTTTAACATTTGAAAAGAACTTTATTTTTCCATTTTGTTGTATTGGAATTTGCAACAAAATGAAAGAACTTTATTTCTACCATTTTGTTGTATTAGAATTTGCAACAAAATGAAAGAACCTTATCTTTACCATTTTGAGGAATTAGAATTAACAAAATATAAAAAGACCATTTTTTTTAGAAAGGTTTAATTAGAATAAAAAGACCATTTTCTTAGAAGTGTTTAATTAGGATAAAAAGATCACTTTTGCTAGAAATGTTGAATTAGAAATAAAATAGTATTTTGTTATAGAATGTTACATTAGAACAAAAGATACCATTTTGGTTACAAAATGATATATTAGATTAAAAACATCGTTTTTATTAAGATGTTAAGTTAGATTAAAATAACAGTTTTGTCTATAAAATGTTCCTTTAGATCCAAAATTACATTTAGATATAACATGTTACTTTAGATAAAAAAAAAATTTACATTTTGATATAAATTGTTCCTTTAAATAAAAGATTACATTTTGTTATATTCATGTAGTGATAATAAAGGATTACATTTAACTATAATCATGTCATGTTAAATATTAATGTCATTTTAGTTAGAAATAGTCATGTTGATTAAAAATAACATTTTCGGTTATAAATTGTCATGTTAGAAAATAATAACATTTTTAGTATGAAGGGTTGCATTAGTAAAAATTACATTTTTGTTATAAAATGTAACATTAGAAAAATAACATCATTTTTGTTATAAATATGGCATTAGAAAAATAACAACATTTTTAGCTTAAATGTTGCATGAGAAAATAATAACATTTTTGTATAAAAATGTCGCATTAGAGATGAATTCACATTTTGTAAAAAAAATGTCGCATTAGAGATGAATTTACATTTTGTATAAAAATGTCGCGTTAGGAATAAATTCACATTTGGTATAGAAATGTCGCATTAGGAATAAAATCACATTTTGTATAAAAATGTTATATTAGGATTAAAATCACATTTTAGTTATAAAGGTTACATTAGAAATAAAAACACATTTTTTATTATAAATTGTGACATTAGAATGAAACATCATTTTGTTAAAAATGTATTGTTAGACAAGTTTCTATTTTCAATTCTTTTGTAAATAAAATAACAAATGTAAAAGGCATGTTTTTATTTACATTTCTTTTGTAAATAAAAGAACAAATTTAGAAAACATATTTTTATCTACATCCTATTTGTAAATAAAAAGGCTTATTTAGAATTTACACTGTTATTTAAATTTTGTTTGTAAATAAGAAGAAATATTGGTAAGCACATGTTTGTTTACATTTTATTTGTAAACAAAAACCCATATTGGAAGAACACTTTTTTATTTACAATCTATATTTTAAATAAAAAGGCATATTTGGAAACACACTTGTATTTACACTTTACTTGTAAGTAAAAAAAATGTATTTGAGAATTTTACTTTTATTTACATTTTGTATGTAAATAAAAATACATGTTAAAGAATTAAACTTTTATTTATATTTTATATGTAAGTAAAGGTACCCATGTTTTGTGCTATTTCCTTTTTAAATAAAAAGCTCATATTTTTATTGTAATTCATTACAATAAAAAGAATAGTCATGTAAGATTTAAATTTTGATTTTATTTTTGTTGAAACAAAAAGATACAATTTTTGTCATCTAAAAGAATGAACCAAAAAGATACATTTTGGTCATTAAAAAGAATAGTTATAAAAGTTCGTATTTTTATTGTCGATTTATCACAATAAAAAGAATAGAATTTAGAAATACATTTATTTACATTTTCTTATGTAAATAAAAATAATAGAATTTAGGAATACGTTTATTTACATTTTCTTATGTAAATAGAAGTAATTATGTGAATTTACTATTTTGTATAAATAAGAATATGACATATTTTTGTTTGCATTTTTAGATGAAAACAAAATATAGGAAAAAGAATCACATAGTTGTTTCCCTTTTTATATGTAAACAAAACACACACAAAATAAAAGGGAGTTATATTTCTTATTTGCATTTTTAGATGCAAATAAAGCATAGAAAGAAAATTTCACTTTTATTCATCATTGTTTGTTGAATAAAAGTAAAAGATTTAAAAAGACATTTTATTTATCATTGTTTTGTTAAATAAAAGTAAAAGATATAAAAGAACATTTTTATTAACATTGTTTTGTCAAATAAAAAGACAAATACATGAAATACATTTTTATTTGTGTTTTATGTACAAATAAAAGTACAAGATTAGAAACACACTCTTATTTACATTGTATTTGTTGTAATAGAATTGTTAACAGAATGAGTATATCACTTTCACTCATCTTTGTAGGAACAGAATTTATGTGCAAATATAAGAATCACTTTTATTTGCATAATATACAGTAGAATTTATACGCAAATATAAAAATCCAATTTTTATTTGCAAAACATGCATTAGAATTTATATTCTAATATACAATTGTATTGTTGGTCAAAATATACACTGAAAAGTATTGTTAAGAAACTTCATACAAATAAAGAATAATGGAATTTATATTCCATTTGTCATCCGCAATAAAGCTATATAAATAAATTACTGTTTATGTGACTTTAGAAGTATATAGGGAAGTCATACGAGTAAAATATATTTTACTCGCTATAAGTGACATGTTGAGTGAAAGGGAAATTGGTTAAACCTATTAACCAATTCTGTATTTATTTATTTATATGAACTGTTGTTGGCTGGAAACCCCACACGGGTATTGGGACGATACTTGACTGACACAAATCCCAATGTTTAATTATATGTCTATCGATTGATCGACAGGCTGCGATGAGCGTTATTGTTTCATTTTAATGCTCACACAGTTGACATTGTCACTCTGGTTGTTAATGGATGGATTGAGGATTATTTCCTGTTATTACCCTATACATGAAATGTATGAAACCCATATGACCCAAATTATATGGTGCATGGTTGAGTCGCATTCCAATGCAGAATTTCTTTTTAAATAAAGAATGTTTGCATAATAAAAGGATTTTTGTAAAATAAAAGATTTTGTATTATAAAGAATATTTTACATTCAGAATCTTTTATATAAAGAATATTTTATTATTTTAAAATATGTTTTTTTATATATAGTAATGAATTAATATCTTTAGGATAAACCTTTTATTTAAGATTATTAGCTCTTAACAATTACTATTTGAAATTTGTAAATCTATTTTATAAATTTAAAAGATACAGAAATTTATAACGATTATTTGTTGATTTGATTTCTGTAGAAATTCCATATTTTGAAAATTGGTTTTGGGTTTATCGTGAACTGTGTTTTAATTGACACTAGTTCTTTAATCCAATTTAAGACAAAATTGGGTTAGTAAAATTAATAATCTTGTAATAATGATTTTTGTATTAAAAATCAAAATTGGAATATTAATAAATCTTTTTAGAAAGATTAAAATGTAATTTATTTTATCTTTGATAAAATTAATGAGAATCTTTTAATAATAATAATATTTTTATTTAAAAAAGAATGTTCAGAGTTGGAATGTGGCGTATGGTTGATTTTAATTAAGAATACGCGAGTTATTCAGGAAGACCGGGTCTAACCCATTCTGAATAATCATCACGACGATCAAGAGTCGAAGATGAAGACGGTGACTGAAGACCGGAGAGCTTCACATCGTTTGGTTGATGGTGACTGATATCTTGAATTGGGACTGATCCCCCAAGGCAAGGTAAAAGGTGATGATCTTCCAGACGTACTGGAGATCGACGGATACGTTGTTTCGTTCAGACCCAGAACGGACTTGTAAATGGATAGCATGCCTGACATTGAAATTTATTTCATGTAATAAAATGGGTTTTTATTTAATATATAAATGCATGGTGGCGGAGGATTTATTCTCTTGCTTAACACCCTTTTGTATGTTAAATAATTACCGATCGCATGATATGAGTTGTTGATGTGGTATGCCAAGTTGCACTTGATCAAGGCTTATTGTTGCAAAGCAGAGCCTTGTGGGATGATCAAAGCATAGTCTATTTAGGCATAGCTTTGTGTAACGTGACTTCGCGAGCCTCACAACCCGGTAGAGTCTAAAACGGGAGAAGGGAACGCAGGGAGTGCACACGTTTCTCTCTAGCTAGAGTGGTGCCAGGGACCTACCAGCGCTGGCATTTATTCATTGTGGTTGTTGAATTTTTCGAGGCCTCGGTTTATGCGGTCGCCACTGGCCGTATTATAGGTCCAAAAGGACCGGGGAACGTGTGTTCAGGCATTTCTAATCCACAAAAGTAAGTGTGGACCGGCCCTGCAGGATCCAAGGGTTGGACAGAGTACCAATCCTGGGGCATTGCTAGAATGTCTCGAATCGGTAAGGATCTCCTCCCTAGCCTTGACTCAGATGGAAACCCAAATTTCCAATACGACATCACGCAGTTTTGATTGTATACCTATATATGGCGACATAGTGGGATGGGGCACTCATGCCGTCTAGAATTAATACATTTACTTTGATGTATTTCAAATTGGTTGCACACTATTATTATATAATACCGTGTTTATCGTATCAAGCATCTTTTGATCATTATAAGGTAAAACCCTATCCTCCGGCTTGCGTGACATTGTGTGATGGGACCTGGGTCTTATAGTGGTTTCATTTTTCAAAAAGACATTGCGTTATTTTGACGATTTACTTTAGTTTGTCCACTGGCAATCTATAGGAGAAAACCCGTTCCGCGAAAGTGGCGTGGTCCTGTGATTAGCCTTATTATATTTTACAGGTTAGGTAGAATTCTCACACCAGTCCCATGACTGACATGTAGTTTGTCCACTGGCAAACTCGGGTGCCCATATTTTCCACACGGGCAGTCGAGTAGCTATTTTTGCAGATATATTAAACAGGATTCTGGGTTGAAGCTTAAAGCTGTGTCCGGAGATAGAGAGTCTTCCGCTGTGTTCTTCCGTTGCAGTATATTACATTTTTTTGTATTTATCTTCCGCTGTAATTATATTTCAATGTACTCTGATATTCTGTACTCTGATGTAACATTATATGATATGTTATAAAAGTCTTCTGTTGTTGTTTTAATATATATTGTATGCCCAAAGTTGATGTATCCGTAGATTTCCATTCTTTGGTTCAGACCTGTGTGGTGTATGGTCGATCCAGAGGGTGGGAATTTGCGGGTCATCACAGGGGGTATTCAGCTAGGGACGACAGTCGTTGGGTTTGGATTGGTGTTAGTACGTGAAGAGGTTTATTTTTGGATTTTAAAATTTTATAAATATAAAAAAATATCCTATTGGTCGGTCAAACTTCTCTCTCCCCGTAATCAACGTCGACGAAGGCGGAAATACCTTCTTTCCTTCTCTCCTCGATTCCTCTCAATCTGCTCACAATTAGACCTCCATCCTATTGGGGATTTTGTAGAGCTCGTCAAGATCTTCAAATCCATATATAGTTGTATTTTTTCGTCGAGGATACAGGGAGTAATCGAGCTCGAAAGTCTCGAGCTTCCAACCGCCGCCCTGCCTCAGCCCCGCCGTCGAGTGGGTCCCACCTGCCATCGTTCTGCGCACCTTTCGACGCCCTAGGTGATGGTGCAACCTGATCTTGACGAAGCACAACGGATTTGGTTTAAAATCAAAACCTAGTTTTGAAAAATTTCAGAAGGTAACGGCTAATATTATGTTAAACTATTTAATAGCAGTTTAAAGCGCTACCGTTTTTGATTTCACTGTAAAAATCATATCTTTTTCGTTTTTGAAAAAATTCAGTGAAACAAGAGACAGTGGACTCGTGTGGACGTCTTCTACATTCTAAAAGAGACCGCATATTTTTCTGAGCCTTCTACTATTTTTGGTGGAGTGGAACACAAAGTGAGATTTCTAAACTATAAACGATATGGAAAACGACGATGTATAAATTATATAGTCGATGTATGTGTTATATAAGCATTGTACACCTCATGTATAAGCGTTGTATAAGTTGTACGTTCGATGTATAAGTTATATATGCATTGTAAAAATTATATATGGGTTGAATAGAAGTGAAATTATATATATATATATATATATATATATATATATATATATATATATATATATATATATATATATATATATATACGCCCCTCGTCCACAAACCATGGACGATATCTATTGGTTGTGATTGGTGTGAAAATTGGTTAATAGCGAATGGTTGAAATTGATTATTTGTGGTTGAAATTGATTGATTGTGGTTGAAAAATACCCGTTTGTGGTTGAGAATTATTTGGTTGAAACCACATAGGATTAGTTTGTGGAAAAGAAATAAAAATATACATGCCGCCTGCGTGCGAACTAGATGCATGAAATCCCCATTGTCAAAAGCTGCGAGGCTTTAAGGTAGAGCGAGGAGACGTACTAGGGACAACCCCAGTTTTAACTACCCTGCCATTATGCTGCCGAAATTTTCTGAAATATTCATGTGTTAGAATTATTTTCATTTGTTGAAATTATTTTCATATGTTGAAACCTTCATGTGTTGAATAGAAATTCATGAGTTGAATGGTATTCGTGTTTTAAATAAATTGCTTTAACAATAAAAATCACATTTTTATTATATATACGAACTATAGAAAACCTTCATGTGTTGAATAGAAATTCATTCGTTGAATGGTATTCATGTTTTAAATAAATTGCTTTAACAATAAAAATCACATTTTTATTATATATACGAACTATAGAAAACCTTCATGTGTTGAATAGAAATTCATTCGTTGAATAGAAATTCATGTTATGAATGGTATTCGTGTTTTAAATAAATTGCTTTAACAATAAAAATCACATTTTTATTATATATACGAACTATAGAAAACCTTCATGTGTTGAACAGAAATTCATTCGTTGAATAGAAATTCATGTGTTGAATGGTATTCGTGTTTGAAATAAATTGTTTTATAATAAAATCATATTTTTATCATCTATATGCACTATATAAAATAGTCGTGTTTTGAAATAAATTGTTTTATAAAAAAAAATCATATTTTTATCATCTATATGAACTATATAAAATAGTCGTGTTTTGAAATAAATTGTTTTATAATAAAAACCATATTTTTATCATCTATATAAACTATATAAAATAGTCGTGTTTTGAAATAAATTGTTTTGCAATAAAAATCACATTTTTGTTATATACATGAATTGTTAAAAATAGTGAAGTGTTGAGATAAATGTCGGTTGGATAAAAGTATCATTTTTATCAAAGGTATGAAAAGAAAATAGTTTTGAAATCGAAGAATCGATTATATTTATATATATATAAAAATATAATTGAAATATATCGAATATTGAAGCTGCAGTTCGTGTTTTGAAACCGTGATTTCAAACAATTAGTGCGGGAGATCCGACCATCGGATTTTCCCGAAACCAAAACCGTTGGATTCGCCTTGGAAATATCTTTCCAACAACACCAACTTCGTGAAGATCCAACGGTTGGATTGTCTGGAATGTTTAATTCAAATCTGAAGAAAAACAACACTAGAATTGATTATATTTATATATATATAAATATAATTAAATTAAATCGAATAACGATGCTGCAGTTCGTATTTTGAAATCGAAACTTCAAATGAGTGTACCAGGAGATCCGACCGTCGGATTTTCCCAAAACTGGAACCGTTGGATTTGTTTTGAAAAGATCTTTCAAATGATATAAAATTTGCGAAGATCCAACGGTTAGATTTTCAGATATGTGTAAATCAAATATGAAGAAAAACAGCGCTACGGCAGCGTTATGGCCTGAAGCGTCGTTTGAATAAATTGGCTATTTTTAAATAAATAAAAATAGCGATAAATCGTTATAAAATATTATAAACGATATGTAATGTGAAATTTAGAAACTAACCGAAGGTTAGCTAAGTCAAATGGTTTCCTTGGTTTTTGATGTGATGTTGGTTTCGGCCTTCGGGGTTAATATTTGGGAAATCGTTCTCTTACTGATTTACGGTTTGTGACTAATGAATTGGAATAAGGCGTATGTTGTGTTTGTGTAGCACTGGTTTATTATGTACGCGAGTTCCTCAGAAAGACCGGGTTTATCCCATTCTGAATAACTGAATCGACGATAAGAAATCGAAGACGAAGACGATGGTTGAAGACCGGAGATCTTCACCTCGGTTGGATGATAACTGATGACCTGATTGGGAGGCATCCCGAAATATGGATAATGAGTGGTGATCGTCCAGACATACGTGGGGATTGATGGGTATGCGAGGTATATAGTGCCTCCGGTTTCGTTCAGACGCAGAACAGACTTGTAAATAGACTGTGTGTCTGACATTGGAATTCATTTTGTGTGATTGATAGCCATCAGTTGCATGGTGTAAATTGTCTGTGTGGCATGCTAAGATGCAGTGATCAAGGCTTCTGTTGAAAAGCAAAGTCTTGTGGTTGATGATCAAAGCACGGCCTGTGTGGCATAGCTTTGTGTATAACATGAATTCGCGAACCTCACACCCCGGTATGAACCAGAAACGGGAGAGGACATCAGGGAGGGCATGCATTTCCTTCTAGCTAGAGGTGGTGTCAATGCTTAAAACTGGCTGGCATTTATACAATTTTTCACCTATGTGGTTGTTGCTGTTGCGAGGCACCTCGGATATATCGGTCGATCCAAGACCGATGGAGTCATTCGTTGGCTCATTTATGCCCCAAAGGGTAGGGAAACGTAGTGTTCAGTCATAATAATCCACATCGGTGGACCGGCCCTGACGATCCAAAGGGTTGGTGCGTTCTGATCCTGAGGCTCAGATTAGTCAGTCTCGAAGTCGGTAAGGACTATCTTTTGCCTTGGTTCATGACGGAAATCCAATTTCCAAATACGTGACTGTGCGGTTTTGATAGTATACCTATATATGGCGACATGATATATGGTACCCATGTCGTCTATGATTGATAGTTATGATTGAATTTGTTTTTGAAACCTACAAACACTAGTAATAATATCAAATGCTTTTGTTTTATTCGTATCAAGCATATTTTGGCCATTATAAGGTAAAACTCTATCCTTCGGTTTACGTTGCATTGTGTGATGGGAACTGAGTCTTATAATGGCTTCATTATTATAAAAAGCATTGCGAAGTTTTAAAGATTTACTTGTTTTAAAGCACTGGCAATCCAATGGAGTAAACCCGTTCTGCGAAAGTGGCGTGGTCCTGTGATTAGCCATATTGTAAAATGTGTTAAGTAGATTTCTCATACCAGTCCCATGACTGACTCGTAGTTTGTTTCACTTGCAAACTCAGGTGCCCCTTTTCTACACGGGCAAACTTGTCCTCAGGTTTTAGCAGGCTCTTTCTGGATAGCTGGAGCTGGAGATGGATTCTATCATCTATCTCTTATTATGTTGTTCAGCTCCTATTGTACATATTATGTTTGTTTTCCGCTGTAGACATTTATGTATAGCTGAACTGTACTTGTACTAAGTATGATCCTATATACTGTGTAACTCTGATGATTACATTTATCCAGTGTATTATTTGTCCTTTATCTGGTGTATTTATTTAATTCTGTTCTGCTATTATCTGTTTATGTGTTACATTCCAAAGATTACCCTTGTCACCGTCAGTACGGGGTTTGGAGTCGTCACAATCATAATAAAAAGTGCATAATGCTTTGGCATTACCTACTTCCAGTGAGATTGGCATTAATGAGTGTATTATTGGAAGACGTCACCATGACTTAATATAACAAAATTTGCTTTAAAGGGATTTTATAGTTCGTAGTGGCAAACAATATTAGAGTTGTTTACATATATCACAGTATAGGTATTTTATATTCATAATATTAATTGGATTTAAATAATATATATATGAATCATATATATATATATATATGTGTGTGTGTGTGTGCGTTTAAATTCAACATTATATAGGAATCGTGCCTGTATTTCTTTTGAACATTTCAAAATAACGGCAGTCAAAACCAAATTTTCATATAGCATCTCACATATATCGACTTGTATATAGTATTCATGAGTAAATTATTTCTAATGGACAGAGTGACAACATTATATATATATATGTAAGAATAAGTAAGTGGAGTGAACATGACCAAGTACAACTAAGAATATAGATTCGTGTACATATACAATTATAATATCAAGTCATTTGTAAATATACAAAATGTCATACACCATACCATAATTCAAAACTGAAAGCAACAGTTATTACTTTAATGTTTCAGGGAACATCACAGACAGTAAGACTATTACAGCCTGCTCCATTCATTCTATTTTATACAAAATTATGCATACATCAATAGGCATACAATGGAATTATTTATATACATATATATAAAAAACATGCTGATTATAAACAAGTCATACTTGCTCTTGGACTCTGCAAAAACATTTTTGCACCCAACAAATGAACATCAAAATGCACACATTTGTTCATTCCTGCTAACCCGTGCTTTTCAGTATCATTATATTGGCATGGTTAAACAACACGTCTTAAAAGGAAAAATACATGTTGCTAGTCTTACTTATCCATGTCTCACATAGATATTATAACTATTCACAAATGAATGCACATGAAACAACAAACATAAATCAGTAAACATGAATTAGTAAATATGAACTATTAAACAGCATACCAATTTTTGTTTGAGTCAATTACTTGGTAATTAAAACAGTAAGTTTGGTTTAAAAGAAACAAGCAAACATATTTGTTTACGTATTTACTGATAGCAAACATGAAATCATATGATAATTCATAACTGCTGTAACTATCATATTTGCAGCATATATATAGTGGTCAATATATATAGGTATATATATATATATATGTGTGTGTGTGTGTGTGTGTGTGTGTATGTATATATACATACATATATCAAATATATATGTATACAACCCTTGTTTGTTTAAACGCAAATTTACATCTAAAGTGATGTCAATCAATGTGGTAGGATCGGCGGCTTTTAAATATGCAGAGGCAATAATGTCCTTATATATAATATCTTGGCATCTTGGTACTCATATAAATATATATAATCATAAAATAAACAGCAAGACTAAAGTTGTTGTATTTTTTAATTCGTTTTAATAGTAATATATGTGTATATATATATATATATATTCATCAACATGAAAACACATACACACACACATACACACACACATATATATATACATATATACATACATATATATATTTATATATATATATACTCGAACAATATATTAAAAAGTATATTGCTGGTTTGAGTTATATCCAAATATATTTAACCCAATGTTCTTGTTAATAATTAAAACACATGATAAAAGGGATATTATTGCTATGATATGATGACCAATCATCTAAGGGTCAATATTTGTAAACATGTAGACTGTTAAGTCCATTTTGTTTACAATAATATGTAAATACATATCTATAACTTGTAAGTAACAACAAGTTAACAGATCATTCTTTTAAAACAAATTTAATCTATTATTTTAGGTACATCGCATCAATACTTACTGTACAAGTTAGATTATGTAGACTGGTTTTTACAGTGTTGAAAAATACATAAATGATCAAAACATCATATCATACTGAATAACATTAGGCTAAACTTATTTGGTTTAACTATTAAAGAAACTTGACGTTCAACTAACTCATTATAGTTATAAAATAAAATGTTTGCTACTATACATCCAACTATTGGTCATTTATAAACAACATTGAATATTTTAGAGTCGTGCACTTCTAAGTATCAAAATACAAGTCAGTTTTATCAAAACAATTTTTTTGTCCAGACTTTAACATATGCACATATGTATATACATATATGCATATATATATATATTAACAATACAAGTCATACTTAATTGAAATATACATATATAATATTATATACATATCAACCTACATACCTGAACATATTTTATTTAGATATCTAAAATATTTAATAAAAATATGATATACATTTATATAATTATCATTACTTTTGTTACGGAAGAATGGTTTGGGTAATAAACATAGCCCATATGTACATATTGATTTATATATAGTGATATAATCAATCATACTGATATGAACATATAAGAGATCAAACATGATGCAAAATATCAAACAATGTACTGTGCAATTCATTAAATCAACAACATTCATATTGGCAGTTTATTTATATCACCATATATTAAGATCATTGTTTTAACACTATTTATTTAAATGCATATTTTAAAATCAAAAGCAAGTTAATACTTGTAGCAGATTTTAATCAGTGTGATTATCAACCAGTTTGATTATTACATTGTATCTTCATAATAATGCATATACAAATGGGGTTAAAACAAAAGGCAAGTCATACTTGCTCTGTATTTCAATATATATATATATATATATATATATATATATATATATATATATATATATATATATATATTCTGAAAACTCCTAGGTTTGCAAATAATATTTCTTGTGATAGTTTATTAACTAAGAAAAACAAGGTCATATAGTATATAATACATACTATACATTTGTAGTCTATTATAAAAACTTATATGTATTATCAGAAAAATATATAGTGCTCATATTCAGACACCACTAGTTTTTCATAACGTACAAGTTCAGTGTTTAAATTATCAAGTCATATTGATAATCATTATTAAGACAAGATATAGGCATCATATTAAACTTCTGTGGATACATATACAAATATACACATAACTCAAATTGATATTCAACACAACAATTTGAAATTATATTTAGCCTGTACTAGTAAACTGATCAAGTATATTTGATTTCAAATCTTTGCACAAGGTTTTGATTTACATACATAAAAAACCAGGATTTATATATATATATGTGTGTGTGTGTGTGTGTGTGCGCGCGCGCGTGTGTGTGTGTGAGTATATTATGACCCGAAGATCATCAAGTATTCATGATCATTATCATGAAGATGCAAAATATAATCAGTTATGAATCTTGTATTCAATCATTTGGTCAACAATCAAATTTGTTCCTTGTATTTATTATTACGATTGTGATTAATCCAATTAAATCAACAAAAGTTGAAAGGTGTGTTTAAATAATTCTGCCTAACAAATCAGATTTGTTAAGTCATAAATCAAATATTAATACAACTGATTTTGGACACATGTAAAAATAGTATAATTACTGTTTATATACAGATAATACCAAAAACTGTATCCAAATCAATCAAAAACTCAAAATTCGTAATCGCCGAACCTTTCATGTCCGCTCTCTCTCATCATCCTTTCCCGCCCATCCTAATCGTCAAACTTGTCCTATCAAACCGTACCTCGAGCCAACCACCAACCATACCCTCGCCGCATGATCCTCTACCAACCCCCCGACCCATCTCCAGTCGATCCTCTTCTTCCAGTCAAACCCTCTTCCTCCTCTCTTCCCCAAAACAGGGACAAAGTAATTCAACAACAATGGGCTTCTTTTCTATTCAAGCATAAGCCTTCGAACTCTGGGAAGTACATTACTGTTGAGTTGATCTCTATTGTTGTAAATTGTAATAACCCGGAAATCTGAGCTAATTTAAAAATTTTACTTTGGCAATTTTGATGAATTTTGAATATTTAAAATGAATTATTTTAAATAATAACGACGAGAAATTTATTTTGAATAGAAATAGAATGTATATATTATTTGAATCGTCGTTAGAATATAAATATTTATTTAAAATTATAAAAGGAAATGAAAATGGCGCGGTAGTTCGAAAATTCGATTTCAAAATTCAAATGAATGTACATGATTCAAAATAAACCGGATTTTAGCGAAACCAAAAGTATCTGAATCAATTTGAGAATATCTTTCCAACGAATCCGAAAAATTGAAATTTCATAGCGGGGATAAAAAGTTATGCCCAGTTGAAATGTCAAAATAGTCGCTATGGAATTTTGGCCCTTAAAAATGGGAATTTTGCACATGACCTCAGTTTTCGACGAAACCACTTTTGTTGGATCCGGGATGTAGAATTATTGCTAGATTCCAAAATTCATAATTTTTGAAATCAATATGTGAGCGTGGTAGAAGAAAACGTGTTTGGACAGTTTAAGTCAATTTGGATCGACCAGAAATGACCATTTTTCAAACGGTCTTCAAATTTGACGAAATTAGTTTTCTTAGGACTGTACTGTCAATACAAAGCTAGAAATAATTCTGGAATTTATAGAGTTCGTATGGGGCCCTAGTTAATTAAAATGTAAGTTTAAATTAAATATATACTAATTTATATTTTAATTTTTGTGAAAACTGATCGTAACAGCCGAATTGGCTTACCAGACATATCCCATTGTGTTTGGAATGGGGGTATTTAGCTAGAGGCAATAGTCGTTGGGTTTTGATTGGAGTTCGAATGTGTAAACTTTAATAAAGAGCAAAATAGAATAAAATAATATATATTCATTATCCGTTAAAACCTAATTCTATTGGTGGGGATTGGGAGATTTTAGAGCTAAAAAATTGGAGCTTTTTTTTCGCCGTCGAGATGAAGAAGAACAGCGGCATGGTTTTTTTTTCCTTCTAACCAATAGAATAAAATATTCATATGTCGAATAAAAATATATAATCATGTGTTGAAATAAAATATATATTCATGTGTTAAAGAAAATATTCATTTGTTGAATAGAATAACGAAGTTGTTGAAATATATAAAGCCGTGTTGGTCAGATATGCGCCATTTTAACGTGAACGATATTTATATCGATTATATTCGTTTTTATAATGAATATAGAAAAGGAATTGATTTCAAAATCTAATGTTTTGAAAATATTATCATTTATATATATCGATGATACGGAATATTCAATTTTGATTTGAAATTGAATATGAAGTTGAAATCGTTTTGAAAACGAATTTAAAATGATTTATAAAATACGTTTTGAAAGGAAATTGACGAAATATAATATATATATATATATATATATATATATATATATATTATAATGGCCTAAATAGAACGCGCCGCGCCGCGGTAGTTCGCGAATTTCGACCATTGACTTCGAATGGATATTACGGGAGATCCGACTGTCGGATTCTCCTAAAACTGGAACCGTTGGGTTCGTATCGAAAAGAGCTTTCTAACAAATGTTAGAGATTTGAAATATAATGGTTGGATTTGGAATTATGTCCAAATCAAATTTGGAAAAGGTCGCTGTAAGTGCAGTTCGATGGCCGTTGATGGAAATCGACTGTACGGGCCTTGATAAAATTATTAAAAATAGTAATAATTTGTGTAAAATCATAAGAAATGATTTTTGAAGAATTAGGATGAAAAATTCCATATTTGAAAAGATAAAAATAGTTTTTTATCGAAATGAACTAGTTTTGAACTAGAATTATAAACCTTTTATTTTTGAAATAAATAAATTGGATTTGAAAGGGGTTTTAAAGGTAACCAGAAATTCCAATAATTGAATTGGAATGGATTTGAATCGAAATTGTCTTTGAAATATTTCGATGTTGGATTTCGTGATTATACAGATATTGTTATGGATATTTGAAAGATATATTTACATCGTTATTTCCAATACAATATTTGTTGGTCGTAGAATTTGATATTGAATATAAGCCGATATATTTTCTATTCAGAGCCTTGTATTTAATATCAAATGAGATTTTAAATGGTACTTTGAAGATGATTCATGGAGTTCCGGAAGCTGGTGCAGAGGTATGGAATGATTCAGTTGTTGGATTTTCTTAAATAAACCTCTTTCCTACTCAGCTGTCATCGCCAAACTCAATGCGCTCTGTAGACTTAAGGGTTCAGTTAATGTAAAATATGATGGAATCTTGTTTCTATTTGAATTTACTTGTGATGAAGATCGAAATAGAATTCTCCAGTACGACCCTATAATATGAACAAGAAGTTATTTATAATTAAAAAAGTTTGATCCTTCAATTAGTAATGTCTGTAGTAATGTGAAATCTGTACTAGTTTAGGTAAAGTTTTACAATATTCCGATTGTTTCATGGTCCAATTATGGCATCAACTGGAATAGTAGTAAGCTAGGGAACTTTCTTTGTATGGATGAGATGACAGAAAGTAGACGGAGATTAAAATATGCTAAATGTTTGATTGAGGTTAAACCTGACAAGGAACTATTGAATGACTTTCTGGTAGAGACATTTGAGTGAGGAGTGCAACGCATTTATGTCGATTATCCGTGGAAGCCAGATATATGCATTCTATGAAAGTCATTTGGCCATGTAAATGAAAACTATGATAAAGAGGAAAAAAACAAGAGAAGAAGGAATTAACAAAGTTAGAAGTCAGCAGGAAAACATTCAGAGTAATGTTAGAGAAGCAGTTAGAGATAGAAACTCTACGCAAGACAATATAGATAAACAAAATTGGCAACTGGTGGGAAACATGAGGAACAGAAATGTGGTTAGTGCAAATGAGAATGGTTATGACCAATCAAGACAAAGAAGTTGGGTGAGAAATGACAAAAATGTAGTTGAGGAAGTAGAAAAAGGAAATAACTTCATTGTTCTCGAAGAAGGGGAAATTGAACTTGATACAGAACAAACAAAGGAAATCAACGACATTGAGGAGGAATTTGCAAGCATGGACACTCAAGATATTGGAAATATTGCTATGCCTTCTCTATATAGCCATCTGAAACGCAAAAGGCAGTATACAACAACCTCTGCACCTTTTATGGAAGAACCAAATGAAGTGAATGAAGAATTAGTAGTTGAAGTAGAAGTGTATAACTTCTTTCAGGAGTTAATAATGCAAGAGTGTCTGAAAGATAGAAGAATAATTATAAAGCAAGGAAAAGCAAAAGCAGATGAAGTTTTCAATGAAAAGATTAAAGCCACATGTAACTGAAATAAAGGCAAGGCAAGTACTACTCCAATCACAATAAATGATGACAATATTTCTTCAAACAAAGTGCCTCTCCATGATTCCACCTCTTTAAAAACTACATGCATGCACAACCCCACAACCCAATCACCAACAAATGATCCTAATATCACTGTGGCATCAAGTATTTTACCTCCCACTCAAATTCCTGATGTCAACATATACTCTAATATAATACCTCTACTAGCTTTCAAAGAACCACCTCCTGACTCCTTCTCCCCTGTTCCACCTGACAAATCCACCAATGTCCCAATTTTAAACACTCCTAGTTTTGCCTAAAAATAATACTTGCTAAGGATTGTGAAATAAAGAGGTGCCTTGCCCCCATGCAGTATAATTTATGGTGAAAACAGTATGTGTGTGGAACATTAGGGGTTGCCACCATGATACTAAGCTCGACCAATGTAAACTTCTGATATCTAAAAACAAATTAAGTACTCTTGCTACTGTAGAGACTAAACTCAACCTTGAGTTGACATTAAGGGCTACAAAATACATCAATCCCACTTGGAAATTTATACACAACCTAGTTGAAGCTCCTTATGGAAAAACCTTGTTCTTTATAACCCTAATATCTTGACTTTGAGATCTATGTACATTTCTGATCAGCATATCCTTTATCATGCTATTAACCTCAATGACTTGTCCTCCTACTACAACACTTTCATCTATGCTGTAAATAGCTACCTCCTAGACAAAACTTGTACAAAACCATACTTTCACTAAGACAATCAACTCATCCATGGTTCCTCCTTGGTGATTTCAACTGTTATTAGGAAATCACTCAAAGAATTTGTTGAAATCCCCTCTCCATCTCAGAAATTCTTCCCTTTAGAAACACTCTTGAATTTGTTGATCTTATAAATATCAAGTGTGCTGGTATGCCATACTCTTAGAATAATAAAAAAAGGATGGTCCTACAACCTTTTCTTTAGTTGACCATGCATTCTGCAATGCTAAATCTCTCCACTTTTGGCCTTCCCTTCATTGTAACATGCCACCTCCCCTACTTTCAGACCATTCACCTATCATTCTACACCTTTGTGAGCAAGGCATGAAAGGAAAGTCAAGTTTTAAATTTTTTAATGATTCGGTTAATGACCCTGAATTCCTTGACTTTGTTAAGGGAATTTGGGAGAAACCTATCTTTGGTATCTCATTTGTAATCTTGCAGACTAAACTAAGAAATATGAAGTACAAGCTTAAAGATTAGGCTAAACAAAAATATGGTAATGGAAGCAAGCAGAGTACTTTCTGGAAAGAAAATCTGAGACAAATTCAAATTACAATGATGGAAGATCCTACGAATCCAGTGCATTCACACATTAAGAGTTACACAACAAAGCAATATCAAAATGCATTAACCCATGAAGATGTTATGATTAAATAGAAGGCACGCATCAGATGGGAAATTGATGGAGATAACAATAATGCTTATTTCCATGTTACATTCAAGAATTAGCAATGTAGAGAAAATATTATTCGAATTGTAGAAAAGAATGGCTTGACATTGGAAAAACTAAGTGATGTTGAAAACACTTTCTTATTACATTTTTTGAACTGTTTGGAAATAGTAATAACTTCATCCCTAACATTGATTTGGTTGACCCATATATACTACCTAAAATATCAACATTTGATTACCAATCCCTATGTCATGAAGTAACTGATTATGAAGTCAAAGAAGCGATGCTCTCTCTCAATAAAAACTTGTTAGGAGGCCTAGATGATTTCAATTCTTTCTTTTATTCTTTTTGTTGGACGTTTATAGGCTATAATGTGTGTAAAGCAATCTGAAATGTCCTTTTAAAATTAAGTATGTTGCCATCCTTCAACACTACAAATATTGCGCTAATTCCTAAGATGAAAAATGCAACTAGTGTATCTGATTATAGACCCATCTCGTGTTGTGATACTCTCTACAAATGTATTTCTAAGATTATTGCTACAAGACTCAAAAAAATTCTACCTATCATTATCTCATCTAATCAAGCAACATATTTACCTGGGCGTAATATTGGATAATGTTCTACTCTCTCATGAATTCGTAAATGGTTACTCGCACTCTAATATTAGTCCAAGATCTATGTTTAAGTTAGACATAATGAAAGCCTTTGACATGCTTCAATGGACTCTATTGTGAGAATTTTGGGTTTCATGAATTTTCCACATCATTTTGTTGCTTGGATTTATTCATTCATTTCTATAGCTCACTTGTCTATTCTCATGAATGGTTCTGCTGTTGGGTATTTTGATAGTAAGCAGGGTATAACACAAGGTGATCCGATATCTGCTTACATTTTTATAGTTGTGATGAAGGTGCTAACTCAAATGATGAATCAAAAGATTGATAGTGGTTCGTTTAAACTACACTCTATGAGTCATGAACCCAGAGTCTCCTCTTTAATGTTTGCCGATGATCTGGCTATATTCTATAAACCAACCGTGCAGACAATAAATTCAATCTTTGAAACTCTGAATGATTTCTATGAAATGACTGGCCTTAGAGTTAATCTTTAGAAGTCTAATATGTTGGCTGTTGGGATTTCTGAACATCAAACTCAAGCTATTCAGGTTAGAACTGGCTTAACCAATAGCTTAGAAACTTTATCTTATCTAGGCCTTCCTCTTACCACTGCTAAGATTACTGTTAGTCAATGCTTACCCCCTTTAAGACAAGATTACAACAAGACTTGTAATAACCCGGATATCCGAGCCAATTAAAAAATTTTCTTTTGGAAATTTTAGCTAATTTTGATTATTTAAAATGAACTATTTTAAATAATAACGATGAGAAATTTATTTTGAATAGAATTCGAACGTATATATTTATATAGATCATTGTTAGATTATAAATATTTATTTATATATAAAAGGAATTGAAAAGGCCGCGGTAGTTCGATAATTCGATTTCGAATTTCAAATGGATGTACTGAGTGCAAAATAAACCGGATTTTAGTGAAACCGAAAATATTTGAATCTATTTGATAATATCTTTCCAACGAATTCCAAAATTTGAAATTTCATAGTGGAGATAAAAGGTTACGTCCAGTTGAAAATTCAGAATAGTCGCTATGGAAATTTTGCAAACGACTTTGGTTTTCGACGAAACCACTTTTGTTGGATCCGTGATGTCAAGTTATTGCTAGATTCTAAAATTCGTAATTTTTCGAATCAATATGTGAGCATGGCAAAGGAAAACGCGTTTGACCAGTTTCAGTTGATTTTAATCGACTGGAAAATGGCCAATTTTGAAACGGTCTCAGAATTCGACAAAACTAGTTTTGTTAGGACCGTATCGTCAATACGAAGTTAGAAAATATTTTTCAGTAATTTTTAGAGTCCGTATGTGACCCCATTGAATTGAAATGCGCGTTCAAATTCAATATATAGAGTTATATTTTGATTTTGATGAAAACTGATCGAAATGATTGAATCAACTTGCGATAAATATCCCATTGTGTTCGGAATGGGGGTAATTAGCTATGGACGACAGGCGTTGGGTTCGATTTCGAGTTCGAAATATAAAGTTGCTTTTTGAAATCAATAAATAATTAAATATATATATTTTATATGAAACCCCTCTTATATTCTCCTCAAACACCCCCCAGTCGTTATTCTTCAGAGAAGTAAAAAGAAATAATAAAAAAAGGGCACGATCGAAAAACCGCGCCGCCTCCAGCCCCTCGTCCATCGCACCTCCCACCACCAGACCCCGCTTCACACCGCTACCCCCTCCTCCAGTCAACGACGCACCACCCTCCTTTCCCCCTCCCACGTGAAGAGCTCCAATCCCTTTTCACCGCCGCCCTGACACTCTAGCCCCAACCACCTCTGGCCATGTGCACCTCCTCCACGCGCCCCTCCGGCTGCCGATTTGAAATATCCTCCGGCAAGATCCAATTCTTATCCAGAAAGTAAGAAAAAATGTAAGTTTCTTTACCTGATTTTGTTTAAATAGGAAGCATAGTTGGAAAAGCAGTTTTATTTATATAAAACATAGTTTTAAAATTCAGTTTTTATTTTTATTTTGTTTAAAATAAAATAAAAAATACGATCTTTGTTTAAAGAAAAATATTATCTTTGCTTATAGAAGATTATAATTTTTGTTCAAATAGTAAAATATAATTTTATTTAGGTAGAGAGAAAAAATATAATTTTTATATAATGTAGAGTAATAAAGATGTGACCTTTATAGAAGTAGCAGTGTAAAAATAAAATTTATATATTATATAACTAATAAAAAATCGATCTTTATATATGAAATAGAAATATAGAAATATAATTTTTATATAGAAAGAAGCGTTGTAAATATATATGAAGTGAACAAATAAAAATATGAATTTTATTTACTGAAATGAAGTGATAAAAATATAATTTTTATTATAAACAGCGGGACAAGGACTGCATTGGAATTTCAAATAGATCCAGACGGTTCAGCAGTTCAAAAGAAAAGCACGACGGAGGGGAACCCTCGGTGAGAACTCCTCACTTTTATTTTTATTTCAAGTTTGAAATATATACTAGGATGCAGACGGTGCTTAGCAGCACACGACACACGTCGTCCACAGACCATGAATGACTTGTTTGTTTGATTGCTGTGTTATGAAATTTTATTGTGTGATTTGGAGTGGAATAAAATATTTTATAGTGGAAAATATTCTATAGTTAAAAATATGATTTTTAACGTATATATAAAATAAATATTTATAAACAAATTGGACGATTCGTTTATATACACTGATTTGACTGATATTGATTGGGACGATAAATTTTACACATCGCCCAACCACACAAATAAAATATGTGTTTGTTGATTTGAAACCCCACACGGGTATTGGGATGATATTTGGTGCACACTAATCCCGATTGTTTAGTTGTATGTCAATCGACGGGTTAACAAACTGTGTAAGCATTAATTATTTATATTTAATGCTTATGCAGTTGTGTGGTGCACTCTAGATGATGGTTGATTATTTATCGTTGCTATTATATACATATGTTGTATGGAGATCCATATAATAAACGTTATATGGTAATTGATTGGGCCTCATTCCAATATAGAAAATAAATTCATGTGTTGAATAGAAAATAAATTCATGTGTTGAATAAAAGCCGTGTTGATGACGTGAACGATATTTGTATCTGTAACACCCCACCTCCGCTAGGGTCACTCACAAAGGGAATGCACTAGGTTTGGTGAAGTATTATCGAGGTAAACATGCACAGAAATATTACAAGACAGAACATATATAAAACAGCGGAAGTAAAACAAATTTCATTACCTTATAAAATAAGGTCTAAAGCCTTTTACATCAGAATACATTAAAACCTGTCTTGCAATAGTAAAGAAGCATAAAACCTTTTCATGAATTATCCCCCAAAATAAAGCGGTGAAGCATCCATAGCCAAGAGAAGACCAAGCTATACATGATTTAGTCACTAAACATAGCCTAAAGTCATAGGTTCAAGCAAAAGAGACATGACAAGGTTCATATAGGCTAGCATACTTAGTTTAACCTCGTTTTATTCCATGCCATCATTAAAACTACCGTTTAGATCTAGAAGTAGCTAGAACTTACATAGCGTGGCAAGAGGGCTAGGAGCATGAATCGTCTTTACGAAGAAAGGTGGCTCCTTTGTTGAAGAATCGTCATGAAATTTGCGTAGCAACGTTGATCTACCCTCGATTTGATGTAGAAAGCTTGCACCTTTTGATTTGAACCCGGTTTGAATGCAAAAGCCCTTAGGGTGGGAGATGGAGGCCATGATCAAGATAGATTTTGGCAGCACTTAGTTGCTAGAATGATTTTTAGTGATTTAGGTTAGGTCCTAGGGTGTTTTTATAGAGATTAGGAGTAGTTTAGGCCATAGGATAAACCCTAGTTTAGATCTAAACCATCAAAATCGTCACAGGCCAGTAGAACAGTCCAGAGAACCAAAACAGGTGCACTAGGCCAGCTAGGGTCAAGCCAGAAAGCTGTGCAGTTGAAAATTTTTGTGCTGGCGCACTTCACAAGTGCGCCAGTGCATTCTGGCTTGTTTTCGGTTTTTCTGCCTAACTTCGTTCGTCCATATCTTCTTCATACGGACTCCGATTTTCGAAAACTCGGACTCTATTTCGCTTATTTTTCCGAGACGAACGCAATGGCGCAGCCCGTTTCCCTTGATTCAGATTTTAAAATTAAATTCTGCCTTGATTCTTGTCTTAGCATGTTGTAAAAATCCGGGTTGTTACATTCTCCCCAACTTAAAGGATTTCATCCCCGAAATCTCCAAGTTAGGAAGAACGTATCCTACCATCCATCATCCATCTAGTCAAAACATCATCCACAGGCAACCATGGTCCTTAAAAGACTCCTAATGCTTTATGAACACATGCAGAAAGTGTGTGTATATGTTCCTTAGCTAATGCTAATGATCAGGCCTGAATGATCTTTCTAATGCAAAATATGTTTAGTGCCATGAGTCCAACATGTATGCAAATAGTCCTAGTCATATAAACACTATATGTGTGCACAACCATTCATCCACATGCAACATCCACATGATAACATATTCAATTTCATCCATAAACAAGTACAAATACTCGTGCATATGCAATAGGAAATGTGACTGAATCGACCTAGTGTCTAATGTGTATTCGCGCATCCACGAGCAACCACTTGCAACCATTTGCAACCATATCAATCATAACATGTTTCAAATACATGTTTACATCCATAGGGTTCTACCTAAGGTTCCCAAGATAGGATCAAGGAGATAAACAAGATAAACTCCTTACGGGGTTTGCAACGGAAACAGGATCGAGAGGATATCCACCAAGCGATAGCATGCAAGCAAGCTCTACAGGAGAACCAAGGATCAACGATATACTCTTATAAAGAGATATGATGCGCGCGTTTAAGCCGCATTTCCTTGAGTTTAATTCCAGTGTGCCTTGACCACCTTTGACTTCATGATTTTCGTAGCTCCTTGATTCCTATTTCCAAGGTATGAGTTGGAACTCATTTCACTGTCGCCTCTTGTTTCACTTCCACTTATTCTTTCCCTAGTATGCTCGGCTCAAACATATCTGCGTACTCATGCAAGCTCTCCAAAATTCACTAGTGAATTCTGGATCTCGTTTACCGATGCCAATCCATGTTACCACGTGCACTTACTAGGGTGATGCCTATAACCCATGCTTAAGCGGAATGAACCATCCGCCTTATTGGCGAACGTTACTCGATCGGATCGGAGATTTCCGATAAATGCATCAAGTGATTCTAGGTAACTAACCATGTCAAAACTCATAAGGTTACATGAGACTTTGAGGGTATTACCAAGGCAAGTTAAGAGTTTAACTACCCTCCTTTCAAAACCGAGAATGGCATCCCTTACTGGATAACCACTTCATCCCTAGAACCCATCCATAGCTCAACAATAGAAGCATTGCTTCTAATCTCAACACTTGGCATTTACACTCTCAATTCCAAACAAGTCATGAATAAATGGGCCGATCCTCCAACCAGATTTTGGGACAAAAGTGGGATCTTCTACTATGCTAGTACTAAGGTGCAGAGACTTAACTATCGAGGCAGACTTAAATGATGCGATGATCAAAACAAAGTCTAGACGGGATGATAGAAAAGAAAGGTTAAACCTTTAACAGAAACGATACCATCCCTCTTAGGTACGCTAGGAGTGAGAGCATACAATTGCCCTCTCGCTGATCTTGTCCTTGTCTTCGTTCGTGGACTAATCCATACCAACAAGTTGCTTATCCTTATGTCTTTGTCCTTTATCCTTGCTCTTATTACCCTTCCTTGTAACACGGTAACAGGCCTCTCGAGAACCACCTCCATCTCACGGAAAACACTTCGTAGCTAGACAAGGATTAGTCGCCGTTAAAACCACTGTGACTACAGATGGAGAAAAGAAAGGAAAAGAGATTCGACCAAGGAAACAAAGGATAGTGCTAATGGCTTTTGGGGAATAGCCTTTAAAAACTTTTCTTGAAAAATGCTTCTTTGTAAACGGTTTCTCAAATAGTTTTCAGAAGGTTTTAAAAACTTTTGCCTAGTCTGGTAACCTTCTGCTCTGATACCAAATGTAACACCCCACCTCCGCTAGGGTCACTCACAAAGGGAATGCACTAGGTTTGGTGAAGTATTATCGAGGTAAACATGCACAGAAATATTACAAGACATAACATATATAAAACAACGGAAGTAAAACAAATTTCATTACCTTATAAAATAAGGTCTAAAGCCTTTTACATCAGAATACATTAAAACTTGTCTTGCAATAGTAAAGAAGCATAAAACCTTTTCATAAATTATCCCCCAAAATAAAGCGGTGAAGCAGCCATAGCCAAGAGAAGACCAAGCTATACATGATTTAGTCACTAAACATAGCCTAAAGTCATAGGTTCAAGCAAAAGAGACATGACAAGGTTCATATAGGCTAGCATACTTAGTTTAACCTCGTTTTATTCCATGCCATCATTAAAACTACCGTTTAGATCTAGAAGTAGCTAGAACTTACATAGCGTGGCAAGAGGGCTAGGAGCATGAATCGTCTTTACAAAGAAAGGTGGCTCCTTTGTTGAAGAATCGTCATGAAATTTGCGTAGCAACGTTGATCTACCCTTGATTTGATGTAGAAAGCTTGCACCTTTTGATTTGAACCCGGTTTGAATGCAAAAGCCCTTAGGGTGGGAGATGGAGGCCATGATCAAGATAGATTTTGGCAGCACTTAGTTGCTAGAATGATTTTTAGTGATTTAGGTTAGGTCCTAGGGTGTTTTTATAGAGATTAGGAGTAGTTTAGGCCATAGGATAAACCCTAGTTTAGATCTAAACCATCAAAAATCGTCACAGGCCAGTAGAACAGTCCAGAGAACCAAAACAGGTGCATCAGGCCAGCCAGGGTCAAGCCAGAAAGCTGTGCAGGTTTCTGGCTCGACACGGGCGCACTTCCCAAGTGCGCCAGTGTATTTTTGTGCTGGCGCACTTCACAAGTGCGCCAGTGCATTCTGGCTTGTTTTCGGTTTTTCTGCCTAACTTCGTTCGTCCATATCTTCTTCATATGGACTCCGATTTTCGAAAACTCAGACTCTATTTCGCGTATTTTTCCGAGACGAACGCAATGGCGCAGCCTGTTCCCCTTGATTCAGAATTTAAAATTAAATTCTGCCTTGATTCTTGTCATAGCATGTTGTAAAAATCCGGGTTGTTACAGTATCGATTTTATTCATTTTATAATGAATATCGAAAGTGATTTCAAAATATGATATTTTGAAATGAATTGAAATTCGGATTGAAATTGAAATAAATTGAAATTCGAATTAAATTGAAAAGGATTGAAATTCGAATTAGATTGAAATAGAATTGAAATCGTTTTGAATTGAATTTAAAACATATTGAAATTGAACTGAAATCGATTTGAATTAAAACTGATTTGGATTGAAATTGATTTGAAACCGATTTGAATTGAAATGGCTTTGAATTGAAATCGAGTTGAAATGAATTTAAAACGAATTTATATTGGAAAGATTCAATTTTGATTTGAATTTGAGATGGAAGTTGAAATCGTTTTGAAAACGAATTTAAAACGATTTATAACATATGTTTTAAAAGGAAATCGACGAAATATATGTAATATATTATATATATATATAATGGCCTGAATAGAACGTGCCGCGCTGCGGTAGTTCGCGAATTTCGACCATTGACTTCAAATGGATATTACGGGAGATCTGACCGTCAGATTCTCCTAAAACTGGAACCGTTGGGTTCGTATCGAAAAGAGCTTTCTAATGGATATTAGAAATCTAACTGATGGATTTGGAGATACGTCCAAATCAAATTTGGAAAAGGTCGTTGTAAGTGCAGTTTGATGGCCATTGATGGAAATCGACTGTACGGGCCTTGATAAAATTATTAAAAATAGTAATAATTTGTGTAAAATCATAAGAAATGATTTGTGAAGAATTGGGATGAAAAATTCCATATTTGAAAAGATAAAAATAAATTTTTATCGAAATGAACTAGTTTTGAACTAGAATTATAATTCTATTTATTTTTAAAATAAATAAAGTGGATTTGAAAGGGTTTTGAAAATAACCAGAATTTCCAATAATTGAATTGAAATGGATTTGAATCGAAATTTTCTTTGGAATATTTCGATGTTGGATTTCGTGATTATACAGATATTGTTATGGAAATTTGAAAGATTATTTATATCGTTATTTCCAATACGATATTTGTTGGTCGTAGAATTTGATATTGAATATAAGCCGATATATTTTCTATTCAGAGCCTTGTATTTAATATCAAATGTGATTTGGGTTTGTCGTGAATGGTATGTAACGACACCGCGAAATCCGGTAGGCTTTGCAACCATCCCTTCATCCTCCAGTACAGTAGGTAAAACCCTCCGTGGCTTACAGTTGTACCCCAGACACCTTGTTTTACGGCGACCCTTTCGGGATCCCCCGGCCGTAGCCTACCAACCCTAATCAGGGACATGTGGGGGTAAGAGTCTCCCGTTCGCCACCAAACCACGAAGCGAGAACCCCCCATCATGCTGCATCCTATTACCAGGCATGCCAAACAAGGACTGGTGTGAGAATTCTTAACTAATATAACTAATAGTAATAAGGAAAATCCAAGGACCACGCCTGTAATGACCCGCAAATCCGTGCTATCTGAGTTGACTAAAAACACCACACGTCCAACTCAAATAACACAGAAATACGACTCATTATTAGAAAGAAGTTAGAGGATGAGGAATAGAAAGAAAGAAATATTAGAATAGAAGAAAACGAAGATCACAAACTCACAGCGGAACGAATAAAATATATTATATAACATAAGCTTCGAAATACAAATCTGTTTTGTACATACATACCATCATCAGAGTACACATAACATTTGATCCAGCGGAAGTAACTCTAAATAACTAACGTTGAAGCCTCCTGCTTCAAGCTCCTCCAAGTGTATCTGTAAAAGCCTGAAACACTTGACTGCCCGTACAAATTTGGGCACCCAAGAGTTTAGGGAAAACAAAACAAAATAAACTCTGGGTCAGTCATGGGACTGGTGTGAGTAAACTCCAACCACTTGTTTAACTTTAAAAATCCTTTTTCGAAGAAAAGATAATAGTAAGACCAGCCCACACATAAACACGGACGGTTTTTACCTTACTATAACCCAAAATACTTTGATATCAAATCCAATGATATTATAATAATGTCTACATCAAATAAATAATCAAATAGCAGAACGCTTGCATCTCACGCTCCACATATATAGTATATAATCAAAAACCCGCATGGCGCTTATTGGAGATTGGATTTCCAACATGACAAGGTATGGGACCACCTTCCGACAGTGCATCTCTAGAGGCAAATACACCTGGGTTCAACAAGAACGTCTTGCAACCCGGCCCACACATGACCGACCACTCATTTCTCTTGAGTGTATCGAATGTATATCACCAACGGTTGGACTCAAACCACCGTTCCCGAATGGGCAGAATCGATAGATTTAGAAACAAAAGGAATTTCTCTAGATAGGTGATTATACACCCTAATGGGTGCGACCCACATAGCCATGCTGCCTGGCCGATTTTTGTCATTTCCCGGTTGTTGATGCCTGAGGCTACGCATACTTACCATTCATCGATAACACAATCACTTTGAATGCCACATCGTCAGATCCATTAATCACTAGTTGAGTTTGCACAAATATTCTGGATATTATGCTAAGGGATAAATCCGTTGCAACCATATACATTCATACAGACCAACCCATTTGATCATTGGAAATACTCTGTCAGACATTCGTCCATTTACGTTCGTTCTGGGATTGAACGAAACCGAAGGCACTATTTCTATTACTAGAAAAGCCCTTGCACTTTACTCCGTCTTCAATATATTCAGCATACTTGGTTCGCAACGCTTATGCCGATACGGAGTGGTTCTTCGGATAATAATCCAACCGGTCTCTCCATATTGACAACGATGGTCAAAACTTCGATAGTCTGTGATTTAACTATCGAATAAAAACAAGTGTTCAATCAACATATCAAACAAATCACTGGGCCCTTTAATTAATATTCATTAATTAAATCTCTTCTATATTCTCTTATCAATATTTGTTAACCAAATATTTTCAATAATCATCTCGGCCTCTTATGCCATTTGGAAAACGTTTCCAAATATCAACTTCTTTTATTTTCTATATATTAGAAAAATCTCTATTTGCAATTGGAAACAATTCCAATCATTTATCTCTATCCCTTTTTGTTTACAACATTCGATTTTTATATTCACTTTACTATCGAATTCAATACGTCGATAAAATGATTTCAGATTATCAAAATATCTTAAAAATATTCTAACTCCTTAAATTTCCGGAAAATTTCGCCATAACCTCCCCTGTATCGGGAGCATCGGGAAATTTCAAATAGCTTTCCCGGTCCTTCTAATCTCAAAAAGAAAAAGAAGAAGCCAAGCGGCTTGCCGATACGGCGCATAAAACTCATATATGAATTTAAACAGGTACCTTTTTGTCGGGCACATAATAAAAATCTTCATATACTCCATCCCATATCTGTTTAACACCTGTTCACCTGTTTCAATTCAATTCAACACTATCTAATCGTTTGAATTCAGTTTCGCCATTTATTCTTTAAATTGGCCATTTTGCCTATTTTACTCCTTTGTTTGAACATAGCATTTTCAGATAAAATATTTAACTCGCCCTAACCAAATTGAATTTCAATTTCAATTCTAGTTCTCTTTCCTATTTCGAATATAAATTTTCAAATTGAACTCACTTATTTAAGGCCCAATATTAAGTCGAAATCTCATTAACTAATTTCTATTCGAATTAGTTAACTCTATTCAATAAATCAAAAATCTGATTTCTGTTTCAAAAATCATATTCATTTACCCAACTTGAATTCGCATATATTTTACAATTCAACTCTGAAATTTTCTAAATAGAAAATTCGGATTTTCTTTGCTTAAAAATCCTTTTATAAAATTAAATAAACCATTATGGTTTTAAAACGATTCTGGCGCTGTTTTTCTGAAAATTTGATTTTTACATAACTCAAAATCTATACGACGAAATCCAGATTTTTCTCCTTCATTAGAAAACTATTATCAAACCAGTCCTAACGTTTCTTGTTTCGAAGAATTCCGACTTCAATTGAGTCCTGTATATTCGATTGAAGTTCGAATCGCTATTTTACGAACTGCAGCGCTGCGGCGAGTTCGTTTTAATTATATATATATATATATAAAAACTTTTAAACTTCTTAAAATGAGTTCAATTCCATTTAATATATATATTCATATATTTTTCAAATTCCATTTGAATCTTTACATTTCAAATTCCATAGTTTTAAATCCTGTATTCAAATCCCATTTGAAATCCTTTATTCGAATTCCATTTCAAATCCTTTATTCGAATTCCATTTCAAATTCTTTATTCGAATTTCATTTCAAATCCTCTATTCGAATTCCCACTTTAATTCAACTCCTTTTTGAATTTCTATATTTGAAATTCATGCTTGAATTTAAATATCCAAACTCCATTTAAATTTCTATTTGAAATTCTAAATGTTTCAAATTCCATTTCAAAATCCTTTGGATTTCCTATTTTGAAATCCTATTTGAAATTCCATTTCCCATTCTGCTTTGAAATCCTATTTCAAAGTTTTTATTTCAACTTCTATTTTGAAATCTCATATTCAATTTTCTACTTGAATTTCTGTATTCAATTCCATGTTCAAATTCAACACTTGAATTTCTATTTCAAATCTCAATTCAAATTTCATATTTGAATTCCAATTCAAATCTCTATTCAAATTTCACATTTTGAATTCCAATTCCAATCTCTATTTAATTCTTCTTTGAAATTCTATTTTCAAAGTCTATTTCAAATTCTCTTTTGAAAATTCTATTTTGAAATTCTATTTCAAATTCTATTTGGAAAATTTTATTTCAAATTCTCTATATTCAACACCATTGCACGTTCTATATTCAAATCCACCTTGGGTTTTCTATTTGAATTCTAAATTCAAATTTTCCATTTCCTTTTCTTTTTGAATTCAAATTTCCATTTCCTCTTCTTTTTGAATTCAAATTTCCATTTCCTTTTCTATTTGAATTCAAATTCTATATTTAAATTTCCTTTTGAATCATATTTTCAAAACACTTGGATTTCTATTTCTGAATTATCAAATGATAATTTTTTTTCACTTCATTTATAACTTCGTTATAAAAGAACTATTTATAAACTTCGTTTATAAAGGAACTACTTGTTTTATTTTTCAAACAAGTTTATATTTTTATTTCCACTTAAAAATTCAAATTCTATTTAAAAAAATAGAATTTCCCTTTTTTTAAATTTCCAATATCCTTTTTACGATATTTTTAAATATCATTACTTAAGCCCAGTGATAAAACACACAAAGCAACCCATTGTTTATTTTTCTAACACATCATATATAACAATATATATGCAACAAATAAACAAACAGATAATATATTTTTGAGGAATCCAGTTGGATTCCTCCAACCTGTTTTCCTGCATCCACAGATGTTAGCACATAAATAATACCCATTCTGCTTCGTGGCAGAATATCGCGGTATAGAAGGTCATCCACTAATCATAGCGTGGGGCGTATAGGGTAATCATCCGCTATGAAACTGCGGGCATCCGCTAATGAGACTGCGGGAATCCAACCAATCAATCAACCCAATATATATATATATAGCCCAAATAACTAATATATATAAATCAACCATAAAACATTCACACAAGCAACAAACAATTATTTTTAATAAAATAATTCTAAAGGTGAGTGAGATTTACTCACCGTGATTTTCGATTTGCTGAATATCTAGTTTAATTCCCATATCGTCTTAGCTACCAGTCATCTCGATTCATCTCGAATAAATTGTTTTTGTACCTAAGATGATTTAATTTTTATTTATCGATCAACCATCTTATTAATTTAAATTAACTTACTAAAATAAATAACTTTCTATGCATTAAATAAAAATGTATACCTTGTTATTTCCGCATACAACTCGATTAATCGATGAACAAATTCTCGAACAACTCCAATCATCCCCACAAACTACCATCAGCCCATTATCTCCTTTCATCGAACATCACACACTCAACCTACATTCCTTTTTAGCATCCATCATTGACTGTCCTGCTGCTGCACTACTTAAACGATCCAAACCCCTTCGCAACTCCATCGAACCAATATCCCAAGCCAAAGTCAGTACTGCAATGCCACAGTACTACCTCCAAATAATAGTATTTACAACCTTGTTCAACTCCTTCAAATGGTGGTCTCGCTGCATCCACCATCCCATAGATTTCTGACCCATATTCCCTATCGAACTTCACTGTAGTTCGACACCACGTTCTAACCTCATACCCAAATCGACCTCTTCCCTGAACCGCACCATAACGCAGTTAGAAACCCCAAATTCCACGGCCTTGAACATCCATACACGAGCGTCACCACGAGCTTCAGGAAAATGGTAATTTGCAAATCGCGATACTTTCTTCCAATCAAACAATTCCGTCGAAACCCATTTATTTCCATCGACAGTCAACCCTAGGTCGTCGCTCCCTAGGACTCGAACATCCCCCGAGCTGATCATGCCAAATTCGAGCATGTTCCTATTGCGGTTCTGATTGCTAATCCCTCTTCTTCTTTTTTTTTTTTTTTTTTAACGGAAGAAAGATTTTCGATTTAAAGAAAAGAGGCGAAGAGGAAAAAAGAGCGAATTGGTTTTTGTGGTTTAGAAAGGAAATTAACGAAGGTTTATATAGGCGCGAATTTGGGGAACAAATGGTACGAGGCCATTAAAATTGTTGTCTTGCTTTGCTATGAAGAACGGAAACAAATTTTCCTGCTCGATGCAAAAATAGGTCTGCGTTATTAATTGAGATAGGTTGGCTGATAAAAATCCTAGGACGACTCTCTTTAATTTGATTTGATTTAATTCCAATTAAATAACTAAAATATCTCGCGGTCTCTCACTCGAAATCCCCGAACTGCAAATTCAACGTAACAACCGACGTTTCCACATTTATATGATATTCTAACCCTAACGGAACCTATTCTGAAATTTAGTTAACAGTATATAATAGACAACAGTTTAAATTGATAATTTATATTAAATTCAATTACTTAAAATATAAATTGATTTTAAAATAACTAAATCCATAGATAATACAAATTTATTATCGTTCTAATTAAAATCTATTGAATTGTTTTGGTTTAAATTTTAACTTTGAATTAAATTATAAATTCTCGTATTTCAAAAATTATCAAAAATAAATCGTAATTCGATTATTTAAACAATAACCCAATAAAATACTATCTATATTTTAAATTCAATATTTAAAACCATACTAAATATTTAAAATAAGCTGTTTAAAAATCTGGGTCGTTACATTCTTTCCCCCTTAAAATAATTTCGTCCTCGAAATTGCTAAGGTAGGAAAATGGTACAAACTCATTCCTTTCCCACATCTCACTTATGTTGAAACTCAACTCCTCATATTTCAACAAATTAACTTCGACCAAAACTTTTGGTCTTCACCCATTTAATTTGAATAATCAAAGCCATTTATATCCAATCTATATTCCATTAAACCTATTCAAATTGATTCTAGTTAATTTATTCACTTCAATCCATTTAACTAGCTTAATTTAAATTTCAATTCCAGAATTCAATTCCCAGGATTTTCAATTCTTAATTCTGGTTTGAATTTAAATTCTAATTCATCTCATTTGTATATTTAATTCCTATACAAATTCTATTTGGTTATAATTAACTATTTCAATCTTTATAATCTCATTTGATTATAATCCTAACGATCAACACATCCATATATTATAATAATTTCAGAAAATTATTCTTTCTATATCAAAATAGAATTTTGGGTAAAATTATTTCATTCACCCACTTTAAAACAATACTGTGTTCAATCTTCTGTTCAAGCGTTTAGAAATTCCTATCGACTTCGTGGCGTCCCACGATTCGACCAGAATTCATAAACTACTCAACAGACAAGCCAACACAATATAAAACAACTTTTATATCAACTAACAAATACGCTCTCTCGTATCTATACACTCAACTCATTCTAGGGTACTACTGACCCTATCTCTAATGAGCACATGCCACACAAGCCTAGGTATTCGCTCAACCTAAGCTCTGATACCACTGTAATGACCCGCAAATCCGTGCTATCTGAGTTGACTAAAAACACCACACGTCCAACTCAAATAACACAGAAATACGACTCATTATTAGAAAGAAGTTAGAGGATGAGGAATAGAAAGAAAGAAATATTAGAATAGAAGAAAACGAAGATCACAAACTCACAGCGGAACGAATAAAATATATTATATAACATAAGCTTCGAAATACAAATCTGTTTTGTACATACATACCATCATCAGAGTACACATAACATTTGATCCAGCGGAAGTAACTCTAAATAACTAACGTTGAAGCCTCCTGCTTCAAGCTCCTCCAAGTGTATCTGTAAAAGCCTGAAACACTTGACTGCCCGTACAAATTTGGGCACCCAAGAGTTTAGGGAAAACAAAACAAAATAAACTCTGGGTCAGTCATGGGACTGGTGTGAGTAAACTCCAACCACTTGTTTAACTTTAAAAATCCTTTTTCGAAGAAAAGATAATAGTAAGACCAGCCCACACATAAACACGGACGGTTTTTACCTTACTATAACCCAAAATACTTTGATATCAAATCCAATGATATTATAATAATGTCTACATCAAATAAATAATCAAATAGCAGAACGCTTGCATCTCACGCTCCACATATATAGTATATAATCAAAAACCCGCATGGCGCTTATTGGAGATTGGATTTCCAACATGACAAGGTATGGGACCACCTTCCGACAGTGCATCTCTAGAGGCAAATACACCTGGGTTCAACAAGAACGTCTTGCAACCCGGCCCACACATGACCGACCACTCATTTCTCTTGAGTGTATCGAATGTATATCACCAACGGTTGGACTCAAACCACCGTTCCCGAATGGGCAGAATCGATAGATTTAGAAACAAAAGGAATTTCTCTAGATAGGTGATTATACACCCTAATGGGTGCGACCCACATAGCCATGCTGCCTGCCCGATTTTTGTCATTTCCCGGTTGTTGATGCCTGAGGCTACGCATACTTACCATTCATCGATAACACAATCACTTTGAATGCCACATCGTCAGATCCATTAATCACTAGTTGAGTTTGCACAAATATTCTGGATATTATGCTAAGGGATAAATCCGTTGCAACCATATACATTCATACAGACCAACCCATTTGATCATTGGAAATACTCTGTCAGACATTCGTCCATTTACGTTCGTTCTGGGATTGAACGAAACCGAAGGCACTATTTCTATTACTAGAAAAGCCCTTGCACTTTACTCCGTCTTCAATATATTCAGCATACTTGGTTCGCAACGCTTATGCCGATACGGAGTGGTTCTTCGGATAATAATCCAACCGGTCTCTCCATATTGACAACGATGGTCAAAACTTCGATAGTCTGTGATTTAACTATCGAATAAAAACAAGTGTTCAATCAACATATCAAACAAATCACTGGGCCCTTTAATTAATATTCATTAATTAAATCTCTTCTATATTCTCTTATCAATATTTGTTAACCAAATATTTTCAATAATCATCTCGGCCTCTTATGCCATTTGGAAAACGTTTCCAAATATCAACTTCTTTTATTTTCTATATATTAGAAAAATCTCTATTTGCAATTGGAAACAATTCCAATCACTTATCTCTATCCCTTTTTGTTTACAACATTCGATTTTTATATTCACTTTACTATCGAATTCAATACGTCGATAAAATGATTTCAGATTATCAAAATATCTTAAAAATATTCTAACTCCTTAAATTTCCGGAAAATTTCGCCATAACCTCCCCTATATCGGGAGCATCGGGAAATTTCAAATAGCTTTCCCGGTCCTTCTAATCTCAAAAAGAAAAAGAATAAGCCAAGCGGCTTGCCGATACGGCGCATAAAACTCATATATGAATTTAAATAGGTACCTTTTTGTCGGGCACATAATAAAAATCTTCATATACTCCATCCCATATCTGTTTAACACCTGTTCACCTGTTTCAATTCAATTCAACACTATCTAATCGTTTGAATTCAGTTTCGCCATTTATTCTTTAAATTGGCCATTTTGCCTATTTTACTCCTTTGTTTGAACATAGCATTTTCAGATAAAATATTTAACTCGCCCTAACCAAATTGAATTTCAATTTCAATTCTAGTTCTCTTTCCTATTTCGAATATAAATTTTCAAATTGAACTCACTTATTTAAGGCCCAATATTAAGTCGAAATCTCATTAACTAATTTCTATTCGAATTAGTTAACTCTATTCAATAAATCAAAAATCTGATTTCTGTTTCAAAAATCATATTCATTTACCCAACTTGAATTCGCATATATTTTACAATTCAACTCTGAAATTTTCTAAATAGAAAATTCGGATTTTCTTTGCTTAAAAATCCTTTTATAAAATTAAATAAACCATTATGGTTTTAAAACGATTCTGGCGCTGTTTTTCTGAAAATTTGATTTTTACATAACTCAAAATCTATACGACGAAATCCAGATTTTTCTCCTTCATTAGAAAACTATTATCAAACCAGTCCTGACGTTTCTTGTTTCGAAGAATTCCGACTTCAATTGAGTCCTGTATATTCGATTGAAGTTCGAATCGCTATTTTACGAACTGCAGCGCTGCGGCGAGTTCGTTTTAATTATATATATATATATAAAAACTTTTAAACTTCTTAAAATGAGTTCAATTCCATTTAATATATATATTCATATATTTTTCAAATTCCATTTGAATCTTTACATTTCAAATTCCATAGTTTTAAATCCTGTATTCAAATCCCATTTGAAATCCTTTATTCGAATTCCATTTCAAATCCTTTATTCGAATTCCATTTCAAATTCTTTATTCGAATTTCATTTCAAATCCTCTATTCGAATTCCCACTTTAATTCAACTCCTTTTTGAATTTCTATATTTGAAATTCATGCTTGAATTTAAATATCCAAACTCCATTTAAATTTCTATTTGAAATTCTAAATGTTTCAAATTCCATTTCAAAATCCTTTGGATTTCCTATTTTGAAATCCTATTTGAAATTCCATTTCCCATTCTGCTTTGAAATCCTATTTCAAAGTTTTTATTTCAACTTCTATTTTGAAATCTCATATTCAATTTTCTACTTGAATTTCTGTATTCAATTCCATGTTCAAATTCAACACTTGAATTTCTATTTCAAATCTCAATTCAAATTTCATATTTGAATTCCAATTCAAATCTCTATTCAAATTTCACATTTTGAATTCCAATTCCAATCTCTATTTAATTCTTCTTTGAAATTCTATTTTCAAAGTCTATTTCAAATTCTCTTTTGAAAATTCTATTTTGAAATTCTATTTCAAATTCTATTTGGAAAATTTTATTTCAAATTCTCTATATTCAACACCATTGCACGTTCTATATTCAAATCCACCTTGGGTTTTCTATTTGAATTCTAAATTCAAATTTTCCATTTCCTTTTCTTTTTGAATTCAAATTTCCATTTCCTCTTCTTTTTGAATTCAAATTTCCATTTCCTTTTCTATTTGAATTCAAATTCTATATTTAAATTTCCTTTTGAATCATATTTTCAAAACACTTGGATTTCTATTTCTGAATTATCAAATGATAATTTTTTTTCACTTCATTTATAACTTCGTTATAAAAGAACTATTTATAAACTTCGTTTATAAAGGAACTACTTGTTTTATTTTTCAAACAAGTTTATATTTTTATTTCCACTTAAAAATTCAAATTCTATTTAAAAAAATAGAATTTCCCTTTTTTTTAAATTTCCAATATCCTTTTTACGATATTTTTAAATATCATTACTTAAGCCCAGTGATAAAACACACAAAGCAACCCATTGTTTATTTTTCTAACACATCATATATAACAATATATATGCAACAAATAAACAAACAGATAATATATTTTTGAGGAATCCAGTTGGATTCCTCCAACCTGTTTTCCTGCATCCACAGATGTTAGCACATAAATAATACCCATTCTGCTTCGTGGCAGAATATCGCGGTATAGAAGGTCATCCACTAATCATAGCGTGGGGCGTATAGGGTAATCATCCGCTATGAAACTGCGGGCATCCGCTAATGAGACTGCGGGAATCCAACCAATCAATCAACCCAATATATATATATATAGCCCAAATAACTAATATATATAAATCAACCATAAAACATTCACACAAGCAACAAACAATTATTTTTAATAAAATAATTCTAAAGGTGAGTGAGATTTACTCACCGTGATTTTCGATTTGCTGAATATCTAGTTTAATTCCCATATCGTCTTAGCTACCAGTCATCTCGATTCATCTCGAATAAATTGTTTTTGTACCTAAGATGATTTAATTTTTATTTATCGATCAACCATCTTATTAATTTAAATTAACTTACTAAAATAAATAACTTTCTATGCATTAAATAAAAATGTATACCTTGTTATTTCCGCATACAACTCGATTAATCGATGAACAAATTCTCGAACAACTCCAATCATCCCCACAAACTACCATCAGCCCATTATCTCCTTTCATCGAACATCACACACTCAACCTACATTCCTTTTTAGCATCCATCATTGACTGTCCTGCTGCTGCACTACTTAAACGATCCAAACCCCTTCGCAACTCCATCGAACCAATATCCCAAGCCAAAGTCAGTACTGCAATGCCACAGTACTACCTCCAAATAATAGTATTTACAACCTTGTTCAACTCCTTCAAATGGTGGTCTCGCTGCATCCACCATCCCATAGATTTCTGACCCATATTCCCTATCGAACTTCACTGTAGTTCGACACCACGTTCTAACCTCATACCCAAATCGACCTCTTCCCTGAACCGCACCATAACGCAGTTAGAAACCCCAAATTCCACGGCCTTGAACATCCATACACGAGCGTCACCACGAGCTTCAGGAAAATGGTAATTTGCAAATCGCGATACTTTCTTCCAATCAAACAATTCCGTCGAAACCCATTTATTTCCATCGACAGTCAACCCTAGGTCGTCGCTCCCTAGGACTCGAACATCCCCCGAGCTGATCATGCCAAATTCGAGCATGTTCCTATTGCGGTTCTGATTGCTAATCCCTCTTCTTCTTCTTTTTTTTTTTTTTTTAACGGAAGAAAGATTTTCGATTTAAAGAAAAGAGGCGAAGAGGAAAAAAGAGCGAATTGGTTTTTGTGGTTTAGAAAGGAAATTAACGAAGGTTTATATAGGCGCGAATTTGGGGAACAAATGGTACGAGGCCATTAAAATTGTTGTCTTGCTTTGCTATGAAGAACGGAAACAAATTTTCCTGCTCGATGCAAAAATAGGTCTGCGTTATTAATTGAGATAGGTTGGCTGATAAAAATCCTAGGACGACTCTCTTTAATTTGATTTGATTTAATTCCAATTAAATAACTAAAATATCTCGCGGTCTCTCACTCGAAATCCCCGAACTGCAAATTCAACGTAACAACCGACGTTTCCACATTTATATGATATTCTAACCCTAACGGAACCTATTCTGAAATTTAGTTAACAGTATATAATAGACAACAGTTTAAATTGATAATTTATATTAAATTCAATTACTTAAAATATAAATTGATTTTAAAATAACTAAATCCATAGATAATACAAATTTATTATCGTTCTAATTAAAATCTATTGAATTGTTTTGGTTTAAATTTTAACTTTGAATTAAATTATAAATTCTCGTATTTCAAAAATTATCAAAAATAAATCGTAATTCGATTATTTAAACAATAACCCAATAAAATACTATCTATATTTTAAATTCAATATTTAAAACCATACTAAATATTTAAAATAAGCTGTTTAAAAATCTGGGTCGTTACAACGCCGCTAACGCGGAACGGGTTTTATTCCAATGGATTACCTGTGCATAAATTAAAGTTAATCGTCAAAATAGCACAATGCTTTTTAGAAAAATGAAACCATCATAAGACCCAGTTCTCATCACACAATGCAACGCAAACCGGAGGATAGGGTTTTACCTTATAATGGTCAAAAGATGCTTAATACGATAAAAACGATATTATTATTAGTGTATATATATTTCAAAAACATTTCAAAGTAAATGTATCAATTCTAGGAAGCATAGGTACCATATGCTATGCCTCCATACTAGTAATACAATCAAAACCGCATGGGGCGTATTGGAAATTGGGTTTCCAACATGAGTCAAGGCTAGGGAGGAGCTCCTTACCGATTCGAGACACTCTAGTTAATGTCTCAGGATCCCCCGCAGTGAACCCTTGGAAAGCTGCAGGGCCGGTCCACACATACAGCTTCGTGGATTGGCAATTCCTGAACACACGTTTCCCGGTCCTATAGGACCTATCCGAGGCGCCTCATTCCATCATCCACATAAGTAAAATGTCAGGGCTGGTAGGTTACTGACACCACTCTAGCTAGAAAGAAACGTGCCGCTCTCCCTGCGTTCCCTTCTCCCGTTTTAGACTTCGCCGGTGTGTGAGGCTCGCGAAGTCACGATGTACACAAAGCTATGCCTAAATAGACTATGCTTTGATCATCTACCAGAAGGCCTGCTTTTCAACAAAGCCTTGATCAATTGCATCTTAGCATGCCACATTGTCAGACCCTACCATATCGTTGATCATCTACCAATATATATATAACCTCTAAGCTCATACGTCTTAGAGAAGGGTGTTAAGTGAAGAATAAATTCTTCACCACCAAACAGAAATATATAATCAGTAGCGTTCAACAAATACAGTAGAAAAAGAATACAATGTCAGACACACAATCCATTTACAAGTCCGCTCTGGGTCTGAGCGAAACAACGTGTCCGTCGATTTCCAAATACGTTTGGACGATCATTACCAAATACCTTGCCTTGGGGTGTCCAGTCCCAATTCAAGATACCAGTCGTCATCATCCCAACGATGTGAAAACCTTCGGTCTTCTACCACCGTCTTCATCTTCGACTCTTGGTCGTCGTGATGATTATTCAGAATGGGATAATGTAACAACCCGTAAAATGCGAGCCAGTTTGAAATTTTTATTTTGGCAATTTTAGCGAATTTTGATTATTTAAAATGGATTATTTTAAATAATATCGACGAGAAATTTATTTTGAATATAATTTGAACATATATATTATACGCGTCGTCGCTAGAATATATAATAATTATATATAATTATAAAAGGAATTGAAAATGGCGCGGTAGTTCGAAAATTCGATTTCTAATTTCAAATGAATATACAGAATTCAATATAAGTCAGAATTGAACGAAACAAGAAATATTTGAATCTGTATAACTATATCTTTGTAACGAAGTTAACAAACTGAGATTTCATTTTAGAAATGATAAGATATGTCCAGTTGAAAATTTGAAATAGTCGCTGTGGAATTTATATATATTTTTATATATATAAGGCCCTTAAAAATAGCAATTTTGCAAACGACCTCGGATTTCGACGAAACCAGTTTTGTTGGGTCCGTGATGTTAAGCTATTGCTAGATTCCAAATTTCATAATTTTTCGAATCAATATGTGAGCGCGGCAAAGGAAAACGCGTTTGACCAGTTTCAGTTGATTTTAATCGACTGGAAATTGGCCATTTTTCTAACGGTCTCAGAATTCGACGAAACTAGTTTTGTTAGGACCGTATCGTCAATACGAAGCTAGAAAATATTTTTCTGGAATTTTTCTAGTTAGTATGTGACCCCGGTAATTTGAAATGTACGTTTAAAATTCAATATAGTGATTTAAATGTAAATTTAACGGAAACTGATTGTAACAATCAAATCAGCTTGCGATACATATCCCATTGTGTTCGGAATGGGGGTAAAACGCTATGGGCGACAGTCGTTGGGTCTCGTTTGAGATTCGTATGAAAAAGTCAACTTCATGCAATTAAAATAATAATAAAAAAATAAAAAAAATAAAAAAATCTCCTTCCTTTTAACTTCTGCCCCCCCCCCCCCCCCCCGCGTTCTTCATAAATCAGGAAATCGAAAAGATAAAAAAAAAAAAAAAAAAAGGGGAGATCGGATCCCTCGTCGATGCCTCCGCCTGGCCGTCGCCCACGCCGCTGCTCCCTTCGCCAGCCCCTCCGACGATCCCTCGCAACCCTCTCTCCTCCTTTCCCACTGCAAAACGCGCAACCCCCTAGCCGCCGCCAGGACTTCCCCGACCACCTGGAAGCGAGCTCCGCCTCCTCGCAGACGATCTGCGAAACCCCCCTCTGTGAGTTTTTATTTTATTTATTTATTTTAATTTTAAAACTGATTTTATTTCATTTAGAAATCTGATTTTATTTCATTTAGAAAACTGATTTTATTTCATTCTGAAAACTGAATTTTAAAAAGATTGAAAACAGAATTTTTGAAAAGAATATAAAACTGAATTTTAAAAAGATTGAAAACTGAATTTTTGAAAAGAATATAAAACTGAATTTTTGAAAAGAGTAAAAACTGAATTTAAAAAGAAAAATAAAAACTGTTTTAAAAGAAGAAACTAAAAACTGGATTTTCTTTTTATGATATAAAAACAGAACTGATTTAAAAGAATAATAAAAACTGCATTTTGAAAAAGGATTTAAAAACTGCATTTTTATAAAAGAGAAAAAAAAACTGATTTTTGGTTATATTTAAAGAAAACTGATTTTTGTTTAGTTTAAAACTGATTGGTTTAAAGGAAATTCAAAACTGATTTTTAAAAGTATTTTAAACTGATTTTATTTTAAAAAGAAAATGGTTTAAATTTTAAAAAGAAAAGGTTTAAACTTGAAAGGTAAAAGAGTTAAACTTTAAAAAGTAAGAGAAAAGATTTGATCTTTTGAAATAAAAATTCGATTTTTATATATTGAATTTTGAAATAAAAAAATTCGATTTTAAAATATTGAACTTTGAAGTAAAAAATTCGATTTTTATATATTGAACTTTGAAGTAAAAATTCGATTTTTATATATGGAACTTTGAAGTAAAAATTCGATTTTTATATATGGAACTTTGAAGTAAAAATTCGATTTTTATATATGGAACTTTGAAGTAAAAATTCGATTTTTATATATGGAACTTTGAAGTAAAAATTCGATTTTTATATATGGAACTTTGAAGTAAAAATTCGATTTTTATATATGGAACTTTGAAGTAAAAATTCGATTTTTATATATGGAACTTTGAAGTAAAAATATGATTTTTATATATTGAACTTTGAAGTAAAAATTCGATTTTTATATATGGAACTTTGAAGTAAAAATTCGATTTTTATATGTGGAACTTTGAAATAAAAATTCGATTTTTATATATATAGTGGCCTTGGGCAACGAAGGTGACAAAAAGGCGAAACGACGAAGACTTCTGCAAATAAAGTGCCGTGGAGCTTGGATAGCTTTCTGTGAGAATTTCTCACCTTTCAATTTTATTTCTAGTTATATATATATACTAGGATGCAGACGGTGCTTAGTAGCACCCGACACAATCGTCCACAGACCATGGACTTGTTTGTTTGGCTGTTTGGTTATTGATTGTGATATTGGTTTGAATGTGGTTTGTGGTGTGAAAAAAATCGAATCGATAAATTGGTTAGGATTAGACGTGCGCCGTTATAAGGCGAAGGAGTAAGGCTAGGTTAGACTCTTACTCCAAATTTTGTGGTTTGCATAATAAAATTGATATGATTGATGTGTGAATGGCGTGGGCCTTCACTAGACCGGGGATAAGGCTAGGCCTCGTCCCGTTTCTAGTATCGTGCCGTTATGCCGCCAAAATTTTCTAAAATATGTTAGAAAAATAAAAATATCATTTTATTTAAAGAATGAATCGAATAGGAATTCATATGTTGAAATAAAATGTTTTGTCGTTAAAAATATAAATTTTAACGTGAAGTGAATAAAATAAAATATTCATTTATAAACCGGACGGTTTGTTTATGTACACTGATTTGACTGATATTGATTGGGTCGATAAATTTTGCACATCGCCCAACTGCACAAATAAATATGTGTTTGATTGTTTGAAACCCCACACGGGTGTTGGGATGAAATTTGAAGTTCACTCATCCTGATTGATTAAATATGTCGATCGATTGATTGACAGGCTGTTACGAGCGTTGAATATCTATATTTGATGCTTATACAGTGTAGTGCACTTTGGTTGATGGTTGATTATTTTCAATGCTATTATATACATGTGTTGTATGAAAATCCATATAATTAATTTTATATGGTAATTGATTGGGCCTCATTCCAGTTTTGAAAAAAGAAATATTTGAAAAAGAAATATTTGAAAAAGAAATATTTGAAATAGAATATTTGAAAATAAAGGAATATATGAAGCCGTGTTGATTAGATTGACGCCATTTTGACGTGAACGATATTTATATCGATTTTAAAACGATTTCGAAATGAATTGAATTGAAAACGATTTCGAAATGAATTGAATTGAAAACGATTTCGAAATGAATTGAATTGAAAACGATTTCGAAATGAATTGAATTGAAAACGATTTCGAAATGAATTGAATTGAAAACGATTTCGAAATGAATTGAATTGGAAACGATTTCGAAATGAATTGAATTGAAAACGATTTCGAAATGAATTGAATTGAAAACGATTTCGAAATGAATTGAATTGAAAACGATTTCGAAATGAATTGAATTGGAAACGATTTCGAAATGAATTGAATTGAAAACGATTTCAAAATGAATTGAAAACGAATTCGAATTGAATTGAAAGTGAATTGAAATGAATTCAAATTGAATTGAAATTTGAATTGAATAGAAATGAATTTTAAAACGAATTTATAAAGAAGAATTCCATTTTTGCTTTGGTTTGAAATGGGAGTTGAAATAGGTTTTGAAACGATTTTAAAACTATTTATATAATTCGTTTTGAATAGAAATCGACGAAGTATATATTATATATATTATATATATATATATAATATAATGGCCTGAATAGAACGCGCCGCGCCGCGGCAGTTCGCGAATTTCGACCATTGACTTCGAATGGACATTGCGGGAGATCCGACCGTCGGATTCTCCTAAAACCGGAACCGTTGGGTTCGTATCGAAAAGAGCTTTCTAATGAATGTTAGAAATTTGAAATCTAACGGTTGGATTTGGAGATACGTCCAAATCAAATTCGAAAAAGGTCGCTGTAAGTGCAGTTCGATGGCCGTTAATGGAAATCGACTGTACGGGCCTTGATAAAATTATTAAAAATAGTAATAATTTGTGTAAAATCATAAGAAATGATTTGTGAAAGTTTGGGATGAAAAACTCCATATTTGAAAAGATAAAAATAGATTTTTATCGAAATGAACTAGTTTTGAACTAGAATTATAATTCTATTTATTTTTAAATAAATAAATTGAATTTGAAATGGTTTTGAAAATAACCAAAATTTCCAATGATTGCATTGGAGTGGATTTGAATCGAAATTGTCTTCGGAATATTTCGATGTTGGAATTCGTGATTATACAGGTGTTGTTATGGAAATTTGAAAGATATATATATTTATATCGTTATTTCCAATACGACATTTGTTAGTCGTAGAATTTGATATTGAATATAAGCCGATATATTTTCTATTCAGAGCCTTGTATTGAATATCGAATGTGATTTGGGTTTGTCGTGAATGGTGTCTTCACTAACACTGTTCTTGAACCCAGTTGAGGAAAGATTAAATCTTTTTATTTAGATTTAATGAAGTGTACCAATTAAATGATATTTAATTGGAATTGAATTGATATTGATTTTTGGGTTTATCGTGAACAGTGTTTTAAATAACACTTGTTCTTTAACCCGATAATTAATGGGATGTGACTTTGGGTTTATCGTGAACCGTGTTTTAAATGACACTGATTCTTTAACCCAGTCACAGATTAAAACTAAGTGGAGTTTTAATGAATCTTTAATTAGATTGAAAAGATCGAGAATGGAGTATCACCAGTTTTGCTCCAGGCGATAGTTAAATCTTTAATTAGATTTGAACGTGAAATTTAGAAACTAACTGTCGGTTAGCCAAGTAGAATGGTTTTCTGGATATTGATCTGATGTTGGTTTCGGCCTTCGGGGTTAATATTTGGGGAATTATTCTCTTGATTAATTTACGGTTAATGACTAATGAATTGGAATGAGGCGTATGTTGTGTTTGTGTAACACTTTTATAATATATACGCGAGTTATTCGGAAAGACCGGGTTTATCCCATTCTGAATAACTGATACGACGATAAGTCGAAGATGAAGACGATGGTCGAAGACCGGAGGTCTTCACGTCGTTTGGGTGATAACTGATGATCTTGATTGGGCTGTACACCCAAGAAGATGGAAACAGTTAGTGATCGTCCAGACGTACTTGGAGATCGATGGATATGCGGGGTACTAGGTGCCTCCGGTTTCGTTCAGACCCAGAACGGACTTGTAAATGGACTGTGTGTCTGACATCGGATTTCATTCTGTGTGACTGATATCGGTTGCATAGGATGGCTTGCCTGTGTGGCATGCTAAGATGCAAATGATCAAGGCTTCTGTTGAAAAGCAAAGTCTTGTGGTTGATGATCAAAGCACGGCCTTTGTGGCGTAGCTTTGTGTAACGTTTGATTCGCGAGTTTCACACCCGGTATGAATCAAAAACGGGAGACGGACCTCAGGGAGGGCATGCGTTTCTTTCTAGTTAGAAGTGGCGTCAGTGGTTTTACACGCCCTGACGAGTTTGACTTATGTGGTTGTTGCTGTTGCGAGGCGCCTCGGTTATATCGGTTTCGGCCGATGCATTCTGGTCGGCTGACGGACCAGACTTACACCCCATAGGGTGGGGAAACGTAGTGTTCAGGCATTTTAATCCACATCGGTGGACCGGCCCTGACGATCCAAGGGCCCACCTGTGTCTGGGTCCTGAGACACGGACTAGAGCGTCTCGAATCGGTTGAGGACTATCTTTTGCCTCGGTTCATAGATGGAAATCCAATTTCCAAATACGTGACATTGCGATTTTGATTGTATAACCTATATATGGCGACATAGTGGTATGGGGCATTCATGCCGCCTATGATTGATACTTATGATTTGAAGTGTTTTATACACTATGCACTTATAATAGTATCAAATGATTTGTTTTAAACGTATCAAGCATTCTTTGGCTGTTATAAGGGAAAACCCTATCCTCGACTGCGTTACATTGTGTGATGGGACCTGGGTCTTATAACAGCTTCATTTTTCTTTATTTAGCATTGCGCTGTTTGTTTTATGCACTGGTATTCTTGGGAGGAAACCCGTTCCGTGTTATACGGCGTGGTCCCTTGATTTACCTAACTTTAAAATAAAGATTAACTGTTTTAGTTCTCACACCAGTCACATGACTGACCTGGAGTTTATTGTTTTAACCTAAACTCTGGGTGCCCTTATTTTGACACGGGCAGCTAGTAGTTTTGGTTTTGCAGATTTATATTCACAGGATCCTGGTTTACAGCTGGAACGATATCCGGAAAGCTTTGTATCCGTATATCCCTTCTAGTTGTGTATTGTATTATTTTCCGCTGCGATGTATTTAAATGTAATTTAAATCTCTGATATTTCTGTGTAATATTCATTTATACTCTGTATATTCTTGTAATCTGATGCATTGTTGTAATAATAGTGAAATGTTCTTTTATATGCGTTCTGTTGTGGTTTGTTCTCGAACTATCCGACACTTTCCTTTACGGGGAAGTTACGGGTCTTCACAGTTGGTATCAGAGCTTTGGTTTACAAAGCTCAGAGAACAAGACACATTAGAACCATACGAAAGAATTCATCAGATATTGGATTAGTAATATCCAATGGGAATGACTCGTTAGAGATAGGATCAGTAGTATCCTAGAACGAGTGTGAAGAGTATATTTTTCAAATGAAAACAATTTTTGTTTTGAAAATTTAAATCAATTATTCGTATTTGATTATCTATTTATATTGAGTTGGACAGTCCAGTATATATAGATTTTGCGTATACGTCTGATCCGCGTGTATTCGAAGTTTTAATATACTGGATAGATATAGAGTCACACTCTAGTCGCCCGGAGACGATTCTGATGATAGTCTAGACATCATCAGAATTGGTATTCGAGTTTCGAAGGTGTGATTTTCTATATATTTCCATTAGACTGGTGTGAGAACCAAAATCTTATATAGCTAGAACCCTTTGTTGTGAATTGGCATCAAAAACAAGATTTTCAGTATATATATCAAAGTTATGAATTTCAAATGATAATTCACTAATTGATTGATGTTTGTGTTGTTTGTTTAATTGTTTGCTAATTCTTAACCATTATGCCTAATTTGATCAAATATTGAACTGTATTGAAAATTGGTTGCATTTGCTTGCATATCCATATATATCATTGAACAGGTCATAGCAAGGAGGCTAGAGCAGAGAATAAAATTTGTTTGCCCGACAAATAGGTACATGTTTACTACATAATTTCCTGTTTTGTTTGGGTGATGATGATTTTATGAGCCTATTGGCTAGCCGCTTGGCTTTTTCTTTTTCTTTTTGAGATCTGAAGGACCGGGGAAGCTATTTGAAATTCCCCGATGCTCCCATTGCAGGGGAGGTTATGGCGAAATTTTTCGAAAATTTAGGGTGTTAGCCAAATTTTTGAAATTTTGAAAATTCTCAGAAACTAAAGAGTTGGAGAATGGAAGCCAGATCGAGCGTAGAGTTGAATTATCAAACCACTTTCGACTTTGTTCCTTTTCGGGGACGAAAAGTTTTAAGTGGGGGAGATTGTAACAACCCGTAAAATGCGAGCCAGTTTGAAATTTTTATTTTGGCAATTTTAGCGAATTTTGATTATTTAAAATGGATTATTTTAAATAATATCGACGAGAAATTTATTTTGAATATAATTTGAACATATATATTATACGCGTCGTCGCTAGAATATATAATAATTATATATAATTATAAAAGGAATTGAAAATGGCGCGGTAGTTCGAAAATTCGATTTCTAATTTCAAATGAATATACAGAATTCAATATAAGTCAGAATTGAACGAAACAAGAAATATTTGAATCTGTATAACTATATCTTTGTAACGAAGTTAACAAACTGAGATTTCATTTTAGAAATGATAAGATATGTCCAGTTGAAAATTTGAAATAGTCGCTGTGGAATTTATATATATTTTTATATATATAAGGCCCTTAAAAATAGCAATTTTGCAAACGACCTCGGATTTCGACGAAACCAGTTTTGTTGGGTCCGTGATGTTAAGCTATTGCTAGATTCCAAATTTCATAATTTTTCGAATCAATATGTGAGCGCGGCAAAGGAAAACGCGTTTGACCAGTTTCAGTTGATTTTAATCGACTGGAAATTGGCCATTTTTCTAACGGTCTCAGAATTCGACGAAACTAGTTTTGTTAGGACCGTATCGTCAATACGAAGCTAGAAAATATTTTTCTGGAATTTTTCTAGTTAGTATGTGACCCCGGTAATTTGAAATGTACGTTTAAAATTCAATATAGTGATTTAAATGTAAATTTAACGGAAACTGATTGTAACAATCAAATCAGCTTGCGATACATATCCCATTGTGTTCGGAATGGGGGTAAAACGCTATGGGCGACAGTCGTTGGGTCTCGTTTGAGATTCGTATGAAAAAGTCAACTTCATGCAATTAAAATAATAATAAAAAAATAAAAAAAATAAAAAAATCTCCTTCCTTTTAACTTCTGCCCCCCCCCCCCCCCCCGCGTTCTTCATAAATCAGGAAATCGAAAAGATAAAAAAAAAAAAAAAAAAAGGGGAGATCGGATCCCTCGTCGATGCCTCCGCCTGGCCGTCGCCCACGCCGCTGCTCCCTTCGCCAGCCCCTCCGACGATCCCTCGCAACCCTCTCTCCTCCTTTCCCACTGCAAAACGCGCAACCCCCTAGCCGCCGCCAGGACTTCCCCGACCACCTGGAAGCGAGCTCCGCCTCCTCGCAGACGATCTGCGAAACCCCCCTCTGTGAGTTTTTATTTTATTTATTTATTTTAATTTTAAAACTGATTTTATTTCATTTAGAAATCTGATTTTATTTCATTTAGAAAACTGATTTTATTTCATTCTGAAAACTGAATTTTAAAAAGATTGAAAACAGAATTTTTGAAAAGAATATAAAACTGAATTTTAAAAAGATTGAAAACTGAATTTTTGAAAAGAATATAAAACTGAATTTTTGAAAAGAGTAAAAACTGAATTTAAAAAGAAAAATAAAAACTGTTTTAAAAGAAGAAACTAAAAACTGGATTTTCTTTTTATGATATAAAAACAGAACTGATTTAAAAGAATAATAAAAACTGCATTTTTAAAAAGGATTTAAAAACTGCATTTTTATAAAAGAGAAAAAAAAAACTGATTTTTGGTTATATTTAAAGAAAACTGATTTTTGTTTAGTTTAAAACTGATTGGTTTAAAGGAAATTCAAAACTGATTTTTAAAAGTATTTTAAACTGATTTTATTTTAAAAAGAAAATGGTTTAAATTTTAAAAAGAAAAGGTTTAAACTTGAAAGGTAAAAGAGTTAAACTTTAAAAAGTAAGAGAAAAGATTTGATCTTTTGAAATAAAAATTCGATTTTTATATATTGAATTTTGAAATAAAAAAATTCGATTTTAAAATATTGAACTTTGAAGTAAAAAATTCGATTTTTATATATTGAACTTTGAAGTAAAAATTCGATTTTTATATATGGAACTTTGAAGTAAAAATTCGATTTTTATATATGGAACTTTGAAGTAAAAATTCGATTTTTATATATGGAACTTTGAAGTAAAAATTCGATTTTTATATATGGAACTTTGAAGTAAAAATTCGATTTTTATATATGGAACTTTGAAGTAAAAATTCGATTTTTATATATGGAACTTTGAAGTAAAAATTCGATTTTTATATATGGAACTTTGAAGTAAAAATTCGATTTTTATATATGGAACTTTGAAGTAAAAATTCGATTTTTATATATGGAACTTTGAAGTAAAAATTCGATTTTTATATGTGGAACTTTGAAATAAAAATTCGATTTTTATATATATAGTGGCCTTGGGCAACGAAGGTGACAAAAAGGCGAAACGACGAAGACTTCTGCAAATAAAGTGCCGTGGAGCTTGGATAGCTTTCTGTGAGAATTTCTCACCTTTCAATTTTATTTCTAGTTATATATATATACTAGGATGCAGACGGTGCTTAGTAGCACCCGACACAATCGTCCACAGACCATGGACTTGTTTGTTTGGCTGTTTGGTTATTGATTGTGATATTGGTTTGAATGTGGTTTGTGGTGTGAAAAAAATCGAATCGATAAATTGGTTAGGATTAGACGTGCGCCGTTATAAGGCGAAGGAGTAAGGCTAGGTTAGACTCTTACTCCAAATTTTGTGGTTTGCATAATAAAATTGATATGATTGATGTGTGAATGGCGTGGGCCTTCACTAGACCGGGGATAAGGCTAGGCCTCGTCCCGTTTCTAGTATCGTGCCGTTATGCCGCCAAAATTTTCTAAAATATGTTAGAAAAATAAAAATATCATTTTATTTAAAGAATGAATCGAATAGGAATTCATATGTTGAAATAAAATGTTTTGTCGTTAAAAATATAAATTTTAACGTGAAGTGAATAAAATAAAATATTCATTTATAAACCGGACGGTTTGTTTATGTACACTGATTTGACTGATATTGATTGGGTCGATAAATTTTGCACATCGCCCAACTGCACAAATAAATATGTGTTTGATTGTTTGAAACCCCACACGGGTGTTGGGATGAAATTTGAAGTTCACTCATCCTGATTGATTAAATATGTCGATCGATTGATTGACAGGCTGTTACGAGCGTTGAATATCTATATTTGATGCTTATACAGTGTAGTGCACTTTGGTTGATGGTTGATTATTTTCAATGCTATTATATACATGTGTTGTATGAAAATCCATATAATTAATTTTATATGGTAATTGATTGGGCCTCATTCCAGTTTTGAAAAAAGAAATATTTGAAAAAGAAATATTTGAAAAAGAAATATTTGAAATAGAATATTTGAAAATAAAGGAATATATGAAGCCGTGTTGATTAGATTGACGCCATTTTGACGTGAACGATATTTATATCGATTTTAAAACGATTTCGAAATGAATTGAATTGAAAACGATTTCGAAATGAATTGAATTGAAAACGATTTCGAAATGAATTGAATTGAAAACGATTTCGAAATGAATTGAATTGAAAACGATTTCGAAATGAATTGAATTGAAAACGATTTCGAAATGAATTGAATTGGAAACGATTTCGAAATGAATTGAATTGAAAACGATTTCGAAATGAATTGAATTGAAAACGATTTCGAAATGAATTGAATTGAAAACGATTTCGAAATGAATTGAATTGGAAACGATTTCGAAATGAATTGAATTGAAAACGATTTCAAAATGAATTGAAAACGAATTCGAATTGAATTGAAAGTGAATTGAAATGAATTCAAATTGAATTGAAATTTGAATTGAATAGAAATGAATTTTAAAACGAATTTATAAAGAAGAATTCCATTTTTGCTTTGGTTTGAAATGGGAGTTGAAATAGGTTTTGAAACGATTTTAAAACTATTTATATAATTCGTTTTGAATAGAAATCGACGAAGTATATATTATATATATTATATATATATATATAATATAATGGCCTGAATAGAACGCGCCGCGCCGCGGCAGTTCGCGAATTTCGACCATTGACTTCGAATGGACATTGCGGGAGATCCGACCGTCGGATTCTCCTAAAACCGGAACCGTTGGGTTCGTATCGAAAAGAGCTTTCTAATGAATGTTAGAAATTTGAAATCTAACGGTTGGATTTGGAGATACGTCCAAATCAAATTCGAAAAAGGTCGCTGTAAGTGCAGTTCGATGGCCGTTAATGGAAATCGACTGTACGGGCCTTGATAAAATTATTAAAAATAGTAATAATTTGTGTAAAATCATAAGAAATGATTTGTGAAAGTTTGGGATGAAAAACTCCATATTTGAAAAGATAAAAATAGATTTTTATCGAAATGAACTAGTTTTGAACTAGAATTATAATTCTATTTATTTTTAAATAAATAAATTGAATTTGAAATGGTTTTGAAAATAACCAAAATTTCCAATGATTGCATTGGAGTGGATTTGAATCGAAATTGTCTTCGGAATATTTCGATGTTGGAATTCGTGATTATACAGGTGTTGTTATGGAAATTTGAAAGATATATATATTTATATCGTTATTTCCAATACGACATTTGTTAGTCGTAGAATTTGATATTGAATATAAGCCGATATATTTTCTATTCAGAGCCTTGTATTGAATATCGAATGTGATTTGGGTTTGTCGTGAATGGTGTCTTCACTAACACTGTTCTTGAACCCAGTTGAGGAAAGATTAAATCTTTTTATTTAGATTTAATGAAGTGTACCAATTAAATGATATTTAATTGGAATTGAATTGATATTGATTTTTGGGTTTATCGTGAACAGTGTTTTAAATAACACTTGTTCTTTAACCCGATAATTAATGGGATGTGACTTTGGGTTTATCGTGAACCGTGTTTTAAATGACACTGATTCTTTAACCCAGTCACAGATTAAAACTAAGTGGAGTTTTAATGAATCTTTAATTAGATTGAAAAGATCGAGAATGGAGTATCACCAGTTTTGCTCCAGGCGATAGTTAAATCTTTAATTAGATTTGAACGTGAAATTTAGAAACTAACTGTCGGTTAGCCAAGTAGAATGGTTTTCTGGATATTGATCTGATGTTGGTTTCGGCCTTCGGGGTTAATATTTGGGGAATTATTCTCTTGATTAATTTACGGTTAATGACTAATGAATTGGAATGAGGCGTATGTTGTGTTTGTGTAACACTTTTATAATATATACGCGAGTTATTCGGAAAGACCGGGTTTATCCCATTCTGAATAACTGATACGACGATAAGTCGAAGATGAAGACGATGGTCGAAGACCGGAGGTCTTCACGTCGTTTGGGTGATAACTGATGATCTTGATTGGGCTGTACACCCAAGAAGATGGAAACAGTTAGTGATCGTCCAGACGTACTTGGAGATCGATGGATATGCGGGGTACTAGGTGCCTCCGGTTTCGTTCAGACCCAGAACGGACTTGTAAATGGACTGTGTGTCTGACATCGGATTTCATTCTGTGTGACTGATATCGGTTGCATAGGATGGCTTGCCTGTGTGGCATGCTAAGATGCAAATGATCAAGGCTTCTGTTGAAAAGCAAAGTCTTGTGGTTGATGATCAAAGCACGGCCTTTGTGGCGTAGCTTTGTGTAACGTTTGATTCGCGAGTTTCACACCCGGTATGAATCAAAAACGGGAGACGGACCTCAGGGAGGGCATGCGTTTCTTTCTAGTTAGAAGTGGCGTCAGTGGTTTTACACGCCCTGACGAGTTTGACTTATGTGGTTGTTGCTGTTGCGAGGCGCCTCGGTTATATCGGTTTCGGCCGATGCATTCTGGTCGGCTGACGGACCAGACTTACACCCCATAGGGTGGGGAAACGTAGTGTTCAGGCATTTTAATCCACATCGGTGGACCGGCCCTGACGATCCAAGGGCCCACCTGTGTCTGGGTCCTGAGACACGGACTAGAGCGTCTCGAATCGGTTGAGGACTATCTTTTGCCTCGGTTCATAGATGGAAATCCAATTTCCAAATACGTGACATTGCGATTTTGATTGTATAACCTATATATGGCGACATAGTGGTATGGGGCATTCATGCCGCCTATGATTGATACTTATGATTTGAAGTGTTTTATACACTATGCACTTATAATAGTATCAAATGATTTGTTTTAAACGTATCAAGCATTCTTTGGCTGTTATAAGGGAAAACCCTATCCTCGACTGCGTTACATTGTGTGATGGGACCTGGGTCTTATAACAGCTTCATTTTTCTTTATTTAGCATTGCGCTGTTTGTTTTATGCACTGGTATTCTTGGGAGGAAACCCGTTCCGTGTTATACGGCGTGGTCCCTTGATTTACCTAACTTTAAAATAAAGATTAACTGTTTTAGTTCTCACACCAGTCACATGACTGACCTGGAGTTTATTGTTTTAACCTAAACTCTGGGTGCCCTTATTTTGACACGGGCAGCTAGTAGTTTTGGTTTTGCAGATTTATATTCACAGGATCCTGGTTTACAGCTGGAACGATATCCGGAAAGCTTTGTATCCGTATATCCCTTCTAGTTGTGTATTGTATTATTTTCCGCTGCGATGTATTTAAATGTAATTTAAATCTCTGATATTTCTGTGTAATATTCATTTATACTCTGTATATTCTTGTAATCTGATGCATTGTTGTAATAATAGTGAAATGTTCTTTTATATGCGTTCTGTTGTGGTTTGTTCTCGAACTATCCGACACTTTCCTTTACGGGGAAGTTACGGGTCTTCACAGTTATACCCGGTCTTTCTGAATATCTCGCGTAATTTGTGATTAATAATCAAATATTGGAAAATCACACATTACGCCGCATTCCAACCCCGAATATTCTTTTAAATAGAATACTCATATTAAAAGGTTCTCATAAATTTTATCAAGGATAAACTATGAAAATAAATTTTAAATCTTTCTTAAAAGATTTATTAAAACTCCAATTTTTAATTTGATATCAAAAGTCATTATTACAAGGTTATTTATTTTAAGAAATAAATCTTGTCTTAAACGGGTTAAAGAACTAGTGTCCTTTAAAACACAGTTCACGATAAACCCGCAAATAAATTTTCAAATTATGGAACTCCACAGAAATCAAATCAATACATAATCGCTATAAATTTCTGTATCGGACTAACAGTATAAATGGGATAGTGGCAAAGCCTCTTAAATTCCATATATAATATCTGTCTTCTATTACAGAAGCCTATTTCGATTATTACCAATCGAATTTCCACTTAATTCCAATTTTATATATTACATTGGAAAACTTGATTTTTAGAAAATGCCCTTTTTAAAATCTATAAACTAGATTTATAAATTCCAAATAATAATTTCAATGTAAATTGGATTAAAGGACAAATGTCATTTAAAAACATCGTCCACGATAAATCCACTTCACATCTCAATTTATTCCATATCACTAAATATAATTTCAAAATCTAATAATCTTAATTAAAAGATTTCTCTTTAAATGTTAATTCATTATAAAGAAAAAATATTTTTAAAATAATTATTAAAAATATTCTTTATATAAAAAGATTTTTAATGTACAAATATTCTTCTTAAAAGAACACCTGAATCGGAGTGCGACTCAATCATTCACCATATAATTTGGATTTTATGGATTTCACACGCATCATATATATTTCAATAACAATATATTCATCAAGTCATCCATTTACATCCAGTGTGTAAATTTCACTGTGTAAGCGTTAAAATTAAATAATAACGCTTAACGCAGCCTGTCGATCTAACGATAGACATACCATTTAACATTGGGATTTGTGTCAGTCAAATATTATCCCAATACCCGTGTGGGGTTTTCAGCCAACACACTTCATATAGATATACAAATAAATGATTGGTTAATGGATTTAACCAATTTAAATTATGCTAACAATTGATGATTATGAGCAGGTCATTTAATTCCAATATCGAAATAAAATGTAACTTACTCGAGATATAAATTAATATGGCATTCCCTTTATTTCCTATATTCACATCGTAAAATTTCTCTTTCTTTACTACACTGAAAATTTTAATCAACATTTATAATGTAAAATTTCTATCTTTCAGTTTCATTGTAAAATTTTCTCTTTAACTACATTATAAATGTAATTAATATTACAATGAAAAATTTTAACTTTTTAAAATACATTAAAAATGAAATTTTTAATTTTCATCGCAAACCCCTATTTCTAATTTCATATAAAAAATGAAATCTTTAATTTACAATGCAAGTCCTCTTTTCTAATTACATATAGAAATGTAATTTTCTTAATTTACATTGTAAATCCTCATTTCTAATTACATAAAAATGTAACTTTTAATTTACGATGCAAGTCCTCTTATCTAATTACATAAAAATGTATTTTTTAATTTATTTGTGAATCTTACTTCTTTATTACATTATAAAAATGTAATTTTTATTTTTCATTATAAATTCATGTCCCAGTTACATAAAGAAATGTAATTTTCATAATACAATACAAATTCATATTTTAATTTCATTGAAAAATGTAATCTTTATCATACCGTTATAACTCATATATAAATTACATAGAAAAATGTCATTTTTATTTTACCGTTCTAATTCACATCTAAATTACATAGAAAAATGTAATTTTTCTCATGCGGCACAAAATCAATTTATATTACATAGAAAAATGTAATTTTTATCATGCGATGGAAATTCATATCATAATTACATAGGAAAAATGCAGTTCCTATCATACGACATAAATTCATATTTAAATTACATCTAAAAATATAATTTTTATCCTACAGTGTAAATTTCTCATTTTAATTACATGTAAAAATGTAATTTTCATTCTACCGTTATCATTCATTTCTAAATTACATAGAAAAATGTAATTCTTGTCATACGGTGTAACTTCATATATAAATTACATATAAAAATGTAACTTTTGTTATGCAAAGAAAATTCACATTTAAATTACGTATAAAAATGTAATTTTATTCATACGGTGTGAATTCATTCATAAATACATATAAAAATGTTAATTATTGCATGTGATGAAAATTCATTCATAAATTACATATAGAAATGTTATTTATTTCATGCTGTGGAAATTCATTCATAAATAACATATAAAAATATGTTTCATTTCATACAATGTAAAAACACCTTCATTTTATGTACAATGCAAAAATATCATCTTTTTATATTTATAATGTAAAAATATCAACTTTACTATTTTACGATGTAAAAATATCAACTTTACTATTTTACGATGTAAAAATATTATCTTTTCTATTTTAAAATATAAAAAGATCGTCTCTTTATTTTCATCGTCAAAATTTCATCTTTTTGTTTTCAATATAAAAAGATTGTCTTTTTTTATTAACATCCTAAAGTTTCATCTTTTAATTTTTACTATAAAAAGATTATCTTTTTATTAACATCATAAAGTTTTCATATTTTAATTTTTACTATAAAAAAATTATCTTCTTATTTATCAACATAAAATTGCCATCTTCTAATTTTCAATATAAAAAGATGATCTAAAATTGTCATCTTTAATTTTCTGTCCAACGTTTTCATATCCAATACCATCACAAACGATAAATATCACATCATCTAAACACAAATCGAATTCACAACATAGAATAACATCCATCGCATAACGATTCATTTTCACCATTCAACATTAAACAACAAAAGAATAATAATTAAATTAATTAATATTAAATTAAAAATAAATTCTCACCTAGGCCGGATCTGAAATGAATTGTCAACCTTGATCAGATCTTGTGTTTGAATTCAAAACGATTTCGGATCTGAAATGATTCCAATTCAAATTCATATGAAAAATCAAAATTCAGCCTTTAACAACTGACACAGTAACGGAAATAAGCGTGACAAAATCTGAAATAATTATACCTTAATTTTCAGAATCGTTCAAATCTTCAAATGCGGATTTCGTGAGCTGTAGTCGACGGTTTTACGAACGGTTTGCGGGAGATTGGAGAGCTACGAGAGGGCTGCAAGGAGGAGGCGCGGTTTGGGTGCAAAGGCCACGGGTTGGCGATGCTCGTTCTTCGCCTACGGTCGATGAAAAGGGATGAAACTTGTTGGAGATTAAAGAGAGTGAGAAGAGCTTCAAAAAGTTTAACTACGGCCTAAGCTAATTCTTTGTGGATTGGGAGAATTTGGGGAAGCAAATTTCGGCCATGATGGGTTCGGCGGCTGCAAATGACGCAAGGAAGAAGAAGACCCCGTACGTTCTTTTATATTATTTAATTAGGTTAATCTAATTATTGTTGAATTAGCTTGTTAAAGCCCGTTTTGGTCCGAACTCCGATTCAGGCCCAACGACTGTGTTTCCTAGCTAATAACCCCTATTCCGGATCCATCTAACTATGTCCCGCAGGCCCAAAAGGTCATCTCAGCCTTCATTTTTCAGATTTAAAATTATTCTTTTATTTTAATATTCTGACGTATTCAAAAATCCACCGGAGCTACATACGGACTCCGAAAAATCCAAAAAACAATTATTTTTGGCTATGTTTTGACGATACGAATCCAACAAAATTATTTTCGTCGAATTCTGAGGCTGTTTGAAAAATGGCTATTTTTAAGGCGTTTAAATTTAACTAAAATAGTCAAAACACATTTTCTTTCGCCACACTCACATTTTAATTCGAAAAATTCTGAAAATTGAAACCTAACAATAATTTGACATTCCGGTTCCAACAAAAGTGGTTTCGTCGGAAACAGAGGTCGTTTGAAAAATGACTATTTTTAAGGCCAATATATTTAATATTAAAATATATTTTTAAACAAATAAATCCCGAAACTCAAAATATATAAGTGTTTACTGTTTTTCAATGTAGAAACATCATTCTGAACTCAATAGAAGTGGTTTCGAGTTCAAATTCCTACATATGTGAAAAGTAGCCTTTCGGGCCATATATAATATATATAAATACTACAGCGACCTTTCTAAAAATTGATTTGGGCATAACTTTTGATTCCTGCTATGAAATTTCAATTTTTCGGATTCGTTGGAAAGATATTTTTAAATAGATTCTAATATTTTTGGTTTCACTAAAATACGTTAAATTTTGCATCCTGTACGGTCAGTCAAAGTTCAAGTTTGACCTTTTAAACTACCGCGCTATTTCTAACTCTTTTTTTAATTAAAATTAAATTATTCATTCTAACTTCGATTTAGATCAATTTGTGATCATTATTATTTAAAATAGATTATTTAAATATCAAAACCCATTAAAATCACTTAAAATAAATTTTAAATTGGCCCTAAAAATTAGGGTTGTTACATGGTATCTTCATTAATACAGTTCTTAAACCCAGTTGAGAAAATGATTAAATCTTTTTATTTAGATTTGATGAAGTGTACCAATTAAATGGTGTTTAATTGGAATTGAATTTGAATTGATTTTTGGGTTTATCGTGAATGGTGTTTTAAATAACACTTGTTCTTTAACCCGATAATTAAGGGAATGTGATTTTGGGTTGTCATAAACGGTATCTTCAATAATACTGTTCTTAGACCCAACGGAGTTAAGAAAATCAGAAACTAACTGGAGATTAGTTAAGTTGAATGGTTTCTTGGGTATTGATCTGATGTTGGTTTCGGCCTTCGAGGTTAATACTCAGGGAATTGCTCACTTGCTATTTTACGGTTAAAAGCTGATAGAATGGAATGTGATTTTGGGTTTATCGTGAACCGTGCTTTAAATGACATTGATTCTTTAACCCAGTTAAAGATTTAAACTAAGTGGAGTTTTAATGAATCTTTAATTAGATTGAAAATTTCGAGAATGGAGTATCACCAGTTTTGCTCCAGGCAATAGTTAAATCTTTAATTAGATTTGAACGTGAAATGCTAATTGAATTTACCGATAACACCGTGGTGTTAGATATGAAGTATTACCAGTTTTACTTCATGGGATGAATAGGTTGGGATTGGGAAATTAAAATAAATGATTACTTCGGTAAGGTTCATTAATCTCGGCTAGTTTGGATAAACCATAATTTGGTTTGAATTGATATTCAAAAGGAGATTAAAGAATAAATTCAAAAGAATTTATCTTTGATAAAATTAATGGGAACCTTTCCCTAAGAATGTTAAATTTAGAAACTAACTGTAGGTTAGCTAAGAGGAATGGCTTCCTGGGTATTGATCTAATGTTGGTTTCGGCCTTCGGGGTTAATGTTTGGGGAATTATTCTCTTGCTAATTTATGGTTAGTGACTGATGAATTGGAATGAGGCGTATGTTGTGTTTATGTAACACTTGTTTATTATATACGCGAGTTATTCAGAAAGACCGGGTTTATCCCATTTTGAATAACTGGTTCGATGTGGTGTTGAAGAGGAAGACGGTGGTTGAAGACCGGAATTCTTCACGTCGTTTGGGCGATTACTGATGATCTTGATTGGGCCGTATACCCAAGAGGAGGGAATCAGTTAGTGGTCGTCCAGACGTACTTGGAGATCGATGGATATGCGAGGTACAAGGTGCCTCCGGTTTCGTTCAGACCCAGAACGGACTTGTAAATGGACTGTGTATCTGACATTGGATATCATTATGTGTGATTGATGGATATCGGTTGCATGGAGTGGTTTGCCTGTGTGGCACGCTAAGATGCAAATGATCAAGGCTTCTGTTGAAAAGCAGAGTCTTGTGGTTGATGATCAAATCATGGCCTGTGTGGCATAGCTTTGTGTAACGTTGATTCGTGAGCCTTACACCCCGGTTGTGAACCAAAAACGGGATAGGACATCAGGGAGGGCATGCGTTTCCTTCTAGTTAGAAGTGGCGTCATTGGTTTGACACGCCCTGATGAGTTTGACTTATGTGGTTGTTGCTGTTGCGAGGCACCTCAGATATATCAGTGACTATATGGAGCCGATGGAGTCATTTGTTGGCTCATTTACACCCCAAAGGGCGGGGAAGCATAGCGTTCAGGCATAATAATCCACATCGGTGGACCGGCCCTGATGATCCAAGGCTTGTCTGCGCGCTTGCCTGAGGGGCAGACTAGAGACTCTCGAATTCGGTGAGGACTATCTTTTGCCTCGGTTCACAGATGGAAATCCAGCTTCCAATACGTGACTTTGCAGTTTTATTTGTAGAGCCTAGTATGGCGACATAGTGGGATGGGGCGCTTATGCCGTCCATGATTGATACTTATGATTTGAAGTTGTTTTTTACACTATGCACTTATAATAGTATCAAATGATTTGTTTTAAACGTATCAAGCATTGTTGGCTATTATAAGGTAAAAACCCTATCCTCCGGCTTGCGTTGTATTGTGTGATGGGACCTGGGTCTTATAATAGCTTCATTGTTCTTTATTTAGCATTCCGCTGTTGTTTTATGCACTGGTGTTCTTGGGAGGAAACCCGTTCCGTGTTATACGGCGTGGTCCCTTGATTTACCTAACTTTAAAATATAGATTAATAACTGTTTAGTTCTCACACCAATCACATGACTGACTTGGAGTTTATTGTTTTAACCTTAACTCTGGGTGCCCATATTTTGACACGGGCAGCTAGCAGTTTTGGTTTTGCAGATTTATATTCATAGGAACCTGGTTTACAGCTGGAATGATATCCGGAAAGCTCTGTATCCGTATATCTCTTCTAGTTATGTATTGTATTTTTTTCCGATGCTATGTAATATATTGTAATCTCTGATATTTTCTATGTAATATTTATTTATGCTCTGTATATTCTTATATTCTGATGGAATTGTTGTAATTAACAATGAAATGTTCTTCTGTTTATGTTCTGATTCATCTTGTTCTCAAAGTAATTCGTTCTTTCTCTTCTCTTCAGAGACAGGGGAGGTTCGGGTCGCTTCAAGACTGAACACTTGGGCCTCTAGAATGCCGAGACAAATAGGGAGAATAACTCTAATTAAGTCAATAATTTTTTCAATGCAAGTCTACTGGTCGAGGACATTCATTCTTCCTTCTAAGCTTGTTTCTATAATTCATACTGCATTCATGAGATATTTATGGAAGGGAAAAAATGATGGCAAATATTTGTCCCATATTGCTTTTAAAAAAATTGAAAGTCCAATTCACAAAGGAGGCCTGGAATTGTTAACTTAAAACAGTGGAATAGAGCATCATTTATTAAGCAAATTGATGACTTTCTCATTGAAACAGATAGTTTGTAACACCCCACCTCCGTTAAGGTTACTCTCAAAGGGAATGCCTTAATTTCGGTGGAGCATTATAGGTGAAAGATGCAGGAAAATTGCAAGACAGACAATTGAAGCAGCGACAAATAAATAAAGCTTTATTTCATTGATAAACAGCTTGTACAAAGTTTTTTTTACAATACCAAAGTATCCTGTCTTGTTTACATGAGCAAAGAAGCATAAAACGATTTCCCCAAATAAAGCATGAGCCAGCCATAGCAGTAGAAGAGAGAGTTCAAGGCAACACATCAAAGAGTCTTTAAGCTTGGAAAGAGTAACGGTCCAAACAAACCTAAGCTATTCCCTCCCTGACTACCTTGGAGGGGAAGGAACAGAAGAAAAGAGGCGAAAGAAAACTAGGTCAGACATAAAGTCTGGTAAGTCCAGCGATTCTTAGTATTTAAACGAGGAACAGGGTCATGACATGAATAAACTAAATATAAGACTAAACCATAGTAACAAGATAATATGGGATAAGCATGGGATATAGCAAGATAAATTGAATGTACTGTTAAACTGAATGCGCTTCTAATCCTTCTCTGCTTCGCAACTACCCTGTTTATACTGATTTCTATATCTCTGCAATACCCAACTGGTGCCCAAACTAGTAATCTATGATCATATGATAACGTTATCCCAATCCCCGTATTCGCGGTCGCCTTCAGGGGTACATCTATTATGGGGATTCCGTTTATTACCTAGATCTAATCTAGGGTTTACTATCGAGTGCTTACTAGATTCAACCAGGGTTTATGCTACCCAGGGCCACTGGGGTTTACGCTACCTATTGAACGCTTCTCGGATTCAGGGTTTATGCGACCTAGGTCCAACTAGGGATTATGCTACCTAGTTGTATTAATTTTCGATGTGTCAGTCAGCCCTCTCTTGCATGTAGATACTCTGTGCTGGCCACACCATAAGGTGTATCTAGCATTATGATAGCGACCCGACACGATTTAAGATGCACAGTGTATGACTACTGGTACCCAGTGCCTGTTTTTCCCACTCCGGAGTACGTGCACGCCCGTAAACTGTCGGAACCTACACTGACGTACCCCTTGCCGTTATCTTTGACCGCTTATAATCAGCCTAGTAATCGTGCCCCACCCTGCCTAGTTTCAGGGTACCATGATACATCTATGTGGGTTACTGCTGAAATGGGTCCCCGTTACTAGGGTTTCCTGCTGGTTAAGTTTGTGGGCCTATATATACAAATATTACCCACCTATACGAGATGTGCTTAACCCTCCCACCGATCCTAGCATGTTTTCTTAACGGTTAAGTTTTGTTGGCCTATATTTACTAATATTACCCACCAACCCGATGTGCACTTTACCTTCCCACGGATTCAAGCATGTGTATTTAATGGTTAAGTTTTGTGGGCCTATATTTACTAATATTACCCACCTACCTAACGTGTACTTAGCCTCCTACTCGTCAGGTCGTGTTGGTTAAGTGGTTCTTATTAACTTAACCTTTCTTGCTTATCATGTTGGATTGGTTAAGCGTGATATATTAACTTAACCATGTTCATTCATCAGGTTATATTGGTTAAGTATTTCCCATTTAACTTAACCCCATTTTCTCATCAAGTTATGTTGGTCAAGTGTCGTTAATCAATTCAAGTTGACTTAACCCATCCACCCATCACGTCATGTTGGTTAAGTGTTTCCTTCTGGTGTCGACTTGACCCTACCTCAAATCATGTTATATTGATCAAGTGTTGTTCTCGTGTTAACTTAACCCTATCATCTGCTTAATTAACATGTTACAACGGTTAAGTGTTCTAAATTTTTCTTAACCTCACCCACTTGTCTAATTAACATGTTATAACGGTTAAGTGTTCTAATTTTTACTTAACCTCAGCCACTTGCCTAGTTAACATGTTACTACGGTTAAGTGTTTCCCTGATTACTTAACCTCACCATTTCTAGCTTGATTTATTCATGAGCCTTAATTAATTAATTAATTAATTAAAGCTCCAACCACTCACATTAGACAGATATTGTTGTGATTCTGGATGTGCCGGTCGGTTCCGGGCAGGTTTACACCAAAAATCAGTCTAACCTCGGGTCTTTCTGGGCTTGATGCACTAACCAACCACATTAGACAGGTATTGTTGTGGTCATTGGATGTGCCGGTCGGTTTTGGGCAGTTTTACACCACAACTCAGTCTAACCTCGGGTTAGGAATATTCGTCTTTTACTAAATTTACATATTTACTATTTATGTAAATTTTCCGTAACTCAATTTAGCCTAGATCATATTCATTTATCATGCAAATTAGCATATTTATATTCTGTGCCCAAAACTTGATTTACCTATCAATCAGCCCAACTTGCAGTTTATACCAATTTAGATTTAATATTCCCCTTTTACATTTCATGCCCGATCTAGATAAATATTCCAATTTATGGTTCATGTCAAAACTAGATTTAATATTCTACTTTACCGTTTATGTCCAAAACTTGGTTTACACGCCAATTACACCCTTTGCGGCCAATTAAATTTATCAACTTATGCCCAAGTTGAAAGTGTCGATATACGACTTAGGCAGGATCAGTAATATGGATATGCGGAAAGCATGTGATATACTAACTTGTATATTTACAATAGTTATGCAGGTAAATATTTAGTATAAAAATATCTCATAGAAGCAATATCACAGAAAAGTAAGTGCAGTAATAGAAAAATCACACCAAGGATTTTTATACTGGTTTGGAGCACCGTCCTATGTCGAGTCCCAGACCTCTCTCTGGATTTTCACTAAAAACCTCACTTCACCCGGAGGAAGAGGTATACAACACCCGAGCAGCTGAACGGGATTTCACGCCTCTAACAATACCGAGGACTTCAACACTTGCCTGATCACACACAAGACTTCAACCAAGATGAACAATCTTGTAGTTTGACAATGTGTGTTTTTAATAACACGGATTTGTCACTTGTAGTACACCCTTACTATAATCTTATCCTCAAGTATATAATGTGTATGTGAAGATTGAAGGAAGTATATTACTTTTTGAATCAAGAGATATGAAATAATTTCAATGATTCAATAAGCAATTGAAATATTTGAGAGCTTTTAGAATGCAAGAGTATTTAGAAAGTAAGATCAGAAATTAGAGCAAGAATCGGTGATTTGAAAGTATGATTTCAAGTCTATTTATAGTGTAGAATAGTTGCATTCCTTCATGAAGAGTTTCTACAAAAGATTGCATCCGTTTCCATTGAAAATTGAAGAGAAACTCTTGATGAATGGAAGAAACCCTTCATAAAAAAGCTTGTTGTTCGGAACTGGTCCACTGGTTGAAAATCACCGGTCGACTGGTTAAGTTTCTGGAAATTTAAAGAATCAAAAAATAGCCGTTATGTGCAAAAACAGCCAAACCGGTCGACCGGTCCTTTTTTGGGCGGTCGACCGTTTTCTGGCTGTGGAACGGAGAACCTCGGTCCACAGTCTATATCACTCTGCACTCTTTCCCGGTCGGAGCCAGGTCCGTTTGGGCCTTTTCTGTGACTTTTCAATTCCTCAAATATACAGATTTCAGAAATGAAGATATGATATTGTTTTGTGCATTCGTGTTATACTTTGAGGATAGATTTTAACATATTTCTAACACGACTCAAAGTAAAAAACCTTATCTCTTTGAAATGATCTTCTCTGCACCTTTATATGTTGGCATCAATCAAAATCTTGTCTCAACATTCTCCCCCTTTTTGATTGATGACAACACCTTGGATTTTCTCCCTCTAAATATAAAGCTCCCCCTGAATTTCTGCAACATTTGTTAGTTCATAATATAAATAATCTTACCTTTTGACTCCTGCATTAACAAATGTTATATCACATATACTATTACCATGTTAAGCACATAATTTTAAATGATAGTATATGTAACATGAATGATATGAATAATCATAAGAGAAAATATTTCTCCCGCTTTGTCATCGATTAAAAAGAATAAATACCATAATAAGCACAGTAATCGAGAGTAGTAGAGAATACAAATAATTAGCACCTTTAGGGGATATTGAATCATGTGATTTTTTTTTGATAAGCTGAGTTTTCAACGATATTCAGAGAGGTCGAATAACCTTCTCTTTATAGTGGTGTACCTGCAAAAAGTATAAGATATATAGTTTTGGTACCCACTTGCTTTGTTTGGGTCCATGGGTTAGATGAAAGGTAACCATACCCAAGAGGGTTTAATGGAACCTTTAAAGATAAAATTTTCATTATTAACCACTGAATCAAAATAATCATCGATATATTTTTCTCTGTTTTTCCAACTTACAGAAACCCAAATAGTTAAGTACTCTCTAGTGATATTCCTATTCGTACTTCTATATTTATTATAAGTATCGCTAGTCATAGAAGTATTCGAATTTCTATAATAATTGGGTTTTGGATGTGCATTAGTACTAGCAGTGATACTCTTATTGTACATAAAAGCATATCTAGTATTATTTCTATGATTATTATATCCTATACCACTTTTGTCATGTAAAGGTCGAGATCTAGATAAAATCATGTTTAAATCATTTTGACCTTTATTAAATTTCGCGAATTTATTTGTACATTTGATTCCACAGTCGCGATTGACATTTTCAAAAGAAACTTTGCTATTAATATCCTTATTTAATTCCGAATTCTTCCTTTTTAAAGTTCTATTCTCATTTTTGAGACAACTAATTTGAGATCCTGAATTATATAAGGATGATTGTAATTTTTCTTTTGAGTCAGAAATTTTATTTTGCAAAATATTACTATTCACCTTTAAGAACTCACATTCTTTAGATAATTCCAAATTCTTTTTAGTTAGAGCTCCATTCTCTTTTTCAAGAGACGATATTAAAGAACTAGAATTATTTAAAGAATCTTCTAATGATATATTTCTATTTTGCAAAAGATCGATTTCCTTTAAAAGAACATTGTTTTTATCTTCTAGTCGCTCATTTTCTTTTTGAAGGAAATCTTTTTGAGAAACAAGCTCTTCTAAGGTATTTTCAAAACATTTGGCTTGTTTTACCAAACGATTGTTTTCTTCTTTTAATTTGGAATTTTCTTGCTTGTAATTTTTTGACATAGCTAAAACGACTGTATTGAGTTTCAATAATTTTTCATGGTCTAACAAAAGATCTTTATATAATGAATCCACACATACTGATTGTGATCTGACTTTAGCCATAAGACATTTGCTTCCTTGCTCTCTTGATTCTGCTTTGCTGCTCTTCCACTTTCTAATCCCTTGACTAGACTTCTTTATTGCCATTTGTTCTAGGATATTGTTACGATCTCTAGAACACCAGGCTCTGATACCAATTGAAAGTGTCGATATACGACTTAGGCAGGATCAGTAATATGGATATGCGGAAAGTATGTGATATACTAACTTGTATATTTACAATAGTTATGGAGGTAAATATTTAGTATAAAAATATCTCACAGAAGCAATATCACAGAAAAGTAAGTGCAGTAATAGAAAAATCACACCAGGGATTTTTATACTGGTTCGGAGCACCGTCCTACGTCCAGTCCTAGACCTCTCTCTGGATTTTCACTAACAACCTCACTTCACCCGGAGGAACAGGTATACAACACCCGAGCAGCCGAACGGGATTTCACGCCTCTAACAACACCAAGGACTTCAACACTTGCCTGATCACACACAGGACTTCAACCAAGATGAATAATCTTGTAGTTTGACCATGTGTGTTTTTAATAACACGGATTTGTCACTTGTAGTACACCCTTCCTATAATCTTATCCTCAAGTATATAATGTGTATGTGAAGACTGAAGTAAGTATATTACTTATTGAATCAAGTGATATGAAATAATCTCGATGATTCAATAAGCAATTGATATATTTGAGAGCTTTTAGAATGCAAGAGTATTTAGAAAGTAAGATCAGAAATTATAGCAAGAATCGGTGATTTGAAAGTATGATTTCAAGTCTATTTATAGTGTAGAATAGTTGCATTCCTTCATGAAGAGTTTCTACAAAAGATTGCATCCGTTTCCATTGAAAATTGAAGAGAAACTCTTGATGAACGGAAGAAATCCTTCATAAAAAAGCTTGCTGTTCGGAACTGGTCGACTGGTTGAAAATCACTGGTCGACTGGTTAAGTTTCTGGAAATTTATAGAATCAAAAAAATAGCCGTTATGTGCAAAAACAGCCAAACCGGTCGACCGGTCCTTTTTTGGGCGGTCGACCGTTTTCTGGCTGTGGACCAGAGGAACTCGGTCCACAGTCTATATCACTCTGCACTCTTTCTCGGTCGGAGCCTGGGCCGTTTGGGCTTTTTCTGTGACTTTTCAATTCCTCAAATATACAGATTTCAGAAACGAAGATATGATATTGTTTTGTGCATTCGTGTTATACTTTGAGGATATATTTTAATATATTTCTAATACGACTCAAAGTAAAGAACCTTATCTTTATGAAATGATCTTCTCTGCACCTTTATATGTTGGCATCGATCAAAATCTTGTCTCAACACAAGTCTAATATGCATGTAAATCATTCACTATTATAGCCAGTTTAGACTATGCCAACATATTTATTATGCCAAACTAACTTAATTAGGCTACCCCCAAATTCCTACGCCGTAATCGTACGTATAACATGATTTCACAAGTTTCTAAGTACTCATGAAATGATACTAATAGTATCAAAGTAAGGAATAGGTGATAAGCATGAGAATTGACATAAAAGAATAGCCATGCAAGAATGAACCAAATACAAAATAATGGTTCCAATGGGTTTGATGTACATAACAGTGAATAGGAATAAACTAGACAAGTTACACACTAAATATGAGGTGCACATAGTCAAGGGAATAGGCATAGGTGACTTGGTCCAACATAATGCCAGTTCAAGGTATAACATGATCGGTTAATTGTAACAATGGGAATAGTCATAAGCAACTAATAGTCATGGGCAATTAACCACAATAGTCATGGGCGACTAATCACAATAATTTCTTAATCAATGTCATAGCCAATGGTCTCATAGTTATGATTCATAGTCGTAGACAATAATTTCATAGGCGACAGTTCATGGCCATAGTCTTAGACAAAGGTCTCATAGTCATAGTCATAGGTAATAGCTTTATAGGCAATAGTTTCATAGTCATAGGCAATAGCTTTATAGCCATAGTCATATGTAATGGTCTCTTTGTCATGAATCATAGTCATAGGCGATAGTTTCATGGGCAACAGTTTCATAGTAATAGTCTTAGGCAAAAGTCCCATAATCATAGACATTGGCAATTAGCCACAATAAGTTCTAGGCCACAATCAAGAATCAGATCCAAAGGCATAGATAACGTTAGATTTGACATAAGCATGAATCAAAGATAATTAACTCGCAAATAGGCACAGTTCTATATTTTAATTTATTACATTCACGAATCCAATTACACGTTCAAATCTAAGGATAACCGAACTTACAGTGATCGGTTTAGAAGAGGATAATAAGATAGCATTGTGGCGATTTGCTATGATTCGCGTGGCGTTACTTGAAGCAGTTGAATTAGCCTTTGATTCCCTTCTTGAAGCTTTGACTTGATTTAAATATCTTCTTGAAAAAGTTGAGCAGCATAGCCTCATCTTAGATTTATATATTATTTTATTTTATTTAGAATTAGAGCCGAGTATAGATGTAGAGAAGTTGTGAGGAGAGAATATGAGGCCTAGGGGTGTTTTTATAGCTGTTGGATCAATGTATAGGGCCAAAATCGCGTCTAGGTTCAAAAATGTGAAATCTGCCCAGATCTGGGGGTACGTCGACCACCAGGTCGACCTCCCTTGGGGTAGGTCGACCTCTAGGTCGACCTGCCTATGTGGGAATTTTCCCGCCCAGCCCAGTTCTGCAATTTTTGAATTTCTGAGCTGGCTCTGAATTTTTTCTGAAACATCTGAACGTCATAACTCCTTCATACGGAGTATGATTTAAGCAAACTCGGACTCTATCTCAAGAAGAATTTCGAGACGAACGCAATGCAGTAACCCATTTCCCTTTATTCTTCTTTAAAAAATTATTTACACTTTAATTTGTGAAACTTAATGTTACAGAGTTATGGGGTGTTACATTCTCCCCTCCTTAAAGGATTTCGTCCCCGAAATCTTCAAGTTAAGGAGAATGTATTCTAACATCCTGCATCCATCTACTCGACCATTCAATCACAGGCATCCATTGTCCCTAAAAGGATTTCTAATGCTTTCATGATTCTATGCATAGTGTGTGTACATGTCCTTATCTAATGTAAAATCAGGCGGTCTACTGATTCTGTTGACCTCCTTAATGCGAATTATGTCAGTGCCATGAGTCCATCATGTATGCAATCCTAATGATACATATTATTTCTATATGAGTGCACAACCATTCACTAAAATGCAACGTCCATATGATAACACATCAAGTTTTAATCCATAAACCAATACATATATGCATATGCAATATGGAAGTGACTGAGCCGATCTAATACCTAATGTGTGTGTATATGCATCCACTAGCAACCACTTGCAACCGTCAATCATAACATGTTTCAATTACATGTTTACATCCAAATGGGTTCCTACCTAAGGATAAAGGATAGGACCGAGAGGATATACTCAAAAGCTAAAGACTAGCATGCAAATAGATTTTACAGAAAAAGAGGAATCAAGAATATACCCTTTAAAAGGGTAAGATGCGCATATCTAGTCTTCAGTCTTCTAAGTCGCATCTTCTTTAGCTTCACACCACTGTACCTTAACTAATTTGACTCCACGATACCAAGTGTATATATACCTAAGATGATTAGAGGTCTCTCCTCTACTTAGCTTATCCATCGTGCTGCAAATCTGAGGGTCTAAAGCTAATGGTTACAATGTGCTTATTACCTCTATTAAGGTCAGTCTAACTTAGGGTGCCAGCCCACAATCATTTATTTCTCACGCAAACCATCCTAGTCGAACTCGACATCCCTCAAGTACAAGCCCCAAAGGCCTAAACCAATATCAGACAAGCACCCAAGGGATACCTCCTTCGAATTTGGATGATCTATGTGAGATGATACTAACAAAACAACCAAACAATTGAGCACTTAACCGACTCTGGTTATCCTTGCCAATCTTGCTCAGAATTATCGTTGATCGCATAACTGGCTTTGCAGTGTCATCTAGATACATGCGGAAGTCTGTCTTGAATTTTTAGGGGGAAAACCCCTACCCTAATCAAAATATCTTGCGTACTCATGGACTACCCCAACGGATCGAAAATCATCGATAGATAAGTAAAGTGATTCTGGGTAGCTAAAACAAACTGATCCCTTAGGATCGTACGAAATCTCAAGGGTATTCTTGAGGCAAGTCGAAAGTCTAACTACCCTTGTTTCATAATTACTAGCTAACCAATCAATGCCTAGAATCAACCCATAGCCCAAACACATAAGCATAAATATAGCTATTCTCAAATCCTCACAAGTCAAAGATAGATGGGTCGAACCAGCAATTGGATTCGAGACTATAATGGGATCCTCTACTACACAATATATAGGGTGCAGAAACTCAACTATGGAAGCAGATATATACGGATGTGAAGTGCTAAAATTGGAAGGAGTACTTAATAGGATAATCAAAAAAGAAAAGAAAATTCAATCAAAATCTTACTGCCTCTCTCTCAAGTATGCTGGCGGTGCGAGCATGCACTCGCCTTCCGGAAAATCCTGTCCCTTGTTCTTGCCCTTGTCCTCAAATATATGACCCGTCATACCCTAGTAAAGATACTTCCTCTTGTCTTAGGTTTTACTACTTTTTTTCCTCCCCACCTTTGTGAGCCAGGTCCATATCCATGGGTTCTTCATCCTTGTTTTGTGCTCCATAGCCAGACCTCCTCATTCTCAACTTTGCCATCCTTGTGTAACTTGTTGACACGTCTCTCGAAAGCTGTTTCCATCGCACGGAGATTCCTACAAAGCTCGAAAGAAAATTAGCCGCAGGTGATACTACTACAGCTACTGATGGAAGTTGGGCACTTGTTTGCCCATTGACAAGTGTCGTAGTCTTGTCGAGCCTACGAAACCATGCTGTGATGAGGTTACTTGCCAGAAAGCCAGGAGCCCCGGAGACTCAAGAAAGAAGGAAACAAGGATTCAAATAGAGGATCAAAAGATAATGCATATGGCTTTGGGGAATATGCCTTTAAAACAGAACTTTTCTTTTGAAAATGCTTCTTTTAAAATCGTTTGAAAATAATTTTTCAAATCTTTTTATCTGATCTGGTAACCTTCAGCTCTGATACCAAGTGTAACACCCCACCTCCGTTATGGTCACTCTCAAAAGGAATGCCTTAATTTCGGTGGAGCATTATAGGTAAAAGATGTAGGAAAATTACAAGATAGACAATTAAAGCAGCGACAAATAAATAAAACTTTATTTCATTGATAAACAGCTTGTACAAAGATATTTTTTTTTACAATACCAAAGTATCCTATCTTGTTTACATGAGTAAAGAAGCATAAAATGATTTCCCCAAATAAAGCATGAGCCAGCCATAGCAGTAGAAGAGAGAGTCCAAGGCAACACGTCAAAGAGTCTTTAAGCTTGGAAAGAGTAACGGTCCAAACAAACCTGAGCTATTCCCTCCCTGACTACCTAGGGGGAGGGGAACGGAAGAAAAGAGGTGTAAGCAAACTATGTCAGACATAAAGTCTGGTAAGTCCAGTGATTCTTAGTATTTAAACGAGGAAAAAAGTCATGACATGAATAAACTAAATATAGGACTAAACCATAGTAACAAGATAATATGGGATGAGCATGGGATATGGCAAGATAAACCGAATGTACTGATAAACTGAATGCACTTCTAAACCTTATCTGCTTCGCAACTACCTTGTTTATACTGATTTCTATATCTCTGCACTACCTAACTGGTGCCCAAACTAGTAATCTGTGATCATATGATAACGTTATCACAATCCCCGTATTTGCGGTTGCCTTCAGGTGTACATCTATTATGGGGAGTCCGTTTATTACCTAGATCTAATCTATGGTTTACTATCGAGTGCTTACTAGATTCAACCAGGGTTTATGCTACCCAGGGCCACTGGGTTTATGCTACCTATTGAACGCTTCTCGGATTCAGCGTTTACGCGACCTAGGTCCAACTAGGGATTATGCTACCTAGTCGCATTAATTTTCCATGTGTCTGTGTCAGTCGGCCCTCTCTTGCATGTAGATACACTGTGCTGGCCCTACCATAAGGTGTATCTAGCCTTATGATAGTGACCCGACACGATTCAAGATGCACAGTGTATAACTACTGGTACCCAGTGCCTGCTCTTTCCCACTTCGGAGTACGTGCACGCCCGTAAACCGTCGGAACCTACACTGACGTACCCCTTACCGTTATCTTTGACCGCTTATAATCAGCCCAGTAATCGTGCTCCACCCTGCCTAGTTTCAGGGTACCATGATACATCTATGTGGGTTACTGCTGAAATGGGTCCCCGTTACTAGGGTTTCCTGCTGGTTAAGTTTGTGGGCCTATATATACAAATATTACCCACCTATACGAGATGTGCTTAACCCTCCCACCGATCCTAGCATGTTTTCTTAATGGTTAAGTTTTGTGGGCCTATATTTACTAATATTACCCACCAACCCGACGTGCACTTAACCTTCCCACGGATTCAAGCATGTTTATTTAGTGGTTAAGTTTTGTGGGCCTACATTTACTAATATTACCCACCTACCTGACGTGTACTTAACCTCCTACTCGTCAAGTCGTGTTGGTTAAGTGGTTCTTATTAACTTAACCTTTCTTTCTTATCATGTTAGATTGGTTAAGCGTGATTTATTAACTTAACCCTGTTCATTCATCAGGTTATATTGGTTAAGTATTTCCCATTTAACTTAACCCCATTTTGCTCATTGAGTTATGTTGGTCAAGTGTCATTAATCAATTCAAGTTGACTTAACCCATCCACCCGTCACGCCATGTTGGTTAAGTGTTTCCTTCTGGTGTTGAGTTGACTCTACCTCAAATCATGTTATATTGGTTAAGTGTTGTTCTCGTGTTAACTTAACCCTATCATCTGCTTAATTAACATGTTTTAACGGTTAGGTGTTATAAATTTTCTTAACCTCACCCACTTGTCTAATTAACTTGTTGTAACGGTTAAGTTTTCTAATTTTTACTTAATCTCACCCACTTGCCTAGTTAACATGTTATTACGGTTAAGTGTTTCCCTAATTACTTAACCTCACCATTTCTAGCTTGATTTATTCATGAGCCTTAATTAATTAATTAATTAATTAAAGCACCAACCGCTCACATTAGACAGATATTGTTGTGGTTACTAGATGTGCCGGTCGGTTCCGGGCAGGTTTACACCACAACTCAGTCTAACCTCGGGTCTTTCTGGGCTTGATGCACTAACCACCCACATTAGACAGGTAATGTTGTGGTCACTGGATGAGTCGGTCGATTCCGGGCAGTTTTACACCACAACTCAGTCTAACCTCGGGTTAGGCATATTCATCTTTTACTAAATTTACATATTTACTATTTATGTAAATTTTCCGTAAATCAGTTTAGCCTAGATCGTATTCATTTGTCATGCAAATTAGCATATTTATATTCTATGCCCAAAACTTGATTTACCTATCAATCAACCCAACTTGCAGTTTATACCAATTAAATTTAATATTCCCCTTTTACAGTTCATGCCCAATCTAGATTAATATTCCAATTTACGGTTCACGTCAAAACTAGATTTAATATTCTACTTTATCGTTTATGTCCAAAACTTGGTTTATACGCCAATTACACCCTTTGTGGCCAATTAAACTTATCAACTTATGCCCAAGTCTAATATGCATGTAAATCATCCACTATTATAGCCAATTTAGACTATGCCAACATATTTTTTATGCCAAACTAACTTAATTAAGCTACGCCCAAATTCCCGCGCCGTAATCGTACGTATGACATGATTTCGCAAGTTTCTAAGTACTCATGAAATGATACTAATAGTATCAAAGCAAGGAATAGGAGATAAGCACGAGAATTGACATAAAAGAATAACCATGCAAGAATGAACCAAATACAAAATAATGGTTCCAATGGGTTTGATGTACATAACAGTGAATAGGAATAAACTAGACAAGTTACACACTAAATATGAGCTCCACATAATCAAGGGAATATGCATAGGTGACTTGGTCCAACATAGTGCCACTTCAAGGTACAACATGATCGGTTAATTGTAACAATAGGAATAGTCATAAGCAACTAATAGTCATAGGCAATTAACCACAATAGTCACGGGCGATCAATCACAATAATTTCTTAATCAATGTCATAGGCAATGGTCTCATAGTTATGATTCATAGTCGTAGACAATAATTTCATAGGCGACAGTTGATGGCCATAGTCTTAGACAAAGGTCTCATAGTCATAGTCAAAGGTAATAGCTTTATAGGCAATAGTTTCATAGTCATATGCAATAACTTTATAGCCATAGTCATATGTAATGGTCTATTTGTCATGAATCATAGTCATAGGCGATAGTTTCATGGGCAACAGTTTCATAGTCACAGTCTTAGGCAAAAGTCCCATAATCATAGTCATTAGCAATTAGCTACATTAAGTTCTAGGCCACAATCAAGAATCAGATCCAAAGGCATAGATAACGTTAGATTTGACATAAGCATGAATCAAAGATAATTAACGCGCAAATAGGCACAGTTCTATATTTTAATTTATTACATTCACGAATCCAATTACACGTTCAAATCTAAGGATAACCGAACTTACAGTGATCGGTTTAGAAGAGGATAATAAGATAGCGTTGTGGCGATTTGCTATGATTCGCGTGGCATTACTTGAAGCCGTTGAATTAGCCTTTGATTCCCTTCTTGAAGCTTTAACTTGATTTAAATCTCTTCTTGAAAAACTTGAGCAGCAAAGCCTCGTCTTAGATTTATATATTATTTTATTTTAATTAGAATTAGATCAGAGTATAGATGTAGAGAAGTTGTGAGGAGAGAATATGAGGCCTAGGGGTGTTTTTATAGTTGTTTCATCAATGTATAGGACCAAAATCGCGTCCAGGTTCAAAAATGTGAATTCAGCCCAGATATGTGGGTAGGTCGACCCCTGAGTCGACCTCCCTTGGGGTAGGTCGACCCCCAGGTCGACCTCCCTTGAGGTAGGTCAACCTCTAGGTCGACCTTCTTGGGCGGGAATTTTCCCGCCCAGCCCAGTTTTGCGATTTTTGAATTTCTGAGCTGGCTCTGAATTTTTGCTGAAATTTCTGAACGTCATAACTCCTTCATACGGAGTCCGATTTACGCAAACCCGGACTCTATCTCAAGCTGTAACGACCCAGATTTTCTGGTCGGTTTATTTTGAATATTTAATATTATTTTAAATATAGAGCTGATAATATAAATCGATTTTCATATTGAGTTATAAATCTAATTACCGTAATACGGGATATGTTGAATTCGAAGTTAGAATTGAATTAAAACAGTTCATATAATAAATATAAATTCTATGTGAATGTAATCGATAATGGTAATGATATATTATCGAGAAATTTATTTGTTTATAAATTTAAATTATTTTATATCTATTTAAAATGATTATTCTATATACATTTAAATTAAATATAAAATATATTCGGTTAGTTCAGAATGTGTTAAACTGTTGAAATAACAATGGTTGCGTTAAAATAGCGGTTCTGATTTTCGAATAAGGGTACCACAAGATATTTTAGTTATCTAATTAAATAAATTCATATCAAATGTTTTATCAGCCGACCTAATTTACTTCCTATGGAAACCTAGTTCCCTCGAGCCACAAAACTGTCTCCTGCTCTCATTATCAAGGAAACACGATTTTAATGGCCTGTGTAACTCTTGTCTCCTCTCGCCCTTATATAAACCATCGACCTCGTTATATCTTTCCATCCTCAGATGAAAAACCGAAACGAATCCCCAGTATTTCCCTTTCGTTCCTTTTCTACAATCGAAAACCCTTTCCATCTAAATTCCGAAATCATGTCAGTTCGAGGCCTTTAAAGGTGAATATCGCGAGGATTTAATCGCGATTACGGAACCGCGATAACAACCTGGAGCTCGAAGACCTTCTGGGACGCTCGTGATTAGGGTTAACTGCTGGGGAGGTCAACGATAGTGGAAGGCGAATTGGAAGGATGCGAACGCATCCTGGGAGTCGCGATGGGGTTCATATGAGCTGGAGCAACAGTATTGAGTCGCGGTTCAGGCAAAGAGATTCAACATCGATTTTGGGGTTTGCATCTTCGAAGGCAAGCATTGGGATTCAAATCAAAGGCTAGTTTGACGCTGTACGTTGGGTTTTGGGGATCTCGAACCCAGGGAAGTTGCGGTTTTGAAACTGGCAGCAAGGAATGTCGAAATGGAATTAATGGAGAAGAAGGATTAAATTTTCATTAAGGTATATATTTGTTTTTATTTAATTTTATATCCATAGGATAATTTAATCATTGTGTGTTAAGATAATTTAAATTTGGGTATCCATTTTTAGACCAGAGATTTCAGTAATAAATAATTTTAAATGGAAGTAAATTAATTGATATGACCAGTTTATATTAAGAAAAAATTGTAAGTCAAGAAATATAGATTGCCTAAGATAAAGGAGCGCGAGTCACTAATAAAGTTTAAACCTTTTAATTTGTGTAAACAAATTGTCGCACACCTCTCTGAAGCTTGTTGTTGTTCGAAGGCAAGGTTATAATGGTGTGCGGCAGATTAAGAGATAGTAAAGAAGAGAAAAACAGGGATTTAGGTAAATTAATTCTTGTTAGTTTAGTAATGACTTCTAATTTAATTGGATTAGTAAAATTATTTAGTTAATAATCAATTTAAAGAATAGTCGCCTAATCATTTAATAAAAATGGATAATCATAGGTATGGATTCGTAGCCAAGACGATATGGGATTTTTATTGGATATTCAGCAATGGGCAATTTCGGTGAGTAAATCTCACTCACCTTTTATATATTAAAAATAATTGTTGTTGCTTGTTTGGATTTTTCTGCTTGTTTTATATATATTAGTTATTTAGGCTATTATATATATATTGGGTTGATTGATTTGTTGGATTCCCGCAGTCTCATTAGCGGATGCCCGCAGTTTCATTGCGGATGATTACCTTATACGCCCCACGCTATGATTAGTGGATGACCTTCTATACCACGATATTCTGCCACGAAGCAGAATGGGTATTATTTATGTGCTAACATCTGTGGATGCAGGAAAACAGGTTGGAGGAATCCAACTGGATTCCTCAAAAATATATTATCTGTTTGTTTATTTGTTTGCATATATATTGTTATATATGATGTGTTAGAAAAATAAATAATTGGTTGCTTTGTGTGTTTAAATATCACTAGGCTTAAGTAATGATATTTAAAAATATCATGGAAAAAGGATATTTGAGAATTAGAAAGGAAATTCTATTTTTCTAAAATAGAATTGAAATTTGAAATTTGAATATAGAAGATTCAAATAGAATTGAAATTTGAATTTGAATATAGAAGATTCAAATAGAATTGAAATTTGAAATTTGAATATAGAAAATTCAAATAGATCCAAATAGAATTGAAAATGAAATTGAATAATGAAATTCAAATATAGAATTTGAATAAAGAAAATTCAAAGAGGAATTCAAAAGGGATTTGAATAAAAGAATTTGAAATAGAATTTTGAATATAGAAATTCAAATGGAAACTTAATAAAGGAATTTGAATATAGAGAATTCAAATAGAATTGAATATAGAATTTGAATCGAGAATTCAAAAAGAATTGAATATGGAATTTGAATATAGAAATTCATAAAGGAATGTGAATAGAGGAATAAAGGAATTTGAATAAATGAATTTGAAATATTGAATTTCAAAGAAGAATTGAATTGAATTTGAAATATAGAATTTCAAAGAAGAATTGAAATAGAAATTGAAGAATAGAATTCAAATGGAATTTCAAGTATAGAAATTGAATAATAGAATTCAAATGGAATTTCAAGTATTGAATTTGAATATGAAATTGAAATAGAAATTCAAGTATTGAATTTGAATATAAAATAGAAAAGGGAATTCAACTATAGAATTTGAATATAGGAATTTAAATGGGAGTTGAATAAAGGAAATTAAAATATAGAATTTGAATAATAGAAAAGGAAATAGAATTTGAACATAGAATTCAAATAGAAAAGGAATTGGAATTTGAATATAGAATTCAAATAAAAGCGAGATTGGAATTTGAATCAAGAAATTCAAATAGAGTTAAAATGGAGTTGGATTCATTTTAACGAAGTTTAAAAGTTTATATATATATATATATATATATATATATATATATATATAAAAATACAATTAAAACGAACTCGCCGCAGCGCTGCAGTTCGTAAATTGGCGACTCGAACTTCAATTGAGTATACAGGACTCAATTGAAGTCGGAATTCTTTGAAACAAGAATCGTCAGGACCGGTTGAATAATAGTTTTTCTAATGGAAGAGAAAAATCTGGATTTCGTCGAATAGATTTTGAGTTATGTCAAAATCAAATTTTTAAAAGTGCAGCGCCAGAAACCATTAAAACCATAATGGATTTTATATAATAAATATAGGGATTTTTAAGCAAATAAAAATCCGAATTTCCATTTAAAAACCTGGTCTTGAGTTAGAACATAAAGGTGAACTCAAGTGAAGTAAGAAAAGTGATTTTTGAAACAATAATCATATTTTTGATTATTGAATAGAATTAACTAAGTCAAAGAAGAATTAGTTAATCGAGTAGTGAATGGAAGTCGAACTTTGAAAATTGAATTTTTGAATTGTAAACATATATATGAAATCGAATATAGAACTTAAATTTTGAATTCAATTAGTTGATAAGTAAGTTGAAATATATTTGAAACGTGTTATATTCATATATACAAGCGAAATGGGCAAAGAGTTAGTTAAAGAGTTACTTTAACGAATTGAGTCAAAACGAGTGTATGAAGTTGAAATGAATTGTACAGGTATAGATATACCGGAGACAGTTATGGGATTAAGTGATGAAGGTATATAATTAGTGTGCTCGACGATAAGGTACATGTTTAATTCATATATGAGATTTTATGCGCCGTATCGGCAAGCCGCTTGGATTTTTCTTTTTCTTTTTGAGATGAGAAGTTACCGGGAAGCTATTTGAAATTTCCCGATGCTCCCGATACAGGGGAGGTTATGGCAAATTTTTCCGAAAATTTAAGGAGTTAGAATATTTGATAACTAGAAATCCATATATCGATATGTATAGAGAATTAGATAATGAAACAAATTTAAATAGGATATTTGAAACAAGAAGGAAACTATAACTTAGATTTGTTAAAAATAACAAGGGAAATGTATACGTGTTTTAAAAATAGATAATTGGTTTGTATAGTATTGATTATTCGAGTAAGTAGTCTTGTCTGTTTTGACGTTATGAATGTTATTCAGTCAAGGTCTGAGAGGTAATTATACCCCAACTTGATTGGTTTCATTAACAACCGATAAATAGCAAAACTCAGTCTCGAAGATCAACGTTTAAAGAGATTTAGTTGAATGTATATATTTGGGTTGTCGTAACGATGTTTTACCCAACATCCGTTTTAACCCAAATAAATGTAAACTTGGAAATAAAATAACAAATGTTTTCTAAGTATAGAACTAAATGAGTTCGTGGAAGAGATAAGTGATTGGAATGTTTTCCAATTAAAATCGAAATTATTTTCTAACTATAGAAAATAAAAGGAGGCGATACTTGTAAATATTTGGGTAACAAATATTGATAGGGAAATGGAGAAGATATTTAATTAATGAAATATTAATTAAAGGGCCCAGTGATTTGTTTGATATGTTTGGATGAACACTTGTTTTTATTTGATAGTTAAATCACAGACTATCGAAGTTTTTGACCATCGTTGTCAATATGGAGAGACCGGTTGGATTATTATCCTAAGAACCACTCCGTATCGGCATAAGCGTTGCGAACCAAGTATGCTGAATATATTGAAGACGGAGTAAAGTGCAAGGACTTTTTCTATTAAATAGAAATAGTGCCTTCGGTTTCGTTCAATCCCAGAACGAACGTAAATGGATGAATGTCTGACAGAGTATTTCCAATGATCAAATGGGTTGGTCTGTATAAATATATATGGTTGCAACGGATTTATTCCCTTAGCATAACATCCAGAATATTTGTGCCAACTCAACTAGTGATTAACGGATCTGACAATGTGGCATTCAAAGTGATTGTGCTATCAATGAATGGTAAGTATTCGTAGCCTCAGACCTCAACAACCGGGAAAGGACAAAAATCGGGCAGGCAGCATGGCTATGTGGGTCACACCCATTAGGATGTATAATCACCTATCTAGAGGTTCATTTAATTTCTTATTCTATTCGATGCTGTCCCAGTTGGGAGGCGGTTGCTGATCCCAACCATTGGTGATATACATTCGATACACTCAAGCGAAATGAGTGGTCGGTCATGTGTGGGCCGGGTTACAAGATGTTTTTGTTGAACCCAGTGTATTCCTCTCTAGAGATACATTAGCGGAAGGTGGTCCCATACCTTGTCATGTTGGAAATCCAATCTCCAATAAGCGCCATGCGGTTTTTGATTTTATACAATGTATGTGGAGCGTGAGATGCAAGCGTTCTGCTATTTGGTTATTTACTTGATGTAGACATTATTATAATATCACTAGATTTTCGTATCAAAGTGTTTTGGGTTATAGTAAGGTAAAAACCGTCCGTGTTTATGTGTGGGCTGGTCTTACTATTACCTTTTCTTTTGAAAGGATTTTTAAAGTTAAACAAGTGGTTGGAGTTTACTCACACCAGTCCCATGACTGACCCAGAGTTTTTTTTTTGTTTTCCCTAAAGTCTTGGGTGCCCAAATTTGTACGGGCAGTCAAGTAGTCGGGATTTCACAGATTTATTTGAAGGAGCTGGAAGCAGGAGGCTTCGCCGGTTAGCTATAGGCTATCATATATTCCGCTGTAGACCTTGTTTGTATCTGGAAACAGGTGTTTATAACTGTTCCAGAAATGACTGTTGTGCTCTGATGATGGTATGTATATAAAGTTACTGATTTGTATTTCAAAAGTTATGTTATATAATATATTTTATTCGTTCCGCTGTGAGATTCGTGTTTACTTTGATTATGCTCAGTTGTGTTCTTCTTCTTCTATTCTATTAGTTCTATCTTTTCTATCTCACCCTCTAATTTCTTCTATTAATGATACGGTATTTTCGATGTCTGAACAGTCGACGCTGGGTTTTGTGTCGATTTTCGGAGTCGAAAATCCCGTGGTCGTTACAGTGGTATCAGAGCCAGGTTGAGCGAATACCTAGGCTTTGGTGGAAATGTGCTCATTAGAGATAGGGTCAGCAGTGCCCTAGAATGAGTTGGGTGTATAATACGAGAGCGCGTATTTGTTATTAATATAAAAATTGTTTTATATTGTGTTGGCTAGTCTGTTGAGTGGTTTATGAATTCTGGTCGAATCGTGGGACGCCACGAAGTCGATAGGGATTTCTAAACAATTGAACAGAAAATACGACATGATATTGTTTTTAAATGGGTAAATGAAATAATTTTACCCAAAATTTCTATTTTTGATATAGAAAGAATAATTTTCTAGAATTATTATTATATGGATGTGTTGGATGTTGATTTTATAATCAAATGAGATTATAAACTTAGAATGATTATTTATAACCAAATAGAATTTGTATAGGAATTAAATATACAAATGAGATGAATTAGAATTTAATTCAAACCAGAATTTGGAATTTTAATCCTGGGAATTTGGAAAATATTTTCAAAGTATATTAAATAGTATAGCTTTGTTTTGTAAAGGATTTGAATAAATACCATTTTTGAATGGATTTTAGAAGTGATAAAGCACTGAATTCACTTCAGTGGCTGGGAAATAATTCTGATGATGATTGCAACATCATCAGTGTTCATTTTCGAGTTTCTAAGTGATGGATTGCTACCTTAGAAAATTTTGTTGGAAATTTATTTGAAAATTCAAATGTTTTGAATTTGTGATAGGAATAAATATATGTTCATATTTATATATTATCTCAAAAGGACTTGAAATAAAAACCCGGGAATTTGAATTCTGGAATTAAAATTTAACTTAAAACAAGTTAAATAAATCAAGTGAATGAATTGATTTAGAATCAATTTGAATGCATGTGAATGAGAAACCAAATGTTTTGGTAGAACTAAAATTGTTGAAATATGAAGAGGTGAGTTTCAACATAAAGAAGTTGTGAAAAGTAATGGATTTGTACCATTTTCTTACCTTCGCAATTTCGAGGACGAAATTATTTTAAGGGGGGAAGAATGTAACGACCCAGATTTTCTGGTCGGTTTATTTTGAATATTTAATATTATTTTAAATATAGAGCTGATAATATAAATCGATTTTCATATTGAGTTATAAATCTAATTACCGTAATACGGGATATATTGAATTCGAAGTTAGAATTGAATCAAAACAGTTCAGATAATAAATATAAATTCTATGTGAATGTAATCGATAATGGTAATGATATATTATCGAGAAATTTATTTGTTTATAAATTTAAATTATTTTATATCTATTTAAAATGATTATTCTATATACATTTAAATTAAATATAAAATATACTCGGTTAGTTCAGAATGTGTTAAACTGTTGAAATAACAATGGTTGCGTTAAAATAGCGGTTCTGATTTTCGAATAAGGGTACCACAAGATATTTTAGTTATCTAATTAAATAAATTCATATCAAATGTTTTATCAGCCGACCTAATTTACTTCCTATGGAAACCTAGTTCCCTCGAGCCACAAAACTGTCTCCTGCTCTCGTTATCAAGGAAACACGATTTTAATGGCCTGTGTAACTCTTGTCTCCTCTCGCCCTTATATAAACCATCGACCTCGTTATATCTTTCCATCCTCAAATGAAAAACCGAAACGAATCCCCAGTATTTCCCTTTCGTTCCTTTTCTACAATCGAAAACCCTTTCCATCTAAATTCCGAAATCATGTCAGTTCGAGGCCTTTAAAGGTGAATATCGCGAGGATTTAATCGCGATTACGGAACCGCGATAACAACCTGGAGCTCGAAGACCTTCTGGGACGCTCGTGATTAGGGTTAACTGCGATTTCTGGGGAGGTCAACGATAGTGGAAGGCGAATTGGAAGGATGCGAACGCATCCTGGGAGTCGCGATGGGGTTCATGTGAGCTGGAGCAACAGTATTGAGTCGCGGATCAGGCAAAGAGATTCAACATCGATTTTGGGGTTTGCATCTTCGAAGGCAAGCATTGGGATTCAAATCAAAGGCTAGTTTGACGCTGTACGTTGGGTTTTGGGGATCTCGAACCCAGGGAAGTTGCGGTTTTGAAACTGGCAGCAAGGAATGTCGAAATGGAATTAATGGAGAAGAAGGATTAAATTTTCATTAAGATATATATTTGTTTTTATTTAATTTTACATCCATAGGATAATTTAATCATTGTGTGTTAAGATAATTTAAATTTGGGTATCCATTTTTAGACCAGAGATTTCAGTAATAAATAATTTTAAATGGAAGTAAATTAATTGATATGACCAGTTTATATTAAGAAAAAATTGTAAGTCAAGAAATATAGATTGCCTAAGCTAAAGGAGCGCGAGTCACTAATAAAGTTTAAACCTTTTAATTTGTGTAAACAAATTGTCGTACACCTCTCTGATGCTTGTTGTTGTTCGAAGGCAAGGTTATAATGGTGTGCGGCAGATTAAGAGATAGTAAAGAAGAGAAAAACAGGGATTTAGGTAAATTAATTCTTGTTAGTTTAGTAATGACTTCTAATTTAATTGGATTAGTAAAATTATTTAGTTAATAATCAATTTAAAGAATAGTCGCCTAATCATTTAATAAAAATGGATAATCATAGGTATGGATTCGTAGCCAAGACGATATGGGATTTTTATTGGATATTCAGCAATGGGCAATTTCGGTGAGTAAATCTCACTCACCTTTTATATATTAAAAATAATTGTTGTTGCTTGTTTGGATTTTTCTGCTTGTTTTATATATATTAGTTATTTAGGCTATTATATATATATTGGGTTGATTGATTTGTTGGATTCCCGCAGTCTCATTAGCGGATGCCCGCAGTTTCATTGCGGATGATTACCTTATACGCCCCACGCTATGATTAGTGGATGACCTTCTATACCACGATATTCTGCCACGAAGCAGAATGGGTATTATTTATGTGCTAACATCTGTGGATGCAGGAAAACAGGTTGGAGGAATCCAACTGGATTCCTCAAAAATATATTATCTGTTTGTTTATTTGTTTGCATATATATTGTTATATATGATGTGTTAGAAAAATAAATAATTGGTTGCTTTGTGTGTTTAAATATCACTGGGCTTAAGTAATGATATTTAAAAATATCATGGAAAAAGGATATTTGAGAATTAGAAAGGAAATTCTATTTTTCTAAAATAGAATTGAAATTTGAAATTTGAATATAGAAGATTCAAATAGAATTGAAATTTGAAATTTGAATATAGAAGATTCAAATAGAATTGAAATTTGAAATTTGAATATAGAAAATTCAAATAGATCCAAATAGAATTGAAAATGAAATTGAATAATGAAATTCAAATATAGAATTTGAATAAAGAAAATTCAAAGAGGAATTCAAAAAGGATTTGAATAAAAGAATTTGAAATAGAATTTTGAATATAGAAATTCAAATGGAAACTTAATAAAGGAATTTGAATATAAAGAATTCAAACAGAATTGAATATAGAATTTGAATCGAGAATTCAAAAAGAATTGAATATGGAATTTGAATATAGAAATTCATAAAGGAATGTGAATAGAGGAATAAAGGAATTTGAATAAATGAATTTGAAATATTGAATTTCAAAGAAGAATTGAATTGAATTTGAAATATAGAATTTCAAAGAAGAATTGAAATAGAAATTGAAGAATAGAATTCAAATGGAATTTCAAGTATAGAAATTGAATAATAGAATTCAAATGGAATTTCAAGTATTGAATTTGAATATGAAATTGAAATAGAAATTCAAGTATTGAATTTGAATATAAAATAGAAAAGGGAATTCAACTATAGAATTTGAATATAGGAATTTAAATGGGAGTTGAATAAAGGAAATTTAAATATAGAATTTGAATAATAGAAAAGGAAATAGAATTTGAACATAGAATTCAAATAGAAAAGGAATTGGAATTTGAATCGAGAAATTCAAATAGAGTTAAAATGGGGTTGGATTCATTTTAACGAAGTTTAAAAGTTTATATATATATATATATATATAAATATAATTAAAACGAACTCGCCGCAGCGCTGCAGTTCGTAAATTGGCGACTCGAACTTCAATTGAGTATACAGGACTCAATTGAAGTCGGAATTCTTTGAAACAAGAATCGTCAGGACCGGTTGAATAATAGTTTTTCTAATGGAAGAGAAAAATCTGGATTTCGTCGAATAGATTTTGAGTTATGTCAAAATCAAATTTTTAAAAGTGCAGCGCCAGAGACCATTAAAACCATAATGGATTTTATATAATAAATATAGGGATTTTTAAGCAAATAAAAATCCGAATTTCCATTTAAAAACCTGGTCTTGAGTTAGAACATAAAGGTGAACTCAAGTGAAGTAAGAAAAGTGATTTTTGAAACAATAATCATATTTTTGATTATTGAATAGAATTAACTAAGTCAAAGAAGAATTAGTTAATCGAGTGGTGAATGGAAGTCGAACTTTGAAAATTGAATTTTTGAATTGTAAACATATATTTGAAATCGAATATAGAACTTAAAATTTGAATGATAAGTAAGTTGAAATATATTTGAAACGTGTTATATTCATATATACAAGCGAAATGGGCAAAGAGTTAGTTAAAGAGTTACTTTAACGAATTGAGTCAAAACGAGTGTATGAAGTTGAAATGAATTGTACAGGTATAGATATACCGGAGACAGTTATGGGATTAAGTGATGAAGGTATATAATTAGTGTGCTCAACAATAAGGTACATGTTTAATTCATATATGAGATTTTATGCGCCGTATCGGCAAGCCGCTTGGCTTTTTCTTTTTCTTTTTGAGATGAGAAGTTACCGGGAAGCTATTTGAAATTTCCCGATGCTCCCGATACAGGGGAGGTTATGGCAAATTTTTCCGAAAATTTAAGGAGTTAGAATATTTGATAACTAGAAATCCATATATCGATATGTATAGAGAATTATATAATGAAACAAATTTAAATAGGATATTTGAAACAAGAAGGAAACTATAACTTAGATTTGTTAAAAATAACAAGGGAAATGTATACGTGTTTTAAAAATAGATAATTGGTTTGTATAGTATTGATTATTCGAGTAAGTAGTCTTGTCTGTTTTGACGTTATGAATGTTATTCAGTCAAGGTCTGAGAGGTAATTATACCCCAACTTGATTGGTTTCATTAACAATCGATAAATAGCAAAACTCTGTCTCGAAGATCAACGTTTAAAGAGATTTAGTTGAATGTATATATTTGGGTTGTCGTAACGATATTTTACACAACATCCGTTTTAACCCAAATAAATGTAAACTTGGAAAAAAAAACAAATGTTTTCTAAGTATAGAACTAAATGAGTTCGTGGAAGAGATAAGTGATTGGAATGTTTTCCAATTAAAATCGAAATTATTTTCTAACTATAGAAAATAAAAGGAGGCGATACTTGTAAATATTTGGGTAACAAATATTGATAGGGAAATGGAGAAGATATTTAATTAATGAAATATTAATTAAAGGGCCTAGTGATTTGTTTGATATGTTTGGATGAACACTTGTTTTTATTTGATAGTTAAATCACAGACTATCGAAGTTTTTGACCATCGTTGTCAATATGGAGAGACCGGTTGGATTATTATCCGAAGAACCACTCCGTATCGGCATAAGCGTTGCGAACCAAGTATGCTGAATATATTGAAGACGGAGTAAAGTGCAAGGACCTTTTCTATTAAATAGAAATAGTGCCTTCGGTTTCGTTCAATCCCAGAACGAACGTAAATGGATGAATGTCTGACAGAGTATTTCCAATGATCAAATGGGTTGGTCTGTATAAATATATATGGTTGCAACAGATTTATTCCCTTAGCATAACATCCAGAATATTTGTGCAAACTCAACTAGTGATTAATGGATCTGACAATGTGGCATTCAAAGTGATTGTGCTATCAATGAATGGTAAGTATTCGTAGCCTCAGACCTCAACAACCGGGAAAGGACAAAAATCGGGCAGGCAGCATGGCTATGTGGGTCGCACCCATTAGGATGTATAATCACCTATCTAGAGGTTCATTTAATTTCTTATTCTATTCGATGCTGTCCCAGTCGGGAGGCGGTTGCTGATCCCAACCGTTGGTGATATACATTCGATACACTCAAGCGAAATGAGTGGTCGGTCATGTGTGGGCCGTGTTACAAGATGTTCTTGTTGAACCCAGTGTATTCCTCTCTAGAGATACACTAGCGGAAGGTGGTCCCATACCTTGTCATGTTGGAAATCCAATCTCCAATAAGCGCCATGCGGTTTTTGATTTTATACTATGTATGTGGAGCGTGAGATGCAAGCGTTCTTCTATTTGGTTATTTACTTGATGTAGACATTATTATAATATCACTAGATTTTCGTATCAAAGTGTTTTGGGTTATAGTAAGGTAAAAACCGTCCGTGTTTATGTGTGGGCTGGTCTTACTATTACCTTTTCTTTTGAAAGGATTTTTAAAGTTAAACAAGTGGATGGAGTTTACTCACACCAGTCCCATGACTGACCCAGAGTTTATTTTGTTTTGTTTTCCCTAAACTCTTGGGTGCCCAAATTTGTACGGGTAGTCAAGTAGTCGGGATTTCACAGATTTATTTGAAGGAGCTGGAAGCAGGAGGCTTCACCGGTTAGCTATAGGCTATCATATATTCCGCTGTGGACCTTGTTTGTATCTGGAAACAGGTGTTTATAACTGTTCCAGAAATGACTGTTGTGCTCTGATGATGGTATGTATATAAAGTTACTGATTTGTATTTCAAAAGTTATGTTATATAATATATTTTATTCGTTCCGCTGTGAGATTCGTGTTTACTTTGATTATGCTCAGTTGTGTTCTTCTTCTTCTATTCTATTAGTTCTATCTTTTCTATCTCACCCTCTAATTTCTTCTATTAATGATACGGTATTTTCGATGTCTGAACAGTCGACGCTGGGTTTTGTGTCGATTTTCGGAGTCGAAAATCCCGTGGTCGTTACACAAGCAGAATTTCGAGACAAACGCAATGGCATAACCCATTTTCCTTAATTATTCTTTAAAAATTATTTACACTTTAATTTGTGAAACTTAATGTTACAGAATTATGGGGTGTTATGTAGTTTATGGGTTATATGGTCGAAGCACAATGTGGTAAAAGACAAGAATTTTGGATAATGAATCAGCCTCAGAAGATCAGCTGGACATGGAGAAACATTTTCAAGTTAAGATCTATCATTCTTACTTATTTCAAATATTCAATTTCCCTTGATTCCAAAGTGTTGTTGTGTGATGATCCCTGGTTAGAGAATGGATTAATTTTGTGTAAGTCTCTCTCTCATCTTGAAATGCTTTCTTCTAGTATTAACCACAATGCCAAAGTTATTGATTATGTACGTGATGGGATTATATGTTTATCTCTATCCTATGTGACAAGAATCAATCAATTGTGGCTTATAGCTAGACAATTAAAATTAAGTAGTGAAGGAGCTAATGTGATAGTTTGGTGTGATCATGGAATTAATTTATAGATAAAGAGAATGTAAGAAAATTTAATTGGAATCACAACAATGCTGTAATGTCCCGTACTTTTACGGTGTTATAATTAATTTATTTAATCATTTATATAGTGATTTAGAGAATTAAATGACCGTTTAATTAAATTATATTGAATATTTAATTAATATAATAATTAAATAATATATTTAATTTCTGAAATAATTAGAAATAGTGAATTGACAATATAATGTGAACTGGACAATTCAAAGTATTTAATTCGGCTTAGAATTGAATTAGAATGACGAATATATTATTTGAACGACAGTTTGAACGTACAATTATATTATAATTAAAATCGAGCTCCAAATGGCACGGTAATTCGCTATTTGGCGATTCGAACTTCAACTGAATATACAGGGTCCGTTTTAAATCGGATTTCCGTGAGACAAGAAACGTTCGGAGCTGGTGAAGTATATTTTTCTAATGGAAGAGAAAAATAGAGATTTCGTCGTGTAGATTTGGATTTATGTCCACATCAAATTTTAGAAAAGTCGTTATGGATTTTCCTTTATAAATTATAACGATATATAAAAGGAATTTCATTATAAATCGAATATCGATATATATCAGGATTTGAAATATCAAGTTAAAAATTCATATAGGAATATTTTGAAGCTGTACGGTATTCCATGTGAATATATATACGATAATATTTATTATTAAATATTTAATTTAATTGTTTATATATATATTTATATATTTGAAAGGGCTATTTAGAACTTTAAAAATAGCCAGTTTTGCAAACGACGTCAGAATTCGACGAAACTAGTTTTATTGGATCCGCAATGTTAAATTATTGTTAGATCTCAATTTCCGCGATTTTTGAAGTCTGTATGTGGCCGTACGGTCGATAAATTGACCTTTTAAAATACGTAGTGTGAGCAAACGAAGTCAGAATTCGACGAAACCAGTTTCGTTGGGACCATAATGTCAAACTCTAGTTGTATACCAGTTTTCGTTATTTTTGGGTATCATATGTGATCACAGGAATTTTTAAGGACACGTACAAGTAGAGGTTGCTTAGAAATTAATATAATAATCAAATATAAAAAATATTAAAATCTACCTACAAAGTACCCTTAACTTTTCTAAACCTAATCACTTCATTTCTCTGGTGCGCTGTCAGTTTTCTTCCAACAAAAACATATCGATCTTCATCTTCATAAATCCAAACATGTAGAAATAAAATCCCATAAATTTCCTAACATACATATTTGGATTGGTGAATGAATTCTCGTCATTTCTATAGTTAGTTTGTGGGGTGCGGTTTCAAGCTGTTACCGTGCGATATTAGGACAGTAGGAAAACTATAGCTAGGGTTTAGTAATTCGAGAGTTGGAATCATCGAATGAAGCAGCGGTCGTTGTTATTGAGTTAGGGAGATCGAATGGTGTTTGTAAGCATATTTTTGCAGAGTTCGAAGCTTGGAAACTCATCGCGAAGCCTGGAGTCGCGATTCAGGAACGGCGATCGAACTTTATGGTGATGGTATGAGTGTGTAGAGGAGTTGAAGAGGAAGTTAATGGTAATTCTTTTTTGGGATTTCAGGAAGTATTGAAAGTGCGGTTTGGCGGTGGATTTTGGGAAAATAGCCATCGTTTGCACAGGAAAACTCACGACATATTTTGGGAAGAAAGGAATCGGATGCGGTCTATTCCTTTAAGAGTGAGTGGGCCGAAGTTGAGGGGTTAAGGCCCGTTGAAAAGATAGAAATTTAATTTTTATTCAATTAAAATTTGTATTAACTTGTATAAGTCGTATCTTATTCATACGTGATCAGAATTAGACGAAACAAGATTCGTTGGGTTCGTATGGACGAGCACACCAAATGGAACTGACTGGGAGTGAAAGAGAGTTCGTTACAATTTATAGCGAAATAAATTGTCCGTCTGAATCAAAGACAGTTAATCGTTTTTAACGATAACAGTCCAATGTGAGTAAAACTCACCAACTCTGAACAGTTATATTTTTATAACGTATTCTTAGAACTGATAATTATTTGTTAATTGATTTGTGTTAACTGTTTGGATTTAACTGTTAATTTATTAGTTGAAATATAGATAACGATATATATAAATTGTTAATCGAATATTGATTCTGTTTATCAGAATATTTTATATTTGTGTTGTTTAACATCTGTGATGCAGGGAAACAGGTTGGAGGGACCCAACTGGGTACCTCAATATTTATAATACTGTTTTGTTCATATATTGGGTTACATGATGTAATGTATAATATGAGATTGATTATAGTGATAGTGGTCTGGTTATTTGGAACTGTTAAATACCAGAAGAAATATTGAAATAAAATATTATACAAAATCGAAAGATTTTATATAGAAGGAAGATCTCAAACTGTGCATTGAAATAAAATATTTATAAAACGAAAAGAATTTTACAAAAGGATATTTACTTAGAAAGTAAATAGAAGGATAAAAAGGATATTTACATAGAAAGTAAATAGAAGGATAAAAAGAATATTTACCTAGAAAGTAAAAAAAAAATTATAAAAGGAATATTTATTTATAAGTAGAATTTATAAAAGAAACTATTTATAAAATCAAAGGATTTTATAAAGGAAATATTTGGAAAGCCAAATAAGAATTGAAAGGAAATATTTGTAAAACACTTACAAATAGAAAAGGAATGTGACGGCCGGGAATTTCGCTCGATCCGAATCAGTCGTTAAACCGATCTAGACCGTTCGAAACCCCTGATCGTTTGAGAACAGGACAAAACAGAACGCAGACGGAAGAACATTTCATTGTTTATTACAACAATTCCATCAGAATACAAGAATATACAGAGTATGGATGAATAAATTACATTCGAATAAATATCAGAGATTACAATAAATTACATAGCAGCGGAAAATAATACAAAGCACAACTGAAGGTGATATACGGATACAGAGCTTTCCGGATATCATTCCAGCTGTAAACCAGGATCCTGTGAATATAAATCTGCAAAACCAAAACTACTAGCTGCCCGTGCGGAAAATGGGGGCACCCAGAGTTTAGGTTAAAACAATAAACTCCAGGTCAGTCATGTGACTGGTGTGAGAACTAAAACAGTTATTTAAAGCTTTACTTTAAAAGAGAGTAATTCAAGGGACCACGCCGTATAACACGGAACGGGTTTCCTCCCAAGAATACCAGTGCATAGAATAAACAACGCAATGCTTTTTTGAAAAATGAAGCTATTATAAGACCCAGGTCCCATCACACAATGCAACGCAAGCCATTTGATACTATAGTAAGTGTATAGTGTCAAAACAACTTCAATCATAAATATAAATCATAGACGGCATGGGTACCATATATCATGTCGCCATACTAGTTCTACAATTAAAACCGCAATACACGTATTGGAAATTGGATTTCTGTCATGAGTCGAGGCAAGGGGCAAGCTCCTCTCCGCGTTCGAGACACTCTAGCAAATGTCTCAGGGTTACGCACTCTGGGCAACCCCGGATCCTCCAAGGCCGGTCCTCACTTACGTTAGAGGATTAGTTATTCCTGAACACACGTTTCCCGGTCCTTACAGACCTATAATCGAGGCGCCTCGCATTCCAACAACCACATAGGTGAAAAGTATATAAATGTCAGGGCTGGTAAGTCACTGACACCACCATAGCTAGAAAGAAACGTCATGCTCTCCTTGGGTCCTTATCCCGTTTTTGACTCATACCGAGGTGTGAGGCTCGCGAATTCACGTTATACACAAAGCTGCCACGTAGGCCGTGCTTTGATCATCAACCACAAGACTCTGCTTTTCAACAAAAGCCTTGATCATTGCATCTTAGTGTGCCACACAGGCAATTCATGCCATGCGACTGATGTCCATCGATATACAACCTCTGAGCTCGTACGTCTCAGAGAAGGGCGTTAAGCAAAAGAATAAATTCTCAGCCGCCAAACAGATGTATATTTAATAGAAATCAATCAACACAGAATAAAATCAAATGTCAGACACACAATCCATTTACAAGTCCGTTCTGGGTCTGAACGAAACCGGAGGCACTTTCCTCGCATATCCATCCATCTCCAGGTACGTCTGGACGACCACCAATTATTTCCATCCTCTTGGGTGTACAGCCCAATCAGGATCGTCAGTAATTATCCAAACGATGTGAAGACTTCCGGTCTTCGACCACCGTCTTCATCTTCGACTTATCGTCGAATCGGTTATTCAGAATGGGTATAAACCCGGCCTTTCCGAACAACCCGCGTATATTAAAACGAATGTTACACAAACACAACATACACCTCATTCCAATTCAGAATATTCTTAGGGAAAGGTTCCCATTAATTTTATCCAAGATAAATTCTTTGAAATTTATCCTTTAATCTTCCTTTGGATGTCGTTTCAAACCCAATTATGGTTTTCTAAACTAGTCGAGATTAGCGAACCACAACGAAGTAATTATTTATTTTATTTCCCAATCCCAACCTATTCATCCCATGAAGCAAAACTGGTAATACTCCATATCTAACACCACAGTGTTATCGGTAAAATTAATTACCATTTCATGCTCAAATCTAATTAAAGATTTAACTATCCCTTTGGAGCAAAACTGGTGATACTCCATTCTCGCTCACTTCTAAATTTGATAATTTAGATTATAGATTCACATTTTAACCTAATTGCAGATTCGTTAAAACTCCTTTTACTGGGTTAAAGAACTAGGTGTTATTTAAAACACAGTTCACGACAAACCCAAATCACATTCTATTTATTATCGGGTTAAAGAACTAGTGTTATTTAAAACACCGTTCACGATAAACCCATTTCAAATCCAATCAAATATATTAGAAATTCCGATTATTTAAAACCCCTTTTTAAATCTAATCTATTTATTTAAAAATAATTGGGTTTTAAATTTAGTTCAAAACTAGTTCATTTCGATAAAAATCCATTTTTATCTTTTCAAATATGGAGTTTTTCACCCCAATTTTTCCCAAATCATTTCTTATGATTTTACACAATTTATTACTATTTTTAATAATTTTATTAAGGCCCGTACAATCGATTTCCAACAATGGCCATCGAATTGCACTTACAGCGACCTTTTTCAAATTTGATTTGGACGTATCTCCAAATCCAACCGTTAGATTTTGAATTTCAAATATTCGTTAGAAAGATCTTTTCGATACGAACCCAACGGTTCCGGTTTTAGGAGAATCCGACGGTCGGATCTCCCGTAATGTCCGTTTGAAATAAATGGTCAAAATTCACGAACTACCGCGGCGCGGCGCATTCTATTCAGGCCATTATATTATATATATAATATATATTTCGTCGATTTCTATTTAAAACGAATTATATAAATAATTCTAAATTCGTTTCAAAAACAATTTCAACTTCCATTTCAATTCAAATCAAAATTGAATTTTTCCTTATAAATTCGTTTTAAAATTCATTTCTATTCAATTCAAATTTCAATTCAATTTCAATTCAATTCAATTCGTTTTGACTTAAATTCGAATTGGTTTTCTATTCGATTCAATTCAAATTGGTTTTCTATTCGATTCAATTCAAATTGGTTTTCTAATCAAATTAAATCAAATTCGTTTTCTAATTAATTTAAATCAAATTCGTTTTCAAATCAATTTAAATAAAATTCGTTTTCTAATTAATTTAAATCAAATTCGTTTTCTAATCAATTTAAATCAAATTCGTTTTCTATTCCATTTGAATTCAATTTGTTTTCTATTCAATTTCATTTGAAATCGTTTTATATTCAATTCATTTCGAAATCGTTTTATATTCAATTCATTTCGAAATCGTTTTATATTCAATTCATTCCCGTTTTCTATTTGAATCAAATTCATTATATATTCAATTGAAATCAAATTCATTTTATATTCAATTCGAATTCAATTCGTTATATCTTCAATTCGAATTCGTTTTCTATTAAATTTGATTCAAATTTCATTTCAAAATATGCGATTTCGAAATCACTTTTCAATATTCATTTTAAAAATAAATAAAATCGATATAAATATCGTTCACGTCAAAATGGCGTCAATCTAACCAACACGGCTTCATATATTTCTATTTCAAATATTTCTGTTTTTAAAATATTTCTTTTTCAAATATTTCCTATTCAAATATTTCTATTTCAAATATTTCTATTTTTAAAATATTTCTATTTTTAAAATATTTCGTTCAACACATGACTAATCTCAACGGATGAGTACTGTAAACACATGAACCTTTATTTTATATTGATAAAGATATGAATTTTATTATTAAAATATTTCGTTCAACACATGACTAATCTCAACGGGTGAGTACAGTCAACACATGAACCTTTATTTTATATTAATCTTTATTTTCTAAATTGGAATGAGGCCCAATCAATCACCATATAAAATTAATTATATGGATTTTCATACAACACATGTATATAATAGCATTGAAAAATAATCAACCATCAACCAAAGTGATCTACACTGTATAAGCATCAAATATAGATATCTAACGGTTATAACAGCATGTCAATCAATCGATCGACATATTTAATCAATCAGGATGAGTGAACTTCAAATTTCATCCCAACACCCGTGTGGGGTTTCAAACAATCAAACACAGATTTTAGTTGTGCAGTTGGGCGATGTGTAAAATTTATCGGCCCAATCAATGTCCTTCAAATAGGTGTACATAAACAAACCGTCCGGTTTGTAAATGAATATTTATTTATTTACATTCACGTTAAAAATTATGTTTTTAACGATAAAACATTTTATTTCAACACATGAATTTTTATTCAATAAAATGATATTTTTATTTTTCTAACTTATTTTAGAAAATTTCGGCGGTATAACGGCACGATACTAGAAACGGGACGAGGCCTAGCCTTATCCCCGGTCTAGTGAAGGCCCACGCCATTCACACATCAATCATATCAATTTCATTTCACCAAACAATTCAATTCAACCCAAACAATCTAACTAACAACACAGCCAAACAAACAAGTCCATGGTCTGTGGACGATTGTGTCGGGTGCTACTAAGCAACGTCTGCATCCTAGTATATATATATAACTAGAAAAGAAATTGAAGAGTGAGAAATTCTCACCAATAGCTATCCAATACCACGACTCTTCTATTGTAGAAAATCTTGTCGTTCTCGCCTTTTTGTCACCTTCGTTGCCCGTAGCCACTACATATGTAAAAATTGAATTTTTACTATGTTATTCAATATATAAAAATCAAATTTTTACTATGCTATTCAATATATAAAAATCGAATTTTTACTATGCTATTCAATATATAAAAATCGAATTTTTACTTCGCTATTTTCTATATAAAGACCTCGCCTTTTCAACTATAAAGATTTCTCCTTTTCAAATTTATCATTATAAAAATCTCATTTTTATTTTTCTATACATACAAAGATGATATTTCTAATATTCCTATCATGTAAAAATTATATTTTTAATTCTCTACATAAACAAAGATTATATTTTTACATCATTTATATAGTAAAGACTATATTTTTAATACTTTAAAAATATAGAAATCATATTTTTCTACTTTATAAAAATCGAATCTTTAGTGATTATATTTTTCTTCATGATAAAAATCATTTCACATTGTACAATAAAAATCAATTCTTTCTGATGTTAAAAATACGATCTTTTTAATCTAATCAGACAAAAATCATTCCTCTCTATACAAATGACATGCGTGTTTTCCTTCCTATAGATTAAAACTGATTTATAATGGTTAACAATCGATTAAATTAAACTGAAATTAAATTAAAACTGATTTACTAAAATAAAAATCACCTTCTTCTTCGCAAAATGGAGTCGCTGGTCAAGGGGAGAGAAGGAGCGGAGGGCGGAGGCAGGCGCAGGCGCGGTGGGGTCCTCCGTTGGCCGGAGACTGGGCGGCGGTGGATTGGGGTTTCAGAGGGAGGGGTTTTCTTGCGTCGATCGAACAGGAGGGGGGGGGGGCTGTAGCTCGCGTCGGTTGAAGAGGGGGAGGCGACGCTTGAGGGGATCGGCCACCGGTGGGAGGACCTGGCGGCGGTGGATTGGTGCGTCGCGATTTTAGTTTTAGATTTTTTTTTTCGTTCTGAAATAAGAAAGGGGGGGGGGGGCAACGTGATTTAAGGGGAGGGAGAGAAAGTTTAATTTATTTAATTATTTTAATTGCAAAAGGTTGACTTTCACAAACGACCTCTAAACGAGGCCCACCGCCTGTCGTCCATAGCGTTTCACCCCCATTCCGAACACAATGGGATAGGTATCGCAAGCTGATTCGACTGTTTCGTTCGGTTTCCGTTAAAATCAACATATAACTCTATATATTGATTTTAAATGCGCATTTCTATTTACTGGGGTCGCATATTAACTCGAAAAATTACAGAAAAATATTTTCTAGCTTCGTATTGACGATACGGTCCTAACAAAACTAGTTTCGTCGAATTCTGAGACCGTTGGAAAAATGGCCAATTTCCAGTCGATTAAAATCAACTTAAACTGGTCAAACGCGTTTTCCTTTGCCACGCTCACATATTGATTCGAAAAATTATGAAATTTGGAATCTAGCAATAATTTGACATCACGGATCAAACAAAAGTGGTTTCGTCGAAATCCGAGGTCGTTTGCAAAATTTCCATTTTTAAGGGCCTGAATTCCATAGCGACTATTCAGAATTTTCAACTGGACATATCTTTTGATTCCCGCTATGAAATTTTGATTTTTCGGATTCGTTGGAAAGATATTATCAATTAGATCCTAATTTTTTTGGTTTCACTTAAATCCGGTTTGTTTTGCACCCGGTATGTTCAATTGAAGTTTGAAATCGAATTATCGAACTACCGCGCCATTTTCAATTCTATTATAATTATAAATAAATATTTATATTCTAACGACGACGTATATAATATATACGTCGAATTATATTCAAAATAAATTTTCGGTCGTTATTATTTAAAATAATTCGTTTTAAATATTCAAAATTCGCTAAAATTGCCAAAATAAAATTTTTAAACAGGCCCAGAATTTCCGGGTTATTACAATCTCCCCCACTTAAAACTTTTCGTCCCCGAAAAGGAACAAAGTCAAAAGTGGTTTGATTAATCAACTCTACTTTCGATCTGCCTTCCATTCTCCAACTTTTCAGTTTCTGAGAATTTTCAAATTTTCAAAAATTTGGCTAACACCCTAAATTTTCGAAAAATTTCGCCATAACCTCCCCTGCACCGGGAGCCACGGGAAAATCCCGAAATTGCCATATAGGCCTTTTGATCTCAAAAAGAAAAAGAAAAAGCCAATAGGCTCATAAAATCATCATCACCCAAACAAAACAGTAAATTATGTAGTAAACATGTACCTATTTGTCGGGCAAACAAATTTTATTCTCTGCTCTAGCCTCCTTGCTATGACATGTTCAATGTAAGTATATGTATATGCAAGCAAATGCGACCAATTTTCAATATAATTCAATATTTGATACAATTAGGCATAATGGTTAAAATTATCAAACAAATAAACAAACAACAAAAACATCAATCAATTAGTGAATTAACGTTTCAAATTCATAATTTAATATATATATACTGAAAATCATGTTTTTGATGCCAATTCACAACAAAGTGTTCTAGCTATATAAGTTTTGGTTCTCACACCAGTCTAATGGAAATATATAGAAAATCACACCTTCAAAACTCGAAAATAAATACTGGTGATGGTATACTTCATCATCAGGACCATGTCCGGGCGACTAGAATGTGATTCTACATCTATCTAATATATTAAAACTTCGAATATACGTTCATGACGCGTATATGCAAAATCTTTATGTATTGGATTGTCCATGTGCAAAATAAATAAATGATCAAATACATATAAAATGGTTTAAATTTTCAAACAAATTATTTTTATTTGAAAAATATACTCTTCACACCCGTTCTAGGATACTACTGATCCTATCTCTAACGAGTCATTCTAATTGGATATTACTAATCCAATATCTGATAAATTCTTTCGTATGGTTCTAATGTGTCTTGTTCTCGAGCTCTGTAAACCAAAGCTCTGATACCAAATGTGACGGCCGGGAATTTCGCTTGATCTGAATCAGTCGTTAAACCGATCTAGACCGTTCGAAACCCCTGATCGTTTGAGAACAGGACAAAACAGAACGCAGACGGAAGAACATTTCATTGTTTATTACAACAATTCCATCAGAATACAAGAATATACAGAGTATGAATGAATAAATTACATTCGAATAAATATCAGAGATTACAATAAATTACATAGCAGCGGAAAATAATACAAAGCACAACTGAAGGTGATATACGGATACAGAGCTTTTCGGATATCATTCCAGCTATAAACCAGGATCCTGTGAATATAAATCTGCAAAACCAAAACTACTAGCTGCCCGTGCGGAAAATGGGGGCACCCAGAGTTTAGGTTAAAACAATAAACTCCAGGTCAGTCATGTGACTGGTGTGAGAACTAAAACAGTTATTTAAAGCTTTACTTTAAAAGAGAGTAATTCAAGGGACCGCGCCGTATAACACGGAACGGGTTTCCTCCCAAGAATACCAGTGCATAGAATAAACAACGCAATGCTTTTTTGAAAAATGAAGCTATTATAAGACCCAGGTCCCATCACACAATGCAACGCAAGTCGGAGGATAGGGTTTTCCCTTATAATAGCCAAACATGCTTGGTACGTTTAAAACAAACCATTTGATACTATAGTAAGTGTATAGTGTCAAAACAACTTCAATCATAAATATAAATCATAGACGGCATGGGTACCATATATCATGTCGCCATACTAGTTCTACAATTAAAACCACAATACACGTATTGGAAATTGGATTTCCGTCATGAGTCGAGGCAAGGGGCAAGCTCCTCTCCGCGTTCGAGACACTCTAGCAAATGTCTCAGGGTTACGCACTCTGGGCAACCCCGGATCCTCCAAGGTCGGTCCTCACTTACGTTAGAGGATTAGTTATTCCTGAACACACGTTTCCCGGTCCTTACAGACCTATAATCGAAGGGCCTCGCATTCCAACAACCACATAGGTGAAAAGTATATAAATGTCAGGGCTGGTAAGTCACTAACACCACCATAGCTAGAAAGAAACGTCATGCACTCCTTGGGTCCTTATCCCGTTTTTGACTCATACCGAGGTGTGAGGCTCGCGAATTCACGTTATACACAAAGCTGCCACGTAGGCCGTGCTTTGATCATCAACCACAAGACTCTGCTTTTCAACAAAAGCCTTGATCATTGCATCTTAGCGTGCCACACAGGCAATTCATGCCATGCGACTGATGTCCATCGATATACAACCTCTGAGCTCGTACGTCTCAGAGAAGGGCGTTAAGCAAAAGAATAAATTCTCCGCCGCCAAACAGATGTATATTTAATAGAAATCAATCAACACAGAATAAAATCCAATGTCAGACACACAATCCATTTACAAGTCCGTTCTGGGTCTGAACGAAACCGGAGGCACTTTCCTCGCATATCCATCCATCTCCAGGTACGTCTGGACGACCACCAATTATTTCCATCCTCTTGGGTGTACAGCCCAATCAGGATCGTCAGTAATTATCCAAACGATGTGAAGACTTCCGGTCTTCGACCACCGTCTTCATCTTCGACTTATCGTCGAATCGGTTATTCAGAATGGGTATAAACCCGGCCTTTCCGAACAACCCGCGTATATTAAAACGAATGTTACACAAACACAACATACACCTCATTCCAATTCAGAATATTCTTAGGGAAAGGTTCCCATTAATTTTATCCAAGATAAATTCTTTGAAATTTATCCTTTAATCTTCCTTTGGATGTTGTTTCAAACCCAATTATGGTTTTCTAAACTAGTCGAGATTAGCGAACCACAACGAAGTAATTATTTATTTTATTTCCCAATCCCAACCTATTCGTCCCATGAAGCAAAACTGGTAATACTCCATATCTAACACCACAGTGTTATCGGTAAAATTAATTACCATTTCACGCTCAAATCTAATTAAAGATTTAACTATCCCTTTGGAGCAAAACTGGTGATACTCCATTCTCGCTCACTTCTAAATTTGATAATTTAGATTATAGATTCACATTTTAACCTAATTGCAGATTCGTTAAAACTCCTTTTACTGGGTTAAAGAACTAGGTGTTATTTAAAACACAGTTCACGACAAACCCAAATCACATTCTATTTATTATCGGGTTAAAGAACTAGTGTTATTTAAAACACCGTTCACGATAAACCCATTTCAAATCCAATCAAATATATTAGAAATTCCGATTATTTAAAACCCCTTTTTTAATCTAATCTGTTTATTTAAAAATAATTGGGTTTTAAATTTAGTTCAAAACTAGTTCATTTCGATAAAAATCCATTTTTATCTTTTCAAATATGGAGTTTTTCACCCCAATTTTTCCCAAATCATTTCTTATGATTTTACACAATTTATTACTATTTTTAATAATTTTATTAAGGCTCGTACAATCGATTTCCAACAATGGCCATCGAATTGCACTTACAGCGACCTTTTTCGAATTTGATTTGGACGTATCTCCAAATCCAACCGTTAGATTTTGAATTTCAAATATTCGTTAGAAAGATCTTTTCGATACGAACCCAACGGTTCCGGTTTTAGGAGAATCCGACGGTCGGATCTCCCGTAATGTCCGTTTGAAATAAATGGTCGAAATTCACGAACTACCGCGGCGCGGCGCGTTCTATTCAGGCCATTATATTATATATATAATATATATAATATATATTTCGTCGATTTCTATTTAAAACGAATTATATAAATAATTCTAAATTCGTTTCAAAAACAATTTCAACTTCCATTTCAATTCAAATCAAAATTGAATTTTTCCTTATAAATTCGTTTTAAAATTCATTTCTATTCAATTCAAATTTCAATTCAATTTCAATTCAATTCAATTCGTTTTGAATTAAATTCGAATTGGTTTTCTATTCGATTCAATTCAAATTGGTTTTCTATTCGATTCAATTCAAATTGGTTTTCTAATCAATTTAAATCAAATTCGTTTTCTAATTAATTTAAATCAAATTCGTTTTCTAATCAATTTAAATAAAATTCGTTTTCTAATTAATTTAAATCAAATTCGTTTTCTAATCAATTTAAATCAAATTCGTTTTCTATTCCATTTGAATTCAATTTGTTTTCTATTCAATTTCATTCGAAATCGTTTTATATTCAATTCATTTCAAAATCGTTTTATATTCAATTCATTTCGAAATCGTTTTATATTCAATTCATTTCGAAATCGTTTTATATTCAATTCATTCCCGTTTTCTATTTGAATCAAATTCATTATATATTCAATTGAAATCAAATTCGTTTTATATTCAATTCGAATTCAATTCGTTATATCTTCAATTCGAATTCGTTTTCTATTAAATTTTATTCAAATTTCATTTCAAAATATGCGATTTCGAAATCACTTTTCAATATTCATTTTAAAAATAAATAAAATCGATATAAATATCGTTCACGTCAAAATGGCGTCAATCTAACCAACACGGCTTCATATATTTCTATTTCAAATATTTCTATTTTTAAAATATTTCTTTTTCATATATTTCCTATTCAAATATTTCTATTTCAAATATTTCTATTTTTAAAATATTTCTATTTTTAAAATATTTCGTTCAACACATGACTAATCTGAACGGATGAGTACTGTCAACACATGAACCTTTATTTTATATTGATAAAGATATGAATTTTATTATTAAAATATTTCGTTCAACACATGACTAATCTCAACGGATGAGTACAGTCAACACATGAACCTTTATTTTATATTAATCTTTATTTTCTAAATTGGAATGAGGCCCAATCAATCACCATATAAAATTAATTATATGGATTTTCATACAACACATGTATATAATAGCATTGAAAAATAATCAACCATCAACCAAAGTGATCTACACTGTATAAGCATCAAATATAGATATCTAACGCTTATAACAGCATGTCAATCAATCAATCGACATATTTAATCAATCAGGATGAGTGAACTTCAAATTTCATCCCAACACCCGTGTGGGGTTTCAAACAATCAAACACAGATTTTAGTTGTGCAGTTGGGCGATGTGTAAAATTTATCGACCCAATCAATGTCCTTCGAATAGGTGTACATAAACAAACCGTCCGGTTTGTAAATGAATATTTATTTATTCACATTCACGTTAAAAATTATGTTTTTAACGATGAAACATTTTATTTCAACACATGAATTTTTATTCAATTCATTTATTCAATAAAATGATATTTTTATTTTTCTAACTTATTTTAGAAAATTTCGGCGGCATAACCGCACGATACTAGAAACGGGACGAGGCCTAGCCTTATCCCCGGTCTAGTGAAGACCCACGCCATTCACACATCAATCATATCAATTTCATTTCACCAAACAATTCAATTCAACCCAAACAATCTAACTAACAACACAGACAAACAAACAAGTCCATGGTCTGTGGACGATTGTGTCGGGTGCTACTAAGCAACGTCTGCATCCTAGTATATACATATAACTAGAAAAGAAATTGAAGAGTGAGAAATTCTCACCAATAGCTATCCAATACCACGACTCTTCTATTGTAGAAAATCTTGTCGTTCTCGCCTTTTTGTCACCTTCGTTGCCCGTAGCCACTACATATGTAAAAATTGAATTTTTACTATGTTATTCAATATATAAAAATCGAATTTTTACTATGCTATTCAATATATAAAAATCGAATTTTTACTATGCTATTCAATATATAAAAATCGAATTTTTACTTCGCTATTTTCTATATAAAGACCTCGCCTTTTCAACTATAAAGATTTCTCCTTTTCAAATTTATCATTATAAAAATCACAATTTTATTTTTCTATACATACAAAGATGATATTTCTAATATTCCTATCATGTAAAAATTATATTTTTAATTCTCTACATAAACAAAGATTATATTTTTACATCATTTATATAGTAAAGACTATATTTTTAATACTTTAAAAATATAGAAATCATATTTTTCTACTTTATAAAAATTGAATCTTCAATGATTATATTTTTCTTCATGATAAAAATCATTTCACATTGTACAATAAAAATCAATTCTTTCTAATGTTAAAAATACGATCTTTTTAATCTAATCAGACAAAAATCATTCCTCTCTATACAAATGACATGCGTGTTTTCCTTCCTATAGATTAAAACTGATTTATAATGGTTAACAATCGATTAAATTAAACTGAAATTAAATTAAAACTGATTTACTAAAATAAAAATCACCTTCTTCTTCGCAAAATGGAGTCGCTGGTCAAGGGGAGAGAAGGAGCGGAGGGCGGAGGCAGGCGCAGGCGCGGTGGGGTCCTCCGTTGGCCGGAGACTGGGCGGCGGTGGATTGGGGTTTCAGAGGGAGGGGGTTTTCTTGCGTCGATCGAACAAGAGGGGGGGCTGTAGCTCGCGTCGGTTGAAGAGGGGGAGGCGACGCTTGAGGGGATCGGCCAGCGGTGGGAGGACCTGGAGGCGGTGGATTGGTGCGTCGCGATTTTAGTTTTAGATTTTATTTTTCGTTCTGAAATAAGAAAGGGGGGGCAACGTGATTTAAGGGGAGGGAGAGAAAGTTTAATTTATTTAATTATTTTAATTGCAAAAAGTTGACTTTCACAAACGACCTCTAAACGAGGCCCACCGCCTGTCGTCCATAGCGTTTCACCCCCATTCCGAACACAATGGGATAGGTATCGCAAGCTGATTCGACTGTTTCGTTCGGTTTCCGTTAAAATCAACATATAACTCTATATATTGATTTTAAATGCGCATTTCTATTTACTGGGGTCGCATATTAACTCGAAAAATTACAGAAAAATATTTTCTAGCTTCGTATTGACGATACGGTCCTAACAAAACTAGTTTCGTCGAATTCTGAGACCGTTGGAAAAATGGCCAATTTCCAGTCGATTAAAATCAACTTAAACTGGTCAAACGCGTTTTCCTTTGCCACGCTCACATATTGATTCGAAAAATTATGAAATTTGGAATCTAGCAATAATTTGACATCACGGATCCAACAAAAGTGGTTTCGTCGAAATCCGAGGTCGTTTGCAAAATTTCCATTTTTAAGGGCCTGAATTCCATAGCGACTATTCAGAATTTTCAACTGGACATATCTTTTGATTCCCGCTATGAAATTTTGATTTTTCGGATTCGTTGGAAAGATATTATCAATTAGATCCTAATGTTTTTGGTTTCACTAAAATCCGGTTTGTTTTGCACCCGGTATGTTCAATTGAAGTTTGAAATCGAATTATCGAACTACCGCGCCATTTTCAATTCTATTATAATTATAAATAAATATTTATATTCTAATGACGATGTATATAATATATACGTCGAATTATATTCAAAATAAATTTTCGGTCGTTATTATTTAAAATAATTCATTTTAAATATTCAAAATTCGCTAAAATTGCCAAAATAAAATTTTTAAACAGGCCCAGAATTTCCGGGTTATTACAATCTCCCCCACTTAAAACTTTTCGTCCCCGAAAAGGAACAAAGTCAAAAGTGGTTTGATTAATCAACTCTACTTTCGATCTGCCTTCCATTCTCCAACTTTTCAGTTTCTGAGAATTTTCAAATTTTCAAAAATTTGGCTAACACCCTAAATTTTCGAAAAATTTCGCCATAACCTCCCCTGCACCGGGAGCCACGGGAAAATCCCGAAATTGCCATATAGGCCTTTTGATCTCAAAACGAAAAAGAAAAAGCCAAGCGGCTAGCCAATAGGCTCATAAAATCATCATCACCCAAACAAAACAGTAAATTATGTAGTAAACATGTACCTATTTGTCGGGCAAACAAATTTTATTCTCTGCTCTAGCCTCCTTGCTATGACCTGTTCAATGTAAGTATATGTATATGCAAGCAAATGCGACCAATTTTCAATATAATTCAATATTTGATACAATTAGGCATAATGGTTAAAATTATCAAACAAATAAACAAACAACACAAACATCAATCAATTAGTGAATTAACGTTTCAAATTCATAATTTAATATATATATATACTGAAAATCATGTTTTTGATGCCAATTCACAACAAAGTGTTCTAGCTATATAAGTCTTGGTTCTCACACCAGTCTAATGGAAATATATAGAAAATCACACCTTCGAAACTCGAAAATAAATACTGGTGATGGTATACTTCATCATCAGGACCATGTCCGGGCGACTAGAATGTGATTCTACATCTATCTAATATATTAAAACTTCGAATATACGTTCATGACGCGTATATGCAAAATCTTTATATATTGGATTGTCCATGTGCAAAATAAATAAATGATCAAATACGTATAAAATGGTTTAAATTTTCAAACAAATTATTTTTATTTGAAAAATATACTCTTCACACCCGTTCTAGGATACTACTGATCCTATCTCTAACGAGTCATTCTAATTGGATATTACTAATCCAATATCTGATAAATTCTTTCGTATGGTTCTAATGTGTCTTGTTCTCGAGCTCTGTAAACCAAAGCTCTGATACCAAATGTGACGGCCGGGAATTTCGCTCGATCTGAATCAGTCGTTAAACCGATCTAGACCGTTCGAAACCCCTGATCGTTTGAGAACAGGACAAAACAGAACGCAGACGGAAGAACATTTCATTGTTTATTACAACAATTCCATCAGAATAAAAGAATATACAGAGTATGAATGAATAAATTACATTCGAATAAATATCAGAGATTACAATAAATTACATAGCAGCGGAAAATAATACAAAGCACAACTGAAGGTGATATACGGATACAGAGCTTTTCGGATATTATTCCAGCTATAAACCAGGATCCTGTGAATATAAATCTGCAAAACCAAAACTACTAGCTGCCCGTGCGGAAAATGGGGGCACCCAGAGTTTAGGTTAAAACAATAAACTCCAGGTCAGTCATGTGACTGGTGTGAGAACTAAAACAGTTATTTAAAGCTTTACTTTAAAAGAGAGTAATTCAAGGGACCACGCCGTATAACACGGAACGGGTTTCCTCCCAAGAATACCAGTGCATAAAATAAACAACGCGATGCTTTTTTGAAAAATGAAGCTATTATAAGACCCAGGTCCCATCACACAATGCAACGCAAGTCGGAGGATAGGGTTTTCCCTTATAATAGCCAAACATGCTTGGTACGTTTAAAAAAAACCATTTGATACTATAGTAAGTGTATAGTGTCAAAACAACTTCAATCATAAATATAAATCATAGACGGCATGGGTACCATATATCATGTCGCCATACTAGTTCTACAATTAAAACCGCAATACACGTATTGGAAATTGGATTTCTGTCATGAGTCGAGGCAAGGGGCAAGCTCCTCTCCGCGTTCGAGACACTCTAGCAAATGTCTCAGGGTTACGCACTCTGGGCAACCCCGGATCCTCCAAGGTCGGTCCTCACTTACGTTAGAGGATTAGTTATTCCTGAACACACGTTTCCCGGTCCTTACAGACCTATAATCGAGGCGCCTCGCATTCCAACAACCACATAGGTGAAAAGTATATAAATGTCAGGGCTGGTAAGTCACTAACACCACCATAGCTAGAAAGAAACGTCATGCACTCCTTGGGTCCTTATCCCGTTTTTGACTCATACCGAGGTGTGAGGCTCGCGAATTCACGTTATACACAAAGCTGCCACGTAGGCCGTGCTTTGATCATCAACCACAAGACTCTGCTTTTCAACAAAATCCTTGATCATTGCATCTTAGCGTGCCACACAGGCAATTCATGCCATGCGACTGATGTCCATCGATATACAACCTCTGATCTCGTACTTCTCAGAGAAGGGCGTTAAGCAAAAGAATAAATTCTCCGCCGCCAAACAGATGTATATTTAATAGAAATCAATCAACACAGAATAAAATCCAATGTCAGACACACAATCCATTTACAAGTCCGTTCTGGGTCTGAACGAAACCGGAGGCACTTTCCTCGCATATCCATCCATCTCCAGGTACGTCTGGACGACCACCAATTATTTCCATCCTCTTGGGTGTACAGCCCAATCAGGATCGTCAGTAATTATCCAAACGATGTGAAGACTTCCGGTCTTCGACCACCGTCTTCATCTTCGACTTATCGTCGAATCGGTTATTCAGAATGGGTATAAACCCGGCCTTTCCGAACAACCCGCGTATATTAAAACGAATGTTACACAAACACAACATACACCTCATTCCAATTCAGAATATTCTTAGGGAAAGGTTCCCATTAATTTTATCCAAGATAAATTCTTTGAAATTTATCCTTTAATCTTCCTTTGGATGTCGTTTCAAACCCAATTATGGTTTTCTAAACTAGTCGAGATTAGCGAACCACAACGAAGTAATTATTTATTTTATTTCCCAATCCCAACCTATTCATCCCATGAAGCAAAACTGGTAATACTCCATATCTAACACCACAGTGTTATCGGTAAAATTAATTACCATTTCACGCTCAAATCTAATTAAAGATTTAACTATCCCTTTGGAGCAAAACTGGTGATACTCCATTCTCGCTCACTTCTAAATTTGATAATTTAGATTATAGATTCACATTTTAACCTAATTGCAGATTCGTTAAAACTCCTTTTACTGGGTTAAAGAACTAGGTGTTATTTAAAACACAGTTCACGACAAACCCAAATCACATTCTATTTATTATCGGGTTAAAGAACTAGTGTTATTTAAAACACCGTTCACGATAAACCCATTTCAAATCCAATCAAATATATTAGAAATTCCGATTATTTAAAACCCCTTTTTAAATCTAATCTATTTATTTAAAAATAATTGGGTTTTAAATTTAGTTCAAAACTAGTTCATTTCGATAAAAATCCATTTTTATCTTTTCAAATATGGAGTTTTTCACCCCAATTTTTCCCAAATCATTTCTTATGATTTTACACAATTTATTACTATTTTTAATAATTTTATTAAGGCCCGTACAATCGTTTTCCAACAATGGCCATCGAATTGCACTTACAGCGACCTTTTTCGAATTTGATTTGGACCTATCTCCAAATCCAACCATTAGATTTTGAATTTCAAATATTCGTTAGAAAGATCTTTTCGATACGAACCCAACGGTTCCAGTTTTAGGAGAATCCGACGGTCGGATCTCCCGTAATGTCCGTTTGAAATAAATGGTCGAAATTCACGAACTGCCGCGGCGCGGCGCGTTCTATTCAGGCCATTATATTATATATATAATATATATAATATATATTTCGTCGATTTCTATTTAAAACGAATTATATAAATAATTCTAAATTCGTTTCAAAAACAATTTCAACTTCCATTTCAATTCAAATCAAAATTGAATTTTTCCTTATAAATTCGTTTTAAAATTCATTTCTATTCAATTCAAATTTCAATTCAATTCAATTCGTTTTGAATTAAGTTCGAATTGGTTTTCTATTCGATTCAATTCAAATTGGTTTTCTATTCGATTCAATTCAAATTGGTTTTCTAATCAATTTAAATCAAATTCGTTTTCTAATTAATTTAAATCAAATTCGTTTTCTAATTAATTTAAATCAAATTCGTTTTCTAATCAATTTAAATCAAATTCGTTTTCTATTCCATTTGAATTCAATTTGTTTTCTATTCAATTTCATTCGAAATCGTTTTATATTCAATTCATTTCGAAATCGTTTTATATTCAATTCATTTCGAAATCGTTTTATATTCAATTCATTTCGAAATCGTTTTATATTCAATTCATTTCGAAATCGTTTTATATTCAATTCATTCCCGTTTTCTATTTGAATCAAATTCATTATATATTCAATTGAAATCAAATTCGTTTTATATTCAATTCGAATTCAATTCGTTATATCTTCAATTCGAATTCGTTTTCTATTCAATTTGATTCAAATTTCATTTCAAAATATGCGATTTCGAAATCACTTTTCAATATTCATTTTAAAAATAAATAAAATCGATATAAATATCGTTCACGTCAAAATGGTGTCAATCTAACCAACACGGCTTCATATATTTCTATTTCAAATATTTCTATTTTTAAAATATTTCTTTTTCAAATATTTCCTATTCAAATATTTCTATTTCAAATATTTCTATTTTTAAAATATTTCTATTTTTAAAATATTTCGTTCAACACATGACTAATCTCAACGGATGAGTACTGTCAACACATGAACCTTTATTTTATATTGATAAAGATATGAATTTTATTATTAAAATATTTCGTTCAACACATGACTAATCTCAACGGATGAGTACAGTCAACACATGAACCTTTATTTTATATTAATCTTTATTTTCTGAATTGGAATGAGGCCCAATCAATCACCATATAAAATTAATTATATGGATTTTCATACAACACATGTATATAATAGCACTGAAAAATAATCAACCATCAACCAAAGTGCACTACACTGTATAAGCATCAAATATAGATATCTAACGCTTATAACAGCATGTCAATCAATCGATCGACATATTTATTCAATCAGGATGAGTGAACTTCAAATTTCATCCCAACACCCGTGTGGGGTTTCAAACAATCAAACACAGATTTTAGTTGTGCAGTTGGGCGATGTGTAAAATTTATCGACCCAATCAATGTCCTTCAAATAGGTGTACATAAACAAACCGTCCGGTTTGTAAATGAATATTTATTTATTCACATTCACGTTAAAAATTATGTTTTTAACGATGAAACATTTTATTTCAATACATGAATTTTTATTCAATTCATTTATTCAATAAAATGATATTTTTATTTTTCTAACTTATTTTAGAAAATTTCGGCGGCATAACGGCACGATACTAGAAACGGGACGAGGCCTAGCCTTATCCCCGGTCTAGTGAAGGCCTACTCCATTCACACATCAATCATGTCAATTTCATTTCACCAAACAATTCAATTCAACCCAAACAATCTAACTAACAACACAGCCAAACAAACAAGTCCATGGTCTGTGGACGATTGTGTCGGGTGCTACTAAGCACCGTATGCATCCTAGTATATATATATAACTAGAAAAGAAATTGAAGAGTGAGAAATTCTCACCAATAGCTATCCAATACCACGACTCTTCTATTGTAGAAAATCTTGTCGTTCTCGCCTTTTTGTCACCTTCGTTGCCCGTAGCCACTACATATGTAAAAATTGAATTTTTACTATGTTATTCAATATATAAAAATCGAATTTTTACTATGCTATTCAATATATAAAAATCGAATTTTTACTATGCTATTCAATATATAAAAATCGAATTTTTACTTCGCTATTTTCTATATAAAGACCTCGCCTTTTCAACTATAAAGATTTCTCCTTTTCAAATTTATCATTATAAAAATCACATTTTTATTTTTCTATACATACAAAGATGATATTTCTAATATTCCTATCATGTAAAAATTATATTTTTAATTCTCCACATAAACAAAGATTATATTTTTACATCATTTATATAGTAAAGACTATATTTTTAATACTTTAAAAATATAGAAATCATATTTTTCTACTTTATAAAAATCGAATCTTTATAAATTCAAAATCGCATTTTTCTTCTAAACCATTTCATATAAAAATGATTATATTTTTCTTCATGATAAAAATCATTTCACATTGTACAATAAAAATCAATTCTTTCTAATGTTAAAAATACGATCTTTTTAATCTAATTAGACAAAAATCATTCGTCTCTATACAAATGACATGCGTGTTTTCCTTCCTATAGATTAAAACTGATTTATAATGGTTAACAATCGATTAAATTAAACTGAAATTAAATTAAAACTGATTTACTAAAATAAAAATCACCTTCTTCTTCCCAAAATGGAGTCGCTGGTCAAGGGGAGAGAAGGGGCGGAGGCAGGCGTAGGCGCGGTGGGGTCCTCCATTGGCCGGAGACTGGGCGGCGGTGGATTGGGGTTTCAGAGGGAGGGGGTTTTCTTACGTCGATCGAACAGGAGGGCGGGGGGGGGGGGGGGCTGTAGCTCGCGTCGGTTGAAGAGGGGGAGGCGGCGCTTGAGGGGATCGGCCAGCGGTGGGAGGACCTGGCGGCGGTGGATTGGTGCGTCGCGATTTTAGTTTTAGGATTTTTTTTTCTTTTTTTTTCTTTTTCGTTCTGAAATAAGAAAGGGGGGGGGCAACGTGATTTAAGGGGAGGGAGAGAAAGTTTAATTTATTTAATTATTTTAATTGCAAAAAGTTGACTTTCACAAACGACCTCTAAACGAGGCCCACCGCCTGTCGTCCATAGCGTTTCACCCCCATTCCGAACACAATGGGATAGGTATCGCAAGCTGATTCGACTGTTTCGTTCGGTTTCCGTTAAAATCAACATATAACTCTATATATTGATTTTAAACGCGCATTTCTATTTACTGGGGTCGCATATTAACTCGAAAAATTACAGAAAAATATTTTCTAGCTTCGTATTGACGATACAGTCCTAACAAAACTAGTTTCGTCGAATTCTGAGACCGTTGGAAAAATGGCCAATTTCCAGTCGATTAAAATCAACTGAAACTGGTCAAACGTGTTTTCCTTTGCCACGCTCACATATTGATTCGAAAAATTATGAAATTTGGAATCTAGCAATAATTTGACATCACGGATCCAACAAAAGTGGTTTCGTCGAAATCCGAGGTCGTTTGCAAAATTTCCATTTTTAAGGGCCTGAATTCCATAGCGACTATTCAGAATTTTCAACTAGACATATCTTTTGATTCCCGCTATGAAATTTTGATTTTTCGGATTCGTTGGAAAGATATTATCAATTAGATCCTAATGTTTTTGGTTTCACTAAAATCCGGTTTGTTTTGCACCCGGTATATTCAATTGAAGTTTGAAATCGAATTATCGAACTACCGCGCCATTTTCAATTCTATTATAATTATAAATAAATATTTATATTCTAACGACGACGTATATAATATATACGTCGAATTATATTCAAAATAAATTTTCGGTCGTTATTATTTAAAATAATTCATTTTAAATATTCAAAATTCGCTAAAATTGCCAAAATAAAAATTTTAAACTGGCCCAGAATTTCCGTGTTATTACAAGGAAAGTAATTATTTGTTAAATAAATAGAATTCAAGAAAGGAAATATTTGTAAAACATTTACAAGTAAAATAGAAAGAGAAATATTTGTAAACCATTCACAAATAGAACTGAAAAAGAATTCATTTATTTAGAAAATAAATAAATATAAAAAGGGAATTTTTTAATAAATAAAGGAGTAGAAAAGAAATATTTATTTGTTAAATAAATAGAATTGAAAAGGGAATAGTTATTTGTTAAGTAAACAAATAAAAAAGGAAATAATTCAAAAGGAAATGATTCAAAGGAGTTAATTCAAAAGAGTAAATCAAAATGAGTTAATCGAATATTAGTTATTCGATTAGAGTTAATAGATTAGAGTTAGAGTTAACCAGTTAGAGTTAACCAGTTAGAGTTAATCAGTTAGAGTTAATCAGTTAGAGTTGACCAGTTAGAGTTAACCAGTTAGAGTTATTCAAATGGAGTTAATCAAGTCGAGTTAATTAAGATGAGTTAATCAAACCGAGTAAATCCAAATGAGTTAATCCAAAGGAGTTAGTCCAGTGTTGGTTATTTGAATAGAGTTAAAGGAGTAATTGAATATAGTTTATTCAAAGAGAGATTTATCGAATATAGTTTATTCGAAAAGAGAGATTTTCGAATATCGTTTATTCGAAAGGAAGAGCTATCGAATATAAGTTATCCGAAGTGAGTTAATCGAATATAGTTTATTCGGAAGAGAGATTATCGAATATAATTATTCGAGAGGAGTAAATCAAACATGGTGTTCGAAAGTTAAGTAAATCGAATATGGTATTCGAAGGTAAGTAAATTGAATATAGTTATTCAAAAGAAGTTAGTCGAGTATGGTTAGTCAAGTCGAGTTAATCGAATAGAGTTAAGTCGAACATTAGTTAATCAAATATTAGTAAATCGAATATGGTATTCGAAAGTAATAAATCGAATATGGTATTCGAAAGGGAGTTAATCGAATATAGATATTCGAAGGAGAGTTAATCAAATAGAGATTACTGGAAAGGGAGTTAGACGTCGAATTCGATTATATCGAATTCGGGAAAGTATTATTTACTTTCCAGTTCTTAAATCAGGATTTATTTACTTATAAATAAATTAGAGTAGGTTAATTATTCAAATTAAAGAATAAAAGTTATATTTGAAGTTACATACTTCGAAGGTAGGGACTATAATGTTATCGTTATAACCAATGTTTTAAAAAAGAAGTGGATTTGTAAATTGAATCCGAAAGAGTCATAAGGAAGTTTGTTAAAGATTTAAAAGATAATCTTTGACTATTTCGAAGTTAAAACGTTGTTCAGTTAAGGTCTGAGAGGTAATTATACCCCAACTTGATTGACTTCCTTCTTTATTAAGGAATGGTAAGGTTTGATAGTGAATGATGGTTAAGTGAATTTAGTTAATGAGTGAAATGGTTTGAGTTGGCATGGCGATGTTTGATTTAAACATCAGTTTAAATCCAGTAAAGGAGTTTTGGAAATGTTTTCCAAATAAGAATCAGGAATGTTTTCTAATAATAGAAAATAAGAATTTAGAATATATGGAAATAGGAGATAAGTAAATTAATGAACTAAAGAGATAAATGTTAAATGATCATTGATCGATATTATTTCCATTTGGAAATAATATCATTGTTTGCACACGTGTTTTTCTTTGATAGTTAACTCACCGACTATCGAAGTTTTTGACCATTTTAATGTTGTTAATATGGAGAGACCGGTTGGATTATTATCCGAAGAACCACTCCGTATTGGCATAGGCGTTGCGATTTATATATGCCAAAGATAATTGAGGACGGAGTAAAGTGCAAGGGCTGTTGTATAAATCTTAGGTAAAGATTGCCTAAGATGGATGTACTGAATAGTGCCTTCGGGTTGTCCAGTCCCAGGACAACTTGTATGGAAGAAGTTATGACAGATTATATCTAATAGATTGCGTAATTTGATCTCTTCAAACATATTCACGTTTGGTGGTGGAGGAATTCATTTCTCTTAGCTGTATACCATTGTATTTTTGGGGAAATCAATTTGTGATTTGGCGAATGTGACGATGTGACATTCAAAGGGAATAAACGTGTGATCTGTCAGAGGTAAGCGTGGCCTCTAGCCTCACAACCGAGAAATGACAAAAATCGGGCAGGTAGCATGGCTATGTAGGTCGCACCTATTAGGGTGTATAATCACATGATCTAGAGTTTCATTTACTTCTAAAAATCTATTGTCGATGTTGTCCCATTCGGGAAACGGTTGCTGATCCCAACCGTTGGTGACATACATTCGATACACTCAAGCGAAATGAGTGGTCGGTCATGTGTGGCTGGGATGCAAGATGTTCTTGTTGAACCCAGTGTATTCCTCTCTAGAGGTACACTAGCGAAAGGTGGTTCCATACCTTGTCATAGTTAGAAATCCATTACCCAATACGTGCTTGCGGTTTTGATTGTATACTATATATGTAGAGCGTAAGATGGAAGCGTTTCTGCTAGACGATTATTATATTGTAGTTGATAGACATTATTATAACATCAAATGAGTTTTGAAATAACGATTATTTTGCATTTTCATAAGGGAAAAACCCGTTCCGTTATACGATGCGGTCTTATGAGATATCGTTTAATAGCTCAAACTGTTTTAAATTGTTTTACTCATACTAGTCCCATGACTAACCCGGAGTTTATTTTGTTTTGTTTTCCCTAAACTCGTGGGTGACCAATTTTGTACGGGCAGTCAAGTAGTTGGGATTTACAGATACTTGAAGAGCTGGAGCTTGAGGCTTCTGGATCATATAGCTGTTGTTTATTTCCGTTGTGTTGTAAGTGTTGTAGTTTGGAAATGATATGTATATTCAAGTACAGATTTGTATTTCAAAGTTATGTTACGAAATATATTCATTCGTTCCGCTGTGAGATTCATGTTTACTCTGATGTTGTATGTCCTTCTTCTTCTTCTATTCTAAGTTTCTATCTTATCTATTCTCACCCTCTAATTTCTTTCATTAACTACCGGTATTTCGATCCTTGGATGTTCGATATGTGTTGTATATCGGATAACCAAGATCGACTTTTTTCCGGGACGTTATAGTGGTATCAGAGCTTAAGGTTAAATATTACCTTGGCTCTATGGCCTGCCTCTGTAGAGATGGGGTTAGTAATTCCCTAGATTGAGTTGAGTGTATATATACGAGTGAACGTATTTGTTATTTGATATAAAAATTGTTTATATTGTGGAGATTTATTGGTTAAGTTATTTATGGGTTCTGGTCGATCAGTTTGATCCATTGTATCGGTAGGGATTTATAAACACTCGAATACGATGAACAGACACTGTATGTTTTGAAAAGAGGGTAAATGAAATAATTTTACCCAAATTAGATTTTTGATATAAAGGATTTATATTGAAATGATTATAATATGTTGGATGTGTTGGTCACTATTATAATCGAATAAGATTATAAAATGTGAAATGATTATGTAAAAAGCCAATCATAATTCGTATAAGTGAAATACGTGAAATCAGATGAATTAAAGCTGAAATTTAATCAGAATTGGATTCAAAATTTCTGGGAATTTGAAAAGTGTTGGTAAATTATTTTGGATTGAATATATGAGAATTTTAAAATCCTGGTAGATTTTAAATTGTTTTGAGAATGATATTTTGAATGGATTTCAGAATGGAAGTGTTTAAAGAATGAGTTTTGAAAAGTGATATAGTATTGAACTCACTTCAATAGCTAGAAATAGATTCCGATGATGATCATAGCATCATTGGTGTTCAATTTCGAGTTGTAAGTGACGGATTACTACCGAAAAGATTTTGTTTTTGAATTGTTTTGAGAGAAACAAGTTGTTTGAAATCCAAAAAGGAATATTTGGTTTTAGAAAAGCAAAGCTGTTTAAAATTCCCAGGAAGAGACTGTTTGAATTAAAATCAAATTTGAATAGAAATTTGTGAAACCGAGCTAGAACTGAATAAAAACCAATTAACTAGAAATTGAATTAGATACGGTATATCAAGTAGAATCAGATTTTGAATTGTGAGATAGAATCTGAAATGGTATTGGATGGATGAGTTAAGAATTTAAAAATCGAGAATGGAACTTTGATTTGGGATTGAATTCGACTAAGGTATAAGCAAATGGTTGGATTTGTGGATAAAAACGGATTGGAATTTGATTGGGGTGACATTGGTATCTGCTAAAATTAGTAGCAGATGGAAGTGAGAAAGTTGATATACCCGAGAAAAAGGTACAAGTTTATTTTCATATGAATTTGGTGATTTATGAGCCTGTTTGGTAAGCCGCTTGGCGCTTTTATTTTCTTTTAGGTTGGAAATGGCCCAGAGAGGCAGGTTGGGGTTTGAACTATTGTCCGGTACAAAGGAGGTGCTGGCAAAAATTTTCGAAAGGTTAACGTGTTAGAAAATTTTCAAGATTTTTGAAAATATTCGTTAATAGAAATGAATTAATATTTTAATGAAAATTTAATTGGTTCAGTTGAAACTGAAATTAAGAAGTGAACAAATAATTTCCAACTGGTCGATAGGGTTTGTTTTCTACCTTAGCAATTTCGAGGACGAAGCTATTTTAAGGCGGAAAGAATGTAATGTCCCGTAATTTTACGATGTTATAATTAATTTATTTAATTATTTATATAGTGATTTAGAGAATTTAATGACCGTTTAATTAAATTATATTGAATATTTAATTAATATAATAATTAAATAATATATTTAATTTTTGAAATAATCAGAAATAGTGCATTGACAATATAATGTGAACTGGACAATTCAAAGTATTTAATTCAGCTTAGAATTGAATTAGAATGACGAATATATTATTTGAATGACAGTTTGAATGTACGATTATATTATAATTAAAATCGATCTCCAAATGGCGCGGCAGTTCGCTATTTGGCGATTCGAACTTCAACTGAATATATAGGGTCCGTTTTAAATCGGATTTCCGTGAAACAAGAAACGTTCAGAGCTGGTGAAGTATATTTTTCTAATGGAAGAGAAAAATCAAGATTTCATCGTGTAGATTTTGATTTATGTCCAAATCAAATTTTAGAAAAGTCGTTGTGGAATTCCCTTTGTAAATTATAACGATATGTAAAAGGAATTTCATTATAAATCGAATATCGATTTATATCAGGATTTGAAATATCAAGTTAGAAATTCATATAAGAATATTCTGAAGTTGTATAGTATTCCATGTGAGTATATATACGATAATAATTATTATTAAATATTTAATTTAATTGTTTTTATATATATTTATATATTTAAAGGGTTATTTAGAACTTTAAAAATAGCTAGTTTTGCAAACAACCTCAGAATTCGACAAAACTAATTTTGTTGGATCCGCAATGTTAAATTATTGTTAGATTTCAAGTTCCGCGATTTTTGAAGTCAGTATGTGGTCGTACGAGATTTTTATGGGAAAAACATTCGATAAATTGACCTTTAAAAATACGCTGTATGAGCAAACGAAGTCTGAATTCGACGAAACCAGTTTCGTTGGGACCGTAATGTCAAACTCTGGTTGTATGCCAATTTTCGTTATTTTTGGGTATCGTATGTGATCACAGGAATTTTTAAGGACATGTACAAGTAGAGGTTGCTTAGAAATTAATATAATAATCAAATAAAAAATATATTAAAATCTACCTATAAAATACCCTTAACTTTTCTAAACCTAATCACTTCATTTCTTTGGTGCGCCGTCAGTTTTCTTCCAACAAAAACATATCGATCTTCATCTTCATAAATCAAAACAAATAGAAATAAAATCCCATAAATTTCCTAACATACATATTTGGATTGGTGTATGATTTCTCGTCATTTCTATAGTTAGTTTGTAGGGTGTGGTTTCAAGCTGTTACCGTGTGATATCAGGACAGTAGGAAAACTGCTGCTAGGGTTTAGTAATTCGGGAGTTGGAATCATCGAATGAAGCAGCGGTCATTGTCATTGAGTTAGGGAGATCGAATGGTGTTTGTAAGCATATTTTTGCAGGGTTCGAAGCCTGGAAACTTGTCGCGAAGCCTGGAGTCACGATTCAGGAACGACGATCGAGCTTTATGGTGATGGTATGAGTGTGTAGAGGAGTTGAAGAGGAAGTTAATGGTAATTCTTGTTTGGGATTTCAGGAAGTATTGAAAGTGCGATTTGGAGGTGGAGTTTGGGGAAATGGCCATCGTTTGCACAGGAAAACTAATGGCATATTTTGGGAAGAAAGGAATCGGATGCGGTCCGGGCCTTTAAGGGTGAGAGGGCCGAAGTTAAGGGGTTAAGGCCCATTGAAAAGAAAGAAATTTAAGTTTTATTCAATTTAAATTTGTATTAATTTGTATAAGTCGTATCTTATTCATACGTGATCAGAATTAGACGAAACAAGATCCATTGGGATCGTATGGACGAGCGCTCCACAATGGAATTGACTGGGAGTGAAAGAGAGCTCGTTACAATTTATAGCGAAATAAATTGTCCATCTGAATCAAAGACAGTTAATCGTTTTTAACGATAACAGTCCAATGTGAGTAAAACTCACCAACTCTGAACAGTTATATTTTTATAACGTGTTCTTAGAACTGATAATTATCTGTTGATTGATGTGTGTTAACTGTTTGGATTTAACTGTTAATTTATCGGTTGAAATATAGATAACGATATGTATAAATTATTAATCGAATATTGATTTTGTTTATCAGAATATTTTATATTCGTGTTGTTTAGCATCTATGATGCAGGGAAACAGGTTGGAGGGACCAAACTGGGTTCCTCAATATTTATAATACTGTTTTGTTCATATATTGTGTTATATGATGTGATGTATAATCTGAGATTGATTATAGTGACAATGGTTTGGTTATTTGAACTGTTAAATACCAGAAGAAATATTGAAATAAAATATTTTATAAAATCGAACGATTTTATATAGAAGAAAGATTTCAAACTATGCATTGAAATAAAATATTTATAAAACGAAAAGAATTTTATAAAAGGATATTTACTTAGGAAGTAAATAGAAGGATAAAAAGGATATTTACTTAGAAAGTAAATAGAAGGATAAAAAGAATATTTACTTAGAAAGTAAATAAAATTATAAAAGGAATATTTATTTATAAATAGAATTTATAAAAGAAACTATTTATAAAATCAAAGGATTTTATAAAGGAAATATTTGGAAAGCCAAATAAGAATTGAAAGGAAATATTTGTAAAACACTTACAAATAGAAAAGGAAAATAATTATTTGTTAAATAAATAGAATTAAAGAAGGGAAATATTTGTAAAACATTTACAAATAAAATAGAAAGAGAAATATTTGTAAACCATTCACAAATAGAACTGAAAACGAATTCATTTATTTAGAAAATAAATAAAGATAAAAAGGGAATTATTTAATATATAAAGGAGTAGAAAAGAAATATTTATTTGTTAAATAAATAGAATTGAAAAGGGATTAGTTATTTGTTAAGTAAACAAATAAAAAAGGAGATAATTCAAAAGGAAATGATTCAAAGGAGTTAATTCAAAAGAGTAAATCAAAATGAGTTAATCGAATATTGGTTATTCGATTAGAGTTAATCAATTAGAGTTAGAGTTAACCAGTTAGGGTTAACCAGTTAGAGTTAACCAGTTAGAGTTAATCAGTTAGAATGAAACACCACACTTCCGTTAAGGCACTCACAAAGTGAATGCCTTAACTTCGGTGGAGCATTTTTAGTACAAAATGCAAAAAAATTACAAGACAGACAAATAAAGCAGCGAAATATAAATAACCTTTATTGATTAAAATAGCTTGTACAAAGATTGTTTTACAACACCAATACTTATTACAAGAAAGCATCTGTCTTGTTTAATATATAAGAAGCACAAACTAATAATGATATTCCCCAATAAAGCATGAGCCAGCCATAGCAATAGAAAAGGGAGTTCAAAGCAATGCGCCAAAGAATTTTCAAGCTCGGAAAGGGTAACGGCCCCAAAATGAGTTGAGCTTTTCCGTCCCTGACTACCTGGTGGGGGGGGGGGGAAACGGAAGGAAAGAGGCAAAAGCAAACTAGGTCAGACATAAAGTCTGGTAAGTCCAGTGATTCGTAGCATTTGAACGAGGAAAAGGGTCATGACGTGAATAAACTAAATATAAGACTAAACCATAGTAACAAGATAGCATGGGGGTAAGCATTGGATATTGCAAGATAAACTGAATGTACCGATAAACTGAATGTACCGATAAACTGAATGTACCGATAAACTGAATGCGCTTCTACTCCTTCTCTGCTTCGCAACTACCTTGTTATACTGATTTCTATATCTCTACACTACCTACTAGTGTCCAAACTAGTAATCTATCATCATATGATAACGTGATCCCAATCCCCGTATTTGTGGTTTCTTTCAGGTGTACATCTATTATGGGGGTTCCATTTATTACCTAAATCTAATCTAGGGTTTATTATCGAGCGCTTCCTAGATTCAACAAGGGTTTACGCTACCCAGGGCCACTGGGGTTTATGCTACCTATTGAACGCTTCTCGGATTCAGGGTTTACGCGACCTAGGTCTAACTAGGGATTATGCTACCTACTTTGTATTAATTTTCCATGTGTCTGTGTCAGTCGGCCCTCTCTTGTGTGTAGATACTCTGTGCTGGCCCCACCATAAGGTGTATCAAGCCTTATGATAGCGGCCCGACACGATTCAAGATGCACAGTGTATAACTACTAGTACCCAGTGCCTGCTTTTTCCAATCCGGAGTACGTGCACGCCCGTAAACTGTCGGAACCTACACTGACGTACCCCCTGCCGCTATTTTTGACAGCTTATGATCAGCCCAGTTGTAACACCCCACCTCCGTTAAGGTCACTCACAAAGGGAATGCCTTAACTTTGGTGGAGCATTTTAGTAAACAGAACAGAAACTTACAAGACAGATAAAACAGTACTTGGAAAATTTTATTTTTATTACAGCGGAAACAGAAATCAATATGGTTACATCCTTTCAAATCTCAGAATTCAAGTACAAATATCAGTCTTGTACAAAAGCCTTCAAAATGCTTAGTTTAAAATCATAATCCCCACAGAAGAAGACAAGCCATACTTTAAGAACTTCAAGCAGAAGAAATCCAGATCTAGCTAGAGTATTCCCTCCTTAGAAAACCTGGGGGGGGGGGGGAACGGAAGAAAAGAGGCGAAACAATAAGGGTCAGACATAAAGTCTGGCAAGTCCTGTGACTTTCAGCATATGAACAGATAATAATAATATGACATGAACATAAATCTGGATGAGAGATAACTGTAACAGGTGTAGCAGATATAACAGAAGAACAGAATGATATAAGCTATTGCTTTACACTTCTCTGCACTAATACTAGTTTAACAGGATTAGGTGTCACCCTAATGTCTAAACTGGAACAGAAGCGGGTACAGAATAATTTAACAGAAACAGAACGCTAATAATGGGCCTTTACTACCCGATCAGAGACAGACAGAAGAAGAATGCGGATAATGGGCCTTTGCCACCCAAACAGAAACTGATTAATCCCTACGGAAACAGAATGTAGAATTAGGTGTACACTAGTAATGGGCCTTTACCACCCGAACAGACGGTACCACGCAGAAACAGACAGGTGTTACCACCCAACAGAAACAGACAGAACTAAGTGTACCCTAAAACCCTACCCCCATGCGATCGGCTCCCTAATACATAAATATCCTGTGTCGGCCCCACAGTAGGGTGTATCACTCCCTAAAGTGACAACCAATTGGAACAGACCTATTTACAGATGTCACGGCGTCTTACATCCTCAGAGGCAGACCGGGATCCATGCACGCACATGACCCGGTTGGAACGCACCATCAACACCCCTCGCCATTATCAGAATGAACCGCTTATAATTAGTTCAGTAAGCGTGCCCGGACCCTACCTACTATTGGGTCAAAGTTTTGATACCAGAAAGGGTTACTGACTAATATGGGTCCCAAACAACAGATGACACAAGTAATTCCCCTCCTAACCTTGTGTCCCCAGACTAACAGATTTCAAATTAACTTGTTTATAGGTTCAGACATACAGAATTTAGATCAACTAGTTCACAGACAAGTTTTCAGACTAACAGATCAAATATACAGATTAACAGACTTACATATTAGCTGATTTCAGATTAACAGGCTTACAGATTAACTAGTTACAGATTAACAGACTTACAGATTTGTCTAACTTTGTAATTGGGCCTACAGATTCATGGAACAGATTTATTAAATTCATCTGTCTAGTGAGTTTAACCCTATCCGCCCAACACATTATATTTATCTCAGATTTTCATTAATTAAATATTAATGCCCCGACCTCTCACATTAGACTGACAATTTGCGGCTACTGGTTAGGCCGGTTGGTTCCGGGCAGGTTTCTGTCGCAAACTGAGTCTAACCTCGAGTTTCAAGCACGTTATGACTAACTTCTCACATTATAACCTATTGTTTGCGGCCACTGGATATGCCGGGCGGTTCCGGGCAGAATTACGCCGCAAACTCATTCTAACCTCGAGTTAGCCATGTTTATCTTTGCGGCCAATTAATTAATGATTTACCATTTATACCCACGCCTAATATACATGTCAATTTTCATAATTATAGCCAATTCAGATTATGTCAATAACAAACTAAATATATCAACTCAACAGATATGGCAGATAACAGATTTAGCAGATTAGGCAACTTAACGGATTCAACAGATTAAGCAGTTTAGCAGATTTAGCATATAACTGTTTAGGCATCTTCAGCAGACTTAGCAGATGACAGATTTGGTATATGAACAGATATAGCAGATTATAGCAGAACTAGCAGATTAGGCAATATAACAGAACTAGCAAATTAGGCAATATAACAGAACTAGCAGATTAGGCCATATAACAGATTTAATCATTCCTTAAAGTTTCATAAACATATTTTGCCTAATTATAAATTTGGCCTAAGTTTGCATGCCTAAATAGTTGTCATGATTCACATTATGATCATATACCCCACGTTTGCATTGAATTTATATGGCACAGATTATGGTCATAATTTACCATATAACACACGTCTCAAATTTAGTTAAACTTGCCTAGTACAAAAGATTCACATATAAATTATACCAAATATAGCCATCGATTTCAATGCATGTCATATATTCAAAAATCTCCCACTCAGGTGTTATTCACATTTAATAGTTATCAAATCTTAACATAAATCTTCATACCTAAGTCATATTCCCTTTTTTATCCCAAATCATGAATTTCTATATAAACAATATGCCCAACAATCTAGAACTTTAAATTATAACAGATCTTTAATTCAAAAATATGCGTTATGTCCAATGTCTCAAGTCACATGTTAATATACAATGGTTCCTCTTCTTCCAATTCACAGAATATGCACAGATCTAAATCTAGTTTACAACCTATGTCCTTTTAGTCACAGATTAGCCATGTCCAATTATGCCATCATTCATTATTTATCCCAAAGTTTAACGTTCGTGCGTTAATCTCTTATGAGATTTGGCGCAGGCTCGGGGTAGCCTGGCTATAGAACAGAAAGAAGAAAGAGATATAGAATAAAATAGATCAGAACAGAACATACGCAATCTCAAATTCAGATTTACAATCATGTCACAATTATAATTAAAGTTTATATCGGAAAATAACTGCACTTGCCTTGGTTGGATTCTAAAAGAAAAAGGTGTTGTAGTTGTTCTCTTTTAATCCTAATCAGAATTGGAGGAAGAAGAAGCACAAGTCCTAGCTTAGGTTTCAGCAGAGTAGAGACGCCATTGATTTATTTATTTTTAGAGAGGAAGAAAGCAATGGAGGCCAGAGAATTGTATATGAGATTTAGGTTTAGGTTAGGGATGTATATATAGGTGTAGGAAGTTATTTAGGACCATTAGATTTACCCTGAATCATGAGAACCATTCAAATGCAAAATCTGCATTTGAGCGAATCGGCCCACGGGATGACAGCCAAACACCCTGGATTAACCCCTAGTCGACCCAGCGGAGCTCGGGTCGACCTCAAAACTGGGCCGGTTCGGTTATTCCCCCTCCCAATTCGCTTTTTTGAACCTTTTTTGCATGTTTATTTATTTAATTTTTATATATATCTATATATATTTCTCTCATATGCATACAAACTTCAAGGCTTAATAACTTCTTCATAATTAACCATTTTTTTTTAATTTGTGAACTTCACTATTATTAGAAATACGGGGTGTTACACCAGTAATCATGCCCCACCCTACCTAGTTTCAGGGTACCATGATATATCTGTGTGGGTTACTACTGAAATGGGTCCCCGTTACTAGGGTTTCCTGCTGGTTAAGTTTGTGGGCCTATATATACAAATATTACCCACCTATACGAGATGTTCTTAACCCTCCCACCGATTGTAGCATGTTTTCTTAACAGTTAAGTTTGTAGGCCTATATGTACTAATATTACCCACCTACACGAGATGTACTTAACCCTCCCATCGATCCAAGCATTTTTATATAATGGTTAAGTTTTTGTGGGCCTATATTTACTAATATTACCCACCTACATGACGTGTACTTAACCTCCTACTCGTCAAGTCGTGTTGGTTAAGTGGTTCTTATTAACTTAACCTTTCTTTCTAATCATGTTGGATCAGTTAAGTGTGATTTATTAACTTAACCCTGTTCATTTATCAGGTTATATTGGTTAAGTGTTTCCCATTTAACTTAACCCCATTCGCTACTCAAATTATACTGGTCAAGTGTCATTAATGAATTCAAGTTAACTTAACTCATCCACCTGTCATGTCATGTTGGGTAAGTGTTTCCTTCTGGTGTTGACTTGACCCTACCTCAAATCATGTTATACTGGTTAAGTGTTGTTCTCGTGTTAACTTAACCTTTCCCATACATCATGTTATATAATTGGTTAAGTGTTTTCGTTTTGTATTACTTAACCACACCACATGTCATTATATATCGGTTAAGTGTTACTTTAGTTAACTTAACCTTATCATTTGCTTAATTAACATGTTACAACGGTTAAGTGTTCTTAATTTACTTTACCTCACCCACTTGCCTTGTTAACAAGTTATTACGGTTAAGTGTTTCCTCAATTACTTAAACTCAACATTTCTAGCTTGATTTATTCGTGATCCTTAATTAATTAAATAAATTAAAGCACCAACCACTCACATTAGACAAATATTGTTGCGGTTACTGGATGTGCTGGTCGGTTCCAGGTAGGTTTACACCACAACTCAGTCTAACCTTGGGTCTTTCTGGGCTTGATGCACTAACCACCCTCATTAGACAGGTATTTTTGTGGTCACTAGATGTGCCGGTCGATTCCGGGCAGTTTTACACCACAACTCGGTCTAACCTCGGGTTAGGCATATTCGTCTTTTACTAAATTTACATATTTACTATTTATGTAAATTTTCCGTAAATCAATTTAGCCTACATCATATTCAACAGTCATGAAAATTTACATACTTATATTCTATGCCCAAAACTTGATTTACCAATCAATTAACCCAACTTGCAGTTTATACCAATTTAGATTTAATATTCCTCTTTTACAATTCATGCCCAATCTAGATTAATATTCCAATTTATAGTTTATGTCAAAACTAGATTTAATATTCTAGTTTTACCGTTTACGTCCAAAACTTGGTTTACATTCCAATTACATACTTTGCAGCCAATTAAAATTTATCAATTTATGCCCAAGTCTAATATGCATGTAAATCATTCACTATTATAGCCAATTTAGGTTTATGCCAACATATTTATTATGCCAAATTAATTTAATTAAGCTACGCCCAATCCCCGCATCATAATCATACGTATAACATGACTTCACAAGTTTCTAAGTACTCATGAAATGATACTAATAGTATCAAAGCAAGGAATAGGGGATAAGCACGAGAATTGACATAAACGAATAGCCATGCAAGAATGAACCAAATACAAAAATAATTGTTCCAATGGGTTTGATGTACATAATAGTGAATAGGAATAAACTAAACAAGTTACACCCATAAAAAAAAAATTGGGATCCAACATAATTAAGGGAATAGGCATAGGTGATTTGGTCCAACATAATGCCAGTTCGAAGTACAACCTAATAGGTTAATGGGAATAAGCATAAGTCACTGACTACAATAGTTATAGGAAATTAACCACAATAGTCATGGGCGACTAATCACAATAGTTTCTTAATCAATGTCATAGGCAATAGTCTCATAGTCATAAATCTTGGTAATAGTCTCATAGTCATGAATCATATGCAATAGTCTCAAAATTATGAATCATAGTCATAGTCATAGGCAATAGTCTTATAGTCATAGTCATATGTAATAGTCTCTTTGTCATGAATCATAGTCATAGGCGATAGTTTCATGGGCAACAGTTTCATAGTCATAGTCTTAGGCAAAAGTCCCATAATCATAGTCATTGGCTATTAGCCACAATAAGTTCTAGGACACAATCAGGAATCAGATCCAAAGGCATAGATAACGTTAGATTTGACATAAGCATGAATCAAAGACAATTAACTTGCAAATTGGTATAGTTCTATATTTTGATTCATTACATTCACAATTCCAATTACACATTCAAGTCTAAGGAATAACTGAACTTATAGTGATCGGTTTAGAAAAGGTGATTTGCTATGATTTGAGTGACGTTGCTTGAAGCGGAATGCCTATGGACCAACTTGAAGCTTTAACTTGATTTGAATCTCCAATTTGAAGAAGAACTATAACTTGTTTTAATGGAGAATAAGATTTATTTAACTAGGATTGAGGCAGAGTATAGGCGTAATGAAGTTGTGTGGAGAAAGTGAAGTTTGGGGGTGTTTATATAGCGTAGAACTCATGAATTTGGTCTAGAAATCAGCTTGGATACATAAAAATGAATTCTACCTCGAATCTGGAAAAACAGGGCAGGTCGACCCCTAGGTCGATCTATAAGGGGAAGGTCGACACTAGGGTCGATCCCCTGGTCGACCTAGGTCCTGGGCGGGAATTTTCCCGCCCAACCCGCTTCTGACTTCTGATTTGAATTTAAATTCAATTTCGAGCTGTTTTTAAGTTTGAGCTGAAACTTCCAAAGGCCGTGACTTCTTCATACAAAGTCCGATTAATGCAAATTCAGACTCTATCTCAAGCAGAATTCCGAGACGAGCGCAATGGCATAACCCGTTTCCCTTAATTTTTCTCTTAAAAATTATTTACACTTTAATTTGTGAAACTTAATGTTACCGAATTACGGGGTGTTACATTCTCCCCCCTTAAAGGATTTCGGCCCCGAAATCTTCAAGTTAGGAAGAATGTGTCCTACCCTTCATTCTTCCATCTACTCAACCATTCAATCACAAGCATTCATTGTATTTAAAAAGATTTCTAAAGTTTTCATGTTCATATGCATAGTGTGTGTATATGTCCTTATCTAATGCAAAATCAGGCGATCTACTGATTCAGTTAACCTCCTTAATGCGAATTATGTGAGTGCCATGCATCCAATATGTATGCAATCCTAACGATATATATCATTTCTATATGAGTGCACAACCATTCACTCAAATGCAACGTCCACAGGATAACACATCAAGTTCAATCCATAAACAAATACATATATGCAAATGCAATATGGAAGTGACTGAGTTGATCTAGTGCCCTATGTGTGTATATGCATCCACGAGCAACCACTAGCAAACACTTGCATCCACCAAACATAACATGTCTCAAACACATGTTTACATCCATTGGCTTCTACCTAAAGATTGAGGATAGGACCAGAGGATATACTTAAAAGCTAAAGACTAGCATGCAAATAGATTTTACAAAAAAAAGAGGAATCAAGGATATTGTGACGGCCCGCCCCGCACCAGCCTGCATTTCCTCCGAATGTGCGCTGTACATGTAACACCCCACTTCCGCTAAGGTCACTCATACCAGGGGAATGCCTTAGTTTCGGTGAAGTATTTTAAGTGAATATAGAACAGTAAAATTACAGCAAGACAGATATAAGTAATACTTGAAAATTTAAATCATCATTTCATTGCAACGGAAAGTAATACATGTATGGTTACATCACAAAACCATAAACCAGAGTCAAGTACATAATATCCATCTTGATAAAATAGAAGTACATAATCCCACTACATAACTAATAGCCATAAAAGGAAAGATAAGCTCGGCTTCACTTCAGAGGTCCAAGCTCCATAGGATAGATACAGCAATCAGATCAAAGCCCACTAGCACCAGGCCCACTCTAATAACCTGGGGTTGGGGAAAAAAAGATAAAAACAACGGGGTCAGACATAAGTCTGAGTGAGTCCTATAACCCTAACAATACAATCATTAAAATAACCAGAGAAGACATAAGTTGATATACGGTAACGACTGGGGATGAATGGCTACACTAAGCAGCTTGGTAAACTTAGGATAAACTAAGATCACCGTAAAGACGCATTTATCCACCCAAGGATAATTACTAGATTACACCGCCCCAGACTTATCCACCCAAGAGTAATTCCTACACTGCACCACACCAGTTCTACCTACCCAAGATTAGTTCCTACTTAAAGGTTGATCCCACTAAATGTACTTAGTAACTTTTTACCCAGTAGTTTCTAGTACCCCTACATAGGTGCCGTCTGCCCCTATCATTACTAGGTGTACCCACTACCCCCAAGCGATCGGCTCCCTAACGTAGATACCCGTGCTGGTCCCACAATGGGGTGTATCGTTTCCCCAAAGTGGCAACCTGATAATATCAACGGTGCACGGCTTTATATCTACACGATGTAACAACGATTTACTAACCAGCCCGGGTCCACACACGCATATGAAACCCGTTGGTCCTACGTTGCCACCGCTAACCCGTTTTGGCCTCTTATAGTCAAGCCCAATATGCTTGTCCCGTCACCCGACTTGGGTCGAGCCCACAAAGATACGTTTGGGATATTGGTTGAGATGGGCCCCCACAAGCTACCACCTAAGCTTGTAATTTTATCTAGTGTATCCCACTTAACCCCTTTAACCATGTCTACTTACATGTTATAAATACTTTGGTTAAGTCATTAATCATATTTTTAATTACCTTTCAAGGTACCCACTAGATTTCCACATGACACCCAAGTCCTTTACTTAATTCCCACATGCCACCCGAGGCACTTACTTAACCCCTTAATCATGTTTAATTACATGTTCCACTTTGGTTAAGTATTCTAATCGTGTTTTCTATTGCCACCCAAGGCAACCACCAATTTTCCACATGCCACCCAAGGCACCCACTTAACCCTCATGCCCCACTATATGCTTATACGGTTAAGTGTTTCTTAATTAATTAAGACCGTGATCCTCATAAAGACCTCTCACATTAGACTATCTTTTATGACCGCTGGTTAAGCCGGTTGGGTCCGGGCAGCCTTATGTCATAACCGAGTCTAACCTCGTGTCTTTACATTAATCACGTATTTAGTTTGTGCCTAAGACCTCTCACATTGGGCTAACATTTGTAGCAACTGGTTAGGCCGGTTGGGTCCGGGCAGTTTTACGCTACAACTGAGTCCAACCTCGTGTCTTAGTCGATTAATTACACCTAATTAATCACCCTCATAATTTATATTAATTATTCCTAATTAATATCAAGTTTCTCATAACATGGGTAGACCTAACTCAATAGGTAAATTCCCATGGGGTAGACCTAACTCAATAGGTAAATTCCCACTTATGTTAATTTATTTTTATGGTATGCTTAATCATACCCAACCATACTTTAATTAACATATTTATTTACCCCATCGTTCCCCACGCAAATCGTCCTCATTTCACGACAAATAAAAAGGGAAGATCCATCACAAATATCATGGGTTTTAACCAAATCTTAGCATATAACTTTGTCATGGGTTAAGAGGATGTCAACTTGCATATATGAGCATATATTAACCCAACTACATTTAACCCAAACTTGCATATTATCGCACATGACTTGCACAACATATTGCATATGAACTTGCATATTATCATACACATATCTTACATAACATGTTGAACTTGCATAAACACACATAACTTGCATAACATGTTGAACTTGCATATAAGCATTCTCACAACTTGCATAACATGTTAAACATGCATTTAAGCATACACATAACTTGCATAAGCATTCACATTCTTGCATAAGCATTCTCATACTTGCATATTAACAAACATGTAACTTGCATAGCATATCTTGCATATTAACATACATGTAACTTGCATAATAACAAACATGTAACTTGCATAGCATATCTTGCATATTAACATACATGTAACTTGCATAGCATATATTATCATACATGTAACTTGCATATGGACTTGTTTAACATGCATAAACCCACTTGTTAAATATGCATTTAACAACTTATTAATCATGCATATTATCACATACTTAGCATGCATAGAATCACATACTAAACTTGCATAATATCATATACTTAGCATGCATAGAATCACATATTCATCATGCATAATATCACCTACTTAGCATGCATAGATTCACATACTCATCATGCATAAAACCACATACTTAACTTGCATAAAGTCAATTACTTATTATGCATAAACCCACATATCCAACTTGCATAAACTCTCATATTCAACTTGCATAAACTTACATATTCAACATGCATAAACTCACATATTCAACTTAGGATTAATATTATACATAGATTAGCATATCATTACAAATGATTTCAACTCACAAATCCGCATTCAAGACCATAAGTCTCATTACACCTAATCTACTTATCTTAACAATTGATCATCAAAGTGATAGAAACTCACCAAAACACAATTAGCAAGCTAATGAAGAAGATTTAGATACTTAGAATGGATTAGAGATTGATTAGAGCTTGCTTTCCTCTTCATTGATTTGTGGAGGCCATGACCAAGTTTCATTTTGCCATAGTTTAGTTACTAGGTTTAATTATGAATGAATTAGGGTAGGGTTAGGGTGTTATTTATAGGATTAGGTTGCATTTTAGACCCTTAGATTAACCCTAGATTAATTTAGGACCATCAGATCCGTCAGATCCAAGAAGCTTCCAGAACTAGCCCTCCAAGCCAGCCCAAGAACCCAAACTGGTGCACCCAGTTTCACTGGGCGTCGCACCCCTGTCGACAGGCAAGTCGACAGGCATGTCGACACCCCTGTCGACAGGCCTGTCGACAGCCCTGTCGACATGGGTTGGGCGGGAATCTTCCCGCCTGGCCCCGCCTGTCCAATTTAAAATCTGAATTTTAAATTCTTAATTCTGTTTTTAATTTTGAATTTTCTGCTAACTTCATCGGGCCATAACTGGGCCATACGGACTCCGATTTTCGAAAACTCGGACTCTATTTCGCGTATTTTTCCGAGACGAACGCAATGACGCAGCCCGTTTCCCCCAATTCTCACATCTGAGATTATACATTCTGTAATTAGTGAATTTTAGCATTAACCGAAATTCGGGGTGTTACATTCTCCCCTCCTTAAAGGATTTCGTCCCCGAAATCTCTAAGCTAAGGAGAATGCATATCCTACCATCCAAACAACCATCTACTCAAACCATCAACCACGGGCATCCATTGTCCTTAAAACAATTTCTAATAATGTATGAGCATATGCGAAAAGTGTGTGTATATGTTCCCTATCTAATGTACGAACATATGCAAACCATGATAGTGCCATGCATCCAATATGTATGCGAGATAACCCTATCGACACATACAGTATCTATATGAGTGCACAATCATTCACCAAAATGCATCATCCATATGATAACACAATCATTATACATCCATAAATATAGCTAACTACACACAATTTTATGCAATATGCAATATGAAGTGATTGAGCCGATCTAGTGCCTAGAGTGTGTATATATGCATCCACGAGCAACCACTAGCAAACACTTGCATCCACTTGCATCCATCAACCATAACATGTCTCAAACACATGTTTCAACCATAGGTTTTCCCTATCTAAAGGTCAAACAGCACTAATCGAGAGGACATACTAAAGATAAGGTAAGTACTAGGCAAGCGATAAAGGAGAAGTTAAAAGACATACCCTCCAAAAAGAATTGGATACAAAGAACACGTCTTCGCTTCTGTCTCCCAAGTAGCATTGCTTCCGTCATCTCCCCATTGCACCTTAACTAGCTGAACTTCTCTGATCCTCAACTTCCTAGTTTCTGACCCAAGGATGCGAATAGGAGCTCGTCGAATCGTCTCATCGCGCTCTAACTCTGCTTCTTTAAACAAACTCGGCTCTACCACCTCAGCGGTTTCATGTAAGCACTTCCTCAAATGGGACACATGAAATACACCCGGTACACCACTAAGTTTGCCAGGCAACTCCACTCTATATGCCATCTGCCCAATTCTTTCCTTAATGGGAAATGGTCCTACAATACCCTGGTACTCACTTCCTAACAGATCCAAAGTGAACCACATTCCGTAACGGGGATACCTTGATAAAACCATGTCCCCAACTTCAAACTCAAGATCCGTCCTTCTCTTGTCCGCATAAAATTTTTGCCTATCCTGTGCTGCTTTCATCCTTCTTTGAATCAAATCAATCTTCTCTGAAGACTCTCTAATCACATCGGCCCAACCAAGATCTTATCCGTAGATTCCCACTAACATGTAGGTGATCAACAAGGCCTTCCATAAAGAGCTTCAAAAGGAGCTATACCAATACTGGACTGAAAGCTGCTATTATATGCGAACTCCTCCAATGGAAGATGCTCTTCCTATGTACCTCCAAAATCCAAAATACATAACCTCAAAAGGTGTTCTAGATACGGTTCACCCTCTTGGTCTGACCGTCCGTCTGAGGATGAGATGCGGTGCTCAAACACAACTGAGTCCCTACCGCCTCTTGCAAACTTCTCCAAAACTCACTAGTGAAGATAGGATCTCGATCGCTCACTATACTGGGAGGTACACCATGCAATCTAATAATCCCTTGAAGGTAAACTGAAGCTAGACATGTAACAGTCCTCTTGCTCTTCACGGGTTTGAAATGGGCACACTTAGTAAGTCTATCTACCATAAGCCCAATCCCCGTATTACCCTTCCTTGATTTCGGTAATCCAATGAGACACTATCCCACTTCCTATTACGAAACTTCTAACGGATGAAGCAACCCTCCGGGTTTCTTCTGCTCCGCTTCCACTTGTTAGCACACCAAGCATCTAGCGACATACTTGGCCGCGTCTTTCTTCAGATTGGCCAAAAAGAAAATTCGCTTTATGTCTTGGTACATCTTGTCCCTACCGGGATGAATGGTTATCTTCGACCGATGTGTATCATCAAGTATAGCCTTCCTCAAACTCTCATCTTGCGGTACACAAAGTCTACCGTCTCTACACAACCACCCCTTACTATCTAGGGTGTACCTACTCAAATGGCTGGACGACTCCTCCCCCTTATGAGCTTCTCTCATAGCTCAACCAACTGTGGGTCGTCTTGCTGTGCCTCGCCACCCCGTCCCAAAAGAGTAGGCCTAACCTCCAAGGAGGCTAGCAAACCGGGTACAAAGTCAACGGAAGGTCTAAAGTCAAACATAGAAATAAACCCTAAGCTCCGTCGTTTAATCGATCAATGAACTCAAGGACAACCTTTTTCTTCTTAAGGCGTCTGCTACCATGCTTCCCTTGTTAGGGGTATACGCTATCTTAACTCATAAGATGCTAAGAATCCTATCCAAAATCGTCACAACTGTCCATCTCTCACGCAGACCACCCTAGTCGAATTCGACATCCCCCAAATGCAAGCCCCAAAGGCCGAAACCAATATCAGACAAACACCCAAGGGATATCTCCTTCGAGTTCAGGCAACCTACGTGAGATGATACTAAAAATAATAATAATAATGGCTAAACAATTAAGCCTTTGACCAACTTTGGATGTCCTCGCCAGTCTCGCTCCAAAACCACCGTTTATCCTATAACTGGCTTTGCTCACCCTATTGAGCACATACGAAAACTTATTTCGCTCCTAGAAAAGACCAAGATGTCATCCACAACGACCATCACAAACTTATTTAGGTACCCTCTGAACATCCTTCTCATCAAATCAACAAAGTATGCGGGGGCGTTCGTCAAACTAAATAGCATCACCAGCCACTCATACAACCATCCGGAGTCCTAAAGGCAATCTTCTCTATACTATCGTCAGCCACTCCCAACTGACGAAACCATGTGGCTTAGTTCAACTGCGAAAATACTGAGGCGCCAACCAACTGATCAAAGAGATCATCAATCTTCGGCAATGGGTGTCTATCCTTCTTTGTGAGTTTATTTAGTTCTCCTTAGCCTACACAAAGTCTGAGGGACCCATCCGCCTTCATGGCAAAAACTACTGGAGCGCCCCACTCCGATATACTTCTTCTTATGAACCCCCTTCTCAAGCAATCGCCTACTTACTTATGGAGTTCCCTCCTCTCACGAGGAGCCTTGTGGCACACTGGCCAAGTTACTGGTTTGGCATTGTTTACCAGATATATTCGGAAGTCAATCTCCCGCTCCGGAGGTAAGCCCTTCCCCTTCTCAAACACATCCGAGTATTCCCGGACTGCTCTAACAGATCGCAAACTCTAGACCGTCGTGTCAAGCGATTCTAGATAACTTAGCATAACAGATTCTATGGGATTACAAGAGATCTCGAGAGTGTTACCCTAGCGGGTCATAAGCCTAACAACTCTCCTTCCATAATCAAGAACGGCACCCCTACTGGATAACCAGTCCATGCCCAAAACTAACCCATAGCCCGTGAAGCCCAACAAGCATCACTTCTAGACTCAACGCTAAGCATAGCAACTTTCAAACCCAAACACATCATGGAGCCCCAATTGGGTTTGAAACAACTAAGGGATCATCTACCAAACTGGTGTTTATGTGCAGTGACTCAACTAAAAATGATGAGATAAACGAACTCGATACATCAGAATCAAATAAAGTTTGGATCGGATAATAAAGAAATCCAAATTCCAACCTAGACGGTCTTATCCCTATTCGGCATCCTAGCTGTGAGGAAATATAACTATTCTCCAGAAGATTCCATACCTTGCCCTTGCTTCTTTGGACAATCCTAATAAGGTGTCCTATTCCTTCCCAAAGGATAACTACTAACCTTCTTCTTCTTCCCATTTTCCATTCGTAGCCTCCCACCAATGAGGTTTCATCCTTTATTAACCAAACAACTATTTGAGCCTTCCTCTCCTCGTCTATCCTATATGTACCTACCAGTCCTCCTCCTTCTTGAACCAACTTCTAATCTGATTTACGTCTAAGTCCCTTGAAGCGGTTTTCCATTCTTATCTATCTTAGAAAGATCATCTACACACGGAGGGGAAACTCAAACCGAGAGAGAAAGAGATTCAAACGGAGAATTCGAAAGATAAAGATATGGCTATCGGGGATTATGCTTTTCTTTCAAAAACTTTTCTCTTAAAAGACATGTTTTTGAAAATACTCCTTCAAAAATTTTCTTAGAAAAATAGTTTTTCTAAAAAATTTATCTGTTCTGGTAACCTTAAGCTCTGATACCACGTGTAACACCCCACTTCCGCTAAGGTCACTCATACCAGGGGAATGCCTTAGTTTCGGTGAAGTATTTTAAGTGAATATAGAACAGTAAAATTACAGCAAGACAGATATAAGTAATACTTGAAAATTTAAATCATCATTTCATTGCAACGGAAAGTAATACATGTTTGGTTACATCACAAAACCATAAACCAGAGTCAAGTACATAATATCCATCTTGATAAAATAGAAGTACATAATCCCACTACATAACTAATAGCCATAAAAGGAAAGATAAGCTCGGCTTCACTTCAGAGGTCCAAGCTCCATAGGATAGATACAGCAATCAGATCAAAGCCCACTAGCACCAGGCCCACTCTAATAACCTGGGGTTGGGGAAAAAAGATAAAAACAACGGGGTCAGACATAAGTCTGAGTGAGTCCTATAACCCTAACAATACAATCATTAAAATAACCAGAGAAGACATAAGTTGATATACGGTAACGACTGGGGATGAATGGCTACACTAAGCAGCTTGGTAAACTTAGGATAAACTAAGATCACCGTAAAGACGCATTTATCCACCCAAGGATAATTACTAGATTACACCGCCCCAGACTTATCCACCCAAGAGTAATTCCTACACTGCACCACACCAGTTCTACCTACCCAAGATTAGTTCCTACTTAAAGGTTGATCCCACTAAATGTACTTAGTAACTTTTTACCCAGTAGTTTCTAGTACCCCTACATAGGTGCCGTCTGCCCCTATCATTACTAGGTGTACCCACTACCCCCAAGCGATCGGCTCCCTAACGTAGATACCCGTGCTGGTCCCACAATGGGGTGTATCGTTTCCCCAAAGTGGCAACCTGATAATATCAACGGTGCACGGCTTTATATCTACACGATGTAACAACGATTTACTAACCAGCCCGGGTCCACACACGCATATGAAACCCGTTGGTCCTACGTTGCCACCGCTAACCCGTTTTGGCCTCTTATAGTCAAGCCCAATATGCTTGTCCCGTCACCCGACTTGGGTCGAGCCCACAAAGATACGTTTGGGATATTGGTTGAGATGGGCCCCCACAAGCTACCACCTAAGCTTGTAATTTTATCTAGTGTATCCCACTTAACCCCTTTAACCATGTCTACTTACATGTTATAAATACTTTGGTTAAGTCATTAATCATATTTTTAATTACCTTTCAAGGTACCCACTAGATTTCCACATGACACCCAAGTCCTTTACTTAATTCCCACATGCCACCCGAGGCACTTACTTAACCCCTTAATCATGTTTAATTACATGTTCCACTTTGGTTAAGTATTCTAATCGTGTTTTCTATTGCCACCCAAGGCAACCACCAATTTTCCACATGCCACCCAAGGCACCCACTTAACCCTCATGCCCCACTATATGCTTATACGGTTAAGTGTTTCTTAATTAATTAAGACCGTGATCCTCATAAAGACCTCTCACATTAGACTATCTTTTATGACCGCTGGTTAAGCCGGTTGGGTCCGGGCAGCCTTATGTCATAACCGAGTCTAACCTCGTGTCTTTACATTAATCACGTATTTAGTTTGTGCCTAAGACCTCTCACATTGGGCTAACATTTGTAGCAACTGGTTAGGCCGGTTGGGTCCGGGCAGTTTTACGCTACAACTGAGTCCAACCTCGTGTCTTAGTCGATTAATTACACCTAATTAATCACCCTCATAATTTATATTAATTATTCCTAATTAATATCAAGTTTCTCATAACATGGGTAGACCTAACTCAATAGGTAAATTCCCATGGGGTAGACCTAACTCAATAGGTAAATTCCCACTTATGTTAATTTATTTTTATGGTATGCTTAATCATACCCAACCATACTTTAATTAACATATTTATTTACCCCATCGTTCCCCACGCAAATCGTCCTCATTTCACGACAAATAAAAAGGGAAGATCCATCACAAATATCATGGGTTTTAACCAAATCTTAGCATATAACTTTGTCATGGGTTAAGAGGATGTCAACTTGCATATATGAGCATATATTAACCCAACTACATTTAACCCAAACTTGCATATTATCGCACATGACTTGCACAACATATTGCATATGAACTTGCATATTATCATACACATATCTTACATAACATGTTGAACTTGCATAAACACACATAACTTGCATAACATGTTGAACTTGCATATAAGCATTCTCACAACTTGCATAACATGTTAAACATGCATTTAAGCATACACATAACTTGCATAAGCATTCACATTCTTGCATAAGCATTCTCATACTTGCATATTAACAAACATGTAACTTGCATAGCATATCTTGCATATTAACATACATGTAACTTGCATAATAACAAACATGTAACTTGCATAGCATATCTTGCATATTAACATACATGTAACTTGCATAGCATATATTATCATACATGTAACTTGCATATGGACTTGTTTAACATGCGTAAACCCACTTGTTAAATATGCATTTAACAACTTATTAATCATGCATATTATCACATACTTAGCATGCATAGAATCACATACTAAACTTGCATAATATCATATACTTAGCATGCATAGAATCACATATTCATCATGCATAATATCACCTACTTAGCATGCATAGATTCACATACTCATCATGCATAAAACCACATACTTAACTTGCATAAAGTCAATTACTTATTATGCATAAACCCACATATCCAACTTGCATAAACTCTCATATTCAACTTGCATAAACTTACATATTCAACATGCATAAACTCACATATTCAACTTAGGATTAATATTATACATAGATTAGCATATCATTACAAATGATTTCAACTCACAAATCCGCATTCAAGACCATAAGTCTCATTACACCTAATCTACTTATCTTAACAATTGATCATCAAAGTGATAGAAACTCACCAAAACACAATTAGCAAGCTAATGAAGAAGATTTAGATACTTAGAATGGATTAGAGATTGATTAGAGCTTGCTTTCCTCTTCATTGATTTGTGGAGGCCATGACCAAGTTTCATTTTGCCATAGTTTAGTTACTAGGTTTAATTATGAATGAATTAGGGTAGGGTTAGGGTGTTATTTATAGGATTAGGTTGCATTTTAGACCCTTAGATTAACCCTAGATTAATTTAGGACCATCAGATCCGTCAGATCCAAGAAGCTTCCAGAACTAGCCCTCCAAGCCAGCCCAAGAACCCAAACTGGTGCACCCAGTTTCACTGGGCGTCGCACCCCTGTCGACAGGCAAGTCGACAGGCATGTCGACACCCCTGTCGACAGGCCTGTCGACAGCCCTGTCGACATGGGTTGGGCGGGAATCTTCCCGCCTGGCCCCGCCTGTCCAATTTAAAATTTGAATTTTAAATTCTTAATTCTGTTTTTAATTTTGAATTTTCTGCTAACTTCATCGGGCCATAACTGGGCCATACGGACTCCGATTTTCGAAAACTCGGACTCTATTTCGCGTATTTTTCCGAGACGAACGCAATGACGCAGCCCGTTTCCCCCAATTCTCACATCTGAGATTATACATTCTGTAATTAGTGAATTTTAGCATTAACCGAAATTCGGGGTGTTACATTCTCCCCTCCTTAAAGGATTTCGTCCCCGAAATCTCTAAGCTAAGGAGAATGCATATCCTACCATCCAAACAACCATCTACTCAAACCATCAACCACGGGCATCCATTGTCCTTAAAACAATTTCTAATAATGTATGAGCATATGCGAAAAGTGTGTGTATATGTTCCCTATCTAATGTACGAACATATGCAAACCATGATAGTGCCATGCATCCAATATGTATGCGAGATAACCCTATCGACACATACAGTATCTATATGAGTGCACAATCATTCACCAAAATGCATCATCCATATGATAACACAATCATTATACATCCATAAATATAGCTAACTACACACAATTTTATGCAATATGCAATATGAAGTGATTGAGCCGATCTAGTGCCTAGAGTGTGTATATATGCATCCACGAGCAACCACTAGCAAACACTTGCATCCACTTGCATCCATCAACCATAACATGTCTCAAACACATGTTTCAACCATAGGTTTTCCCTATCTAAAGGTCAAACAGCACTAATCGAGAGGACATACTAAAGATAAGGTAAGTACTAGGCAAGCGATAAAGGAGAAGTTAAAAGACATACCCTCCAAAAAGAATTGGATACAAAGAACACATCTTCGCTTCTGTCTCCCAAGTAGCATTGCTTCCGTCATCTCCCCATTGCACCTTAACTAGCTGAACTTCTCTGATCCTCAACTTCCTAGTTTCTGACCCAAGGATGCGAATAGGAGCTCGTCGAATCGTCTCATCGCGCTCTAACTCTGCTTCTTTAAACAAACTCGGCTCTACCACCTCAGCGGTTTCATGTAAGCACTTCCTCAAATGGGACACATGAAATACACCCGGTACACCACTAAGTTTGCCAGGCAACTCCACTCTATATGCCATCTGCCCAATTCTTTCCTTAATGGGAAATGGTCCTACAATACCCTGGTACTCACTTCCTAACAGATCCAAAGTGAACCACATTCCGTAACGGGGATACCTTGATAAAACCATGTCCCCAACTTCAAACTCAAGATCCGTCCTTCTCTTGTCCGCATAAAATTTTTGCCTATCCTGTGCTGCTTTCATCCTTCTTTGAATCAAATCAATCTTCTCTGAAGACTCTCTAATCACATCGGCCCAACCAAGATCTTATCCGTAGATTCCCACTAACATGTAGGTGATCAACAAGGCCTTCCATAAAGAGCTTCAAAAGGAGCTATACCAATACTGGACTGAAAGCTGCTATTATATGCGAACTCCTCCAATGGAAGATGCTCTTCCTATGTACCTCCAAAATCCAAAATACATAACCTCAAAAGGTGTTCTAGATACGGTTCACCCTCTTGGTCTGACCGTCCGTCTGAGGATGAGATGCGGTGCTCAAACACAACTGAGTCCCTACCGCCTCTTGCAAACTTCTCCAAAACTCACTAGTGAAGATAGGATCTCGATCGCTCACTATACTGGGAGGTACACCATGCAATCTAATAATCCCTTGAAGGTAAACTGAAGCTAGACATGTAACAGTCCTCTTGCTCTTCACGGGTTTGAAATGGGCACACTTAGTAAGTCTATCTACCATAAGCCCAATCCCCGTATTACCCTTCCTTGATTTCGGTAATCCAATGAGACACTATCCCACTTCCTATTACGAAACTTCTAACGGATGAAGCAACCCTCCGGGTTTCTTCTGCTCCGCTTCCACTTGTTAGCACACCAAGCATCTAGCGACATACTTGGCCGCGTCTTTCTTCAGATTGGCCAAAAAGAAAATTCGCTTTATGTCTTGGTACATCTTGTCCCTACCGGGATGAATGGTTATCTTCGACCGATGTGTATCATCAAGTATAGCCTTCCTCAAACTCTCATCTTGCGGTACACAAAGTCTACCGTCTCTACACAACCACCCCTTACTATCTAGGGTGTACCTACTCAAATGGCTGGACGACTCCTCCCCCTTATGAGCTTCTCTCATAGCTCAACCAACTGTGGGTCGTCTTGCTGTGCCTCGCCACCCCGTCCCAAAAGAGTAGGCCTAACCTCCAAGGAGGCTAGCAAACCGGGTACAAAGTCAACGGAAGGTCTAAAGTCAAACATAGAAATAAACCCTAAGCTCCGTCGTTTAATCGATCAATGAACTCAAGGACAACCTTTTTCTTCTTAAGGCGTCTGCTACCATGCTTCCCTTGTTAGGGGTATACGCTATCTTAACTCATAAGATGCTAAGAATCCTATCCAAAATCGTCACAACTGTCCATCTCTCACGCAGACCACCCTAGTCGAATTCGACATCCCCCAAATGCAAGCCCCAAAGGCCGAAACCAATATCAGACAAACACCCAAGGGATATCTCCTTCGAGTTCAGGCAACCTACGTGAGATGATACTAAAAATAATAATAATAATGGCTAAACAATTAAGCCTTTGACCAACTTTGGATGTCCTCGCCAGTCTCGCTCCAAAACCACCGTTTATCCTATAACTGGCTTTGCTCACCCTATTGAGCACATACGAAAACTTATTTCGCTCCTAGAAAAGACCAAGATGTCATCCACAACGACCATCACAAACTTATTTAGGTACCCTCTGAACATCCTTCTCATCAAATCAACAAAGTATGCGGGGGCGTTCGTCAAACTAAATAGCATCACCAGCCACTCATACAACCATCCGGAGTCCTAAAGGCAATCTTCTCTATACTATCGTCAGCCACTCCCAACTGACGAAACCATGTGGCTTAGTTCAACTGCGAAAATACTGAGGCGCCAACCAACTGATCAAAGAGATCATCAATCTTCGGCAATGGGTGTCTATCCTTCTTTGTGAGTTTATTTAGTTCTCCTTAGCCTACACAAAGTCTGAGGGACCCATCCGCCTTCATGGCAAAAACTACTGGAGCGCCCCACTCCGATATACTTCTTCTTATGAACCCCCTTCTCAAGCAATCGCCTACTTACTTATGGAGTTCCCTCCTCTCACGAGGAGCCTTGTGGCACACTGGCCAAGTTACTGGTTTGGCATTGTTTACCAGATATATTCGGAAGTCAATCTCCCGCTCCGGAGGTAAGCCCTTCCCCTTCTCAAACACATCCGAGTATTCCCGGACTGCTCTAACAGATCGCAAACTCTAGACCGTCGTGTCAAGCGATTCTAGATAACTTAGCATAACAGATTCTATGGGATTACAAGAGATCTCGAGAGTGTTACCCTAGCGGGTCATAAGCCTAACAACTCTCCTTCCATAATCAAGAACGGCACCCCTACTGGATAACCAGTCCATGCCCAAAACTAACCCATAGCCCGTGAAGCCCAACAAGCATCACTTCTAGACTCAACGCTAAGCATAACAACTTTCAAACCCAAACACATCATGGAGCCCCAATTGGGTTTGAAACAACTAAGGGATCATCTACCAAACTGGTGTTTATGTGCAGTGACTCAACTAAAAATGATGAGATAAACGAACTCGATACATCAGAATCAAATAAAGTTTGGATCGGATAATAAAGAAATCCAAATTCCAACCTAGACGGTCTTATCCCTATTCGGCATCCTAGCTGTGAGGAAATATAACTATTCTCCAGAAGATTCCATACCTTGCCCTTGCTTCTTTGGACAATCCTAATAAGGTGTCCTATTCCTTCCCAAAGGATAACTACTAACCTTCTTCTTCTTCCCATTTTCCATTCGTAGCCTCCCACCAATGAGGTTTCATCCTTTATTAACCAAACAACTATTTGAGCCTTCCTCTCCTCGTCTATCCTATATGTACCTACCAGTCCTCCTCCTTCTTGAACCAACTTCTAATCTGATTTACGTCTAAGTCCCTTGAAGCGGTTTTCCATTCTTATCTATCTTAGAAAGATCATCTACACACGGAGGGGAAACTCAAACCGAGAGAGAAAGAGATTCAAACGGAGAATTCGAAAGATAAAGATATGGCTATCGGGGATTATGCTTTTCTTTCAAAAACTTTTCTCTTAAAAGACATGTTTTTGAAAATACTCCTTCAAAAATTTTCTTAGAAAAATAGTTTTTCTAAAAATTTTATCTGTTCTGGTAACCTTAAGCTCTGATACCACGTGTAACACCCCACTTCCGCTAAGGTCACTCATACCAGGGGAATGCCTTAGTTTCGGTGAAGTATTTTAAGTGAATATAGAACAGTAAAATTACAGCAAGACAGATATAAGTAATACTTGAAAATTTAAATCATCATTTCATTGCAACGGAAAGTAATACATGTTTGGTTACATCACAAAACCATAAACCAGAGTCAAGTACATAATATCCATCTTGATAAAATAGAAGTACATAATCCCACTACATAACTAATAGCCATAAAAGGAAAGATAAGCTCGGCTTCACTTCAGAGGTCCAAGCTCCATAGGATAGATACAGCAATCAGATCAAAGCCCACTAGCACCAGGCCCACTCTAATAACCTGGGGTTGGGGAAAAAAGATAAAAACAACGGGGTCAGACATAAGTCTGAGTGAGTCCTATAACCCTAACAATACAATCATTAAAATAACCAGAGAAGACATAAGTTGATATACGGTAACGACTGGGGATGAATGGCTACACTAAGCAGCTTGGTAAACTTAGGATAAACTAAGATCACCGTAAAGACGCATTTATCCACCCAAGGATAATTACTAGATTACACCGCCCCAGACTTATCCACCCAAGAGTAATTCCTACACTGCACCACACCAGTTCTACCTACCCAAGATTAGTTCCTACTTAAAGGTTGATCCCACTAAATGTACTTAGTAACTTTTTACCCAGTAGTTTCTAGTACCCCTACATAGGTGCCGTCTGCCCCTATCATTACTAGGTGTACCCACTACCCCCAAGCGATCGGCTCCCTAACGTAGATACCCGTGCTGGTCCCACAATGGGGTGTATCGCTTCCCCAAAGTGGCAACCTGATAATATCAACGGTGCACGGCTTTATATCTACACGATGTAACAACGATTTACTAACCAGCCCGGGTCCACACACGCATATGAAACCCGTTGGTCCTACGTTGCCACCGCTAACCCGTTTTGGCCTCTTATAGTCAAGCCCAATATGCTTGTCCCGTCACCCGACTTGGGTCGAGCCCACAAAGATACGTTTGGGATATTGGTTGAGATGGGCCCCCACAAGCTACCACCTAAGCTTGTAATTTTATCTAGTGTATCCCACTTAACCCCTTTAACCATGTCTACTTACATGTTATAAATACTTTGGTTAAGTCATTAATCATATTTTTAATTACCTTTCAAGGTACCCACTAGATTTCCACATGACACCCAAGTCCTTTACTTAATTCCCACATGCCACCCGAGGCACTTACTTAACCCCTTAATCATGTTTAATTACATGTTCCACTTTGGTTAAGTATTCTAATCGTGTTTTCTATTGCCACCCAAGGCAACCACCAATTTTCCACATGCCACCCAAGGCACCCACTTAACCCTCATGCCCCACTATATGCTTATACGGTTAAGTGTTTCTTAATTAATTAAGACCGTGATCCTCATAAAGACCTCTCACATTAGACTATCTTTTATGACCGCTGGTTAAGCCGGTTGGGTCCGGGCAGCCTTATGTCATAACCGAGTCTAACCTCGTGTCTTTACATTAATCACGTATTTAGTTTGTGCCTAAGACCTCTCACATTGGGCTAACATTTGTAGCAACTGGTTAGGCCGGTTGGGTCCGGGCAGTTTTACGCTACAACTGAGTCCAACCTCGTGTCTTAGTCGATTAATTACACCTAATTAATCACCCTCATAATTTATATTAATTATTCCTAATTAATATCAAGTTTCTCATAACATGGGTAGACCTAACTCAATAGGTAAATTCCCATGGGGTAGACCTAACTCAATAGGTAAATTCCCACTTATGTTAATTTATTTTTATGGTATGCTTAATCATACCCAACCATACTTTAATTAACATATTTATTTACCCCATCGTTCCCCACGCAAATCGTCCTCATTTCACGACAAATAAAAAGGGAAGATCCATCACAAATATCATGGGTTTTAACCAAATCTTAGCATATAACTTTGTCATGGGTTAAGAGGATGTCAACTTGCATATATGAGCATATATTAACCCAACTACATTTAACCCAAACTTGCATATTATCGCACATGACTTGCACAACATATTGCATATGAACTTGCATATTATCATACACATATCTTACATAACATGTAACTTGCATAGCATATCTTGCATATTAACATACATGTAACTTGCATAATAACAAACATGTAACTTGCATAGCATATCTTGCATATTAACATACATGTAACTTGCATAGCATATATTATCATACATGTAACTTGCATATGGACTTGTTTAACATGCATAAACCCACTTGTTAAATATGCATTTAACAACTTATTAATCATGCATATTATCACATACTTAGCATGCATAGAATCACATACTAAACTTGCATAATATCATATACTTAGCATGCATAGAATCACATATTCATCATGCATAATATCACCTACTTAGCATGCATAGATTCACATACTCATCATGCATAAAACCACATACTTAACTTGCATAAAGTCAATTACTTATTATGCATAAACCCACATATCCAACTTGCATAAACTCTCATATTCAACTTGCATAAACTTACATATTCAACATGCATAAACTCACATATTCAACTTAGGATTAATATTATACATAGATTAGCATATCATTACAAATGATTTCAACTCACAAATCCGCATTCAAGACCATAAGTCTCATTACACCTAATCTACTTATCTTAACAATTGATCATCAAAGTGATAGAAACTCACCAAAACACAATTAGCAAGCTAATGAAGAAGATTTAGATACTTAGAATGGATTAGAGATTGATTAGAGCTTGCTTTCCTCTTCATTGATTTGTGGAGGCCATGACCAAGTTTCATTTTGCCATAGTTTAGTTACTAGGTTTAATTATGAATGAATTAGGGTAGGGTTAGGGTGTTATTTATAGGATTAGGTTGCATTTTAGACCCTTAGATTAACCCTAGATTAATTTAGGACCATCAGATCCGTCAGATCCAAGAAGCTTCCAGAACTAGCCCTCCAAGCCAGCCCAAGAACCCAAACTGGTGCACCCAGTTTCACTGGGCGTCGCACCCCTGTCGACAGGCAAGTCGACAGGCATGTCGACACCCCTGTCGACAGGCCTGTCGACAGCCCTGTCGACATGGGTTGGGCGGGAATCTTCCCGCCTGGCCCCGCCTGGCCCCGCCTGTCCAATTTAAAATCTGAATTTTAAATTCTTAATTCTGTTTTTAATTTTGAATTTTCTGCTAACTTCATCGGGCCATAACTGGGCCATACGGACTCCGATTTTCGAAAACTCGGACTCTATTTCGCGTATTTTTCCGAGACGAACGCAATGACGCAGCCCGTTTCCCCCAATTCTCACATCTGAGATTATACATTCTGTAATTAGTGAATTTTAGCATTAACCGAAATTCGGGGTGTTACAGTACACATGCCCAGCTAGCACAGGACGGTCGTCAGAAGAAAAGAAAGAAAGGAATGAACTAATCAAGGAACCTGTAGAATGTCTCACAGCGCATGGAATAAAATATATTAACAACATACTTGATATAAAACAGGTGAGACAGTGCATAAGCTGATAACTAAAATCAACATCAATCATCAGAGCAGCGGAAATCCAAATACAGCTTATTACAATTTTCCAAATTTACTGTCTCTAAACAAAAGAATAGCTAAAGTAGAAGATGCACCACTAATGCCCAGGCAGTGACCTTCAACAACACAGGGAGAATATTATATATATATTACGTGGAAGCCTCCTGCTCGTCTCCGGATCATCTACCCGTGCATCACCAGCTAACCTGTCTCTAGTCTGCTCGTGTGAGCACCCAGAGTAATAAGAGGAGACATAAAACTCTGGGTCAGACATAAAGCCTGGTATGAGCGATAAGCATCTAAACAGAATAATAACAGGTATACTAAACCATACCTGAACCTGGACCTGCAACCAAAGAGTTAGTACCACATACCGTACAATGCTCTAAGGTGCCATAATAAATAGTGTAAGAATACGGGGGTGGGGTGTGTATGTCAAACAATCAAGCATAGCAACCATCCTTACGTCTCTCACTCAGTGCGTAAAGTATACGATATCTACCACTTTGGAACACTAGACAAAATGAGGTAACGACGAATCCCGACTTGTAGAAACCCTGCTGTGACCAAGCCAAACACTTGGAGTCATGACCAAACATTTCAACGACCCACTTCATTGGTCGTAGCCCTTGGTTCTACCGATGCCATAATGGCCCTGAATCCGCCTTCGTACCTCCTACCATAGTGGTCCAAAGCTATAGACGTCGATAACCCCTTAACACTCGTCCCGCAGCAAAACCCAATCATGAAGCGAACTCGTTGATTCCCATCTGGATCTTGAGCTCTAGCTTCTCATTTGGACTACCTTTGCATCTCGGGTTTTGGTCATCATCTTCATCCGGATCGGTCTTCATTCAGTTCGTAGTCATCGCCGTCGGATCGTGAGTAACCTCCTTCCCCAGCTCGGATCGTGGCACACTCTCCAGGTCGGGTCGCCATCGTCGGATCGTGCTCCACCTCGGATCGGTTCGCGGATCGCATCGCCTTCACCAGGTCGGATCGGGTCGAGGCACTCCCACTGGTTCGGGTCGTGCTCCATAGCTCGTGGCGCTTCCCTTCGGTCGTGGAGGCACATCGGTTTGGATCGGGAGCTTCTGAAGTGGATCGGTTCGGGTCGGAGTAGCTCATGCTCACGAGAGGCGGATCGGGTCGGGTGGTGCGAGCGGGTCGGTTCGGATAGTGTGCTCCAACTTGTGATCCTCCATGGCTATCAATCCGCAAGCTTCCAGGTGGTTCGGATCGGTCTCCATCACCACAAGCGGTTCGTAGGGACGGCTTCACAACGGTTCGGTTCGGGCCTCCCATCCGATCCGATCCGGTTCAGGTACTTTCCTGCACTGACTTTCCAGCGACTGTTTTGCGCCATACGACGGCGTCTTCGACCAATCTAACTATTCTAATCAATCACAATTCATGTCAAACTGTCATAGCAACATATAACATCAATTGCAACACCATAACAACAATTTGATGGATTAAAATGGATCAAAAGTGGCCAAAACTCCTTATTTTCCCCTAAGCATGTTTAAACAAAACTAATCATAAGGTTAACAAAACTTCATCAAATTAAACCAAATTTCTACCAGAAGCATAAAATATTATTTTCGAATTTCTAAATATTTTTCCAGAATTTATTAGTGTATAAATTCGCTAATCTTCACTAATTACCCTTAATTACCGTAATTAGTGCAAAAACTATGCAAATCACTCACCTTTGCCACAATAAAACTTTCAGATCTGAAGTGAACCTCTGATTTGCACGAATTCCAATATATAACAGCAGCTCTACCTTGATCCTTGTGCTAATCCTCCTTGATTTGATGCCTCTAAGCCTTAATCCTTGATTAGGAAGTGATTTTGGGTGCTTTAGAGAGATTTAGAGAGTGGAGGCCATGGCTAGGTCAAGAGAGATGGAAAGTGACGGCTGAAAAATGAGAAAAAGGTATTCTCCAAACCGTAACAGCCCTTTTAAACTCCTAATCCCGAAATTCCCCTTGGGCCTAGCTGCTAATCACCCGCTTAAGCCCAATTAAGCTGTTTTTCACCATCTGAAGCTTGTTTCAGCCATATCTCCCAAACGGTGAGTCCGTTTGGCTAATGTGACCACTCTACGGAAAGAGAAACCATCATTCGGAGCCAATGGAAGTGGTTTCAGGTCAAAATTCCTTTCCAGTCAAAAGTTATGGCCAAAACAGTGCCAACTAGGGGTAGAATGGTCATTTAAAAATCGGGAAAAATCATGAACATGGGAAATGACCCCAATAGTCGTCCCCCAAAGTTACATGACCATACGACTTCGTATGTGAAAGAAATAAATATACGATCCTATGATGCGTAGAATGCGGGTCGTTACACTCTCCCCCCCTTAAGAAATTTCTCCCCCGAAATTCCTTAACCCAAAACATACAAAGGATCCCGCATGCCTAACAACCACATACAACAATCAAACATGCAAAACAAGCAAACAAGCCTATCCTAGCATGCGGAAAACTAAATTAAAGTCAAAATCTTACCAGGTAAAGAGTTCTGGGTGTGTTTTCCTAATGTTCTCCTCTGTCTCCCAAGTACAATCATTTTCGTCCTCGCCCCACTGAACCTTGACTAGTCTCACCGCCTTCCTTCGAAGTTGCTTCATGTCGTACTCGACAATACGGGCCGGCTTGCGGTTCCCAACCGCCTCGGGTTCTACTTCGAAGTCCTCTAACTGATCAGGTGAAATAGTCATATCTGAGTCGTGAACGAACTTCCTTAGTTGGGAAACATGAAATACGTCGTGAACTCCCGCCATCTTCTCCGGTAAGTCAATTCTGTATGCCAAATTCCCGACTAGTTCAAGAACAGGGAATGGGCCAACGAATCTTGGTGCTAACTTGCCTCTCCTGCCAAATCGTATTACGCTCTTCAACGGAGAAATCTTGACAAACACCAAGTCGCCAACAGAGAATTTTAAGTCTCTTCTCCTCTTATCTGCATAACTCTTCTGCCTATCTTGGGCAGCCTTCATTCGTTGTTGAATGGTCTTGATTTTATCTGAAGTTTCCCTCACCACATCTGGTCCAAGCATAAACTTCTCGCCAGTCTCTATCCAACATGATGGTGAGTTGCAAGGTCTTCCGTACAAAGCTTCAAACGGAGCCATACCGATACTGGATTGGTAGCTATTATTATATGCAAACTCTACTAGATGCAAATGGTCATCCCATGATCCACCGAAATCCAATATACATGCTCTCAAGAGATCTTCCAAAATACGGTTCACCCTCTCCGTCTGACCGTCGGTCTGAGGATGATATGCGGTACTGAGATGTAACTCTGACCCTAGAGCCTCTTGTAAGCTCTTCCAAAACCCACTAGTGAACAACGGGTCTCGGTCGCTCACAATGCTTTTAGGTACTCCATGAAATCTCACTACCCACTTCATATATAATTCTGCTAACTTAGCTGCTGTTCTGGTCGATTTGACTGGTATGAATCTTGCACTCTTAGTCAATCGGTCCACAATCACCCAAATGCTATCATGTCCCGATCTAGTCCTTGGTAAACCATCGATGAAATCCATCGAGACTTGTTCCCATTTCCATTCGGGAATTTCTAAGGGCTGTAACAACCCACTAGGCTTCTTTTGCTCGGCTTTAACTAGCTGGCAATTTATGCACTTGGATATAAACTTCCCAATGTCTCTTTTCATCCCTTCCCAGTAGTAAGTCTGCTTCATATCTCGATACATCTTGTTATCACCGGGGTGTATAGTCAGCTTTGAGTGATGACATTCTCTAAGCACTTCATCCCTCAATCCATTGACATTGGGTACAACAAGCTTTCCATTCTTTCTAAGCCATCTATCTCGATCAAGCCCATACTTGTTCATCTCCTCATCGATACCCATCTCTAACTTGGAGATGATTTCCAATAGGTTAGGATCGTCCCTCTGACTGGAGCTGATCCGTTCAATCAAAGTGGGTCTGATCGTCAAACTTGCTAACATTTCTGGATCCAATTCGCACTTTGGTCTGAAATCAAACCCCGCGATATACTCCAGTTGCTTCCATTCAAGGAACATAGCCCCTAAGCTGGCATGTCTTCTACTCAATGCATCAGCCACCGCATTGCCCTTTCCCGGTGTGTATGCTATGTCAAAATCATAGGAAGCTAAGAACTCTAACCATCTCTGCTGACGGAGATTCAGATCTTTCTGAGAGAAGAGATACTTTAACGACTTATGATCTGTAAACAGCTCAAATCTTTCTCCCAAGAGATAGTGTCTCCACATCTTTAACGCGAACACGATCGCTGCCAATTCTAAATCATGGGTAGGGTATCTTCTCTCGTGCGGTTTCAATTGCCGACCTGCGTAAGCTACAACCCTACCGCCTTGCATCAGTACAGCACCCAGTCCGGTACCACAGGCATCCGTGTATACCGTCATCTCTTCATCCCCCTTAGGAATGACTAACACTGGTGCGCTTGTCAACTTGTCCTTTAGACTCTTGAGTGCATTCTCGCACCTTTCATCCCAGACAAAAGCTTGATTCTTCTTGGTCAACTGGGTCAATGGTGCTGCTATCTTGGAGAAACCTTGGATAAACTTACGATAATATCCGGCTAATCCCAAGAAACTTCTTACATCTGTTGCATTCTTGGGCGTAGGCCAATCCTGTACCGTAGCCACCTTCGCCAGGTCCACAGCAATACCATTCTCTGATACAACATGGCCCAAGAACTTCACTTCCCTCTTCCAGAAGTGACACTTAGAAAACTTTGCTTTCAATTGGTGTTTTCTCAACACCTCCATCGCTACTCTTAAATGTTCCTTGTGTTCTTCCTCTGTCCTCGAATAGACCAAAATATCATCAACGAACACAATGACAGACTTATTCAACTGATCTCTGAATACCCTATTCATAAGATCCACAAAATATGTTGGGGCATTAGTCAGCCCGAACGGCATGACCAACCATTCATAAAATCCAGACGGCGTTCGAAATGCCGTTTTAGCTATACTCTCAGCTTCCACTCTAAGCTGATGAAAACCTGTCGCGAGGTCCAACTGAGAAAATACTCTCGCGCCACTTAACTGATCGAACAAATCATCTATCCGCGGTAGAGGATACTTGTTCTTCCTCATCACTTTATTCAACTCGCGGTAGTCTACACACAAACGAAGGGAACCATCCGCCTTGGTAGCAAACACAACTGGTGCTCCCCATTCAGAAACACTCCTTCTGATAAATCCCTTCTTCAAAAGATCGCTGACTTGCACCTCGAGCTCTCGCTGCTCTCTTGGTGCCATACGACGAAGTGGCATCACTATAGGCCTGGCATCCTTTACCAAATCAATACGAAACTCAATCTCTCGGTGTGGTGGAAGTCCGGTCACTTCTTCGAAAACATCCGGATACTGGCCAACCACGGGCAAACCTGACAACTCACTATGCGGAATGTCGAGGGAGTTTAGAAACTAGCCAATACCCCCTTACTGGGTAGACCACCAAACACTATCCTCCGCCCATCATCCACTCTAGCTGTCACCAACAAGCCCTCACAGTCTACCACCACCCCGTATCTTTGGAGCCAATCTACTCCCAAAATAATGCCAAACCCAGATAAGCCCAAAACAAAGCAATCACAAACAAACATGCATCCATGACTCGATAAGACCACATTACGACAAATCATGCTAAGGCTAGTCGAACCACCAATCGGGTTCGTCACAACTAAAGGTCTATCGACAATCTCGGGCTCCAATCCCAACCTATCTACCAGGTCACTAGATATGAAAGAACTGGAAGCTCCGGTATCAAACAAAACTCTAACAGGAACATCATAAACAGAAAGCATACCTTGAATGACGACATTCTTTCCCTTCTTCGCCGCTGTTGGGGCAGTCGACGAAGAAGGAATAGCATTAAGAGCGTAGGCTTTCACCATTTGCTTTTCTTTAGGGGGCTGCGGACACTTGTCCTTGTGATGTCCCATTTGGCCACAGTTGAAGCACTTCCTATCCGCTGGCTTGGCCCGACAATTACTAGCATAATGGCCCTTCTTACCACAGCTGAAGCACTCCACATCTTGCTTATTCTTTTTCTTCTGGCCATCCTTAGCTTGGTTCTGCTTTCTCTTATTCTGGGAACCACCCTTGCCTCCACCACTTGCTTGTGGCTTTGGCTCATCTGCAGATGCAACCTCAGTCTTCGACTTAGGGTAGAGGCTTTCTGATCTTAATGCTTTCCCCACAATCGACTCAAACGTCTCATCGATGTGGTTAATAAGCTTTTCCCCTAAGTACTGATCCAAACCAGTTATGAATTTCTCATTCTTCTTCTCGGCAGTATCAATAAGAGATAACCCATACTTCGACAAAGTGTCGAATTCAGCAATGTACTCCGAGACAGCTCTGCCATTCTACTTGAGCTCCAAGAATTTCTTAAACAACACTGACTTCTGAGCAGCTGGAATGAACTTCTCGCTAAAGCGAGCCTTAAACTGCTCCCAAGTAATCTGATCTTCGGGAGTAGCTGCCTTTATAGCATTCCACTAATTCATTGCCCGCCCTTGCAGCTGACGGGACGCTAGCTTTCTCTTCATCGCATCCTCGATACCCAAATCCTCGAAGATACGTTCGCAACTATCCAACCAATCCTGAACATCTGTGGCCAACTCCGTTCCGTGGAACGGCTTCCCCTACCAGTACCTCTAGTATATCGGCTCATCGTCAATCTGAAAAAGGAAACGATTAACGACTCCATAGTGGTGCTAGTGCAGTACGACTTCATCCTTATACTAGTAATAGTATATATATATATATAGCTTTTAAAACCAAAGTAATCACAAATACGCTCTCTCGTATACGTATATTATCTCTCCCTGATAACTTCCCTAGGTTAAATACGCAACCTGGCTCTGATACCAAGTGTGACGGCCCGCCCCGCACCAGCCTGCATTTCCTCCGAATGTGCGCTGTACACATGCCCAGCTAGCACAGGACGGTCGTCAGAAGAAAAGAAAGAAAGGAATGAACTAATCAAGGAACCTGTAGAATGTCTCACAGCGCATGGAATAAAATATATTAACAACATACTTGACATAAAACAGGTGAGACGGTGCATAAGCTGATAACTAAAATCAACATCAATCATCAGAGCAGCGGAAATCCAAATACAGCTTATTACAATTTTCCAAATTTACTGTCTCTAAACAAAAGAATAGCTAAAGTAGAAGATGCACCACCAATGACCAGCCAGTGATCTTCAACAACACAGGGAGAATATTATATATATATTACGTGGAAGCCTCCTGCTCGTCTCCGGATCATCTACCCGTGCATCACCAGCTAACCTGTCTCTAGTCTGCTCGTGTGAGCACCCAGAGTAATAAGAGGAGACATAAAACTCTGGGTCAGACATAAAGCCTGGTATGAGCGATAAGCATCTAAACAGAATAATAACAGGTATACTAAACCATACCTGAACCTGGACCTGCAACCAAAGAGTTAGTACCACATACCGTACAATGCTCTAAGGTGCCATAATAAATAGTGTAAGAATACGGGGGTGGGGTGTGTATGTCAAACAATCAAGCATAGCAACCATCCTTACGTCTCTCACTCAGTGCGTAAAGTATACGATATCTACCACTTTGGAACACTAGACAAAATGAGGTAACGACGAATCCCGACTTGTAGAAACCCTGCTGTGACCAAGCCAAACACTTGGAGTCATGACCAAACATTTCAACGACCCACTTCATTGGTCGTAGCCCTTGGTTCTACCGATGCCATAATGGCCCTGAATCCGCCTTCGTACCTCCTACCATAGTGGTCCAAAGCTATAGACGTCGATAACCCCTTAACACTCGTCCCGCAGCAAAACCCAATCATGAAGCGAACTCGTTGATTCCCATCTGGATCTTGAGCTCTAGCTTCTCATTTGGACTACCTTTGCATCTCGGGTTTTGGTCATCATCTTCATCCGGATCGGTCTTCATTCAGTTCGTAGTCATCGCCGTCGGATCGTGAGTAACCTCCTTCCCCAGCTCGGATCGTGGCACACTCTCCAGGTCGGGTCGCCATCGTCGGATCGTGCTCCACCTCGGATCGGTTCGCGGATCGCATCGCCTTCACCAGGTCGGATCGGGTCGAGGCACTCCCACTGGTTCGGGTCGTGCTCCATAGCTCGTGGCGCTTCCCTTCGGTCGTGGAGGCACATCGGTTCGGATCGGGAGCTTCTGAAGTGGATCGGTTCGGGTCGGAGTAGCTCATGCTCACGAGAGGCGGATCGGGTCGGGTGGTGCGAGCGGGTCGGTTCGGATAGTGTGCTCCAACTTGTGATCCTCCATGGCTATCAATCCGCAAGCTTCCAGGTGGTTCGGATCGGTCTCCATCACCACAAGCGGTTCGTAGGGACGGCTTCACAACGGTTCGGTTCGGGCCTCCCATCCGATCCGGTTCAGGTACTTTCCTGCACTGACTTTCCAGCGACTGTTTTGCGCCATACGACGGCGTCTTCGACCAATCTAACTATTCTAATCAATCACAATTCATGTCAAACTGTCATAGCAACATATAACATCAATTGCAACACCATAACAACAATTTGATGGATTAAAATGGATCAAAAGTGGCCAAAACTCCTTATTTTCCCCTAAGCATGTTTAAACAAAACTAATCATAAGGTTAACAAAACTTCATCAAATTAAACCAAATTTCTACCAGAAGCATAAAATATTATTTTCGAATTTCTAAATATTTTTCCAGAATTTATTAGTGTATAAATTCGCTAATCTTCACTAATTACCCTTAATTACCGTAATTAGTGCAAAAACTATGCAAATCACTCACCTTTGCCACAATAAAACTTTCAGATCTGAAGTGAACCTCTGATTTGCACGAATTCCAATATATAACAGCAGCTCTACCTTGATCCTTGTGCTAATCCTCCTTGATTTGATGCCTCTAAGCCTTAATCCTTGATTAGGAAGTGATTTTGGGTGCTTTGGAGAGATTTAGAGAGTGGAGGCCATGGCTAGGTCAAGAGAGATGGAAAGTGACGGCTGAAAAATGAGAAAAAGGTATTCTCCAAACCCTAACAGCCATTTTAAACTCCTAATCCCGAAATTCCCCTTGGGCCTAGCTGCTAATCACCCGCTTAAGCCCAATTAAGCTGTTTTTCACCATCTGAAGCTTGTTTCAGCCATATCTCCCAAACAGTGAGTCCCTTTGGCTAATGTGACCACTCTACGGAAAGAGAAACCATCATTCGGAGCCAATGGAAGTGGTTTCAGGTCAAAATTCCTTTTCAGTCAAAAGTTATGGCCAAAACAGTGCCAACTAGGGGTAGAATGGTCATTTAAAAATCGGGAAAAATCATGAACATGGGAAATGACCCCAATAGTCGTCCCCCAAAGTTACATGACCATACGACTTCGTATGTGAAAGAAATAAATATACGATCCTATGATGCGTAGAATGCAGATCGTTACAGATATACCCTCAAAAAAGGTAAGAGGCGCATATCTAGTCTTCAGTCTTCTAAGTTGCATCTTCTTGAGCTTCACTCCACTGCACCTTATCTAATTTAACTTCACGATTGTGAAGCTTCTTGGTCCCCACTAGTAAAGATAGGATCTCACTCACTTACTATGCTAGAGGGTATCCAATGTACTCGAACTATCTTCCTGAGAAAAACATATGTTAATCACGATACCAAGTGTATATACCTAAGATGATTAGAAGTCTATCCTCTACTTATCTATGTTACAAATCTGAGGGTCTAAAGCCAAAGGTTGCTATGTACTTTTTGCCTCTCTTAAGGTCAGTCTTTTTTTTCTACTTAGGGCGTCTTCCAGAATCATTTATTTCTCATGCAAACCATCCTAGTCAAACTCAACATCCCTCAAGTACAAGCCCCAAAGGCCTAAACCAATATCAGACAAGCACCCAAGGAATACCTTCCTCGAATTTGGACGATCTATGTGAGATGATAAAACAACCAAACAATTGAGCATTTTACCGACTCTGGCTATCCTCGCCAATCTTGCTCCAAAATTATCGTTGATCGCATAACTAGCTTTGCAGTGTCATCTAGATACATTCGGAAGTCTATCTCGAATTTTAGGGGGAAAACCCCTACCCTAATCAAAACATCTTGCGTACTCATGGACTACCCCAATGGATCGAAAATCGTCGATAGATAAGTAAAGTGATTCTAGGTAGCTAAGACAGACTGATCCCTTAGGATCGTACGAAATCTCAAGGGTATTCTAGAGGCATGTCGAAAGTCTAACTACCCTTGTTTCATAATTACTAGCTAACCAGTCAATGCCAAGAATCAACCCATAGCCCAAAAACATAAGCATAAATATAGCTATTCTCAAATCCTCACAAGTCTAAGATAAATGGGTTGAACCAGCAATTGGATTTGAGACTATAATGGGATCCTCTACTACACAATATCTAGGGTGCAGAGACTCAACTATGGAAGCAGATATATACGGATGTGAAGCGCTAAAATCGGAAGGAGTACTAACAGGATAATCAAAAAGGAAAAACTCTTTCAACTGAAATCTTACTGCCTCTCTCTCAAGTATGCTAGCGGTGACAGCATGCACTCGCCTTCCGTAAAATCCTGCCCCTTGTTCTTTCCCTTGCCCTTAATTATATGACCCGTTATACCAAACTAAAAATACTTCCTCTTGTTTTAGGTTTTACTATTTTTTTCCTACCCTCCTTTGTGAACAAAGTCCATATCCATGGGTTCTTCATCCTTATGTTGTGCTCCGTAGCCAGACCCCTTCATTCTCAACTTTGTCATCCTTATGTAACTTATTGACATGTCTCTCGAAAGCTACCTCCATCGCATGGGGAATCCTACAAAGCTCGAAAGTAAATTACGTCTACAGATGGAAGTTAGGCACTTATTTTCCCTTTGATAAGTGTCGTAGTCTCATCAAGCCTATGGAACCATGCCGCGATGAGGTTACCTCCCAGAAAGCCAGGAGCCCCAGAGACTCCAAAGAAAAGTAAACAAGGATTCAAACAGAGGATCAAAAGATAGTGCACATGGCTGTTGGGGAATATGCCTTTAAAACAAAACTTTTCTTTTGAAAATGCTTCTTTTAAAACCATTTTGGAAATAATTTTTCAAATCTTTTATCTGATCCGGTAGCCTTCAGCTCTGATACCAAGTGAAACACCCCACCTCCGTTAAGGTCACTCACAAAGGGAATGCCTTAACTACGGTGGAGCATTTTTAGTACAAGATACTGAAAAATTACAAGACAGACAAATAAAGCAGCGAAAAATAAATAACCTTTATTGATTAAAACAGCTTGTACAAAGATTGTTTTACAACACCAATACTTATTACAAGAAAGTATCGGTCTTGTTTAATATATAAGAACTAACAATGATATTCCCCAATAAAGCATGAGCCAGCCATAACAGTAGAAAATGGAGTTCAAAGCAATGCGCCAAAGAATCTTCAAGCTCGAAAAGAGTAACGGTCCCAAAATGAGCTGAGCTTTTCCCTCCCTGACTACCTAGGGGGAATGGAAGAAAAGAGGCGAAAGCAAACTAGGTCAGACATAAAGTCTGGTAGGTCCAGTTATTTAAATGAGGAAAAGGGTCATGACATGAACAAACTAAATATAAGACTAAATCATAGCAACAAGATAGCATGGGGGTAAGCAAGGGATATGGCAAGATAAACTAAATGTACCGATAAACTGAATGTACTGATAAACTGAATGCGCTACTACTCCTTCTCTGCTTCGCAACTACCCTGTTATACGGATTTCTATATCTCTGCGCTACCGATTAGTGTCCAAACTAGTAATCTAGGATCATATAATAACGTGATCACAATCCCCGTATTTGCGGTTGCCTTCAGGTGCACATCTATTATGGGGGTTCAATTTATTACCTAGATCTAATCTAGGATTTACTATCGAGCGCTTCCTAGATTCAACCAGGGTTTATGCTACCCAGGGCCACCGGGGTTTATGCTATCTATTGAACGCTTCTCGGATTCAGGGTTTACGCGACCTAGGTCCAATTAGGAATTATGCTACCTACTTTATATTAATTTTCCATGTGTCTATGTCAGTCGGCCCTCTCTTGTGTGTAGATACTCTGTGCTGGCCCCACCATAAGGTGTAATAACCCGGAAAATACGAGCTAATTTAAAATTTTTAAATTGGTTATTTCAAAGGAATTTGAACAATTGAAATAGAATATTTCAATAAAATAGTGAATTAGGAATAGTGAGTTAGTTTGAAAATTCGAATTCAAACTTTGACCGACTATGCAGGGTGGAAAATATAACGGATTTTAGCGAAACCAAAAATATTTAAATCTGTTAGTCGATACCTTTCTAACGAATCTGAAAAATCGAAGTTTCATAACGGGAATCAAAAGTTATGGCCGAATGAATTTTCAGAAGAGTCGGTATATAGAATATAGCCTTGAAAAATTGATATTTTGCAAACGACCTCGGAATTCGACGAAACCACTTTTGTTGGGTCCGGGATGTCAAACTATTGCTAGGTTTCAAATTTCATAATTTTTGAAGCTAATATGTGAGCGTGGCAAAAGAAAATGTGTTTGGTCGATTTCTGTTAAATTGGATCGACCAGAAAATGACCATTTTTCAAACGACCTCAGAATTCGACGAAACTAGTTTTGTTGGGACCGTAGCGTCAAAACATAGCTAGATTTATTTTTTTGGAATTTTTCGAATCAGTTTGTGGCCCTGGCAAATTGAAATGTGCGTTCAGAGTTAAAAATTAAATGTTTTATATTTTAATTTGAAAAATAACTGACTGTAACAGTCGAATTGGCCCACGAAACATATCCCATTGTGTCCGGAATGGGGGTATTTAGCTAGGGGCGACAGTCGTTGGGTTTAAAAAGGAGTTTGTTTGAGAAAACACTATTTAAAAATTTAATATAATCCTCGGCCAATCATATTTCTCCATTCATAATTTAAAAAAAAAAAAAAAAGAACCCCCCCCCCGTTCAACGGCGACCCGAGCTCCCCACCTTCTCTCCTCAATCGCCGCCGCCTCAGGCGCTTCCAGACTTCGCCACCCCCCTACCTCGACGCGCCTCAGCCCCCTCTCCAAATCCGACTAAGCATCGCCGCCCCTCATCGCCTGTGCCGCCCGTACCGACGCCTCAAAGTCCCGACCTTCCCAGCGCCGCCGCCGCTCCGATCTGCCACCGCACCCCCTCAAACCACTACCGATTTAAAGCCCTCTCTTCCCTCTTCCACGTCCAACTCCCCGATCGTCCCCAAGTGCCACGGATTTCGCGAAAACTGTAAACCTAGATTTAAAGCTCGTGAAAGTGAGTTTTTCTTTGATTTTTACACTTTGAAAAATCATATCTTTTTGGTATGTTGACGAAATTCGATGAAACAGGAAACATCGAGTCCGCAAGGAAGCTCTCTACCCAATAGAAGAAGCTGCGGATTTTTCTGACATCGTATCGATTTTTAGCGCTCAGAAAACCAGTGTGAGAAATCTAAATTAACGTGAAATTGAATGGAAAATGTCGTGTATAATTTATATAAGCGAAATATAAATTACATACGTGTTGTATACCTCATGTACATGCGTAGTGTAAGCTATATGAGCGAAGTATGAATTTTTACATGCATAGAATAATTGATATATGTGTTGAAATGCAAGTGAAATATAGCAAATATATATTATATTACATATATATATACTCCCCTCGTCCACAAACCATGGACGATATTTATTGTGGTAAATTGGTGTGAAATATTGGGTGAAAAATACGAATGGTTGAATAATTGTTTGGGGTTGATATTGTTTGGTTGTGGTTGAAAAATACCCATTGGTGATTGAAATGAATTGGAAATATTTGTGGAAATAAAAATAAACATGCCGCCTGCGTGCGAATTAGATGCATGAATCCCCATTGTCAAAAACCGCGAGGTTTTAAGGTAGAGCGAGGAGCCGTACTAGGGACGGTGCCGGTTTTAACTACCCTGCCGTTATGCTGCCGAAATTTTGAATAATCTTTGTGTGTTAGAATTATTTTCATATGTTGAAATTATTTTCATGCGTTGAAATTAAAGCCATATGTTGAAACTATATCCATGTGTGGAAATGTTTGTGTGTTGAAAAGTGCTGTGTGAAAATTGAATTCGTTTGTGAATGAACGAAGTGTTTAAACGATAAAAATCACATTTTTATTATATATGAAGTATGAAAAATATTCGCCTTATATAAATAGAGTCAACAATAAAAATCTCATCTTTCCAATATGAACAACATAAATAAAATGTCCATGTGTGGAAATGCTCATTTGTTGAGAAGTGTGTGTAGTGGAAAAGTTCATGTGTTGAATAAAAAGATCGAACAATAAAAATTACATTTTTATTGAAACTATGAAGTTTTGAAACCATCCATTGGTTGAATAAATATTTTGAACGATAAGAATATCATTTTTATCATATGTGTGATATGCTAAAGATATGCGGACGTTGAAATAAATATTTGTGATAGAAATATTATTTTTAACATGCATAGGAACTAAATAAAATAGTCATGTGTTGAAATCTATTTTAGTTCGCCAAAATTATCATCTTTGAAATGTGAAGTGTTAAAAATAGCCACTTGTTCAAATAAACGTGCATGAGTTGAAATATACATTAACTAGCTAATGATATGATTTTAGCCTATGCATGCAACATTAGAATGAATGGTGTTTTTAAACCAAAGCAAATCAAATATGAAATTGAATGGAAATTGGTGAATGTTAGAAATTGTATATATGTACATGCATATCTATTGAACAGGTTAAAGCAAAAGGGGCTAGAGAAGAGAAATAGAATTTTGTGCCCAACAAATAGGTACACATTTACCGCTTTGTTTGGGTGATGATTTTATGAGCCTGTTGGCTAGCCGCTTGGCTTTTTCTTTTTCTTTTTGATATGAGATGCCCGTGTGGCTATTTGGGAATTTTCCCAGACCCTCCCGTACAAAGGAGGTTATGGAGAAATTTTCCAAAATTTAAAGGCGTTAGTGAAATAATTGAAATGGAAACGATATAGGAATTTTTGAATGAACTATATTTATATAAATATATAAATATAAATAGAATTAAAACGAAACGTGGCCGTGCAGTTCATATTTTGAAACCGTGATTTCGAACGACTAGTGCGGGAAATCCAACCATTGGATTTTCCCGAAACCTCAACCGTTAGGTTCGCCTTGGAAATATCTTTCTAACGGCACCAACTTTGTGAAGATCCGATGGTTGGATTGTCTGGAATGTTTAATTCAAAACTAGAGAAAAACAGCGCCAGAAACGATTATATTTATATATATATAAATATAATTAAATTAAATCGAATAATGACGCTGCAGTTCGTAAATTGAAATCGTAACTTCAAATGATTAGTGTGGAAGATCCGACCGTCGGATTTTCCCAAAACTGAAACCGTTGGATTCGTTTTGAAATGACCTTCCTAATGATGTAAAATTTGTGAAGATCCAACGGTTAGATTTTCAGATATGTGTAAAACAAAATTAGTGGAAAGCAGCGCCAGTGCATCGACACGACCTGAAGCGTCGTTTAATTAAATATGGCCATTTTAAATTAAATAAAAATGGCGATATATCGTTATAAAATATTATGGACGATATAGAGTGGAAATAAACCAATTTTGTTGTGTTTGCTTGATATGTGATGGTTGAATGTATTTGACATGAAAATTATAACTAAATAACTGAAAAGTGAATGTTGAATAGTCCAACCATGTGATTAATTGATTTGAAAATCTAAATATACGTGGGTTATTTGAAAAGGCCGAGTTTAACTCATTTCAAATAATCGATCGACGTTGAGAAGTCGAAGAGTCGAAGACGACTGAAGACCGACGATCTCCACATTGGATGGATGGGCGCTACTGATACTCATGACTGGAGTAGCTACCATGAAGGAATTGAAGTAGTAGCCGTCCAAACATATTGTTGATTGGACGGATATGCGAGGAATTGGTGCCTCCGGTTTCGTTCAGACCCAGAACGGACTTGTAAATGGACTGTGTGTCTGACATTGGATTTTGTTCTGTGTTGATTGATCTCTGTTAAATATATATCTGTTTGGCGGCGGAGAATTTATTCTCTTGCTTAACGCCCTTCTCTGAGACGTACGAGCTCAGAGGTTATTTATTGACAGAAATCAGTCGCATGGAGTGGATTGCCTGTGTGGCACGCCTAAGTGGCATATGATCGAGGCTTTTGTTGCAAAGCAAAGTCTTGTGGTTGATGATCAAAGCATGGTCTGTGTGACGTAGCTTTGTGTATAACGTGAATTCGCGAGCCTCACACCCCGGTATGAGTCAAAAACGGGAGAAGGACCCAAGGAGTGCATGACGTTTCTTTCTAGCTATGGTGGTGTCAGTGACCTCCCAGCCCTGGCATTTATATCTACTTTTCACCTGTGTGGTTGTTGGAATGCGAGGCGCCTCGATTATAGGTCTGTAAGGACCGGGAAACGTGTGTTCAGGAATAATTAATCCTCAAAAGTAAGAGAGGACCGACCTTGGAGGATCCAGGGGATTGCTGTGTGCGGTCCCGAGGCATTTGCTAGAGTGTCTCGAATCGGAGAGGAGCTTGCCCCTTGCCTCGACTCATGAAGGAATCCAATTTCCAATACGAAATATGCGGATGTGATTGTATTACTAGTATGGCGACATGATATATGGTACCCATGCCGCCTAGGATTGATATTTATGATTGAATTTGCTTTTGAAACATATATGCACTAGTAATAATATCAAACACTTTTGTTTTATTCGTATGAAGCATCTTTGGCCATTATAAGGGAAAACTCTATCCTCCGGCTTGCGTTGCATTGTGTGATGGGACCTGAGTCTTATAATGGCTTCATTTTATAAAAAAGCATTGCGTTGATTTAATCATTTACTTTATTTCATGCACTAGCACTCATTGGAGTAAACCCGTTCCGCGAAAGTGGCGTGGTCCTTTGATTTGCCTTATTATTGTAGTTATTAAGTTGAGTAGATTTCTCATACCAGTCCCATGACTGACTCGTAGTTTGTTTCACCTTACAAACTCGGGTGCCCTCATTTTCACACGGGCAGCCTAGTTACAGGTTTCTGACGCACCTTTTGGCTCATGGCGAGGCTTGACTACACTGTGCTGACTTGGATTTTCTCCGCCATTATTGTATCTATATTATGATTCCGCCACTGGCGATGTAGACTGATTATGTATCATTATGCACTAAGTTGTATCCTGTACTGTGCTTCTCTGATGTGATGATATCTATATGATTCCGCTGTCATATGTGTGTAAATTATTCTATTTTCTGTTTATGCTATTATCTGTGATCTGCTAATGATGATTAATGTGTTATATTCCAATGATTATCCTTAACACCGTGTCACGGGGTCTTGGGATCGTCACAGCTGGTATCAGAGCTTTGGTTAACCTTAGTTCTGGAGTCTAACACATTAAACACTTCGTCAAAATAGAATCAGTAGTATTCTAAGGCGAGTCGCTCATTAAAGATAGGACTAGCAAAGTCCTAGAATGAGCTGAGCAGAATAGCAAAAACAAGTGATCAGTCCATCGTTATCTTTCCGTAGAAATTTCTGCTTAACTATGCAATAGACTATCATTTCTGTTAGCTAATTTTTTTTCGTTGCTTATACAGAATCTGACAAATGGCTACCAGAGCAGCCGCCGCTAGAGGAGGCCGTGCCGGCCGAGGCCGAGGAAGGGGAGAAATCCCAGCTCAAGAAGGACCTTTGATACAACCTCCGGCAGCTCAATACTTCGAGCTTGACCGTGTAGCTAAGCGATATAAGAACTTAGGAGGCAAGACCTTCTCGGGAACTGGCACCGTAATAGAGGCCCTTGCATGGCTCAAAACATGCGAGAAAATTCTTGAAGGCCTAAGGCTTGGAGACGAAGACAAAGCTATTATGGGCGCCTGGCTTATGCAGGAACAAGCTGAATTATGGTGGGAATCTCTTACCGCCGGGAATAGAGAAGCTGGAAGAACATGGGATGGATTTAAAGAACTCTTCAAGGAGAAATATGTCCCAGAACAAGCTCTAGAAAGAATGCACGATGACTTCGCCAATCTCCAGCAAGGGGATCTTTCCGTGCAAGATTATCTGAACAAATTTACAATGCTGTCGCCCTATGCTCCAGAACTCGTCGCTACTGCGAAGTCCAAAAATAAGAGGTTTATCTTTGGACTAAGACGACAATATCATGATAGAGCCATGGCCCATGTCAAGCTGGATTTCAACGAGCTGGTGGAAATGACATGCAACTATGAAGACCTTGATCAAAGGCATCTGGATCAGGATCGCGCTAGAAGCCAAGCCGGAAACAAGCGCAAGCCTGCTGTAAATCAAGGCGAGTCAAGCCAAGCAGCATCTTCAAAACCTCAAACTGGCAAGCCGCCAAGAGGAAATTGCTTTAACTGTAGTAAGCTGGGGCACTACTCGAACGTCTGCACAGCTCCGAAGAGACAGAAGACAAACTCTCAAGGCTCGAGCCAAGGCTCTCAGAACCCTCGCTCGTGCTTCAACTGTCGCAAGACCGATCATTTGGTCAAAGACTGTCCTTTGTTGAAGAAAGCTACTGTAGCTCATGTCTATGACGGGTCTAGCCCGCCAGCTGCTTTCGATGGAGCAGGTAAACCCGATGTTTTGGGAGGTACCCTTACCATTAAAAATATTCCTGTTTCTGTATTATTTGACACAGGTGCATCGCGTAGTTTTATTGCTAGACACACAATGCACAAATTAAAGTTAAAACAGCGAAAGCTTAAAGAATCGGTTGAAGTTCATAACCCGATAGGGGGTCCTATTACTCTCGGTTCATATTGTAGGGTGCCAATCTCTTATTCTTTCTACAAATTTCCCATTAATTTGATTGTTATGGATTTTCCCGAATTCGACGTCATCCTTGGGTTAGAATGGTTAACGAAATATGAAGCTGAGGTGAAGTGTGCGGAAAGAATTGTTAAAATCCGAACGGGGCTTGGACATATATATATTCCCTGTCATGGTTCGAATCCGAGTAGAGAAGAATTTTGGTCAGCATTAGAACTTATCCCCACTTCCATAGAAAAGATTCCGATTGTGAGAAACTTTGCGGATGTGTTTGAAGAAGTTGAGAACTTACCTCCGCAAAGAGAAATAGAATTCCGAATCGATCTAATTCCTAATGCCAGACCAGTGGTGCATCCAATTCGCAGAATGACTCCGAAAGAAAAAGAAGAATTAGGCGATCAAACTCGTCAACTATTGTGGAAGGGTCTAATCAGACCTAGTTTTTCTAATTGGGGTGCAGCTATTGTGTTTATCCCGAAGTCAGACGGTACTCTTAGATTATGTGTTGATTACCGAGACCTCAACAAACAGACGCTTAAAAATAAATATCCATTACCCCGCATTGATGATTTGCTAGACCAATTGAATGGGGCGAAAGTATTTTCCCGAATGGACCTAGCTACAGGTTTTCATCAATTGAGAATAGCAGAAGAGTGTGTTCCTTTGACCGCTTTCAGAGGTCCAGACATATTTTATGAATGGTTAGTAATGCCGTTTGGCCTATGTAACGCTCCAGCATACTTTGTCGATCTAATGAATAGAGTGTTCAGGGGAGTTCTGAATAAATTTGTCCTCGTCTTCATCGATGATATTTTAATCTACTCCAAATCAAAACCCGAGCATGAAAAGCACTTAGAACAAGTATTGGAGATTCTAAGGAAGAACGTCTTCAAAGCCAAATTTTCTAAATGTGTCTTCTGGCAAGAAGAAGTTAAATTTCTTGGCCATGTCGTGTCAGAGAAAGGAATTTCTGTTGACCCAAGCAAAATAACAGCGATTCAAGACTGGAAACAACCCACTACTCCCACAGAAGTTAGAAGTTTTATGGGGTTGGCTAGTTATTATCGAAAGTTCGTTAAGGATTTTTCGAAGATATCCGGTCCATTAACGAAGCTCACTAAGAAGCACGAGAAGTTTAAGTGGACTTCCGACTGTGAAGAAGTTTTCCAGGAATTGAAATCGAAGCTGACTACCGCTCCAGTGTTAACAATTATTGATGGCAATCAGGATTTAACGGTTTGGACAGATGCTTCTATTAGAGGTCTTGGTGCAGTGTTAATGCAGAGAGGCCAAGTAGTCGCTTATGCCAGCCGCCAACTGAAACCGCATGAGAAGAATTATGTGACTCATGATCTTGAGTTGCTAGCCATCGTTTTTGCTTTGAAAATCTGGAGGCATTACTTGTTGGGCGAGAAATTTATACTGTACACAGATCATCAATCGTTGAAGTATTTATATACCCAGAAAGATCTGAATCTAAGACAGCAGCGTTGGCTAGAATTTCTTGCAGCGTATGATCTTGATATCCTGTATACGCCGGGGAAAGCTAACGTTGTAGCGGATGCACTTAGTAGAAAAACCGCAATTGTTGCCCATCTTATAATTACACCTAGCTTGATCGATAAGATATGTTTTCTCCAGAAGAATGATTATTTCATTCAAAAGATCAAAGGAAGAATCCAGAAGGGAGAGCCCTCAAGCTTTCAAGTAGATAAAGAAGGAGTTTTAAGGCTGAATGGGAGAATTTGTGTTCCCAACCTTCCTGAGCTCAAAAGAGAAGTGCTGGACGAATGCCATAAATCCAAATTTTGCATCCATCCAGGGGTGAGTAAAATGTACAACGATATCAAACGCACTTTCTGGTGGAAGGCAATGAAAAGAGATATTTCTTTGTATGTTAGCAGATGCCCTACTTGTCAATTGGTCAAGAGTGACCAACAGAAGCTAGCTGGACTGTTGCAACCGTTGGAAGTCACAGGCTGGAAATGGGAACAGATTTCCATGGATTTCATAGATGGTTTGCCGCGAACCAAGAAAGGTAATGACAGCATTTGGGTAATCGTAGATCGCTTCACGAAGACTGCCCATTTTATACCTGTCAGGTCCAATAGAACTGCCCAAAGTCTAGCACAGATATATTTCAGAGAAATTGTTAAGCTGCATGGAATTCCCATCAGCATAGTCAGTGATAGAGATCCCATGTTTACTAGCAAATTCTGGGAGGCTTTCCAGACAGAATTGGGGACAAAACTGAATATGAGCACCGCTTATCACCCACAAACAGATGGCCAAACTGAGCGGGTGAATAGAATTCTAGAAGATTTATTGCGGGCTTGTATAATCGATTTTGGTGGGTCATGGGAAGATCATTTGCATTTGGCAGAGTTCTCATATAACAATAGCTATCAAGCAAGTTTGAGAATGTCGCCGTTTGAAGCATTGTATGGCAGACCCTGTAGATCTCCAGCATGTTGGGTAGAACCTGGCAACAGACTTGTGTTAGGACCCGATATGATTAGGGAAGCATTTGATAAAGTCGACTTCATCAAGAAGCATTTGAAAACCGCCCAAAGTCGACAGAAAATTTATGCAGACTCTAGAAGAAGAGATTTGACATTTGCTGTTGGTGATCACGTTTATTTGAAGGTTTCTCCGATGAGAGGAGTAATCAGATTTGGAAAGACTGGGAAGTTGGCACCGATATTTATTGGTCCCTTTCCTATACTTGAGAGAATTGGAACTCTTGCTTATAGGGTTCAATTACCAGATTGGTTGCCTGGAGTGCACAATGTATTTCACGTATCTCAACTTAGGAAACATGTGCATGATCCGGATCTTGTTGTAGAAGAAGCAGCGCAACAGGATGTGGAGATAACTCCAGAATTAGCACTCAGAAGAGAGCCATTAAAAATTGTTGGCAAAGAAACTAGAGAACTCAGAAGCAAAAAGGTTCATTTAGTTAAAGTGCAGTGGAGCAGTGATCCTAGAGACTGTACTTGGGAAACTGAGGAAAGCATTAAGCAAGCTTACCCAAAATGCAGAGTGGATATCTCTGACTAACTCCGGTGCAAGGTACCTTTACCATACTTTGCATTTACATTTTATTTCCTACTTTACCGTTGTTTCCTTTTCGAGGACGAAAAGTTTTAAGTAGGGGAGATTGTAATAACCCGGAAAATACGAGCCAATTTAAAATTTTTAAATTGGTTATTTCAAAGGAATTTGAACAATTGAAATAGAATATTTCAATAAAATAGTGAATTAGGAATAGTGAGTTAGTTTGAAAATTCGAATTCAAACTTTGACCGACTATGCAGGGTGGAAAATATAACGGATTTTAGCGAAACCAAAAATATTTAAATCTGTTAGTCGATACCTCTCTAACGAATCTGAAAAATCGAAGTTTCATAACGGGAATCAAAAGTTATGGCCGAATGAATTTTCAGAAGAGTCGGTATATAGAATATAGCCTTGAAAAATTGATATTTTGCAAACGACCTCGGAATTCGACGAAACCACTTTTGTTGGGTCCGGGATGTCAAACTATTGCTAGGTTTCAAATTTCATAATTTTTGAAGCTAATATGTGAGCGTGGCAAAAGAAAATGTGTTTGGTCGATTTCTGTTAAATTGGATCAACCAGAAAATGACCATTTTTCAAACGACCTCAGAATTCGACGAAACTAGTTTTGTTGGGACCGTAGCGTCAAAACATAGCTAGATTTATTTTTCTGGAATTTTTCGAATCAGTTTGTGGCCCTGGCAAATTGAAATGTGCGTTCAGAGTTAAAAATTAAATGTTTTATATTTTAATTTGAAAAATAACTGACTGTAACAGTCGAATTGGCCCACGAAACATATCCCATTGTGTCCGGAATGGGGGTATTTAGCTAGGGGCGACAGTCGTTGGGTTTAAAAAGGAGTTTGTTTGAGAAAACACTATTTAAAAATTTAATATAATCCTCGGCCAATCATATTTCTCCATTCATAATTTAAAAAAAAAAAAAAAGAAACCCCCCCCCCCCGTTCAACGGCGACCCGAGCTCCCCACCTTCTCTCCTCAATCGCCGCCGCCTCAGGCGCTTCCAGACTTCGCCACCCCCTACCTCGACGCGCCTCAGCCCCCTCTCCAAATCCGACTAAGCATCGCCGCCCCTCATCGCATGTGCCGCCCGTACCGACGCCTCAAAGTCCCGACCTTCCCAGCGCCGCCGCCGCTCCGATCTGCCACCGCACCCCCTCAAACCACTACCGATTTAAAGCCCTCTCTTCGCTCTTCCACGTCCAACTCCCCGATCGTCCCCACGTGCCACGGATTTCGCGAAAACTGTAAACCTAGATTTAAAGCTCGTGAAAGTGAGTTTTTCTTTGATTTTTACACTTTGAAAAATCATATCTTTTTGGTATGTTGACGAAATTCGATGAAACAGGAAACATCGAGTCCGCAAGGAAGCTCTCTACCCAATAGAAGAAGCTGCGGATTTTTCTGACATCGTATCGATTTTTAGCGCTCAGAAAACCAGTGTGAGAAATCTAAATTAACGTGAAATTGAATGGAAAATGTCGTGTATAATTTATATAAGCGAAATATAAATTACATACGTGTTGTATACCTCATGTACATGCGTAGTGTAAGCTATATGAGCGAAGTATGAATTTTTACATGCATAGAATAATTGATATATGTGTTGAAATGCAAGTGAAATATAGCAAATATATATTATATTATATTACATATATATATACTCCCCTCGTCCACAAACCATGGACGATATTTATTGTGGTAAATTGGTGTGAAATATTGGGTGAAAAATACGAATGGTTGAATAATTGTTTGGGGTTGATATTGTTTGGTTGTGGTTGAAAAATACCCATTGGTGATTGAAATGAATTGGAAATATTTGTGGAAATAAAAATAAACATGCCGCCTGCGTGCGAATTAGATGCATGAATCCCCATTGTCAAAAACCGCGAGGTTTTAAGGTAGAGCGAGGAGCCGTACTAGGGACGGTGCCGGTTTTAACTACCCTGCCGTTATGCTGCCGAAATTTTGAATAATCTTTGTGTGTTAGAATTATTTTCATATGTTGAAATTATTTTCATGCGTTGAAATTAAAGCCATATGTTGAAACTATATCCATGTGTGGAAATGTTTGTGTGTTGAAAAGTGCTGTGTGAAAATTGAATTCGTTTGTGAATGAACGAAGTGTTTAAACGATAAAAATCACATTTTTATTATATATGAAGTATGAAAAATATTCGCCTTATATAAATAGAGTCAACAATAAAAATCTCATCTTTCCAATATGAACAACATAAATAAAATGTCCATGTGTGGAAATGCTCATTTGTTGAGAAGTGTGTGTAGTGGAAAAGTTCATGTGTTGAATAAAAAGATCGAACAATAAAAATTACATTTTTATTGAAACTATGAAGTTTTGAAACCATCCATTGGTTGAATAAATATTTTGAACGATAAGAATATCATTTTTATCATATGTGTGATATGCTAAAGATATGCGGACGTTGAAATAAATATTTGTGATAGAAATATTATTTTTAACATGCATAGGAACTAAATAAAATAGTCATGTGTTGAAATCTATTTTAGTTCGCCAAAATTATCATCTTTGAAATGTGAAGTGTTAAAAATAGCCACTTGTTCAAATAAACGTGCATGAGTTGAAATATACATTAACTAGCTAATGATATGATTTTAGCCTATGCATGCAACATTAGAATGAATGGTGTTTTTAAACCAAAGCAAATCAAATATGAAATTGAATGGAAATTGGTGAATGTTAGAAATTGTATATATGTACATGCATATCTATTGAACAGGTTAAAGCAAAAGGGGCTAGAGAAGAGAAATAGAATTTTGTGCCCAACAAATAGGTACACATTTACCGCTTTGTTTGGGTGATGATTTTATGAGCCTGTTGGCTAGCCGCTTGGCTTTTTCTTTTTCTTTTTGATATGAGATGCCCGTGTGGCTATTTGGGAATTTTCCCAGACCCTCCCGTACAAAGGAGGTTATGGCGAAATTTTCCAAAATTTAAAGGCGTTAGTGAAATAATTGAAATGGAAACGATATAGGAATTTTTGAATGAACTATATTTATATAAATATATAAATATAAATAGAATTAAAACGAAACGTGGCCGTGCAGTTCATATTTTGAAACCGTGATTTCGAACGACTAGTGCGGGAAATCCAACCATTGGATTTTCCCGAAACCTCAACCGTTGGGTTCGCCTTGGAAATATCTTTCTAACGGCACCAACTTTGTGAAGATCCGACGGTTGGATTGTCTGGAATGTTTAATTCAAAACTAGAGAAAAACAGCGCCAGAAACGATTATATTTATATATATATATATAAATATAATTAAATTAAATCGAATAATGACGCTGCAGTTCGTAAATTGAAATCGTAACTTCAAATGATTAGTGTGGAAGATCCGACCGTCGGATTTTCCCAAAACTGAAACCGTTGGATTCGTTTTGAAATGACCTTCCTAATGATGTAAAATTTGTGAAGATCCAACGGTTAGATTTTCAGATATGTGTAAAACAAAATTAGTGGAAAGCAGTGCCAGTGCATCGACACGACCTGAAGCGTCGTTTAATTAAATATGGCCATTTTAAATTAAATAAAAATGGCGATATATCGTTATAAAATATTATGGACGATATAGAGTGGAAATAAACCAATTTTGTTGTGTTTGCTTGATATGTGATGGTTGAATGTATTTGACATGAAAATTATAACTAAATAACTGAAAAGTGAATGTTGAATAGTCCAACCATGTGATTAATTGATTTGAAAATCTAAATATACGTGGGTTATTTGAAAAGGCCGAGTTTAACTCATTTCAAATAATCGATCGACGTTGAGAAGTCGAAGAGTCGAAGACGACTGAAGACCGACGATCTCCACATTGGATGGATGGGCGCTACTGATACTCATGACTGGAGTAGCTACCATGAAGGAATTGAAGTAGTAGCCGTCCAAACATATTGTTGATTGGACGGATATGCGAGGAATTGGTGCCTCCGGTTTCGTTCAGACCCAGAACGGACTTGTAAATGGACTGTGTGTCTGACATTGGATTTTGTTCTGTGTTGATTGATCTCTGTTAAATATATATCTGTTTGGCGGCGGAGAATTTATTCTCTTGCTTAACGCCCTTCTCTGAGACGTACGAGCTCAGAGGTTATGTATTGACAGAAATCAGTCGCATGGAGTGGATTGCCTGTGTGGCACGCCTAAGTGGCATATGATCGAGGCTTTTGTTGCAAAGCAAAGTCTTGTGGTTGATGATCAAAGCATGGTCTGTGTGACGTAGCTTTGTGTATAACGTGAATTCGCGAGCCTCACACCCCGGTATGAGTCAAAAACGGGAGAAGGACCCAAGGAGTGCATGACGTTTCTTTCTAGCTATGGTGGTGTCAGTGACCTCCCAGCCCTGACATTTATATCTACTTTTCACCTGTGTGGTTGGAATGCGAGGCGCCTCGATTATAGGTCTGTAAGGACCGGGAAACGTGTGTTCAGGAATAATTAATCCTCAAAAGTAAGAGAGGACCGGCCTTGGAGGATCCAGGGGATTGTTGTGTGCGGTCCCGAGGCATTTGCTAGAGTGTCTCGAATCGGAAAGGAGCTTGCCCCTTGCCTCGACTCATGAAGGAATCCAATTTCCAATACGAAATATGCGGATGTGATTGTATTACTAGTATGGCGACATGATATATGGTACCCATGCCGCCAAGGATTGATATTTATGATTGAATTTGCTTTTGAAACATATATGCACTCGTAATAATATCAAACACTTTTGTTTTATTCGTATGAAGCATCTTTGGCCATTATAAGGGAAAACTCTATCCTCCGGCTTGCGTTGCATTGTGTGATGGGACCTGAGTCTTATAATGGCTTCATTTTATAAAAAAGCATTGCGTTGATTTAATCATTTACTTTATTTCATGCACTAGCACTCATTGGAGTAAACCCGTTCCGCGAAAGTGGCGTGGTCCTTTGATTTGCCTTATTATTGTAGTTATTAAGTTGAGTAGATTTCTCATACCAGTCCCATGACTGACTCGTAGTTTGTTTCACCTTACAAACTCGGGTGCCCTCATTTTCACACGGGCAGCCTAGTTACAGGTTTCTGACGCACCTTTTGGCTCATGGCGAGGCTTGACTACACTGTGCTGACTTGGATTTTCTCCGCCATTATTGTATCTATATTATGATTCCGCCACTGGCGATGTAGACTGATTATGTATCATTATGCACTAAGTTGTATCCTGTACTGTGCTTCTCTGATGTGATGATATCTATATGATTCCGCTGTCATATGTGTGTAAATTATTCTATTTTCTGTTTATGCTATTATCTGTGATCTGCTAATGATGATTAATGTGTTATATTCCAATGATTATCCTTAACACCGTGTCACGGGGTCTTGGGATCGTCACATAAGGTGTATCAAGCCTTATGATAGCGACCCGACACAATTCAAGATGCACAGTGTATAACTATTGGTACCCAATGCCTTCTTTTTCCACTGCGGAGTACGTGCACGCACGTAAACTGTCAGAACCTGCACTGACATACCCCCTGCCGCTATTTTTGACCGCTTATGATCAGCCCAGTAATCGTGCCCCACCCTGCCTAGTTTCAGGGTACCATGATACATCTATGTGGGTTACTGCTGAAATGGGTCCCCGTTACTAGGGTTTCCTGCTGGTTAAGTTTGTGGGCCTATATATAAAAATATTACCCACCTATACGAGATGTTCTTAACACTCCCACCGATCTAGCATATTTTCTTAACAGTTAAGTTTGTGCGCCTATATCTACTAATATTACCCACCTACACGAGATGTACTTAACCCTCCCATCGATCCAAGCATGTTTATATAATGGTTAAGTTTTTGTGGGCCTATATTTACTAATATTACCCACCTACACGACGTGTACTTAACCTCCTACTCGTCAAGTCGTGTTGGTTAAGTGGTTCTTATTAACTTAACCTTTCTTGCTTATCATGTTGGATTGGTTAAGTGTGATTTATTAACTTAACCCTGTTTATTAATCAGGTTATATTGGTTAAGTATTTCCCATTTAACTTAACCCCATTCGCTCCTCAAGTTATATTGGTCAAGTGTCATTAATGAATTCAAGTAAACTAACCTCATCCACCCGTCACGTCATGTTGGTTAAGTGTTTCCTTCTGGTGCTGACTTGACCCTACCTCAAATCATGTTATATTGGTTAAGTGTTGTTCTCGTGTTAACTTAACCTTTCCCTTACATCATGTTATATAATTGGTTAAGTGTTTTCCTCTTGTACTACTTAACCCCACCACATGTCATTATATATTGGTTAAGTGTTACATTAGTTAACTTAACCCTATCATTTGCATAATTAACATGTTACAACGGTTAAGTGTTCTAAATTTACTTAACCTCACCCACTTGCCTAATTAACATGTTATTACAGTTAAGTGTTTCCTTAATTACTTAACCTCAACATTTCTAGCTTGATTTATTCGTGAGCCTTAATTAATTAATTAAAGCTCCAACCACTCAAATTAGATAGATATTGTTGTGGTTATTAGATGTGCCAGTCAGTTCCGGTCAGGTTTACACCACAACTCAGTCTAACCTCGGGTCTTTCTAGGCTTGATGCACTAACCACCCACATTAGACAGGTATTGTTGTGGTCACTGGATGTGCCGGTCGGTTCCGGGTAGTTTTACATCACAACTCAGTCTAACCTTGGGTTAGGCATATTCGTCTTTTACTAAATTTACATATTTACTATTTATGTAAATTTTCCATAAATCAATTTAGCCTAGATCATATTCAACTGTCATGCAAATTTACATACTTATATTCTATGCCCAAAATTTGATTTACCAATCAATTAACCCAACTTGCAGTTTATACCAATTTAGATTTAATATTCCCCTTTTACAATTCATGCCCAATCTAAATTAATATTCCAATTTACAGTTTATGTCAAAATTAGATTTAATATTCTAGTTTTAACATTTACGTCCAAAACTTGGTTTACATGCTAATTACATACTTTGCGGCCAATTAAAATTTATCAATTTATGCCCAAGTCTAATATGCATCTAAATCATTCACTATTGTAGCCAATTTAGATTTATGCCAACATGTTTATTATACCAAATTAACTTAATTAAGCTACGCCCAATCCCCGCATCATAATCGTATGTATAACATGACTTCACAAGTTTCTAAGTACTCATGAAATGATACTAATAGTATCAAAGCAAGGAATAGGGGATAAGCACGAGAATTGACATAAAAGAATAGTCATGCAAGAATGAACCAAATACAAAAATAATGGTTCCAATCGGTTTGATGTACATAATAGTGAATAGGAATAAACTAGACAAGTTACACCCAAAAAAAAAAAATTGGGATCCAATATAATTAAGGGAATAGGCATAGGTGATTTGGTCCAACATAATGCCAGTTCGAAGTACAACCTAATAGGTTAATGGGAATAAGCATAAGTCACTGACTACAATAGTTATAGGCAATTAACCACAATAGTCACGGGCGACTAATCACAATAGTTTCTTAATCAATGTCATAGGAAATAGTCTCATAGTCATAAATCTTGGTAATAGTCTCATAGTCATGAATCATATGCAATAGTCTCAAAATTATGAATCATAGTCATAGTCATAGGCAACAGTCTTATAGTCATAGTCATATGTAATAGTCTCTTTGTCATGAATCATAGTCATAGGCGATAGTTTCATGGGCAACAGTTTCATAGTCATAGTCTTAGGCAAAAGTCCAATAATCATAGTCATTGGCAATTAGCCACAATAAGTTCTAGGCCACAATCGAGAATCAGATCCAAAGGCATAGATAACGTTAGATTTGACATAAGCATGAATCAAAGATAATTAACTTGCTAATTGGTATAGTTCTATATTTTGATTCATTACATTCACAATTCCAATTACATGTTCAAATCTAAGGAATAACCGAACTTACAGTGATCGGTTTAGAAAAGTCGATTTGCTATGATTCGAGTGACGTTGCTTGAAGCGGAATGCTTATGGTCCAACTTGAAGCTTTAACTTGATTTGAATCTCCAATTTGAAGAAGAACTATAACTTGTTTTTAATGGAGAACAAGATTTATTTTAATTAGGATTGAGGCAGAATATAGGCGTAATGAAGTTGTGTGGAGAAAGTGAAGTTTGGGGGCGTTTATATAGCGTAGAACTCATGAATTTGGTCCAGAAATCAACCCGGATACATAAAAATGAATTCTGCCTCGGATTTGGAAAAACAAGGCAGGTCGACCCCTAGGTCGACCTGTTGGGGGGAGGTTGACACTAGGGTCGACCCCTTGGTCGACCTGGGTCCTGAGAGGGAATTTTCCCGCCTAGCCCGCTTCTGACTTCTGATTTGAATTTGAATTCAGTTTCGAGCTGTTTTTAAATTTGAGCTGAAAATCCCAAAGGCCATAACTTCTTCATACGATGTCCGATTCATGCAAACTCGGACTCCATCCCAAGCAGAATTCCAAGACGAACATAATGGCATAACCCGTTTCATTAATTCTTCTCTTAAAAATTATTTACACTTTAATTTGTGAAATTTAATGTTACCGACTTACAGGGTGTTACATAGAGTTTGTAATGACCCAACTTTCGAACACATCGGAAGTCGTGCCATTAATAAGAATAAGGAATAGATAGAAGACAGAATCACAAAAAACATCAGAATCTCACAGCTGAATTTTTACAAAAAATGATACTTCATAATATTACACAGCAGAACATATTACATCAGAACATATTGGATCTAGTAATACAAGCCATTTGTAGTACATCTTTAATTATACATATCATTCATGACCAAAATTGCATACTTATAAATATACAGTAGATATGATAAGTGGACCAGCACACAGAAAGTTCCATTCCAGCCTTCCAAGTTTTATCCAATCCTGATTCACTTGTCTATTCATAACAAGTGTTATGAATGCCCAAGAGTTTAAGGGAAACACAGAAAAATAAACTCCGGGTCAGTCACGGGACTTGTATGAGTAAACAATTTAAAATATATTAAAGAAATAAAAAAATATCTTATAAGACCACGTCGTGAATGCGGAACGGGTTTTTACCTTATGAGATCAAAACACTTTGTGTACTTGAAATCAGATATTATCATAGTGTCTATTAGTTTCCACAAATAATTTAAAATCTAGAAGAATGCTTGCATCTCACATTCTCCTATATAGTATACAAATAAAAACCGCTTGGCGCTTATGGAAATTCAATTTCCAACTATGACAATTATGGGACCACCTGCCGATGATGTATCTCTAGAGGCGAATACACCTGGGTTCAACAAGAACGTCTTGCAACTCGGCCCACATATGACTGACCACTCATTTCTCTTGAGTGTATCGAATATATTTTCACCCATGGTTGCTAGCAACATAACCGTTCCTGGGAGATACAGAAGCGAAAGAAGTAACAAATATGAATATTCTCTAGATGGTGACAATACACCCTAATGGGAGCGATCCACATAGCCATGCTGCCTACCCGGTTTTTGTCGTTTCCTGGGTGTGAGGCTTGAGGCTAGACTCACCTTTTCATCATCACAGTTTATTTCTTTTGAATGCCACATCGTCAAATCTCACCAATCACTAATTGACTTCCCCAAAAATATATTATAGGTATAAAGCGAGAGAAACGAATTCCTCTGCCACTATATAAATACGTTTGAAGAGATTAACGTATGTGATCAGTTAGAATTACTTTGTCAAAATTCATCCATACAAGTTGTCCTGAGATTGGACAAACCGAAGGCACTATTAAAAATAGTCCTTGTATATTGCCGTCTTCAATTTAAAAATCTCTGACGCGCGGCGTATAATCAAAGTGGAATGTTAATCCGGTCTCTTTGAAATGATTAACGATTATATTTTCCTTTTAAATTATTAATCTAACATGATTATAATCAATTTGCATATATAATTACAGTCAAACTAAACAGTATATGATCATCTTGCTCATGTCTGGGTATTTTGATCATCTCCTAAAAATGGACTATTTCAGTGTGCGCGCCGCACACGGTTTTTCTTTATATTTTGTTTGTTTAACTGACAAATAAATACTTACATTATTCTTTGGAATTTTTTTATTACTTCTTAATTGAATTATTCATAACTGAATTAAATTTATAATTTATAATTTATTTTATAGCTTTCACACTTTATATTGTTTTCGTCAAATTCCCTTTTGATCCCTTATACTCGATCTACTTCTTCTTTCTATCTATTAATTTAAATAAAATTTCTCTTTCTAAATCATTAATCCAGACATGATTAAAAATTTAGTTCTTATTTTATACAATACAGAACAGTATTTATCTGGACAGGAAATTCAGATTACAGTTTAAACTGGCAATTTATCGTATGTTTTGCACATGGTTTCTCTTTCATTTTGGTTGTTTAAAATTTAAATCTTTCATTAGAAAATAAATTCTAATACAATTTATAAACTAGATCAAAATTTAATTTAATTACAACTTCTGCATTTTTTCCAACCTTTGACGAAAACTACACTTGATCCTGATTCACATCTTTTCCCCACTTACTAATTTAAATAAAAATTATATTTTTATTTATTTCTCCCCTATATTTAATTTATTATTTAATTAAAAAATGGTTTAATTTAATTTGTATTCAAAAATCCTTATTGGAAAACAAATATGGCAAAGTACCACTTTTGGCCGAAGTACTAGTTCGAAATCACGATGCACGCGCCTGAAAACTGGCCTAGCTCTCACGTTTTTTCAAAGTACCACTTGAGCACCCAAACACCAAAGTACCACATCGCCCCAAAGTTTCACTTCCAGACCCCGACATCACTTCATCCGATCAGCTCCAGCCCCCATGATTTCCCCACTACCGAGTAGTACCCTGGTAGTACCAACCCCTCAAAACCATGGCCGATCACACCAAAACTCCGGCATTTCTTCTTCATTCACACACCCAAGCACGTGCATGTGTACACGCGCAGGGGACCACGTCCACCTCCGACGACCATCCACGCATGTCACTCGTCCTCCGTTGATTCTTCTCCACCACCCTGATTGCCACCTCCAAGCCGTTATAGTGATTTCACCGTCCAATGCACTTTCCAGTAAAAACAACCATCCAAGAAAGCCACCGCCCCTCCTCGCCTTGACCACGTGCCACCGCCACCTTCTTGCCATGCCATCACCACTTCCCGATGTCCCTTTTCCCCCAGGACCGCACTCCCCTAGGCCCGTCGTCGGAGAGCTGTTCGGCGGTGAAAAAAGAACCCAATGCCCGTCTCTAAACCCTATTTCGATCCATTTCTCAAAATCCACATATTAAAAAAATGTTTAGCATTTTTCCCTTAATCTAGCCTCTCCTACCCCTTCCTGCAATTCGCCACCACGTCCGGTCGAGCAGTTCGCCAGAGATTCCCGAAAATGACTTTTCCGATCACCCCTTTTTATCTTGATTTACACATTTAAAAATTATGATTTTACTTTTAAAAATCATTAATTTGATCCACTATTATGATTATGTAATCAAAACAGGTTTTCAAAACATTTGATAAACCACTTTGGTTTTGAGATTGACAGAGAACTTCTGTTATCATCTTGTTTCCATATACAGTATTATCTAGGAGTATTTCCTTACTTTTAGGCAATGATTGTGGTAACTGGTAAGTGTGATGGTTTAAGATTAAAATAGAAGTACATTTATATAGATTCCACTGATTTGAGGATCATCGGTTTGTTTTATCAACACAATAGGAGTGATTAACTTGCCAGTATAAATTCCTAAACTCAATGATAATTAATGAACTAACATACCCCTCAGTAACACTTTGTTTTTGACAAATAGGATGATTTAAACCAAGTGTGCATTCAACAACCATAGCAAAACAATAGCCAAACCATTCACAGTCCAATACAGGAGGAAAATATTGAAAAGTTTACCCACCTGTTTTGGTTAAAAGCCCTCAATTCTTCTTTACTGATTTTATCCAAATGTCTTGGTGTTGTGAAGAGAATGTGTATGCTTAGGTCTATTTATAGCTGTAGGAAATATTAAAATAAGTGGTGCATTAAATTCTGTTTTGAAAAAATGAGCAAAATAGTTTTTGTTTTTGTTGTGACAAATGATAGAAAACCTTTAAAAAAAATCCTTTTCTTTTCAAAGTCAAAGCACTATTACCTAAAATCACATGGCTTATATCAGCTTTTACTCACACTGGAATCACCTGCACAGGTACCCTCTTTCCTCCCATTGGCCTCCTATGAATCATCACCTTAAATGCTACATGTGCAACTATGTTTTTCCAAATCTTTCCCTAGTTCTAACAAATATGGTATCTTCTTTTTGTGCCATATATGCTCAGGATTTTAATGGGTTTCTAAATCATATTTTCACACATGACAACATGATTTAACAACAAAACATAAAATACTTTTACTTGGCTTTCAAGGTAATCTAAAATCTGAAAATCCTTGTACCATTTTGATCTCGTCCATGTGATGATTTAACATGTACAAATCTTAGAATATCTATGCATTAGTAATTATCTAGTGTAGGAGAAATCTTTGTTTATATTCACAAGATTTTGTAAATCTATATGCACATGCTTTTTGATAGATGGAACATGTTTTGGAAAAATAACAAGAAAGAGTATTTTCAGAAAATCCTAAACAAGAAAAAGAAAGATTTCAAACTGAAATAATTTGATACAAAATGATCTTGCCATGTGAAAGTATTTCTTTCTAGATTTTCTCTACGAGTTTAATACTAGTGTAGGTGTCATCCTTCAAATATATATATATGAAAACATTTTTGCAAAAAGGTAATGGCACTTTCATGTTTTGGGGTGATGTACATGTGAAACAAAGAATGTTCATTTGAACTTGCTTTTGCCAACAAAAAAATTGGTTTTAGCATGCTTTGGTCAAGAATGCTTCATGGTATAAAAACAAGGATTTTGCTTAAAGAAAATATAAGGATTTGAACCCTTAAAAAAACAAAGCATATTAAAAAGTGGCATTTTAATTTTTTCTATGTACAAGTGTTGTTATCCATACACGTGTAAAATAATTTTAGACAAATGTTATTTAATACATGCTATCCTACATAAATGTGAAAAAATGTATTTTAGTAAATGTTGTGATCCATGCATATGCAAATGCTATTATTATACATGTAAAGGAAATGCAATTAAACCTTTAACATGTTTTTGAAATATTAAAAATATGGATTTCAACTCGTATTTGTAAATACGATACTTACGATCAATTTATATTCGTGTCAGTGATATGTGAAAAACCGGGTCATTACATTCTACCCCCCTTATAAAAATTTCGTCGTCGAAATTTGTAAATAGTAGATTTAAAGTTATCGACACACATAAACAAATATTTTATTTATAACAGCTATTCCCATAACTGGATATATCTGTTACTATGGTTGGAAAACATTTCCATCTATGTATCACTATTCTTGAATTCTCATCAACTCCCAAATATACTTGCTTTTTTATTTCGGAAAATAGACCCCAAATCTTATTCACTTCATTGATTTGAATCAATCTTGCTCAAGCATATGTATCTGTCCAAATTCCTTTTTTTACTTCATCAGTCAATTCAATTAACTCCATTAAGTATTATCCATAGTCCCCATTAATTATCTCCATCTCTGGACTCACAAATATGATTTAATTTCATAAATCGACCAGTTCACCTTCCCTGAGTTCCTATCCAACGAATACTTAAGTCTAGACATAACTATAGGAAATCCAAAGTTTAATTCAATTCATAATTCTAACTCCATTTCTTGTATTAATATGATTTAATACAACCATATTTTATTTATCTTATGGCTGACCCTGGTTAATTAACTCCTTTTATTAAAAAAAGTAAGGTACCTTCTGAAGCTCTTTCCATTTTCACCTTCTCAGAGGTTGATGACTTATCCATTAAAGCATAGACCTTTGGTTGCTGTGTCTTTTTCATAAACGGACAGTCTTTAATCAAATGCCCAGACTGATGACAGTTATAGCATGAAACCTTTGGGGAATAGTATCACTTGTTCCCTTTGGTTTCTGTTGGAGTTGCTCCGGTTGCTGAGTTTGCTATGGCTTTTCTGCTGCTGGCTTTATATGAAACCTAGAAATGTGTCCTTTCTCCTTGCAGTTATGGCATTGCGTATTTTATAATGCTCTTTGGCCTTCTCCCCCATCTTTGGTATTCCTTTGTTGTTCCAGTTCGGATTAAATTTCCTTTTGTTGGAATTCTCACCACTGGATTCTCCTGTCTGCTGTTTTGCAACTGGCTTCTTTCCCTCTAGTGCCTCATAATGAACTGCCATATCCACCAGATCGACAAATGGAATCTTGGGATGCCCAATCATTTGAACTTGCAGACTATCTTTCAATCCTGCTATGAACATTTCATTCTTCTTGAGTGGGGTGTTGATCAGTTCTGGCCCGAAACAAGAAAGCGAATTGAACTTGTTCTCATATTCGTATATCTTCATGTTCCCTTGTTTGAGATTGATGAAATCCCGATACATTCTAGTTTTTCCGGCTACAGGTAGAAATTGTGCTTCGAAAGTTTTTTTGAATTTTTCCCAAGTGAAATCTTCCTCAGAAACATTTGTGGCCTGAGCATCCCACCAAATAGCAGCAGCTTCTTGAAGTTGCCATGAAGCTAAGAGATGTTTCTGCTCAACATTCAATTTCAGTCCCTTGAAAATCCTCTCATAGGATCTCAACCATGGTTGGACTTCAATGAAAGATTCCGTCCCTTTAAAAACTTTTCCTCCCAGAGTCGTAAATTATTTACACATAGTTGCAAAGCTTTTATCCTGCCGGATTGGTGTAACTTCCTCCACAGTTTCTCCTTGATCCTGGGATCCAGTATTACAACCAGTAGTAGTGGAAGTTCCACTAGCTTGACGTCTTCGTCCTCGGTTACTCATCTTAATCACCTGAATATAACAGGTCGGCATTCCAGACTTGATTGGATATAACTAACTTAGGTATACCATCCAAGTTGATTTATTTTAAATTTTCAAAAATACGCTCTCTCACACTCACCCAAAGCCTAGGTAATCAGTAACCTAAGCTCTGATACCAACTGTAACGACCCAACTTTCAAACACATCGGAAGTCATGCCATTAATAAGAATAAGAATAGATAGACGACAGAATCACAGAAAAAATCAGAATCTCACAGCGGAATATTTACAAAAGATGATACTTCATAATATTACACAGCATAACATATTACATCAGAACATACTGGATCTAGTAATACAAGCCATTCGTAGTACATCTTTAATTATACATATCGTTCATGACCAAACTTGCATACTTATAAATATATAGTAGATATGATAAGTGGACCAGCACACAGAAAGTTCAATTCCAGCCTTCCAGGTTTTATCCAATCCTGATTCACTTGTCTATTCATAACAAGTGTTATGAATACCCAAGAGTTTAAGGGAAACACAGAAAAATAAACTTCGGGTCAGTTAAGGGACTGGTATGAGTAAACAATTTAAAATAGATTAAAGAAAAAAAAATCTTATAAGACCACGTCGTGAATACGGAACGGGTTTTTACCTTATGAAATCAAAACACTTTGTATAATTGAAATCATATATTATCACAGTGTCTATTAGTTTCCACAAATAATTTAGAATCTAGAAGAATGCTTGCATCTCATATTCTCCTATATAGTATACAAATAAAAACCGCTTGGCGCTTATGGAAATTGGATTTCCAACTATGACAATTATGGGACCACCTGCCGATGATGTATCTCTAGAGGAGAATACACCTGGGTTCAATAAGAACATCTTACAGCCCGACCCACATATGACGGACCACTCATTTCTCTTGAGTGTATCGAATATATTGTCACCCACGGTTGCTAGCAACATAACCGTTCCCAGGAGATACAGAAGCGAAAGAAGTATCAAATATGAATATTCTCTAGATGGTGACAATACACCCTATTGGGAGCGACCCACATAGCCATGCTGCCTGCCCGATTTTTGTCATTTCCTGGGTGTGAGGCTTGAGGCTAGGCTTACCTTTTCATCATCACAGTTTATTTCTTTTGAATGCTACATCGTCAAATCTCGCCAATCACTAATTGACTTCCCCAAAAATATATTATAGGTATAAAGCGAGAGGAACGAATTCCTCTGCCACCATATAAATACGTTTGAAGAGATCAACGTACGTGATCAGTTAGAATTACTTTGTCAGAAATTCGTCCATACAAGTTGTCCTGGGATTGTACAAACCGAAGGCACTATTAAAAATCGTCCTTGTATATCGCCGTCTTCAATTTAAAAATCTCTGACGCGCGGCATATAATCAAATCAAAGTGGAATGTTAATCCGGTCTCTTTGAAAGGATTAACGAATATATTTTTTTAAATTATTAATCTAACATGATTATAATCAATTTACATATATAATTACAGTCAAACTAAACAGTTTATGATCATCTAACTTATGTCTGGGTATTCTGATCATCTCCTAAAAATGGACAATTTCAGTGTGCGAGACGCACATGGTTTTTCTTTCCATTTTGTTTGTTTAACTGACAAATAAATACTTACATTATTCTTTGGAATTTTTTTAATTACTTATTAATTTAATTTTTCATAAACGAATTAAATTTATAATTTATAATTTATAATTTATTTTACAGCTTTTACACTTTATATTGTTTTCGTCAAATTCCCTTTTGATCCCTTATACTCAATCTACTTCCTCTTTCTATATATTAATTTAAATAAAATTTCTCTTTCTAAATCATTAATCTAGACATGATTAAAAATTTAGTTCTTATTTTATACAATACAGAATAGTATTTATCTGTGACAGGAAATTCAGATTACAGTTTAAACTGGCAATTTATCGTATGTTTTGCACACAGTTTCTCTTTCATTTTGGTTGTTTAAAATTTAAATCTTTCGTTAGAAAATAAATTCTAATACAATTTATAAACTAAATTAAAATTTAATTTAATTTCAACTTCTGCATTTTTTTCCCACCTTTGACGAAAACTACACTTGATCCTGATTCACTTCTTTTCCCCACGTACTAATTTAAATAAAAATAATAATTTTATTTATTTCATTTATTTCTCCCCTATATTTAATTTATTATTTAATTAAAAACTAGTTTAATGTAATTTGAATTCAAAAATCCTTATTGGAAAACAAATATGGCAAAGTACCACTTTTGGTCAAAGTACAAGTTCGAAATCATGATGCGCGCGCCTGAAAATTGGCCTGGCTCTCACGTTTTTTCAAAGTACCACTTGAGAAACCAAACACCAAAGCACCACATCGCACCAAAGTGCCACTTCCAGACCCCGACATCACTTCATCCGATCAGCTCCAGCCCCCATGATTTCCCCACTACCAAGTAGTACCCCTGGTAGTACCAACCCCTCAAAACCATGGCCGATCACACCAAAACTCCGACATTTATTCTTCATTTACACACCCATGTATGTGCACGTGTACACGTGCAGGGAACTACATCCACCTCCGACGACCATCCACGCACGTCACTCGTCCTCTGCTGATTCTTCTCCACCACCCTGATCGTCACCCCCAAGCCGCTACAGTGATTTCACTGTCCAATGCAATTTCCAGAAAAAACCACCATCCAAGAAAGCCACCTCCCCTACTCGCCTTGACCACGTTCCACTGCCACCTTCTTGCCAGGCCATCACCCTTCCCGACGTCCCTTTTCCCCCAGGACCGCACTCCCCTAGGCCCATCGTCGGAGCGAAGTTCGGTGGTGAAAAACAGAACCCAAAACCCCTCTCTAAACCCTATTTCGATTCATTTCTCAAAATCCATGTATTAAAAAAATTGTTTAGCATTTTTCCCTTAATCTATAGCCTCTCCTACCCCTTCCTGCAATTCGCCACCACGTCCAGTCGAGTAGTTCGCCAGAGAATCCCGAAAATGACTTTTTCGATCATCCCTTTTTTCTCTTGATTTACACATTTAAAAATTCTGAATTTACTTTTAAAAAACATTAATTTGATCCACTATTATGATTATGTAATCAAAACAGGTTTTCAAAACAATTGATAAACCACTTTGGTTTTGAGATTGACAGAGAACTTCTGTTATCATCCTGTTTCCATATACAGTGTTATCTAGGAGTATTTCCTTACTTTCAGGTAGTGATTGTGGTAAGTGTGATGGTTTAAGATTAAAGAAGAAGTACATTTATATAGTTTCCACTGATTTGAGGATCATCAGTTTGTTTTATCAATATAACAGGAGTGATTAACTTGCCAGTATAAATTCCTAAACTTAATGATAATTAATGAACTAACATACCTCTCACTAACACTTTGATTTAGACAAATAGGATGATTTAAACCAAGTTTGCATTCAACAACCATAGCAAAACAACAGCCAAACCATTCACGGTCCAAAATCGGAAGAAAATATTGAAAAGTTTACTCACCTGTTTTGGTTAAAAGCCCTCAATTCTTCTTTACTGATTTTATCCAAATGTCTTGGTGTTGTGAATAGAATGTGTATGCTCAAGTATATTTATAGGTGTAGGAAATCTTAAAATAAGTGGTGCATTAAATTCTGATTTGGAAAAATGAGCAAAATAGTTTCAGTTTTTATTGTGACAAATGATGGACAACCTTTAAAAAAAATCCTTTTCTTTTCAAAATCAAAGCACTATTACCTAAAATCACATGGCTTATATCAGCTCTAACTCACACTGGAATCACCTGCACTGGTACCCTCTTTCCTCCCATTGGCCTCCTACGAACCATCACCTTAAATGCTACATGTGAAACTATGTTTTCCCAAATCTTTCCTTGGTTCTAACAAATATGGTATCTTCTTTTTGTACCATATACGCTCTGTATTTTAATGGGTTTCTAAATCATATTTTTACACATGACACCATGATTTAACAACAAAACATAAAACACTTTTACTTGGCTTTCAAGGTAATCTAAAATCTGAAAATCCTTGTACCATTTTTATCTCGGCCATGTGATGATTTAACATGTTAAAATCTTAGAATATCTATGCATTAGTAATTACCTAGTGTAGGAGGAATCTTGGTTTATATTCACAAGATTTTGTAAATATATATGCATATGCTTTTTGACAGATGGAACATGTTTTGGAAAAATAACAAGAAAGAGTATTTTCAGAAAATCCTAAATAAGAAAAAGAAAGATTTCAAACTGAAATAATTTGATACAAAATGATCTTGCCATGTGAAAGTATTTCTTTCTAGATTTTCTCTACTAGTTTAGTATAGGTGTCATCCTCAAATATATATATATATATGAAAATATTTTTGCAAAAAGGTAAGGGCACTTTCATGTTTTAGGGTGATGTACATGTGAAACAAATAATGTTCATTCGAACTTGCTTTTGCCAACAAAAAAATTGGTTTTAGCATGCTTTGGTCAAGAATGCTTCATGGTATAAAAATAAGGATTTTGCTTAAAGAAAATATAAGGATTTGAGCCCTTAAAAAAACAAAGCATATGTAAAAAGTGGCATTTTAAATTTTTCTATGTATACACGTGTAAAATAATTTTAAACAAACGTTATTTAATACATGCTATCCCACATAAATGTGAAAAAATGTATTTTAGTAAATGCTGTGATCCATGCATATGCAAATGCTATTATACATGTAAAAGAAATGCAATTAAACATTTGACATGTTTTTGAAATATTAAAAATATGGATTTCAACTCGTATTTGTAAATACGATAGTTACAATCAATTATGTTCGTGTCAGTGATATGTGAAAAACCAAGTCATTACAGAGTTAATCAGTTAGAGTTAATCATTTAGAGTTGACCAGTTAGGTCTAACCAGTTAGAGTTATTCAAATGGAGTTAATCAAGTCGAGTTAATTAAGATGAGTTAATCAAACCGAGTTAATCCAAATGAGTTAATCCAAAGGAGTTAGTCGAATATTGGTTATTTGAATAGAGTTAAAGGAGTAATCGAATATAGTTCATTCGAAGAGAGATTTATCAAATATAGTTTATTCGAAAAGAGAGATTTTTGAATATCGTTTATTCGAAAGAAAGAGTTATCGAATATAAGTTATTCGAAGTGAGTTAATCGAATATAGTTTATACAAAAGAGATATTATCGAATATAGTTATTCGAGAGGAGTAAATCAAACACGGTATTCGAAAGTTAAGTAAATCGAATATGGTATTCGAAGGTAAGTAAATTGAATATAGTTATTCAAAAGAAGTTAGTCGAGTATGGTTAGTCAAGTCGAGTTAATCGAATAGAGTTAAGTCGAACATTAGTTAATCAGATATTAGTAAATCGAATATGGCATACGTAAGTAATAAATCGAATATGGTATTCGAAAGGGAGTTAATCGAATATAGATATTCGAAGGAGAGTTAATCAAATAGAGATTACTCGAAAGGGAGTTATACGTCGAATTCGATTATATCGAATTCGGGAAAGTATTATTTACTTTCCGGTTTTTAAATCAGGATTTATTTACCTATAAATAAATTAGAGTAGGTTAATTATTCAAATTAAAGAATAAAAGTTATATTTGTAGTTACATACTTTGAAAGTATGGATTATAATGTTATCGTTATAACCAATGTTTTATAAAAGAAGCGGATTCGTAAATTGAATCCGAGAGAGTCCTAAGGAAGTTTGTTAAAGATTTAAAAGATAAACTTTGACTATTTTGAAGTTAAAACATTGTTCAGTTAAGGTCTGAGAGGTAATTATACCCCAACTTGATTGAATTCCTTCTTAACTAGGGAATGGTAAGGTTTGATAGTGAATGATGGTTAAGTGAATTTAGTTAATGAGTGAAATGGTTTGACTTGGCATGGCGATGTTTGATTTAAACATCAGTTTAAATCCAGTAAAGGAGTTTAGGAAACGTTTTCCAAATAAGAATCAGGAATGTTTTCTGATAATAGAATTTAAGAATTTAGAATATATGGAAACAAGAGATAAGTAAATTGATGAACTAAAGAGATAAATGTTAAATGATGATTGATCGATATAATTTCCATCTGGAAATAATATCGTTGTTTGCACATGTGTTTTTCTTTTATAGTTAACTCACCGACTATCGAAGTTTTCGACCATTTTAATGTTGTTAATATGGAGAGACTAGTTGGATTATTATCCGAAGAACCACTCGTATTGGCATAGGCGTTGCAAATCATATATGCCAAAGATAATTGAAGATGAAGTAAAGTGCAAGGACCGTTGTATAAATCATAGGTACAGATTGCCTAAGTTGGATGTACTGAATAGTGCCTTCAGGTTGTCCAATCCCAGGACAACTTGTATGGAAGAAGGTCTGACAGAGTATATCTAATAGATCGTGTAAGTTGATCTCTTCAAACGTATTCACGTCTGGTGGCGGAAGAATTCGTTTCTCTTAGCTGTATACCCGTTGTAGTTTTGGGGAAATCAATTTGTGATTTGGCGGGTATGATGATGTGACATTCAAAGTGAATAAACGTGTGATCTGTCAGAGATAAGCGTGGCCTCTAGCCTCACAACTGGGAAATGACAAAAATCGGGCAGGCAACATGGCTATGTAGGTTACACCTATTAGGGTGTATAATCACCTGATCTAGAGTTTCATTTACTTCTAAAAATATATTGTCAATGCTGTCCCATTCGGGAAACGGTTGCTGATCCCAACCGTTGGTGAAATACATTCGATACACTCAAGCGAAATGATTGGTCGGTCATGTGTGGCCGGGTTGCAAGATGTTCTTGTTGAACCCAGTGTATTCGTATCTAGAGGTACCCTAGCAACAGGTGGTTCCATACCTTGTCATAGTTGGAAATCTATTACCCAATACGTGCTTGCGGTTTTGATTGTATACCATATATACTATGTATGTAGAATGTGAGATGAAAGCGTTTCTGCTAGATGATTATTATATTGTAGTTGATAGACATTATTATAATATCAAATGAGTTTTGAAATAAAGATTATTTTGGATTCTCATAAGGGAAATCCCGTTCCGTTATACAGCGTGGTCTTATGAGATATCGTTTAATAGCTCAAACTGTTTTAAACTGTTTTACTCATACCAGTCCCATGACTGACCCGGATTTTATTTTATTTTGTTTTCCCTAAACTCTTGGGTGCCCAATTTTGTACGGGAAGTCAAGTAGTCGGGATTTACAGACACTTGAAGAGCTGGAGCAGGAGGCTTCAAGATTATATAGCTATTGTTTATTTCCGTTGTGTTGTAAGTGTTGTATGTTAGAAATGATATGTATATTCAAGTACAGATTTGTATTTCAAAATTATGTTATGAAATATATTTATTCATTCCGCTGTGAGATTCGTGTTTACTCTGATGTTGTATGTTCTTCTTCTTCTTCTATTCTAAGTTTCTATCTTATCTATTCTCACCCTCTAATTTCTTTCATTAACTACTGGTATTTCGAACCTTGGATGTTCGATATGTGTTGTATATCGGATAACCAAGATCGACTTTTTCTAGGACGTTACAAATGCCGACGAATAGATGGAGTAGGAAAATATGGGTTAAGGATAACAGTGCACATGTAAATCTCATGACATGGAAAGTTATAAATAGATCCATTTTTACTATAGACAAGCTACTGCTGAGGGGAGTTCAATGTGACCAAGTCTGTAGTAACGAAAATGAGTCCTTGGATCATTTTTTATTCCAATGTCAACTTCTCTTTTCTATGTGGCACGAGGTGATGAACAACATTGGGAGGAATGATGCTAGTCAAAATGCAGCAATTCGATGGAACAATCTGCTCTATCAAACTGATAGGAGAAGAGTGAGAGGTAGATTACTTAACTTTATGCTTAAAAAGTTCATGTATATTGTTTGCAGAGAGAAAAATGTTCTTGTGTTTAATGGTAGCAAAGCAAAGACCAATGACCAGATAAGAAGGTGCGTAAGGATGGAAATCAGAGAAGGAATTCGGCTATTAAGCTTCACATTCGACCCAGGAATATTGATTAGCCTTTTGTAGTAATAATTTTTGTGTTTTGTGTTGTGTTTGTTTTTCTCACGTATGAAGAATCATGTTCCTATGTATTCTTGTTTGTATTGTATTTTCTTTACTTTCTCCAATTCTTTAATAAAGTGGTAGAGGTCCACTCAACCCCGTAAGCCTTGCAAAAAAAAAAATACTGTATCCAAATATGTTTAATAAAGCATATAATGGTAGTTATTAAACTAGATATGTATACCTCATATCATCCAGTATGATAAATAAGATATGAGTCTTGGTTGAAATTAGTATCATATGCTAATTTATGATCCATTTCAGATCTATAGCAAGATTAAATCTGAGTTTATGGTTAAATTATTTCATATCAGAATTTTAAACATTAACATAGGAGGATTTAAACATTTTAAACCAGAATAAAACAACATTTCTAATTCATCAATCTATTTATGTTTCGTATCATGTACAAAACATTTTCTTATGAAACAATTTCAACTTTGTATGAAATTATGTTAAATTCATCAAGTAACTGTGTTTACAATACTATCGGATTTGATATAAATCGAATAGATCGAAACCCTTATTTAACTCAATATGAAAATTATCATGAACCTGGCTCTGTACCATTAAAGGAAATTTTGGTTTGAATTCATGTCAGAAAATGAAATTTCGACCAAATCAAAATTAGATCTATATGGTAGTATGTAAATCGAGAGTTATACCTTTCAAAAGCATCATTCTTCTTCACGCAATCGATTGAGGCCAGGGTTGATTCGAATTTGATCCCTCCATAACAGCGAGCCTCTATAGAAGTCCACGAACACTCGATCTCGAAGATGTCAAACATAATCGAGAAGGACATAAGGTGCTAGCCAATTTAGGGTTTTAGGGTTCTCCTTGATTTCAATTTATTTCAGTTTTTAGGTTTTTTTGAAAAACAAACGAATTAATAAATCGACCTCCCTTTTATTATGTGTTAATCAAGATAAATCTAAGTAAGGTTGGACCATGAAACCCTTATACCAATTCAAATGTGATGATCTCAAAACCACGTGCTACGGTGTTAAGGATAATCATTGGAATATAACACATTAATCATCGTTAGCAGAGTACAGATAATAGCATAAACAAGAAATAGAATAATTTACACAAATATGACAGCGGAATCATATATATATCATCACATCAGGGAGCACAGTGTAGGATACAACTTAGTGCATAATAATACATAATCAGTCTAAATCGCCAGTGGCGGAATCACATATATAGAGTACATAAACGAAACATCAGTCTACATCGCCGGTGGCAGAATCATATACATATACAATAATGGTGGAAAAATCATAGTCATCAACATGTAGTCAAGCCTCGCCATGAGCCAAAAGTGCACCTCTACTGCGGTGCCAAGCCAAAATTTGTCAGCTACCTGTAACTAGGCGGCTCGTGTGAAAATAAGGGCACCCGAATTTGCAAGGTGAAACAAACTACGAGTCAGTCATGGGACTGGTATGAGAAATATACTTAACTAATTAAATCACAATTAGAAGGCAAATCAAAGGACCACGCCACTTTCGCGGAACGGGTTTACTCCAATGAGTGCTAGTGCATGAAATAAAGTAAATTATTAAATCATCGCAATGCTTTTTTATAAAAATGAAGCCATTATAAGACTCAGGTCCCATCACACAATGCAACGCAAGCCGGAGGATAGAGTTTTACCTTATAATGGCCAAGAAATGCTTGATACGTATAAAAAAAAGTGTTTGATATTATTACTAGTGCATATATGTTTCAAAAGCAAATTCAATCATAAATATCAATCATAGATGGCATGGGTACCATGTATCATGTCGCCATACTAGTAATACAATCACATCCGCAATTTCGTATTGGAAATTGGATTCCATCATGAGTCGAGGCAAGGGGCAATCTCCTCTCCGTTCGAGACACTCTAGCAAATGTCCCAGGATCGCACACAGCGGTCCTTGGAATCGGCTGGGTCGGTCCTCTCTTACTTTTGAGGATTAGTTATTCCTGAACACACGTTTTCCGGTCCTTACAGACCTATAATCGAGGCGCCTCGCATTCCAACAACCACACAGGTGAAAAGTATATATAGTTGTCAGGGCTAGTAGGTCACTGACACCACAGTGTTTAGAAAGAAACGCCGTGTTCTCCCAGCGGTCCTTCTCCCTTTTTTGACTCGTACCGAGGTGTGAGGCTCGCGAATCCACGCTATACACAAAGCTACGCAACACAGGCCATGCTTTGATCTTCAACCACAAGACTTTGCTTTGCAACAGAAGCCTTCATCATATGCCACTTAGGCGTGCCACACAGGCAAACCATACCATGCGAATGATTTCTATCGATATATAACCTCTGAGCTCGTACGTCTCAGAGAAGGGCGTTAAGCAAGAGAATAAATTCTCCGCCGCTAAACAGATATATATTTAATAGAGATCAATCAGCATAGAACAAAATCCAATGTCAGACACACAGTCCATTTACAAGTTCGTTCTGGGTATGAACGAAGCCGGAGGCACCAAATTCCTCGCATATCGGCACAATCAACAATACGTCCGGACGGCTACTACTTCAGCTCCTTCAAGGTAGCTACTCCAATCACGAGCATCAGTAGCACCCAACCATCCAATGTGAAGATCGTCGGTCTTAAACCGTCTTCATCTCTTCGACTTCTAACCGTCGATCGATTACTTGAAATGAGAATTAACTCGGTCTTTTCAAATAATCCACGTATATTTAGATTTTCGAATAATTTCTTCACATGGTTCAATCAATCGACATTCACATTTCAGTTCTTTAGTATAGTATTCATGTCAAACACATTCAACCATCAAATATCAAGCAAACCAAGCAGAATCGGTTTATTTCCACTCTATATCGTCTATAATATTTTATAACGATATATCGCCATTTTTATTTATTTAAAAACGGCCCTATTTAATTAAACGACGTTTCAGGTCGTGCCGAGGCATTAGCGTTGTTTTTCCCAAAATTTGTTTTACACATATCTGAAAATCTAACCATTGGATTTCAACAAAGTTTATATCATTGGGAAGATATTCCCAAAGCGAACCCAACGATTCCAGTTTTGTGAAAATCCGATGGTCGGATCTTTCGGTATAATCGTTTGAAGTTACGATTTCAAAACGCGAACTGCACGGCCTCGATTCGTTTTAATTTAGTTTATATATATATATATATATATATATATATATATATATATATATAATTCATTCGACGATTTCAATATCGTTTTCACTTCAAATATTTCACAAACACCTTTATATTTTGAATTTTTTTGCCATAACCTCCTTTGTAAGGGAAGGGGTTTGGAAATTTATTAGGACGTATTATGTACCCAATAAATCCTAATAAGCACACACATATTTATAGTGATATATTCCGGTGTCCACAGGGGAGTGTGTATAGATCATAACCCCAGAGAATAAATTCTCGTCACCCTATAAATGGTTTTTGTGCCTTAATGACCAGAGAGACGTGTTTATTGTCATCTCCAGACCCGTATGGGGTTTTTATTAATCTTGCAATTTACTGTTACAATTTATATAGTCCAAATCAGTCATTAGTTCAACCTGTAATATATAGTCATTGCCATACAAGCCTCTCGCTCGTATGGTAAATTTTCAACCTCGTCACACAAGCTCCAAATGCTTATGTGGTATATGATGAAGTATGCCTATCGTCAAGAAGTATGCCATGTGGTGTAGTTCAAAATTAATTGTTACTATCCTATGGCGATATTTATTATTATACACAGAACAACTAGCACTCCACATCCAATGGCATTCACAGGAGTTGATATAATAATAAAATTTGCACATCCAACTCATTAAGGTTTACCTATTTGTCGGGCACGAAAATAAATTCTTTACTCAACAGCTAATCCATTTCCTATTCAATACATGTATATATATGTGCAAAACTAAGCTAAAAATTATATTTCTAGCGAACAAAGGTTTATCTCCACTTATGGTTATTTTTAACACTTCGCGTTTCACCTAAAAATGATAATTTTGTCGAACTAAAATATATTTCAATACATGACTATTTTATTTAGTTCCTATACATTTTAAAAATAATATTCATAGCAAACAAATATTTATTTCAACATTGTATATTTTTAGCCATTCACACACATGATAAAAATGATATTTTTATCATCAAAAATATTTATTCAACACATGAATGTTTTAACACTTCAACTTCTCAACACATGAGCATTTCCACACATGGATATGGTTTCATATAGTTTGTCCATATAAGAAAGATGTTATTTTTATTGTTGACACAATTTATTTAAAATACGAATATTTTACATACTTCATATATATAATAAAAATGTGGTTTTTATTGTTAAAGTTATTTATTTATTCAACACATGAATTATTTTTCGACACATGAACTTCTCAACACATGAGCATTTCCACACATGGATATAGTTTCAACACATGAATTTCATTTCAACACATGAAAATAGTTTCATCATATGAAAATAATTCTAAAACATGAATATTATTCAAAATTTCGGCAGTATAACGGCAGGGTATTTAAAACCGGCACCCTCCCGAGTACGGCTGCTCGCTCTACCTTAAAACCTCGCGGTTTTTGACAATGGGGATTTCATACATCTAATTCGCACGCAGGCGAGTATGATTTTTCTTTTCCACAATTTATTTCAATCACAAATGGGTATTTTTCAACCACATCCAAACAATATCAACCACAAACAATTCTATCAATCATTCGCATTATTCACCAAAAATTTCACACCAATTCACAATCAATAAATATCGTCCATGGTTTGTGGACCAGGGGAGTGTGTGTATATATATATATATTCGTATATAAATATATTTTATTTCCATTCCAACACACATACCATTTATACAATGCATGTATAATTCATACTTCGCTCATATAACTTACACAACGCATGTACATGTGGTATACGACACGTGTATAATTTATATTTCGCTTATATAATTTATACATGATATTTCCATTCACATTTCAGTTTAGAAATCTCACATTGGTTTTCGAGATGCTAAAAATCGTAGCTTGCTCAGAAAAATCCGCGGTCTCTTCTAGATTGTAGAGAGCGTCCTTGCGGTCACGATGTTTCTTGTTTCATCGAATTTCATTAACACACGATAAAGATATGATTTTTCAAAGTTTGCAACAATTAAAAGTGTTATTTTCAGTTCAAATATAATAAAGCCGATACCTTTCCACATTTGTTCAAAACTTGGTTTTGATTTATCGAACAAATCGTTGCACGATATTGGAATCAGCTTGTACCACGTCAAAGAGGGTCGAGGGGGCTTCAGGCGCGCGGCGGTGGCGTTCAACTCGGTGGGGCCCAGTGTTCGTGGCGGCGCACGAAAGTTCGGGACTTTAGAGGAGAAAATCTCGAGGTAGGAGCAATGATAGGAGGAGTTCTTTATATGGATTTGAAGTGGGGGAGGAGAATTACAAAAAGTTCAACCGGGGGTGGGGCTGATTCTGGCTGTGGGGATCGGAAATCGCCTGGGAAACGAGGAGATGGCTTCCGCCGTCGAGATCGGGTTACGGGGGGGTTTCTGATTTTATTTTTATTTTTATTATGAATGGAGAAATTCTATTGGTCGATGGTTTTATTAAATTTTAAAATAGTGTTTCTCCACACAAACACCTATTCAAACCCAACGATTGTCACCCCAAGCTAAATACCCCATCTCGGACACAATGGGATTTGTTTCGTAGGCCAATTCGACTGTTACAATCAGTTATTCTTCAAATTAAAATATAAAACATTCAAATTCTGTTTTGAACGTACATTTCAATTTGCCAGGGCCACAAACTGATTCAAAAAATTCCAGAAAAATAAATCTAGCTATGTTTTGACACTACGGTCCCAACAAAACTAGTTTCGTCGAATTCTGAGACCGTTTGAAAAATGGCCATTTTCTGGTCGATCCAATTTAACAGAAATTAACCAAACATGTTTTCTTTTGCCACGCTCACATACTAGCTTCAAAAATTATGAAATTTGAAACCTAGCAATAATTTGACATCCCGGATCCAACAAAAGTGGTTTCGTCGAATTCCGAGGTCGTTTGCACAATATCTATTTTCAAGGGCTATATATTCTTTATAGCGACCTTTCTGAAAATTCATTTGGCCATAACTTTTGATTCCCGCTATGAAACTTTGATTTTTCAGATTCGTTAGAAAGATATTCATAAACAGATTTAAATATTTTTGGTTTCACTAAAATCCGTTATATTATGCACCCGGTACAGTCAGTCAAAGTTTGAATTCAAATTTTCAAACTGCCACACTACTTGTAATTCATTACTTTATTGAAATATTCTATTTCAATTGTTTAAATTTATTTGAAATAACCAATTTAAAAATTTTAAATTGTCTTGTATTTTCCGGGTTGTTACAATCTCCCCCACTTAAAACTTTTCGTCCCTGAAAAGGAAACAACAGTACAGTAGGAAACAAAAATGTAAATGCAAAGTATTGTGAAGGTACCTTGCACCAGAGCTGGTCAGAGAGGTCCATTCTACATTTGGGGTAAGCTTGCTTAATGCTTTCCTCAGTCTCCCAAATACAGTCTCTAGGATCACTACTCCACTGCATTTAACTAAATGAACCTTCTTGCTCCTTAGTTCTTTAGTTTCTTTGCCAACTATCTTTAACGGCTCTCTTCCGACTGCTAATTCTGGAGTAATTTCCAAGTCCTGTTGTGCTGCTTCTTCTACAACAAGATCCGGATCATGCACATGTCTTCTAAGTTGAGATACCTGAAATACATTATGCACTCCAGGCAACCAATCAGGTAATTGAACCCTATAAGCAAGAGTTCCAATTCGTTCAAGTATAGGAAAGGGACCAATAAATCTGGGTGCCAACTTCCCAGTTTTACCGAATCAGATCACTCCTCTCATCGGAGAAACTTTCAAATAAACATAATGTAACACCCCGTATTTTCTGTGAACGTATAAGTAACAAATCAGAGAATAATTAATTACAAAAATAAGAATCAAGGGAAACGGGTTACGCTATTGCGTTCGTCTCGGAATTCTGCTTAAGATAGAGTCCGAGTTTGCGTAAAGCGGATACCGTATGAAGAAGATATGGAAGAACAAAGTTTGGTGGCTAAAGAGGAAAAAAAAGGGTTTGCACTGGCGCACTTGGGAAGTGCGCCGGTACAAATTTACATTGGTGCACTTCCCAAGTGAGCCCAGACCGAGAGGAAACCTGCACAGCTTTCTGGTTTGACCCTGGCTGGCCTGGTCGGGTTCTGGTCGAATTTCTGAGCTCTGTTGTGTCACTAGGGCTAACTTGTCACTTTCTGATTGGCTTCTCTTGAGATTGATGGCCTTGATTAACACTAGCTTCATCGACGGCTCTAATTAGTTTGAAACCCTATATAAACAGCCCCCTAGCCCCCTTCTCTTTACACCATTCTTCTCTAACCTTATGATACACAATTCCATTCCTATACTCTGCCTCCGTTCTTATTAAATAAAATAATGGCGTCGTTACTCTGCTGGAATCAAAACTTGGACTGATGCATCTTCTTCCAACCTGAATAGAATTAAAAGCTAAATCAAATCTCAAATCAAAGTTTAGATCTACAACAACAATTAAAGAGGAGTAATTCAGCATTTCTGCGTCAACAACAGTTTATTTCCTTTCTTAAACCACGAAAGGCAAGTACAGTTATTTTCCGCTATAAACGTTAATTATGATTGTGACATGAATTGTAAATCTGAATTTGAGGTTATGTATGTTCTGTTTTATTTGGATCTATCTTATTTTGTATCTCTTTCTTCTTTCTGTTCTATAGCCAGGCTACCACGAGCCTGAGCCATATCTCATAAGAGATTAACGCGCGAACGCTAAAATGTTTGGGACAAATAATGAACGGTGCATAATTGGACAGGACTGATTCGAGGACATGACATAAAATCTGAGGCATATAATTGGACATGTGGCATATTTAACATATGACTTGAGATTGAGGCATAAAATATATTGGACTTATGACTTGGGATTCGGACGTAGATTTAACCGTAACCATGAAACTAATTTAGATACATAGTACATGTTGTAATCTAGATCTGTAGTTAATTTGAGAAATAAAAATATGTTAGATCTAGATCTATTCATACTAGGTATGATAATATGTGATTTTGGGAGAAGGGGAATTATAGGACAACTTGAAACTTGGGGGCATAATGCATGTCTTAAATCAAGGTCTGATGTTAGAGTTTAAAGATAATTTACAACATGTTATGCATGAGTGATAATGCATGTTGAGGACATACTACATGTTATAGTTTAAAATTTTAGATTTTTGGGACATATTCTTTTATGTAAAAATTCATGACTTGAAAAAGGAATATGTGACTTAGGCGTAGAGACCTATACAAAAACAGGATAACTATTAATGTGAATGCGCCTAAATAATGGTTTTTGGATATCTGGAATCATAGGCTATAATTTGGCATAATTAATATTGTTTATCGTGATTTATGGAGAATATTTTGTACTGTGTAATGTTTAACTAAAAATTAGGAGCGAGATGTGGTATTATGAATTATGACCATGATTTGGCAATTGAGTTTAGGCTAAATTTATGATTAGGCAAAAGATGATATATATATATATATATATATATATAATCTGCTAAATCTGTTATCTACTAAATCTGTTATATTGCCTAATCCGCTAGTTCTGTTATATTGCCTAAACTGCTAATTAGATTGAATTGCTTAATCTACTGATTATGTTAAATTGCCTTATCTGCTAAATCTGCTAAATAGCCTAATCTGCAAGATCTGTAATATGTTTAATCTGTTGAATGACGTAATCTGTTGGAATTGAAATGCTGAAATTTGAAGTATGTGAATTTGTAGGCTCGATTTAAAATTGAGCAAAACTTGTTAATAGAACCACAAATAATCTGCTGTAACTTGTATAGAATTTTAATTTGTTAAATAAACAGAATTAGTCGGATATCTGAAAAATATGTATTGAATGAATTGGCTATGACACGAGGTTAAATTCTGTTTGCGGTAGAAGTCTGCCCGGAACCAACCGGCTTAACCAGCGCCCGCAAAACTGTCAGTCTAATGTGAGAGGTCGTAGGCATAACTAAAATATGCTTAAACACGAGGTTAGGTCTGGCTTATGGCAGAAGTCTGCCCGGAACCGCCCGGCATATCCAGCGGCCAAGCTACCGACCAAATGTGAGAGGTCTATGCATTAATATTTAATTAATGCAAATCTGGGATAAATATGATGTCTAAAACGTTTTAGGTGGATAGGGTTGAACCAATTGGACTAATGAATTTAACAAACCCGTTTCGTGAATCTTTAGGCCCAATTACAAAGTTAGACAAATCTGTAAATCAGTTAAATCCGTATATCTGATCCGTTAGTCTGAAAACTTGTCTGATCTGTGAACTAGTTGATCTGAACTCTGTATGTCTGAACTTGTAAACAAATTAATCTGAAATCTGTTAGTCTGGGGACACAAAGTTAGGAGGGGAATTACTTGTGTCATCTGTTGTTTGGGACCCATATTAGTCAGTAACCCTTTCTGGTATCAAAACTTTGACCCAACAGTAGGTAGGGTCCAGGCACGCTTACTGAACTAATTATAAGTGGTTCATTCTGATAATGGTGAGGGGTGTGGATGGTGCGTTCCAACAGGGTCATGTGCGTGCATGGATCCCGGTCTGCCTCTGAGGATGTAAGACGTTGTGACATCTGTAAATAGGCCTGTACCAATTGGTTGTCACTTTAGGGAGTGATACACCCTATTGTGGAGCCGACACAGGGTATTTATGTTTAGGGAGCCGATCGCTTGGGGTAGGGTTTTAGGGTACACTTAGTTCTGTCTGTTGGTAAAGGCCCACTATTAGCATTATGTTTCTGTCGGTTTCTGTTCGGGTGGTAAAGGCCCATTATTAGCGTTCTGTGGAAATTATTTCGTTCCTGTTTCTGCTTAAGTTTAGACATTAGGGTGACACCTAATCCTGTTATACTAGTATTAGTGCAGAGAAATGAAAAGTAATATTATTCTGTTTCTTTTGTTTAACCTAAGTACATCTGCTGCTCCTGTTACTGTTATCCCTCATCCAGTTTTATTTGCATGCCATGATTATTATTATCTGTTCATATGCTGAAAGTCACTGGACTTGCCAGACTTTATGTCTGACCTTGCTTGTTTACTCCCCTTTTCTTCTGTTCCCCCCCAGGTTTTCCAAGGAGGGAATACTTTAGCTTGATCCGGATTTCTTCTGCTTGAAGTACTCAGAGTGCTAAAAGTATGGCTTGACTCTTTATGGCAGCTTCTACAGGGATTATGACTTTAAAGTTTTGTACTCTGATGATTTTTTTTCTGAACAAGACTAATATTTATGTACTTGAGTTTTTGGTAATGATGTAACCAAACTGATTTCTGTTTTTCGCTGTAATAAATTTATAATTTCTCAAGTATTGTTTGTCTGTCTTGTAAATTTCTGTTCTGTCTACTAAAACGCTCCACCAAAGTTAAGGCATTCCCTTTGTGAGTGACCTTAATGGAGGTGGGTTGTTACACTTGGTATCAGAGCTGAAGGTTACCAGATTAGATAAAAGTTTTTGAAAACTATTTTTAAAAAGGTTTTAAAAGGAAGTATTTTCAAAAAATAAAGTCTATTTTGAAAAACATAATCCCCAAAAAGCCATATATCTATCTTTTCATTTCTCCATTTAAAATCTTTTTCTTCCATTCCAGCATGTCTGGGAATCTTAAAATTTCCAGAGGGCGTGCCAATACCTGGCTGGTTCAGGAGGTACTTAGAGGCTAGGGCCAACGATGCAGGCCCAGTAGATATCTCTCCTCCAGCTGCAGCGATTCCTCCTCCTCTGTCCCCTCCTCGTGCAATTGCTTTTTCAAAGATCTGTAAAGATTTTAGGGCCGTGGGTGGAAAGTATTTCAAGGGAACTGAATCATTCGTAGAAGCGAGGAACTGGCTCAAAGAAACTGAGGATCTGTTCGTTATTTTTGAGGTGGACGATAGGCAGAAGGTACAATTGGCGGTGTGGTTGCTCAAGGACGAAGCTTCCTATTGGTGGGAAGTCACTAACGCCGAGAGACTGGTTGAAACTTGGATGGATTTCAGAACAAGGTTTGAGACGAAATTCCTCTCGCAAGCTGAACGAAGTCTACAACTGGAGAGGTTCTTATCTCTTAAGCAAGGAAGTATGACGGTCAAAGAATACGTCAACCAGTTCAACCAACTGGCTAGGTTCGGACTAGATTTAGTCAACACCCAGCATAAAAAGGCTCTCCGCTTTGTTAAAGGATTGAACGAGCCACTGCACAGCTTAGCCATGACCCATGTACCCATGGGAGCGACTTACGAGAGATTGGCGGATATGGCACTATTGCACGAGGAAGACAACGACAAGAAAGAGGCAAAGAAGGAAGAACCACAGAACAAGAAAGCATGGCCCAAAAAGGAAACATAAAAGAAGGGTGAAAAGTCTGAAGATAAGAAGGAGAAAAAGTGCTTTACTTGTGGAAGCTCGAATCATCTGAACAAGGATTGCAGAAAAAGAAAGGGCACTTGCTTTAACTATGGTGAGATGGGACACTTCACTAGGGACTGTCCGAAGAAACGAGGGCAAGGGCAGAGGAGAGGACCAAATTTTGGAAGGCAGGCGAACACTCTCGAGGCTAGTGGATAGGATAGAAATAGGAAAACTTTCTGTAGGAGGTTTAATTTCTTTATCTGATTTTTGAGTTGAAACTCTTTTCTGATTCTGGCATTTCGATTCTGTAATCGGTACTCTGCACTTGAATACTAGTATTGTTTCTGATTCCACTGTAGGCTCAAACCCATAAGGGTCACGACTCATTTGCTTGTGATAGATTGGGGTTTAGAGATATCTATGTTAAGCGTCAGGTAGGACGCATACATTCTGGGTTTTATCATGCTTAGTTTTCTAAGAATCGTTCGATAATCTGATCTGTACTAGTAGTCTGTAAGCATCTGGTTATTTCTGATAAGGTTGAGATTTCCAGTTTTGACATTGTCTAAGGAGGGTGATCCTCTAGGTTTCAATCTGATGTTGATTTTGGTCTTCGGGGTTGATACTTAGGGGAGTTTGTCTCTCAACCAAGGTCTAATGGAAACCAAGTTTTTGTTTATCTGTACTCGCTTCCATCATCCGACTGTATCCTATCGATCGAATCTTCGAACTTTAGGTAGAAAATAATGGGTGTAAACATGTGTTTGAGACATGTTATGTTTGATGGTTGCAAGTGGGTGCAAGTAGTTGCTAGTGGTTGCTCGTGGATGCATATACACACACTAGGCACTAGATCGGCTCGAATACACTCTCATACTGCATATGGACGAGTGAGCATTTTCAATTTCTGTGGATGCAAAATGATTGACTCATCACATGGATATTGCATATGAATGAATGGTTGTCACTCATATAAGAATAATATGTATCAAATAGGAAAATTGCATACATTTTGGACTCATGGCACCGACATAATTCGCATTAAGGAGGTCAACTGAATCAGTGGACCGCCTAATCTTTGCATTAGATAAGGAACATATACACACACTTTTGCATATGTTCATACAACATTAGAAGTTTTCTGTAACAACCCGAAAATCTGGGCCAGTTTAAAATTTTTATTTTGGCAATTTTAGCGAATTTTGATTATTTAAAATGAATTATTTTAAATAATAATCGACGAGAAATTTATTTTGAATATAATTCGACGTATATATTTATATACGTCGTCGTTAGAATATAAATATTTATATATAATTATAAATAGAATTGAAAATGGCTCGGTAGTTCGATAATTCGATTTCAAACTTCAATTGAATGTACCGGGTGCAAAACAATCCGGATTTTAGTGAAACCAAAAATAATGGAATCTAATAGTGAATATCTTTCCAACGAATCCGGAAAATCGTAATTTCATGGCAAGAATCAAAAGATATGTCCAGTTGAAAATTCTGAATAGTCGCTATGGAATTCAGGCCCTTAAAAATGGTCATTTTGCAAATGACCTCGGATTTCGACGAAACCAGTTTTGTTGGGTCCGTGATGTCAAATTATTGCTAGATTCCAAATTTCATAATTTTTAGAATCAATGCGTGAGCGTGGCGAAGGAAAACGCGTTTGACCAGTTTCAGTTGATTTTAATCGACTGGAAATTGGCCATTTTTCCAACGGTCTCAGAATCTGACGAAATTAGTTTTGTTAGGACCGTATCGTCAATACGAAGCTAGAAAATATTTTTCGGGAATTTTTCTAGTTAGTATGTGGCCTCGGTAAATTGAAATGTGCGTTCAAATTCAATATATAGAGTTATATTTTGATTTTGACGAAAACTGATCGAAACGGCCGAACTGGCTTACGAAACATATCCCATTGTGTTCGGAATTGGGGTATTTAGCTAGGGGCAACAGTCGTTGGGTTTGAATTGGGGTTCAGACCAATAAACAAGCCGCTTTCAAATTAAATAATAATTAAATATTTATATAAAAAAAAACACCTTAACCCTAACTATCAGAAACCCGCCGCCCTCATTAAAACAAACGGCTGAAAGGTTCAGAAAAAGATTTCGAATTTTCCCCAAATCCTCCAAGAATTATTCAACGATTTCAAAACAAAAATAGAAGAAGAAGGTGAGGGCTTTAGATTGGAAGGGGTTTGATCGTGTCTAGTGCTTCGAGGCGTGTGATTTCGAGCTCCAGAGCCCCGCCGTTCTCAGCCGATTTCCGACACCTAAGGATGATCGAGCTCGCCGCCGTGACCAGGGGAGGGAGGCGCCGTTAGGGCGGATGTCGTGGGCTACTCCGATCTGCTCCAGGGACCTCGAACTGCGTGCAGAATGCAAACCTGGTTTAGAGCCCTCAATCGAGAATCGTCGGCCTGTGTTAAGGTAAGAGAAAAGGTTCTATTTTTTTTTTATTCTTTTTAAGTTTTAAAAATCAGTTTTAAGCAATTTGAAGAATCAGTTTTAAGCAATTTGAAAAATCAGTTTTAAGCAATTTGAAAAATCAGTTTTAAGCAATTTGAAAAATCAGTTTTAAGCAATTTGAAAAATCAGTTTTAAGCAATTTGAAAAATCAGTTTTAAGCAATTTGAAAAATCAGTTTTAAGCAATTTGAAAAATCAGTTTTAAGCAGTTTTAAAAATCAGTTTTAAGCAATTTTAAAAATCAGTTTTAAGCAGTTTTTAGAATCAGTTTTTAACAGTTTAAATACAGTTTAAAATTCAGTTTAAATTCAGTTTAAAATTGTTTTGAAAATAGGAAAAATATACTTGGTTTTGAAAAAATAAAAATATGGTTTTTATATATTGAACTTCGAAATAAAAATATGATTTTTATATATTGAACTTCGAAATAAAAATATGATTTTTATATATTGGATAGCGAAGTAAAAATTCGATTTTTACATAGGTAGTGAAAGCAGGCAACGAAGATGCGATGACGTTGAAGATTTCTCTAAATGAAGAGTCAAGATGATTGGATAGCTATCGGTGAGAATTTCTCACCTTTCAATTTAATTTTTCTAGTTATATATATATACTAGGATGCAGACGGTGCTTAGTAGCACCCGACACAATCGTCCACAGACCATGGACTTGTTTGTTTGGTTGAATAAATTAATTTGAAGACTTGATGTGAATTGATTGTGTGGTGAAATGAATTGATTTGATTGATGTGTGAATGGCGTGGGCCTTCACTAGATCGGGGATAAGGCTAGGCCTCGTCCCGTTTCTACTATCGTGCCGTTATGCCGTCGAAATTTTCTAAAATATGTTAGAAAATAAAAATATCATTTTATTTACTAAATGAACTGAATAGAAATTCATATGTTAAAATAAAATGTTTTATCGTTAAAAATATAATTTTTAACGTGAAGTGAATAAAATAAAATATTCATTTATAAACCGAACGGTTTGTTTATGTACACCTATTTGAATGACATTGATTGGGATGATAAATTTTACACATCGCCCGACTGCACAAATAAAATATGTGTTTGATTGTTTGAAACCCCACACGGGTGTTAGGATGAAATATGAAGTTCACTCATCCTGATTGATTAAAAATGTCGATCGGTTGATTGACAGGCTGTTATAAGCATTAGATATCTATATTTGATGCTTATACAGTGTAGTGCACTTTGGTTGATGGTTGATTATTTTTCCATGCTATTATACATGTGTTGTGTGAAAATCCATATAATTAACTTTATATGGTAATTGATTGGGCCTCATTCCAATTTAGAAAATAAAGAATATTATAAAATAAAAGTTCATGTGTTGACAGTACTCATCCATTGAGATTGGTCATGTGTTGAACGAAATATTTTAATAATAAAATTCACATCTTTATCGATATGAAATAAAAGTTCATGTGTTGACAGTACTCATCCATTGAGATTGGTCATGTGTTGAACGAAATATTTTAATAATAAAATTTACATCTTTATCGATATGAAATAAAAGTTCATGTGTTGACAGTACTCATCCATTGAGATTGGTCATGTGTTGAACGAAATATTTTGATAATAACAACTATTTTGAAAAAGAAATATTTGAAATAGAATAATTGAAAAATAGAAATTTATGAAGCCGTGTTGATTAGATTGACGCCATTTTGACGTGAACGATATTTATAACGATTTCGAAATGAATTGAATTGAAAACGATTTCGAAATGAATTGAATTGAAAACGATTTCGAAATGAATTGAAAACGATTTCGAAATGAATTGAATTGAAAACGATTTCGAAATGAATTGAATTGAAAACGATTTCGAAATGAATTGAATTGAAAACGATTTCGAAATGAATTGAATTGAAAACGATTTCGAAATGAATTGAATTGAAAACGATTTCGAAATGAATTGAATTGAAAACGATTTCGAAATGAATTGAATTGAAAACGATTTCGAAATGAATTGAATTGAAAACAAATTCGAATTGAATTGAAAGCGAAGTGAAATGAATTCAAATTGAATTGAAATTTGAATTGAATAGAAATCGATTTTAAAACGAATTTATAAAGAAGAATTCAATTTTGATTTGAATTGAAATGGAAGTTGAAAATGTTTTTGAAACGAATTCAAAACTATTTATATAATTCGTTTTAAATAGAAATCGATGATATATATATTATATATATTATATATATAATATAATGGCCTGAATAGAACGCGCCGCGCCGCGGCAGTTCGTGAATTTCGACCATTTATTTCAAACGGACATTACGGGAGATCCGACCGTCGGATTCTCCTAAAACCGGAACCGTTGGGTTCGTATCGAAAAGAGCTTTCTAACGAATATTAGAAATTTGAAATCTAACGGTTGGATTTGGAGATATGTCCAAATCAAATTCGAAAAAGGTCGCTGTAAGTGCAGTTCGATGGCCGTTGATGGAAATCGACTGTACGGGCCTTGATAAAATTATTAAAAATAGTAATAATTTGTGTAAAATCATAAGAAATGATTTGTGAAGATTTGGGATGAAAAACTCCATATTTGAAAAGATAAAAATAGATTTTTATCGAAATGAACTAGTTTTGAACTAGAAATATAATTCTATTTATTTTTAAATAAATAAATTGAATTTGAAAAAGGGTTTTAAAAATAACCAAAATTTCCAATGATTGCATTGGAGTGGATTTGAATCGAAATTGTCTTCGGAATATTTCGATGTTGGAATTCGTGATTATACAGATGTTGTTATGGAAATTTGAAAGATATATATTTATATCGTTATTTCCAATACGACATTTGTTAATCGTAGAATTTGATATTGAATATAAGCCGATATATTTTCTATTCAGAGCCTTATATTGAATATCAAATGTGATTTGGGCTTGTCGTGAATGGTGTCTTCACTAACACTGTTCTTGAACCCAGTTGAGAAAAGATTAAATCTTTTTATTTAGATTTAATGAAGTGTACCAATTAAATAATATTTAATTGGAATTGAATTGATATTGATTTTTGGGTTTATCGTGGACAGTGTTTTAAATAACACTCGTTCTTTAACCCGATAATTAATGGAATGTGATTTTGGGTTTATTGTGAACCGTGTTTTAAACGACACTGATTCTTTAACCCAGTTAACGATTAAAACTAAGTGGAGTTTTTAATGAATCTTTAATTAGATTGAAATGATCGAGAATGGAGTATCACCAGTTTTGCTCCAGGCGATAGTTAAATCTTTAATTAGATTTGAACGTGAAATGGTAATTGAATTTACCGATAACACCGTGGTGTTAGATATGAAGTACAACCAGTTTTACTTCGTGGGATGAATAGGTTGGGATTGGGAAATTAAAACAAATGATTACTTCGGTAAGGTTCGCTAATCCCGACTAGTTTTGAATTGATATTCAAAATAGAATAAAGAATAAATTCAAGACATTTATCTTGGATAAAATTAATGGGAACCTTTCCCTATGAATGTGAAATCAGACACTAACTGTCGGTTAGCTGAGCAGAATGGTTTTCTGGATATTGATCTGATGTTGGTTTCGGCCTTCGGGGTTAATATTTGGGGAATTATTCTCTTGATTAATTTGCGGTTAGTGACTGATGAATTGGAATGAGGCGTATGTTGTGTTTGTGTAACACTTATTTAAAATATACGCGAGTTATTCGGAAAGACCGGGTTTATCCCATTCTGAATAACTGATACGACGATAAGTCGAAGATGAAGACGATGGTCGAAGATCGGAGGTCTTCACGTCGTTTGGGTGATTACTGATGATCTTGATTGGGCTGTACACCCAAGAAGATGGAAACAGTTGGTGATCAACCAGACGTACTTGGAGATCGATGGATATGCGGGGTACTAGGTGCCTCCGGTTTCGTTCAAACCCAGAACGGACTTGTAAATGGACTGTGTGTCTGACATTGGATTTTAGTCCGTGTGATTGATCTCTATTAAATATATATCTGTTTGGCGGCGGAGAATTTATTCTCTTGCTTAACGCCCTTCTCTGAGACGTACGAGCTCAGGGGTTATATATTGATGGATATCAAACGCATGGAGTGAATTGCCTGTGTGGCATGCCTAAGTGGCGAATGATCAAGGCTTCTGTTGAAAAGCAAAGTCTTGTGGTTGATGATCGAAGCACGGCCTTTGTGGCGTAGCTTTGTGTAACGTTTACTTCGCGAGTTTCACACCCGGTATGAACCAAAAACGGGAGAGGACATCAGGGAGGACTTGCGTTTCTTTCTAGCTAGAAGTGGCGTCAGTGGTTTTACACGCCCTGACGAGTTTGACTTATGTGGTTGTTGCTGTTGCGAGGCGCCTCGGATTGATCGGTCGTTCTCGAACCGATGGAGTCATTTAGTTGGCTCATTTACGCCCCAAAGGGCGGAGAGACGTATTGTTCAGGCATAATAATCCACATCGGTGGACCGGCCCTGACGATCTAAAGGGTTGATGCGTTCTGATCCTGAGACATGGGCTAGATTGTCTCGAATCGGTTGAGGACTATCTTTTGCCTCGGTTCATAGATGGAAATCCAATTTCCAAATACGTGACATTTGCGGTTTTATTTGTAAACCTATATATGGCGACATAGTGGCATGGGACGCTCATGCCGCCTATGATTGATACTTATGATTTGAAGTTGTTTTATACACTATGCACTTATAATAGTATCAAATGATTTGTTTTAAACGTATCAAGCATTCTTTGGCTGTTATAAGGGAAAACCCTATCCTCGGCTGCGTTTCATTGTGTGATGGGACCTGGGTCTTATAACAGCTTCATTTTTCTTTATTTAGCATTGCGCTGTTTGTTTTATGCACTGGTATTCTTGGGAGGAAACCCGTTCCGTGTTATACGGCGTGGTCCCTTGATTTACCTAACTTTAAGAATAAAGATTAACTGTTTTAGTTCTCACACCAGTCACATGACTGACCTGGAGTTTATTGTTTTAACCTAAACTCTGGGTGCCCTTATTTTGACACGGGCAGCTAGTAGTTTTGGTTTTGCAGATTTATATTCACAGGATCCTGGTTTACAGCTGGAACGATATCCGGAAAGCTTTGTCTCCGTATATCTCCTTCTAGTTGTGTATTGTATTATTTTCCGCTGCTATGTATTTAAATGTAATTTAAATCTCTGATATTTCTGTGTAATATTCATTTATACTCTGTATATTCTTGTAATCTGATGCATTGTTGTAATATACAATGAAATGTTCTTTTGTATACGTTCTGTTTTGTCCTGTTCTCAAACGATAGGGCGTTTCGAACGGTCTGGGTCGGTTTAGCGACTGGTTCGGACCGAGCGAAATTCCTTGCCGTCACAGTTGGTATCAGAGCTTTGGTTTACAAAGCTCAGAGAACAAGGCACATTAGAACCATACGAAAGAATTCATCAGATATTGGATTAGTAATATCCAATGGGAATGACTCGTTAGAGATGGGGTCAGTAGTATCCTAGAACGAGTGTGAAGAGTATATTTTTAAAATGAAAACAATTTTTGTTTTGAAAATTTAAATCAATTATTCGTATTTGATTATTTATTTATATTGATATGGACAGTCCAGTATATAAATATTTTGCGTATACGTCTGATCCACGTGTATTTGAAATTTTAATATACTGGATAGATATAGAATCACACTCTAGTCGCCCGAAGATGATTCTGATGATAGTTCGAACATCATCAGAATTGGTATTCGTGTTTCGAAGGTGTGATATCTATATATTTCCTATTGACTGGTGTGAGAACCAAAATTAGATAGGACCTATTGTTGTGATTTGGCATCAAAAATTTGATTTTTGTATATGTATCAAAATTATGAATTTGAAACTCTAACTCACTAATTGATTGATGTTTGTGTTGTTTGTTTATTTGTTTGATAATTTTGAACCATTATGCCTAATATAACCGAATATTGACTTATATTGAAAATTGGTCGCATTTGCTTGCATATGCATATACTTACATTGAACAGGTCATAGCAAGGAGGCTAGAGCAGAGAATAAAATTTGTTTGCCCGACAAATAGGTACATGTTTACTACATAATTTACTGTTTTGTTTGGGTGATGATGATTTTATGAGCCTATTGGCTAGCCGCTTGGCTTTTTCTTTTTCTTTTTGAGATCTGAAGGACCGGGGAAGCTATTTGAAATTCCCCGATGCTCCCATTGCAGGGGAGGTTATGGCGAAATTTTTCGAAAATTTAGGGTGTTAGCCAAATTTTTGAAATTTTTGAAAATTCTCAGAAACTGAAAAGTTGGAGAATGGAAGCCAGATCGAACGTAGAGCTGAATAATCAAACCACTTTCGACTTTGTTCCTTTTCGGGGACGAAAAGTTTTAAGTGGGGGAGATTGTAACAACCCGAGAATCTGGGCCAGTTTAAAATTTTTATTTTGGCAATTTTAGCGAATTTTGATTATTTAAAATGAATTATTTTAAATAATAATCGACGAGAAATTTATTTTGAATATAATTCGACGTATATATTTATATACGTCGTCGTTAGAATATAAATATTTATATATAATTATAAATAGAATTGAAAATGGCTCGGTAGTTCGATAATTCGATTTCAAACTTCAATTGAATGTACCGGGTGCAAAACAATCCGGATTTTAGTGAAACCAAAAATAATGGAATCTAATAGTGAATATCTTTCCAACGAATCCGGAAAATCGTAATTTCATGGCAAGAATCAAAAGATATGTCCAGTTGAAAATTCTGAATAGTCGCTATGGAATTCAGGCCCTTAAAAATGGTCATTTTGCAAATGACCTCGGATTTCGACGAAACCAGTTTTGTTGGGTCCGTGATGTCAAATTATTGCTAGATTCCAAATTTCATAATTTTTAGAATCAATGCGTGAGCGTGGCGAAGGAAAACGCGTTTGACCAGTTTCAGTTGATTTTAATCGACTGGAAATTGGCCATTTTTCCAACGGTCTCAGAATCTGACGAAATTAGTTTTGTTAGGACCGTATCGTCAATACGAAGCTAGAAAATATTTTTTGGGAATTTTTCTAGTTAGTATGTGGCCTCGGTAAATTGAAATGTGCGTTCAAATTCAATATATAGAGTTATATTTTGATTTTGACGAAAACTGATCGAAACGGCCGAACTGGCTTACGAAACATATCCCATTGTGTTCGGAATTGGGGTATTTAGCTAGGGGCAACAGTCGTTGGGTTTGAATTGGGGTTCAGACCAATAAACAAGCCGCTTTCAAATTAAATAATAATTAAATATTTATATAAAAAAAAAACACCTTAACCCTAACTATCAGAAACCCGCCGCCCTCATTAAAACAAACGGCTGAAAGGTTCAGAAAAAGATTTCGAATTTTCCCCAAATCCTCCAAGAATTATTCAACGATTTCAAAACAAAAATAGAAGAAGAAGGTGAGGGCTTCAGATTGGAAGGGGTTTGATCGTGTCTAGTGCTTCGAGGCGTGTGATTTCGAGCTCCAGAGCCCCGCCGTTCTCAGCCGATTTCCGACACCTAAGGATGATCGAGCTCGCCGCCGTGACCAGGGGAGGGAGGCGCCGTTAGGGCGGATGTCGTGGGCTACTCCGATCTGCTCCAGGGACCTCGAACTCCGTGCAGAATGCAAACCTGGTTTAGAGCCCTCAATCGAGAATCGTCGGCCTGTGTTAAGGTAAGAGAAAAGGTTCTATTTTTTTTTTATTCTTTTTAAGTTTTAAAAATCAGTTTTAAGCAATTTGAAAAATCAGTTTTAAGCAATTTGAAAAATCAGTTTTAAGCAATTTGAAAAATCAGTTTTAAGCAATTTGAAAAATCAGTTTTAAGCAATTTGAAAAATCAGTTTTAAGCAATTTGAAAAATCAGTTTTAAGCAATTTGAAAAATCAGTTTTAAGCAATTTTAAAAATCAGTTTTAAGCAATTTTAAAAATCAGTTTTAAGCAGTTTTTAGAATCAGTTTTTAACAGTTTAAATACAGTTTAAAATTCAGTTTAAATTCAGTTTAAAATTGTTTTGAAAATAGGAAAAATATACTTGGTTTTGAAAAAATAAAAATATGGTTTTTATATATTGAACTTCGAAATAAAAATATGATTTTTATATATTGAACTTCGAAATAAAAATATGATTTTTATATATTGGATAGCGAAGTAAAAATTCGATTTTTACATAGGTAGTGAAAGCGGGCAACGAAGATGCGATGACGTTGAAGATTTCTCTAAATGAAGAGTCAAGATGATTGGATAGCTATCGGTGAGAATTTCTCACCTTTCAATTTAATTTTTCTAGTTATATATATATACTAGGATGCAGACGGTGCTTAGTAGCACCCGACACAATCGTCCACAGACCATGGACTTGTTTGTTTGGTTGAATAAATTAATTTGAAGACTTGATGTGAATTGATTGTGTGGTGAAATGAATTGATTTGATTGATGTGTGAATGGCGTGGGCCTTCACTAGACCGGGGATAAGGCTAGGCCTCGTCCCGTTTCTAGTATCGTGCCGTTATGCCGCCGAAATTTTCTAAAATATGTTAGAAAATAAAAATATCATTTTATTAACTAAATGAACTGAATAGAAATTCATATGTTAAAATAAAATGTTTTATCGTTAAAAATATAATTTTTAACGTGAAGTGAATAAAATAAAATATTCATTTATAAACCGAATGGTTTGTTTATGTACACCTATTTGAATGACATTGATTGGGATGATAAATTTTACACATCGCCCGACTGCACAAATAAAATATGTGTTTGATTGTTTGAAACCCCACACGGGTGTTAGGATTAAATATGAAGTTCACTCATCCTGATTGATTAAAAATGTCGATCGGTTGATTGACAGGCTGTTATAAGCATTAGATATCTATATTTGATGCTTATACAGTGTAGTGCACTTTGGTTGATGGTTGATTATTTTTCCATGCTATTATACATGTGTTGTGTGAAAATCCATATAATTAACTTTATATGGTAATTGATTGGGCCTCATTCCAATTTAGAAAATAAAGAATATTATAAAATAAAAGTTCATGTGTTGACAGTACTCATCCATTGAGATTGGTCATGTGTTGAACGAAATATTTTAATAATAATATTCACATCTTTATCGATATGAAATAAAAGTTCATGTGTTGACAGTACTCATCCATTGAGATTGGTCATGTGTTGAACGAAATATTTTAATAATAAAATTTACATCTTTATCGATATGAAATAAAAGTTCATGTGTTGACAGTACTCATCCATTGAGATTGGTCATGTGTTGAACGAAATATTTTGATAATAACAACTATTTTGAAAAAGAAATATTTGAAATAGAATAATTGAAAAATAGAAATTTATGAAGCCGTGTTGATTAGATTGACGCCATTTTGACGTGAACGATATTTATAACGATTTCGAAATGAATTGAATTGAAAACGATTTCGAAATGAATTGAATTGAAAACGATTTCGAAATGAATTGAATTGAAAACGATTTCGAAATGAATTGAATTGAAAACAATTTCGAAATGAATTGAATTGAAAACGATTTCGAAATGAATTGAATTGAAAACGATTTCGAAATGAATTGAATTGAAAACGATTTCGAAATGAATTGAATTGAAAATGATTTCGAAATGAATTGAATTGAAAACGATTTCGAAATGAATTGAATTGAAAACAATTTCGAAATGAATTGAATTGAAAACGATTTCGAAATGAATTGAATTGAAAACAAATTCGAATTGAATTGAAAGCGAAGTGAAATGAATTCAAATTGAATTGAAATTTGAATTGAATAGAAATCGATTTTAAAACGAATTTATAAAGAAGAATTCAATTTTGATTTGAATTGAAATGGAAGTTGAAAATGTTTTTGAAACGAATTCAAAACTATTTATATAATTCGTTTTAAATAGAAATCGACGATATATATATTATATATATTATATATAATATAATGGCCTGAATAGAACGCGCCGCGCCGCGGCAGTTCGTGAATTTCGACCATTTATTTCAAACAGACATTACGGGAGATCCGACCGTCGGATTCTCCTAAAACCGGAACCGTTGGGTTCGTATCGAAAAGAGCTTTCTAACGAATATTAGAAATTTGAAATCTAACGGTTGGATTTGGAGATACGTCCAAATCAAATTCGAAAAAGGTCGCTGTAAGTGCAGTTCGATGGCCGTTGATGGAAATCGACTGTACGGGCCTTGATAAAATTATTAAAAATAGTAATAATTTGTGTAAAATCATAAGAAATGGTTTGTGAAGATTTGGGATGAAAAACTCCATATTTGAAAAGATAAAAATAGATTTTTATCGAAATGAACTAGTTTTGAACTAGAAATATAATTCTATTTATTTTTAAATAAATAAATTGAATTTGAAAAAGGGTTTTAAAAATAACCAAAATTTCCAATGATTGCATTGGAGTGGATTTGAATCGAAATTGTCTTCGGAATATTTCGATGTTGGAATTCGTGATTATACATATGTTGTTATGGAAATTTGAAAGATATATATTTATATCGTCATTTCCAATACGACATTTGTTAATCGTAGAATTTGATATTGAATATAAGCCGATATATTTTCTATTCAGAGCCTTATATTGAATATCAAATGTGATTTGGGCTTGTCGTGAATGGTGTCTTCACTAACACTGTTCTTGAACCCAGTTGAGAAAAGATTAAATCTTTTTATTTAGATTTAATGAAGTGTACCAATTAAATAATATTTAATTGGAATTGAATTGATATTGATTTTTGGGTTTATCGTGGACAGTGTTTTAAATAACACTCGTTCTTTAACCCGATAATTAATGGAATGTGATTTTGGGTTTATTGTGAACCGTGTTTTAAACGACACTGATTCTTTAACCCAGTTAACGATTAAAACTAAGTGGAGTTTTTAATGAATCTTTAATTAGATTGAAATGATCGAGAATGGAGTATCACCAGTTTTGCTCCAGGCGATAGTTAAATCTTTAATTAGATTTGAACGTGAAATGGTAATTGAATTTACCGATAACACCGTGGTGTTAGATATGAAGTACTACCAGTTTTACTTCGTGGGATGAATAGGTTGGGATTGGGAAATTAAAACAAATGATTACTTCGGTAAGGTTCGCTAATCCCGACTAGTTTTGAATTGATATTCAAAATAGAATAAAGAATAAATTCAAGACATTTATCTTGGATAAAATTAATGGGAACCTTTCCCTATGAATGTGAAATCAGAAACTAACTGTCGGTTAGCTGAGCAGAATGGTTTTCTGGATATTGATCTGATGTTGGTTTCGGCCTTCGGGGTTAATATTTGGGGAATTATTCTCTTGATTAATTTGCGGTTAGTGACTGATGAATTGGAATGAGGCGTATGTTGTGTTTGTGTAACACTTATTTAAAAGATACGTAAGTTATTCGGAAAGACCGGGTTTATCCCATTCTGAATAACTGATACGACGATAAGTCGAAGATGAAGACGATGGTCGAAGACCGGAGGTCTTCACGTCGTTTGGGTGATTACTGATGATCTTGATTGGGCTGTACACCCAAGAAGATGGAAACAGTTGGTGATCGTCCAGACGTACTTGGAGATCGATGGATATGCGGGGTACTAGGTGCCTCCGGTTTCGTTCAGACCCAGAACGGACTTTTAAATAGACTGTGTGTCTGACATTGGATTTTAGTCCGTGTGATTGATCTCTATTAAATATATATCTGTTTGGCGGCGGAGAATTTATTCTCTTTCTTAACGCCCTTCTCTGAGACGTACGAGCTCAGGGGTTATATATTGATGGATATCAAACGCATGGAGTGAATTGCCTGTGTGGCATGCCTAAGTGGCGAATGATCAAGGCTTCTGTTGAAAAGCAAAGTCTTGTGGTTGATGATCGAAGCACGGCCTTTGTGGCGTAGCTTTGTGTAACGTTTACTTCGCGAGTTTCACACCCGGTATGAACCAAAAACGGGAGAGGACATCAGGGAGGACTTGCGTTTCTTTCTAGCTAGAAGTGGCGTCAGTGGTTTTACACGCCCTGACGAGTTTGACTTATGTGGTTTTTGCTGTTGCGAGGCGCCTCGGATTGATCGGTCATTCTCGAACCGATGGAGTCATTTAGTTGGCTCATTTACGCCCCAAAGGGCGGAGAGACGTATTGTTCAGGCATAATAATCCACATCGGTGGACCGGCCCTGACGATCTAAAGGGTTGATGCGTTCTGATCCCGAGACATGGGCTAGATTGTCTCGAATCGGTTGAGGACTATCTTTTGCCTCGGTTCATAGATGGAAATCCAATTTCCAAATACGTGACATTTGCGGTTTTATTTGTAAACCTATATATGGCGACATAGTGGCATGGGACGCTCATGCCGCCTATGATTGATACTTATGATTTGAAGTTGTTTTATACACTATGCACTTATAATAGTATCAAATGATTTGTTTTAAACGTATCAAGCATTCTTTGGCTGTTATAAGGGAAAACCCTATCCTCGGCTGCGTTTCATTGTGTGATGGGACCTGGGTCTTATAACAGCTTCATTTTTCTTTATTTAGCATTGCGCTGTTTGTTTTATGCACTGGTATTCTTGGGAGGAAACCCGTTCCGTGTTATACGGCGTGGTCCCTTGATTTACCTAACTTTAAGAATAAAGATTAACTGTTTTAGTTCTCACACCAGTCACATGACTGACCTGGAGTTTATTGTTTTAACCTAAACTCTGGGTGCCCTTATTTTGACACGGGCAGCTAGTAGTTTTGGTTTTGCAGATTTATATTCACAGGATCCTGGTTTACAGCTGGAACGATATCCGGAAAGCTTTGTATCCGTATATCTCCTTCTAGTTGTGTATTGTATTATTTTCCGCTGCTATGTATTTAAATGTAATTTAAATCTCTGATATTTCTGTGTAATATTCATTTATACTCGGTATATTCTTGTAATCTGATGCATTGTTGTAATATACAATGAAATGTTCTTTTGTATACGTTCTGTTTTGTCCTGTTCTCAAACGATAGGGCGTTTCGAACGGTCTGGGTCGGTTTAGCGACTGGTTCGGACCGAGCGAAATTCCTTGCCGTCACATTTTCTAAGGACAATGGATGCTTGTGGATGATGGTTGAGTAGATGGATGATTGGATGGTAGGACACATTCTTCTTAACTTGAAGATTTCAGGGATGAAATCCTTTAAGGAGGGGAGAATGTAACACCCCGTATTTTCTGTGAATGTATAAGTAACAAATCAGAGAATAATTAATTACAAACATAAGAATCAAGGGAAACGGGTTATGCCATTGCGTTCGTCTCGGAATTCTGCTTGAAATAGAGTCCGAGGTTGCGTAAAACGGATAGCGTATGAAGAAGATATGGACGAACAAAGTTTGGTGGCTAAAGAGGAAAAAAAGGGTTTGCACTGACGCACTTGGGAAGTGCGCCAGTACAAATTTACATTGGCGCACTTCCCAAGTGCGCCCAGGCCGAGAGGAAACCTGCACAGCTTTCTGGTTTGACCCTGGCTGGCCTTGTCGGGTTCTGGTCGAATTTCTGAGCTCTGCTGTGTCACTAAGGCTAACTTGTCACTTTCTGATTGGCTTCTTTTGAGATGGATGGCCTTGATTAACCCTAGCTTCATCGATGGCTCTAATTAGTTTGAAACCCTATATAAACAGCCCCCTAGCCCCCTTCTCTTTACACCATTCTTCTCTAACCTTATGCTACACAATTTCATTCCTATACTCTGTCTCCGTTCTTATTAAATAAAATAATGGCGTCGTTACTCTGCTGGAATCAAAACTTGGACTGATGCATCTTCTTCCAACCTGAATAGAATTAAAAGCTAAATCAAATCGCAAATCAAAGTCTAGATCTACAACAACAATTAAAGAGGAGTAATTCAGCATTTCTGCGTCAACAACAGTTTATTTCCTTTCTTAAACCACGAAAGGCAAGTACAGTTATTTTCCGCTATAAACGTTAATTATGATTGTGACATGAATTGTAAATCTGAATTTGAGGTTATGTATGTTCTGTTCTGTTTAGATCTATCTTATTCTGTATCTCTTTCTTCTTTCTGTTCTATAGCCAGGCTACCACGAGCCTGAGCCAAATCTCATAAGAGATTAACGCGCGAACGCTAAAATGTTTGGGACAAATAATGAACGATGCATAATTGGACAGGACTGATTCAAGGACATGACATAAAATCTGAGGCATATAATTGGACATGTGGCATATTTAACATATGACTTGAGATTGAGGCATAAAATATATTGGATTTATGACTTGGAATTCGGGCGTAGACTTAACCGTAACCATGAAACTAATTTAGATACATAGTACATGTTGTAATCTAGATATGTAGTTAATTTGAGAAATAAACATATGTTAGATCTAGATCTGTTCATACTAGGTATGATAATCTGTGATTTTGGGAGAAGGGGAATTATAGGACAACTTTAAACTTGGGGGCATAATGCATGTTTTAAATCAAGGTCTGATGTTAGAGTTTAAAGATAATTTACAACATGTTATGCATGAGTGATAATGCATGTTGAGGACATACTACATGTTATAGTTTAAAATTTTAGATTTTTGGGACATATTCTTTTATGTAAAAATTCATGACTTGAAAAAGGAATATGTGACTTAGGCGTAGAGACCTATACAAAAACAGGATAACTATTAATGTGAATGCGCCTAAATAATGGTTTTTGGATATCTGGCATCATAGGCTATAATTTGGCGTAATCAATATTGTTTATCGTGATTTATGGAGAATATTTTGTACTGTGTAATGTTTAACTAAAAATTAGGAGCAAGATGTGATATTATGAATTATGACCATGATTTGGCAAGTGAGTTTAGGCTAAATTTATGATTAGGCAAAAGATGATATATATATAATCTGCTAAATCTGTTATCAGCTAAATCTGTTATATTGCCTAATCCGCTAGTTCTGTTATATTGCCTAAACTGCTAATTAGATTGAATTGCCTAATCTACTGATTATGTTAAATTGCCTTATCTGCTAAATCTGCTAAATAGCATAATCTGCAAGATCTGTTATCTGTTTAATCTGTTGAATGACGTAATCTGTTAGAACTGAAATGCTGAAATTTGAAGTATGTGAATCTGTAGGCTCGATTTAAAATTGAGCAAAACTTGTTAATAGAACCTCGAATAATCTGCTGTAACTTGTACAGAAGTTTAATTTGTTAAATAAACAGAATTAGTCGGATATCTGAAAAATCTGTATTGGAATGAATTGGCTATGACATGAGGTTAGACTCTGTTTGCGGTAGAAGCCTGCCCGGAACCAACCGGCTTAACCAGCGACCGCAAAACTGTCAGTCTAATGTGAGAGGTCGTAGGCATAACTAAAATATGCTTAGACACGAGGTTAGGTCTGGCTTATGGCAGAAGTCTGCATGGAACCGCCTGGCATATCCAGCGGCCACAAGCTACCGACCTAATGTGAGAGGTCTGTGCATTAATATTTAATTAATGCAAATCTGGGATAAATATGATGTCTAAAACGTGTTGGGTAGATTGGGTTGAACCATTTGGACTAATGAATTTAACAAACCCGTTTCGTGAATCTGTAGGCCCAATTACAAAGTTAGACAAATCTGTAAATCTGTTAAATCCGTATATCTGATCCGTTAGTCTGAAACTTGTCTGATCTGCGAACTAGTTGATCTGAACTCTGTATGTCTGAACTTGTAAACAAATTAATCTGAAATCTGTTAGTCTTGGGACACAAGGTTAGGAGGGGAATTACTTGTGTCATCTATTGTTTGGGACCCATATTAGTCAGTAACCCTTTCTGGTATCAAAACTTTGACCCAACAGTAGGTCGGGTCCGGGCACGCTTACTGAACTAATTATAATTGGTTCATTCTGATAATGGCGAGGGGTGTTGATGGTGCGTTCCAACGGGTCATGTGCGTGCATGGATTCCGGTCTGCCTCTGAGGATGTAAGACGCCGTGACATCTGTAAATAGGCCTGTCCCAATTGGTTGTCACTTTAGGGAGTGATACATCCTATTGTGGAGCCGACACAGGGTATTTATGTTTAGGGAGCCGATCGCTTGGGGTAGGGTTTTAGGGTACACTTAGTTCTGTCTGTTTCTGTTGGTAACGTCTGTTTCTGTTGGGTGGCAACACCTATCTGCGTGTTACCATCTGTTCGGGAGGTAAAGGCCCATTTACTAGTGTACACCTAATTCTACATTTTGTTTCCGTAGGGATAAATTTGTTTCTGTTTCTGTACCTTCTGTTCGGGTGGTAAAAGCCCACTATTAGCATTCTGTTTCTGTCGGTTTCTGTTCGAGTGGTAAAGGCCCATTATTAGCGTTCTGTGGAAATTATTTCGTTCCTGTTTCTGCTTCAGTTTAGACATTAGGGGGACACCTAATCCTGTTATACTAGTATTAGTGCAGAGAAATGAAAAGTAATATTATTCTGTTTCTTCTGTTTAACCTAAGTACATCTGTTGTTCCTGTTACTGTTATCCCTCATCTAGTTTTATTTGCATGCCATGATTATTATTATCTGTTCATATGCTGAATGTCACTGGACTTGCCAGACTTTATGTCTGACCTTGCTTGTTTTCGCCCCTTTTCTTTCGTCCCCCCCTAGGTTTTCCAAGGAGGGAATACTTTAGCTTGATCCGGATTTCTTCTGCTTGAAGTACTCAGAGTGCTTAAAGTATGGCTTGACTCTTTATGGCAGCTTCTGTGGGGATTATGACTTTTAAGTTTTGTACTCTGATGATTTTTTTTTTGGACAAGACTGATATTTATGTACTTGAGTTTTTGGTAATGATGTAACCAAACTGATTTCTGTTTTCCACTGTAATAAAGTTATAATTTCTCAAGTATTTTTTATCTGTCTTGTAAATTTCTGTTCTGTCTACTAAAACGCTCCACCAAAGTTAAGGCATTCCCTTTGTGAGTGACCTTAATGGAGGTGGGGTGTTACACATAATCACCAAAAGCGAATGCCAAATCTCTTCTTCTAGAAACCGCATAATTTTTCGGTCGACTTTGCGCGGTTTTCAATCGTTTCTTGATGAAATCGACTTTATCAGATGGTTCTCTAATCATATCGGGTCCCAACACAAGTCTGTTGCCAGGTTCTACCCAACATGCGGGATATCTACACGGTCTACCGTATAATGCTTCAAATGGCGACATTTTTAAACTTGCCTGGTAGATGTTGTTATATGTGAATTCTGCCAATTGCAAGTGATCTTCCCATGACCCACCAAAATCAATAATACAAGCCCACAGTAAATCTTCTATAATTCTATTCACTCTCTCAATTTGGCCATCTGTCTGAGGGTGATAAGCGGTGCTCATATTCAGTTTTGTTCCCAATTCTATCTGGAATGCCTCCCAGAATTTGCTAGCAAATATTGGGTCTCTATCACTGACTATGCTGATGGGAACTCCATGCAGCATAACAATTTCTTTGAAATATATCTGTGCTAGACTTTGAGCGGTTCTATTGGATCTGACAGGTATGAAATGGGCGGTCTTCGTGAAGCGATCTACGATCACCCAAATACTGTCATTACCTTTCTTGGTTCGGGGCAAACCATCTATGAAATCCATGGAAATCTGTTCCCACTTCCAACCTGGGACTTCCAACGGTTGCAACAATCCGGCCAGCTTTTGTTGATCGCTCTTGACTAATTGGCAAGTAGGGCACCTGCTAACATACAAAGAAATGTCCCTCTTCATCGCCTTCCACCATAAAGTGCGTTTGATATCGTTGTACATTTTACTTACTCCAGGATAAATGCAAAGCTTGGATTTATGGCATTCATCGAGCACCTCTCTTTTGAGTTCTGGGATGTTGGGAACACAAATTCTCCCTTTCAGTCTCAGAACTTCTTCTTTATCTACTTGAAAACTTGAGGGCTCGCCCTTCTGTATTCTCCCTCTGATCCTTTGAATGAAGTGATCATTCTTCTGGAGAGAAGATATTTTATCAATCAATGCAGGCATAATTATAAGATTGGCAATAATTGCAGTTTTTCTACTAAGCGCATCAGCTACAACGTTAGCCTTTCCCAGCGTATACAGGATATCTAGATCATATGCTGCAAGAAATTCTAGCCAACGCTGCTACCTCATATTCAGATCTTTCTGGGTAAACAAATACTTCAATGATTGATGATCTGTAAATAGTTCGAATTTCTCACCCAGCAAGTAAGGCCTCCAGATTTTCAAAGCAAAAACGATGGCTAGCAACTCAAGATCATGAGTTACATAATTCTTCTCATGTGGTTTCAGTTGGCGGCTTGCATAAGCGACTACTTGGCCTCTTTGCATTAATACTGCACCAAGACCTCCAATAGAAGCAACTGTCCAAACCGTCAAATCCTGATTGCCACTGATAATGGTTAATACTGGAGCGATTGTCAATTTCGATTTCAATTCCTGGAAAGCTTCCTCACAGTCGGAAGTCCACTTAAATTTCTCGTGCTTCTTCGTAAGCTTCGTTAATGGGCCGGATATCTTCGAGAAATCCTTAACGAATTTTCTATAATAACTAGCTAACCCCATAAAATTTCTAACCTCTGTGGGTGAGTAGGCTGTTTCCAGTCTTGAATTGTTGTAATTTTGCTCGGATCTACAGAAATTCCTTCCGTTGATACGACATGGCCAAGGAACTTCACCTCTTCTTGCCAGAAGACACATTTAGAGAATTTGGCTTTGAAGACGTTCTTTCTTAGAATCTCCAATACTTGTTCAAAATGTTTTTCATGCTCAAGTTTTGATTTGGAGTAGATTAAGATATCATCGATGAATATGAGGACAAATTTATTCCGAACTCCCCTGAACACTCTATTCATTAGATCAACGAAGTATGCTGGAGCGTTGCATTAGCCGAACGGCATTACTAACCATTCATAAAATATGTCTGGACCTCTGAAAGCTGTCAAAGGAACACACTCTTCGGCAATTCTCAATTGATGAAAACCCGTAGCTAGGTCCATTCTGGAAAATACTCTCGCCCCATTTAATTGGTCAAACAGATCATCGTTGCGGGGTAACGGGTATTTGTTTTTGAGTGTCTGTTTGTTAAGGTCTCGATAATCAACACACAATCGGAGAGTACCGTCTGACTTTGGGACAAACACTACAGCTGCACCCCAACTAGAAAAGCTAGGTCTGATCAGACCCTTCCATAGCAGTTGACGAGTTTGATCGCCTAATTCTTCTTTTTCTTTTGGAGTCATTCTTCGAATTGGATGTACCACTGTTGGGAATTAGATCGATTCTGAATTCTATTTCTCTTTGCGGAGGTAAGTTTTCAACTTCTTCAACCACATCCGCATAGTTTCTAATAACAGGAATCTTTTCTAAGGAAGTGGAGATAACTTCTAACGCAGACCAAAATTCCTTTCTATCTGGATTCAAACCATGGCATGGTACAGTAATATATCCCAGCTTTGTTCTAATTTTTATTATTCTTTCCGCACACTTTACTTCGGCTTCGTATTTCGTTAACCAATCTGGCCCGAGAATGATATCGAATTCGGGAAAATCCATAATGAATAGATTAAAAGGAAACCAGTATCGAGAAAAAGAAGCAGGTGCTTTACAATATGAACTGAGAATAATAGAACCCCCTATTGGATTATGAACCCTAACAGATTATGTAAGCTTTCTTGTTTTAACCTTAATTTGTGAACTGTGTTACTTGCAATAAAACTACGTGATGCACCCATGTCAAATAATACAAAAATAGGAATATTTTTAATTGTAAGGGTACCTCCCAAAACATTGGGTTTACCTGCTCCATCGGAAGCAGCCGGCGGGTTCGTCCCGTCATATATGTGAGCAACCTCGGCCTTCTTAAGCAAGGGACAGTCTTTGACAAGATGCCCTGTCCTGCGGTAGTTAAAGCATGAACGACGGTTCTGAGAGCCCTGGCTTGAACCTTGAGAATCGGTCTTCTGCCTTTTCGGGGCCGTGCAAAACATTTGAGTAGTGCCCCACCTTGCCACAATTGTAGCAGCTTCCCTTTGGCGGCCTGCTAGTTTGCTGATTCGTGGACGCCGTGTTGCTTGATTCTGGCTGGTTTGTAGAGGGCTTGCATTTATTCCCTGCCTGGCTTTTAGCATGGTCCAGATCGAGGTTCCTTTGATCCAGGTCCTCATAATTGCACGCCATTTCCACTAATTCATTAAACGCCATCTTGATGTGGGCCATTGCCCTGTCTTGGTACTTACGCTTTAGCCCAAGAATGAACCTCTTGTTCTTGGACTTAGCGGTGGCGATGAGCTTGGGAGCATAGCAGGATAACTGTGTAAACTTGTTTAGATAGTCTTGCACAGAGAGATCTCCTTGCTGGAGGTTTGCGAATTCGTCGTGCATGCGCTCTAGAGCTTGCTCTGGGACGTACTTTTCTTTGAATAAATCTTTGAATTCATCCCATGTCCTACCAGCATCTCTGTTCCCTATGGTAAGAGCTTCCCACCATAATTCGGCTTCCTCTTGTAGAAGCCAGACACCCATGAAAGCTTTGTCTTGATCGCCTAGCCTCAGGCCTCCTAATATCTTCTCGCATGTTTTCAGCCATGCCAAGGCCTCAATCACAGTGCCCATTCCAGAGAAGGTTTTGCCTCCTAGATTCTTGTTCCTTTTAGACACACGGTCGAGCTCGAATGGTTGAGCGGCCGGGGGTTGTATTAAGGGTCCATCTTCAGCTGGGACTTCTCCTCGTCCTCTGCCACGGCCAGCTCGGCCTCCTCTACCTACGGCTGCTCGGGTAGCCATTGTTCAAGTTCTGTATAAGCAAGAAAAGAGTCAGCCTACAGAAACGATAATTTTATTGTGTGGTAAAGCAGAAGAACTTAAGGAAAGACAATGATGTACTGATCAAATTATTTTTGCAATTCTGCTTAGCTCATTCTAGGACATTGCTAGTCCTATCTCTAATGAGCGACTCGCCTTAGAATACTACTGATTCTATTCTGACGAAGTGTTTAATGTGTTAAATTCCAGAACTAAGGTTAACTAAAGCTCTGATACCACCTGTGACGATCTCAAAAACCCATGCTACGGTGTTAAGGATAATCATTGGAATATAACACATTAATCATCATTAGCAGAGTACAGATAATAGCATAAACAAGAAATAGAATAATTTACACAAATATGACAGCGGAATCATATATATATATATATATATATATATCTCACCACATTAGAGAGCACAGTGAAGGATATAACTTAGTGCATAATAATACATAATCAGTCTACATCGCCTGTGGCGGAATCACATATATAGAGAGTACATAAACGAAACATCAATCTACATGGCATGTGGAGGAATCATATACATATACAATAATGGCGGAAAAATCATAGTCATCAACATGTAGTCAAGCCTCGCCATGAGCCAAAAGTTCACCTCTACTACGGTGCCAATCCAAAATATGTCAGCTACCTGTAACTAGACTGCCCGTGTGAAAATAAGGGCAACCGAGTTTGCAAGGTGAAACAAACTACGAGTCAGTCATGGGACTGGTATGAAAAATCTGCTTAACTAATTAAATCACAATTATAAGGCAAATCAAAGGACCACGCCACTTTCGCGGAACGGGTTTACTCCAATGAGTGCTAGTGCATGAAATAAAGTAAATTATTAAATCATCGCAATGTTTTTTATAAAAATGAAGCCATTATAAGACTCATGTCCCATCACACAATGCAACGCAAGCCGGAGGATAGACTTTTACCTTATAATGTCCAAGAAATTACATATAAAACAGAAGTGTTTGATATTATTACTAGTGCATATATGTTTCAAAAGCAAATTCAATCATAAATATCAATCATAGACGACATGGGTACCATATATCATGTCACCATACTAGTAATACAATCACATCCGCAATTTCGTATTGGAAATTGGATTCCATCATGAGTCGAGGCAAGGGGCAAGCTCCTCTCCGTTCGAGACACTCTAGCAAATGTCCCAGGATCGCACACAGCGGTCCTTGGAATCGGCTGGGCCGGTCCTCTCTTACTTTTGAGGATTAGTTATACTTGAATACACGTTTCCCGGTCCTTACAGACCTATAATCGAGGCGCGTCGCATTCCAACAACCACACAGGTGAAAAGTATATATAAATGTCAGGGCTGGTAGGTCAATAACACCACCGTAGCTAGAAAGAAACGTCGTGTTCTCCCAGCGGTCCTTCTCCCGTTTTTGACTCATACCGAGGTGTGAAGCTCGCGAATCCACGCTATACACAAAGCTACGCCACACAGACCATGCTTTGATCATCAACCACAAGACTTTGCTTTGCAGCAGAAGCCTTGATCATATGCCACTTAGGCGTGCTACACAGGCAATCCACTCCATGCGACTGATTTCTATCGATATATAACCTCTGAGCTCGTACGTCTCAGAGAAGGGCGTTAAGCAAGAGAATAAATTCTCTGCCGCTAAACAGATATATATTTAATCGAGATCAATCAGCACAGAACAAAATCCAATGTCAGACACACAGTCCATTTACAAGTTCGTTCTGGGTATGAACGAAGCCGGAGGCACCAAATTCCTCGCATATCCGCACAATCAACAATACGTCCGGACGGCTACTACTTCAACTCCTTCAAGGTAGCTACTCCAATCACGAGCACCAGTAGCGCTCATCCATCCAATGTGAAGATCGTCGGTCTTGAACCGTCTTCATCTCTTCGACTTCTAACCATCGATCGATTATTTGAAATGAGAATTAACTCAGCCTTTTCAAATAATCCACGTATATTTAGATTTTAAAACAAATGCTTCACATGGTTCAATCATTCGACATTCACATTTCAGTTCTTTAGTATAGTTTTCATGTCAAACACATTCAACCATCAAATATCAAGCAAACCAAGCAGAATCAGTTTATTTCCACTCTATATCGTCCATAATATTTTATAACAATATATCGCCGTTTTTATTTATTTAAAAACGGCCCTATTTAATTAAACGACGTTTCAGGTCGTGCCGAGGCACTGGCGCTGTTTTTCCCAAAATTTGTTTTACACATATCTGAAAATCTAACCGTTGGATTTCAACAAACTTTATATCATTGGGAAGATATTCCCAAAGCGAATCCAATGATTCCAGTTTTGTGAAAATCCGATGGTCGGATCTTTTGGTATAATCGTTTGAAGTTACAATTTCAAAACGTGAACTGCACGACCTCGATTCGTTTTAATTTATATATATATATATATATATATATATATATAATTCATTCGACGATTTCAATATCGTTTTTAGTTCAAATATTTCACTAACACCTTTATATTTCGAAAAAATTCGCCATAACCTCATTTGTACGGGAATGGGTTTGGAAATTTATTGGGCCATATTAGGTACCCAATAAATCCTAATAAGCACACACATATTTATAGTGATATATTCCGGTGTCCACAGGGGATTGTGTATAGATCATAACTCCAGAGAATAAATTCTCGTCACCCTATAAATGGTTTTTGTGCCTTAATGACCAGAGAGACGTGTTTATTGTAATCTCTAGACCCGTGTGGGTTTTTTATTAATCTTGCAATTTACCGTTACAATTTATATAGTCCAGATCAGCCATCAGTTCAACCTGTAATATATAGTCATCGCCATACAAGCCTCTCGCTCGTATGGTAAATCTTCAACCTCGTCACACAAGCTCCAAATGCTTATGTGTATATGATGAAGTATGCCTATCGTCAAGAAGTATGCCATGTGGTGTAGTTCAAAATTAATTGTTACTATCCTATGGCGATATTTATTATTACACACAGAACAACAAGCACTCCGCATCCAATGGCATTCACAGGAGTTGATATAATAATAAAATTTGCACATCTAACTCATTAAGGTTTACCTATTTGTCGGGCACGCAAATAAATTCTTTACTCAACAGCTAATCCATTTCCTGTTCAACACAAGTATATATATGTGCAAAACTAAGCTAAAAATTATATTTCTAGCGAACAAAGGTTTATCTCCACTTATGGTTATTTTTGACACTTCACGTTTCACCTAAAAATGATAATTTTGTCGAACTAAAATATATTTCAATACATGACTATTTTATTTAGTTCCTATACAAGTTAAAAATAATATTCATAACAAACAAATATTTATTTCAACATTGTATATTTTTAGCCATTCACACACATGATAAAAATGATATTTTTATCATCAAAAATATTTATTCAACACATGAATGTTTTAACACTTCAACTTCTCAACACATGAGCATTTCCACACTTGGATATGGTTTCATATAGTTTGTGCATATAAGAAAGATGTTATTTTTATTGTTGAAACAATTTATTTAAAATACGAATATTTTACATACTTCATATATATAATAAAAATGTGGTTTTTATTGTTAAAACTATTTATTTATTCAACACATGAATTATTTTTCGACACATGAACTTCTCAACACATGAGCATTTCCACACATGGATATAGTTTCAAAACATGACTTTCATTTCAACACATGAAAATAATTTCAACATATGAAAATAATTCTAACACATGAATATTATTCCAAATTTTTGCAGCATAACGGCAGGGTATTTAAAACCGGCACCGTCCCGAGTACGGCTGCTCGCTCTACCTTAAAACCTCGCAGTTTTTGACAATGGGGATTTCATACATCTAATTCGCACGCAGGCGAGTATGATTTTTCTTTTCCACAATTTATTTCAATCACAAATGGGTATTTTTCAACCACATCCAAACAATATCAACCACAAACAATTCAATCAACCATTTGCATTATTTACCAAATTTTTCACACCAATTCAAATCAATAAATATCGTCCATGGTTTGTGGACGAGGGGAGTGTGCATATATATATATATATATATATATATATATATATATATATATATATATATTCGTATATAAATATATTTTATTTCCATTCCAACACACATATCATTTATACAATGCATGTATAATTCATACTTCGCTCATATAACTTATACACGCATGTACATAAGGTATACGACACGTGTGTAATTTATATTTCGCTTATATAATTTATACATGACATTTCCATTCACATTTCAGTTTAGAAATCTCACATTGGTTTTCGTGATACTAAAAATCGTAGCTTGCTCAGAAAAATCCGCGGTCTCTTCTAGATTGTAGAGAGTGTGCTTGCGGTCACGATGTTTCCTGTTTCAACGAGTTTCGTTAAAACACGATAAAGATATGATTTTTCAAAGTTTGCAACACTTAAAAGTGTTATTTTCAGTTCAAATATAACAAAGCCGATACCTTTCCACGTTTGTTTAAAACTAGGTTTTGATTTATCGAACAAATTGTTACACGATATTGGAATCAGCTTGTACCACGTCGAAGAGGGTCGAGGAGGCTTCAGGCACACGGTGGTGGCGTTCAACTCGGTGGGGCCCATTGTTCGTGGTGGCGCACGAAAGTTCGAGACTTTGGAGGAGAAAATCTCGAGGTAGGAGCAACGGTAGGGGGATTCTTTATATGGATTTGAATACGGGGAGGAGAACTACAAAAAGTTCAACTGGGGGTAGGGCTGATTCTGGCTGTGGCGATCGGAAATCGCCTGGGAAACGAGGAGATGGCTTCCGCCGTCGAGATCGGGTTAGGGGGGGAGGGGGGAGGTGGTTCTGATTTATTTTTGTTTTAATTATAAATGGAGAAATTCTATTGGTTGATGTTTTTATTAAATTTTAATACAGTGTTTCTCCACATGAACACCAATTCAAACCCCACGACTGTAACAACCCGGAAATTCTGGGCCAGTTTAAAATTTTTATTTCGGCAATTTTAATGAATTTTGAATATTTAAAATGAATTATTTTAAATAAAAACGACGAGAAAATTTAATTCAAATGGAATTCGACGTATATATTATATACGCCGTCGTTAGAATATAAATAATTATATATAATTATAAATAGAATTGAAAATGGCGCGGTAGTTCGATAATTCGATTTCAAACTTCAATTGAATGTACCGGGTGCAAAACAATCCGGATTTTAGTGAAACCAAAAATAATGGAATCTAATAGTGAATATCTTTCTAACGAATCCGAAAAATCAAGATTTCATATCAGGAATCAAAAGATATGTCCAGTTGAAAATTCTGAATAGTCGCTATGGAATTCAGGCCCTTAAAAATGGACATTTTGCAAACAAGCTCGGATTTCGACGAAACCACTTTTGTTGGGTCCGTGATGTTAAGTTATTGCTAGATTCCAAATTTCATAATTTTTCGAATCAATATGTGAGCGTGGCAAAGGAAAACGCGTTTGACCAGTTTCAGTTGATTTTAATCGACTGGAAATTGGCCATTTTTCTAACGGTCTCAGAATTCGACGAAACTAGTTTTGTTAGGACCGTATCGTCAATACGAAGCTAGAAAATATTTTTCTGGAATTTTTCTAGTTAGTATGTGACCCCGGTAATTTGAAATGTACGTTTAAAATTCAATATAATGTTTTAAATGTAAATTTAACGGAAACTGATTCAAACAGTCGAATCAGCTAGCGATACATATCCCATTGTGTTCGGAATGGGGGTGAAACGCTATGGGCGACAGGCGGTGGGCCTCGTTTTGAGGTCGTATGTAAAAGTCAACTTTTTGAAAAAAAATTAAATAATAAAATAATTAAAATAAATTTTAATCCCCTCTCCTTTATCAGCTGGCCCCCCCCCCCCTCTTTAAAATTAAATCGACAGAGAAGAAAGAAAAAAAAAAAAAACCCTAAACGCTGCTCCCCGTCGCCGCTCGCCCTGCCTCCGACGCCGTACCCTGATGTCGCCCCCACAGCCGCGGCTACCTCCAGCAATCCCTTCGATCCCCCTCCCTTCGATCGATCACCAGCGGCGCCCCCAAAGCCTTGACGTCGCCTGAAATCCCCTGCCGCCTTGCAGCGCCTCGAAGCCACCTCCAGCTCCGACGATTCGCGAAACCCCCCCCCCTTAGCAGCTGCGGTGAGCATTATCTTTTTTTTTATTTATTTTATTATTTTTTTTTTTTTTATTTAATTCTGTAAAAACTGAATTGAATAGAGTTATAAAAACCTGTTTTTTTAAAATTAAAAACTGAATTGAAAAGAATTTTAAAATACTGATTTTTTTTATTATTAAGTTTAAATACTGTTTTTTTTTATTAAGCTTAAAACTGTTTTTTTAAGTATATAAAACCTGTTTTTAAAAAGTATAAAAACTGCATTTTTATTAAAAGTTAAAACTGATTTTTATTTTAAGTATAAAAACTGAAATTTTATAATAAAATAAAAACTGAAATTTTATAAAAAAATAATAATATAAAAACTGATTTTAATTAGAATTCAGAACTGATTTTGTTTTAGAAATCAAAACTGAATTTTAAAAGGAAATCAAAACTGAGAATTTTAAGGAAGTTAAAACTGAATTTTATTTTAAGCTTTAAAATAGGAAAAGGTTTTAACTTTAAAAGGAAAAAGATCTGATCTTTATTAGAAAAAAAGGGGAAACTTTTTATTAGAAAAGGCGAAGTCTATATTTTTAAAATAGAATTTTTATATATTGAACTTCGATAGAAAAATAGAATTTTTATATATTGAACATCGAAGTAAAAAAATTCGATTTTTAAGTATTGAACTTTGAAATAAAAAATTCGATTTTTAAGTATTGAACTTTGAAATAAAAATTCGATTTTTAAGTATTGAACTTTGAAATAAAAATTCGATTTTTAAGTATTGAACTTTGAAATAAAAATTCGATTTTTAAGTATTGAACTTCGAAAGAAAAATTCGATTTTTATATATTGAACTTCGAAATAAAATGTGATTTTTATATATTGAATAACATAGAAAAAATTCGATTTTTATGAATATTGAATAGCGAAGTAAAAATGTGATTTTTACGTATGTAGTGAAAGCAGCAACGAAGGTGACAAAAAGGCGAAACGACGAAGACTTCTGCAAAAGAAGAGCCGTGGAGCTAGGATAGCTATATGTGAGAACTTCTCACTCAAATTCTATTTTTCTAGTTATATATATATACTAGGATGCAGACGGTGCTTATTAGAAGCACCCGACACCCGTCCACATACCATGGACTTGTTTGTTTGGTTGTGTAGTTGGTTAGATTATTTGATTTGGATTTGATTGATTGGTTGAATTGGAAATTGATTAAAATTGATATGTGAATGGCGTGGGCCTTCACTAGTCCGGGGATAAGGCTAGGCCTTGTCCCGTTCCTAGTATCGTGCCGTTATGCCGCCGAAATTTTCTAAAATAAGTTAGAAAAATAAAAATAGCATTTTATTTAAAGAATGAACTGAATAGAAATTCATATGTTAAAATAAAATGTGTTATCGTTAAAAATATAATTTTTAACGTGAATGTGAATAAATAAATATTCATTTACAAACCAGACGGTTTGTTTATGTACACCTATTTGAATGACGTTGATTGGGTCGATAAATTTTACACATCGCCTAACTGCACAAATAAAATATGTGTTTGATTGTTTGAAACCCCACACGGGTGTTAGGATGAAATTTGAAGTTCACTCATCCTGATTGATTAAATATGTCGATCGATTGATTGACAGGCTGTTATAAGCGTTGAATATCTATATTTGATGCTTATACAGTGTAGTGCACTTTGGTTGATGGTTGATTATTTTCAATGCTATTATATACATGTGTTGTATGAAAATCCATATAATTAATTTTATATGGTAATTGATTGGGCCTCATTCCAGTTTTGAAAAAGAAATATTTGAAAAAGAAATATTTGAAATAGAATATTTGAAAATAAAGGAATATATGAAGCCGTGTTGATTAGATTGACGTCATTTTGACGTGAACGATATTTATATCGATTTTAAAAACGATTTCGAAATGAAATGAATTGAAAACGAATTCAAATTGAATTGAAAACGATTTCGAAATGAAATGAATTGAAAACGAATTCAAATTGAATTGAAAACGATTTCGAAATGAATTGAAAACGATTTCGAAATGAAATGAATTGAAAACGATTTCGAAATGAAATGAATTAAAAACGAATTCAAATTGAATTGAAAACGATTTCGAAATGAATTGAAAACGATTTCGAAATGAAATGAATTGAAAACGATTTCGAAATGAAATGAATTGAAAACGAATTCAAATTGAATTGAAAACGATTTCGAAATGAAATGAATTGAAAACGAATTCAAATTGAATTGAAAACGATTTCGAAATGAATTGAAAACGATTTCGAAATGAAATGAATTGAAAACGATTTCGAAATGAAATGAATTAAAAACGAATTCAAATTGAATTGAAAACGATTTCGAAATGAATTGAAAACGATTTCGAAATGAAATGAATTGAAAACGATTTCGAAATGAAATGAATTGAAAACGAATTCAAATTGAATTGAAAACGATTTCGAAATGAATTGAAAACGATTTCGAAATGAATTGAATTGAAAACGATTTCGAAATGAAATGAATTGAAAACGAATTCAAATTGAATTGAAAACGATTTCGAAATGAATTGAATTGAAAACGATTTCGAAATGAATTGAATTGAAAACGATTTCGAAATGAATTGAATTGAAAACGATTTCGAAATGAATTGAATTGAAAACGAATTCGAATTGAATTGAAAGTGAATTGAAAGCGAATTCAAATTGAATTGAAATTTGAATTGAATAGAAATGAATTTTGAAACGAATCTATAAAGAAGAATTCAATTTTGCTTTGAATTGAAATGGAAGTTGAAATAGATTTTGAAACGAATTCAAAACTATTTATATAATTCGTTTTAAATAGAAATCGACGAAATATATATTATATATATTATATATATATAATATAATGGCCTGAATAGAACGCGCCGCGCCGCGGCAGTTCGCGAATTTCGACCATTTATTTCAAACGGACATTACGGGAGATCCGACCGTCGGATTCTCCTAAAACCGGAACCGTTGGGTTCGTATCGAAAAGAGCTTTCTAATGAAGGTTAGAAATTTGAAATCTAACGGTTGGATTTGGAATTATGTCCAAATCAAATTCGAAAAAGGTCGCTGTAAGTGCAGTTCGATGGCCGTTGATGGAAATCGACTGTACGGGCCTTGATAAAATTATTAAAAATAGTAATAATTTGTGTAAAATCATAAGAAATGATTTAGAAAGAATTGGGATGAAAAACTCCATATTTGAAAAGATAAAAATAGATTTTTATCGAAATGAACTAGTTTTGAACTAGAATTATAATTCTATTTATTTTTAAATAAATAAATTGAATTTGAAATGGTTTTAAAAATAACCAAAATTTCCAATGATTGCATTGGAGTGGATTTGAATCGAAATTGTCTTCGGAATATTTCGATGTTGGAATTCGTGATATTACAGGTGTTGTTATGGAAATTTGAAAGATATATATTTGTATCGTTATTTCCAATACGACATTTGTTAGTCGTAGAATTCGATATTGAATATAAGCCGATATATTTTCTATTCAGAGCCTTGTATTGAATATCGAATGTGATTTGGGTTTGTCGTGAATGGTGTCTTCACTAACACTGTTCTTGAACCCAGTTGAGAAAAGATTAAGTCTTTTTATTTAGATTTAATGAAGTGTACCAATTAAATAATATTTAATTGGAATTGAATGGATATTGATTTTTGGGTTTATCGTGGACAGTGTTTTAAATAACACTTGTTCTTTAACCCGATAATTAATGGGATGTGACTTTGGGTTTATCGCGAACCGTGTTTTAAATGACACTGATTCTTTAACCCAGTCACAGATTAAAACTAAGTGGAGTTTTAATAAATCTTTAATTAGATTTGAACGTGAAATTTAGAAACTAACTGTCGGTTAGCCAAGCAGAAGGGTTTTCTGGATATTGATCTGATGTTGGTTTCGGCCTTCGGGGTTAATATTTGGGGAATTATTCTCTTGATTAATTTACGGTTAGTGACTAATGAATTGGAATGAGGCGTATGTTGTGTTTGTGTAACACTTATTTAAAATACGCGAGTTATTCGGAAAGACCGGGTTTATCCCATTCTGAATAACTGATACGACGATAAGTCGAAGATGAAGACGATGGTCGAAGACCGGAGGTCCTCACGTCGTTTGGGTGATAACTGATGATCTTGATTGGGCTGTACACCCAAGAAGATGGAAACAGTTAGTGATCGTCCAGACGTACTTGGAGATCGATGGATATGCGGGGTACTAGGTGCCTCCGGTTTCGTTCAGGCCCAGAACGGACTTGTAAATGGACTGTGTGTCTGACATCGGATTTCATTCTGTGTGACTGATATCGGTTGCATAGGATGGCTTGCCTGTGTGGCATGCTAAGATGCAAATGATCAAGGCTTCTGTTGAAAAGCAAAGTCTTGTGGTTGGTGATCAAAGCACGGCCTTTGTGGCGTAGCTTTGTGTGACGTTTACCTCGCGTGTTTCACACCCGGTATGAACCAAAACGGGAGACGGACCTCAGGGAGGACTTGCGTTTCTTTCTAGCTAGAAGTGGCGTCAGTGGTTTTACACGCCCTGACGAGTTTGACTTGTGTGGTTGTTGCTGTTGCGAGGCGCCTCGGTTATATCGGTTTCGGCCGAATGCATTCTGGTCGGCTGACGGACCAGACTTACACCCCATAGGGTGGGGAGACGTATTGTTCAGGTATAATAATCCACTCCGTGTGGACCGGCCCTGACGATCCAAGGGGCAGTTGCGGCTGTTCCTGAGGGGCGGGCTAGAGCGTCTCGAATCGGTTGAGGATCTTGCCCCTAGCCTCGGTTCATAGACGGAAATCCAATTTCCAAATACGTGACTTTGCGGTTTTATATGTAAACCTATATATGGCGACATAGTGGCATGGGACGCTCATGTCACCTATGATTGATACTTATGATTTGAAGTTGTTTTATACACTATGCACTTATTATGGTATCAAACGATTTGTTTTAAACGTATCAAGCATTCTTTGGCTGTTATAAGGGAAAACCCTATCCCCCGGCTTGCGTTTGCATTGTGTGATAGGACCTGGGTCTTATAACAGCTTCATTTTTCTTTATTTAGCATTGCGCTGTTTGTTCTATGCACTGGTATTCTTGGGAGGAAACCCGTTCCGTGTTATACGGCGTGGTCCCTTGATTTACCTAATGATTTAAAATAAAGATTAATAACTGTTTTAGTTCTCACACCAGTCACATGACTGACCTGGAGTTTATTGTTTTAACCTAAACTCTGGGTGCCCTTATTTTCGACACGGGCAGCTAGTAGTTTTGGTTTTGCAGATTTATATTCACAGGATCCTGGTTTACAGCTGGAACGATATCCGGAAAGCTTTGTATCCGTATATCTCCTTCTAGTTGTGTATTGTATTATTTTCCGCTGCTATGTATTTAAATCTCTGATATTTCTGTGTATTATTCATTTATACTCTGTATATTCTTGTAATCTGATGCACTGTTGTTATATATAGTGAAATGTTCTTTTATATGCGTTCTGTTGTGGTTTGTTCTCGAACTATCCGACGCTTTCCTCTACGGGGAGGTTGCGGGTCTTCACAGTTGGTATCAGAGCTTTGGTTTACAAAGCTCAGAGAACAAGACACATTAGAACCGTACGAAAGAATTCATCAGATATTGGATTAGTAATATCCAATTAGAATGACTCGTTAGAGATGGGATCAGTAGTATCCTAGAACGAGTGTGAAGAGTATATTTTGAAAATGAAAACCAATTTTGTTTTGAAAATTTAAATCACTTAATCGTATTCGATTATTTATTTATATTGATTAGGACAGTCCAATATATAAAGATTTTGCGTATGCGCCTAGCTAGCGTTTATTCGAAATTTTAATATACTGGATAGATATAGAATTACACTCTAGTCGCCCGAGGATGATTCTGATGATTGTAGCTACATCATCAGAATTAGTATTCGAGTGTTGAAGGTGTGATATCTATATATTTCCTATTGACTGGTGTGAGAACCAAAATTTGATAGGGCTAATTGTTGTGAATTGGCATCAAAAACATGATTTTTGTATATATATCAAATTATGAATTTGAAACGTTAAATTCACTAATTGATTGATGTTTGTGTTGTTTGTTTAGTTGTTTGCTAATTTTTAACCATTAAGCCTAATTTGATCGAATATTGAATTATATTGAAAATTGGTTGCGTTTGCTTGCATATACATATATATCTTTGAACAGGTCATAGCAAGGAGGCTAGAGCAGAGAATAAAATTTGTTTGCCCGACAAATAGGTACATGTTTACTACATAATTTCCTGTTTTGTTTGGGTGATGATGATTTTGTGAGCCTATTGGCTAGCCGTTTGGCTTTTTCTTTTTCTTTTTGAGATCTGAAGGACCGGGGAAGCTATTTGAAATTCCCCGATGCTCCCATTGCAGGGGAGGTTATGGCGAAATTTTTCGAAAATTTAGGGTGTTAGCCAAATTTTTGAAATCTTTGAAAAGTTCTTAGAAACTGAAAAGTTGAAGAACTTAAGCCGTAATCGAAACAATGGAAGTTGAGTTGAATTGTTAAACAACTTTCGACTTTGTTCCTTTTCGGGGACGAAAAGTTTTAAGTGGGGGAGATTGTAACAACCCGGAAATTCTGGGCCAGTTTAAAATTTTTATTTCGGCAATTTTAATGAATTTTGAATATTTAAAATGAATTATTTTAAATAAAAACGACGAGAAAATTTAATTCAAATGGAATTCGACGTATATATTATATACGCCGTCGTTAGAATATAAATAATTATATATAATTATAAATAGAATTGAAAATGGCGCGGTAGTTCGATAATTCGATTTCAAACTTCAATTGAATGTACCGGGTGCAAAACAATCCGGATTTTAGTGAAACCAAAAATAATGGAATCTAATAGTGAATATCTTTCTAACGAATCCGAAAAATCAAGATTTCATATCAGGAATCAAAAGATATGTCCAGTTGAAAATTCTGAATAGTCGCTATGGAATTCAGGCCCTTAAAAATGCACATTTTGCAAACAAGCTCGGATTTCGACGAAACCACTTTTGTTGGGTCCGTGATGTTAAGTTATTGCTAGATTCCAAATTTCATAATTTTTCGAATCAATATGTGAGCGTGGCAAAGGAAAACGCGTTTGACCAGTTTCAGTTGATTTTAATCGACTGGAAATTGGCCATTTTTCTAACGGTCTCAGAATTCGACGAAACTAGTTTTGTTAGGACCGTATCGTCAATACGAAGCTAGAAAATATTTTTCTGGAATTTTTCTAGTTAGTATGTGACCCCGGTAATTTGAAATGTACGTTTAAAATTCAATATAATGTTTTAAATGTAAATTTAACGGAAACTGATTCAAACAGTCGAATCAGCTAGCGATACATATCCCATTGTGTTCGGAATGGGGGTGAAACGCTATGGGCGACAGGCGGTGGGCCTCGTTTTGAGGTCGTATGTAAAAGTCAACTTTTTGAAAAAAAATTAAATAATAAAATAATTAAAATAAATTTTAATCCCCTCTCCTTTATCAGCTGGCCCCCCCCTCTTTAAAATTAAATCGACAGAGAAGAAAGAAAAAAAAAAAAAACCCTAAACGCTGCTCCCCGTCGCCGCTCGCCCTGCCTCCGACGCCGTACCCTGATGTCGCCCCCACAGCCGCGGCTACCTCCAGCAATCCCTTCGATCCCCCTCCCTTCGATCGATCACCAGCGGCGCCCCCAAAGCCTTGACGTCGCCTGAAATCCCCTGCCGCCTTGCAGCGCCTCGAAGCCACCTCCAGCTCCGACGATTCGCGAAACCCCCCCCCCCTTAGCAGCTGCGGTGAGCATTATCTTTTTTTTTTTTTTTTTTATTTTCTTTTTTTTTTTTATTTAATTCTGTAAAAACTGAATTGAATAGAGTTATAAAAACCTGTTTTTTTAAAATTAAAAACTGAATTGAAAAGAATTTTAAAATACTGATTTTTTTTATTATTAAGTTTAAATACTGTTTTTTTTTATTAAGCTTAAAACTGTTTTTTTAAGTATATAAAACCTGTTTTTAAAAAGTATAAAAACTGCATTTTTATTAAAAGTTAAAACTGATTTTTATTTTAAGTATAAAAACTGAAATTTTATAATAAAATAAAAACTGAAATTTTATAAAAAAATAATAATATAAAAACTGATTTTAATTAGAATTCAGAACTGATTTTGTTTTAGAAATCAAAACTGAATTTTAAAAGGAAATCAAAACTGAGAATTTTAAGGAAGTTAAAACTGAATTTTATTTTAAGCTTTAAAATAGGAAAAGGTTTTAACTTTAAAAGGAAAAAGATCTGATCTTTATTAGAAAAAAAGGGGAAACTTTTTATTAGAAAAGGCGAAGTCTATATTTTTAAAATAGAATTTTTATATATTGAACTTCGATAGAAAAATAGAATTTTTATATATTGAACATCGAAGTAAAAAAATTCGATTTTTAAGTATTGAACTTTGAAATAAAAAATTCGATTTTTAAGTATTGAACTTTGAAATAAAAATTCGATTTTTAAGTATTGAACTTTGAAATAAAAATTCGATTTTTAAGTATTGAACTTTGAAATAAAAATTCGATTTTTAAGTATTGAACTTCGAAAGAAAAATTCGATTTTTATATATTGAACTTCGAAATAAAATGTGATTTTTATATATTGAATAACATAGAAAAAATTCGATTTTTATGAATATTGAATAGCGAAGTAAAAATGTGATTTTTACGTATGTAGTGAAAGCAGCAACGAAGGTGACAAAAAGGCGAAACGACGAAGACTTCTGCAAAAGAAGAGCCGTGGAGCTAGGATAGCTATATGTGAGAACTTCTCACTCAAATTCTATTTTTCTAGTTATATATATATACTAGGATGCAGACGGTGCTTATTAGAAGCACCCGACACCCGTCCACATACCATGGACTTGTTTGTTTGGTTGTGTAGTTGGTTAGATTATTTGATTTGGATTTGATTGATTGGTTGAATTGGAAATTGATTAAAATTGATATGTGAATGGCGTGGGCCTTCACTAGTCCGGGGATAAGGCTAGGCCTTGTCCCGTTCCTAGTATCGTGCCGTTATGCCGCCGAAATTTTCTAAAATAAGTTAGAAAAATAAAAATAGCATTTTATTTAAAGAATGAACTGAATAGAAATTCATATGTTAAAATAAAATGTGTTATCGTTAAAAATATAATTTTTAACGTGAATGTGAATAAATAAATATTCATTTACAAACCAGACGGTTTGTTTATGTACACCTATTTGAATGACGTTGATTGGGTCGATAAATTTTACACATCGCCTAACTGCACAAATAAAATATGTGTTTGATTGTTTGAAACCCCACACGGGTGTTAGGATGAAATTTGAAGTTCACTCATCCTGATTGATTAAATATGTCGATCGATTGATTGACAGGCTGTTATAAGCGTTGAATATCTATATTTGATGCTTATACAGTGTAGTGCACTTTGGTTGATGGTTGATTATTTTCAATGCTATTATATACATGTGTTGTATGAAAATCCATATAATTAATTTTATATGGTAATTGATTGGGCCTCATTCCAGTTTTGAAAAAGAAATATTTGAAAAAGAAATATTTGAAATAGAATATTTGAAAATAAAGGAATATATGAAGCCGTGTTGATTAGATTGACGTCATTTTGACGTGAACGATATTTATATCGATTTTAAAAACGATTTCGAAATGAAATGAATTGAAAACGAATTCAAATTGAATTGAAAACGATTTCGAAATGAAATGAATTGAAAACGAATTCAAATTGAATTGAAAACGATTTCGAAATGAATTGAAAACGATTTCGAAATGAAATGAATTGAAAACGATTTCGAAATGAAATGAATTAAAAACGAATTCAAATTGAATTGAAAACGATTTCGAAATGAATTGAAAACGATTTCGAAATGAAATGAATTGAAAACGATTTCGAAATGAAATGAATTGAAAACGAATTCAAATTGAATTGAAAACGATTTCGAAATGAAATGAATTGAAAACGAATTCAAATTGAATTGAAAACGATTTCGAAATGAATTGAAAACGATTTCGAAATGAAATGAATTGAAAACGATTTCGAAATGAAATGAATTAAAAACGAATTCAAATTGAATTGAAAACGATTTCGAAATGAATTGAAAACGATTTCGAAATGAAATGAATTGAAAACGATTTCGAAATGAAATGAATTGAAAACGAATTCAAATTGAATTGAAAACGATTTCGAAATGAATTGAAAACGATTTCGAAATGAATTGAATTGAAAACGATTTCGAAATGAAATGAATTGAAAACGAATTCAAATTGAATTGAAAACGATTTCGAAATGAATTGAATTGAAAACGATTTCGAAATGAATTGAATTGAAAACGATTTCGAAATGAATTGAATTGAAAACGATTTCGAAATGAATTGAATTGAAAACGAATTCGAATTGAATTGAAAGTGAATTGAAAGCGAATTCAAATTGAATTGAAATTTGAATTGAATAGAAATGAATTTTGAAACGAATCTATAAAGAAGAATTCAATTTTGCTTTGAATTGAAATGGAAGTTGAAATAGATTTTGAAACGAATTCAAAACTATTTATATAATTCGTTTTAAATAGAAATCGACGAAATATATATTATATATATTATATATATATAATATAATGGCCTGAATAGAACGCGCCGCGCCGCGGCAGTTCGCGAATTTCGACCATTTATTTCAAACGGACATTACGGGAGATCCGACCGTCGGATTCTCCTAAAACCGGAACCGTTGGGTTCGTATCGAAAAGAGCTTTCTAATGAAGGTTAGAAATTTGAAATCTAACGGTTGGATTTGGAATTATGTCCAAATCAAATTCGAAAAAGGTCGCTGTAAGTGCAGTTCGATGGCCGTTGATGGAAATCGACTGTACGGGCCTTGATAAAATTATTAAAAATAGTAATAATTTGTGTAAAATCATAAGAAATGATTTAGAAAGAATTGGGATGAAAAACTCCATATTTGAAAAGATAAAAATAGATTTTTATCGAAATGAACTAGTTTTGAACTAGAATTATAATTCTATTTATTTTTAAATAAATAAATTGAATTTGAAATGGTTTTAAAAATAACCAAAATTTCCAATGATTGCATTGGAGTGGATTTGAATCGAAATTGTCTTCGGAATATTTCGATGTTGGAATTCGTGATATTACAGGTGTTGTTATGGAAATTTGAAAGATATATATTTGTATCGTTATTTCCAATACGACATTTGTTAGTCGTAGAATTCGATATTGAATATAAGCCGATATATTTTCTATTCAGAGCCTTGTATTGAATATCGAATGTGATTTGGGTTTGTCGTGAATGGTGTCTTCACTAACACTGTTCTTGAACCCAGTTGAGAAAAGATTAAGTCTTTTTATTTAGATTTAATGAAGTGTACCAATTAAATAATATTTAATTGGAATTGAATGGATATTGATTTTTGGGTTTATCGTGGACAGTGTTTTAAATAACACTTGTTCTTTAACCCGATAATTAATGGGATGTGACTTTGGGTTTATCGCGAACCGTGTTTTAAATGACACTGATTCTTTAACCCAGTCACAGATTAAAACTAAGTGGAGTTTTAATAAATCTTTAATTAGATTTGAACGTGAAATTTAGAAACTAACTGTCGGTTAGCCAAGCAGAAGGGTTTTCTGGATATTGATCTGATGTTGGTTTCGGCCTTCGGGGTTAATATTTGGGGAATTATTCTCTTGATTAATTTACGGTTAGTGACTAATGAATTGGAATGAGGCGTATGTTGTGTTTGTGTAACACTTATTTAAAATACGCGAGTTATTCGGAAAGACCGGGTTTATCCCATTCTGAATAACTGATACGACGATAAGTCGAAGATGAAGACGATGGTCGAAGACCGGAGGTCCTCACGTCGTTTGGGTGATAACTGATGATCTTGATTGGGCTGTACACCCAAGAAGATGGAAACAGTTAGTGATCGTCCAGACGTACTTGGAGATCGATGGATATGCGGGGTACTAGGTGCCTCCGGTTTCGTTCAGGCCCAGAACGGACTTGTAAATGGACTGTGTGTCTGACATCGGATTTCATTCTGTGTGACTGATATCGGTTGCATAGGATGGCTTGCCTGTGTGGCATGCTAAGATGCAAATGATCAAGGCTTCTGTTGAAAAGCAAAGTCTTGTGGTTGGTGATCAAAGCACGGCCTTTGTGGCGTAGCTTTGTGTGACGTTTACCTCGCGTGTTTCACACCCGGTATGAACCAAAACGGGAGACGGACCTCAGGGAGGACTTGCGTTTCTTTCTAGCTAGAAGTGGCGTCAGTGGTTTTACACGCCCTGACGAGTTTGACTTGTGTGGTTGTTGCTGTTGCGAGGCGCCTCGGTTATATCGGTTTCGGCCGAATGCATTCTGGTCGGCTGACGGACCAGACTTACACCCCATAGGGTGGGGAGACGTATTGTTCAGGTATAATAATCCACTCCGTGTGGACCGGCCCTGACGATCCAAGGGGCAGTTGCGGCTGTTCCTGAGGGGCGGGCTAGAGCGTCTCGAATCGGTTGAGGATCTTGCCCCTAGCCTCGGTTCATAGACGGAAATCCAATTTCCAAATACGTGACTTTGCGGTTTTATATGTAAACCTATATATGGCGACATAGTGGCATGGGACGCTCATGTCACCTATGATTGATACTTATGATTTGAAGTTGTTTTATACACTATGCACTTATTATGGTATCAAACGATTTGTTTTAAACGTATCAAGCATTCTTTGGCTGTTATAAGGGAAAACCCTATCCCCCGGCTTGCGTTTGCATTGTGTGATAGGACCTGGGTCTTATAACAGCTTCATTTTTCTTTATTTAGCATTGCGCTGTTTGTTCTATGCACTGGTATTCTTGGGAGGAAACCCGTTCCGTGTTATACGGCGTGGTCCCTTGATTTACCTAATGATTTAAAATAAAGATTAATAACTGTTTTAGTTCTCACACCAGTCACATGACTGACCTGGAGTTTATTGTTTTAACCTAAACTCTGGGTGCCCTTATTTTCGACACGGGCAGCTAGTAGTTTTGGTTTTGCAGATTTATATTCACAGGATCCTGGTTTACAGCTGGAACGATATCCGGAAAGCTTTGTATCCGTATATCTCCTTCTAGTTGTGTATTGTATTATTTTCCGCTGCTATGTATTTAAATCTCTGATATTTCTGTGTATTATTCATTTATACTCTGTATATTCTTGTAATCTGATGCACTGTTGTTATATATAGTGAAATGTTCTTTTATATGCGTTCTGTTGTGGTTTGTTCTCGAACTATCCGACGCTTTCCTCTACGGGGAGGTTGCGGGTCTTCACAGTTGGTATCAGAGCTTTGGTTTACAAAGCTCAGAGAACAAGACACATTAGAACCGTACGAAAGAATTCATCAGATATTGGATTAGTAATATCCAATTAGAATGACTCGTTAGAGATGGGATCAGTAGTATCCTAGAACGAGTGTGAAGAGTATATTTTGAATGGGGGTGAAACGCTATGGACGACAGGCGGTGGGTTCGATTTCGAGAGCGTATGAAAAGTCAACTTAGGAGAGAGAAATTAAATAAAAAATTAAATAAAAAAATAAAATAAAATAATATTCCCTCCCCTTTATTGGTTCTGCCCCCCCCCCCCTAAATTACTTTTCAGATCGATTAAAAAAAAAAAAAAAAAAAAAAAATGGCAGACCACCGCCCATTCCCCCACCGTCGGTCGGCCACCAGGGCGCTTCCCCTTCGCCTCTCCCTCTTCCCCCTCGACCTCATGAATCCCCAACCCGAACCCTAACCCCTAACTGAATCGACCGCAACCGCCCTCCACTTCCTCCATCGCCCTCCCCTCGGGCGACTGCACTCCACCGCACACCCATCGAGGAACCGACGCGCCTCGCGAAGGCTCTTTCCCCCCCCTCAACGATGGTGCGGCAGTTTCTCTCCCCCCCCAGAACGAAGGTAATTTTAGTTTTTTTTAAAAAAGAAAACTGATATTTTTAAATATTAAAAACTGATTGTTTTAGGGTTTTAAAACTGTTTTTTTTTTAGGTTTTAAAAACTGTTTTTTTTTTTTTTTAATATATAAACTGTATTTTGTTATGAAAAGAAAAAAAAGAAAACTGATTTTTTTTTATATATATATGCTTTGAAAGGAAAACTGAATTTTTTTATATATATGTTTTTTTAAATAAAAACTGAATTGATTTTTTTAAAAAAAAAAAGAAAAACTGATTTTAGGTTAAAAGAAAAACTGATTTTATGTTAAAAGAAAAACTGATTTTTATATAGTTTAAAAACTGAAAAAGATTGATTTTTAAAACAGAAAAAGATGTGATTTTCAACAACAACAAGATTTGATTTTTAGTAAATAAAATATGAATTTTCTTTATATGAAAGAAGCGTTTAAAAATAGAATTTTTATATATTGAACTTCGATTAAAAATAGAATTTTTATATATTGAACTTTGAAATAAAAATTCGATTTTTATATATTGAACTTTGAAATAAAAATTACTGTCGCCCCTAGCTAAATACCCCCATCCCGGACATAATGGGATTTGTTTCGTATGCCAATTCGACTGTTACAGTCAGTTATTCTTCAAATTGATATATAAAACATTCAAATTCTGTTTTTAACGTACATTTCAATTTGCCAGGGCCACAAACTGATTCGACAAATTCCAGAAAAATAAATCTGCTATGTTTTAAAGCTACGGTCCCAACAAAACTAGTTTCGTCGAATTCTGAGACCGTTTGAAAAATGTCCATTTTCTGGTCGATCCAATTTAATAGAAATTAACCAAATACGTTTTCTTTTGCCACGCTCACATACTAGCTTCAAAATTATGAAATTTGAAACCTAGCAATAATTTGACATCCCGGATCCAACAAAAGTGGTTTCGTCGAATCCCGAGGCCGTTTGCACAATGTCTATTTTCAAGGGATATATATTCTCTATAGCGACCTTTCTGAAAATTCATTTGGCCATAACTTTTGATTCCCGCTTTGAAACTTCGACTTTTCAGATTTGTTAGAAAGATATTCATAAACAGATTTAAATATTTTTGGTTTTACCAAAATCCATTATATTTTGCACCCGGTATAGTCAGTCAAAATTTGAATTCAAATTTTCAAACTACCACACTACTTCTAATTCATTACTTTATTGAAATATTCTATTTCAATTGTTTAAATTTCTTTGAAATAACCAATTTAAAAATTTTAAATTGGGTCGTATTTCCCGGGTTGTTATATCAAAACCAGAGAAAAAAATCAACATTTGATCCCATTTTATTGTGAATGGTTCCCATCCTTTTCAAGTGTTCTTATGTGTTACCCTGTAGGTTATTATAACGTTGGAAATGGTTTTAATTCATATTTAAAATCATAAACATTGATTGACATATAGAAAATGTCACTACAACCTAAGTTATAATAATATTGACGATTCGATATAATCTTTCTGTGACCAGGATACCAATGTAATTTAATCCTTTTAACCAATATATATAGGATTAAACTCGAGGCATGGACCGTATCATCCTCTTTATAATTTAATCCTTTTATCTTGATCGATGAGTATACTTTATAAAACAAATCAATATTTGAGCACAACCATGTGTTTTATAGTCTCGCTCAATCAAGAGGCCCATGGATATCACGACAAATATATTGTTGGGTTAAATTCCATCTAGATCAGTCATAATTTACATTTGATTCGAGATGTATTCGATAATCACTATTATCGTCTACTCGATTAAAAGTAACTTTGGATGATATATAAACACAAATATCCTTTAATAAAATTATATTGATTTCAGGCCTGAGGATCATTACATCACTATCACTATGAGAATAACTTACGATATTGTTAATTATATTCCATGTAGTTTTCGCATGGTGGGTCAGCCCAATACACTTTTCTCCAATATGTATTTATGTCTTGACATTAATATCACATATATTAATGATCAATGAGATGCAATCATCAGTCAATCAAAATACTAGTCTCAGTGTTTTATTGTTGTCCTATATAAACAATAATGACCAGGGACATTTAACAATTATAATACTTAATATATTATGTAATCTCATATTCAAGTCACTTACTTGAACTTTATAATTCCATATTATTAATATAAGAACTTCTATTATGTTAATATTTATATTACGCAGTAAATGTAACATAGTAGAATAAATATATTATTCGAAATAAAATATAACATCAACAATGTCATTAATCCCACCAAATGGATGGCCTCTAGGGCATAAACTCTAATAGTTGTGTCAAGATTTGGAGCGTAGGGTTAGAATAGTTGGGAGCGAGTGTCGTGAGTTTGCAGGGATTGTAAGCATAGAGATTGCATTTACTCACTTTATTATTTATGATGATTTTTATTAATTGTTATTTTATGAAAAATTATAGTAAACCCTATTCACCCCCTCTCTAGGGTTAATTTAGATCCTATAAGTGGTATCATAACCAGGTTATTTTTTATTTTAAATAACTCTAGAGATGTGGATTTCTTAAACAATGATTTACCTACTTGTCAATCCAGCGAGAATTTTTTGGTATAACTCCAATTATTTTTCATGGAACAAATTTTTTAAATTAGAAATTAAGAAAGAAATTTTATTTAAATTTTGTTAATTCTAAAGGTTGGGATATTATTAGAAATGGATGTGATATGGCAGATAAAAATGATACTACAATTAATGCTCATTCTATGAATATTTTATATTCTTATATTGATATTGATTGGTTTCACCATATCTCTCACTGTTTAACAACATATGAAGTCTGGAATACTCTTGAGTCGATGTATGGTGGAAAAGACAACAAAGACACAAACTCCTCAAAAGTCAACTCAGTTTCAGAATTATGTCTAATAGGATTTACAAATGTTAAAGAAGATGATTTAGATGATGGTAGTGATGGAGACTCAACTGATGATGAGCTAGGTGAATTTTCGTTTGAAGATTTAGTTCTCCTTTGTGATAAATTATCTGAAACTGTCGATAGTCTCAAATTGAAGAATAAAAAATTGAAATACGAAAATCTTGGGTTGAGCCATAAAAATCATATTTTAGAATTAAAATTTGAAAATATTAAGAAATTTGGAAACTCTGATAGCAAAAAAAATTTGAATTTGCAATATAATTTAGTTCATGTCAACGAAAATTTTCAAAATCTTGAAGAGGAAATCATGAGTTTAAAAGAAAATGAGGATGAGCTAATCTATAAAAGCAATACTTTGCAAAAGGAGTTAGAAAATTTTAAGACAGCTGAAAATTCCAAACATGAAACTGTTGAGAAAGAAAATCTTTTGAAACTGGATTGATTTTGAATGAGCCAGAAATTGAAATTGAGACAATCAAAAATCTCAAATGAGATATTTATGCAACTTCCTAAAAGGAATGTTTGAAATGAAAGAGAATTTCAATATCCTTCCAAACGAGAACGTGATCTTAAAAAACAGCAAATTTAAAATTACTTGAATAAATCACGATTGGGAAACGAAATTGAAAAATTCAGGGAGTTTGAAAAACTTGAAATTAAAAGCGAAAAAGATTTGAAACTGAGATTTCTGAGTCCAAGGCCAAAATTAAAATACTTGAAAACTAAAATATGGGTTTGAAACAAAATGATGTTGGAAACAGAAAGATCGCTATTAATCATTATTCCAACTTAATGAAAGAAAATTGTAATCTTAAATCCCATATTCAACGACTTGAATCAACATTGGGTAAATTTTCTAACGGGAAAAAATCATTGAATATGTTGTTGAAAAATCAAATTTTTTCGAAAATAGAAAGAGAATTGGCTTTGGAAATTCTAATCAAATTGAATGGATGAATTCAAACAATTTCAAAGGAATTTCAAGTTGTGTGCTTTATTATAAGATTGGGCATAAACGAGATAAATGCTTGTATAAAAATAAAAACAATCCAATTAGACAAGTTTGGGACCTAAAAGGTAATAAAAAAAAGTTTGGTAAAATTTAAACAAATTTGGATTCCTAAAGGTACGTTGGTAAATGCAAATGGATTATTATATAATTGAGTTTGGGTAACAAAACATTCAAATGAAGTCAAGAGTGGTAAAACATCTTTTGTTAGACCACTTGATCCTATAAACAATTAGGTATCGAAGGTGAGGAACAATTTCGAGAGAGAGGTAAAATTCAAGTTCTTCCATATTATTTTTAATTTGAATATTTAGAGTTTCTTAGCCAAGAAAGTCGAGTTAGAAAATCCATAACATCAATGGTAAGTCAGTTATGATCTCTAAACTTGTAATTTTGTATTTTATTTGTATTGACACTGGTATAGTAAATTTGACATATCTTGAGCTTCCAAACTTTAAATTGAAAAATTCCAAATGTTCTAGAAAATATATTCCATTATCTACAAGTTTTATGTTTTGGGTATTTCCAGATGTTGAACATAAATTAAAGAAAAATTGTAATACATTTGAAGTATAGTTTATAGACTGCATCCAGAATTTCTGACAGTGCTGTCATATTTTGATCATGTCTTAAACTCTGTTATTTTGAAATTGGAAATTTTTGATGCTCTAGAAAGCTAATGAAATTTCACACATCTTTATTATTTTGATTTTTTGCTACTTCATCTTGTAATGTCATGAAAAACTGCACTCAAGACAGCGCACTACTTGAAAATGATTTTACATAAGTTATGATAATTTCCATAGGTTTTATTTTGGCTTGCTATTTTATTTTAAAATCACTCGACGTGTGTTGATATGTTCAATCTTAACAAAATCATGTTCTTTAACTTATATTTGATATCTAAAAATAAATCTCATCAAGTGATTTCAAATGATTTATTTTTTATTTGAATCATTAATCGTTCCTTGTGCTTGATAAAATGCTGTGAAGAAAAATTATCTTGTAGTTTTTTTACTTTGATACAGAAATTCTGCTGCTATCATGAAAGGAATCAAATTTGTCTAAGCGAGCTTGATGATTGAACGATATATTGGAAAATCAGTGTCTGAGATACCACTTAGTGTCACTATGGACAATCATAACTACAAGTGGTATCCGAGTTACACATAACCACTTTTATGGAAAATTGGCCCTCACATATTTTGTATGTTAAAAATAGTCATATCTACGGAATTCATTACAAGAAAAAAAATATTTATGATCTCATGGTGATTAGATAGATTTTATAATATTTTTGAATTATTGCTTATCTCATGATCATCTTCTTTTACTATCATCAATCTGTCATTCATCAAGATTTTATATAATATGGAGAGTTTATTTTTTTTTTCTTGGAAATAAGGAAATATTTTTGAAACACCCCACCTCCGTTAGGGTCACTCTCAAAGGGAATGCCCTAATTTTGGTGGAGGTTTATAAGTATAAGTCACAGATATACAAGACAGATATAAGAACACATATTTGTAAACAGCGGAAGAACAACAAACTTTATTTCATAAAGTCAAATACGTGTTACAACAACATCCTTTCCAAAAACATAACATAACACTTCATAATCTGTCTTGAGTACATTATTTTTAAAGAAGCATAAATAAAACATAGACAAACTGCCAAAGCCCCATAGTGGATTGTCCAAAGCCATAGTTCAAAACAGGAAAGTCCAAGCAATACATTTCTCTTCTTCAAGCTGGATGTTGAGGTAGGTCAAGCTGCTGTGTTCCCTCCCTGAGGACCTGGGGGGGGGGAAACGGAAGAAAGAAGACGAAAGAAAAATAGAGTCAGACATAAAGCCTGAGTAAGTCTAGTACTACTTTGTCTATGAATAAAGAACTGGGTATGATAAGTAAAACAGGAAGTGGGCAACATTATAAACTTGGTCAAGTTATCTAGGGTCGAATATACTATCGTACCCCGAATTAATCTCTGAACCCATATAAACTAGTTTCCAATTTGCACCCCAAAATCAGGGTGAGGTGATCCATTCTACGATGATCGGCTCCTACTCGCATAGTTACATGTGTCTTACGGCCCCCGATGTCTGTAGTTACCTATGCTGGTCCCACCATGGGGTGTATCAAGTCCCATAGTGGCAACCCGACACAACCTTAGAGTGCAAAGGTATGCTACTGGTGTCCAGTGCTTTATTTTTCTGCGCCGGAGTGCGTGCACGCCCGCACACCGTTAGAACCTACACTGCTACACCACCGCCGTCGATTTGACCTCTTACAATCAGCCCAGTAATCGTGCCCCACCCTGCCTAGTTTCAGGGTATCCTGATACACCTTCTAGGGTTACTGCTGAAAAGGGTCCCCCGTTACTAGGTTTTCTATCTCTAGCCAACATGCTAAGTTGGTTAAGTGTTTCCTAACCTAACCCCACCAGTCCGTTTAGTTTAGCATGTTCCATTTTGATTAAGTCTTTAGTTCACTTAATCCTAACAATCCTGACTCAGCCTTAATTGTCTTATTAAGGCCCTGACCTCTCACATTAGACAGGTATTGTTGTGGCTGCCTGTTGCCGGTTGGTTCCGGGCAGTCTTACGCCACAACTCAGTCTAACCTCGGGTCCTTGCTGGGCTCCATGTTTAACCTCCCACATTGGATAGGTATTGTTGTGACTACTGGACAGCCGGGCGGTTCCGGGCAGGTTTACATCACAACTCAATCCAACCTCGGGTTAAACACATCGTCTTTTCTACATTTACATATCTTGTCATTCTTCTTTATTTATATGTAAATATTTGCGGCCCATTATTAAGTTCATGGTGTAAAGGTTACACCGATCATGGGCCCAACCCATACTTGACTTTGGGCCCTTCTATTTCATATTTTCATTCATTAATTAATTTTTAACCCAACGTTATTTTCCCCCGTTTTACACGTCCGTTTATATATATTGGGCTTAGCCTTTTAAAGCCCAATTTAGCCATGCGAAAAGGGGAGGCTTATGGCGTATACACAAAGAGGGGAAAGTGAGCGCATGAACTTGCATATGACGTGGGAAAATACATAATAGAAATTGGTGTACTTGCATAGTGGTAACATAGGTGACATGAATCAAAGCATGTGAACTTGCATAGGTTTAACTACAACATGAACCTATATTCTTATTTAGGCATAATGTCAAACATAAGCATGGCCTAAATACTTCTAGCAGAAACATGGCATATTGTCAAACATAAGCATGGCATAAATACTTCTAGCATGAACATAGCATAATTCAACTTAATCATGATTTAAGCCTAATCACATAACGATGGTATAAACATACTTATGCATAAATATTCCTAAACATGGTGTTTGCTTTAAACTTGCAAAAAGGGATTTTTGAGTCTAACCTAGCCATGTCATCATATAATCCTTTAAAACAAGATAGACTTAATAACGGATTTCAATTATGCCAAATATCATTCCTAGCCATATTCATAAGTTTGTAAAAGCATGACTTAATGCATGGATTATGGTGTCAAAATTCCACATAGTTTCATATGAACTATAATAACCAAACTTGTTTCAATTACTTGCAAAATGATTTATGCACAAAAATATACATCATAATGGCATAATAACAAAGCCTCAAATTTGCATGAATTTCAATTAACTACATACATGTAGCTTCAATATAGATTACACAATTTGCGCAATATTCCAAACGCTTATTTGCATAGAACTACCGCATGTAGTTCTTTATAATGAATAACATAATTTTGCACAAATATGAATTACTTCCATTGCCACAATTCAAGCATACACATCAACACAGTTGTTTATTAATACCAAAGTAATACTCTACTTACAATGGTTTGATGAATTCTCTAGTTTAGGGATTGAAGACGCAAATTCCTTTGTTGAATTGATTAGCTTTAGGTTGCTAGAATTGCTTTAGGCCTTAGAACTTTCTTCCTAATTCTCTCTTTAGTCGGCGGCTACTCTTTGTCGTTCCTCAGCAACATGGCGGCTATAATCTTATTTTGAATGAATAGATTAGGGTTTAGTCTAGGGTTGTTTATATAGAGGTTAGGAATTGATTAGGACCCTTGATGTTGCTAGGTTAGATCATAGCCATTCATTAGGAAGAGAGACCAATAAAAACCCGCCACCTAGCCCTAATGACAAAGCAGACCACTGAAATTCGACCAAACACAGACCTGGCCAGCCAGGTTGACTGGGCTCGACCAGGTCGACACCCCTGTCGACAGGGCTGTCGACAGCCCTGTCGACATGGGTAGCCCAGGTCGACAGCCCAGTCGACCTGGGTGGCTAGGCGGGTGTTTTATCCGCCTGGCCCACTGGGCCCCATTTCAAAATTATTATTTTATTCTGTTTGAATTTTAAATTTAATTCAAAACTTCCGAAGGCCATATCTTCTTCATACGGACTCCGTTTTTCGAAAACTCGGACTCTATTTCGCGTATTTTTCCGAGACGAACGCAATGGCGTAACCCGTTTCCCTTGGTTCTTTGATTTCAGATTAATTATACTTTAATTTGTTACTTTCACAGTTATAGAATTTTCGGGGTGTTACATTCTCCCCCACTTAAAAGGATTTCGTCCCCGAAATCTTCAAGTTAGGAGGAATGTAAATCCTAACATCCAATAATCCATCTACTCATCCATCAAACACGAGCATCCATTGTCCTTAAAAGACTTCTAATGCTTCATGATCATATGCAAAGTGTGTGTGTACATGTACTTATCTAATGCAAAATCAGGCGGTCTACTGATTCAGTTGACCTCCTTAATGCGAATTATGTAAGTGCCATGAATCCATTATGTATGCAAATTTTCCTATTCTTGATTCTACATGAGTGCACAATCATTCAATGCAAATGCAACATCCACATGACAATACATTAAAATTCAACCACATATGAAAGCAAACATATATGCATATGCAATATGAAGTGATTGAGCCGATCTAAAACCTAGATTGTGTGTGTATATGCAACCACGAGCAACCACTAGCAATCACTTGCAACCACTTGCAACCATCATACATAACATGTTTCAACTACATGTTTTCATCCAAAGGTTTTCTACCTAAAAGATACGGTCGAGGAAATATACCTAAAAAGATAGATAGATAAAAGCGCAACTTAAGGAAAAGGAAGATCAAGGATGTACCCTCGAACAGAAAAGGGTAGGCAGTACGGATTTTAGCTTCAGTTTCCCAAGTCGCGTCTCCCTCGGCGTCGCTCCACTGAACTTTGACGAGCTTGACTTCACGGTTGCGTAGCTTCTTCACTTCCGTTCCTAAGATGCGGGTTGGAACTCTCCTTATGGTTGCTTCGCGTTCCACTTCGGCCTCTTCGAGGATGTTTGGCTCTACCACTTCAGCTGACTCATGCAGACATTTTCGGAGACGTGAAACGTGAAAAACGTTGTGGACTCCAGCCAACTTCTCGGGTAGCTCTAATCTATAAGCCATTTTCCCAATTTTCTCGATGATAGGGAATGGCCCTACGAATCTTGGCGCTAGCTTTCCTGTGGTTCCAAAACGAACAACGTTTCTTAGTGGTGATACCTTGAGAAAAACTCTGTCTCCAACTTCGAATTCAAGGTCGGTCCTTCTCTTGTCGGCATAGGACTTTTGTCTGTCTTGGGCCGTCTTCATCCTTCTTCGTATTAAGTCTACTTTCTCTGAAGTCTCTCGGATCATATCTGGTCCAAGTATAAGCGTATCAGTAGACTCCCACCAACAAGTGGGCGATCGACACGGTCTTCCGTATAAAGCTTCGAAGGGCGCCATTCCGATGGTTGCTTGATAGCTGTTGTTGTAGGCAAACTCCACCAAAGGAAGGTGGTCTTCCCATGTCCCTCCGAAGTCAAGGACGCATAACCTTAAAAGGTCTTCCAAAACTCTATTCACTCTCTCTGTTTGGCCGTCGGTTTGGGGATGATAGGCCGTGCTCAAGCATAACTGCGTTCCTACTGCTTCTTGCAGACTCCGCCAAAACTCGCTGGTGAAGATGGGGTCTCGGTCACTAACAATGCTAGATGGTATTCCATGGAGTCGCACGATTTCCTTGAGGTAAAGTGATGCTAGGGATGAGGCAGTTCTCTTACTTTTGACAGGTAAAAAGTGGGCGCTTTTAGTAAGCCTCTCCACTATTACCCAAATGCTAGTGTTGCCTCTCCTAGACCTAGGCAGCCCATCGATGAAGTCCATTGAGATGCTATCCCACTTCCACTGCGGGACCTCCAAAGGATGTAGCAGTCCGCCAGGCTTTTTCTGTTCCGCCTTAACCTGTTGGCACACCATACACTTAGAAACGAACTCTGCCACGTCCTTTTTCATGCCGTTCCAGAAGAAAGTCCTTTTTACGTCTTTGTACATTTTATCTCCGCCTGGGTGTATCGTCATCTTGGAGTGATGTGCTTCCTCGAGAACCTTCTTTATTAAATCGTTTGTCTGTAGGACGCATAGTCTTCCGTCTCGCCTAAGCAAACCCTTATCGTCGATGGAGTATCTGTTGAGGTGACTTGAAGTCTCACCCCTAATTAGCCTATCAATTATTTCCACAAGCTGAGGGTCTTCGCGTTGTGCTGTCCCTACTGAATCCACTAAAGTTGGGCGCACTTCGAGAGATGCAAGCAAGCCTGGTACGAAATCGGAGGAAGGCCTAAAGTCGAAACTGGCTATAAACTCTAGGCTTTGTCTTTCAACAAACAACGGGCTTAGGGTCAATTTCTTTCGGCTCAACGCGTCTGCCACTACGTTGCCTTTGCCCGGAGTGTAGGAGATTTCGAAATCGTACGAGGCAAGAAACTCCATCCATCTTTGTTGCCTCAAGTTAAGATCTTTCTGCGAGAAAAGATATTTCAACGATTTATGGTCAGTGTAAAGTTCGAACTTCTCACCTAGGAGATAGTGTCGCCAAGACTTGAGTGCAAAGATGATGGCGGCTAACTCTAGATCGTGTGTTGGGTAGTTCTTTTCGTGCACCTTCAACTGCCTCCCGCCATAAGCTACTACCCTTCCTTCTTGCATTAAGACGGCGCCTAGCCCTGTCCCACATGCATCCGTATAAACAGTGAACATCTTGCTCCCATCTGGCAGCGTCAAAACTGGGGCTGTTGTGAGAGCCCTCTTCAGTCGTTGGAAAGCAAACTCGCAATCCAAATCCCAATTGAATACTAGATTCTTCTTGGTCAATTTCGTGAGCGGAGCTGAAATTTTCGCAAAATCCCTTATAAACTTTCGATAGAAACCTGCTAGTCCTAGAAAGCTTCGGACCTCAGTTGCATTCCTTGGTGTCTTCCAATCCTGTACCGCCACTACCTTAGCAGGGTCCACTGCCAACCCTTGTTTGGATACTATGTGCCCAAGGAACCTTACCTCTTCTCTCCAAAAGTGGCATTTGGAGAATTTGGCTTTTAGTTGATGGACTCGCAAAGTTTCCATGATTGCCCTTAGGTGCTGAGCATGTTCCTCTTCACTCTTTGAGAAGATAAGGATATCATCTACGAAGACCACTACGAATTTGTTGAGGAAATCTCTAAATACCCTACTCATTAGGTCCACGAAGTACGCAGGTGCATTTGTCAAGCCGAAAGGCATGACAAGCCATTCAAAGAAGCCGTCTGGGGTTCTGAAAGCCGTTTTATCAATGCTATCTTCAGCCACCCTTAGCTGATGAAAACCGGTTGCTAAATCGAGTTGGGAGAAAACAGACGCTCCTACAAGCTGGTCAAATAAATCGTCAATTCTAGGGAGAGGGTGCCTATTCTTTTTCGTTAGCTTGTTGAGCTCCCTATAGTCAACACATAGACGGAGTGAACCATCCGCCTTTGTAGCGAACACCACTGGAGCGCCCCATTCTGAAATGCTCCTCCTAATGAACCCCTTTTCTAGAAGCTCTTTAATCTGTTTACTGAGCTCTTTCCTTTCTCGTGGAGCCATATGTCTAACGGGCAACGCAACGGGCTTTGCATTATCTACAAGATATATGCGGAAGTCTATTTCCCGCTTCGGAGGCAAGCCCTTCACCTCTTCGAAGACATCCGGATATTCCCGGACCACTTTAACCGATTGCAAATTTTCAACAGAGGCATCTAGCGACTCAAGATAACTAAGCATAACCGCATACGAGGGATTACAAGAAATTTCCAAAGTATTACCGAGCTGGGTTAGGAGCCTAACAACCCTTTTCTCACAATCAAGGACGGCCCCATTACTGGATAGCCAATCCATACCCAAAATCAAACCATACCCCGAAAAGCCCAAAACAAAGGCACTACATAGAAATTCAACACTTAGGATAGAAATTTTCAATCCCACACAGATCATAGACAAATGAGCTGGGCCCCCAATTGGGTTTGAAACAATTAAGGGGTCCTCTACCATACTAGTTTCTAGGTGCAGAGATTCTACTAAAGCAGACGAGATAAAGGAGTGTGATGCGCCGGAATCAAATAAAGTGCGAACGGGGTGATCATAAAGATAAATTACGCTTTCTACAGAAGTGTTTGTACCTCGCTGTTGCAATGGTGGCGCTTCTAGCACATGAACCTGTGCCCCTGGGGTGGATCCAGTGCCCTGCCCCTGTCCTCGTTTCCTTGGGCAGTCCTTAGCCCTGTGGCCTGTTTGACTGCACGAAAAGCACCCACCATTCTCCTTAGCCTTCTTCTTCCGGCAGTCCTTTACTAAGTGCCCCACTTTGCCACAGAAATTACACTTCCTCTTCTCTTTGTTGCCTTTTCCGCCCTTCTTAAAGTCTGTCTTCTTAGGCTGCAAACCCTCTTTCTTCCCTTGAGAGCTTTCTGCCTTGGTCTCCTTCTTGCCCTTATCCTCTTCATTCAGCAATGCCATTTGCACCAATCTTTCATACGTGGCTCCCATGGGTATATGGGTCATGGCCAAACTATGTAATGGCTCATTTAACCCCTTGACGAAACGGAGAGCCTTCTTGTGCGGGGTGTTGACTAGGTCAAGCCCAAACCTAGCCAGCTCATCGAACTGATTCACATATTCTCTGACTGTCTTGTCCCCTTGCTTAAGAAATAAGAATTTTTCCAACTGCAAACTTTTTTCCGCATCTGAGAGAAATTTAGTCTCAAACCTTGCCCTAAAGTCCTCCCATGTCTCCACCGGTCTTTCAGCATTAGTGACTTCCCACCAGTAGGAAGCCTCGCCCTTTAATAGCCACACTGCTAACTGTACTTTTTGTCTATCCTCTACCTCAAAAATGATGAATAGGTCCTCCGTTTCTTTCAGCCAATTCCTAGCTGCCACGAAGGACTCAGTTCCATGGAAATCCCTTCCTCCCATAGCTTTAAAATCTTTACATATCTTAGCGAATGTGTTTCCCCGTGGAGGAGGTGGAGGAAAAGGTGCTGCTGCGGCTGGATGATTCCCTTCAGCTGGAGGAGGAGGAACGGTAGGACCTGGCTGAGTGGCCCTTGCTTCTAAGAAACGTCTAAACCAACCAGGTATGGGTACCCCTTCAGGCAAGTTAAGATCTTGGGACATGCTGAAACAAAAAGGATAGATTCAAAACGAAGGATAAGAGATAGTTCCTATGGCTTTGGGGAGTGGACTTTTGCCTTTTTAAAATAAAATAATATTTTTCTTTTAAAAATGCTTCTTTAAATTTCTTTTTTTGAAAATAATTTTTTTTCAAAACTTTTTATCTTATCTGGTAAACCTATGCTCTGATACCAAGTGAAACACCCCACCTCCGTTAGGGTCACTCTCAAAGGGAATGCCCTAATTTTGGTGGAGGTTTATAAGTACAAGTCACAGATATACAAGACAGATATAAGAACACATATTTGTAAACAGCGGAAGAACAACAAACTTTATTTCATAAAGTCAAATACGTGTTACAACAACATCCTTTCCAAAAACATAACATAACACTTCATAATCTGTCTTGAGTACATTATTTTTAAAGAAGCATAAATAAAACATAGACAAACTGCCAAAGCCCCATAGTGGATTGTCCAAAGCCATAGTTCAAAACAGGAAAGTCCAAGCAATACATTTCTCTTCTTCAAGCTGGATGTTGAGGTAGGTCAAGCTGCTGTGTTCCCTCCCTGAGGACCTGGGGGGGGGGGGGGGAAGGAAGAAAGAAGACGAAAGAAAAATAGAGTCAGACATAAAGCCTGAGTAAGTCTAGTACTACTTTGTCTATGAATAAAGAACTGGGTATGATAAGTAAAACAGGAAGTGGGCAACATTATAAACTTGGTCAAGTTATCTAGGGTCGAATATACTATCGTACCCCGAATTAATCTCTGAACCCATATAAACTAGTTTCCAATTTGCACCCCAAAATCAGGGTGAGGTGATCCATTCTACGATGATCGGCTCCTACTCGCATAGTTACATGTGTCTTACGGCCCCCGATGTCTGTAGTTACCTATGCTGGTCCCACCATGGGGTGTATCAAGTCCCATAGTGGCAACCCGACACAACCTTAGAGTGCAAAGGTATGCTACTGGTGTCCAGTGCTTTATTTTTCTGCGCCGGAGTGCGTGCACGCCCGCACACCGTTAGAACCTACACTGCTACACCACCGCCGTCGATTTGACCTCTTACAATCAGCCCAGTAATCGTGCCCCACCCTGCCTAGTTTCAGGGTATCCTGATACACCTTCTAGGGTTACTGCTGAAAAGGGTCCCCCGTTACTAGGTTTTCTATCTCTAGCCAACATGCTAAGTTGGTTAAGTGTTTCCTAACCTAACCCCACCAGTCCGTTTAGTTTAGCATGTTCCATTTTGATTAAGTCTTTAGTTCACTTAATCCTAACAATCCTGACTCAGCCTTAATTGTCTTATTAAGGCCCTGACCTCTCACATTAGACAGGTATTGTTGTGGCTGCCTGTTGCCGGTTGGTTCCGGGCAGTCTTACGCCACAACTCAGTCTAACCTCGGGTCCTTGCTGGGCTCCATGTTTAACCTCCCACATTGGATAGGTATTGTTGTGACTACTGGACAGCCGGGCGGTTCCGGGCAGGTTTACATCACAACTCAATCCAACCTCGGGTTAAACACATCGTCTTTTCTACATTTACATATCTTGTCATTCTTCTTTATTTATATGTAAATATTTGCGGCCCATTATTAAGTTCATGGTGTAAAGGTTACACCGATCATGGGCCCAACCCATACTTGACTTTGGGCCCTTCTATTTCATATTTTCATTCATTAATTAATTTTTAACCCAACGTTATTTTCCCCCGTTTTACACGTCCGTTTATATATATTGGGCTTAGCCTTTTAAAGCCCAATTTAGCCATGCGAAAAGGGGAGGCTTATGGCGTATACACAAAGAGGGGAAAGTGAGCGCATGAACTTGCATATGACGTGGGAAAATACATAATAGAAATTGGTGTACTTGCATAGTGGTAACATAGGTGACATGAATCAAAGCATGTGAACTTGCATAGGTTTAACTACAACATGAACCTATATTCTTATTTAGGCATAATGTCAAACATAAGCATGGCCTAAATACTTCTAGCAGAAACATGGCATATTGTCAAACATAAGCATGGCATAAATACTTCTAGCATGAACATAGCATAATTCAACTTAATCATGATTTAAGCCTAATCACATAACGATGGTATAAACATACTTATGCATAAATATTCCTAAACATGGTGTTTGCTTTAAACTTGCAAAAAGGGATTTTTGAGTCTAACCTAGCCATGTCATCATATAATCCTTTAAAACAAGATAGACTTAATAACGGATTTCAATTATGCCAAATATCATTCCTAGCCATATTCATAAGTTTGTAAAAGCATGACTTAATGCATGGATTATGGTGTCAAAATTCCACATAGTTTCATATGAACTATAATAACCAAACTTGTTTCAATTACTTGCAAAATGATTTATGCACAAAAATATACATCATAATGGCATAATAACAAAGCCTCAAATTTGCATGAATTTCAATTAACTACATACATGTAGCTTCAATATAGATTACACAATTTGCGCAATATTCCAAACGCTTATTTGCATAGAACTACCGCATGTAGTTCTTTATAATGAATAACATAATTTTGCACAAATATGAATTACTTCCATTGCCACAATTCAAGCATACACATCAACACAGTTGTTTATTAATACCAAAGTAATACTCTACTTACAATGGTTTGATGAATTCTCTAGTTTAGGGATTGAAGACGCAAATTCCTTTGTTGAATTGATTAGCTTTAGGTTGCTAGAATTGCTTTAGGCCTTAGAACTTTCTTCCTAATTCTCTCTTTAGTCGGCGGCTACTCTTTGTCGTTCCTCAGCAACATGGCGGCTATAATCTTATTTTGAATGAATAGATTAGGGTTTAGTCTAGGGTTGTTTATATAGAGGTTAGGAATTGATTAGGACCCTTGATGTTGCTAGGTTAGATCATAGCCATTCATTAGGAAGAGAGACCAATAAAAACCCGCCACCTAGCCCTAATGACAAAGCAGACCACTGAAATTCGACCAAACACAGACCTGGCCAGCCAGGTTGACTGGGCTCGACCAGGTCGACACCCCTGTCGACAGGGCTGTCGACAGCCCTGTCGACATGGGTAGCCCAGGTCGACAGCCCAGTCGACCTGGGTGGCTAGGTGGGTGTTTTATCCGCCTGGCCCACTGGGCCCCATTTCAAAATTATTATTTTATTCTGTTTGAATTTTAAATTTAATTCAAAACTTCCGAAGGCCATATCTTCTTCATACGGACTCCGTTTTTCGAAAACTCGGACTCTATTTCGCGTATTTTTCCGAGACGAACGCAATGGCGTAACCCGTTTCCCTTGGTTCTTTGATTTCAGATTAATTATACTTTAATTTGTTACTTTCACAGTTATAGAATTTTCGGGGTGTTACAATTTTATAATAACAATTTTATCCTAGGTATTCACTCTCATTTAAAAGTCCTCGCGGTTATGCGTGAGTGAATCACCTTGGTCCCTATATATGTGCTTTCATTCTAATTTAGAAGTCCTCATGGTCATGCATGGATGAAACTCATATGAGAGATGGATAAAAGTTAAGTATTTTACTGATCTCATTTAAAAGTTCTAACGGTTATTCATGGTTAGAAAATACTTAATAATTTTTAAGTAACTACTAACTCCATTTAAAAGTCCTAACGATTATGTGTGGTTAATAAGTGCTTAAATTATTTGCACTTAAATTTAATTTTTATTTGAAAATTTTGGAATTCATGTTCTCATATTTGAAATTTAAAAACTCACTCCACTTTATCAAATCGATCGTAAATCCATCATTCTAAAAAGTGAAATTTTCTTCTAATTTGAGGAATATTATGATTTTTGTTTGATCAAATGAGATTTACGATATATATATATATATATATATATATATATATTCCCCCTGATTTGAATTTATATTCCTAGTCTATGTTCATCACTATTTTGATTTTTTATTATCCTTTTGATGATAACAAAAGGGGGAGAATTGTTAAGATTTTTATTGATGTGTGAATAAATCAAGAATGTTTTGATATTTGAAATTCAATTGAATTTAATTTCTTTTATATGCATCAATATAGGGGAGTTCAGTTGTAGGAGGAGCATATAAATAGGGAGAGTACTACATTTCATATTCAAACACATTTATCACATTCAAAATCTAATATATGTTTGTCATCATAAAAAAGGGAGATCGTTGAGTATAACAATATGATTTTTGTTTGCTGATAACAAACATATATACTATTATATAAATATGTTTGTAACTGTAATATCCTACATTATGTCTCATATAGAAATAATTTATACTGAATAAAATGCTATTGCATAGAATTTAAAATTCATACAGTTATTTTATTCAATTAAATATTTTATTTTAATATTTGAAATAATACAACTTTCTGACTCTGCCATTGTACAAGTCACTGTTATATAATACAGACAATTAATACACATACACATACAATCATCACTACAGGCTGATCGCTCAATTCACTCAGTTACACACACTCGCTCATATACACATATACAATCACATTATCACTCATTCTTATATTTCTGAACTTTAGTGTTGTTCGGATTTCTGTCTATTCGTCCGTTGTACTTGTCAAATTAGAAAAACGTAGTACACTGGAAAAGAAACAATTTAATATGCAAACATAAAATTTAATTTTAAGTTTTTATTTGCCTCAATTATTCGGGTTGTTTTCTCATCATTTTTCTAGACAAGGTCATATATGCTTATACATCTCAATCAATGTATAATATTCACAGTGATTCACTGTACATATTATTTCTGTCAAGTACATGTTATTTTCCCATGGACAACTACAAAGGTCAAATCAATTGATTCAGCTCAGTGCAATTATATTTTTGCTACATAAGAAGTTTATGAATTTCATGTCTTCCATTCACACACACACACATATATACATGTGTGTGTGTGTGTGTATATATATATATATATATCATATTTTCACAAGCACGATACATGTGTACACATACATGCGTATATATGTATACATATATATGATGATAATGTGCAGGGAAATGGTCGGACATGCAAACCATAGTCAACCAGCAAATGCAACAGCATAGCTCAGTGCAAGTGCATGAGGCATAAAGGAAACACACTCGAATTCAAGTAATACAAGGTTCAGCAAAACCAAGCACGTGGCAGTGACATAAGACACAATTAATAAAGGACAAGCAAGGAGACATGGCAAAGTAAAGGTGCAGCAACAAGTTCAGAGAGGGGAGCAACATGGAATCTTTATTTAGTACACATCACAACATGGAAGTACACAACACAATAATGGTGCAAACAAGCAGGACACAAGCAAGGTGTAGTGAACAAATGGATAGTGAATAACCATTATCACCAACAAGCAAACTCAATGACAAAGCAATTACAGGGCCAAGACAGTGCAAGGAGTATGGTAGCATACACAACACAATACTGAGATATACAAGACGTATATATGTTAATGGATGAAAGGCAGCAATGGCATGTTAAAGTTGAAAGAAAGACAATTAGTCATCACAGCAAGAAAAGCATTTTTTAAATCCAGGTTGAAATAGTCAATATTGGTCAAATACAATAAACAAATGGTCGAAAGCTTTAAAAAAAAAGAAAAATTGAAGCTTTTATTTTAGGCAAATTTTATTTATAGCAAGTTGAAAATTCCGGCAAATTGAACAATTCAACACGGTATATCGCAATCAAGTCTATCATGAAATAAGAGAGAGATCGAGGGTTTCAAAAACCATATATATACACTACTACATCACTGACACAATCATCAAAACCAAGAGCAACTAATCAAGCACAGAAGTAATTGTAAAACAGAAGAGAAACTCATAATTTTCATCGTTTCGATCATCAAATAGAAGTACTTCTGCAATTCGAATAATGGAGCAAATTAATTGAAGCCACACAAGATTCTATCATCAAATTAATTGAAGGAACATGCCGTGATTTGAATTGAGACACTAGAACCCTAGAAATATTCATCGTGCAAATAACAGGGGAAGATATTAAAAAGTAAAGAGAGCCGACCGTATACAAATGATCATATGCAATAAAAAGGAGGGTAGACCACTTTATTATTTGAGTTGCCTTTGTTTTATTATTCAAAATTTCACTTAGGTTATTAGTTTAATTGCAAGGGTTCTATTTTATTTAGCTATTTATTTTTATTGCATTGTAACTTCATTTTTACTTTTGTTTTCCAAACTCTAGTTTTTAACTAGGTTAAACTACAGGGATTGTAGTTTGGGGAATTACAAACTATGGGATTTGTAGTTAAGGTAAATCATAGCTTAGCGGATTGAGTTGTACTAAGGTTTAGAGCATAGAGTTAGAACAGCTGGGAGCAAGTGTCCCGAATTTTAGGGACTATAGGCGTATAGATTATTTTAATTCCCAGCAGAAACCTTGAGTGCAATAGTACGCATGGTTTTGCCGAAGCTGGATAAATTTTTGTTTGTTATTTATTTTCTGCATTACTCGGATTTTAGCTGTGCTAACTTTTATTAATTGTTATTTTGTGAAAAATTATAATAAACCCTATTAATCCCTCTCTAGGGTTAATTTAGATCTTACAAACTTGATCACTTTTAACTTTCGTGTTTGTTGTAAATTGGCATGTCAGGTACGATTTTATATTTAATTTCAATGCTTTGGATTTTGGATTTTATTTATGTTTGTAGATTCGTAAATTTATGATGATTTTACCTTTTTGCTAGGTGAAAATGGATAACTGGGAGATTGATAATGAGATAACGATGACAATATATGACGATTTTGAACAACATTAAGTTGGTGCGGACAATGCTTGCTTGTGATTTGAGTTAACCGTTGGATCCACACATTTCTGTTCACTTGGATATTTTCTTACAATCCACCAACTTTGCTAGAATTTTGTGGATGCAATAGCATGAATTCTCTATGGATAATTAGTATTGACATTGCAAATAGTAGTGTACTTAGTTTTATTCGATTTTATAGGTTTAAAGGAGACAACACGAAGAATTAACCATTCACTTAATTGTTGTTTGAAATTTTCTTTTGTTTCAAAAATCATACCAACTTTGAAACTGTTTTGGACACTCAATGTCAAAAATATCTCATTTTTTAACTAAATATCTACAACAGTTGACTTAGCCATTAACTGTATCGTACACAAATCATCATCAAGGAGTACTTTCATTTCCGTCTCATCACAATCTTCATCCAATCTTTCTTCATCAACCGTAAAATCGTAATTTAATCCTTTATCATTTACTTGCATGCTGTCGATTAAAGAAATGTCATTCTCTTGCATGCTCACTACATTTATACCACTAACAGGGGGATCCACATATTCCTGTTCACCAACCATGTCTCTTTCGATATTGTCTAATGCCTTGTTCGCTATAATGTCCTTGCTTGGTACTTAGATATTTGATTGTGTAGCAATGTCGTGGATGGGAGCACAGAAAGTTCACAAACTATAAATATGAGAACTGCATTAATGATTTTCACGTACAAAACCAATGAGTTAACTGTATAACTTTCACACATCTCTGTCTTACATGTTGTAATTCAGATTTTGTAGGATGCATATAAGGCGAGATGTAATTATTTGAAGGTCATACGCTGCATAATGGAGTCTCTTGTTGTGTAACATAAGCGCATACAAAACATAGTACTTAAGAACTACAAAATAACATATGTTTATAGATCCAGCAAATAACCAAAATAACATTCACTTTTCCACCATCCATGTGAAGCTTTCTTGAGTCGAATAAGGGTAATTGTATAGAATACCATGTTGATAACTCGTACATGGTGGAAAACCAAAAATTCCTTCTTGGTGACCATAGGTCGGGTAAAAGATGAAATATTAAAACTCGACGCTACATTTTGACGATAAATTATATCCCCATTATCTTCACATTCGTGGTTAACTAATATTGGTGTTATTAGTTCTACTACTTGAGTCTGATTACTCTTTATAATAAAAAGCTCGATTGTTTTCGATGTCGATGAAAACATTATATCCACATCATCATCGATATTTTAATGGCTTTCGATCCAGAATCAGTAGGCCAGTTACATACTAAATCAGTATCAAAATTCTTTAGATTTAATCATAATCGTTTTATATACTGACCCTTTCAACTGAACAAAATTATGTCCACAAACAACTTTCATCGGTTATACGACCCTCCAACATATTTGCCAAAATTATCTTCGTCTACCACCAACTCACAACATAATAACATATGGTAGGAATACATTTAGGAGCCATTCTACGTACAAAATAACAACAATTTCACTATTCCAATAACGAACTAACCGTCAAATAAAACCCAAAATCAAACATTACTTAATTATGATTTAAATAGTCATAACTTCAAAAAAAATGGAATCTAGAACTTGTTGATTGTTGAATAGACCCACTACAAAGCCGTACAAATGTAGTAAGAGTTTTAAAATTATGTGAAGTTAGTTTTTTTTGGAAGTTTTAAGGTCAAAGAGGAAGAAGAAGGTTGCTGGTAATATTCATAGCCAGATCTGGGCGACATCTGAAATAATGTCAGTTGACGCTATCTTTGATGCCGCCCAGATGCACAAATTTCTTTTGGATGGCATCTAGGATGCTGCCTTCGGAAAAAATAAATAACTGGTGGCATCTTAGATGGCGCTAGTTATAGGCAAAAGTGATGTACTTTTGTAAGTAGTTTGTAAACTGTTCTAATATTATTATAACTTTCAAAAAGTGGAAAATGGGCAAAAGGAAAAACTTTGATAAAAAAATTAGTCAGAACTTCAACAAGTTTCTTTTTTAGGTTGATGGACAAACATTGAGAAATATTAGGCTGAAGAACAATGCTAAATTGAACTAGCATTTTTTACAGTGTAAAATTGAATATAATGCAAATTGTAACTAGCATTTTGTTATAATGTAAAAACTAAATATAATACTTGTTGTATTTAGCAATTCCCTTCAAACTAAATTTTTTCGAAGTTTGTTCTTCAGCCTAAAAATAAAACTTGGCATCCTTTAACTTAAATTTTTTCTAAAGCTTGTCCTTCTTCCAAATTACCCCTTTTGTAAAATGGCTGAAATTAAAAAAAATCCTACATATTAAGGAAAATCATAATGGTATAGTAAATTTGATAAAAAAATCTCAATAGATTAATACAAATTTCATACCTGAAGTTAATATTTGATGCGCACATCGCTATGTTTTCAAAAACTTATCGAAAAGGCAGCATGGGCTTACAAACATTACCATAGTAATGCCATATATGAAATTTTGTATACAAAGTGAATTATGTTAATGAGAAGCAGTGCTTAAGATAGCAAATGACCATTCGATCCTTCTCTTGGAAGTTATACTTTGTACATTGTAGGTGGTGCCTCTTCGTAAATGAATTACAAAAGTTATTTTTCTATAATTTGTCCTTAAACAAGTTGTTCACATGTATTATCCATAAAACTTATTAATTTAAATTGAGAATTCTTTCAGCTTAATTTCTACCATCTAATATTATGCAACAATTTCATGGGAATATATCATTTGCAATAATGACCAATATTATTAAAATCATCTTTACCCTAAATCCTTGTCATGGTTTGAGAACAATTTTGTAACAAATATTTTAATAACATCTGAAATTTGATAAACAGTTGCCGGTTACATTTTCTCCAATCCAAAGCTTCACAGAAATCTATCTTAAGTGCAAATGACATTGACAGCATGCACTAAAAATGTCTTTGGAAGCTTTGAAAAAAAATCATTTGTTAATCTGAATACTAAAATTAGGTCTCTATTTTTGAATTATAGGAAGGATTTATGAGTCACTAATTATATAAGTTAGGTCCTGTCTTTAACATCATACTTGACAATTAATAACACTCGTCAATTCATTTATTCTCAAATTTTAAAAATGTGTTAAATTTAATAGATTAGTCGAATTTAAAATCACTTGCATCACAAATCACAAATTTAGTAAACTTCTAATGATATCCATTGTTGATATGCAAAAATAAATTTTTGAAAACCATAATTTAACATAGTAGTTATTAGCTGCATTTAAGTATGCAGTTGAAATCTACATTTTTCGTAGTGCAGTTTTTAACTGTGTTATAAAACTACAATTAAAACATGCACTAATAAATACAGTTACATTTCTAAATTATAGTTGAAGACTACATTTAGTTAGTGAAGTTTTTTACTGCATTTTTAAAATGGAGCTAAAATTTGCATTACTAAAATGCTGTTTTAATTGTATTTTAATAATGTAGTAAAAAGAATTGTTATATTTTTAACTGAATATTAGTAATGCAGTAAAAAAATATTGTTGTTTTAACTATATTTCTGAAATGCAGTTAAAAACTACAACACTATTGGTGTAGTTTTTAGCTGCATTTGCATAATGCGGTTAGAGGCTGCATTATAATGATGTAGTTGTGTATTTTAGAAATATAATGTTGCAGTTTGTAACTACGTTATATTAGTGCAGTCAAAATCCGTGTTATAGTAATGTAGTTTTTGACTGCATTTTAGAAATATAGTGTTGCAGTTTTAATTACATTATAGAAATGCATATTGCACTTATTAACTGCATTTGTAAATTTAAAAAATGCATTATAATTATGCATTCTGATATGCTATTAAATTTATTGATTTTATATATTCATGAACCAATCATTAAACTAGTGTTAAATTTGTGATTTGATAATGAAAATGGTTTGTTAATATGATGTTCCCATTAACAATTATTGCATTTTAAAGACTGGTCGTAGTGGGGTTTAAATAAGAGTTTGAGAATAGCAACCACATATGAAAGGAATGCATGTGTAATGAAACGACCCAGGGATTTTCGACTCCGAATATCGACACAAACACCATGTCGACTATTCAAACATCGGAAATACCGAATAGTTAGTAGAAAGAAGTCAGAGGGTGAGAAAAGATAAGATAGAAAATTAGAATAGAAGAAGAAGATTACTACAACATCAGAGTAACACGAACCTCATGGCGGAACGAATAAAATATACTATATAACATAACTTTGAAATAAAAATCTGTACTTGAATATACATATCATTATCAAAGTACAACACAGCAGAAATAATAATAGCTATATAATCCTGAAGCCTCCTACTCCAGCTCTCCAGGTATATCTGTAAGATCCCGACTACTTGACTGCCCGTACAAAATTGAGCACCCAAGAGTTAAGGGAAAACAAAACAAAATAAACTTTGGGTCAGTCATGTGACTGGTGTGAGTAAACTCCAAACACTTGGTTTAACTTTTCCAAATCCTTTTCAAAAGCAATGATAATCGTAAGGCCGATCCACACATAAATACAGATGGTTTTTACCTTACGATAACCCAAAATACTTCTTAAGATCAATATTTTTTGATATTATAATAATGTCTAAATCAAGTAGATAACAATCTAGTAGAACGCTTTCATCTCATGCTCTACATATATAATATACAATCAAAAATCGCGAGCTCTTCTTGGATAATGAATTTCTAACTATGACAAGGTATGGAACCGCCTTCCGATCAGGGTACTCTAGAAGCGATACACTAGAGTTCAACAAGAACATCTTGTAACTCGGCCACACATGACCGACCATTCATTTTGCTTGAATGTTCCAAATATATTGTCACCTTACGGTTGGTATACCAACATAACCGTTCCCGGGAGATACATAATTGAAAGAAGTAACAAATATGAATATTCTCTAGATGGTGACAATATACTCTACTTGGAATCGACCCACTTAGCATTGCTACATGCCCGATTTCTGTCATTTCCTAGTTGATGAGGCTTGAGGTCATAACGTATCCTTTAACAGATCACCCCCTTTATTTACTTTGAATGCCACATCGACATACCCGTCAAATCACAAATTGATTTTCCCAAAAATACCACGGGTATAAGCTAAGAGAAACGAATTCCTCCGCCACCAACGTAAATACGTTTGAAACGACCAACTAATGCGATCTACGAGACATACTCTGTCAGACATTCCTCCTATATTATAAGTGTACCCTATGTGCACAAATATTATAAGTGCAAGGGTTGAATACCTTGTCAGACTAATATGAAGTAAATAACACCCTTTTATTTATACTCCTAGGACATTATGGTTGCATCGAAATTCCAAGTCGTTGTGGTTGGTTTTAGACTAGCTTACATTTTCAATAACTAGCTTTGCATTTGTATAGGTTTGTAGAAATTTTAGAAAAGAGCTTGATGTGTCTTGACAGCTTTGTTGTTAAGGCATATGAGGCAGTCCTTTTCTCTTTTCAGAATTAGGGTAGGCGAGTTCAGATCATAGCATGTGCAGTTGAAATTAAACACACTACCCAAAACTTACACATGAAGGAAAACAAATATATATATATATTGTATAAGGTTAGTTCCTTTAATTTAACGTTGTCTTATGGTTTCGTATGTAATGTGTTCAACGAAGTAGGCTTAGGAACTAGATGGATCGGTGATTTTGTTTTGTTATGTGAAAAATAAAGATGGCGGAAATAAGTGCCTATGTATGAAATCGACGAAAAGTCTTTTTATTGTACACTTTAAAAGTGCAACGAAGTCCAATCATACATAAAAGACATAACTCCACGGGAGACTGAGTTTATTGACATCACTTTATAAATGAACCATTTAAGCGTGTGCATCGCACATGGTATTTTACTCCGTTTTTTCAGCTTGGCTTAAACGACATTCTATTTGCAAATTATACTGTTGTCTTATTTTATATTGTCTTTTTTATTCTTAAACAATCATTAATAATTTAATTTCTATTTTATATTTATTAATAATCAAAATTATTTAATTCGAAACATTAAAACGATTAAATAACTTAATTATTTAATCGCTAAAATTGCGGGATGTTACATTCCTTCCCTCTTAAAAGAATTTCGTCCCCCAAATTACTAAGATGGAAAACTGCTACAAATTCAACTACAGGTCAAAAATTACTTGTTTTAATTGCATAACTCTAGTTTTAACTAAACCAACATATTTCAATTAAAATATTGATTAATTCTTATAAATAAAAAAAATTCTACACTTTGAATCTCCAAAAAAATTCACCAATGTCTCCTTTGCACGACTTAATTGGCACAACTCCAACTTGCCTTTCTAGGCCTTCTCCAATCCAAAAGAAAATCAAACAACCAAGCGGCTTGCGAAACAGGCTTATAAATCTCATACTCTAATATAATATAAACTTGTACCTTTTTGTCGGGCATTCAACTCTATCTCTTCAATTTGACACCCCTTCAGCATATACCAATGCATTCCCAATCAGTCTCTAATCAGTTCATTCCCTAACCAAACAATTCAATTTCCAGTTCTAAACTCTTAACTTATCCCTTTAATTCCACTCCAGATTATCTCCAATAAAATCCACTTTTATTTAACTTAGTTTAAGTTCAATTCCTTCACTCTTACCATTTCAATCTATTTAACTTCATAAGTTAAATTTAATTTCAGAAATTCAAGTTCCCGGGTTTTATTTCTAATTAGTTTGAAATCATGTATAATAATAATAATCCAAAACATTTGAATCTTTGACAACTTGTTTTCTCCAACAATTCAAAACAAAACCTTTGGTAGTAATCCGTCACTTAGAAACTCGAAAAAGAATACTGATGATGCTGCAGTCATTATCAAAATTATTTTCCAGCGACCGAAGTGAGTTTTATACTATAACACTTTCAAAATGTAACGACCCAGAAAATCTGAACTAATTTAAAAATTTTAAATTGGCCAAAATAATGGATTTTAAATATTTAAAATAAATATTTTAAATAATAGCAATGAAAACGGAGTTTGAATCGACATTTGAAACGAATATAATTAATTATAATTATAAACAAGGCCTGAAATGGCGCTGTAGTTTCAAAAATTGAATTCAAACTTTGTCGGACTGTACCGGGTGCAAAACAAAACGGATCTTACTGAAACCAAAAATATTTAAATTTGTTAGTGAATACCTTTCTAACGAATCTGAAAAATCGAATTTTCATAGCGGAAAGCAAAAGTTATGGCCGAATGAATTTTCAGAAAGGTCGCTATGGAATTTATATAGCCCGTGAAATTGGCCATTTTGCATACGACCTCGGAATTCGACGTAACAACTTTTGTTGGATCCGGGATGTGAAGTTATTGCTAGGTTTCAAATTTCATAATTTTTGAAGCTAATATGTGAGCGTGGCAAAGGAAAATGTGTTTTGGTCAATTACAGTTAAATTGGATCGACCAGAAATGGGCCTTTTTGCAAACGGTCTCAGAATTCGACGAAACTAGTTATTTTGGGACCATATCGTCAAAACATAGCTAGATTTATTTTTCTGGAATTTTTCGAATCAATTTGTGGCCCTGACAAATTGAAATGTACGTTCAAATTAAATATTGAATGTTTTATATTTTAATTTGAAGGAAAACTGAATGAAACATTCGAATGGGCCTTCGAAACATATCCCATTGTGTTCGGAATGGGGGTAAAAC